>OX346715.1:4817500-6262672 GCA_947063395.1 Hemistola chrysoprasaria
ACAGTATCGCCAGCATTTCCTTTTGATTGCAGTGTAAATTCTTTTGGTGTTCTGGCCAGTTTCCTGATAGGGCTATGTTGTCCAGTTTGGCTCCCCAGCCAATATCGCTGGCATCTGTTGTCAGGTAATGAGTCGGAGGTGGTAAGTGTATTGGGGACATGTCCCTGCAATGTTCCGTCCACCACGTCAGTTCGTGAATGATGTCTGCATTCAGAGAAAAAGGGGGCTTGGCTGATAGTGCGAAGTTGGCAAGCCTCTGTAAGCAGCGGTAGTGTAATCGGCCCCGTGGTACCACAAAGCTTGCAAAATTGAGAGTGCCGATAATGGTCTGAAGTTTTTTCAGTGTTGTATATTTTTTGTTGACCATGTTTGATGTTAGAATTTGAATTTTGGTTACTAGTCTTTCGGGAAGGTATTTTGCATTTCGCCATGGGTCCCAGATAACGCCGAGAAACTCGAGAAATTTCTGTGGTTTGAACACCGACTTCTCTGTATTTATCTGCCAACCTAACTTTGTTAGAGTTGTTGTGACAAAAATGACATGCTCTTCGAGTTTCTCGCGGTTTTGATGGACTAAGTAAAAATCGTCCAGGTACACTAGTAAGCGGATGTCGTGTTCTCGGAAGTAATTTGCGATCCAGTTCGTTATTGACGCAAATGCCTTTGGAGCAGAGCTTAGCCCGAAGGGTAGGCAAGTCAGTTCGTAAAGCCGTGGAAGTGCTTTGTCGTCGAGCCTGTATTGAACTCGCAGGAAGTGCCTGTGGCTTTTTGTCACTGGTACATGAAAGTAGGCTTGATGAATATCGATTTTTGCGGCCCAGTCTTTCTTTTGGAGAAAATCGGGTACCCTGTGAAGGTTTACGAGTCTGAACTTGTCGACACCCACATAAAAGTTTAGGTTTTTGAGGTTGAAAATTGGCCTCATTGAGCCGTCGGCTTTGGGTCGAAGGAACATTGGAGAAACAAAGCTGGGCGAGGCCCGAACTTCCGTGAGCACTCCTTGTGATACCAATTTTAGGATTACTTTTGTCATGTTCTCCGAATGAGGAGTTACCCCATGTTTGGTGTCCGGAACGTGTAGAGGAGGATTTTTGACAAAAGGAATGCGATATCCTTTTATTAATTTTAGTATGTACGGTGGTGCTTTTAACTTCCTCCAGTTGTATTGATATGCTTGGAGTCGCCCTGCTTTGAATTCGGTTTTGGCTAGATAGTCAGAATTTGCGACTATTTGTGTTTCTCCTTTCCCGTTGGGAAGAAGGAGGTGATTTGTTTCGGTTCCGACTTTTCGTCTCGCTCTTATGATTCTTTTTGGGGTACCCACGAAAGGAATCATATTTTTTGTTCGCAGTAGGTTTCTGCTGAGTGTATTTGGGATCATGTATGATCTTTTTATTGCGAGGGTAGTCTGAAGCCTGGTCTCGTTGAGACGCATGTGAATGGCTTTTATTGTCCTTGTTCCAAAATATTTTCCGTACCCCTCCGGCTTTCTCTAGTACAGCTGTAAATTTCTCATGCTCAAACAAGTGAGAACAGCTAGGGGCTATTTTTCGGAGAGAGTTTTTGTATAAAGGGTCTCTCACAGCAGATAGTATTGTTTCTCTGCGGATTTGCACCAATTCAGCTCTGTGACCACACACAATTTGTAAGGCATCGTTAAATGTTTTTATGTACTCACCGTTACATATGGAATTGTTTAATACGTTATTAATTTCTTCATAGTTCGGTACATTACCTTGTTGGATTGTGGATAGGAACGTATTTAAGTCACTCTGAAGCGCGTTGCGCTGTTTAAGCAGAGCACATGTTAGGCTTGCGAAAGCTTTTTCCATATTAATATTGGTTTTTGAACTGTCGTACCTCTTAACCTCTTCGTTGGCTTCGAGGTTGGTGAATCCAGGGTTTTGTAAATATGACTTTTGGACGTCTGAATAACGAATGCTATTCCACTCTGAGCTGTCAAATCGCTGTAAATCTTTTAAATTTTCTATTAATTTAGGACATGCAGGAACAATAGCAGGTTCCTTTGCTTTTGTGCTCAAAGTTAAAGTAAAATCTGGAGGATCTGTGGTCAGCTTCTGTGTCTGCAATGAGCCAGCCGGATCATGCGAGCAACTCGCCCAGTCGTCGCCTGCGTCTAGGCTTACGTAATCATCGTTATCCATATCATCATAATTACTAGGGTTTTTTGTTTCAATTCGTCTCTTTAGACTTGAAATTTCAGCAAATAATTTGTCCAACTTACTGTTTTCACGACGGCGGCGATGGCGGCGGCGTTTGGACCGTTTCCGATTCGAGGAGGAACTAGAACTCGAAGATGAGGAAGATGAACTTTCTGAAGAGCTGGATCTGGATCTATCCGGTGCTTTCCTCTTTTTAGCAGCCATTTCCTTGCAGCGTTCCTCCTCAGTTTTCGATGTGGACGGGTTCTCCTCCATTATAAGTAGTATTCAAGTATAATCGAACCTGAAACACTTTACACAATTTAATTTTTATAAAATTCGAACGGTAATACCGTTTAATATGAAAAAATTATAAAGTACCTCGCTTTTACTATATACAGTATAATGTATATATATATATATATATGTCTTTAAATTCTATAAATGTATTTCTAGAATGACGCCTGTTCGAACCTTCGAACGTTTTTGCACGGGAAACAGGACGCTAATGAAGCAAATATCGAAATAACTTATCCATTTCGACTGTCAAGATGGCGGTAAGAAGTGACGTAATTCCAGAAAGGAGCGGGAATATGTCGGACGGAAGTAAAGTACTAGCTTTAACTGCACGGAAACGGTAGTCGCTTATCTCATGTTTTATAATTAGGTTTTCAAATAACGGTCAAGCTATTTAATATGCTGTAATATGATTCAAAAGTTTTTTTTTTTAATTTATTTAATACATAAAATATTTTGTCTTCATCTTAAGATTCTGATCTTCGAATAAAATCGACTAGCAATCGTCGTAAGAATATTTATTCTACACATATTTTTTGGCGGTATCATAACTGACATAAGCTAATGTCACACAACAAAAACCGCCATGTGCACAGACAATAAAATGACCGCCAGTGGCGCCAGTAGTGCCACCAGTCACCACAGAGTGGTTGTAGAATTACGTATAAAAGATGTACTAGATGATGATTATACTAGATGTCGTTATCACAGAACAGAGAGGAACGTCGTTATAAGTCACTAGGTCAAGAAACAAATATTACAATATTATCAATTTAAAAATATTGGAGTAAAAAAATCCCTGAAAACACCCCTAAAAATTTCAGACCCCTGAAAAAATCCCATCTCACTTATTAACCCCCTAAATCTGGGGGGAAAACTCCTAAGTTGGGAACCGTGGATTAAAGCCTACAGCTGCTCTGCTTTTTACGCTTTACATTCAGTGTTACCAGATGACTATGTGAAGTTACTTACTACCAACTTTTTCCGAAATCCTCCAAAAATTAGCTTTTGAAAAAAAAACCCCTAAAACAGTTTTTAGTTAAATTTATAATATCGCAAACACATTATTAATATCTCCCATAACCTTCCAGTATTAGTACACAATCATATTCACATTTACTTAACATAATGTACACGTTTACAGAATTAAACATTTTTAACGTTTCCGATGTAGGAACAAAATTGATACCGTTTGGCGATGAATATCGTATTCTGAGAACCGCTACGGCAGTATTTATTGCCATTCAGTAAGGCAAATGGTCTTTTATAAACATTATTTTTCCCCTCGAAATCCTCCAAAGAATCTCTCCCCCAAATTTCCCCCCGAAGTCGAAAAACACCCCGAATTTGCAGGGAATCCGTCCCATCTGGCAACACTGTACATTTTTTTATACTTATAGCTGTCAGCTGACACTGACAACTACATAGCCTGATATATTTTTTCTTCTTTTATGAACACATACGAATGTATTGCCAGTGTCAAGTATAATGGATAAGTTTTATAGCTTGAAAATTCAAGTTCTAGCCAAGTCAAAGTCAGAACGAGTTAAAAACTCACCCAGTCTAAAAGTCACACCTCTAATAAATTGATGGAAATTTACTAGCGGCTTGTTCGATTTCCCACCAACAATAAATGGTTCAAGTTGCCGCGCATAAACAGGAAGCATCCCAGATAACGCAGCCGACCCCATCCACAGTAACATTACAGTCGTTCGGCATTATCAATTTGGCGGGAATCTGACCTGATAATGACAATAAAGTTGCAGATGGCAGATTGTCAGTGACAAATCAACACTATTTGACATTGATTGTAAAATGACAGCTTAAAATATTGCTAGCAACACTGCTGAAAAATCTAGTGGAAAACTGAAAAATAATAAGATTTATTATAAGTTCTGCACACTTCACACCTTCAGTCCATGCAGTGGCAGCCTTTAGCTTCATTCACTTTTAGTTTATGCTGAAAGTTTTCTGAAAGCTTTTTATTGAATCATCATTCGAAATATAAAATCACAAGTTATTTTTTTAGATTGTAGATAGATCACTTTTTTAATTATGTACGCTGTGGTGCGAATGAAGTTCCCTACTCCCACCTGTTTTACTCTATGAGTGAAAGAGGCAGTGGGTTTTACTTGTGACGTACCGTATCAGTCAATGTTGCTAACATAAAAATAAAATATGAAAAAAATATTTCACAGGTGTGTGGTTTTTTATCAAAATGGTTTGGGTTAAAAGTTTATAATATCATCAGAAATCCTAATTTAAGCTCTAATTTAGGTAGGTACCTGTTTCATAATCAAGCTCACATTCATCACGTTGGAATCCACTTATTTGTGAATTTACAGTTATACGCGTAACACGTATTTAGTGCACCGAGCTCGCGCATTGAATTAGGCCACATAGCGATCTCTCCCTAAAATACCGCTGTTCTGGCTGTCGACGTATCAACCTAGCGTGAGTTTTCATTTATTGCTTTGTTTATCGGTAATTTAAGTTATTAAGTTCAATAATATACAGTGCAAGTTACTCTTCGGATAAGATGGTTATGGTATTTGTAAAGTTGAGCGCGAGTCGATAATTCGTATGTTTTCGTAAATGGGTCACCTCGCCATTCTTCGACAAACAAGTTATTTAGTGAATTTACCGTAATCTCGGCGTCATTTAAGTGGGTTTAATAGAGTTGCGTCGCTAATTTACTGTACATTAGTATCAATGTAAGTGGTGTTTGTGTTTTTATAGTTTTGGAGGGCGGGAGAGTGATGATCTGTAATTCCGCGACCTGATACTGTGATGTCATCTAAAGGAGAAACGGAGGCCGACTCGGGCACGGTGTCGCCAAATTTACCAGCAGTTAAAAATGAACCGGTAAATATGCTCCTAAATACCTACTACCAACTTATTTTAGCTATAGAATTTGTATGGTGACCTATTTGTGTGAAGTACAGTTACCTACATTTGAACTCAATTTGCGCCTGTGTATGAAGTACACACATGCACTCAATACTTGACAAATTGCTCAGGTGTATTATAATTGTATGCTACCGACATGAATGATAGATAGGACACAATTTGGTATTGTGTCATATGTTTCAAACTAGATACTTAACTAGTGGGGACAAAACAGCTGTGTGTTTATACTTCAGCAATTTTTCCAAGTAGCAAAAAATAGGTATTTCTGTAAATATTAAAAAAAAAAAACCTGGTAGGTATACATCTGATAATAATTTATTGGTTTTTTTTTCTGATAATTTAAGAGTTAGCACTATTTTATTAATATTTTGAACTTAAGTTGTAATAACTGAAATTCCAATTATAGTTTTAAATTAAAATAAAACTTGTGTGTTTATTAATTCAAGATGAAAGATTGATTATCTCTTGTGTATTATTTTCCATATTTTGGCTTTATTTCCCTATTATAACATTAGGTACCTACATGTTCAGTTTACATAAATAACAAAAGTTACAGTGTACCTAATATCAGTAAATTAAAATGATGTAAGGTGTTTAATTTGGTTAGTAATTTGTTATTATTTCAACTAGGTCAAAACTAGCTCAGCGTAAAATTCAGAAACTCTGCTAACTGATCATAATCTTGGATTGTGCAATAACTTATCAAAATCCCATTGGTCAACAGTAATGGCACTAGTGGTGTCAAATGGGACTAATTCTATAAAAAATCCCATTTGACACCAGTGGGTCAAATGGGACCGGCAGAAATCACCGTATTTTATGACAATCAATTAAATATTATTGTTAATTTTACATTATATCAAAATTCCTGGACTTTTAAATAGAACCTTAATGGATGCTATTCCTAAATGGCCTACTTTAAAAACAATTAATCTAAATGCAAGTATTTAAGACATGCTTATTCTAGTAATATAACCTGTCTATTGTTATACTTCAGTGAAGCATAAAAAGCAAATTAAATTACTGCCGCTTGGTCAAGTTAATAGTATCTCTGCCTTCTGAGCCACAGGACCTCAGTTCAATTCCTGGGCAGGCGAAACATTTGTGTGCATGAGTATATGCTGTTTGATCTTTGTCTCGGTGGTATTAGTGTATGTGTCTTATGTTTACCATAAGACAGGCTTCTCACAGGTCTGGATGACTGTGTGGAAGATGTCAATAAAAAACAAACTACAGTATCTTATATGAGTTTTTCATAGATTATTATAAATATTAACAGTTCAGTAATCAAATATAACGATAAACCATACCTAAATACTGCCCTAATTTTCCTGTAAATAACTTTTATGTAACCTGAAGGTCAAATCTGTCTATACTTTATTTTCCATCCCAAGACAAAACTAGTGAATTGTTAACGAATTTCAGGCGCCGACAGCCAGCAAAGAAACACCCAAAAGGGGCAGCACACTACTGAAATGCACCACCTGTAATAGTTTTAGCACATTGAGTAGCCGTTCCCTAACCACACACATGGCTCAATGTTCCCCGGATAACAACAATGTGGCCGCCGCACAGAACGCCGACGCTCGACCGCACAGGAAACTGTTTGAGTGCGATGTTTGTAACATGAAGTTCTCTAATGGAGCCAATATGCGCCGCCACAAAATGCGCCACACCGGCGTCAAACCGTACGAGTGTCGAGTTTGCCAAAAAAGATTCTTCAGAAAGGATCATCTGGCAGAACACTTTACCACACATACCAAGAGCTTGCCGTACCATTGCCCCATTTGTAACCGAGGATTCCAACGTCAGATCGCGATGCGCGCGCACTTCCAAAACGAACATGTTGGTCAACACGATCTTGTCAAAACTTGCCCTCTCTGCAGCTACCGTGCGCCCACCATGAAGAGTCTACGAGTACACTTTTTCAACAGGTAGGTACACTGACACAGTTTTATTGGTTCCATTTTCAATTTCACTTTTAGTAGATCTGTTATGTGCATTTTACTTCTCTTGTGTGAGTATTGTAATGAAAATATTGCCTCTTCTATTAGCGTACCTTAGTCATAGGAAACAATTATAAATATATATAAATTGAACTCAAATTAACCCGCCTGCCAAATGTGTCGAGTATTGGCCAAGTGGGAGAGGAGAGGCCTTTGTTCAGTAGTTGATTACAAGCGGCTGAGAAGATGATGATAAAAAACGCACAATTCTGGTCTGTCTATGGTGTTACTTGCCAAGACTCAGATTCATCATCATATCAGCCATTGGGATTGAGACATTGAGCTCATATTGAGGGGTTATGCCAATACTCGCCATGCTTGGCAGCCGGGTTGGTGCAGTTTGCGCAGGTTTTTACACAGAGGACGCTGCTGCCCGTCCTCTGGACTGACGACCCTTAGCTGGTTCTCAGATCTAAGGCCCTCCGATGATGGTGATGGCCACATGAGTCAGAATTACATAGGCTAGGTTCCTTCCTGCCCTAATCCCACACTTGGTGTGATGGACACCATGTCTTCCTCCACTCCATTTTGTCTTCCATCATTTCTACACACCCTTTTCACGCACATCCTCATTTACACAGATCAATTACATGGTTTGATATTACTAATATTATTTATTGACGTTTAAAAATGTATTTTTAAGACTTAGGCCTGCCTTGCCTTAATCGTACGTGCGTTTTGTTCTAACGTACGGCCTTTGTGACTTTATTTAACCGCAATACGCGCACTTCTATGACACTCCATACTTCACAGAATATGCTTCTGCTAGTGCGCGCTAGGTTTTATTAAAACAATTTTTCTTGAGTTTGAGTTTGGTCTATGTTGACGGTGATTGTTTTTCGACAGGCACGGCATCGATTTAGACAATAATTTTTCTTGAGTTTGAGTTTGGTCTATGTTGACGGTGATTGTTTTTCGACAGGCACGGCATCGATTTAGACAATCCGGGCCCTGGAAACAACTCAGTATCACTGTTAGCCGCCGGTATAGCGAACGCGGCATATGCTGACGGCACATTAGACTCTGCCGCTATAAACGCTCTCGGCGCACTTGGCTCGGGTCTCTCAGTCTCCGTAGCTGCAGCTTATTCAGATAGTGGTGACAGCAATGGCGCGCGATCTGTTGACAACGCAACTCCACCCATGCACTACCTAACACCTCATGTGGAGATATCCATGGCCGATAACAACGAAACATTCTCGCCCGGACAGAACCATTTAGGCAACTCAGGTATGTATGGATTTTATACTTAACTATAGATTAAAATAAGTTAGATTAAAATTATTTAATTAAAATCTCAAAATAAAAAAAAGTTAGATTAAAATCTCATGCTGCAGTAACCAATGGACAAATAGAATTGGAACAATGGGCAGATTTTAAGAAGTATAATAAAACAACAAGAAAATAGTAATACTACTGACCAGTTGGTAATAACACTGCCTTATGAGCCACAGGTCCGGGGTTTAATCCCCGGGCAGGTCAATTTGTGAGCATGTTTGTTTGATCTGTGTCTGGGTGTTATAAGCATATAATATAATATATAAGTTTGTTTATCAGCCCTCTGGTTAATATAGTACAGGCTCTATCTAGTTGAGACCAAATAAATGATGGTGACAGGAAGTTGCCCTATATTATTATTATTTTATGGTAAGAGGTTGATTGGTTCTTTGCAACAAGCAGGATGCAAATGGCAAGAAATGTGTGAAAAGCAGAATCAAAAGAAGGCTAATACTTCACAATGGGCAATGAGGGCTGATAATTCATTATAATTTTGATTTTTTTTGGTTACATTCATATTGTGAAGAGCTTAGTAAATTCACGTAATATGTTATTTGAAATATCAGTTTTAACTATTGTAAAGTATTAACAACTGATAGAAACTATAGAATTTATTCATCCAAAATATAGTCACAAATGAGGCGCCATTTTTTATTTGGGATTAACGTGACCTCTAGTTGTTTTTGCATTCCTTATGAATATTTAATTAGCATTACCTGCTTCTTACCCAGTGTTATTTTTGTTTTATCCTAGACTTCATTTACATAATTATAATATGAATAGTTTCCACAAATATATCTGAATAATTGATACCTAAGGAAGGATATGTGGTAGGCTTGAGATCTTCAATATGAATATTACTTAATGATAGCGCATGGTAGCCTTTAATAATACATAACAATGGATATGCCCATTGGGTTATTCTAAATATAGATTTAGCCTGAAAAAGTTTTTAAACCTGAGAAAATTCTTGTTGAGAGTAAAGTTAGTCATTGAATTTCAGAATTTTCTGTAGGGAATCTTATTGATTTTCTCTCTGAAATGCCAGGCTGTTATTGAGATAATTCAATAACACTTTGCATATGAGGATCGGACCCGGGACCTCATAATCGGCAGTCGAGCTTGCGACCACTATGCTAAATCAATCTTAACTAAATACCAATTAAACTTAACTAAATACTAATAAAACTTAACTAAACATCAATTAAACTTAACTAAATACCAATTATACTTAACTAAATACTTAATTAAATATTAATAATATAATGTTGTTGTTACGCTATAGATTCCCGCATGAATGGCGAAGGTCCGAGCTCACCACAGTCCGGTGACAGCGCGGTGGCGAGCAGCTCGCTGTCCGCCAACCTGCCCACCAACATCACGCCTTCCATCACGCTCATACCTATCAAACAGGTAAGTGGGAATGGGTAGTTAGGTGTTATTCCAGAGCTCTCTACATACTTGATATAGCCAAATCCCCGGCCAGGTCAAACATATGGTCCATCTGCTCTTATGTCACCTGTATGCAGATCCCTAAGGCTGTCTAGGGAGGACCTTTATAATGCCACTTAAACGCAATAGACGTGGCTACATACTGTGCTAGCGCAGTCTAACAGATCTATTAATGACACAATAACAAAAAGAAAATTAAATTTTATTGGTTTTGAAGTTTTGGCATGAAGAAAAAATATCACACACAAACTTTCGCATTTAAACTCATAAAGAGTCATCCAAGTGGAAGTAACCCTTTTTTATCTGCATACTGATACCCGGCCATGCCGGGGGGCAAGGGCCGGGTTATGTCAGGATGGGAAGTCCCTGAAGGGGATCATCCCGACTGACTAAAACCCTGGGGGTTATCCTGCGGGACGCCATGAGTCGGGGCTGCGGGGACGCCGAAGCACTCCTCCGCAGCCAAGTGGAAGTAACCCAACCTAACTTAGTCCAAAACTGTGGTACAAATTGCCAGAGACTGTTATTAGTGCTACTTCAGGGAACGGTTATAAAAACAGACTAGATAAATATTTAGAAACTAATAAACTTTAATACACAAGTGCAGTGATATGCGTATTATTATTTAATGTATTGTTATAATACGCAACACATCTGAAATGTATATTGTTGGAGACAATAGTAGAAGATTTGGTAAAATCTGGCACATCAAAGTATGACAACAATGCATAATTTAAGCAGAATTACGACAAAGAGGTAACAGTAATAATTTAACTCTTACAATAGTATTACATCATATTGTGATTACGTCAATAGCATGTTTACAGATTTTCTGTTACTTGATTAGATAAATAAGGAATCTCCCGATCTGTGACTTGGCAACCCGACACATCAATATTACTTCAATAATTATGTGCTATGAGAAGCTTGAGAAACATGACTGGAGTGACCTTGAAGGACGTTTAATGAGGAATAGTGCGATAAGGGAACGCTGTGGTGTGTTAGAAGATTATTATTATTTTTATGATAGTGTGTGACAAGACGAGTAAATCAGGTACCTGATCGTAAGCATCATGAATGCCCATATCAGACACAGTGCCACCCAGTGTTTTAAAGTTCAAAATTCTGCGCTGCACTGCACTGCGCCTGTCACAACATATGAGTTGTTGAATCTCGTCATGCCCAGTAATTTTGCTGGTAACATTGCCCTTCAGACAGGAACACAGTAATGTTTGCACATTACGGCTTGGCGGATAAATAGCTGGCAAATGTGTGATACTTACCCTGACGGCCCTGCATAAGAGGCCTACCACTACAAAAAAGGTGTAGTGACAAAGATAGAAAAAGGAATGCTCAGGTGGTTCGGACATGTGGAGAGGATGGATGAAAAGAGATTAACAAAAGAGATTTATAAGGCTAGTGTTAATGATCAAGTCGGTAGAGGTAAAAAGTACCTACAACCGTCGTCGGTTGTATATACTCGTGCATGTATGAAGAATGTCATGAAACTGGACGAAGCGAAAGTTGTAAGTCAGGCTCGTAGCAAGTGGAGAGAAATAGTATTTGCCTATTATTGTGTGAGATCTTTTGCACGTAATTGTATTTTTATTGATAACTTAGTTGTAAACATTATGTTAAGTTATATCTGGTGTTAGCGCGGCCACCAAGCAATATGGCGGAACACGCCAAACGGCGGTGCGGGATGAAAGGAATGCTGGATAAAGGGGTGGAAACGAGAAATTGAAGGGGTAGTGGACTGTATTTGGGGAGGATTGAAAATGAGCGACTAACCTGGTATTCCTCGGGTCGACGAGTATCGCTGCGGCACCCTTCAGTGCCTCCTGGTGGTCTGGATTGCTCCTCAGGTTGCGTGGCTCGACAGTAGAGAATATCACGGCGAGAGCGCGGGTGGAGCCGTTAGTACACAGCGTCCAAAATATGCGAATAGCGGTGGGACAACGAGAACGTCGATAATCCAAATTAGCGGTTTCGTGAGCTTCAAGGAACTCACGCGCGGGCATCCACAGTCGACAAGGGCCGGCCGCAGACTGCTTGCATAAGCAAAAAACAGTACCCTCATCCACCACGATATAAAACACAGATAGCCGTCATTTTCGTGAAGGAAGGAAGGTAGGTAGGTAAAATAAATAAAATAGGAAAGAAAAGAGTGCCACTAAGTGGCGCGAACATTGCCCCCGGCCTAAAAACCATTGGTTTTTAACAAAATAAAAGAGTAGCGGTAGAGTTGCAAATAAAGCGGGTTAACCAGGGGTAAAGAAAAGGTATATTATTGAGTGGGAAGGACGCACAAACGGACAACAGGCCGTTTGTACACGGAAGATGCCGTTCGCACCAAACAAACTCTACAAATGTTATCCTGCCCTAAAATTGTCTTCTCGACAACACCAAGGGGCCAGGATAGCGGGGGAAGATTATCAGTGATGATTAGCACCACGGAACCAACCTTAATGGGATTAGAAGGTGTATTCCATTTTCCCCTAGATTGAAGCAAGTGAAGGTACTCTAATTTCCATCGCTTAGAAAACGACTGAATCATCCTATCCAATAACGCGTAACGTTTAAGCAGATGCGCAGGCTCATCCGAGATGGAGCATGCAGGCAAATGCTTAAGTGGTGCAGCCATCAAGAAATGTGCGGGAGTTAAAGGAGTGGGTTCAGAAGGATCCTCACTCAATAACGTTAGCGGTCGCGAGTTTATGACGCTCTCTATTTGCGTTAGTATTGTTAACATTTCCTCATAGGTGAGCAACTGGGAACCTATGGTTTTAGCGAGATGGCCCTTGAACGCTTTTACGAAAATTTCGTAATTTCCGCCGAAGTGGGGACTTCTCGGTGGATTTAGTTTCCACAAGATGCGGTTAGCGGATAACTCGTCCGAAATAGACTTATTAAATTCATCTGAATTTACTAGTGTATACACGTCTGATAATGCGTTTTTCGCTCCAATAAAAGTCCGTCCGTTGTCAGAGTACATGACAGAAATATTACCACGGCGCGCAAGAAAACGCTTAAAGGCAGAGAGAAAACTGCTGCTACTCAAATCTGTCGTCAGTTCGACATGTACTGCACGAACTACCATACAAACGAAAATGCATAAATACGCCTTGATAGGACGCGCACCACGCTTTCTTTGTGGAATAATTGAGATAGGGCCTGCGTAATCCACAGCGGTGTGGGTGAACGCTTTAGCTTCATTTACGCGGCAGGCAGGTAGATCCCCCATAAGTGGGAACGTTGGTTTAGGTTTAGCCTTGAAACAGAAGTTACATTTATGTATAACCGAGCGAACGATATTACGAGACGAGAGTATCCAATATCGTTGCCGTAGAATTGACATCAAAGCGAGCGGTCCTGTGTGACAATTGCGCCGATGATAGTGTTCAATTATCAATTCAATTATGCGGTCTTTACGGGGTAATAAAATGGGATGCTGCTGGTCATAAGACAGATCCGCATTTCGGAGACGACCTCCGACTCGTATGAGCCCGTCAGCGTCAATGAACGGTGAAAGCCGTTGTATGGCGCGTGAACAAGTAGTGTTGGATTTAAGACTCTGGATTATGTCATGAAAATAGACCTTTTGTAAGGCCTTTAAGATTTGCCTTTCTGCAAAGTCAATATTGTCGGCGGAGAAGTACGTAGAAGGCGGTAGTTTCTTGATGAAACGACAAATCAGAACTGTTATGCGTAGGAGCTTAAGCCAGGAAGAAACGCGGGTGGCAAGGTCCAACAGCGGGTTGGAAACCTCGACCGTAGGTTGACTCACAGGTAGTGAAATAATTTTCTTACTTTCTGGCAGCTCAGAATCAATCTTAGCGGGAGTTATTAACCTCGCCGACCAATCAGCAGGGTCCTGACAAAGCCAGGAGGGGCCCGTTAACCATAGTGGATGGTTTACGAGCTTAGCGGGTGACAGCCCGCGCGATAGTGCATCAGCGCAGGGATTTTCCGTTCCAGGGATGTGACGGAAACTATCAGCGGGAATAGCGGATGTAATTTTAGTAATGCGTGTGGCAACAAAAGTTTTAAACCTGTGCGGTGGAGCAGTAATCCATTGTAACGCTACCATAGAGTCGGTAAAACAGTGCACCTTATCTATGGTATGTCGTTTTCCGTAAGTATCAAGAACGCGACGCACCAATTTTGACATTAGCAAACAGCCACAGAGTTCCAATTTAGCAATTGAAATTGTTTTTAACGGCGCTACTTTAGATTTGGCGCAAACTAGACGAGTGACTGGAGACTTGTCAGGGTCGAATTGTGCTCGGATGTACACTACAGATCCATACCCGTGTTCACTAGCATCAGAAAATGCTACAAGGGTAATTTGAGCGCCTTCCTCTACGCCTAGGTGGCGTGGAACTTGAAGCTGCTGAATACAAGGAAGTTCTCGAAGATAATTTAACCAACTAGTAACGACCTCTGGCGGCGGTTGCTCATCCCAATCTAGCTTCAATATGTGAAGTTTCTGAAGAATTAATTTTGCGTACAAAATGACAGGAGCTATGAGTCCAAGAACATCATATTGTCGCGCGATCACTGACAGTATGTTACGTTTAGTCGTAGAACGATTTTCTATGTTTACAGTAAATGTAAAGGTGTCAGAGCTGGGCAACCACTGCAGACCTAGGACCTTAAGGTTCGAGTCGGGCTCGTCGAAATTAATGACAGCGGCGTGGCGATCAGTCACAGGAAGAGATTCGGTGACTTCCGGCACATTGCTAGCCCACTTTACAAGCTCGAAGCCCCCGGCCATGAGCAAGTCGCGGAGCTCGTCGCGGAGTTGTAGACAGCCAGATTTGGACGGCATTGAGTAGCACACGTCGTCCATGTAAGTGTTATTTTCTATGACAGACGCGGCGTGCGGAAAACGAATGCGCTCATCAGTGCACAGCTGACGTAATGTGCGCATCGCAAGAAAGGGGCTACTACGAAGGCCAAAACAAACGCGGTTAAATACGTAAGTGCTTAGCGGATACGCGGGATCGAATCTATATAGAAATTTCTGAAATTCGCGGTGTTCCTTATTAATGAGTATTTGAAGGTACATTTGTTTAATGTCTGATGTGAATGCGATTGCATAAAATCGAAAATCCAAGAGTATCACAAAAAGGTCGTTTTGTAAATTATCACCTGTGTGCAAGACGTCATTCAATGACAAATTTGAGTCAGTTTTTGCACTTGCGTCCATAACCATGCGCCATTTAGTGGTGGTTTTATCCAACCTGGCAATTGCATGGTGCGGAATATAATAACCGGTCAAAGGATTATCATTCTCGATTAAAGAAATATAACCTTTCTGTAGGTATTCCCTGATGATTGCGTCATACTCCACTCGCAGGGGAGGTGAAGATACGAGCTTACGTTCGAGATGCGTGAAACGTTTCTTAGCGTTATGGAAAGAATTACCCAGAGCAGTAGTGGGATCTCGAGAGAAAGGCAACGCTACTGAATAGCGGCCCGTGGAATCGCGGGAATAATTGTTCACGAAAATGTGTTCATTTTCAAGCGCGGTGGGACTCAAAGTCGGCGTGCATTGCACCTCCTCGAGTTGCCAGAATTTTTGAATAATGCTATCCAAGCGGGGTTCTACTGCGAAGGCGCAGAGAGATACTTCTAAGCGGTGACTATCCTCATGCATAGCGGTACTTAGATTGACTTGATCGGAAGCAACGGGAGCGGCCCCAATTACAATAAAACCGAATATCGAGTCAAAAGCGGTGGGTGTTCCAGGCGGACCAGAGGCACGACCTGACAACAAAATATCAGCGAAGCATGAAGCTCCAATCAAAATATCTATTTCGGAAGGCTCCGAGAAACTATTATCAGCGAGCGGTAAAGAGTTAAGATATGTTAGACAAGAGACATCAACTTTCGTAGATGGCAGGTTGTCGGTAATGCGATCGATAACAAAAGCGTCTACAGAAATAAAATTATTATTCAATCGCGAGTGTAAAGTGGTGGAAGTCGCCTCCTTAATTGGGTTTGACTTGGAACCTATACCCTTAACAACAGTATTTGCTACCTTGCATTTTAAATAAAGTTTATCGCAACACTTAGCCGATATAAAATTGCTCTGAGAGGCAGAGTCAATTAATGCACGAACGGTATGCTTACAACCGTTTGCATCGAAAGCGTAGACCTGCACGGTTCCTAATAAACACGTAGTATCAGTCGATTGCAAAGCCGGGCGAATTTTATTGCATAAAGAAATATTATTATGTTGTGGCAGCTGATAAGCGGCAGGCTTAGCTGTGTCTACCGGCAGATAGGTATCGGCGACCGCGCTCGAGACGGGAGGCGGCGGCGGTGAGGCGGGCGCACGCGCTGCGTTGCCAGCTCGTGCGCGCGACGCCTGCGCTGGCGCAGTGGGTGCTGCGGCGGGTTCGGTATGGCCCGTGCGGGTTCCTTCCCGGGAAAGTAATAATTTGCGACATAACATTGAATGATGTTTACATCCACAATGCTGGCAGTTATACTGCGATTTGCAAGTGGTAAAATTATGCGAAACACTCAGGCAATTAGTACAACCTTTGTGCCGTTTTATGAAAGCCAACCTGTCATCAATTGAAAGTGCACTAAATGCAGGGCATCTATATAAATTATAATGAGCGGTTTGTTTACATAGCGGACATTGTGATGAGTACGATACAGTGAAAGAATGCGTCGGCTTAGCGGCGACCTGTCTTTTGTTTGTGTTGTTGTCAGATACGCGGCCAGCGGGCGCAGTACGTTCTAATATTTTACCCTGTTCACGAACAAATTTAATGAGGTCATCGTACGTAGGTATAGCTATACCTCGCATATGCATTTCAAATGAACGTGCTGTACTCGAATCTATTTTCTTCAAAGCTAGTTGCAATAACATAAAATCCGACAAATTATCTAATTTAAGCGAACGTAAACTAGACACTGCCGTACAAAATGTATCCAGAAATAATTCTAAGTTTTTTGAAGAGGCGATGTTGCTAGTAGGTTTGAAATCGAGCAGCTGGTCGAGATAAGCGGAACCTAAACTACGCTTGTCATCGTATTTATCGACCAATGTCTGCCAGATGAGAGGGTAGTTGTCGGCGTTAGGAACAATACCCGACACTACGGCTAACGCACGACCCGACAATTTATTAACTAAATATTGGATGCGTTCATGATCAGTGAGATCGCAATTTTCATGTATTGTACGACGGAACGACTCGTAAAATATCTTCCAAGTCATCGGATTGCCGTCGTACGTCATCAACTCGAGCTTAGGCAGCTTGACAGACTTACGTTGCGGTGAGATGTCGTGTGAATCATCAGTCTTAGAAATTACAGCGGGTGGTTTAATTTGTTCGTAAACATACTTGCATCGACAGTACATGTCTTCGAACACATTGACAGATTGATAATTAACAGAGTACTCAGGATTGATTTTTAACTCGACTACATTTAATTCGTCTACGACACTATTAAATTCAGAGTGTAAGCGGTCTAGTGAAACAATTCCACACAGAAAATGTTCTTTCTCCGTATCATTCGTGCAAGCCTTCAAGGAGCGGTCATAAACTTGCTGCAAACGAGCAAATATTCCATCGCGTTTGCTAACTAAAGTTATGCGTTTGATCGTCAATGCTTCAATACCTTTTGCGGTAGTAGCCATTTTGAAAGTAAAATAGAAAACCTAGGCAAAATGACCAACTTGACGGCTGTACCACGACACGGCGTACGGTAGCAGATAATATGAGTGGAGCGGTAAAATGAGTAAGAAAGAATATCAAGTATAACCTCAGTTACTGCGTTACACAAATATATTACGATTAGCAATTAACGTTTGTATTATGCGGTTTAGGACAATGGAATACACTATCTTAGTAATAAATAAGTTGCGAATGACACATGTAAGATTGTAGGTAAATATTATGAAGAAAGTAATATAAACCAGATATACGTAATGAGCGGGAATTTATGCGGAATAAATAATGAGAAATTATGCAGTTATCCAATAATTTACTACAATTATATGGAAATATTGAGTGGATTTTGACTTTATCCGGCTCGAAGGACCAAACTATGTTAGCGCGGCCACCAAGCAATATGGCGGAACACGCCAAACGGCGGTGCGGGATGAAAGGAATGCTGGATAAAGGGGTGGAAACGAGAAATTGAAGGGGTAGTGGACTGTATTTGGGGAGGATTGAAAATGAGCGACTAACCTGGTATTCCTCGGGTCGACGAGTATCGCTGCGGCACCCTTCAGTGCCTCCTGGTGGTCTGGATTGCTCCTCAGGTTGCGTGGCTCGACAGTAGAGAATATCACGGCGAGAGCGCGGGTGGAGCCGTTAGTACACAGCGTCCAAAATATGCGAATAGCGGTGGGACAACGAGAACGTCGATAATCCAAATTAGCGGTTTCGTGAGCTTCAAGGAACTCACGCGCGGGCATCCACAGTCGACAAGGGCCGGCCGCAGACTGCTTGCATAAGCAAAAAACAGTACCCTCATCCACCACGATATAAAACACAGATAGCCGTCATTTTCGTGAAGGAAGGAAGGTAGGTAGGTAAAATAAATAAAATAGGAAAGAAAAGAGTGCCACTAAGTGGCGCGAACATCTGGAATTTCTCAGAGATAACAGATCGGAGTTTCACCAAATAACAAACGCATAAAAGATTATTGTTATTACATTAAGTACCAATTTTAAATAAATAAATGATATATAATAAATGATTACCTACTTGAACAATCAACGGAACTACGAGTACATTATATTCGGCCATATTGGTAATATTATTCAATTCAATTCATATTTTGGGGCTTTTAGACACCACAACTTTGCCAATGTCGCGTAGGGAGATAAACCATCAAACGAAGGAAATTAACCAATTAGTGAATTAGATACAATTAATACAATTAGAATAAACTATTATAATAAATAATAAGCAACATGACAATAAATAATAAAATTCATCTCCTTTGATAAACTATTTACTAAGTAAAACAGCAAGTACAACAAATTTCAATATATACACAAAGCTATATTACTTACTAATAATATACATAAATATATTATGATATAAGTTTATAAGTAATTATAATTTTATAGAAAAGTTAAAATAAATTAAGAATATCTTTTGATGTTGCTGTCTCTTTTGGAATCGGAGTATCAGAAGATGCTCCGGTTCTCCGATGATTCATGACCTATTTTTAATAGAAAACAGTGAGTCTTTGATTTTACCCTCTTTGATAGCCCTCTTGCCCATTTTTATTGATATCTTGATCATAGTATGTCCAAAGTCTTTCAAAGCCCGTTGACTATCTGTGCACAAGTTCCAGTTTAGTGCAGCTAAACTAAAATCAATTTTTCGTCCATATTTCCGTAAATTAATTTTAAGAGGGTATTTGATTAATATATTTAATTTTAATTTATCTGACATGATACCATTTATATAAGAGATTTATGTCACCAAAAAAAAACAATACTATATTCATTTGTAAACATTATACATTAGTTACGGAACAGAGGGTTCTCGCATAAAACGAAATATTTCTAAATACATAGGGCTCTAGGAGGTTATTTATATTGTATTTCAATTTAAAAATTGATAAGGCCGCTCTAGTCTTTAAAAAATATAAAATAATCATTTAAATGTTTAAAGCACGGCTAATTGAATTCCAGGAGCCAAACCTGCAAGAGGAAGGCATGGAGGGGCGCGACGGTGAAGCCAACGGCGACAAGCGCGGCGTATCCTCGAGCCTGTCGTCTTTGATCAAGGTGTCGCCGCTTAAGAGCTTATTGCGCGAAGACCTGCGCCGGCGCATATCGGCGCGCGGCCGCGCTCGCGGCTCCAACGTATGTTACAGTTCTCTAGAGTCACACAACCGTGGCCTCACTGACTCTCAATTACTACTACATCTAAATTTTGCTAAATTATATTGTTGAAAAAATCTAAATTACTCATTCCGTTCGGTTTTATCTCTTTGACAATAAACGTTTTAAAACCTATTTCCGAATTAGATGAACGTATTTAAATCTAATAGCCATGTCGGTTCACTAAACGAACAAAAACACTACTTAGTAACAGTACTCGGTTCATAAAAGTTTTAAAAAATCCAAATTAATCTATTTAAACACTATGGCAAAACCGATATGGGAAAAAAGGAAAACAAAAATATACCCATTCCGAAAAATGGTGATAATATTCTTATTGGCTACTATTCTGTTCATTTTTATTTATCAGCTTTTGGGCTGCGGTGCTTGCATTTATTTTGGGTTTATTATTATTTTATATTTTTTGTAGTGGTACGCCTCTTTAGCAGGGGGCCGCCTGGGGAAGTACCACACCTTTGCCAGTTATTCATCCGCCAAGCAGTAATGTGCAAACATTACTGTGTTCCGGTATGAAGGGCAATGTTACCAGCGAAATTACTGGGCATGATGAGATTCAACAACTCATATCTCAGGGTGACAGGCGCAGTGCAGTGCCGCGCAGAATTTTGAATTTTAAAACACTGGGTGGCACTGTGTCTGATATGGGCAATCATGATGCTTACCATCAGGCACCTGATTAGCTCGTCTTGTCACTCACTATCATAAAAAAAAAAAAACACAATAACACAATACACAATAAGGATACAGGATATTGAATGGTAATATATTATTAACATTGCATCACTCCCTTTTCCCCAAAGGGTTAGACAGAGGTGTACCTACAACCCATAGGTACCACCCGTACTTCGCCAGTTATGTTTTTAACTCCCAAGTAATAGGGGCGAGCCTATTGTCATCAACCGCACACAAAAACAGCCTCCTGTTAAGGCGTCTGTAGCCGCCAAACTTTCCGTCTCGCTCGCGCAATTTACATTATTGACGATTTAAAAAAAACACTAAATGTGAATTTCCAAAAAACAAACGTTGCATTTATTTATCTCAAGATTAAGTTTTTTTAGTATATTTTGTTTTTTTTGTCCTCTCGTTTGATGGAATAGATCGAAAAAAAAGGAAATCACGGTTTTTAAGATCTCTTCTGGTAAAATAAAAGATATCAAAACAAACTTTTCTTTTTATTATTATACGTGTTATAATTGAGAAACTAAAAATATGAATTTTGTAAATTCAATGCCCATCCACTCAAACTTGCAAATATTAATTTGACGTTTTGTTTTTTTTTATAATTGTGAGTGACACGACGAGCAAATCGTGTGCCTGATGGTAAACACAGTGACACTCAGTTTTTTGAAATTCAAACTTCTGCGCGGCACTGCACTGCGCCTGTCACCCTGAGATAGTAGTTGTTGAAACTCATCATGCCCAGTATTTTCGCTGGTAACATTGCCCTTCAGACCGGAACACAGTAATGTTTGCACGTTACTGCTTAGCGGTTGAATAACTGGCAAAGGTTACTCCAAACTCAAACACGAGTAATTAAATAAATAGTTTAAGTATTTACGTCAATAACAATCGTTAGTCATTCCTATTGTTGTAAAATAATGTGTACGGAACTCTGCACAATGAAGAGACTCTTCAATAATAATTAATGATAAATAGTATATAATAATTATTATTTATTTAATAATATTAATTATATATTTTTTTTATTATATTTTTAATTATATAATTTTAATTATATAATAACACACAATCAGTGGGTCAACCATTTTTTTTTTTGTAAGTGTATTACGAGATTTGACATAATTTATAATAAATTTATAATCTTATTAAATTAGTAAAAAAGTCACGATCGTTTCGTCGACGCTATGTATTACATAATTATTAGAATTATATAGAGCATATAAATTATTAGCGTTTAAACTCAAAATGGTCATCGTTTCCTTCACAAAATGATTGATGTGGGTATGTCCCATGTCTTCTACCGCTTACTTCCACCGAGCGCGTGTAGTGTCTCACAATACTTAGTGTAGTCAATAGATATAGTGACGCATTGTTTTCTTTGGGGTAGGCAGAGAATATTTCTCTCTATTTGCTACGATCCTGACATAATATGAATTTCACTTCTCTCACTTTCATCACATTATTCAAAGTAGCGTCGGTTTGCTACTTTTGACTTTTGCGAATTTTCTAGCGTCATATAAACTGAAACCGCCTGTATACACGCTATAGTAAATAAGCCGGGCGCCTAGCGCGACAACTAGTGCTCGAGCGGCCCAGCGAGTGTATTTTTCAAATACAAATAGCTTTATTTCTTAAGAGTATTGTGTACATAGTGTTGGAATAATAAAAAAGTTTCAAATACCCTACCGTTTCCGGTGTACAAATTTTTATTATTTTTTTTTTTTTTTAATTAAAATGTTTCATTAAAAGAGAGTTTTATTACAAAATTTTATAAAACATGAAAATATAATTAAAAAGATAAATCTCATTCATGAACAAAAATTAAAAATGTCAAACTTAGAATGTCTATGATTAAGTAATTATTAAATGAAAAAACAAATAAATAAAATGTCAACGTTCCTATCCGCTCGTTGTGCTCGTTGTGGCGCGCTAAGCACCGCGTTAGGTTCGCAATATGGACATACACTTAGTATTCGCAAATGAATGACAACTCTTTATTGGTATTGTACCACAATAATACAGAAAATAACAAAAAGGAAACTTAAAACTAGAAAGAGTAACAACTGGCGGCCTTATCGGTCAGAGCGATCTCTTCCAGACAACCATGCGGAGACCACCATGGTTTCAAAAACAAATACTTAAATTATAATATATTTAAGTATATTAATTGTATTGTTACTTATTACTTTACTTTTACGTTTGCGGGTAGTTGAGGTAGTCAAGTCAATAATCCGATGATATTTTGGTTGCAGGCGTCTCGTGCGTCCCCCGTGGAAGGCGGTGCTATAACATCGACCCACGGCGACGCAGCGATGCCTCCAGCCTCGCTGGTGTGCACATTCTGCTGCATAACGTTCCCCGACTCGACGCTATACTTCCTCCATAAAGGCTGCCACTGCGACTCCAACCCGTGGAAGTGCAACATCTGTGGCGAGCAGTGCTGCAACGTGTACGAGTTCAACTCTCACCTGCTCAGCAAGAGTCACCAATGACTGGCCGCCGGGGGGCCGCTCCGAGCCTAGAACTCGCTTCGGAGACGCACTGTGTTTCCGTTCTCCTTCTCCGACGCCGAGCGCCCCCCCGTCCACTCGAGTGAAGTTTAGTGAGTGTGTGGACTGTGGACATCTCCGGTGCCAGTGGGTCTAAACTTCACAATTAGAGATTTAGTTATTGAACGAGCCTAGTTCTAGGATGAAATTATTTGATACGTTCCAAATTGCAACGGATACATTCCAAGAGATCGACCGTTCCGGCCTTCGGTGGAAGCGGGCGTCTCGCTACTCGTTTGTCTCGAAAGGGAATATTTATTTCGCCTCGTAGTACTTAACCGTATACAATATGACCGTGATTTAAAAAATCTATATATTAGTGTATTTTGGTGCGATAGTGAATTTTACAAAATGTTTAACTTATGGAGAAGAGTGTACAAATTAATATATTTTTACATTTCGCTGTTGAAGAGTTATCGAAAGGCAAAGCCTATATTGTCCGTGATCGTTTCTTATTGTGATCGTATACAGACGTGAATTATAAATTCTACATTCCGTTTTTATTTTATTCATTGTTTAATGCATCTAATGCGAGTCCACGACTAAATACTTAATGTACGAGTCAAATTTTTTTATTATGTTTTGTTATTTATTTATTTGTCTAAAATTGTACGCGGGTATACACGTTATAGATCATGATTGTACTTAAATATATAGAATCGTTACGATAGTCGTTTATTGCACTTTCTGTTGCGAGTGTTTCAAATGGTGTAAATATGTTGTATTGATAAAGAGAAGTTAGTTTGAGAGACCACAGACTACTCAACCTAAAGGACGACGCTTCAGCGTATATATGCTTTCGCCAAGGTTACACAGTGATACTGCATAATCTCCACCCCGCTCCTTACGGTTTCACATTCGATTCAATGTTTTAACTTGACATGACATAAACTATGCTATGTTTGAAGTCTGAACGATAAAAACTAGCCAACCTCAGAATATTAGCGATTTTTTTTCAAATCTTTTAGGTTGAGTCGTTTGTGTTTGTGACACACATTGCTCAATGAAGCTCAAGAGCGATGGCGCGCTGTGTGTATTCGCACAAAGGCATAATATTATTATCACATCGATTCGAATCATTCACTTTCAGTTTGCGGAAAGTTGCACGTGCTTTTATTGGTGCCTTTTAATTATATATAAAGAAGAATTATACATAGAGTTGTAATGGGACAGCTCATGTTCAGATCTCGATAAGAGTTCAATCGTTGATATCAGTTAGTAAAGAGTAAGTGTGAAAATGCATATTATTATGACGTCAGCATCTATTTTGTGTGAAGTTGTGTGTAAAGAAAACAGTTGTATGATTATAATTTTATAATGAACGTGGGAAATGGCGCTAGTTCTAGTAAGGTGAAAATAATGTTCCACTTTAGCCACATCCTATTAGGTATCTGTGGGCTACATTCATTTCGGCACCACTTATCACAACCATGCCATATCGTCAGCGACAGTAAAAGGTGTTCAAACAGTGGTAAAGTGAGAAAAGTGTCGCTGCAGCTTCATATGGTTGCCTTCAAAATATTGATAGCGGTATTTCGCGTTGTGGTTGTGATGTGGTCGGTAACACCCACGCGCTTGACAATGACAGCTTAATGTTATCAGTATCGCCCACGCGGTCGATAATGACGTCAAAATGTGGTCTGTGTAAATTCTACTCATTTACATACAATATAGCGCCCGCCCGCGTGTTGTTTTTGTGGTACGTGTATAACAAGCCTTATAACGTAGCCGGTAAAATAACTACTTGTTTGATGAGCCTTTCACATAATTAGCTATTTTCAAAAAAGAATCATCTTTAATAAAGATAACAAAATAGATGTTGTTATGTGTTTTCACCCTTGTTTAGTGTAGAGGAAAAAATGTGCTCAACCTTATCGGTGAAAGATTTTTATTGTACTTATGGAAATAGGCTTGAATTCGCGCGCGTCTTAGTAACAAGGCTTAAAGCTACATATTCACTAAAGGCAGCCTCGGTTCGAAAGGCTGTCTACTGTCTAACCTTGCGGCTGCTTCAAGTGGATACGTGGCTTTGTAGGTAATTATTTAAATAAAGGGGCATTCTCGTTGTTTCCTAGTAGTCCCATAGGGGCAATTGATTGAGCTAACATATTGCTACTAAGTCTTATTACTAAGAAGCATGCAAATCCAGATCTAAATAGAAAATATGTTTAAACGAAAAGGGAAACATAATCCCATATGCAATTTAAATTAGTTCTAGTACTTACGTTTTTAGGTGTTATTTTATTCGTATCTTGCATTCCTTATCCTAAACTAAGTCTGTCAGTTCAATCGATTCGTTTATAATTTATAAATTGAAACATGCATTCCTTTAGTTGTTTAAGTACTTAATATCGGTTGTGGTCTTGCC
Organism: Hemistola chrysoprasaria; assembly: GCA_947063395.1. NCBI lineage: Eukaryota > Metazoa > Arthropoda > Insecta > Lepidoptera > Geometridae > Hemistola > Hemistola chrysoprasaria. Next base: position 4,843,093 of record OX346715.1, read on the forward strand.
TGATAAGTTAACGAAATTGACTTATGATATAACTGAAATGAAGTTCTACCAACGAAGTTAACTTTTTGTTATGTTATCGATGTAAACGGTGTTAGGTAGTTGTGGCGCGGCCGTCCGTCCCAGGACATAGTGAGTTACCTAAAACGAGCAACATTTTATTTATTTATTCATAGAGATTATGTATTATTACGTTTCGTTGTTGGTTCAAGTTTGTTCTAAATGCGGAGGTGTATTATAGAAGTTGTTACAGAAAAGGTGTAGTCATACTTAGGAGGTGAATCTACCCATCGAATGGACAACTTTCCAAAGCAATAATTGCAAAATTTGCTGATCGGTTTTGTAAAGGATGTAGATTTTTTTTTTAATTTAGCCATTCTTTTGCAAGTTCAGGTTGACGGGTTATTACCTTTTTGTAACACGTTGTATGAACTTTATAATGACTTTGTATGAGCTCTCGGAAGTTAGCTGTTTTGGCTGCGCTATTCACACGACACCTATATATATTTTTAATATCATATATAGTTTTATATACATACATGGCCCTACTCTACTCCAGTACTCGTTCTATCAAATTCCATCGTATCTTTCTTCCATTATTCATTTTTTTCTGCCATCTTTTGCAGGGGTTAAGTAAACAAATACAGCTCATATAAAACTCATATAAAATGCAGAAAACTGATGCGTCTCTTTATAGTATAAAGAGACGCATCAGTTTTCTGTCTACTGCATCTGCATCTACGTGTGTATAAAGTTTATACACACGTAAGTGGTATATTTCTGAACGCACGGTAGATTCATTACTAGCTATTGATATTATTAATTGACGTTTAAAAATGTCATTTTAAGACTTTTTAATCATCATCATCATCATCATCTCAGCCACAGGACGTCCACTGCTGAACATAGGCCTCCCCCATAGATTTCCATTCAGTCCGGTTGTAAGCGGCCCGCCTCCATCGTGTTCCTGCCGTCTTTATTAGATATCTGACTTGTTAATAATTTATCTTAATTTATCTAAATATTAACAAAACAATCACACATTTCATAATATAATTAATCTCCGTTATTACACTTTATGTCAGCGGTAGCGCCGAGTTGCGCGTCAAATAGTTTCTATAACGTATTATGGAGAGTAGCGCATCACATGGGCAGCAGAGGAAACATCTTTGCGTTGACATTTTTATAGTGTTATATTATATTGAAAGCCATATTCAAAGTTAAATTATATTCGTACTGCGCAGCTAAAAACGGCTAACTTTAGATATGTCATAAAGTCTTGCCCGAGCTATACAGGATAGAGCGGGATGAGGTTGATGAGACTCTCACTTTACCCTGTACCACTAAAAGTAAACGGGTAGACATCGTTTAGTTTCGGTGAGATTACCTAGGGTCATTGGCCCTTTTTCCCTCTGCGTTTGGAACACACTATAATAATATACTTAGTTTAATGTTATCGGTCACTACGTGGCGCCGCGGTATAATAAGTGTTAGATTCATAAGAGCTAAATAACTAATCGGTAACCCGAACGGGCGCCTTTACTTAATCCGTCCATCTAATGATAGATATTGCCTTTAATATTTAATAGAGTAATATATTTTATAGATTTTAGGCGTAATTTAGATGTATCTACTTAATTGTAATGTTTCTAGAGGGTGGTTAATTGTAGATTAATTTATTAGAAATGTCATTGATCATTGTTTTAAGTTTAAAATATGTTTGTTCGTGCAGGGAAATAACTTATCAATCATTATACTATTTACAAAAGTGGCATTTTAGATATTTTAAATACATTACGATTATAATGCGACTTATTGAATTGAAATTAAATTCTTCATATTATATTGACTTTCAAAATTGACTAATAATATTTAATTAATATTTTCTTACAAAAGTGGCATGTTAGGTGTTTTACAGACATTGCGATAATGTGACTTATTTGAAATGAAATTAATCTTTTAATTGACTCTAATAAATATAATTTAATTATTTTAAAAGTTTCTCGTGTGCTAGGCCTAAACCAATCTCGTTAAATTTGTATATTTGATGATAATATTATTATGATTTCAGACAGTATCTTTAGACTTAATTTTAGGGTGGTTCAATCTCCATACAAAATGTAATTTCACAATTATTATAGAGCATAACTGCATAAAATTTTCTTAATGTGGCCTTAATTTGCGCTAATTTCAAATATGTTTTGGCGCCAATAAAGGCTACATCAAGAGCCAACAGTATAGAATTGAGAAGAAAAATATTTTTAGAAAATTATCTCTTACAAGTATTGAACTTGTTTAATCTAATTTTGTACGGAAATCGAACCACCATAAGAGGTCAGTCTTAAACGTTTATTTTATTATTTAAAGACATTTTAGCGTAGCGATCCTCACCTTAATACCAAAACACAGCTTACCAACATTAAATTTTATTAATAAATAAGTTGTTATGTATGTAATGTAAGATAGACATATTAACTTGGTTGAAATAAAATGTAATAATATTGAGAGAGTCGTTGATATTTTGCTGTTAAAACTTTATCGTGTTATTATTATGTGAGATATAAAATAACAATACTAATTAATATAATATATAAGAAATACTATTTACAAATACGAAATAATGATTGCAGTGTTAGTACTACTTATATAAATCAATATTATCTGATTGTGCCTTAGACCAAACAGTAATATATTTTAGAATTTATTTAGAAGTGTGTGTACTTTGAATCATATCATTACTGGCACATCATAGTTAAATTATACACATTTATATATTTATTAAAATGTTAAAGATTTCACTATAATATTATATAGTTTATGTATAGAGATGCATATATTGCAACATGGCTGTTTTGCTTGTTTTATTCTATAAAGAGAAGTTTATTCGCAGTTGATATGTTATTTATATTATGTTCTCGTGTCGTCATTGAGATGATTTAGAATAATGAAAGTGGTACCTACTACCGAGTATGTAGTTCTATTTATTTACTTTATATTAATTTGGTAAAGGGTCTAATGAATAATAAACTATGACATATAACTTTTGTTATTATTTATGTCCAATCTAGGATTAATAAAGAGAGAGAAAATTACCTACAGGTATTAATTTTAAAAAAATGCTTCTGTGCCCTAGTGAGGACGTCCACAGGGGAAGTCTCTATGAATATTTACGGGGAAAGCAGTTTGTAAGGAGAAATAACGTTGTTTAGTCTATACGTAAAATCATCTCTACTCGATTTCTTGATTGGTATGTCTATTATGAATTAATTGGCAAATAAAAGTTAGATGACAATAAACTGTCAACACAATACTCTACTGTCAATGTCACCTCACCAAAAAATGTTCTGTCGCTATGCGGCTATGCGTCAAGCTTGTATATGTATTCTGTGGTTCTGTGGCGTCAAGCCAGCAAAGTTTTGTTGACAAAAAGTTAACTTTCTTTTAAAAGTTTTGTTGCAGTATTTCAAACTTTAGTCATTTCATTGTGCTTTTGTGAGTTAAATATCGGTTTCGAAGCAGTGCGAATTGCGGCCGGGTAATGGGAAAGTCTACAGAGGTTGATGGCGATAATAACCCAACTTTGGCCGACACAGATCCTGCTAAGTTATTGGAGGCCGCTTTACTCCAAATGGATGGAATTATAGCCGGTTCGTATTATTTTTAGACTAATAATATATAATTTTACCAATTTACTAGTAATATATTTTGTGTTAGATGCATTAATTCATACATGTGAGACAATTTCATGGTCTGCTGAATTTTGGGGTCTCCATTTCCTTGTTTATTAACTATTACTTTATCATATTGGGCTTTAGACTAAGCTTAACTATCTACAATACCATCTAATTACGAAAAATAGTTGACAAGTTTATCTCTGTGAGTTTTAACGTCTAAAGAAAGTTCAGTCAACTTCATTGTGTATGTATGGTTCTTAATTCTTATCTCGTTTTATCTTTTCAAGGTGAATATAAAAATAAATGCTTTAGATGCATATTATAGTGTATGCCATATACAGGTATATAATATTATGTCTTACCTAGTATATAGGTAGGTATATTTTAAGGTTCCGTACCTCAAAAGGAAAAAAGGAATCCTATAGGATCACTTTGTTGTCCATCTGACTATCCTTCTGTCAAGACACTTTTTAACAGGAACACATGGGAGGTATCAAGTTGTAATTGATATCAACTACTCAGATCTGCAGTCCCTTGTGGCTGTAAAAAAATCTTACTTCTAAGTTAAAGCAATCAAAAGTTATGGCCATTTTACTGCATATTTCCATCCTTTACGCAAGGAACTAATAGATGGCGTTGTATGTTCTTGGTATCTAGGTATGGAGCCATTCACTATGCATACTGACTTGCCTTAACATATGCCTTAACAATTTATTTGATAATATAATATAGGTTAGCACTGTAATTAGGTATATAATATAGGCTTAGCATGAATAGTCAGCTGATTTAAATTGTTTTGTAAGTACCTACCTCATATTATTCATGATTATCCTGAACATTTTTTTTCAAAGAAATAGCTACATTTTTAGGTACCTACCTACAAAAGTTCGTTAACACCAGAATCCCAGTCCACAGTAACCTGTGGTGTGTGGTACTATACAAAATACATCTGAGTCAATAACTATAAATAATATATTAAGTATCAAATTTGTCGGAAATTACTCTATGAGACTCACACAGGATGGAGAGTGGCATATCCCAGAGTAACCCACCTAGATAGATCAAAAAAGTAGATGAGGAAAGGTACCAAAACATTAAATCATTTAGATTATATTACTGGAATAGATTCAAAAGTATTATTGGAATATAATAATAATAATATAAACAACTTCCACACACTGTCATCTGGTCCCAAGCTAGGCTAGAAGCCCGTACTATAGTAACCAGATGACTGATATACATACTTATATAAGCTTATAACATCCAGACACAGATCAAACAGACATGTTCATGCACACAAATGTTTGACCTGGCCGGGGATCGAACCCAGGCCCTGCGACACAGTAAGCAGAGTTACTACCATCTGTGCCAATGAGGCTGTCAAAATATTTATAGATGTGGTTGTGTTCTAATCATAAAATATGTGTCCTTATTGACATAATTTGTGTAATGCAATCACTCCACGCAAATGTTTGATAATATATTCCCGATCAAATATATTGGTGTCTATTAGGTTTCATAATAGAACATGATCATCACTTGAGCGAGTGATTTTGGTGCCATCATCCATGGTCGAGTCAATATGTTAAGAGCTTCTAGAAATTTGACACAATCCTATGAAAAGTTAACCAAATCGATGTTTTGTATTAGTACCTATTTCATCTAGTACCTATTTTATTATACTATCATAGAACGACAATAAATAATGGCACCAAACTAATATAACTAGAAATCAGAACTAGTAATTATTGTACTCGTTCCCGGTTCCCAACAAGAGCAGCATGTCATAAAATTCGCGTGACTCGTAAAGTTGGATATTTGCGCACAAGAGGCGGCTGGTAGTAGGTAAGCAGCGGCATACAGATGCTGGCAAGATTGATGAACACAGGTTGACATTTATTGATAAATTAAGTAGCAATGACGACGCAGCTACCCAGACTAGGTGTACCTACATCACACCTGATTATATAAATACACAATTAATTCTTATGTTCTGCTGGTTCTCCACATGTCGTGTTCACGCGATAACGAGAACGCGCAAGAGCTTGTTATGCGGAGCCGCGAACTGCGAATGTATAGACGGTTCGCAATTCACGGCGCGAAGTCGCACGCGATTCACGCCCCGACGTCGCATGCGGAGCCGCGAACGAGGCGTGAACTGCGAGTGTGGAGACCGTTTGCAGTTCACGGCGCGACGTCGCAGGTATTCATTATATCTGATGTCCTGGTAACCCAGACTGCTACTGATAATGCCGTCCATTTAGACGCGTTACGTATTACATTATTTGCACTTCAAGTCTAGTCGAGGAGCGCGTCTTTGTTGACGGCACTACCTTTCTTTACTTGAAGTTTCTTCTAAGCTCGTGGTTAAAATCAATAGAAACTGAAACACTAACATTAGTGTCTACTGAGGAAAATATTTCCAAAATTCCCACTAGTATACAAGCTGTGTCCAGTTTTGCGTAAATGGTAATGTTCGAGGGTTTGCCGCGTGTAATCAGGACTTGGTATAAGGTTGCTTAGTGTTGATTTCATAAATAAGCTTCTATACTGTATAATGTGTTATAACATAGTAGTTAATAAGGCAAGCTATTTTGGAACTTTATTTTTTAAATCAGTTACAAACTGCCCACCTACAAAGACTCAGCTTCAAGACTCGATCTTTTGAAACTCGTCCCTTGTTTTCTGCCGGCATCTGTACTATGTAGCTAATAGGGGTGTGAGGTTTCGCGAGAGGGTGCAAACTGTTGAACAGGCAACAGGGGTGGCGCCGGGCGCCAGTTACCCGCCGCGTTTCGTCCGGACCGCCGGCACCCGCGTCTCTTGCTCACTATATTATATTCACGTGACAATTTTGCGATTGTCGCACGCGATATTTTGTCGAACAACATTAGAATAAGCACCATTAATTTTTTTGTGATTTTATGATACTGGTATAAGTAAATATTATATAGTATATATTATATAATATATATTAGGTCGTGTTAAGAAAATGTGTAGTAATACTTAAGGGGGTACATCTACCCTATTGCTAAAGAAAGAATTGCGGAATTAGCAAAAAAAAATATTTCGACTTTCCGTACAAAATGGATCATCTGATCGGCAAATTTGTATGAAAAGAGGATTTATTTGCAAATTTCGCAAGTCTTTCTTTTGCAAGTTGTTAAGATTGACACATACATAGAAAAGAATAGAATAGAATACTCTTTATTATCACTAAACTAAAATAATATAAAGCTAATTCTTGGTTGACAATGGGGCGGCCTTATCGCTTTAAGCGATCTCTTCTTTCTTTACATATTACTACACCTTTTTGTACACGTTGCATAAGCGTGTTAGGGTCTCAATAAGGTTTTAGTTGTATTGGTGTTCATATACTTTGCAATGTTATTAGGTTTTTTTATATGTCTTATTTGCTAAGCCTATAGAAACCGAAAAAAAAAAATGTCCACCCTGAAATATTAAATGACTGCAACAGCTTTGTGTTCAGGGGTGTCAAACAATACGCTTATTAATTATTTTAATTTAAAAAAATTGTCAAAATATAAATCTGAATCCCGAAAATGGAACACAGTTTAATTAACCGACATGCTGTAGGTATAATTATTAGAATAGTGTAGGACTAAGGCATATTATTGAGTATATAGAACTTCCTAGAGCATATCTATACCATCGTAATTTAATACCAAATAATATAAATTAGGTGTGTAAATGAGTAATATAAACTGTATATTTACTGTCTTACCCCATTGTTACGAAAATACTTACTTCCTATTCTGTCTTGTCCATAGCTTTACCGCCAAATGTATGTCGGTCTATTTACTTGCTAGTCTTAGGTGTGAGTTCACCAAGTTTAAAACGTCCGCAAAATGTTCATAAACTACGGACTTTGGCTTCGGAAGCTGCACTGAGAAGCTTAAGAAGCCAAAGTAAAAAAAAAAAGGTATCAATAAGGTCTTATCATAAGACTCTTATCTACCTACAAATAAGAATTTACTTTCAATAAGAATCGATTCGCAACAAAGCTTTTATCAGAAAGCATCATTTGTCAAGACACAATGAATATAAATTACTAGCAGACGATAAAAGATACTTTACAAGAACACCTCATCAATCAATGTTCCGTTCTAAGTACCCAGGTAAATAAAACTACATATTTTCCAGACTCTGAGCAAGTCAATAAAATTAATTATTCCTAAATCTCTAAACGGCTTTCAACATTTTTCTATGTTAATAAACGAGAGAATGCAATCTTGGCGAGATGGTGCAGAGATTAAATTTTTAGGAGTCTCTTATCGCAGGAATTCTCATTCTGCAAATATTTCGTACGAGCCTTTTGTCATCATTCTTACTTTTTGAATAGGCTCCACACGAGCTTTTCCCCTTACTGTTTTGGTAAAATTATTGAATTCTGGAACGTAGAATTACTGTGATAGTACCTACCTAGTTCCTCTCCTAGTCTAAGAGGTGTGTTACCAACCGTAGTGTTAAAGCTTTCAGATCTCCCGAAGACCTCTGGCCTCTGATATATGACGTGATATATCGTTTTATAAGACGACAATCATGATGAACAGCTTATTGTACTTTCTAAAGCACGGCAACGCCTAGATGTACTTAAATAGCCACCAAACTAAATTGGAATCTATCTGACATTGTTAAACTCGCTAGAGTTAATCAAGATCGCGATAAGCCCCGTAAGTTACAAGTGGCTACAAATGTAGTTTACAAACCAGACAGAGCAAGACAATGAAACATCTACGAATACAATTTCTAATATACAAAGTAAAAACATGACTGACTTTGTCTCATAGACTTCATTATTTTGTTGGCCGTCGAGACTAGTGTCTGGTTTAAAACAAACACATTCGGAAATGAAAACGTAGCACTTTATGTTGATGGCACCAGTTAAAGTCAAATGAGGGCTCCAGCTTTAGAAAAACATTTGCTTTCAAGCTATGCTTGTTTATGGGAACAGCTCAGTACAAGAAAAAGTAAATCCTGGTAAATAATGGGTACATTATGTTTGTTACCTTTTCACGCAAAACTGCTAATTCAAATGAGTTGACATAAGGTGTAATATGTACCTTGTTGGAATAATTTCCAATAAGCATTTGCAATGAGTCTAAACCAGGCTTGTTTATGCCTTGGTCACAGCTATTGAAATCTGAAGTACTTTTGCTTATAAATGCCGAATGCCAATAATCTAGGACCCAGAGTGTTTTGAATTGAAGCAAAACTATAGAGGCATTTCGAATTTCAAATCAAGATATACTTCAGGAGCCCTATTTAGACAACTTAGCATTTAATCAAAGTTGGGTTTCTCGTTCCTTTTCTTGGTCCAAATGTTCACGATTCAAGCTTGAGTAATTAATTTTCCAAGTAGAAGTTATGTCTGTAACCTCTAATACCATAGTTTTCAGTACTCAGTACAATGGACGAGTTATTCGGAGCTTTATTATCCGCTTTCGTTCGGTAGACTTCGTTATTTATTTTTGCTCGCGAACGGGGTTGAGGGTGTGGAATGGGAAGAAAGTTTCGTAATTACCATTCCAGTAGCGTTGCGAGTTGCGGTGTCCACTCAAACTACTCTGTCCGTGCAACCTTTGTTTAACAGGACCTGGGGTCTGGTGTAATTACTACTCTGTATTAGAAATTTCCTACCTTGCTAAATCTAGGTTCCTATTTACCAGGTCTTACAATTTTTTTGTATTATTTTAAAGGTTAAAACCACACATTTACACTAATTGAATGACTTCTAATAAAATTAACTGCAACATTCGCCGAAAATATTCATCCGATCAACTTACCCATTTGTATGGGAACTATATTTTTTTCTGTATGTTAAAATTATTTATTTTTACTAGTTTTTCAGTTTAATGGGTAAGCTAGCTAGGTCGACATTTCCGTGGTTAAACCTTCCTAGGCAGTTCGCATTGTCTTGTCAAATCATGTCCATTCTAGCAGCCATCTAACGTTGTAGAAAACTAAATTAGAAACGATAAAATTCTGCGACAGCAACGATGGGTACGTTGCTTCATACTCGTATCCACTCTTAAGGACCCTTGAGACCTTATATACGTAACGTATTGAGGATGGTCGTTCAATTTAACTTAACATTTTGAAGTAACACCCCGTTTACTTCACCATTCCCGTAAGTTTTAAAATAGGCATTCGTCATTGTCCGCTTTATTGGCATTAGCCTTATTCATCCACTGGTGGACGTTGATCATATACTCGTATATATCTCATAAGGCTTTGCTCTAGTGGTGACCGTGAGTATTTTTTTTAGTATAATTATTACCAGGGACTCCGTACGACATTACGTTCTCCATTCCAATTTAATGTATCATTATAAAACTATTACTTGAATTACACATCTAATTATATCGAGAATCTTACCTATCTTCATAATAATTCCCAATAGACTTCATAGTCTGCAATATTTATCAAATGACGGGAGAAATCTCTTGAAATTTCAGAAAAATAATACGTATGCCAACCCTACTCGGAATCTTGCCATTGGTTTCCGCTACGAACCGGATGAGGATTATCCTGTATTCTGTATCCACTTCGCGTCATATTGTACGCGTACAATAGTGTAATTTAGGTGTCTGTGATACTGCACAACGGGAGCTGTGGTTATAACATTCTTAACAACGTTTTGTGTCTATCTGAAATTAGATCAAATTCTGTTCCTTACTTTCCTACAAAATGCATCAGATCGTAGCTTCCTAGCTTCTTGATACGATTTTAAAGCGTCTGTACAATATGTAACGTATAAAGATTGTGAGGTTCAATAAAGAAGAGATACAGTACTTATTATATGTTGTGAGATGTGATTGTGCATAGCCATGCCTGGGTGCTGGCATCTCCCCGAACACGTCACCAGATGGTGGCTTTTGGACTGTACACACAGAATCTTCAATGATGATGCTGCTGATTCCCAGATACCAGCACGTACGTATACAATACCTAAGCTTTAGACACATTCTGAAATATATTTTTAAGAGACAGTTTCCATGCACGGTATTCTGATCACAAACTAGACATAGCCTGTAATAAGCAATAGACATAGGCTGCTAAAAGACTGGTATACGCTTAAAATCTCTAGGCAACGGACCAGCAGCTCCGAAGGCAAGGTCATCACCTAGTTCCTGAGGCAACCGGCTAGACAAATCGAATGATGAAAGATATTGAATTTAGGGCGCAGAAATTTAAAATATACGTAACTACAAACCCCTAGTACATTATTTTATTCTACCATCAATAGATTTCACAGCGCACGCAAATTAATGAATATATGTGACACCTTGGTTCACAATATTGCAGTTTTCTTACGGATCCCTAATATTTTTCAAAATCTCATATAGCCTAAGTCACTCACACTGAATTAAGCTATCCATAAGTGAAAGAATTTTTTAAATCGGTCCAGTAGTTTCGGAGCCTATTCGTTACAAACAAAAAAACAATGTTTCTCTCTTTATACTCGTATTAGTATAGATCTGTTATTGGGCTTCATTATCAAATTAAAGGTCCACGTCCAATAGCCATAATCCATAATAGATGTCTCTAGCATCCCTTGTAAAGCAAAGGATGCTTAGGATATCGATTACACGGCTCGCCAAACCAACTCAGTTACCCTATGCCTTTATGCCGTGTACCCTTGCCAAAATGCACACAAACTTATTTCTTCTGTACTTACACGTATACGAGTCTGCAGACTATATTCAGTTGCTTCTGTGTACACAATCTTTGATAGATATCTGTTTTCAAAAAGTGTGCACCAGTGGAACCACCATTAGGATGGCTAATTAAAGCATCTAGTCAATGTTAACACTTAAAGAAGATGTGCGCATTTTGTGTTCAAAGATGTGAAGCAAGTCTGGCACCGCTTTCAGAGTCGATATTACACTTCACAGATTATAAAGACTATTAGTACGTAGACTACGAATCACTACGAAGTTTTATAACGAAGGGTAAAATGATGAAGACTTTTTCCTCGTTTTTGTGCTCGACGCAAAAGCGTCATTGTTACTAGACGGATGCAATTCACTCGGTCCCCGCGCAATTTGCGCGAGTGGAGTAATTTCGAAGAGATCTGTGTCGTGGTTATGATAAGTATGAGCGGTTTGTTAATGATCATTAAATTTGAATTTAAAGTTAATTACAAAGCTGCATCGTTTACTGCAGACTTCTAAATTCCACAAATGTTTCGAATTATAACGCTTTGGTTCCGATTTCATTTTACTAGTCAGGAATAGCGAAAAACAAACGCTAGAGCTCATCCCAATTAACTTTGCAAGTTATGGTGTTAAATCATAACTCTCCTTTTTCGCATTTGGGTAAAAATAAATAATGATGTTATTGTATGCACCGTCGCGTCGCGACGTTTGCGTGAAAACCGGCGAGACGGCCGCGTCTGGAAGCACAGTTTTATGATTTTAAGGAATGTTCTCTACGTATAATATTATGTAACCAAACCCTCGTACTCTAACAAATCATATTCACTGGAGCATTGCACAAGATCGTATGTCTTATAGTAGCTATTGCTTCCGTAAATTAACACCTGATATTGATATGGAATCTCATTAGGCTGCACGAACGTGATTTAGTTGCGTTCAGTCGAGACCGCTGAGGCAGACTGTGAGGTTTTATAATTACTTAAAAGAAAAACAAAGGACAGCTATAAGTTAAAAGATAATCCGTAAAAATCCTTATTGCCAGATGTGTAGCTTATTTTTGTCATGGTAATTCTGTGTGTGATAAAATGTGGCAGGACCAAATGAACGCGGATTTTGCGGTTATTTTATTCGGTAGGTGAGTTTTATATCGGAACGGAATTGTATTACTAGACTAGGTCAGTAGGTACTGTAACGTTACGGTGGTAGTAACGTACAATGTAGGTACCTACCTAAGTCCTACAAGTATTACCTAGGTAGATAATATAAACAAAAAAATAAAATTAAAATTAACTTTCTTAACTAAAACAAGATTAGAAACTAAAAAAAAGAATCTAAAAAAAACTATTGAGGGAGGAGGTATGAGGTCGGCAGCTGTTGCAGAGGGTTCTTTGAAGACCGTAGGACGCCGCCCGGGCGCCGCCGACCGCAGATGTGACCTCAGGTCGGTGAGGTCCCCAGCCAGACGAACTACCACGAACAGGTATTGTGCACCTCCCCCTCGGTACGCCGGAATAATAGGGAGAGTCGGCGTACCTGAATTCCTCTCGATGATTCAAGGGGAGGGCACAATTCTATCTTCTTCGCAGGTACCCCTCTGGAGGCCCCAAGGGACAGCGCTTCCTGGCTCCAAGTTGTCCAAGTTGTCAACCAAGTGTTGAATAAAACAAGTTGTAGAAGGTTCAGACCGGACCGAGTATAGTTTCCGACTGAGCCTGACTACGATTAATCAGAATGAGAATCCGAATGAGAATCAGATTGTGACTCAGATTGAGAATCCGATTGAGAATCCGAATGAGAATGACCAAAAGTATCCAGGACCCCGCTTTTTATCCAAATTTTCCCAGTTAAATTTCGAAACCCCAAATTTTGAATTTAGTTTTAAGAAAAGTACATGCAGCCAGTAAAAAATAATTAAAACTTTTTAACAAGGTATGTAACCTCTACAGACATCAAGTAAAAATAGTTGAAACCTTTGAGAAAGGTATTCAACCTCACAAAATTTAAAAAATATAACTAAGATTTAAAGACATTAGACAATTTGAATGTGTCAATTATAAACATGTCAGTCAAAATTGCAAAAATTAATAATGTAAACAAACCAAATTTTCAGTTATTTCAGCTAAAATCGATAGAATTATGAAGAGAAAACTAAGACGACATGCTTACAATTTTTTAGCGGACGATTTTCAAGCGAAATAATGACTAAAATACCAAAATACATCAAATTATGTTACATCAGCAAAGGATAATTCAGATAAAAAACATAAGTGTTCAAGAAAATAAGGTAATATTTACAGTATAGTATGTATAATATTACAGTACACGAAATCGTAATAATATTGAACGGGTAGGTACTACATTAAAAACGGAACTGTTTCGAAATATTATATTCTACCCATAAATTCGAAAACTTTGGGATCGCTTTAATATTTATTATTGCCCGCTCTCCGGTCTTTATTACTTTTAGGTACACCATGTTTGCATTTTCTTAGTTTACAAAAAGGCAAGTAAATTAATGTTTTAACAGTTTCATACATGCATATCGTGTTAGGTTCTTATTGATAGTCTTATCAAATCTCATCACTGCTCGTCCTATCTAATCCATAGTTATCATCCATCATCTACTAAAACATTCCACTGTTTTGCTTGGGGCTTATTCTTATTATGCCTCATAAAATGTGAACTTGTCATGTGCCAAGTGACAAGTGCCAACCTCGTCCAAGATACATCTCACGACTATTATGTATCTCAAGTTCTTGATTTCACTGTCATATTATATACTCTCTTCAGTGAAATTGAATTTTACGTTAAGTCTGGATTTATGGTTGATAGCAATATACTCTCTTATTACATTGGGTTTAAAGCATACCTGGAGAGATATGGATGTCTGTCTAATCCTTTCTGGAAGCAAGGTGTGTTGTTATGTTATGAAAGGCTTATCACATTAGCTAATGGTTTCCAGAGGCAGGCGGCACGGGTCCCAGTACTAACAGCGGGCCGGGTCGATCGGCGAGAGCGCGGGCCCTCGACCTCGCCCAGCAGCTAGCGTCCTCCTTGCAGCATGCCGTGCCGCCGCCCCCACGACCTGACTTCACCACCGCCAGTGCGATACTGCGCTGGTTGCAGCAGAACAACAACTCTGTGGCTCTCGTGAGTGCTCATTACCTTATTTCTCTTTAGTCTATACTGTTCCACTAATCGGCAAAGACTTACCGTAAATCCTTCCACGTTTCTGTTCTTCCCCTATTTCCAGCGTCTCCTCAGACTAGCCAACTCGTTTACTTAAACTGTGAAATACCGACACTGTAGGTCCGTTCGATACGTTTTGTAAAACCCAAAACTTGCACCCCTGCCGTTTATTCACCATAATAACGTTTTTTAATTACATTCGATTGCGAAACTTTACAGTCATGACATTGTTAGGAAGGAAAATACTTCTAGTATATACGCAGAAAGTTGGAAATTGAGGAGTTTAAGTTAGCTTTGGCAGTTACTGTCGAATATACCTGGTACATGTTTAATATATGGAATAAATCGGGTATTGTACCATCAAGTGTCAAGTATATTGTATAAATTATCGCAGCTGTGAATGTACCACACTTTCAATGTACACATCACATTATGCTCCATCAGTTTACAAAGTGGAACGTACAGAACGTATTCAAACTTTAGGACAGTTGGAGTTTCCAGTTTGCCTCATTCTCGTATTTGAGTTAGTTAGGGTACTCAGCCTGTGAAATAACGATTTAAGAGATAGATAATATGGGACAAGTTCCACACACGGTATTCTGGTCCCAAACAAGGCTAAAAGCCTGTCATTATGGTAATCAGTGGTGTCAGTGGCCAATTGACACTAAAATACCTACATACTTGTATACGCTTATAACACCAACAAGACACTGATCAAACGGACATACTCATGAACACAAATATTTGATCTGCCCGGGGATTGGGACCAGTGGCTCAAAAGGCAGAGTTACTAACAACTAAGGCGTCGGTGGTCCAGCAGCACATTGGACGGATGACATAGTAAAAGTGGCGGGTCGCATCTGCACACGGCTTGCACAGGGCAGGGTCAAGTGGCATGATATGAAGGAGGCTATGCCCAGCAGTAAAATGTAGTGGGTTGCGAATGATCATGATGATGATGGCAACGGTCAGTCGAACGATTATAACGGGTAAGCTGTTGTTACGCTACCGCTGTATTTTCTATAGGCTAACATGACGCCCTGTACTCCTTTGAACTGTTCTATTATTCGACAAGTCAATGTTGATAGTGAGTGAATGTAGGCAGTTTCCTCTTTCTTCATTTATTCCTATTGCTTAAACTGTTCCATAGGTATGTGTATTTGCCAGCAGGTCTACGTACGCTTAAAAACAGTCGCAGGTGTTCACGCAAGTCATTGTAAGGCTTACGTTTAAAACTCCACGGGCCGTGAAAGCCTTTGGACGCTTAGTGCGGAGGGTTCTAATTGCACCACCCTCTCGACTATGCTCGCTGACGTGAATTCATTCGTGAACATACCTCACGGGGTACGGAACTCATAAATTACAAAAACGGTGAATGGTATCGCTGTTTGCTACAGGAAAATCTTGTAAAATATAAGTATCGTTCAGAGACCCGGATCTAATGACTTTGTAAAACCTTGCTTCAAGTTGCCTTTGTCAAGACTTGGATGAACGGACTTGGCGTTATTGGTACCCGTAGTGTTTGCATTTTAAAAATGTTTTAGTAAAACAGATAATAACTAGTTGTTCTCTGTGAATTAAAAACTGCCATCTCCTATATGTAACTAATTTGTCTTATACTCCAGCTTTAAATTATATTATCTCAAACTGCCTGAAGATCCGATAAACGGTTCTTAAGCTAAGGCCGGATATTACGTCTTAATAACCTAAATTATCAATAAATCGTTTCCGCAAGATTAGTTTGATTGATCATTTACAATGCAGCCGACATCATCACTTGCCAGCCTCTGTTTATCACTGCCATCAGGCGTCGACACTCGACACTATGCAAATCAGTGTACACCACCAATCCAGTCTGATAATCAGCTAGGAATATGTAGACTGGGATGTTGCCTGTGATTGTAATGGATGCAGGCTTACTGCTCAGTACCACGCGGATGTCTCATAGAATGGTCTGAAATCCCTAGTTACGAGTAGGTACTCTTCTTATTCTCCAGCTTGGCAGAATTTTCCAGCGGAAAATGGAAAATAAAATGTGTGAAAGAAACAGTATAGATGCATTCTGTTTTGGCGAGAAAGAGAAAAAAAACGGGGAAAGTATATCGTGTCATACTCTGCCTGCAGGAATCAGGAAGATTTATCAAGAGAATTGTAATAGCATCGGCGGCATAAGTAACAAAAATCCTTTAACCCTCTTTACCCAATGCCCAAAGCTCCACCGAAAAGTGGATGCCAAAATGCCAACAATATCGTCTTACCATGTCAGGCCTAGTACTGTTTAATTTACATCACTGGTACAAGAAGTCTGCTATGAATATTACTGTTATATAAATTAAACGGGAATGAAGTCATTTTGCAAGACTGCAGTGAAATGTTGAATATTCAGGTACTTGAAGTCGTTGGCGTTACGGAGCGAATTCCGTTACATGTCAGTAGGACACGCTTCAGTTCTACAACTAAAAGTTGGACGCGAAGTTCACTACGGATTCGATTGATGGAATCCACTCGTTCGTTGTTCCAACAATTTATATGGTAATTGGTTTCACCGCTGAACGATTTGGCAGATGAAGCGAAAAGATTCGTTGGAGTGTATTGGGAGATTCTTTCCTTTTTCGATGAATTTCAGGTTCCTTGTTAGTACATACAACAATTCACTCGATTTATTAATTTTAGCTTGCAGATTTTCATACATATACCCAAATATACGCACACTTAAGCATTTTTAATAACTGTTGGCGACTGCCTCAGCTACTGCCGATCATGAGGTCCCGGGTTCGATTCCTAGGTCAGGCAAAAAGTGTTACTTATTGGATTTTTCCGGGAACTGTGCCCGGTGGATGGCAGTAGGCGCGCCCACTATTACCTGGGACAAAAAACATAACTTGGGTAGTGGGTGTAGCTTCTACATGGGTATAATAAAACCTCTGTCTACCCATTCGGGAAAAAGGCGCTATGTTTTTTCATTATTCATTGGTGGGCGGTGTGTTGACGTTTGTTCACATTGTGATTGAGAAAATAGCGAGACGCAACTTCGTGGCTAGGTTCTATCCTCCTATATTATATTTAATAGGTATTCCTATACATTATACATAGGTACAATGTGAATTGAGGACCCAATATCACCGATCTACGTCAGCGAACTTGAAAGACGTCTGTCCCCTTAACAGGAAAAAATATTCTAAATTCACGATTCCAATTCGTAAAGTTGGGGATTGTCATGAGTTACAATTTCATCAGAAAATGTTACAAAATACGATCAGAAAAATAAAACAAAGTTTCGCCAAATTGAAATGAGAATCTGGAATAACAAAGGAAAATGAGTATAGGAATTATAAAAAAAGTTATAAGAGCTCTATCATATTAGTTACGAGGCTTAGAGGAAAATGGCAGAGACAATAGTACGCCGCAATATGTATAGTATGATAGCTTATGAATGAGCGTGAACGTCGTAAGGATCCGCTTCCAAATGGTGGATTTATCTTCGACATCCGCAATTCCAGCTCGAGACGTAGGCGAGACAGTTTGCTCGTACCGTTTACATCACAACATACATTTCCTATTAGGATAACGCTATTGTTACGATGATCTGACGTAATATAACTTTATTTATTTTTTGAATATGAATTGGAAGATTCTGTAAAAGACGAAATGTGTCAATTTTATTCCGTGGCCTGGTAGTAGTATGTCCACCTTAATATCCAGATTCCCGGGGTTCATATAGCATTGTTATGTCGGCTTTCGCCTAGCCGCTACTGTAAATGCCGGTTGCCTCCTTTAAGTTAGGTGTACAGCCTATACACCCCTATACAGTATAGAGGTCAGTTGTTTCAGGTCTTGTTTTGTAGGAAACCTTGCAGGAATCTTGACGATCTGAAATATCGATATTTGGGGTATAGGTTGACCATAAAATATGGTTTGACTTGAGCTATGCTATTGGAGAAACTCGTTCCGTCAGAGTATATGAATTAATAATTATAATTATTATTCTCGTAGAGTCTTACCATAGCTTACAATAGGCTAGCTCGCTGTAGTTAGTTATGAACTAATGTCATACTCTATATCGAGACACGTTACGAGATGTCGTATACGATACGTCCTGGGTACACCTCTGCCTACCCCTTCGGTAAAAAGGCGTGAATGTATGTTTTATGTTATGTTACGAGATGTTAGTTGTCCGCCTAATGTCAGATTCGTCTCCGTCGTTCCGGTTTGAATCTGATGTACCTGTATGTCATTGTATTCTCCAATGCCACGGTTATTCCAGGCAAATTTATCAAATATTCATATTTCAATGGCATTTGGTGCAGGAATTTCTAGTGAGACCAGGAAACGTGCAACGCGTAATACTGGTTATAATGAAAGATATGAGAGTTGGTTAAGCTTTGGTTAATGTGGAAGTTAGCTGGTGCAACTCAGCCTTAGAGTTAGCAATGGAGGATTATTTCAAAGGATCTATGTACAAAACGCGCACTAGGGTACCAGGTGACACATAAGCGCATGAAAGGCTCCTGGCCAGTTTATAAAGCTGAATGGAAGGATGCCACATGATGTGCATATACATCACTCAGGCATTCATTGCCGCAGTGACTGGCGCCTCCCTCACCGTCGGGGTAACTAACCTCGCTCCTGAATGCCCTATTAAGCTTTGGTATTCAATTCACAGTACACGCCGTTAAGCGTTATCCTAAGTTTCCATTGGTCCGAAACCTCGCCTTCTTACGAATTTGAAACCAAATTCTCTTAATGTTTAGGCCAAGTCGTTCCCGATCGATTTTCCAGGGTTTGCCAATGCGAGAATGAATTAAATTATTTACTGAGCTATAAATGTTTGATTAAATTCTCGTTCATGATCCAGCGGTTAATCGAATTATTTGATTTTAGAGCTTCGGGCGGAAGTTGTAGTAAAACTGATAAAACAAATAGTGTAGTTATTTTAACCGAGAACTAGGTAGCACTAGACTTGATTTATACTCACCTTGTTTCGTGCTGGTGTGACACTAGCTATAACGGGAACTTTAAAACAATATTTCATAATGGCCTCTTGAGGGCTGTGCAATTTTCCTAAAACCTACGTTGTTTTCATATAAATCATGTACTATGTATGTAGGTATGTACTCATTAAAAATCCTCAACGTGCATAACATCAATTATTTTATCTTGGATATAAATTTACATAACTATGGCTGTTCAAAACTACAGATTGTCCGGAAAACTGCAAACCTCGTACGGTGGCAAGTTAGTTTTAATAATATTAATTTTACAGGACGTCGCAGCCTAGTTCCAGGCCAGAGGAACGCGTTCCATTAACGCTAATTAGAATTTCCCGGATCCCCGCGACCCTCGGCGCACACCTGAAACTTATGCCGAGGTTATTGCACGAACATTACAAATATGTCTAAGCTTAGATCTAGATTAATCGGGAATTCTATAATTTGAATACTCTAACGTCTTTAAAAAGTAAGCTTTCGTTTTCAGAGATCTCGTTGAATTTCAGATCATAAAGGTCATTAATTTATTACAAAAACATCAATATTGACTATAGGTACAGCAAAGCGTTCAAGTCTCTTACCCCTACACCTACTAGTTATTAAATGCTCGATCCTGGGTCCTGTAATTAATAGCGATTCTGCCGCACCTTAAAACTTTGGACATTGTTTCTTTGAGTAACTTTTCCAAAGACCGAAGCAATGACGACCTTTCATTTATCATGCTCTTATTTAAACTTAGTTTGAAGGTTTGGTATTGTTCTTTTCAAGTTTTATACCTGAACTATCGATTATCATGTCTTTTGTATAGAAATCAGTCTTGATCGACTGACACTCTTACTCATCAATGCCCCAGCAGGCCTACCATCAACTTATAGGCTAGCAATTCAATTCCGACTCTATTCAATTTAGGTACCTAAAAAATTTCATACCATCAACTCATTACGCGACGATCGCATTTGAATCGTATTACGTCAGAAAGAATGAACAAAACGTTGTCTCTGATCCAACTTTCCGCCGCCGAGCGAGAAAAAGACAACGCTATATAAAAATCTCGTGGTTTCATTCAATGGCCGCTTCGTTTTGAAACGGCATCTTACATAAAAATCGGAAATTACCGGATTTTTTTAGACCCCAATTTTATATTAAGTTTTGCGAATAAAATACATTAAATTATTTTATATTATACAAAATTTTATTTATTTAATATTTTGGGTATAGTGTCTTACCATTAATGCTTGAATTTCCAAGATTATTATACGAAATCGAAATTAAAATTTTTGAACGAACTAGCCGATGTCATCCTTATTATTCTTTACGAGCGCGGTAGTTTTAAAAGTGGAATTATTAGTTTGTGTTTGGCGTTTGGAACAAAACAAAGTTAGTAAATTTATAATGAGGTAAGCTGTTAGTTTATGTTTTCTATATAATTAAGTGTTTTGGATATTATTTAACGATTCGTAATATCAAACCTCATTAATAATTCCATGTCCAATCAACAGTGTGGAATTCGTGTACCTTTACCTTTCTTTAGTGTTTTTTTTTGTATACAGTTAACAATCTCGTCAAGTGGTGGCACGAAGGGTTACGTACCACCAGTTAGAAATATTGTGGGAAGCTCTAAACTCTCATAGAGAACATCTTCAAAACAAAAGCATCTTCGTTGATGCACTCCATCAGCTCAAATAATAGTAGTTCGTCATACATACTATTCAATATTCAAAAAACTCTTGCGCACGACGTTAAACTTAGTTGATTAGTATCTTAGATATTATTATGTCACAGAGTCACAGCTCTACTTATCGACTTTAGCCTCAATATTGAAAATAGCACACTTACATTTACAGAGATTTAAAAAATACACGGAAATATGTAAAAACGATTCAGTTTGGCGAAACAAAACTAACTTTTATTGAATCGCTAGATTTGACAGTTATGCTATTCAGGTTCAGTCGTAAGGAAGCATCATAGTACGAAAAGAACGAACGAAACTAAGCTTGCCATTCAGTTTAGGTTTTGTTTTGGCGGGAATTTTAAACTGATCGGCTTAACAAGGTCATGGTACGAAAATAGCGACGCAGTTCAGTTTAGGTTCTAAACTGAATTGCTTATCTAGTTGATGGTAAGCCTGCTGCACCAACTCTTGGACTCAGAGAGAAAAAGAAACCTATATGATATTTTCCACATAGGTTTTCATTATCTATACTAATATTATAAAGAGAGAAACTTTGTTTTTTTGTTTTTTTGTTTGTAACGAATAGGCTCCGAAACTACTGGACCGATTTTAAAAATTCTTTCACTTATGGATAGCTTAATTCAGTGTGAGTGCCATAGGCTATATGAGATTTTGAAAAAAAATAGGGATCCGTAAGAAAACTGCAATATTGTGAACCAAGGTGTTACATAATATAATTACCATATTCATAAATTTGCGTGCGCTGTGAAATGCATTGATGGTAGAATAATATAATGTACTAGGGGTTTGTAGTACTTATCAATATCTACAAAATAGTCCACGGAAATTTTTACATCTATTTTGGTTTAGTCACAGTAATCGAAACAGACATTATATGCATGCGCTGTGAAAAGTATTGGTGGTAGAATAAAGTAATGTACTAGGGGTTTGTAGTACTTATTAATACCTACAAAACAGTATACATAGATTATATCCATCTATTTTGGTTTAGTCACAATAATTGAAGCAGTGATTATTTTTCATGCGGTGTGAAAACTATTGGTGGTAGAGTAAAATAATGTACTAGGGGTTTGTAGTACTTATTAATAGCTACAAAACAGTATACATAGATTATATCCATCTATTTTGGTTTTGTCACAATAATCGAAACAGTGAATATTATTCATGCGGTGTGAAAACTATTGGTGGTAGAGTAAAGTCATGTACTAGGGGTTTGTAGTATACTTATCAATACCTACAAAAGAGTATACATAGATTATATCCATCTTTTTTGGTTTAGTCACAATAATCGAAGCAGTGATTATTTTTCATGCGGTGTGAAAACTATCGGTGGTAGATTAAAGTAATGTACTAGGGGATTGTATTAATTATCAATACCTACAAAACAATATACATAGATTATATCCATCTATTTTGGTTTAGTCACAATAATTGAAGCAGTGATTATTTTTCATGCGGTGTGAAAACTATTGGTGGTAGAGTAAAATAATGTACTAGGGGTTTGTAGTACTTATCAATCCCTACAAAACAGTATACATAGATTATATCCATCTTTTTTTGGTTTAGTCACAATAATCGAAAAAGTGATTATTTTTCATGCGGTGTGAAAACTATTGGTGGTAGAGTAAAGTAATGTACTAGGGGTTTGTAGTACTTATCAATACCTACAAAACAGTATACATAGATTATATCCATCTATTTTGGTTTAGTCACAATAATTGAAGCAGTGATTATTTTTCATGCGGTGTGAAAACTATTGGTGGTAGAGTAAAATAATGTACTAGGGGTTTGTAGTACTTATTAATAGCTACAAAACAGTATACATAGATTATATCCATCTATTTTGGTTTAGTCACAATAATCGAAACAGTGAATATTATTCATGCGGTGTGAAAACTATTGGTGGTAGAGTAAAGTCATGTACTAGGGGTTTGTAGTACTTATCAATACCTACAAAAGAGTATACATAGATTATATCCATCTTTTTTGGTTTAGTCACAATAATCGAAGCAGTGATTATTTTTCATGCGGTGTGAAAACTATCGGTGGTAGATTAAAGTAATGTACTAGGGGATTGTATTAATTATTAATACCTACAAAACAATATACATAGATTATATCCATCTATTTTGGTTTAGTCACAATAATTGAAGCAGTGATTATTTTTCATGCGGTGTGAAAACTATTGGTGGTAGAGTAAAATAATGTACTAGGGGTTTGTAGTACTTATTAATACCTACAAAACAGTATACATAGATTATATCCATCTATTTTGGTTTAGTCACAATAATCGAAACAGTGAATATTATTCATGCGGTGTGAAAACTATTGGTGGTAGAGTAAAGTCATGTACTAGGGGTTTGTAGTACTTATCAATACCTACAAAAGAGTATACATAGATTATATCCATCTTTTTTGGTTTAGTCACAATAATCGAAGCAGTGATTATTTTTCATGCGGTGTGAAAACTATCGGTGGTAGATTAAAGTAATGTACTAGGGGATTGTATTAATTATTAATACCTACAAAACAATATACATAGATTATATCCATCTATTTTGGTTTAGTCACAATAATTGAAGCAGTGATTATTTTTCATGCGGTGTGAAAACTATTGGTGGTAGAGTAAAATAATGTACTAGGGGTTTGTAGTACTTATTAATACCTACAAAACAATATACATAGATTATATCCATCTATTTTGGTTTAGTCACAATAATCGAAACAGTGAATATTATTCATGCGGTGTGAAAACTATTGGTGGTAGAGTAAAGTCATGTACTAGGGGTTTGTAGTACTTATCAATACCTACAAAAGAGTATACATAGATTATATCCATCTTTTTTGGTTTAGTCACAATAATCGAAGCAGTGAATATTTTTCATGCGGTGTGAAAACTATCGGTGGTAGATTAAAGTAATGTACTAGGGGTTTGTAGTACTCATCAATATCTTCAAAATAGCCCACGATAAATTATAACATGTGTTAAGGTTTGGTCATTGTAACAGAAATAGTCATTAATTTGCGTGCGCTGCGTAAACCATTAGGGTTATATCTATTAAAATACAATGTATCACGAATTTACTCCTGTTAAACGTCCACTATACCTACTTCTGCTACCCGTGCGAAGCCGGGGCGGGTCGCTAGTTATGTATATAAATATTCACGTGAACGTTGATTACGCTAGCCTTGTATATATAGGTATACAATCAAAATACCAAATAAATCATTTGGTGCATCGGCTGTCGGCTACGTTCACTTCGACAAAGTTTGCAAATATTGAAACAATATTGCCAATCGGAAACAAGCAGATAGTGATTGAATAATGTACGGTACGTGGAGCTCGTTCCGATTTAATATTCGAAATTCCACTAGTCACTGGACTGTAGTCGGTAATATCGGATCGGTCCAATATCGGAGGTTCGAGGTTCACGCAACCGCAAAACCCCCAGTGCTCAGTACCTGATGCAGTTCATCCGAGCTTCTCGCTCTGAATGCGTATTGTTGCAATCATTGATCAAGATGAATCTTGCTTGTTTAACTTCGATCATAATACGTATGACGTATCGGTTAGAATCGTAAAACTGTCGTTCAGCAGCACAAGGAACGAGCGCTCTAAAACCGAATTGGATATTATTGAATCTGCGTTGCAGCCGACATGCCCTACTTACTGGAAACAATCCCCATGCTTCGACAGGTCTCCCATATTAATTCGCCGCATTGGAAATATGTCATTTGCAACACATAATATTTTGTTGTACTTGTTAAAAGGTCATTTTACCGTACTTACCTCCTGGCAATGGCCTCATCAGAGAGACAGGCGTGAAAGTAGCTCGCGCTCGGCAGCTTCCGCTCACTGCCTGCCACCCATTTCCTCTCAAGAATTTCCTCGACATACCTTCCACTTGAATGATTCATAATTGAAAGACATTATTGAATAAGGTGACCTTTTATGAGTAGGTACTCTAGATCAGATAGAATATTTCGTGATTTTCGTACAACATTTTATCGGAAGGCTTCCTTTGAAGTCTGCTGAAGGAAAGGTTTATCAATTTATTTTCTCAGTGCGAGCCTGGAGATTAACTGTAACCCTTTCATAAACACGCTCTCAAAGGAAATATCCTTTGGATATTTATAAATATTATGAAACAAACCAAACAATGTGTTATTTTATGAGGCGTAAAATGAATCCTTTCAATTTTACAATCATTCAATTTCAAATGAGAAATCAACCAAGGTGTCCCAACGCTCCAAAAACTTAAATGTAAAAAATATGCCCAATGCTAATGATTCCAAAATATAATGTGGATTGTGGATTTAACAAGTTTCTAGATATAAATATTCAAACACTCCTATGTATGGAGCAGGGAGAGCAAACATGTCAGCAGAAATACATCCGAGTTTGTATACGCGGCATTTCTGAATCGTAGCAATATTCGCCGATTCATTCGCTAGGAAATTGAATGTGAATTGTTATTTTTATATGGAGATATTTAACATACGCTCAGTTCCCATTTCCATATCGAATACTTGGATTATTAATACCTACCTACTATAGATACTATACTATACTACTATACTATAGTTATTAAATGCAATTAATTCACATCAAGTAAAAATTCCACAAAGCAATCGTCTGGCAAGTTAAGCTGTCACTTTTTCAATCCTACGTTTACCATGGTTGTTTCTTATTCCATCAGATTTAAAGTCTAATTTGGCTGATCCAGTTCTATGCTCAATATTTGAAGCCCCTAGTCGTGCTCCAGGGGCCAGAGTTTTAAGAGAATTTTACTCACTTAAATTAAATTGTAAGCATAGCCTGTATGAAATTATTATTGATGGACTAAGTTTGGGTAAATGTCTCAGGGCTTGAGGATCTTAAATCTTGATATTTCTGCACAACTCCTATGTATCAAGTAAAATGCTTTAAATGGGAAATCTGCATTCCGTCTACGGTATTATCAATTGTCAATAATATCTGCAAATATAATGAGCTCATACTTTATCGTGCACATCTAGATTGATTTATACGCGTACTGTCGTACTGATCATGTTAATGATTTATTTTAGTGTCCTTAATTTATTCCAGTATAAGGGTAGGATAAAATTCAACAACGTCATCGTGCATGAAGATGATCATCTAAACTATATAGAGGTATAAACTAATTTAACTAATGAAGCTCAGATCCTTTAGAATTAATGTACGAATAAGTTACCCAATTTCTACATACATGTAAAATGAGATGTAAAAACCAGTGTAGCAATAGGCTAGTGGTGTGTGTACTTTACAAAACATCGACGGCCCTTGTTTGCATGCTGGCTCAACGATTCCGCCTGTGCAAAGAGTAATTTAAAATTCAGGATGTTTCAGACGCGCAGCTCGTTCATTATTGTCATATTGTTGAAATTTTTGAATTTATTCATTTTAATATAACAGCCTTGTTTGTGTTTGTTTAATTTTATTAACGTCTCTCAGTGTTTTAATAAAAATCCTGCGTGGCACTGCACTGCGCCTGTCACCCCAAGATATTAGTTGTTGAAACTCGTCATGCCCGCAATAATTTCGCTGTTAACATTGCCCTTCAGACCGGTACAGTAATGTTTGCACATTACTGCTTGGCGGATGAATAACTGGCAAAGGTGTGGTACTTCCCCAGGCGGCCCCCTGTAAAAGAGGCCTACCACTACAACAACCTTGATTTTTATTGGCTGATATGAGCGTATTTTTTCTCTTGTTGATTTATGTAGGTAATTGATTTGCAAAAAAATCCACGTAATCATATGGGTTTCGACATCGACTCGACGTCGACGACATCGACTTTACACCCAGATAGATTTGGGTGCAAATTTGATGCTGCCCCTCCAGAATAGTAAAAAAGTATACAATTGTATTTAAATATCTGAAAGAACCTAAAGCTTTAGACTTTAGAGGTTTAATTCAGTTATCTCAGTATCTCATTCATTTCCAGCTGAGGAACCGTTTCCGTAACTCTTAATTCGTTTACAAAATGTAGATGTTTTATAGGCATCATTTCCTTTATTTCTCTTTACTTCTCCGGGTTTACTTAAAATTAAATTATTTATATTAAAATATTGAGAATAAAGAAAAGAACAATGTTTTCGTTAAACTTGACATATCACTTACAAAAGAAGGAAAGTGTCATTGTTCACAGCGAAGGTACAAAAGCCCTCGCTGGGAAGTTTGTTATTTATTGTATGGAAACAAGTCAATTTGTTTAACTTTTCTCAATAAAGACGTTGGACACCCTCCGATACCACAAAACGATCGCGAGCCATTGCTCACATTGATGAAAGATCAGACATACTGATACTGACACAGTAGATTTCTTAGTTGTGTTACATTTTCGGAATTCTAGATCATCATCATTAGCCGGAATACGTCCACTGATGAACATAGGCCTCCCCATAAAACGCCATAAACTATTCATATAGGGGAATTTTGTCGTAATCGCCACGCTTGGCAGGCGACTTGGTGATCGCAGTGGTTGGGATTCTTGGAAACGGAGAGTTGCTGTCCACTTCTTTTTTCCCGAAGGGGTAGGCAGAGGTGTACCCAGGACTCAGTCCCATAGCAGATACACCCACATTTCGCCAGTATGTTATATTCATATTCATAATGTTTATTGCATAATATTATTATTTAATACAACAGTTTACAGGTAACAGGTATTACTGTGTTACATAATATTATACCCTGCAAGGGTGCCGCAATGAACAGATGTATTGTAAATGCATTGTAAATTATTTTAAAATTTCTATTATGTTTATATTTATATTATTCGCATTATATAAACATGTCTTATGTATTTTATATTAAACTTATACTAAACTATTAAAACTGTAAGTCAACATTAAAAAATTAAATAGAATTCAGTAGTTATCCATTATTCATAATACAATAATACAATATTAAACGTTATGCATTCCATTTCGCTTAATACCTTGACCATAAGTCGTTATAAGTAATAAATTAACTAATCAATAATCATGTCAATAGAACGCCCCACAATATAATACTTACCTAAACGAGAATGGCTCCGGCCATGCAAGCTTCAAACGTAATATAAAAGAAATAACACAATAGCTATCTCATTTTAGTATCAGTATTATCAGCCTGTTTATATTTAAAATATTTGATTTTATCGTCTTTCATATATTCATCAACGGAGTAATAACATTTTTCCAATAAAAGTAGTTTAATACATTTCGCAAAAGATTCGTAATTTGTTTCACACTTAAGTTGCTCCGGGATTTTATTGTATATGTTTGCGACACGATAATATGGACTTTTACCTACAATTTTTAGATTTTTTGAAGGCAGTACCAACCTATTCCCATATCGCCTATTGTAATGTTCGTTTAGTTCAACGTTAGATCTAAAATACTCACGATTTTTCTTTACAAACAAACATGATTGCATTATGTAAACTGAAGGCAGGGTAAGTATATTTTTTTCTATAAAGTGCGGTCTGCAACTTTCGCGTTGCTTGATGTTAGATAATATTCTAATACATTTCTTCTGTAAGATGAAGACGTCGTTAAAGTCGGTGCTATCACCCCATAAGATAATGCCATAGTTAAGCCAAGAGTAGGCATAAGCGTAATAGGTTGAGAGTGCAGTTTTATAATCAGTATTTCGTTTTAACACGCCTAGTGCGTAAATAAACTTCGATAATTTCGCTTTGACAGCCTCGATGGCTCAGATGGTAGTAACTCTGCTTTCTGTGCTGCAGGCCCCGGGTTCGATCCCCGGCCAGGTCAAACATTTGTGTGCATGAACATGTCTATTTGATCTGTGTCTGGATGTTATAAGCTTATATAAGTATGTATATCAGTCATCTGGTTACCATAGTACAGGCTTCTAGCCTAGTTTGGGACCAGATGACCGTGTGTGGAAGTTGTCCCGTTGTCCCGTATTTTAAATTTTCTATGTGATATTTCCAGTTTAAATGGGAGTTTAAATGGGAATTTTATTGGTCCCATGTAATAGGGGGCGAGCCTATTGCCATCTACCGGGCACAGTTCCAGACTCCAGGCAGTTATTGAGATAATTCCTAATGGAAAAATCCAATATTTAACACTGCCTGACCGAACTGGGGATCGAACCCGGGACCTCTTGATTGGCAGTCGAGCATGCGCCCTCTACGCCAACGAGGCAGTCAGTTACGTAGTTGTATCATATACCTAACATGTTCTACAAATTTTTGATCCTTTTTCAATATTTTTATAATTTTCTAAACAATGCGATCGAAATCTTGTGAAAATGGATTTCACAAGATTTAATAACATTATAACCTGCTTGATATGTTACAATTTAGGTTAATGTGTTGTTTTTACGAATTTGTAACATCAAAAGTATTCATACAACTTCCTTGGTTAAACATTTTATTGGAGCCATAATATAACAATAGATGTTACGAAATGTTCAGCGAATAGAAGGCGCGCATAAATATAAGTTAACCTACATTATCTCGGGAACGTCGAACGTTATGGTTTCCCTGTTTCAACAGGCGATAATTAAATGGAGCAGTCAGTATTATTATCGTTAACAACATAAGTATTTATAGTCTTCTCCCGCCCAAGAGTCAATCTACCGCCCACAGGGGCGCAGGGTGTCGACCCGACGGTTTGCACAATACTTGTGTACCTATTTCTGAAAAAAAAAAAAACCCTAAAAAAAGTTGAACATGCTATTGTGTTCGGGTATTTACTCTGACGAGCCCTCAACTTTCAGCTTTATTCAATGAGTTGTATCCGCCATCTCCAATCTTTTGTTCATTTTAATCAAGTATACTTTGCGGAGTACAATGACTGATTGTGTATTTCTGACGACATTTTCTTGTATCTGTGTCTGTTTTTATATAAATATAAGATTTGCTTGTTCCACTAATAGTCCACTGCGACGTGCGTGTTACTAATTCTCTAGCAGTTAGAAACTTTTACTCGTGTCGTGAATACAGGTGGTTAGGTATTTGTTTATTCGTCGCTTAAGCAACATGTGTTAATAATTACACACGTGCTTATTTTAAAGGTGTGTATATCAGCGAACTTTGCTACATGAAGAGATAAATGTTTTTGTGTCCAGAATCAAGTCCTTTATAATCAAGTAAGTGTTTTTATTTTAATTATCATCGTTTTATCCCTTTCGCCTTTAAAACCTTTATCTCGTATTTCCCGCTCCTATCGGGCAGTAAATTTACTTCGTGGCGAGCAAAGTGCTTCCTTAAGAGCCGCCTGAATAATGAATTTTAATTTTATTTCCTATTTTTCTCCGTCATAACAATCTGTCTCTAACAGAGAACGAATCGATTCCATCGGGAAGTTTTTAAAAAGTAACATAAAGTTGCGTCTGGTTTGCCGGGTTGGGAGTACGCGGTAGTCAGTTGCTGTCAACTTCAGGTCTAACCCGACATTATGTTTTATTTTCTTCTTGCACATGCGACAAGATTTCCCATTCGCTTGTTAGTTGTAGAGTTTAGTGACTCTCGTTTTTAATAAAGTGTTCATGAATATATCGCTACATTCGAGCTTAGAATATTAATTTAGATTCATACTAAGGTCAAACCAAATTGACATACTAACTTGGCACACACAGCTTAGAATCTCTCTAGTTATAGGCCATTATTATAGCGGGTTAACATAATAACACGGTTGGATTTTAGTTGATCAACTCTGATGTTCAACAAAAAATTGTAAACGAATTAAACTTTTGCTCGTAGAAATGAAAACAAAAATTAAGGTCTGTTCAGACAGTTCGAGTGCGGCTTAGTTTTTAATTTTCATTAAAGCTGTGTAGAGCTTTTTTATATTCTAGGCGACATCCAAATGTTGGTTGTTCTCTACATATTATATTCTTGGCTTTGGATAAGGCTAATAAGTAATTATTATACAACTTAAGTTGTTAGAGATCTCAGAGTAAGGATACCAAAGAGAACCAGTCGTGCAAAAATCTGTTCCAAGCCGCGAGTCTGGTACCGCCACAATATAGTCTGGTACTATGTGGTTAGTTGCATGGCAACCGTAGGCCGACCGCGTGATGCCAGTGTTAGGTAAAAAGCTAACCGAATAACAAAAGATACGTGTGTGAAAGCGATAGCTTTTCATAATTTAGGCATTTATTTACAATAATTTTAGGAATTTATATATCCATATTGCGTGTTTCTATTTTTTTTTTTTTAACATAACAAAATGGACAACAGCGCTTTGTTCGAATGAAAAACTATGAAGACGATTACATTTTAAATATTTTTGGATAATATTATCCGAACATAAATATATTTTTTTACATAAATTAAGGTTTGGCATTAATTACCTAGTGGATTGAAAACATTTTAAACATTGAATTAAATATTTGTTTATTTTATCTCAATAACGCACTTTGCATTATAATATTATACTTTTTGTTTCTAATTGGTTTACATTGCATAGTCCTCGTTAATTTTACAATTTATGATAACATTTTAATATTTTTGTGACTTTCGACTATTTATTAAGAGTATAAAAGTAATCATATCACGTAACAATTTAGAATAATATCGTCAAAGACCGTGCTACGTGCTAGAATCAGGCCCACGAACCTGAACTCATTATTAAACCGAGATTCTATCATGTAACTTAATTATCTTTACAAATATAAATACATTTTAATCCTAAAAATTTTTGACCCTTTTAAATTTTATTTCTTGTAATATATATTTATAAAAGTTAAAAAGTATGTGTGATTAATTTATTAAAAAAAATTTAATAATTAAATCACTAAATATTTTAGTGCATATAAGTCTACTCCAATGCTACTATGTTCGCCCGCGTCACTTAGTGTCAAATTTAACATTGAACTTCATAGTGTGAAAAATCGTTCAATCCAAATTAGGCTTTAAAACAGTCAGGTAAATAGAGTTTAAATTCAAATAATAGAAATTCAGTAGATGTCAAAGCGCGTAATTGTCAGTGATGGACACCTTTTTGTGAAGCTTGTTCAGGGATTGTGCGTCTGTAGAAGGAAGCGATTCAACGTCATTTTTAGAGTAAAGAATATGTCTACTTACATATTATATCACATATATTATTGAATAGACATAGGTATTATATTTTTTCATTTATATTATAAAATTTTAATAATTATTATTATTCTTTTATATAATTTACAATTCATGAGTATTAATTTCTTAATTTTTATCAATAATAATTATATTAATTATTATGTCGATTAATTTAATTTTGTATTTTTGTTTGTTATGTATTTTAATTTAGTATTTTTTAATGATAATTGTGTACCGATCTATTATCCTTGTTGGTCGAAATAAACGATTAAAATATTATATTTTTTCATTTATATTATAAAATTTTAATAATAATTATTATTATTTTATATAATTTACAATTCATGAGTATTAATTTCTAAATTTTTATCAATAATAATTATATTAATTATTGTCGATTAATTTAATTTTGTATTTTTGTTTGTTATGTATTTTAATTTAGTATTTTTTAATGATAATTGTGTACCGATCTATTATCCTTGTTGGTCGAAATAAACGATTAAAATATTATATTTTTTCATTTATATTATAAAATTTTAATAATAATTATTATTATTTTATATAATTTACAATTCATGAGTATTAATTTCTAAATTTTTATCAATAATAATTATATTAATTATTATGTCGATTAATTTAATTTTGTATTTTTGTTTGTTATGTATTTTAATTTAGTATTTTTTAATGATAATTGTGTACCGATCTATTATCCTTGTTGGTCGAAATAAACGATTAAATTAAATTAACATAACATCACGCCTTTTTCCCAATGGGCTACCCCTTTGGGAAAAAGGCAGAGAGAGAGAGCAGTCCCATAGTAGGTACGTACTACGGTACACCCACACTTCGCCAGTTATGTTCTAAGTCCCAAGTAAAGGAGGCGAGCTTTTAACACTTTTCTTAGTAAACTTGTTCCAGAAGTCTACTTTTCTTAGTGTCAATCAAGGTGAAGACACGTTCATGTGTTCTTTAATAGGATGTAGATATTTACCAAATAGAATGTTTTATTTTCATAGAACAGCTTGGCAACGTATCTACCACAGCCACAGCCCTGCTAATTAATTATTGATGTGGCCACACTCTTGCCTGTCGCAGCTTTATAAACTTGATTATTAATTAGCAAAATTCGCGTTACCACTAAGTGCACATTATGAAGTGAGTAACGATCGTTAATAAACCATGCATGGTATAGCATTACAGATTTATGAATATAGATGTATACAGTAAGGTAATTATCCAGATGGACGATCATGCATTGTAAACAGTAAACAAGTAATTATCATTCTTAGCAGGATTAAGAAAACTGAAAATTTAATTACATTATTATGAAAACATCGGTTGATTTAAAGTTTTTGTCAGTTTCTTAACCTGCTTAAATAGAAGTCTTGTAAATAGTGCCAAGTATTGTCAATTGTTATTGTCAATTGAATTAATTATTATAAAACT
Organism: Hemistola chrysoprasaria; assembly: GCA_947063395.1. Lineage (NCBI taxonomy): Eukaryota > Metazoa > Arthropoda > Insecta > Lepidoptera > Geometridae > Hemistola > Hemistola chrysoprasaria. The sequence goes on from OX346715.1 coordinate 4,876,822, forward strand.
TTTTTTTAATTTATTAATATTCACATTGAATTTATGTATTTCGATTTAAACTATTGTTCAGCTTATACGGCATAACGAACTTGGAATTTTTTCGGTATTTTTAAAGTCGTGTTGATAGGATTTAATAAAAACCTCACACTGGCTTTTATTCGTTATAAATTTTACGATAAACAGCTTTTTATTAACATACCATTTTTCATAAGCTTTATTTCAAAACAAGGGTAGATAGTAGATAACAAAAAATTACTATAAAATAATACATCTATATTTTGCAGTTGATAAATGCAGGAATTTTCAGCTTCCCCTAAATTCTGAACGCCTATTGTCTAAACATTTGTTGCTATTTTTAGAGCATTCCTGACACGTGCTCCCCCGCTTATTGTTGGGCATTAAACGCCGTTCCAGCGGATATTCTCGAGGGAGCAGCTGTCGGGCTATTTCCGAATCTTAGGGGACTTTACTGGAGATGATGTCCAATGTTATCTCTCGGTAATAACCCTTTTATAAATATATTCCATAAACACACTTGAACTTGTGCGAAGTCGGATGCAAAACATAATTACATTGCTTTAGACCCTCTCCTAAACCCTGTGTTTTCAGGTAATTATTACGTAAATAAAATACCTGCGAAAATTAAATACATGCCCTAACACATCTAAGAAAAGATGAATTGTTTGGGACCGAAAAGAGCATCCGGTGTTGATGACTCGGGAGAACCGAGCGCGCCGCCGTACTATCCACCACAACTGCCCTACAATCCTAATTTCATCGAACCGCAAGCTATTATAACAGACAATATGAGGGCTGCGTATTCATGGAGCACCCGAGATAATGAGTTTTACGCCGGGAGCGCTCTTGTATGCGATGAGAGCGGGTGGGGGCGGCCGCGGCGCTCCCTGTACGAAGGCGTCAACTATGCGCCGCTGTCGGTGAGTGAGCCGTCAGGCGGCCTGTGTGTGTGCCTGGCATCGCACGCTGCCATGTTATTAATAACAAACTTAGTAGTAGTGTTATAATGTCATTAACTCGAACTTCACTCCGAACGCATACAAAATACGGAGCAATAGGTGTGTTTGCGTGATGCGTTTTTAAACCTTGCTTCACCTATCATCTTGTCTTGTATTAAACTGGAGCGGTAAGGGTGTCCGGACGGAATGCAACAGGCGCAGGGCGCATATACCGCGATCTATTTCCGGGCGCGGGCGTCGGCCCTAATCGTATGAGCTCCGCTCATTCTAAACGAAAACATGCGCGAACACAGCCGCGGGGGCTCACTCGTGGCTGCCACTATTGCGGCGCTCAACCATCGCTCCGGTGTTGAAGATAAGCCGCGAACGGTCAAATCGCGAGTGTCCGTCGTGCAGAATAGAAACGTGCCCACAATAACGGAGGAGAACTTATCCGAGGCGAGATCGCGACGCGCCTCCGCCTACAGCGAGCGTCCTCTGTCCACGGCTTCGGAAGCGTCGGAACGCGATTCTGCCTCCGTGCAGTCGAGCGAGGAGCCGCCCCCTCAAGAGAGTACGTAATTTGCGTTAACGGGCGAGTCACTGACGTAGCGTCATATTGGAACATGGCCAAACTCTAAATAGCGACACGTAGGTGACTCGTACACAGAGCTTGTCGTGCAGTGTCGCATTCGTAGAGCCTCATGTCTGACTGCGAATACTTGACGGAGCCTCTCGACGAGGAGCACCGGGAGCGGACGGCGGCGGGCTATGCTCACCCCGCCGTGCGCTCCTACCTCTACTCGTCGATGGGTGAGTGTCAGTCGAACGCGAGGCTCTACGTGATCGACGTATTGCTCTTGAACTCTATTATCTCGTAACAGGCGGTGACTCGGATAGTCCCGATGAAGCGACGGTGAAGTGCACGGCGTGGACAGACGGCGCGGTAGCCGCCAATCGAGCGAACTCTTCGGGAACCGAATCCAGTTCATCGAGTGATGAATCCGATGAACGCGAATACGATACACGATGCGATAACACGTATCGGACCCTGACTCCGAGTCGGCGTCTGGACAATTCAACGCGGCGGGACAATGATTTCCAATGGTTGCCGACGGGAAACATAGTGGATGACGACGAGGTCGCGGAACCGACGTCGATGGACGCGAGAACGGAGGAGTTTACGGCGGCGAGCCTCGATAGACGACGGCGACCACCGTCCGACCGCAGCGATCGCGATCGCAAGACTAGATCTTCGTTGTCGTCTAAGCCTCCACAACACCCGATCAGTGTCCAGTCTAGTGTCCGTGCTTCGCCGCGACCACGACGTTCTCGCAACGAGGAAACTCCACCGGAGTTGGCGAGACGTTGGAACTCGTATGAACACTTCCGTTGGCCAGAGGGTGGCGGGTGGTGGCCACCGATGTGTTGGTGTCACGGACCGCCTGCGCCGCCGCCCTGCTGTATGCAGGATCGCTCGTGGCCCTCGCACCCGTCGCTGCCGCCCACACGCGGCTACAAGGTACTATTTAGAACGTCTTATGCAATAAATTAATACGTTGTTGACTTTCCTTGGAAATATATCGACTTCGATTGCGTGCTGGGACTGTGCCGTAAAATAATTAGATATTAATCTATCATATTAGCAAGATAGAGATCTGATTAATTTCTAATTATTTTATATTTTACACTGCTCTGGTGAAAAGTGAACCTAATAGTATTTTAAGATGGTTTGATTTCCATTCAACATGAAATACACAAACATATGAATAAAGATAGAACAATTTTCAACTCAGTTGTTTGTGATTGATCCTGATCCAGAGCCAACCACATAAATAATTGAGTGAAATATTATTCTCTCTTTCTTCTTTTTTGTGTAATTTTATTTTGTATGGAAATCGAATGTCCTTAAGTATATTTTATATTGTCTATTGGTCTGATAACTATATAACTCTATTTTGGTTTTTCTATCTTATTTTAATCTTGTTTTGATGTTAATTGTTAATGATCTACGAGGCGACTTAGATCACCGTGGTATTATGTGTTTACTAATATAGAACTAGTCCAAAATTTTACCCGAAGTTATTTTGGAATATACTAAAAAATCTTGGCCGTACGTGATAAAGCATTGAAATCTTCTTGGCCATATATTTATTACTTGGTGGTACTGACGGATTGATTGAATGGCAGACACCGGCGAGCCCAAACTCATACAAATAAACAAAATATAGAGTTCTGTATGATCTGTACTTCTATATGACCGGGCTCGCCGGTGTCTTGCCGGAAACTTAAAAATCTCACAAAGCCAACTAATAAACGAATGTTTCTTTCCAGAATGATGCAGAAGACCGGGTGCGAAGACTGGAGGCAGACAAGGAGAGTCTGCAGCTCCAGGTGCAGGTGCTCTCGGAACAGATCGCAGCACAGACCGAGAAGATGGCAGACCTTGAGAGGGCTTTACACGACTCAAGGCAACGGTTGGAAGAATCCGATCAGAGATTGCAAAAGGTAAATATAATAACAATATGGTATACTCTTAACAGAATAAGTTTCCCTAATTACACAGCTCGAGTCAAACCATAATGGGTGGTGTGGTCAACCCTTAGCCCAAGTTAGAGTTCCAGGTCGCCAATCTTCATCTGTGTGGTTCCCAGCGTGTGGTTATATAATTAATCACTCATCCTCAATAATGATATATTAATACTAATATATTCAAATCCTCCCATATTTATAATATGTTTATGGCTTTCTATGGGGGATTGTTCAGCAGTGGACGTCTTCCGGCTGATGATGATGATGATGATGATGATGATGATAAAGCTTCATCCGAAACACGGTAGCCCAGGCAAAATGTTCATGCCAATGAAATTTGAATCTAGGGACTCTAGATTTGAAACCTAAAAGAACTTCAAAAATGTACAGGAATGTGCTTCATTTTGTTTAAGAGTTGCAATTTGTAGCTGAGGACAAATTACTGCTCATGTTAGTCTTCCCGGAGCAAAAGATAGAGAACAATTCTTGGTTTAGAGTTGTGCAGAGTTACTTAAGTATGTACTTTATGACATAAATACTTATACTTAAATATACATTCTCTAAATGGTCACTATGATCATTAGAAGAAAATGTTTTTGAAACTCCCCATGCAACACATGCGCCAAATTGACCAAACTTTCAAAGGTGAAATGGACGCTTCGGTTAATGCACAAAGTGTAACTGCTACAAAGACACGTTCGTTAAACTTCCACAAACTTTGAAAGACGCCTTGTACCCGTACTTAGTTGTTTCTGTAATAAACAACTGGGTACAAGCTGTCCAAAGGTGCCAAAACTCTTAATAAAATATTGAACATTTTATCAGAGTATCGAGATCAGTCTTGAATTGTACTGGAAATCTTTTATTTACTTACAAATAAAAACGTATGCAGTGGAACACAAATTTATAGGTGCTGTTAAGTGACGTACGTGCTAGTCCTTAAAAATTGCCATTGCAAATGCATAGAAGTCGTTGGAAGCAACATATGATATCGATGCGAGATGCTACGCAAGACGCGAACACAGATGTGTTAGAATTTCATTTATATATCTCAATTATTGTACGAATAATTCGCAAGTCCTTATTGAATAACACTAGCAATGTTTTAAAAACTATGCTAGTTAATCGCTTAAGAGCTAAGTTTGGGCCCTACTGTAATATTCCTATCAGGTATCATAATCATCATCATATTCTCATCTGATAATATTAGTATTAAGAATATATCGTTGTATATATAGCATTACTATTTGTGTACAAAATTTGATGGCAATAATATTTTGTACACAAATAGTATAATATATGTGTGTCTTATTAATCGTATGTCTTAATCTTAGATCAAAGTAGGTATTGCAAGCTTCTGCATTATTATGAATGAAAAAATACCTATTATATTTCCTTTTTGGTACGCACGCACTCGGTGAGGATGGCCTCTTTTTTCGCACAGAATTACGATGACGCGCGCTCTAGACGTATACGTACTCTAGTAGCCATCCCACCTTTCTGCTAACAATATTTACCAACTCGTTGAATGAAGGTGGTAAACTACTTAGTATTCAGCGCATCCCTGACACGGTTGGGAACGGAGCTATTGAATAATCATGATAGCAGTGGGCCGCAATTCCATCGCCCCCGGAGCGACTTGACTCTTTGTCACTATAGGAACCGGATAACTAATGAAACCGTTCGCGGATGAGATTAAATAATGGCTCGTGAACTGAGGAAATAGTTATCAGATATGATTAAGATTACAGCCCATCGAATCTAACAAGTAACGTTTGACGTTTCATCTTTTCAAGCAATTTCCAAGCCGAAATAACTTTATAGGCGTCACTTACACAATTTGAATAACCTATTCGCCGTAAAATCAAGAAATTATGAATTTTATCACGAGTTGTTTAATTAATAATGACTAAATTTAACTACTAATCCTTCAAACAAGGCAACAAATAAGAACTGTCAAACAGTACTTCTTAGATTTGATGGGCTATAAGTACCTTCTGGGGTTTGATGCTGTAACTTTATTTAGGTAAATAGTCTAAATTTACTGACTGTCGACGAGGTCAGTGAGAGCGTTAGTGTGCTTCATTCTTCTGCTCTACAGGCTTGAAACCTAAAGATGATAAGGCAAAAATGTGCCTCTTCGGTTTTTTGTCTGCTGGCTGCTTTATCTGCAAATGCTTCCTTTCCGTGGAAATATCGAAAGATTATTATGGGAGGGAATATATTGGAAATCGATGGAAATCTAAGGGGAATTACTATGTTAAATGTTCTACATAACGTTATACTAAAATTCATCAAAATTGTTCCAGTGTTATCGGCGTTAAAGCGATCATAGATAGAAACAGTTATTTTGTAATATTAGTGTGGATTTTCTTAAAGTAATAACTGGCGAAGCGGTGTATCTACTAAGGGTAGTGGGTACACCTCTGCCTTATCCTTCGCAGAAAAAGGCGTGATGTTATGTTATGGATTTTCCGTAACGCCATTCAGAAGTTGTAGAAAAACCCTGACAAAATATTTTCCTTCTCGACTGACATTCAATTTAATTTTGATGTGTTTGGTTTATTTCCTTGTACCATAACTATTTATGTTGGGTTTTTATTCAGGTTTTATTGCCGAGGCGCTCTGGTTTCTATCACCTTATCGGAATATTACGGTAACTACGGTACGGTACTAATGGAATGCTCGAAATAATAATGATTCATAGCCGTTAACTAATAAAACAGTCGGTCCATTGAACGTGTTAGTTCACCTACACTGCCTACACATATGGCTTGAGAGAAATAGGCACAGTATCTCTTGGAGTATACAAATGATGTCAGGGAAACGAACGTACATCCTACCTTTAATATACCTATAAGCCATTCCTCTATAGCCATCTAATACTATGAATGCGATTGTTTATGTGTGATTGTGTATGTCTATTACATCTGCACGCCCAAAGTATTAGGCAAATTGTACCAATTTTACCCCCTGAAATAGGTAGGTATGTGGACAGCTTAGGGCTTAAATCCTGAAATAATATATAGGTATACGATATTTTTCAGCATTTGAAACTATGTGAGTACCTACATGTGGGAGTGTGTATGTGTCTGGAATAGATGGTAAGCGTTTGACCCCAATCTCATCTGATGGGAAGAGCACGCTCTCCTATAAGATATTTATTCACTCTTCGCTTGAAGACCCCAACATCGTATTCAGGTGGGAAGACCTACGCCGGTAGAGAATTCCACTCCTTAGCGGTCCTTGGGATGAAAGTAGACGCGTGGCGTTCGTTACCTAAGCTTGGTTTGAACCTCCATAGAAAATTAATTGGTTTATATACAAATAGGCAAAGGAATAGGCTATTACAAGTTATATTGCTAAACTAACTAGTACCAGAATGAATGATATCGTTAAACTCAGTTACTCAGTTGTGATCTTATAAAGCGTTGGCGCAAACCAGACTCCGCCGTTCTTATTTAAACAACGCAAATTAAAGTTAATTTCTTTATCCAGAACACTGCTGGTACAAATAAATTCCTTTCACGGGCTAGAATTGAAGCAAGAAAATAAGAATATTGTTCCAATTTCGTAGTCTATTTACGCTCAGCGCTGCGTAATGTGTACGAACCACGAAACATAAAAAAATAAAATACAGAAGAGAGACCGTGCGCATTGCGCATACATGCTTCATAGACAGCGTATTTTTATAAAATCTCAGAGAGCCGAAACCACAGGACCCGTAATCGCAAGCACACCTTCCTTACTCTCTGGAAAGTTAATTTGCGATTAAGCTTTTTTATTTTTACATTTAATGTGTTTCTAAGTATAGAATACAGACCTAAAGATACAGAAGGGACACTCCTCAAATTCATGTACATAAATAGCGAATCGGACTGCTACGCAATAAAGTGCAATTCAGCTCGCACAACCCTAATAACCTACAGTTATAATCACCTAAAAATTGCCTCTATTTATATCGTGTATCTCTCTAGCTTTTCTCTTTTTAGCCCATTGAAATTGTACCGTTTTGTCGTTGCTTCATACCTATAATGCGAAGTGTCCAAGGCCTGGTTGCAGCGCCAATCCAACGAGTAAGCTGTTATAGGTAGTACGTCAATCTTAACTGTAATAGAAAATGTGATAAAGACGGTCTTCTGTCATCTTTTTTGTCCAACCTAACAGTGCCAGAGCCGATGCGCTTTTTAAACAATCAAGATAGAGACTGCTAAAGACAGACACCATCAAACGCCGGCCTCGAGTGTGAAAGTTTTATTTTGAGTATATGAACGCTGTTTACATAATTTGTCCGGCAATCTAAAAGCTTTTTCAATACCTGCGGTGTTTGTTTATTTATTGTAGGCTACTGGATTACTTAACATGTGTGTCTGTCCTAAATATTTTGATACCAGATACATCGCTAGCTTCTATATATTTTTTTCCACGATTCCTAAGAATTATGGTGATATGAGTTACTGTTACTATTTAGTTTTAGTCTATTTAGTTTAATATTATTTTTTGGTCACAGAACAGACTCAAATAGAATGGTGAATGGATACTGTCATCCGCCCACCAATCGGGCCTTCCTCACCCCGCCAGCGATATTGAGCTCTCCACGAGCCCTGCTTCTATGGGAAATCACCTCACGCACACTTTTACACGTGTACAAAACTCCATGTGTGCAATGTCTGTGTAGTAGGTAGTTATAGCGCGGCTTTTGTATGGGATTGAGTCGAGTGTCCGGGGTGTGTTTTGGCCATAAATGACTTGAAATCCGGAACCCCTGCCTCTTGGTACAAGCCTCGTCACAGTGAACTTTTCGCCTGAGTGCTACCGAGTTTCTGATGGCACGTTAAACTGTAGGCGCTGGTTGAATCTAACAAAATATTATGTATAACAAGATGTGTAGGGACCAGATAGGTCGTTTAGGAATCATGTCGACATGAAATTCCGATTAAGACTATAGCTTGACCACACAATTCCTAATAATTTGACTCGAACAGTGTAATTGGGAGAAACCGGCACAGGTATTATGGTCTTGCAGTCGTGGAGCGACAGCAGTAAAATTGCGCAATTACTGCTGTTAAATGTAACTTTTTCACAAGAAATGACGTTTCAAACCAGGTTGGTTTGACACCAGTAATGCGCAATTTTACTGCTTTTGATTAATCATCCCAGCCGTAGGAAGTCTACTGCTGGACATAGACCTGCCCCTGAAAAGAGGCCGCTGCCCGTCCTTTGGATTTGATAACCCTTAGCCGGCTCTTACGGCAAGTACGATGGTGGGGTACTATTGTATTGCCGGCACCCCACGGCTCCGCGATTGCAACTTCGTAAATCCGTACCGTTCTTCCAGAATACAAATTGAAATACATATTTGAAATATTGCCAAGTTGACCATTTCTTTTTTTAATTTATATCAAAATGGCGAAGGAAGCCAACCTCGTTCAGCCTACAGGAATGTACGTTCATTTCATCTTTATTGAAATCGGTGGATTTCACTCCCCGCATTCCGTTTTATGTTCCGCCTTTATATGCACTGTTGATATCCCATGGAATCCACTCCGTAACTTACGTAAGTTTATGCAAGCTCAACGCATAAAAGCGTCGGCGCCAGACTTGATACATAAGAAGTTCTCTTGTGTTCAAAGTTTCAAAGCCACTTGATTAAGAATTTTCTAGTGTCAATTTTGACAAAAATGATTATCTAACCTGACCCGATCGGTCTTGAGGTCTTATACTTAGTTATCACACAATGACAAATATCTCCGATTTCAAGAACAATACTATGATGGGCCGAACGCACAGGGTCGGTAAATCCAATTGGAAACAATAGCCTGCCGTGACAAACGCGAAATTCCTTATTTAGTATAGTACCTTACATAAGTATTGTTCTTTAATACGGGTGTAAAGCTATGCCCCGCAGTTTTGCCCGCTGAAAAGTATACCTAATGAAATTTAACCTGGTCTTTCTTTCAAACTTGCGTATTATTTTAGTGGTATTTATTGACATTATTTACAAATTTTGAAAAGACAAGTAGTACCCGTAATGTAGGCTGTAGAAACTCTTGATGGCACATACATTCACCTTCCTGCCCTTATCCCACATAAGATGGGATCGGCACCACTCGTCTTGTTCCACCCTTCTACTCTATCGTAATATGTCATCTCCTGACTCACTTACGCATATCTTCATACATATAGTCCATCCCCGTCTTTTATGGACTCCCTCTTCCCACATAACCACTTATATATGTCCATACCAGGCTAGTCTTCCACTCTTTACTTTCTATGGTGCCACAAACATTGTAGGTAAAGAAGTTTTGTTTTACAGGAAATGCTGCAAAGATCATCACTAGAAACTCAGAAGCTGGAATTGCTATCGAAATTGAGTGAGGTGCGGCTGCGAGTAGCTGAGCGAGGAATATTGGAGAGATCGCCGCCTCCCGACGGAGCCACTTCTATTCCAATCGCGAGACCAGCACCGCCCAGGGTATGCTGATAAACTATCATGTACCCTAATATTAGAGGGTTCGAATTCCACTCGTACGTAATTTTTCCTTTCCATGTTCCATGTATTTGATGTTAATTTCAGACGCCGCCAGCGAACTACGGCCGTCAAATAGAGCGCAACACTCACATGTACTCGTCGCTGCCGCGGTCTTCAGTGGTGACGTCAGAGAATCGCGTCGCGTTCGGTAAACCTAACAACATGGTGGTGGCGCGCGGCCGCGGACATTCCGTGCCTAATCTAGGTTGGGGAGGACGTTTGGCATGATCTCGGCTTTCTGTTCCCCGCTTGTAGTGCGTTTGAAGCAAACATTTTAAGTTAAACCTCGCTCGTTTACGTACTCTAGCTGGCCTTCCCCGCACTGAATGTAAACCAGGCATTAAACGCTACACCAGACCTCTTACTCCATGTACTTGTGCGTACTCCATGCTTCGTGTACATAATTTATATGATGTTAATAATACAACGTGTAACAAAAAGGTGAAGTTATAGTTATGGGGACAATCCACCCGTCAAACTGAACAACTTTCAGAAGAAAGAATTCCAAAATTAGCAAAAAAATCGACTTCCCATACAAAATGGATCAGCTGATCGGCAAATTAGTATTGAGAGTCGATTTTTTTTGCTTATAATTTCGCAATTCCTTCTCTTGAATGTGGTTTAAGTTGACGGGTGGATGCACCCTCTTAAGTAACTACACATTTTTGTCACGCGAATAAACGCAAGTTTGTATTAAAACGAACTGAATTTTACTAAATAAATGTACTATGATCCCCTGAACCTCAACCAAGACTGAACTGTCACGGCCCCCGCTTTGCTTTATCAATGTTGTCTTTTTCGTTTATTTATGTGTTAGATATTTATATGGCACTTTGCTTTCAATGTTCATTCTAACTACGCCTTACCGGCTTTTATTTTTTACCAATATCATACCATGTCTTTATGTTAAAATCGATAATCTGGGAGAATATTGAACTAGATCAATTGGATCCAATCCTCAAACCATTCTGTGTTACCATGAAGCCGTACTGCTAGATCTATATGAAATTATATGCGAGTCGTAAGGGATCATGGTATAGCTCTTCATCTGTATTTATCGACTACAGAAATGCGTCGGTTCGACGATCGAAATCGGGTTAGCGAGCGCATTTCAATATTTTACACAGAGGACGCCGATGCCCGTCCTCTGGATCTGTTAACACTTAGCCGTCTCCTGCGAACTAAAAAATAGTACTCACTTCGGAGCGCTGTAAAACCTTAGCTATTGACTTAATGAAAAAATGATGCAAATAAAAGTTGTTCCTCAAAAAACGATCTACAAAAATGGTCAGATATCGTTTTTTCGTAAAATGATAAAAAAAAGTTACATCGAAAAATAAAATTTTTTTTCTCGAATTTCTGAAGATTTTCGCTTATAACTTTTTTATTTATAGTTCTACGACAAAAAGTTACTGGACCAAAGTTGTAGAGAATTTAATTTGCAACAAAAAATGTTAAAACATTTTTTTTATCAAATAAATAGTTTTAGAGATATACCGTAAAAACCATTTCAACCCCTATTTTCAAGATGGCGGCCGTGGGACAAGGGTGGCGACTCCACAAACTTGGTTTTAGCTTTACACTGACCCCCCCTACACATCAAAAAAATAAAATTGCGTCCTCTAAAAAACGCAACCCCAAATGTAACTTTTCAATGGACTTATAGTAATCTCAATGATGTGAGTCTCGATGAGCCTGCGTGCTTAATAGACAGTAGTATTTTATTCTTTTTTTATGTACCGCTAGGTTTAAAACTTATACTAGTGTTTGTACATGTTAATAACTTATTTGGATTAATAAAGATATTTTAAAATTGAAGTGTGAACGGTCAAGTCGGTAGGGGTCGACCTAGGCGTACCTTTCACCAAGTCGGTGTTATCTTAAGGAAAGGCCAGGTCAAAAGTACCAACTACCGACGAGCATGCATGAAGAATGTGATGAAAGTGGAAGAAGCGAAAGTTGTATGTCAGGATCGTAGCAAGTGGAATGAAATAGTCTCTTCCTACCCCAACGGGAACAAGGCGGGAACGGGACTGTATGTATGTATGTAAAATTGAAATTGAATGTAACAGCGGACAAAGATTCCCTGGTGTCCCGCGGCAGCCCCCCGCCAGTAGCGGCGCGCGCGCGGCTCGGGTCGGGCGGCGGCGTGCGGCTCGAGGGGGACGGGCTCGTGCGGCCCGAGCTACGAGCCTCCACGCCGCGCCGGGCGCCTTCTACTATGCCCTGGTATGTTTATTTCAATCTATACTAATATTATAAAGAGAGAATCTTTGTTTTTTTGTTTGTAACGAATAGGCCCCGAAACTACTGGACCGATTTTAAAAATTCTTTCACTTATGGATAGCTTAATTCAGTGTGAGTGACATAGGCTATATGAGATTTTGAAAAATATTAGGGATCCGTAAGAAAATTGCAATATTGTGAACCAAGGTGTCACATATATTCATTAATTTGCGTGCGCTGTGAAATCTATTGATGGTAGAATAAAATAATGTACTAGGGGTTTGAAGTACTTATCAATACCTACAAAACAGTATACATAGATTATATCCATCTTTTTTGGTTTAGTCACAATAATCGAAAAAGTGATTATTTTTTATGCGGTGTGAAAACTATTGGTGGTAGAGTAAAGTAATGTACTAGGGGTTTGTAGTACTTATCAATACCTACAAAACAGTATACATAGATTATATCCATCTTTTTTGGTTTAGTCACAATAATCGAAAAAGTGATTATTTTTTATGCGGTGTGAAAACTATTGGTGGTAGAGTAAAGTAATGTACTAGGGGTTTGTAGTACTTATCAATACCTACAAAACAGTATACATAGATTATATCCATCTTTTTTGGTTTAGTCACAATAATCGAAAAAGTGATTATTTTTCATGCGGTGTGAAAACTATTGGTGGTAGAGTAAAGTAATGTACTAGGGGTTTGTAGTACTTATTAATATCTACAAAACAGTATACATAGATTATATCCATCTTTTTTGGTTTAGTCACAATAATCGAAAAAGTGATTATTTTTCATGCGGTGTGAAAACTATTGGTGGTAGAGTAAAGTAATGTACTAGGGGTTTGTAGTACTTATCAATACCTACAAAACAGTATACATAGATTATAGCCATATTTTTTGGTTTAGTCACAATAATCGAAAAATTGATTATTTTTCATGCGGTGTGAAAACTATTGGTGGTTGAGTAAAGTAATGTACTAGGGGTTTGTAGTACTTATCAATACCTACAAAACAGTATACATAGATTATATCCATCTTTTTTGGTTTAGTCACAATAATCGAAAAAGTGATTATTTTTCATGCGGTGTGAAAAATCGGTGGTAGATTAAAGTAATGTACTAGGGGTTTGTAGTACTTATCAATACCTACGAAACAGTATACATAGATTATATCCATCTTTTTTGGTTTAGTCACAATAATCGAAGCAGTGATTATTTTTCATGCGGTATAAAAACTATTGGTGATAGAGTAAAGTAATGTACTAGGGGTTTGTAGTACTTATCAATACCTACGAAATAGTATACATAGATTATATCCATCTTTTTTGGTTTAGTCACAATAATCGAAGCAGTGATTATTTTTCATGCGGTGTGAAAACTATTGGTGGTAGAGTAAAGTAATGTACTAGGGGTTTGTTACTGATCAATACCTACAAAACAATATACATAGATTATATCCATCTTTTTTGGTTTAGTCACAATTATCGAAAGTCATTATATGCATGCGATGTGAAAAGTATTGGTGGTAGAATAAAGGAATGTACTAGGGGTTTGTAGTACTTATTATCAATATCTTCAAAATAGCCCACGATAAATTAATATATAATATGTTAAGGTTTGGTCATTGTAACAGAAATAGTCATTAATTTGCGTGCGTTGCGTAAACCATTAGGGTTATATCTATTAAAATACAATGTATCACGAATTTACTCCTGTTAAACGTTCACTATACCTACTTCTGCTACCCGTGCGAAGCCGGGGCGGGTCGCTAGTAAATATATATATTTTTTATGATAGTGAGTAACAAGACGAGCAAATAAGGTGCCTGATGGTAAGCATCATGATTGCCCATATCAGACACAGTGCCACCCTGTGTTTTAAAATTTAAAATTCTGCGCGGCACTGCACTGCGCCTCTCACCCTGAGATAGGAGTTGTTGAATCTCATCATGCCCAGTAATTTCGATGGTAACATTGCCCTTCATACCGGAACACAGTAATGTTTGCACATTACTGCTTGGCGGATGAATAACTGGCAAAGGTGTGGTACTTCCCCAGGCGGCCCCCTGCAAAAGAGGCCTACCACTACAAAAACTACTATAAATATATTAAATTACTCCTCGACTCCTCCTCGACTGCCTCGGTGGCGTAGAGGGCGCATGCTCTACTGCCAATCGAGAGGTCCCGGGTTCGATCCCCAGGTCAGGCAATGTTAAATAATGGATTTTTCCATTAGGAATTATCTCAATAACTGCCTGGAGTCTGGAACTGTGGCCGGTAGATGGCAAAGCTCGCCCCCTATTACATGGGACCGATAACATACTGGCGAAATGTGGGTGTATCTACTATGGGACTGAGTCCTGGGTACACCTCTGCCTACCCCTTCGGGAAAAAGGCGTGAATGTATGTATGTATGTGTATATTAAATTAAAATCATTTTATTAGAAGATATAGTGACAAAGATAGAGAAAGAATTGCTTAGATGGTTCGGACATGTGGAGAGGATGGACGAAAGGATATTGACAAAGGAGATTTATAAGGCTAGTGTGAATGGTCAAGTCGGTAGGGGTCGACCTAGACGTACCGTTCATGAACGAGTTGATGTTATCTTAAAGAAAGACCGGGTCAAAAGTACCAACAACCGACGGAGCATGCAAGAAGAATGTTATGAAAGTGGAAGAGGCGAAAGTTGTATGTCAGGATCGTAGCAAGTGGAAAGAAATAGTCTCTGTCTACCCCAACGGGAACAAGGCGTGACTGTACGTAAAAATCATTTATTTCAGACACATATAACCCAAGCAAGCGGCAAGCGCAGCGTAGGACGTTCACCCACGAGAAGGACAGATGATCTGATATAAACGGCAGATGAGGCGAGCCGATGGAAATCTATGGGGGAGGCCTATGTTCAGCAGTGGACGTCCTATGGCTGAGATTATGATGATGATGATATATAACCAATAATACAAATAAAAGACAAAATGATATAAACGACAATATGTAATAGTACAAAATAAACATAACATAACATACATTCACGCCTTACATTTCCCGAAGGGGTAGGCAGAGGTGTACCCAGGACTCAGTGCCATAGTAGATACACCCACATTTCGCCATTATGTTATTGGTCCCATGTAATAGGGGGCGAGCCTATTGCCATCTACCGGGCACAGTTCCAGACTCCAGGCAGTTATTGAGATAATTCCTAATGGAAAAATTCAATATTTAACTTTGACTGACCTGGGGATCGAACCCGGGACCTCTTGATTGGCAGTCGAGCATGCAAAATAAAGTTATCGATAAATAACTTTGTCACTTTTTGTTCCCGTTCAGGTGAACGGCCATCCAGAATTATTGATATATTGGGCTGCTCAGATTGTCCGAAACAGCCCTCAATGTCATGTTGTTGGAACGGGTAATAAGAAATACTCCAGAATGATGCGACAGTTGATCTCTGATAATGGCAAAAATATTTACTCGTATACAAGGACTTCGCGTTTTCTTCCGCGTAGTTTTAGTTCCCGTGGGAATATCGGAATAAAACATCTTATGTGTTATGTGGTCGAGATAGAACACGCTAGCGTTTTGTTTACCTGTTACAAAGTTAGCTTTTTTACATTGTACTGAGATTTGAGATTTACAATATTAGTAGGATCATACGGTAGGTTAGATTTTTGTTGATCAATATTTGTCGTTCAACAATAAAATTAAAACGAATTCGATTTTTGTTCGTGGAATAGAAGTATAAATTCATTGAACTCTATTCAAACGGCTCGAATCGTATGCGATTTAGCTGTTGATCAACTTAAATCGAACCATGTGAACCCACTATTAAAATGGTACTGCCATCAACTTTTAAAACAATGAATAGCAAAATACGCAATATTTTAACAATTTTTAAGAAGCAGGATGAATGAAATATATTTGACTGAGTGTGTTTGATTGTGTTGATATACTAAATTTATGGAAAATAAAGGATGTCTCCAAAATCGGTTAGTAGTTCTCAGCTTTTCTAATGAGACAATGGAACTGCGAGACATCATGTCACGTTATCTTAATTCCAATTTCAGCACTTTCTACCGCCAATTTTTCTCTCTTCTAAACTGTTCTAAACCAATCTTCATTAGCCTGTAAGAGATCGCTTAAATCGATAAAGCCGCCCATTATCGACTCTAAGGTCTACTATTGTTCTCTATGAAATCCAGGCAAACAACAGACGTCAGACAATGGGACTGCGAGACATCATGCGGTTGGTTAGAAAGCCTAGGTCTAGAAGTATACGTGCCCGCGGCTCGAACCTGGCTCGGTAGTACTGAAGCTACGGGAGTGTTGGCAGCGGCTTCACATCAACAAATTGAAAAGGAACTAGCTATAAAACATCCTATGCATAAGAAGAAGATTGTTTTGGCGCTTACGGATTTATTGGTGAGTATGTACTTTAAGCGATTATTCTTTAATCTCGGTAACTTAAAAGGCGCGGTGCGGCGTGGCACGAGCCAAATTTTTAATAAATATCATCCTTATGGAATTCGAAAAGTGTGCAGCGCCTTTTCTTCATCTTGTTCTTAAACATAAATAAACATACATTCACGCCTATTTTTTTCCCGAAGGGGTAGGCAGAGGTATTTGTCTTGTGTGTTGTTGTTATTTTTTTGTGTTGTTCTTAATTTAATTGAGTAAATTTGCTGTGTCTATGTCTATATCTGTGTTATGTCTATGAAAATAGTTTCAGCTGTTCAAGAATTAATCAGTCTCTTCTAGCGGTTGAAGGGATATGAGCAACTTCCTTTGGTGTAATCGATTCGAAGTTTTGTATCCTGTCTCCTCAACAAAATTTGAAACGGCACGAACTCGATTCTACAGCATCAGGTCAACCTGATGCTGGAGGATCGAGTTCATAAAAACAGTAGTCAAATATATCATGATCATAGCTCATTGGATTCTTCTCAATGAATATGTTATAGGTATATAAGTAGTGATCAAGATCTTATGATGAAGCAGGAAAAATGAGGATTTTTCCTTAAGTGTACTTACAGTGAGTGTGTTTTATCTCGGCGAGTCTATACATAGGCTCTGCGAATTTTAGCATGAAAACATGAAAACGCGTGAAGGAAACTGTTATTATTATGATCGAACCGAACTGAACATTACATTTATAATGAACATTTGTTCGTATATTAGTTTATCTGGGAATAACAGGAACAACACGTGTTTACGTGCTCCAAAGTTCGCAGGGTCTAAAACGCAGAGATAAAACGCACGTACTGTACTTGGCTCTCAATGTTGACATTCAAGTGCCGCCATACGATAGGCACGTATTTTTAAATACAGAAGCATCCGGGCCCTATTTCATAAAAAAAATAATCTACAAAACTAAAAAATTTACAAAATTGTAGGATTGCAGGGCTTTTCTGTTTCATAGAAATTTGTAAATTGTATACAGGCAAATGTGTCGTACCTAAACGTAACATTAACAACCTAATACTATGTAAATGGGCCACCCGTTGTATACCTACCGTCTACCCAAATGGGGAATTTGGGTTCCTTGACTAGCCCCCCCCCTCGATCATCGGCTGGCGACGCTCTTGACTACTTTGTACATTTTGACACTTACACAATCGAACCATTTGGCCGTTTAGTCATGTGAACAGCCATGTCCTGTAACGGTCGCAACCGAGCCCCGTTGGATAGTGTGGTTGTGTGTAGGGCGGGCACGGGGACGCCATGCTGACGGCGGCGGGGCGGCTGGACGCGGCGTGGGTGCTGCGCTGGCTGGAGGACGTGGGCGTGTGCGGCGCGCGGGCCGCCGCCGCCGACGCCGCGCTCGACGGCCGCGCGCTGCACCGCTTGACGCATCCCGAGCTCCACCAACATCTGCGTGTGGCCCACGCCTTACATGCGCTCGCCGTCAGACGAGGTACCGTCACACTTTTTCTTTTTTTATTATAGTGAGACGAGCAAATCAAGTCCCTGATGGTGAGCATTATGATCGCCCATATCAGACACGGTGTTTTAAAGTTCAAAATTCTGCGCGGCACTGCCCTGCGTCCGTCACCCTGAGATATGAGTTGTTGAATCCCGTCGTGCCCATTAATTTCGCTGGTGACATTGCCCTTCAGACTGGAACACAGTAATGTTTGCACATTACTGCTTGGCGGATGAATAACTGGCAAAGGTGTGGTGTGGACGACGGAAGGGTGAACGGGGTCGAATTCAGTCGGATTCAGTACTTCCTTCAGTCCCGCTTTATTCCGTTTTATAACATCCTTTCCGGCTTGCCCGATGTCGGATGCTCTGCTGGCTGACCATTTTATATAAAGCTGTTCACAGTTTTAAAAAATTCAATGAAAGGGAGAGAGCATTTGATAGGGCCGACAACCTAACGTCAAGCATTCGTGGACCCCTATTATGGAGCTTTCATACAAATACATCATACTATATAACATTATATACTCATTAAAAGCAACCCTAAAACTTATGTAGAATATACATAGGTAGCTTTGTTTCTATGACGCATCAAAGTAAAAGATAACAGAGATATATAAAACCCAGTTGTCAAAAAGACATAAACACAGGTTCACAGCTACGTGACCACCTTATACGTGTAACATCGCCGCAAGACAAGATGCAACTGACTTGACGCAAGCCAATTGGCTTGACTTGAGTTTGCCACGTAAAGCAGGGTAAAACGCATCTATCTCAGTTTATATAAAATTCATTCATTGCTTGGATCGAGCGAGCGCGAAGTATCTCCAGTTCGACTTGGTTGTTGTTCATCATATTGTTATTTATTTATTTTGTTTAGTTTTATTAAATAAATTACGTATTATTTTTATAGAGATATTTATATACTTATTATATTTTTGGTATAGATTTTAAATTAATTAATTTGAATTGTGAAATCACCGTCCTTCCAGCATTTTAGTATAAGTCCTGTCACCGCATGGTCGCCTGGAAGAGATCGCTCTGAGCGATAAGGTCGCCAATTGTTACACATTTTCTAGTTTTAATATGTGATTTTACTGTGGTTTGTACTAGTTGTGATAACAATAAAGAGTTTTCTATTCTATTCCATATTGCACTGTGCAAACTTCACACTGAGAAAATGGCACGTGCCAGTTGTTGAGTAAGAGCAACTTGTTGAGAACGTGCCATTTCTCCCCTATTCTTCAAATCAATGTTGTATAATGTAGGTATATATGGTCAGGTATCCAAGTCCTCCGCGACAACAAGTTCAACCCGGACACGATGATCCGTCGCGCGGCCGAGGAGGAGGGCGGCGCGGCGCGCGGGGTCGACGACCTCGCCAGGTGGTCCTCACACAGGGTCATGCAGTGGCTGAAGGCCATTGACCTCGCTGAATATGCGCCCAATCTACGTGGAGCTGGTATGTTCTTGAGGTTAAACGTCACCTATACAAAATGAAAATATACACAGATATTAATAATTTTAATAAATGGATGGGAATAATTTTCGACTCCATTGTTTATGGTTGGCTCTGGATCAGGCCTTTATTTGCGCGAAAACATATTCGGAGTGTCGGCAGCAGCGCTCTCCGTTCCAAGTATTCCAACTACTGCGATCACCAAGCCGCCTGCCAAGCGTGGTGATTACGGCAAAATCCCCATATATGAATAGTTTATGGCGTTCTATGGGAGGCCTATGTCCAGCTGTGGATGTCTCCCGGCAATGATGTTGTGATGTGTGTAATGTGATTAAAAATTGTTCATCTTGTGATAAAAATCATAATTCCATGGTTTTACGGCGTGGATTATTAAAATTGTGTGTGGGTGACACATGCATAGTTATTTCTTCTCTGTCAAAGCTTGAAAAGATGAAACGTCAAACGATACTTCTTAGATTGGCTGGGCTATATGGGTATCTGTTTACTATATACACTTACTAGCACGCACGCCATATTACAAACATGCATGTATCGTAGCCCTAGTATTAAGAGGACTGCGACCGACGAATTGTCCATAGAAATGTTAACTTACCTTACACAAATATTGTTTTTGAATACGGGTAGGCCTGGGACACTCCGCTGAAGCTACAAGTAGAAAGGGCGCCCGACTTAACGGTACAATTTCTATAGGCTAGCGGCTAGACAGAACCGGTCTAGATGGAAATCTATGGAGGAGGCCTATGTTCAGCAGTGGACGTCCTATGGCTGAGATGATGAAGACGAAGCGAGTTGAATGTGTGTACCAGCACAAACCATAAAGTTTATTGGTGCATTAAGTGTAATATGTAATATTTTTTGGATTAAACAAAACAAAAAAATCTCTCCCCGTGGTTGCGGTAAGAGCCCGGCTAAGGGTTAACAGATCCAGAAGACGGGCAGCAGCGTTCCCTGCAAAAAACCATCGAACTGCGCTCGACAACCCGTCTGCCAAGCGTATCGAGTATTGGCAAAACTCCCCTTTATGGGGGAGGCTATGTTCAGTAGAATAGTAGATTACCAACGGCTGAGATGATGATGATGGAGAAAATAAAAATAAAAAGAAACCCGCCGTACCGGTTCCGTAAGTGTGCGTGGCTAGTCAGTCGAGGTTACAAGTTGTTCGTTCGATGTGCAGGTGTGCACGGCGGCCTGATGTTGTTAGAGCCGCGGTTCACGGCGGAGTTGCTCGCGGCGTTGCTCAACATTCCCGCCAACAAGACGCTGCTACGGAGACATCTCACACAAAGGTTACCTATTATTATTGGACTGATTATATAAGGACTCGTCTTGAGGGTGCGCATAATACTGGCAAAGGAAACAGACTCAGAATCCGAGGAAGCTGGGCCAAGAAAACCTTACACTGTTTATGCGATATTGCCGGGTAGAGAATGTAAACTCCAATAATATTTCCAAACATTTACAATAGCCAAGTCAAAAGTACCTACAACCGACGAGCATGTATGAAAAATGTAATGAAAGTGAACGAAGCGAAAGTTGTATGTCAGGATCGTGGCAAGTGGAGGGAAATAGTCTCTGCCTACCCCACCGGGAACAAGGCGTGACTGTATGTATGTATGTATGTACAATAGCCGACATTACAATAGCCGGTTGATTTGAATAAAGTGAGCTTAAGTATTAATTTAATGGCGTCGCTCGTTCCAATTTTAGTAGAACATTTGCTTAATTTATTAAAATTAATGTCAATACTAAAAAAAATATGATTTATACTTTTTTGAAAATCTTATTATAAGGCCTATCAATTTAAACCAAAATTATAATGTAAGGTCGATGTAGCCCTAAAACTAACCACCCCTTTGAGCTTAAGCGACATAGCACACTCCCATTCTAATTCACAGTTGAAAATGATTTGAGCGCTTGAGCGATTTTTTATAGAGGTACGCCGATACACGATTTTTCGGGTGCCGTACTCAAAGGGTGCCGAAGGAACCCTATTACTAAGCCTCCGTCGTCCGTGCGTCTGTTACTACTGTACTATACTACTGTACGGTACAGTGTTGTACAGGGCTCTATCTGATAAATATTTATAGCTAGACACTTGTAATAATCACAATATATCTATTTCGGTCACCGCTAGATACCTTTACAACAGATATGGGTTATATTAATTTTTTTACCTTATACCTTTAACCTTAAACCGTTAACCCTTAAAACTTAATCCAGCAGACGTCACAAGTTTGTACTGAAGTTGTATATTGCTTGTAGGTTTAACGACTTGCTCGGGCGGGACGTGATACAACAGAAAAGGAACGCGGAGCAAACGCTCGGATATCAACCACTCACGGCAACCACCAAATATAAGGTCAGATTTATTATGTTTATAACAACCTTTTATTTTATTGATTTGGCGTACATAACAAATTAAAATCTATTCAAATCAACATTTAGTTTCAATAAAATGTTCTAGATTGTAACTCAAGACGGTGTAAAATCAGATAAACAATTAGGTTGATACTGTGACTTGGAAGGACAAAACCGAAATATCGAAAAACAAAACAACGCTTCGATACATTTTGTTTTATTTAGGTCAACCAATTTTGTATGAAAGAGCAGATTTTTTTTTGCGATATCAGTTTTGTCTTCATAATGAAATTTGTTTCTAACGATGAACACAATTGACAAGCTTAAAGTCTGACCAATGCTCGGGCTCATTGAACTTCACTTATTGAAATCAATGTAAATGACCTTCAGGTACCAAAGAAAGCGCAATTCTCCCTAAAACGCAAGAAGAGTAAAGACGACCTTGACCTGGGTGACCTCGTGTGCCCTCTACATGACGACGGTTCAGGTGAACATGATGCCGTAAGTTTACACTAACAGTACTAATATCATGGGTTTTAAGGTGAAACTAGTCGGGTCAAATGCAGAGAAAAACGGTCATTGACCCAAGGTTCTGTTGGACCAAATACGCATTTGGTCTGCATTTGGGATAGACTTTAGGTTATTTTTTGAATATATTTGTGGCGAGTGACACTTATAGACATATAATCGGCTTGAGCCTGTCAAAAGGTAATAAAAGCGCGATTCACCAGCCAAAGTCGACATATCGTCCGAGTTGAAAGGAGGCGAACAATGTCTTTTTCTCTGCTTATTATGGACTTAAAGTTATTTCTGATCGGCTCAAGCCGATTCTGCATTCAAAATATCACATTATGAACGCAGAATCGGCTTGAGCATGGCACTCCTCATATCGCCCATCTTTGAGTTACCGACAGTAGAACCACGATGGTTAGAAATTGTTATCCATTTTTTAGTGTTCCAAAAAATATAAAAAAAACACGTGTAGAATCGTGTGTTTCTCACAGGCATATGTCACATGTTTTTATACAATGTGCCTATACAAGTTGTTACAAATGGGTTAGTGATTCTTAAGGAGTTCGGGGTGCGTCTACCTGTCAATCTAAACAACTTGCAAACGAAAGAATTCAGAAATTAGCAAAAAAAATCTTCCCATACAAACGTACCATACGTATCCATACGTACGGGAAAGAGATTTTTTTGGGCTAAGTATAATAACAGTTTTTTAAACTCATTGTATATTTAAATCATGATATTAAGCGTTTAATCTATTTTTAATTATTGTTTGTGTTGAGAATTTATGTTTAAAACTTAGCACGTACTCAAGTACCTAGTAAGTATTTATAATTTTGTACATATCAAAATTTGCACAGTTTTCGCAGAAGCACAGTAGTTGATATGTTGGTGTGTGATATAACAAATTTAACCGTGGATGGTTGTGGACCTATCTCTTCTCTTTGGCCTTTGGTGGTGTGATTTTTTTAAAGGATATCTTTTTTTTACTATTTTGGCTTCATCATATTTTATCCATTGAAACGTGTAATATGTGGAACATTTACAGCAGTTCATTTTTAAAACTGTACCAAATTATCTTTAAAAGAGATTTTAGTTTTATAAAGCGTATACAAAAGGAATTTGACACTGGTATTTGTAGACGTTCAAAATAAAAAATAAGAGTTAAAAAAAAGAATAAAATGATAGGGACAAAGTTAGTAGGAGATCCATAAATTCAAAGTCGCTCAGAAAGCTATGGAGCGGGCCATGCTCAGTTTCCCTGAAGTATCAGAAATGAGGTGATGTGACAGAGAACTAGTCACTAACATAGCCGAGAGGATTAACAAGCTGAAGTGGCAAAGAGCCGGTCATATTTGTCGCAGATCCGACAACCGGTGGGGTGTATTCTAGAGTGGAGACCGCGTCTTGGCAAGCGTAGTGTGGGACATCCCTAGGCTAGATGGAGCGACAATATCCGCAAGGTCGCTGTGAGTGGTTGGAGAAGATATCACAGGATCGAATTGAGTGGCGTGCCATAGGAGAGGCCTATTTCCAGCAGTGGACGATCATAGACTGATGATGATGATAATAGTCTACTTCATTCGATCAACCAACATTTGGAAACATTGGAATACCAAACATCGATTTGGTCATTTTGTAGGATAGTGTCAAATTCCTCTGCTGTATAAAATACCTTTAGAAAAAGATAATTTGTTGACTGTAATTGAGAAGCTACCCTTTTTAAATTTCAATTTGGTTGTTCGTGTAAAAATTGTCTGGAATATTGATGTTTCACAGACGATGAGAGTAAAATCAGCGGCAGCCGTCGCGTCGGCTGTCTCTCCCCCGCGTGACGAAACTAGAACGCAATAACATTGAGGTCATTCTGTACAAACACGCCTTGGACTATAATATCATTCATATTAAAAAAATAATGTGCAATTTTCTCTTTTTTAAATCTAATTTGTAATTTGGAATCGATGTTGATTCCGTGAATCGATATGAAAACTTGAAACATCAAATTTCGAGTGAGCGATTAGAATTTAAGAGCCCAATTCTCATATTACACTGACAGATAATAATATCGATAACTATTAACTATATTGTATAAGTATAATATCGTATAAGAATTGGGCTTGAGGTTCCGCCCTATGTGCGCAAACTTTACGGACGAAATTAAAACGAATTTCAAAAGTTGAAAGATTATTTATTTAGTATCGAAATTAATTGAAATTAATACATTTCATTGGTATCTAATAATATTTTAATCGACTAGCTAAAACGATTGGTGCTAACCTAACATTTGACATGAGACGTTGTAAAATTATGACCTGACCCGACCCTGCCTAGTGTGGGATAAGGGCAGGAAGATAATTATAAAATCATGAGATGTCTTAGAATTTGTCCAAGGCGATAAGTAACTGATGTGTTGAAAAACAATAATATTAATATTAATCGAGTCTTAACTGCCAAAAGTATGAAGTTTGTTGGTTATTTTAGATTTTAATATAATACCTAAGCTCTGAAAGGTTGATGTATTTAAATAAAATATTAAATTAAATATTATTTAATTTTGTGTAAGTAACGAGTAAAATATATTTTTAAAACGTGTGTTTTGATTGAACGAATGTTGTGTGTGAACTTTAAAATTAAAATTAAGTTATGTCAAAATAAGTGCAGCTAATAAAATATCAGATTAACGAACAAACAATAGACATTCCAACGATCATGTTCATTTATATTTATGTGATAAGGAGTCAGTTCTATATTATTTAATAATAAGCCTGGTTTTATCAATAGCATCCCTAGCCTGTGTTCCATCAACTTTAATAACTGTTTAGCCGACTCTTATATCTCTGGTGAGACTAATATTACGCTTGGCACCTTTTTAGCAACTGTTAAGATGGTTGGGCCGACATCAATTCCGATACTAACTTTGAGGAGCCAACGACGATGATAGGGAGAGATATAATTTCTTCATAAGTGTTTTATTTTAAGTAACAAGTAATTATTAAATGGCGTTTATCTAGTTATAATACAAAAAATAAGTTTGAAAGCTCCAAATAGGCATTTAAAGTATTTTCTTAGGAAATCCATAATTCTGATGAACATTGGTCTAACTAGAGATATGAGGGTCCGTTAAGCATTAGTTTAAGTTAAGTTTGGTGATGCAAATCAGGCTTAGAACTGTATAACTATAAAAATATTATTAAAGATTGATGAACTGGGGAGTTATACCAAACTGTTGTCTGAACAGAAAAGCTCCGTATTTATGGTAAACTTTCGTTGAGCAACAGTTGATTAAACATTAATATTTCTTTGTTCACTCGTAAAATGTCCACACTACTGACAAAGAATAATAACTATTACTACGTAAAGAAGCGACACTTACCTCCGCCCGCCATTTTACGTCCAAGGCAAACAACCGTACCTATTTATTAATGCACACATTTGACGCGTGTACACACGTTATGTTTTCTACGTAGTAGTAGAAAACTATTGCGCGCGGGCGATTGTATGGAGCGACGGGGGTCTGCTACTGCTATGTTTATAAACAGGTTGCAAAAGCGCCCACACGCCTTAACAGTAGTTGCTAAACTAATGTTTTCGCTCGGTTAGAAAGAACATGTAACATGTTTTGGCAACTCTTCCAACACGCAGTTTTGACAGCAAAATTTATTTATTTAACTTAATTAGAACGGCTGCAATCGCCAATTACACTAATTAGTATAAAATAAGAAAGAAAAAAACAGTAATAATAAAAAAATAAAAATAATAATAATAAGTAAGTACAAAAATAAAACAATAATGATAAAAAAATAAATTAGTCAAAAATTACCAATAAAAATTAAAAATAATAAAGAATACAATGTCAAAATAACAATAGTGATCATATTTTACGTCAGTTTATTTATAGAGGACAATTCACCACCCATCCATCCAACAAAATGTTGATACAACTTTGTTTACCAAAAGTCTACCAAGAATACTTACCTTACCTAGAAATATAATAACTCAATTTTAAGTATAAAGTAAATCCAAAAGTTTTAATATTTCCGTTGATAAATCCAGGCAGAGCATATTATAATTTACCTTTGATAATTATAATAATATTGTTAAAATAATTATTGTACTTACATATAACAAGTAGCTTGATAGGAATCGACTGACTGGCGACAATATTATTCTGGTCTCATTTCTTTGCCGCTAACAAGTTTCATTATAGTGTTAAGAGTTATACAATTTATATATAAACATTTATTTACGATAGGTAGGCTACTAACGATGTTTTAATATTTCATTGTTAGAATTTGAAAGTATTTATTAAAGTTAATAATATTAATGACGCTCGAGAGCAAAAATATGCAGAACCTTTAGTACGGTATAAGAATTAATAAACGAAAATATAATTATAATAAATGTGGTTGTAAAAAATGTGTAATACTTAAAGGGCATCTACCCTTCAAACTGAACAATTTCAAAAGAAATAATTGCGAAATTAACAAACACGGAAATCAAAATTTGATTTCCCATACAAAATGGATCAGCTAATCGGTTAATTTTTAAAAAGGTGGATTTTTTGCTAATTTCGCAATTATTCCTTTTGCAAGTTATTCTGGTTGATAGGTAGATGCACCCGATTAAGTATAACTACACCTTTTTTTAACACGTTGTATAAGTAGGTACCTAAATAATTAATTAAACATTTAGCGCGCTGCAGGCTTCCTATCAAATTATTAAAAAAGGTGGTTCGATTTCCATAAAAAATGTACTTTCACAATAATTATGGAAGAGAGAATAATTTTTTACACAATTGTTTGTGGTCGGCTGTTTGAAGTGGTGTTTATTTGCGCTGTCTTTATTAGTGGTATAATATATTTTTCATATTTATCAAAATTGTAAAGAAATCGTTATTGTACTTCAATTAATTTATCGTTTTTCATAAATGTGAAACAAACACCTACGGTTTTCTATAACCAAATGTCTTGGCGCAAATAATGGCCATATCAATAGCCAAACACAAAGTATTCATTTGAAAGAAAAATGAAAATTATTCTCTCATTCTCAAATTATAAGGACAGGGTTTGAAGCAGGTGAAGCCGCGTGGCGGAGCTATGACGACTTATATTTTTGCTCTCAAGTGTAGTCTTCAGAGCAGTTTCATGTAGCCTGTAGTTTAAATTCACGATCATTTTGCAAACACATTTGTTCGCACAATTAGAGGAATTGTTTCCCACGTTTTTGATAACATTTTACACGTTTATAGCACTTGCCACGAAATATGAACACAATTTCTAAAGATCTTGTAAGGGACAAGTTGAGTTTGACAAGTGAATGGGTAGAACACAGATAAAGGAATGGTGTGCTTTTATCTTTGAATATAATATCATAGAACTATGGAAATGTTAGGATTTCTCTGATGGCCGTATCGTGCGCAGTAGCCCATATACGTAATTTGAAATTGCTAGTATTGAACCCAACTACTGCACCACACATTGTTTTAATTACATTATTGGCCCAAAGACGATCTACACGGTGTATTGGTCCAATCCAATACTTTTCACTTAAGGCGATTTTCACACTGCCCCGCACCACGAACGTTACGTTGTTTGTAAACTCTGTATTAAAAACACGAGTAGCACAACATCCACTAAACGATCTCGCGTATTATTTATTGGTCGCTCTCCCTCATTACGATGTGTGGCGCGGAACAGTGTGAGAAATCGCTAGAGATAAAGACATTTTATCGCTACGCAGGTCCGGCTTTACCTATTAGATAGTGCAGGGTATGAGAGTATGCGGCGCATTTCGCCGCGCTCGCAGTAAGCATTCGCACCTAGGTAGTTCCAGACTCTAAATGACATCATAATTTAATCTTGCATTATTTGCACTGTGTCGAATACATTCTTATTAAATGTTCCATCTTAGTGGTCAGATTTAAGTTCTCTGTTTTGACCGCGCGCCTACTAAAGGGCGCCAGGATACTAAAGGGCGCTCGTGAACGGGCGCTACATGGGCTTGAGCCAGCCCTGTCCCTACGCTACCCTGTGTCAGTCATTTAGTGCCTAAATATCCTTCAACGATGATAACTTGTATTCATCTTTTGTGGCCACATCTACGACTGTTATGTTTAACGATTAGATTAATTCACGATCCTGTTCCTAACACATTGTGCCAATATTTATAAATATTGTAACCCTTTATAACCCTGTCTTCCATAGTTTTGTAATACGAGTAAGTACACAATCGACGTGTGAAGTTTCACGGTAGGCACTCGATTATCCGAACTTCAATAATAATATGAGTTTGTGATTGATTATTCGAACAAATCAACAACTTCTTTGACTATCAAATTCAAAATTACTTCGCGACGGCGATGATAAAAAACGTAAATAATTAGTTCGGATAATCGAGCCTGCTATCATCGCCATCGTGTGAATATCATTAAAACAACAAATGTTTGTACAATATAATAATTGTAATGAAAAATTTTTACAATACTTTGAAATGAAAATGTAAAAGTTAATAAATAATGAATGAACGAAGACACTGTTATTGTTATTTTCATTTAGTTATTCCTTATTGTCAAACAACTGTTGAGATTTGGGGAAGATCATGTTGTCGACATTTTTCAATACTTTTAAGCCCTCTGTAACAAAAAGAAATAAGGAATATCCTACCTATATCTAAGCTCCTTCGTACGCGGGTCGTGCCGTGATCGGATCGTATAGGCATAATTGCGAGAAATTGGACAACATAAGTAATTACACGTACAGGCTATGCGTCGTGAGCTAAGACTGATGGGGGTTTACCCTACTTCTCCTACTACTAATATAATAAATGCGAAAGTTTGTGAGGATGTGTAGATGGATGTTACTGTTTCACGCCAAAACTACTGTACCGATTTGGCTGAAATTTGTTATCTAGGTAGCTCAGATCCTTGAATAACACATATCTCTTTAATCATGGAACTTGACAAAACATCTTACTAATATTATAATTTTCGAATCTTAGTAAAATGTAAAAAGTTACGTTTAACAGGTAAACAAAACGCTTGCGAGTTCTAACTTACCTTAAGCGCCATCTAGCGCGGTTTGGGTTAGATGGATGCATGGATGTTTGTTACTTTTTCAAGCCAATACTACTGAACCGATTGAGCTAAAATTTAGTATGCATTGGTTACTTTTTTCCCAATATTTCTAAGCGAACGATGTCTACGCGGGTGAAACCGCGGGGCACAGCTAGTTTGTCTATAATATAAGCACCTAAAATACTCATATTATAGCTCAAACGCTTATATGAGTGTCCCTGATGTATGGTATATGGAGACAGTTCCGATGTCACCCCTCCCGTACCGCGCCCATACCTCAAGAACAGACAGTGAAGCGCTAGAGCTTTACTTGAAACATACCTTTCGCGCGACCTTTCCGCCGTAACTCAGCTATCCTCTCGACTTCACTTTCATCCTCGACGTCTTTGTCCTTCTTCGCTGAATCCTCTTGAGCTTGCTTCAGTAACGATTCTTCTAGGAATGTTAGCTCTGAAAATAATTAGTACGCCAACTAAAAAAATAGAAGTGTGGTACAGCCTCTGCAAACGTCGTTTTTTAACAGCGATGGCGACACGCATTAGGGTGGTGCCCCATTAGTGCGTTGCGCTGCGTTGCGTCACGTCGTCGCAACGGATCAACGTATTGTATATACCACATCTCCGTTGCGGGACACTCCGGATTTTAGATATGAAGCTACAAGTAGCCAGGGCGCCTGTCATGACGGTGAAATTTCTATGGGCTAGACAGAGAGAACAGACAGAAAAATACGCGATAGAAAGAGAGGTAGCTTGTAGGTTAATATAACGATAATTATTTAGGCGCTATGCGACCTGAATTGCACTTTATTGTGTCGGCGCTAGAGTCGCTATTTATTTAAATGCTTTTGAGGAGTGTCCCTTTAGTTAGATATGTGTATAGTCATTGTATACAGACTAGCGAGCCTAGGGTCCATTCCGATCCAAGGTCCAGCGAATATGGTCCCGGCGGAGGGACGAGACTTGGCTTCCGGCTCCATCAGCTGCGTCACCTGCGCCTTGCACTCGTTTGAAAGCTGGTTCACTACGGTAGTGCGGAAACGCCACTTGCGCATCACCTACGAGTTACAAAACGGTATAGTACTACTGAAGCGGGTGTATTTATTTACCAGTCAAACTGAACAACTTTCAAGAGTTCGCAAAAAAAAGTTACGACTACCCATTACATAAAACATACATTCACGCCTTTTTCCCGAAGGGGTAGGCAGAGGTGTACCCAGGACTCAGTCCCATAGTAGATACACCCACATTTCGCCAGTATGTTATTGGTCCCATGTAATAGGGGGAGAGCCTATTGCCATCTACCGGGCACAGTTCCAGACTCCAGGCAGTTATTGAGATAATTCCTAAAGGAAAATTCCAATAATTAATACTGCCTGACCTGGGGATCGAACCCGGGACCTCTTGATTGGCAGTCGAGCATGCGCCCTCTACGCCACCGAGGCAGTCTACCCATTACAAATTATCGATAAGCTGATCCATTTTGTTTGGGAAGTTGGATTGTTTTTTTCTGGGATCATAATTTTTCTTTTTTAATTAGAAGGGTAGATAGTTGGTACACCACCTAAGATTGTTACTCCAGGGGCTGAACTATCTATATAGCAAATTTCGGACTAATCGGTTAAGTAGTTTTGGTGTGAATATGTAATAAACACATACACTGACAAACTAAGCATTTATATAGTTTTAGTAGGATAGCCGCAGTATTGCTAACCTAATATTATTACGAGTACCTACTTAAGTCTGAGGCTCAAGTCCTACTGGTGCAGAATCGAAGTTACGCACTTCACATTGATTTCTATGTCCATTGAATAAGGTGCATGAAAAAAATATAACTACAGGGTGAAGAATCCGCACATTGTGAAGGACGATTCGCATTGAGACCTATATCTCCTAGGTAAACACTTGATAATGGGATGGCGTGTCCCGAAACACCTTGTCGCCTAACACTTAAGCCAGGGATACATTATGGGACAAACGTCGGCGAAATGCTCAACAACTACATAAATGCCCCGAGAGATAATGCCTAGGAATATTGACACATGCGCTCGCTCTAGGAGCGGGACAAGTAACAATTGCAACATAATGATAATAAAACAACGCAACGTTGCAGCGACACGTAGATTGAGTGTTGCGCGTCAAAACGTCCCCTAGTGCATCCGAGGCTTTAACATCAGGCAAACCCTTGGGCGAACCTCAAGTGAGAAGAGAAGTATTTGTCAAGTTTACTTGTTTGCATTAAAAAATACGAGTCGAAGGGTTCCGATGACCGCCACAACTTTTATCCTACCTGTTTTTCGTAGAGTTTCTTGACTGAAGTCTCGTTGAAGGGTAAGGCCTTGTTGAGCATAGTGTAGAGTATGATCCCGACGGACCACATATCTGCAAGTTTGGGTAAATAGGGCACTCCTTTAAGGACCTCAGGCGCGGCGTAGGACAAGGAACCGCAGTAAGTTTCACTCAGCACATCACGGTCTCGTTGCCGCACGTTGCGAGCGAAACCGAAATCAGTTATTTTCACGTTATAGTTCGCCGTGATCAATACGTTCTCGCATTTGAGGTCTCTATGCGCGATGTTCAACGTGTGAAGGTAATGCAGCCCCGACAGGATCTGTCTCATCCACAACCGGCACTGGTTTTCAGGCACGGCGCCGTTCTGCGTCAGAAAGTCTAGCAGGTCCCCGTTCTCGGCGAAACGGAGGAAGATGAAGTATTTGGCGCGACGCTGGAAGATGTTAGAGACGTGAACGATGTGCGGATGGTTGATGCGGATGAGGACGTCGAGTTCGCGCGGGAGGAACTTGGTGAGATAGTCCCGCGGCGCCTGAGCTGTATCGATCACCTTGCATGCCATTACCGTGTGCCGCGTTTCGTCCACCATGTGTGTGGATTTGTAAACCTGCAAGACGACGACCGTTGAGCTGGGATTATATTATCAACTGCGGCCGACTGACGCGACTTATGGACGCTGCTGATAGGTAATCCGGATAAGGAATTCACACTACGCCGTTTACATGATAAGAAAATGTCCGCGGATGTAACCTTGAATGGGACGTCCGAAAGTACTAGCTGGTCGAACATACGCCTCAGTCGAAAGTGCTAAGGCGAGTGATTACAATGATCAGTTGCGTCCTACGTACTGCGACATACGTACGCGGCTGATACTATAAATCCCATCTTTACGCAGCTATCTAGATCCATCCGCCTCTAAGATTCGTTACCTTAGCATAGGACCCTTCGCCGATCACCTTCTCCAACAAGAAACCCTTCTCTTGCAACACGGCAACGTCGGACTGTGTTGTGCTAAGGTCTACCTTTTCGGTGGCACCCATTTATGCCCATTCAACAGCTTTCATTTTCACTCTGATTGAGAACATGCTGGCATGGTGTGCTCGTGTATGAATTTACATGTTTATGATGATTTTGTATTTAAACACGGCAAATTTATCTTCGTGGACGCAACATTTTACTGTAGTTTGACAGTAAGGGACGCGGTTGACAGATTTGTTGTTTTACTTCATCGGACAAAACGTTTGGAAAAAGGTTTTATTATGACGTTCACAAAGGCGCAACCGCCCCGCTCCCGCCGTCCACCTGCAAGGCGCAAGGCATTGATTGTCGTTACCAAGAGGTCGACGATGCGACCATATCGCACGTGTTCTTGACCACCGAACTGTTAGGTAAACATACATCATTGTCCGTTTTCCCCGTATTATCTGCCTCTGGGTTCTCAAACATTTTCTGCAACTGTATTCTCTCGTCGCGTGCCTTTTTATAAGCTAGGGTTTCCTGGGGCGTCCATTCTAAAACGAAAACAAATGCAGATGTTTACTTAAATTTTTGTCGATCGGAATAGTACCTGCATACTTACCCAGTAGTCTGGAATCCATTGCGATCCATTCGCTATTAATTATATTGTCTATTTTGATTCTATTCTGGTGATTCGGTTCGAGCATGAGCGTGATTAGGCGTTTGCAGTTATCAGATAGACTGTCGATGTAGCGCGAGCGAAACTTCCAGTTTTTGTTGATCTGCGCTTGATATAGCTGCTTAATGTGTTTGTCTTCGAAAGGCATGGCGCGGTTTAACATTACATACACGACTATACCTAGTGACCACACGTCGGTAGGCTTTGGGATATACGGCGAGCCTTGTAATATTTCCGGGGCGGTGTACGAAAGCGAACCACAAAACGTTTCACTATGGATATCCTTGAACTTCTTATCGACACATATCCGAGCGAAACCGAAGTCTGAGAGTTTGGCATTCTGATTGGCTGTGAGAAGAACATTCTCACATTTGATGTCTCTATGAGCTATCTCTAATTCGTGCATATATTGAACTGCAAGCGCAAGTTGCCGCGTCCATATCCTCGCTTGGTCCTCTTGAACAGCCCCTTTCTGCAAAATATGTTCCAACAAATCCCCGTGCTCCATATAACGCATAAATATAAAATACTTGTATCTCCTCTGAAAAATACTGTGCGTGTGCACCAAATGTGGATGGTTCAGTTTGATCAGCATTTCTATTTCTCTCGGTAGGAATTTCTTGACGAAATCTTTGGGCGCCGTGTTCGTGTCGATCACTTTGCACGCTAATATTGACAATTTGTCGTTTTTGTTCGGATTTCTGTATTCTGCTAGGTATACCTGCAGGGAATTTAAATAGTAAGTACCAAGTTCCCTTTCAAAATTTGGTCTATTTTTTTATCTACGGGATTACATACGACATTCAGTTCTTCCACTTTCATCACATCCTTCATACATGCTCTTTGGGTGGCTGTTATTTTGACGACAAAAACGACTTGACCATTTATTATTCTCGCCGCTCGCCTTATAACAGTTCTATACACATAATATTATGTCAATGAAGGGTAAAATATACAATTAAGTATACAATTTACCTTAGCGTAAGACCCCTCGTTAACTTTCTTAATCATTTTGTACCCTCGAGTAGCAAGAGTTAATTGTTCAGATCCAGTAAGCTTCAGCTCTTCCTCAATATGGTGAAACTGTAACTTCTAGAACTTCTTATAAACATTCGACGCCAGATATATAGGTATACCTAATCATGGGCAACTGTGCTGATATATTATAATATGCTACAAGGATCGAAATCGGAACTAAGCCATCTGCCCATTATAACGAAACGGAATAAGAAAATAGGAACGTAATAGAACCATAATGTGATATGACCATTTTTCTAATTGTAACATTGATTGCGAACATGACAGTTCGCAATTAATCACATCATCATTCACACGCGACTCATTTAGAATATTAACAATATACCTAATATAGTCTAACAGTAACCTCTCTTTCAATCTACAACATCCTCAAAGATCATATAATAATGCCCGCTAGTCCATTCCGCGACCGTCGCGTGCCAAGCACAGCATTAGCGTTTCTTCTACAATTTTCTATGAGAACGGTGTTGATACGATATAGGGGGCAGGGTACACCGGTTCCTAATCCATCTCTGTGTGGAATAAGATCCTATTTCGTTCCGTCCAAGTGGGTAAATTAAATCAAATTTGATTTGGCAGACGGCTTTGATCATATTGTAAATGGAAACGTTTGAGAGAAACGGCACTGTCGCTTTTGAGCCAAAAAACACTTGTCGTACGGGACAAAATATCCTTGTAACATGTCTTTTACATCACGCGATTTTCACGAAGGGGTTGACCATCAGAACCTAAGTACACCCACACTTCGACATTTCCAGTCTCCAAACTGTCATTGAGAAAATTACAAATGAAAAAAACACTTTTGGATCGAACCCAGAACTGATCGACAGTAACGCTTGCGGACCACTACGCGACCGAGGCAGTATTGTATGTAATTAATATGAAAAATATACTCACCTTAGATTTGCCCTCCATCTACCTACTTGTTAATATTAACGTGGTTTAGCCGTTACATTAGCTAAAGATTTCATCATCTCACTAGCCTGAAAAGGAATTTAAAGTGTAATAATATAACTGAAAGAGTCCATTCCATCTAACTAGGCAGAAGGGGACGAAACTAGCGCCAAGTCTGGACATATCTACGATTTTTTTGAACCGGGGTGAAACTTGATAGTGGCGCCCCTCTCTCCAGTGTTTGAGATAAGTATCATGTGGCTTCCATACTTATGCTAGGAACTTTGTGGAGCAAGTTTTTTATTTTTAACGAAACAAACATACAATCACGCCTTTTTCCCGAAGGGGTAGGCAGAGGTGTACCCAGGACTCAGTCCCATAGTAGGCACACCCACAATTCACCAGTATGTTATTGGGTTCCATGTAATAGGGGCGAGCCTATTGCCATCTACCGGGCACAGTTCCAGAATCTAGGCAGTTATTGAGATAATTCCTAATGGAATAATCCAATATTTAACACTTTGCCTGACCTGGGGATCGAACCCAGGACCTGTCGAGCTTGTGTCCACTACGCTTAATATGTAATAAAGGGTTACAGAGTTACAGGTAATCAGTATTATTATTTTTCATTTTGAACAACATTACTTTCGAGCCAACTTTGAAATCGCTATGAAAATCAGCTATTTCATATATTTTGCTAATTAGAGTCGATAAACCTTTTAATCATCATCATCATCATCATTTCAGCCATAGGACGTCCACTGCTGAACATAGGCCTCCCCCTTAGATTTCCATCCAGTCCGGTTGTAAGCGGCCTGCATCCAGCGTGCTCCTGCCGTACTTATCAGATCGTCTGTCCACCTTGTGGGAGGACGTCCTACGCTGCGCTTACCAATCCGTGGTCTCCATTCAAGAACTTTACGGCCCCATCGGCCATCAGTTCTACGTGCTATGTGCCCTGCCCATTGCCACTTCAACTTGCTAATCCGCTGGGCTATGTCGGTAACTTTCGTTCGTCTACGGATCTCCTCATTTCTGACTCGATCTCGCAGAGAAATCCCGAGCATAGCCCTCTCCATAGCTCGTTGCGCTATTTTGAGCTTACTTATACCTTTTAATGGAACAGTTAATTTTGTTTTCTCGATTTCAGAGTTAGCAATAATAGTGATAGTTTATATGATCAATGATCCTTTAAGAGGACGTCCAGTTATTACCAATAACTGTATTCGACGGATTAATATTTTCGACATATTTAGGTACCCTGTAAACAGAATCTCTTGTCGGTCCATGTATTAAGTCCCCTAGACGTTTCGCCGGGTTCTTCTGCGATTCGGACAATTTCTTTCTTTCCTCTTTTGCGCGTTTTAAAGCTGTTGCTTCCACTGCATTCAATGCTACAAACATAATGTTTAGAAATATTTCGGTTACCGGATGTAGGTACCGTAATGTAGGTCACATTACGGTTATCTGTCTTTTAACCACCATTTAACGCTTTATTGTAATCAATTAGCATACTGTTTAAGGGTTATTGTAACAACTTTCACTGTGAAGTGTGTAGTTTCAGTATGAAATAAAAAAAAACAGCTGATGCATATATTTTGTTAAACGTTCAGTAATCATTTCTATGGAACACGTGATTTTTTCGCAATTTCAGAATTTGTTCATAGTGAAAGACGTTTCAAATTAAGAGTAAACAACAATAACTAATGGCCCGATAACGGGAGGAGAACCCTTTAAGAGGATGCTAATTGATAACCAGACACCCTATATATAGAGTAAATTGTTAAGGCATGTCTTGGTAAAGTTTGCTTTGTGTAGGGTTCCATACCTAGATACCGTAAACATATAAGTAATAAAAATTTTCTTTACTTGTGATATAAGATCTTGCTTATTGCCAAATTTCATGATGATAGGCCAATGGGAAGGACCCTAGAGGTTTTTAGTCCGTTGCGCAAAGTATGCGTTGACTTAGAAGTGTGATTTTTTTACAGCAGCAAGGGACCCTAGAACCGAGTTATTGATATCGATTTCAACTTGATGCCTTCACGCGTTCCTGAGAAAAAAGGTCTTAACAGACGGGCTACAAAGTGATCCTATAAGGGTTCCTTTTATTCTTTTGAGGCACGAAACCCTAAAAATTACTAGACTATTTGAACTCACTAGTGAGTCTACTGTCCATAGCGACCCATTCCGAGTTGAACAACTGTACGGCGTTGTACCGCAAGCCGGGGTCAGGTTCCAGCAGATTCTTGACGACAGTCTTGCATTCGAGAGAGATGGAGCTCGCGACTCGCGACCTAAACCGGTACTTCTTGCCCATTTGCTGCTCGTACAATTTTCGCATACGCGTGTCGTCGAACGGCATCGACTTATTCAACATCACAAATAGTACCACGCCCAGCGACCACAGGTCCGTGGGCTTCGGGCAGTAAGGCTTCCCGCGGAGGATCTCCGGCGCTGCGTAAGACATAGACCCACAGTACGTCTCGCTGAGAATCGTCGAGTCTTGTTCGTCCACGCAAAACCGAGAAAAACCGAAATCCGAGAGCTTCACGTTAAAATTGGCAGTGAGCAGGACGTTCTCGCATTTGATATCTCTATGGGCTATCTCCAATTCGTGCAGATACTGAAGCCCGAGGGCGAGCTGCCTGATCCACACGCGCGACTGGTTTTCAGAAACGCAACCGTTCTTCAAAATATACCCAAGCAGATCACCGTTCTCAGAGAATCTCATGAATATGTAATACTTCGCTTTTCTTTGGAATATGCTATGCACGTGTATCAAGTGGGGGTGATTCAGTCGTATGAGAATGTCTAATTCGCGCGGGAGAAACTTCACGACGAAGTCTCTTGGAGCTTTAGTTGTCTCGATAATCTTACAAGCCAAACTCGCCTTGTTTGCATCTTTTGCGTATTCTGCTAAAAAAACCTGTTGGTATAAATATTTACATTGATTTTAAAAAAACTTGTTTAAAATATTGTGTGTGTAAGGTCATCCTTTCACACAATTTCAGAATCAGATTGGGTCAATATTATTTATTACTAGATAGCTTAGAGCTTAGACCCTGAATTACACGTGGGACTCTCTTTAATGCGTGAAAGAGTACATATCACAGTTAATATAACGGATTTAAGCCAAACGAGAAAGGTGATTAAGGATAATCTCAGAGGCGGGCTAAATTAATTACCTTAGCGTAAGCGCCCTCACCGAGAAATTTCATCAGTTTATATCCTTTAGTAGCCAAAGTATTTTCTTCGGATGGAGTGCTTCTACAGTCGGTCATGATACAACGGACATCCGAGGACAAACGCGGCACGACCAGCCTCCCAACGGACTCTCGCGATCGGTTGGATGGCTCGCATTCTCAGGAAAAGCAGACATTTTTTTCGTGTTTTTGGTGAAAATATAAAACTAGAATTTATTTACATCTTGGCCGAACACAATTCCTGACAGATCATGTCTCAGTGACATCGACATTCTTCTATAATCTCTTCGTCTATGAAGTTTAAGAAAAGTTAAATAGTTTCGGAAAAGATCCAATACCAAAACAATAGATTAGTTTTATTCTTCTTTTATTTAACGACATCTTATAAGACATAAAAAAACACATAACATAATATTATGTATAATCTAAATAAGTGGCCCTTTCCATAAACGTCAAGTTAGACTAACACTCGTATTCAAGCACAATGCTATGATGGCCCGAACGCATAGGGCCGGTAAATCCCATGCAGTGATAAACGCGGTGAGAAATTGCTTTCTTAGTACAGTACCTTACATAAGTATTGTTCTTGAATACGGGTGTAAATGTGAAAAAAATGAGCTCATTTTTTTTACACTCGTCACTTGAAAAATAGTATACCTAGGTACATAGCTTTGATACTTTTGTCATTTTACTCTATAATGACAAACCAAAAAGGGTTGTTTTTATAAAATTATAACATTAATAACAAAGTGGTTACAAAATTATTGGTTTACCTTCATTTCTAATAGCAATAATGTAGTCCATTGCATCGCCATGTGGAGATACTACCGTATAAGAAAATGTGGCACTATTAACGCCGTGATACAATCGCTCGTGGAAACGGCCCCTTATAATTTATTAAGTATCTCACTTTTGTCTAAACTAATTGATAATAAATTAATAACATATTTTCTACATCTCTCAGTCAATCCGTGCAAGACCAAAATGCTATCATAGATATAATTTAAGAAATACTTTGAAAAAGTTTGAAATTATTTCTTGACATACTCATTAACCTTTGTGCATGTCTAACACTTACAAACTCTATCTATAGCTGATAGAGTTTGTAAGTGTTAGACATGCACAAAGAATTACTTTAAAAAAAAAAGAAATTATTTTTTGACATATAGTTCGACACAAAAGAGTAGAAAATAATGGGGGCGCCACTGTCTCTCACTAGAGTAAAAACAATTTAATCAACACATACTCTTTAAATTAGTTCCGTTTTTACTCTTTTGTGTCGAGCTATACTCTATCTATAGCTGATAGAGTTTGTAAGTGTTAGACATGCACAAAAGTTTATGACTATGTCAAAAAATAATTTCATTCTTTTTCAATTAATTTTGGCATGTGTAACACTTACAAACTCTATCTATGGCTGATAGAGTTTGTAAGTGTTAGACATGCAGAAACCTACTACGTATTTATAATTCTAATTGTTTTTTATTCAAGAATTCCCCAGCTAAAGATATCCTCTGTAGGAAAGACGGCGCGGGAGTGAGTAATAATTCATATTTATGTACGTCAGGATGGTCGGCATATCTCATCTCTTTGCGTATTCGCTCTAACATTCTTTGTGGCTCGCATTTTGGCTTCGACTTCCAGTCGCTGTTCAAGAAATCTTGTATCACTTTTGGTAACATTTTAAACGCATCCTTAGTTTTGGACGTACTGGGTAGTTGCAATTCTTCAGGGACTTGCGGTACTATAATATCGTCTACTTCGATTTCTGATGTTTCTGTCTGATCCTCTTGATGTTGAGGAGTATTTTCAACTAGCTCAACTGTACCCGTACCGTTGAAATAATTATTAATGCGCTCTTTAACAATTTCTTTGAGAACTGATTCATTGTTCACTTTCTCTCGTTCAGTACCATCTATATTCACGTATCCCGTTCTGGTTTCCGTTTTTATTACAACTTGATTTTGGTCTTTCCCTTCTGTTTCATTGACATTGGCGTCTAAAGTAATTTGAGTCATATTGCTAGTGTCATTAGTTTCATTATTGTGTGTGCTCGCGTCGATCATAGTCATGAATTTGATGTTGTCCTCTTCTTCTAATATTTGGTACACTCTATGTACTTCGCTTATGTTGATCCTGTGAAATGTTAAAGAATTATACAGGAACTAGCTATGTCTTCGTTCCCGTGGGAAAATCGAGATAAAAATACCTTATGTGTTATTCCAGGATATAAGCTATCTACATACCAAATTTTAGCTCAATCGGTTCAGTAGTTTTAGCGTGAAAAGGGAACAAACATACACAACAAAAAAAGCGCTACATGGCGGTGGAGTTGAGTTAGAACACGCTAGCGTTTTGTTTAAATGTACAAAAGTAACATTTTTTTACATTGTACTGAGATGTCACAGAACTATCAGTGAAAAAAGAAAATAACGACGTCGATGGGGCTAGTGGTCGCAAGCGCAAAGCGTCAATGATAAGCATGAGGTCTTGGATTCGATTCCCAGGATGGGCAGTGTTATTGGATTTTTCCATTAGGAATTTCTTAATAGCTAGATGTGTGCCCGGTTGATGGCAAAAGCCTCGCCCCCTATAACATAGGTCATGGAACTTACAAAAATGTGATAGTTTTTGTAGCTACTATGAATGAGCTTAACCTCTACATGTTCTTATGTTTTTTTTATGATAGTGAGCGACAAGACGATCAAATCAGGTGCCTGATGGTAAGCATCATGATTGCCCATATCAGACACAGTGCCACCCAGTGTGTTAAAATTAAAAATTCTGCACGGCACTGCACTGCGCCTGTCACCCTGAGATATCAGTTGTAACTCGTCATGCCCTGTAATTACGCTGGTAACATTGCAGGTGGCAAACAAGCAGACTGTGCTCCCGATGGCTCGCGGTTACCGCCGCCTATGTATACTTGCACACTATTCACTCTCCTTTTGAAGAGCCCCATGTTGTAGCTCAATGTTGTATGTATGTGTTATGTACATGTGAACTCACCCCTGCCTCGCTTCATGGCAACAATACAGCATGGTCGGGTCAATAGGATGCGCCTCAGTATTAAAGATATACCCTCCCATATCCACTATGCATTCTCCATTAGGTGTGTCAATAATCTTCCCTTCCACGCCCGGGTTGTGAATGAAATTATCAGGATCGAAGAGTAGGTATAGATATTTTGTGGTCTCTGCTAGAAAGAAGGATTCCATTCTGTCTTCTTTGCGGTGATCGCGCACGTCTTTTATCTGAAAAGTATTTGAGTAATTTTATTAGACTTAAAATTTATGAAAGCTTTATTTATTAACGTAACATATAATCACGCCTTTTTCCCGAAGGGGTAGGCAGAGGTGTACCCAGAACTCAATCGCATAGTAGGCACATTCCCGCCAGTATGTTATTA
The DNA here is from genome assembly GCA_947063395.1 of Hemistola chrysoprasaria. Taxonomy (NCBI): domain Eukaryota; kingdom Metazoa; phylum Arthropoda; class Insecta; order Lepidoptera; family Geometridae; genus Hemistola; species Hemistola chrysoprasaria. The sequence goes on from OX346715.1 coordinate 4,918,881, forward strand.
GTCCCATTTAATAGGGGGCGAGCCTATTGCATATAAATATTAATTTTTGTGCACACTTTAATCATGTAACACAGCATTTTTGGATGTTTTTCCAATGACAGGCAGACTGAATGAATGACAAAGCCATTGAATCCAACATTGGAGGGATTAATGTAGAACAATTTTTAGGGTTCCGTACCGCAAAAGGAAAAAAGGAATCCTAATAGGATCACTTTGTCGTCCGTTCGTCAGTCTGTTTGTCTATTGGTCTGTCAAGACACTTTTTAACGGGAACGCGTTGAGGTATCAAGTTGAAATTGATATCAACTACTCAGACCTGCGATCCCTGGAGACTGTAAAAAAATCATTCTCCTAAGTTAACGCAATCAAAAGTTATGGCCGTTTTACTGCATATTTCCATACTTAGCGCAAGGAACCAATAGATGGCGCAATATGATCTTGAAATCTAGGTATGCAACCCTACACTATGCATACACACGTATGCTTTAACAATTTATTACTATTATGATTACAATAAAATCGCTAAAGAAACCGCTCCATACATTTATTAGTCAAGGAAGAATAAAATAATACTAGTTATCCGCGGCTTCGCCCACGTGGACCAACACATTGTTACTTTTAGTATTAGGTGATTAAAAAACGCATTATAATGCATCTTTCCATGGGTATATGAGTTGTTTAACCGCGGTAAAAAGTAGCCTATGTCACTCTCCAGCCTCGTAACTATTTCCACAAAAATCATAGATAGAAAGAAAGAAAAATGCGTTTATTACCCTACCATAATAACAAACACGATATTACAATCTGCTAGAACATATATTTAGACAGTGGTTGTGGTAATCGACTTGTACTCAGCATGTGCTGCCATACCATACCATCATACCATAACGTTTGACCGTTGCGACGTGAAAGAAGGACAAACAAATGAACACACTCGCATTTGTAATATTAGTATGGAGGTTTGTATTAACTCTTTAATTGATACGACATTTGCACGCCTTATCGGCAAAAAGTGCGAATAAAATAATTTAATTACATTTTCATTACAATAAGACATTATAAATACAAATTTTTATGCAGTTGTATGGTATGGTATATAATAATTGTATGGTATTGTATGGTATATACAACTGATTACATGTTTCGACAAATTGTATAATTTTTGTAGTGGTAGGCCTCTTTTGCAGGGGCCGCCTGGGGAAGTACCACACCTTTGCCAGTTATTCATCCGCCAAGCAGTAATGTGCAAACATTACTGTGTTCCGGTATGAAGGGCAATGTTACCAGCGAAATTACTGGGCATGACGAGATTCAACAACTAATATCTCAGAATTTTGAATCTTAAAACACTGGGTGGCACTGTGTCTGATATGGGCAATCATGATGCTTACCATCAGGCACCTGATTTGCTCGTCTTATCACTTACTATCATAAAAAAAATAATCTAAGCAAAATACTTACAGTAGCATATCCGCACGGCGTCCTAGCACTATGCTGAATACTCCGCAATATATCCTCTCCCATTTGCAACAATATCGGATCTCTTGTATCACGATACAAGTACATGATAGATTCAATCAGCTCAGGCCTCAATGGGTAGCTTTCCCTTGAAACTGAAGCTTCACCGGTGCCCAGATTATACACTTCTGGCGTGAATCCGTATTGACGCCATACGCCATGGTAGTTTAGAACTATACGCATTGCAGAGTCACTTTCACCTGTTTGGTACAATATCATAATTTTAATCGTTGTTGGCAAGCGTGACTGCCGATCATGAGATCCCGAGTTTGATCCCCAGATCTGGAATTCTACCCGGTTAATGGTAATAACTCATCACTTATCCCCTATTATAGTATATGGGACTAAAAAACAGAACTTTTTTTTTATGCCATAGGTGGCAAACAAGCAGACGGTGTGCCTGATGTTAAGCGGTTAGCGCTGCCTATGGATACCTGCAACACCAGGGGTATTGCCCGCATGTTGCCGACCCTTCATTACTCTATTCACTCTCCTTTTGAAGAGCCCCATGTTGTAGCTCAACGGAAAGACTGCAGCAAGACTGCGGAAGACAAGAACGGGAAAATCGCGCAGTGTGCGACGTCCACGTATCGATTATGTGCGGATGAGCTCTCAAGCGATGGCGGCTAGTACGATGATAGAACTGCGACGCCGGTATTAGGTTGAAAAGTTCATCAGAACACTCCCTGTTGTAAATGCGGTAAAAAACACTGAGAGACCCGATGTCTCTATGAACTAGGAAACTAGGAGAACTAGGAAAGTTTGGTTAACCTACTATGGAGTCCTGGGTACACCTCTGTCTACCCCTTTGGTGAAAAGGCGTGATGTTATGTTATGCTATTTAATTCAAAGACTACAATAAGTTGTAGTCCACAATAAGGTGTAGTAGATAAGTTGAAGGATATAAAATATGTCTGAATTTCTTAAAATTCAGAGCTTCCTTCTTCAGGAACCGAAGAGAAGGAGATCACTAACGCTAGAGTAAATTCTTACCAATAAGTGAAAGCAATCCGGGCCAATAGGATTCCAGAGATTGAAACACAGGTAATGTCACGTGTCCTCGTAACATCGTAGCCCAAACGAACCAGTCGTCTTTCTTGAGGTATTTCTCTATTGGTTGGCGAGCTTCTATGAACATTGACATCAGTTCTGGACGCTCGAGTAGTAGCGCTCCTGGATAATGGACATTTATCAAAATTTGTTTTGAAAAGATAAACAAAGTAAATGGTTTAAAATATGGCCGATACGGTTCTAATAATACTTTATTGCATACCAAATTAAATAACAAAGTTACTAGTAACAAAAAAAAACAAGGTACATTATTGCTTTAAGCATATTTTTACAGACAACCTGGGGATGGAAAAGGAGAGTTAAAACATTAAACGACGGAAGTGTGCAATAAGTAGACAATATCTAGATAATATGGCATTTACTCATACAAGTCTTTCTCTATGTTTCAAAATCTCTTCATATAAGCTTACACATTACAACTCATTTTCATCGTCGTCCTGCTCTTATCCCACACTAGGTGCGATCGGCACAGCACATCATCTTTCGCTATTCCGATCATCCGTCATCTCTGCACTCACTCCCTTTTCACGCATATCCTCATTCACACAGTTCATCCAGGTTTACTTTTTTAGGACGTCCACTCTTCATGTACCCACCCACCTTTAACCAAATATTCATAGTAAGAGTCGACGCCCCCTCCAATCCCGGCGTCTTGTGCGGTCCACCGACCCGTCATCACGTCTATGTGGTTCCCCAGCAGGCCTATGGGCGACCTGTGGTTGTATAGTGCTTTCAGTGCATTAATGGCTACCTGGAAATTTATCCAACTATTTCAACCATCACCGAGAATGAAGGGGTTTTATAAGATTGACATTGTAGGTACCTAAACTAATGGGAAAATTAAAAATTCGAAAATAAAAAATTCCATTAATTAATTTGAAAATTAACAATTCTAAAATAATAAATTCAAATATTAAAAATTCGTAAATTAAAAATTCTAAAATATTAAATTCGAAAATTAAAAATTCGAAATTGAAATATGAATAATTCAACTTCAAAATATCTTGTATACTACAAAAATGTAGTATTTTTAGATAAATCACTCACCTCTTCATATAAAGGATCTCCGGTGAGCCTGCTGAGGGTTCCAAACTCAATAATAAAGGTCCCAACTCCCGCAGTACAAGTGACGCTGGTCTCTCCTGGGGGCACTCCTGACCTTAAGTTGATAGTTCCATATGGCATGCCTGTGGTTGTGTCAAATGCTGCTATAAGTCTTTGTGCCACATCTTCTGCCAATCGAAGTAAGGGCCCATTGCACGGCCAACCTGGTTCTAATTCCATTCCTGTCCTGGAAATATATATAGGTGTTGATGATTCTGATTTTTTTAAAAGTGGCAAACAAAATCATCACCAACCAATCATAATTAAAAAAAAAAACACCTGCGGAAAACAAACAGTGTTTTAAAGAGAATTTAAAATAAACTGTCAAGGCATACCTTGACATGACCTTACATGAGTTCCATACTAGATATGGCAAACATGTTGGTTATCACAATTATTTTTGTAAAATTGTACAGTTTTGGGTTTTTTTTCTTTACTTGTGACATAAGATTGCTTCTTGCCAAATTTCATGATGCAAGGCTAACTGAAAGTATCCTAGAGGTTTTTTGACCCAGTTGTCAGACCCAGTTGCACAAAGTATGGAGATGTGTCAAACTCAAACTCAAAACAGATTTATTCAAATAGGTCATAATCTGACACTTTTGTACGTCAATGAAGATAAACAGTACTGAGTCTACCGTGCATACAGAAAGATACCTCTACAAGAAGCTACAAGAAGCTCTGCAAGAAGGGCTTTTAATTTTAATTTATGTAAATTTTTACGCCTTTGTGGTAAAATAACCACATATTTTCATTGCTTAGACTTAATAGTTTGATGTTTTTACAGCAGCCATATGGGTAGGGACCACAGTTGTTTATATGAGTCAACTTGATACCACAACACATTCAGGAAAAGGGTCTTGACAGATGGACAGACACAGACGGACAGTTAGAACACCGACAATGGGATCCTATAAGGGTTCTCTTTTTTCCTTTTGAGGTGCAGAACTCCCATCAATTATTTCAGACTTTGATGAATCTTTTTGTGCTTGATAAGTCAGCGGATGCAAACTGTTATTTAAACTCTTTTTTTATGATAGTGAGTAAAAAGACAAGCAAATCAGGTGCCTGATGGTAAGCATCAAGATTGCCAATGTTTTAAAATTTAAAAATTCTGCATGGCACTGCACTGTGCCTGTCACCTTGAGATATGAGTTGTTAAATCTCATCATGCCCAGTAATTTCGCTGGTAACATTGCCCTTCAGACCGGAACACAGTAATATTTGTACTTTACTGATTGGCGGTTAACTGGAAAATGTTCGGGAGGTTGTAACCAGCTGAAAAAAAAGGGCAGTACCTACTACAATAAGTTACTATATTATGAAGTCTCTGTCCAAAGTTTGTAAACCTAAATAATTTTGACTCACCTGTGCGACAATAAATGTGCACTAATCAATCCACCTATAATCCTAATATTGGTTTCAAACACAGAAACATTGATGTCAGCATCAAAATTCTTCTTCTGTAGAACAATATCTACCACTCTGTTGAATTCTGTATGATTTCCCATAATAGCTAGCATGTCTAGTGCATCTATTAAGGTGAGAGAGTAACTGCCCCATGTGTCAACACCGTCGCAGCTCAGTGGGCGAAGCTCGTCGTAAGGATAAGCATATCGAAGGTAGCTGTCATAGGCATGCTGAAACATTTCCCTTACCTCCTCCCTGAAATATTTGAAGACCAATCTGGTGTTATATTTGGTAAAAGAAATTTCTTTTTTTTTAATAAGTGCCTATACTGAACAATGGCAAAACAATACAGTTACCTACTTACTATCTACCCTAACTAATGCCATAGAACACTTTGAAAATCCACAGGCTGACATGTCAGCCTATAGAAAATCCGAGTGCTTATCTTAAGACTCATCTTTAGTGTTCTATATGTTTCGGATGGCATGTTAAACTATAGGTACCGGCTGCTTCCTATATGATAATAAGTAGGGAGCAGTCGTTTGATCATGTCGGAGGCCTTGTAGGAATCATGGCAACCTGAATCTGACAATATGGGTCCACATAACCCATATGCATTGACTCGAGTAGTGTAATTGGGGTAACCCGTTCTGTTAGAATAAAAAAATTCAAATTATATACAGACATTACAATAAATACCTTATTGTTCGTAAAATAGAAGAGCAAGCTTGAATGTTAATTTTTGCTTCAAACTATAAGTTACTTAAGTTTTCATAATGTCATGAAACCATCACAACTGATTAAATAACTCGATACAAGCGAGATAAATGGGGTATTTTCAACGAATTTACCTTAATTTCAAGATATCAGCCTTTTTGTACACTCTCACTGCGAAACATGAATTACAGCAGTAAAGTACTATTACAATGCATAATGGAATGACTAATTTATACATTTTTAAAAATACTGCTTATTTTTCTCCCAGTTTAAGTAATTTAATATCAATTATTTATCAATTATATTTATTCGCTTACAAGAAAGATAATATTATTTTTATTTTTATTTTTCAAAACACAAAGCCACAGAATAGCACAAAGCGTTCCTTATAATCTGTGCATAAATCTGAACACAAAGCCGGACAGTGCCACAGAATACTATTACTATACCTTGTCTTACTACGCTTGATCAATGACGGCTGTGTTAGATATTTTATGTGATCCTTGGACATCCAGTAAATAACTAAATCAATGGCATTAAAGCATTAATTATTTATTTCAGTAAATATAGAACACGTTACATTTCTCTGCTTAGTTTAGAAAGATGAAAGATAGAATGACATCTTGACTTGAAGAAATAAAATCGCGACACGGTCGTTAGAGGTTGCTAGCTGTGTACCTACAGAGTTCTTAAGCCAACAGGCTGAACAAACATCTATTTTTTGGTCGTATTTCCATAAATTTGGTATAAAAAAGGTATCTTATCGGGAAATTTAACATACATGCATAAACATACATTCACGCCTTTTTCCCAAAGGGGTAGGCAGAGGTGTACCCAGGACTCAGTCCCATAGTAGATACACCCACATTTCGCCAGTATGTTATTGGTCCCATGTAATAGGGGGCGAGCCTATTGCCATCTACCGGGCACAGTTCCAGACTTCAGGCAGTTATTGAGATAATTCCTAATGGAAAAATCCAATATTTAACACTGCCTGACATGGGGATCTAACCCGGGACCTCTTGATTGGCAGTCAAGCATGCGCCCTCTACGCCACCGAGGCAGTCGGGTAATTTAATTCACTTGATTTAACAGGAACCCTCTTAGAACTTAATTTACGGAAATTTAAGCCATAAAATAGATTTTTGTTCAGCTCTCATTGATCAAGCTATAACAGACAAAGCGTAGGAGTACAGAATACAAAGTGCCAACCGCCAACCACAAAAGTCAAAACCAACAGCGACAGTGACACTGACAATATGAAATGAAGGTAAGACCACATTGAATAGCATTTAACTTGATCCGAAAAATCGCATGAAAATAAAACATTCTAAGGTTTGTTTCGTCAAAAATCATATTATTAACAATTATTTGTTACCATAAGGTACATAAACCATTCAATTAATGATAAGAAATCCAAATTTTTAATCCTGATCAAATAATTTCTTGTCATTTTCTATCCTGACTAGACTGCCTCGGTGGCGTAGAGGGCGCATGCTCGACTGCCAATCAAGAAGTCCCGGGTTCGATCCCCTGGTCAGGCAAAGCGTTATATGTTGGATTTTTCCATTAGGAATTATCTCAATAACTGCCTGGAGTCTGGAACTGTGCCCGGTGATGGCAATAGGTTCGCCCCCTATTACATGGGATCAATAACATACTGGCGAAATATGGGTGTATCTACTATGGGACTGAGTCCTGAGTAGGTACACCTCTGCCTACCCCTTCGGGAAAAAGGCGTGAATGTATGTATGTATTTTTTATCCGCTGACTATAGTTATTTTAAAAATGCCAATAGTAAAACTGCGATTTTAAGTAACACTTGTGCATATTTTTGCAATATAAATTGACTGGAGATCCAAATTATTTTACTTTGTTAAATAACTTTATTCATGAATGGCCGACCAAATTACATTTTATACCATATTGTTTGGATTGCAATCCGATATTTAATGATTTGTATCGATCCACAGGTCGGATCGCATGCATTTAAGCTGATCCGAAAATTGATTGGATTGTATGCCTCCGATCCGAAATTGGGGACTGGAGCCGGAGCTGTTATTTTGGCATATATAAAATCATGTGACGTATAACTACTAAACTACTAACTAAACTAAAAACAAAAACCATTCCATAGACTACAGAGTAGTACTAGAAAACATCTGGCTAGCGTGGCATTGGCTGGATTTAAAATTATCATAGATAGTAGAGCAACGTAAACTACAACAGCTGAAAAATAGTAAAATGTCTGTTTTCCGTTGAATCCACAAAAGCGTTTGGGGGTGATTTTTGATTAAATCACCATATTTTTTAAAACTACTCCCAATATTTTAGCAAAATGTGTATTCAGAACACTTTTTAACGTATAATTCAACTTCGGTTGCCATATTGCAAACGCGTGGCCCGCGCTTGTTGCTGATCTGGTTTATCAAATTGTTTACGGAAGAAGAGAGACAATGGCATTCAGAATACACGAAGATCAAGAAAACACTGCCCTAGCGCTAAGAAAAGACGGATCAGATATATTTTCGGCGAACCAACGCCGTGCGCTCGGTGACCTCAGTCAATTCGCATGTAATCAGAACCGGAATACCAAACTGGTAAATATATTTTTTTGTATTGTATATCACAGTAGTTCAATGTTACATGCTTGTTTTAATATTTTAGCCTGGTTTGACGAATGGAACTTGTAAAGTTCAAGATGAGATTAGGACGGTTAGGCAGATAAAGAACGAGAAGAACATCGTACCTCCCGTGGCGCAGTTTCGCGCCTTCAGTGTGTACGAGGATAAGGACACTGAGGCTGAGGTGAAGAAACGTGAGCCCACGTTCAAGCCTTTTGTTGCTAAAGAGATCAGGAAAGACAATATCTTTCTCAGTAATGTGGAAAATGCTAAAGGGTTGTGTGTCAAGGCTGAGAAACAACCAGATTGGCAGAAAGATGCACCTCCTCCTAGGTAAGTATACATAACGTTTATAAATTTATGCATTCGAACTTTTTGGGGTTAACCCAATATTGCAAAAACAAAATTTTCAGCAAACACCCTCAAAAAATTTAAATCTGATAGTTAACTGAAATACAAATGAATATTGAACAGGGATTTTATGATTATGCATATATATTTTCTAATTACAACATTACTACATTAAGTATGCTACAGAATAGCAGGATAAGAAGGCAGTGTGTGGAAAGTGGTCCCTATTCAATAACTTTATATATATATATGGGATAGGAATGCTTCAAAGAGCTAATAGTTTTGTTCATACAAAACTATGCTCTCTGAATTTTGCCATTTTTACTGCACCCATAATATTTATATTACACAGCCAAAATGGCCTCTAAAGTTTTGTTTTGCTAGAATATTACACTATCTTTTGCCCTTTTCACTGGAGCAAACTGGTAATATTGGATTAACTTTCTATAATACTATGCTCTACCTGTTCAAAAGCTGGTTGCATGGAAGAAATTGCATAAAGCGATAAGGCGTCATTGTCGTAATTTTTTTAAGATGTGTCTTAAACTGGTTGAAATCATATTCTCAGACAACCACTTCAAGAAAAGAAAGATGTGGTGGAATCACCTATGTCTATTGGAGACTCGAGTGTTCTTTCCATGTCAATATCAAAGAATGAGAGTCAAATAATAGATCAAGACGATGATATAACTACTGCGCAGACTGACAGGGAGATGTTCTTCCATGTTGCTGAATATAGACAGGATATTTATGAATATATGAGGGACATTGAGGTAGGTACCTACACAACTTTTTACAATTCTTATCGAAGCTTTATCTAGGTACTAGCTGTGCCCCATGGTGCCAGCTGGAGTTCCCTATTATTATTCCAGGGTCTAGCTATTTTCATCCTATATAATGGTTGGGTTCAGTAGTTCAGGCGTGAAGAGGTAACAGACATACACATACTGCAAAAGTAAGAACTGGTATGAAAGGATATAGTATAGAACAGGCCTCTGTCCACAAAAACGGAGGCAGGATGTATTAAAAAAAAAAATACACACATACTGACAAACATCTACTAATTTATTGAATTTGGCGTTACTTTTCGGAACTCCATTGAAGACTTCTGGAACAAGAATCTTTAGTTTTTAGTTCCGATTTTTAGTGTCAAAAACAACATGCACAGTGCACCCGCCCTCCTGCCTGCAAAATTGCATGCAAATAGGAAATGCTATTAGGTATTATTTTTGTTAGAGACACCATTCATATATCGACACGTGTTTCGCGTCCACACGACGAATCAACAGGAAATAGACTCTGACCTGTAAGGGCGACAAGTGTTAGTACGACGCCGCTCCTCGAGATGTTTCCTTGCTGAACATTGGTCCAATGGCTTAGGTGGTGTGAAAGCATAACAGACTGATTTACATTCGGGTTTAAGTATTAGTATGAAGTATGCTTACTACTTTGCTTCGCTACTTAGGTAACTCGGTCTCTATCAGTTGGTAAATTTTTTTATTGAACTTATGGTTCTTATTATTCTCGAGTTGGCCTAAATAAAAGCCAAGTGTCTCAGTAGCCCACTGTTATGGTAGATATGGTATGGTAACTTTGCGATTAGGTAGTGTGTTTTACCCTATATAAGGCAGAGAGATTCTTCCCATAAAACACAGTTTGTCTTATATTTGCTAAATAAAGTTTAATTTGCATTTTGTTTTCTCTGTCCTATGAAGGGTTAAAAAATACTCACTTCACCAATTTAAAAACAATGAGCACCTAAATTTAAATACCATTATTTAAAATAATCAAACATTATAGGTGAAAAACCGCGCCAACCCGCGCTACATGCGCAAACAGCCCGACATCACATCTCTAATGCGATCCGTACTAGTAGACTGGCTAGTTGAAGTATGTGATGAGTATGGTCAACAAAGTGAAACACTACATCTTGCCGTGTCTTATGTGGACCGTTTCCTGTCTTATATGAGTGTGGTGAGGACTAAGCTGCAACTTGTTGGCACGGCGGCTACTTATATTGCTGCGTAAGTATAAAACCGGCTCCCTTATTACAAACAGCAGTAGAAGTGTGGAAAGCGTTTAATTGCTTAATGTTTGCTGTCAAACGGCATACAAAAAATGACGTTTGACAGCAAAATTTACTGCTGTTGTTACGCGATTGCATGTTTGTAATGCCAACCCGGTATAGAATAAGTCCAACACAACATTCAATGCAACATTTTCCATACATTTTAATGTGTTCGCGAGCACACTGTGTAGTGCATATACATTATGCATTTCATAGAAAGCATGTGTTTACATTAGGAATTATCTCAATAACTATCTGGAGTCTGGAACTGTGCCTGGTAGCTAGCAATAGGCTCATCCCCTATTACATGGGACCAATAACATCAGTATGTTATAAGACTAGTGTGAAATGTGGGTGTACCTACTTTGGGAGTGAATCCTAGGTCCCTGACTTTCGAGAAAAATGCGTGATTTATTGATACTTTTTTTAAAGATACATACACATATGTGCATGCTTTCTATGAAATGCATGTTGCTTTGCACATAATACATATGTACAAGGATTTACAAGATATTACACTATCCTACACACAGACTATTCAACTTTTCTTCGCTCAAACAGAATAGAATAGAAATACTCTTTACAACTTTCTAAACAGCTTTGGCTTTATTCTTCAATTCGGCTCAATTTCAGTGTAATTTAAGTAAGTTCAGTTTAAGTAGTTTTTGCATGAAGAGTAACAAGCATACATCCATACTTACAAAAATTTTGTGAAGCCCTAATAATAGAAATGGGATTAGTGGAAAGAGAAACTTACAACGTGACTATTGAGTCATGACCTACAGAAAGTGCAAATCAAGCCAAAATAAGTATCATTGTAGGAAGCATTCTAGTTTGATAAGAATGCTAAAAATATTGAGATCATCATGACTCATAACCTCATTTCATTAAATATCTATTGTGCACTCTGCAAAATGTTAAGATTGTGTTAACTTAACCCTAGTAGAGTTAGAAGACTGTACAATTTAGCACTGTACTTTCCAAATGGATAAATCAGTATGTTCTTGGTATCTAGGTATCTAGGAACCCTACACTATGCACACATATGTATGCCTTAACAATTTATTTTCTATAATGATGTGATTGTGACGTTAAATATTAATCTTTTCAGTAAATATGAAGAGGTGTACCCACCGGAAGTGTCAGAGTTTGTTTACATCACGGACGACACGTACACGAAGCGCGAGGTCCTTCGTATGGAGCATCTCATCCTCAAGGTGCTATCGTTCGACCTCTCCACGCCGACCTCCCTGGCATTCCTGTCCCACTATTGTATCAGTAATGGACTTGCTAAGAGGACCTTCCATTTGGCTGCTGTGAGTATCATTTACAGTCTTCGCTAATTAATACTTGTTTATGCTATAATATTATGGTGGTTGGCCCGACATCATTTCCCATACAAACTTTGACGAACCACTGAAGATGACAGTAGAGATATAATTTATTTGTTAATGTTTTATTTTAAGAAACAAGTAATCATAAATATAATAAATGTTGTCGGCCCATCCACCTTAAAAAAACTTTATGATGTATATTTACTTAATAATATTTATTGCTGGTGTTTCAAATACTAAATAAAGTCAATGATAAGTTTTATTCAATAAAAAACAATTTATTGAATTGTATCGCATATATTTACATATTACTATTTATTTCTCGAAAGAGAATGCTAGCGCTTCCGGATATGTTATTCTTAGCAGATGTGTGTTCCTGGCATGGTGTTATCGCGGCAAAAAATTCAATGGTTATGCAGCCGCGAGCTGCTTGCTGGAAGTGCGTCGAAAAATTTTATGGTTAAAGGCGCGAGCAGCTAGCTGCGAGCGTGACGAAAAATTATATGGTTGTAACAATGAATGCGGCGAAATTTTATGAATTTCTACACAGCTCCTAGGAATTTCGAGGGGGTTTGAACTCTCAAACCCGTCTACGGCCATGGCTACAAGAAGCCGAGGGTTGCCACGAACCTGTACAAATTCAATAAGCTGGAGTTATACTTTAGAGGCAATTTGTGGATGAATATATCTGTAGGTACCTACTAACGATGTGCAAGCTGAATTGCACGTTATTGCATCGTAGCCAGAGTCGCTATTTATATACATTATACATGAATTTGAGGTGTGTCCTTTCTGTAACTTTAGGTCAGTATGTATTTTTGCAGTGGTAGGCCTCTTTTGCAGGGGGCCGCCTGGGGAAATACCACACACACCTTTGCCAGTTATTCATCCGCCAAGCAGTTATGTGCAAACATTACTGTGTTCCGGTCTGAAGGGCAATTTTATCAGCGAAATTACTGGGCATGACGAGTTTCAACAACAAATATCTCAGGTTGACAGGCGCAGTGCAGTGCCGCGCAGAATTTTGAATTTTACAACACTGGGTGGCACTGTCTGATATGGGCAATCATGATGCTTACCATCAGGCACCTGATTTGCTCGTCTCGTTACCTTGTCTTGTTGTCTCACTATCATAAAAAAAAATTCAAAGGTTAAAGTAGTAATAATTAAAAATGTTGTTGTCAGTACATAGCCGAGCTGTGCCTCCTGGAAGCGGAGCCGTACCTGCAGTACAAGCCGTCGGTGCTGGCGGCCGGCGCGCTCGCCACCGCGCGCCACTGCCTGCTGTGCCCCTCCTGCGACAACACGGCTCGCTGCCACGAGCTGGCCTGGCCCACACAGCTGGCCGAATGTGCCGGCTACACCTTCCTTGAACTGGAGCCCGTGTTGAAACATCTCGCGAGGACACATTCTCATGTGGCCCAGCAACCGTACCAGGCGATACCGGACAAGTATAAGAATAACAAGTTAGTATACAGTTTTCGTTATGGTCTTTTTCGTCAAAAGCTCATTAATGGCTTGTCGAATAAAATTTCTCCTTTTTTTCTTCAAAAGCCATTAAGAGATAATCAAAGTGAATACTCATGTCACAAATATGAAGAAATAGGTAATAGTTTTCCACTCAATTGTTTGTGGTTGGCTCTTAATCTGGCCAATATTTGGGCGAAAACTTGTTTAATGAAAACCTTACAGTTTCTTCGTTTTTATGAAAATTGTAAAAAAGTATTTTTTAGATTATGTTAATGTTTTTTTTAATTTCAAAACACCAACTTTGAGTAAAGTGCCGAGTAAGCTACTCGCGAGTAAGGCGTAGTGCTAATTTCTTAATGTCCGAGTTATGCTAATCAGCATTATAAACATTTTTTTTTAAAAGTTACTTTGGACTTCTACTTGCCGAGTAGCACTAATCGGCGAGTAGTTAATCAACACTTCTCGAGGATGGTGAAAGAGGCCCTAGGCTATTTTAACTTCTATTTCTCGTTCAGATATGATGCCGTATCGACGATCGAGCCTCGTCCAATGTTCCCGGTCCCCAAGTACCAAGCACCGGCGCCCGCAAACAACGCACGCCCTTCACAACCGGAGAACACACGCACCTAACACCTACGACTCTATGGCTTAGATAAATAAGGCTCAAAATAACGTGACCATATCACGTTTATTGTCCACTGAATACGGCATGATCGGAGTTTTAGTCAATTTATCAGGGGCCGTATACGAAATTTTGTTGATTATGTGATTTTACGCACGTGGTTTAACATTTGAAATACAGTATTTTTATAAGTTTTAATGCATAATAATATGAAAGATCACTTCAATTATGATCTAATAAGTGAGTTGATCTAATAAGTAAGTGAGTCAATAATTAGTCGAACCCAAACCACCTTTTAAATTTTGCTGTGAAAGGTAAAGAATATCACATATTTTTGAATCGTTTTGACCTCTTACCGATTTGAAAAAATTACAATGCATTATGAATGTCGTCTATAACAGTTGGAACAAAAAAAACTGACTTAATTTTTAGTGAAAATAAAGAATTGCTTTTGATTTCGGGTACTTAGAATTAAATATACATACAATTAAAACAACAGAAATAAACTTTAGTTCAAAATCAATCCATTCCCTGAAAATAACGCTCAAATATATTCTAATAAATTGGCTATTAAAAATCTTTTGAAAAACCCTTCATTTCAAATGATAAAAACACAAGAGTTAAAGTTACGTATTAATACCAAATAGATCAAAATAGTTGAATAGCTGTACTGGCCACCGACTTGTGTGCGTGAAATTTCAGAATATCGTCTATATTTCGTATACGGTCTCTTAACTAGCGTAAACTTGAAACCGAACTGAATAAAATAAATTAATGCCTTCAAACTGAATAAAACTGCAATATGAAGGTAGTTTTTTTAATTAAAATACAAATACCTATTTCAATTAAAAACCACTATTCATTTCAAATCGAGTTATATATACCAAAACTGTGTGGCACAAATTGCCAGAGACTTAGTGTTACTTCAGTGAACAGTTTTAAAAACAGATAAAAACGTTTTAATACACAAGTGCAGTGCATATGCACGCATCGGCATAATATGCTGCTTGAGCATTATTCATTATGAATAATGCATATTATAATATCTATGCATTTATAAAAGTTAATCTAAGTAATTAATCGAATAGAAGGCGACGTATGTGTTATTTGTGCTAGTATTAGAATTTAACAGTTTCCAATGGAAATAAAATACAGACTGTTTTGTGTATTTCGTTTGTAAACGCGGTTGTTAACTGGGCGAACAAAAATATTACTTTTAATGTTGCCTCTTGATGACAATAATGTTTGTACGCCAAGTCACAGCCGTGTATTTAAGTTACTATCTTTACTTATTACTTATAATATAGTAGCAAATCCCATAAATCGAGTTTGAAATTGTACATTTTAGAGACTGATTATTCCTAAATTCTCAAAGTTTTCAAAGTATCTCTTAACATTTTTTCGAAACTCGTTTTTTACAATTTTGGTCTCTATTTAAGGGTTTTACTATAGTTATTGATAATGTTCGGACCAAATGCACCATCTTGCTGTACAGGTAATAATATTGTAAACCATAAGTATTATGTATTTTATTTATATATAACCCTGTGTTCATTTATTGGAAGGATCTTCCACCGCTACAATGACTGTTCCAGACTTGTCTGATTCACTATTCTAAGGTTAATTTCTAAGTAGATATAATAATTTCGGGACCAATTTTCAACGTTCAAAATAATTTAAGTAGTGATACTATATTAGGGCATTCGCTTATTAAAAATCTACCTCTGAAACGAATCAAATATAAATCTTGATGAACACTAGAGGTTTTCTTGTTGAGTAACAGGTGAATGTTTTTATTCACATTGCATTCGATGTTTGTTAGTAAATTATTATTTTTGAGATATAAGGTATGTTTTTAATGTTGCTAGGTAGTTTTTAAAGTAATTTAATATAATATAATTGATATTTACTCCTGTTTTGCGTGGAGCTAAGTACTGTGTACCTTTATCGGTAATATAACATTGGTAAATAAAATATTTTAGATCTTTCATTTTGCTGATTTAGGTGGATGGGCCTACATCATTTCTTATACGAACTTTGAGGAACCAATGAAGACGATAGAGATGTAATTTTTACATTAGTGTATTATAATAAGTATCAACTAATTATAAAGTGGCATTTATCCAGTGATACTACAAAAATACGTTTTATAACTACAAATAGGTTTTAAGTCTCCTTGAGAATTACATAATTCCGATTAATATTTCAGATTATTTGCAGATTTAAAGCATATCTTATAATTAAACTGGATATATGCCACTTAATAATTAGTTGAGACTTAAAATAAAACGAATGAAGAATTTATTTCTTCTATTGGTTGGTCTACAGGCGAAATGTGGGTGTATCTACTATGGGACAGGCCTGGGTACACCTCTGCCTACCCCTTCGGGAAAAAAGGCGTGAATGTATGTTTATGTTTTTATTGGTTGGTCATTGGTTCCTCAAAATTTGTATGGAAAATGATGTCGGCCCAACCACCTTAACTCGTCTTCGTAGATGCAATGTGACATAATGGACGATAGTAGAATCAGACTGATCCAGTCCAAGTCCTTATTTCCCATCGGCCGCCCTCGAGCCTGCCACTGGGGTGGCCGTTGGCACTAAGTGGCGCTTACCACCCTGGTGGTGAATGGCACAGATTAACCAATAGCCCGTTAACGTGGCGGCGACCGGAGAATTCTCCATACAAACGTAATAGTTAAATCATTTGAAATCAGAGCTTATTTTCAACATTAAATGACTATATTCGGAATGAGACACTAGGTTCTTAATTATATTTTAGTCTAAAATACTTATAATTTGGAGTTTTATTTCAAAATACCTATAATTTGTCAAAATACCCTATATTTTGGATTTTTATCATATTTTATTCCAAAGTACTTCTATTTTAGATTGAAATATAATTAGGAACCTAGATAACTAGTGTCTTAAATACGAATAGGGAATTCTCTGGTCGCCGCCTCCTTAAAATTATTATTCATTTAGAGAAAACGAGGAAGACGCGTTTGGACAACTTTTCCAACAAAATCTTCGTTTTCTAAATAAAAATAAAATTGTGACTTGGATTAAGCCCGTCACACACGTAGCTATAATAAATATTAATATACCGTCCTATAATATATATTATAGCAAGCTAACACACACGGAGACGATGCTTTAATATATATTTTACTCTTCATTTCATTGATACTGCAGTTTATATTAATATGCAATAATATCTATTACGGTATATGTTGGTGACGTCATAGAAATATAATATATTATAGCTGCGTGTGCGGTCAGTTGAATATTTGTATAGAAAATATATCGTAATATGCCTTGCTATGATTTATATTAATATATATTATAGCTACGTGTGTGACGGGCTTTATAGTCTGGTTCTACTATCGTCATAAGTATGGAATGGTAAGGTCATTTAAATAAAATGATAAAAAGCATTTTATTTTCTTTCATAACATTTTAAAAACTCAGTTTTACTCCCGTGATTAGATGATTATATAACTTAAAAGATTATAAATGAAAACGTACGTTTGACTCTATCACAATCATTTTATGATTGTGATAGAGTCAAACGTAATCTTTAAAATATCAGGATATACGTTTAGGTTAGCCCTGTTTTGCACTACTGGAAATATCCCATAAGATCCGCTTTGCCCGGATTCCTAAAATTTTATAAAAAATAATGGAAGGTACAGTTGAAGGCAAATCATTAAAAGGTTATTTACGTTCGGGGAAAGCAGGGGAATAAATAGTACGCAACATCGATTTGGTAATTTTTTAATAGGCTTCTGTAAAAAAAACCTAAAAGGTGTCGTGTTGTCCTCTTAACGAATCTGGTATTTCAGTGAACCAGGTGCAAGGGTGAAAGGGTGACGTTGAGGAATAGTTTCCTTCCTCTCGTTTCCAGATCGGATTTAATCTATCGAGATTATGAATCTTATCATTGTCGTAATAGAGTTCTTTATGCAATGGTTGTGATAAATACGTGCTAGATGAGCAACGGTCAAATCTATTTCGGTGAATGCCCGCGTCAGTCGTCTCGCCCCAGAATGTACGCTCGCATTAAATTCTTACATACTCGTATAATGCTCGGGTTTGTTTAGATATTTCTAAAAATATGTTTACGTGGAAAGCTTCAAAAGCCGGATTCGTTTATGAAAAATATATTTTCAATTTTCCTTAAAATTATTTCATAGTGCGAGGTCGAGTTTATCTAATTTGTTCATGTTTTGTACTCTGTTCGTAGTCGCAGTGCTATGAAGGATGCTTCTCCTGTGTGTAGACGTTGCCCAGTTTTTTGTGTGAAGTCGGACCTGCAACAAAAAACTTCCGTCAATAAAATAATTGCAAACGTTATAAAAAGTTCCTCGTATAGAGGTGCTAATGCTAATTGCGGTTTGTAGCCGCCATATTTGAATTTACGGCTAGTGCGTGTGCGCATGGAATTCTAAATGACCGGCAGATGCAATGTTCCTAGACTACTTGTCGTTACACTCGCCGATAATAAATCTTTTTTTTGTAAACAACGACTAATTTAGCATAATAATTATTAGGCAAGGTCTGTTGTCTATTGATATAATATTTTATGGTAACTTATGACCCATTTTATTTTGCAGTTGTGAATAGCATCTCATTTTTCTTGCAGATGTTTAGTTACTTTTTATAGACTATTTTAATCTTTATAATAATATTAAAGTACAAAACCGTCTTATTGTTTTATTTGTACTTAAATCTCATTTGTACCTACCTACATCTGTACAAGTTCATTAAAGGAGCTTTGAAGCTATTTTCATTAGTTATAGAGGAAAATAGTTATAAAATACTTCAAACGTAGTCTTGTAACTTGTCATGTCCATGTTCGTAATACCTACATCCCATTATAGGTATACTACAGTAAACAGCGTTGGATCACGTACATTTCCGTGGTTGAATAATTTTAGAGTTTGTTTGAACATAAACAGCATGTTCTAAAACGCGCTGGCGTCTGTTTCATTCGCTTCCAGGAAACTAGTAATGCTACACAATTTGTTTTCAGATTTAACCTTCAAGCCAATCTGCCCAGACCGTCTGGTTACGACATGAGACTCGACGATTTATCTTATTTGCGAGTCGCGATTTGAAGAGCCCGATGCACAAACATAATAAATCATTCGTTGTAGACGGCACGACGAGACATTTGCGACTCGATAAGGGCTGAACATAAAATGCAAGAACATCTGGGAATTTTTTGCTGCTCTTTTTGCATCGCATGTCTTGAGAATATGGAGATTAGGAGGTCCGAAACTGAAGAAAATTATTCTGCAGTTAAAACCTGAATTTGGTATGCACGCATGTTTTATAATCATAACAACGTCTAAGCCTCCTTTTGCATTTTTTATGGACTATGTTTATATTTCAACATGATTTTGAACTAGGTAGGTCTATCAAGTAGAAATCGCACTCGTAATGTATTGGCTCTTCTCGTTACTCGATCCGTTGGTGCTTGGAATATTAATGCATGCGTTTAGAATGCATTAAGATAAGTACGTACCGCAGAGCGCTACTACTTTTTTATTTCAGATTGAGACTCAGATTAAAAAGTGTCTGATAAAAAGCTTTTTATTACTTTTTATACTTGCGATATTGAGAAATTTGAGTAGGAAAACTCGACAGATAGAAAAACAGCTATAGGTTTAATAGAATACCTAGATAAAATGTAGTAGGACAGTAGCTCGTGGTCATTTGCTATGTTTACGATCTCGCAACTCGTCTCCGGCGACCCATGATCATTTACATCCGGCCATACAAATTAGGTACCAACATACATACATTTGGTACAGTATGGTACATTTTAGGTAGGTGCTCAGCTCTTATTCCATCCACCCAATTAGATGCCTACTACGATAAACCTACTCGCATTACACTCACTCTAGGCTCACTATATAGAGAGACTTAAAAACATAATTCGTGGTACTTATACATATTCGTGGTGTAGTTAGTGGTAGGCCTCTTTTACAGGGGGCCGCCTGGGGAAGTACCACACCTTTGCCAGTTATTCATCCGCCAAGCAGTAATGTGCAAACATTACTGTGTTCCGGTATGAAGGGCAATGTTACCAGCGAAATTACTGGGCATGACTAGATTCAACAACTGATATCTCAGGGTGACAGGCGCAGTGCAGTGCCACGCAGAATTTTGAATTTTAAAACACTGGGTGGCACTATGTCATGATATGGGCAATCATGATGCTTACCATCAGGCACTTGATTTGCTCGTCTTGTCACTCACTATCATATAAAAAAACATAAATACCACTAAAACTTAAATCCATTAAAAGTTGTTTAGACACAGAACTATGTTTATTAGGTTGTCTGTAAAAAATTGCTTTACGCGATAAGACTACCGATTGTTTACCGTGTCTTTTTGTGAAATTGTTTTTTTTTTTTGGTATGCAATAAAGTATTATTCTATTCTATTATCTTCCCATAGTGTTCATAATTTCAATATCTCAGTGTTATTGACATAGCAGCTTTGCATGCTAAAGAACACGTCCATAAAGTCCCATCGAGGCAACTTCCGGAGCCCAAAAAGGAAAGGAAAACAGTAATTTGCCATTCTACGCACAGATGCTATATTGTCTGACAGAGGTGTTCCCAGCCAACTTGGAGTGTAAATCGGTTATCTAACTTAAAAGTGGAAAAACATCACCTCTTAGGACCTGAAAACATATTTGTTTTGAAGCAAATCGATAATAACTACACTTTTGCGATACTCACTCCGTTTGGCTGATAACACGTAAAGAATAAAGAAATCTTACTATTTATAAGTAGCCAACGCGTTACAAAAAGATGTACAAACTTAGTGATACTTAAGGGAGTGGCATCTACCCATCAAACTAAACAACTTTTAAAAGAAATTGCTAAAATCGCAAAACAATTTAGTCTTCCCTAGAAAATGGATCTGTCAGCTGATTAGCCAAATTTGCTGATTTGGCAATTGTTTCTTTTAAAAGTCGTTCAGTCACGGAGGTCAGGGGCCTTTAAGTATTACTACACTTTATTGTAATACTGCCTCGGTAGCGTAGAGGGCGCATGCTTGACTGCCAATCAAGAGGTCCCGGGTTCGATCCCCAGGTCAGGCAAAGTGGTTACATATTGGATTTTTCCATTAGGAATTATCTCAAGTATCCCTATTGCCCTGTTCCACACTACTTTGTAATATTATTATATGTAGGGTTAATTAATGTATTTAAATGTGTAATTTTGTTTATCTTTTTATATTTAGAGGCAATAAAGGATTTTCTTATCTTATCTTAAGTTATTTGTAATACGTGTATAAAAACTAAGCTAGGAAGAGAGCGATATATTGATGAAAGCTTACTGGTACCTCATGCTAAAACACTCGCTTCAATACTCTGGTAAAATTATAAAGAAAGAAGCGATAGCCTGAAGCTCCCGTAAACAAGTCCAAAATAAACAACACTCAGCCGAATCGACGGACGTCATCGATCGCACTTATGTTTATGATCGATAACTCAAAGTTCATTTCGAGTCTATTATTGACTCGCTAACACAGCTAACCGAAAGTTGCCTGCCCTGTTTCCTGTGCCGGTGAAATGGGGCCGGTAGCGCCGTGACGCACGTTTTTACCTCTATATCCGCGCCTATTTCATTAAGTATCATTTTCTTAACATTTCTCAGGTTGTATGGTGGTTCATCCCGGAGTCACGTACCGAAGAACCACGACTTGATTGATTTAATTAATTTGGTTTTGACAGTTTCATTTTTTTCTGCTTGTGCAGTTAAGTTAGGTACCATATTATATTGCTTAAAAATTCCAAAATTCCAAATATTATAGGAAATACTTTATTTTATGCTTAAAAGTGGACATAATATAATAGTAGGTACATAATAATATAAGTGGACTTAGGACAAAACTACACATTCGGATTTAATCAGTTTCCTAATCGATTTTATTATTTTAAGTTTACAATGTAGGTAGTTATTGACTATGTGATTGTTTTTACGGTTGACAAAACCACTACCAATAATTATTATATTGTGAGAAATAAATAATACTTACCTTGAATTTTTATTTAATTTGGATAACATTGGGTTTTTTAATGAAAGCTTGTATTTTTATTGTCTAGTTCCTAGTAGACTTGATTTTACTTATATAATTACATGTAGTATTTTTTATATCTTCAAAAATGTGGGTACGTGTGAGCGAATGAGCTTTGCACCGCGTTTTAATCGTCTTTATTAATCAAATCCATATTGTGGCTTTCCGGTAGGTACATAGCTCTCGTGGCTAAGAAACGAATGCACTATGATCGCCATTGTGCCAGTGTTAGGTAGGTCAATAATAAATCTCAAATCTCAGAACAATCTAAAAAAAGTTACGTAACAGGTAAACAAAACGCTAGCGAGTTCTAACTCGACTGAAGCGCCATCAGGGGGGCTATTGGCGTTCTTGGTGACTATCACTTTAGTGACTATTAACTTGATTTGACATTAACTATAAATGTCAAAGTCCGGTTACTTACCAAAGACATTATGATAAACTTACTAAGTAGACTGTGCACTGTGTCGGTCCCGAGTGAGAACCACTCGTAGTGTCTAGTGGTAGGTAGTCATTAGAGGTAATCGCTTTCATGTTCACACATCGCGTTAGTAATTTGAATTCTAAAGTGACGAAGCGTGATCACGACTTATTATAACGTGGCACACTGCTGTTTTTATTGAGCTTCAGTTAAGTAATGAAACCTTAGATATTATAGCATTTTCTTGAGAAGGTAATGGTTTTCGAAAATTTGATGAACCAATGTGTAGCAATCATAATATTATGAGTTATCTAATAAGTATAACATAGATAACATAAATCGAAGCCCAGAGTGTAAGCCCAGACTAGTAGTTTTTGTAGTGGTAGGCCTCTTTTGTAGGAGGTCGCCTGGGGAAGTACCACACTTTTGCCAGTTATTCATCCGCCAAGCAGTAATATGCGAACTTTACTGTGTTCCGGTATGGAGGGCAATGTTACCAGCGAAATTACTGGGCATGATGAGATTCAACAACTCATATCTCAGGGTGACAGGCGCAGTGCAGTGCCGCGTAGAATTTTGAATTTTAAAACACTGGGTGGCACTGTGTCTGATATGGGCAATCATGATGCTTACCATCAGGAACCTGATTTGCTCGTCTTGTCACTCACTATCATAAAAAAATACAGCAAGCCTTCATCTGTACTCTGTACGAAAAACAACCGTGTCATTTTCTTTCTACATACCTACTTAATGAACTACTGTGACCAAGAAGGGTGTATGGCGGACTTTACTTTTTTATTGAAATAAATTCGGCGCCAATCTTTGAGGAAAGCAATTCAACGTAATTGGCGCCAAAGCACAGAATAGAAAGGAACGATAATTTCACTGGCCAAAGTACATTTCACTCACTTTTGAGACGCGAAGATGGTAGTATCAACTTCATAACATACCTAACATTAGCATAGGTAGGTAATATTACTATACACTGACGATAAAATGTGTTTATTGACTAAGTATGGACTTATATTATGGACGGGTACAAGCGTGGTCTTGTTTGCTTAAAGCTTGGATTTTAGCTGGAACTGCATGGAACACTGAATCACTTATCTCACGCGTTCTCGACCGGAATAATAAAGTTTTCGAGTTCAATGCACAAAAACTAAACACCATGCACGACCTTTCTTTGTATTTGGACTTTAGAATGTAATATTATTTAGTTTATCATACGAATATGAGGAGGTAAGTAAGTATAGAATCAAATGATGAATTTTTGATCTTACATCTAAATCTTGGTCTAAATGAAGGAGGAGTTCAATGTACGCGCCGATATTCACTGCGGTTCAACAGCCGTACAAATCATCGTTCGACGTGTTTATTATATTCGATAATTAAATATGATTGTCAAAAATCGGTGCGAGCAGGAAGTAGGGACCTTCCCGGCGGCTCCAGTGAAGCCCTGCGGGCGGAAGCACGGCAGTCCTCGGCCGCGACGGGCTTGCATTACAAATAGCTCGATAATGAACGCACACGTGTGTGATCTGTTCCCCATAGCCCATACTACGTACATCTATGCGTTGGGTCGATTACCTGCCTGCGGCTAACTCTAGCCCGGATTATCCAGTTCAATCGGCCAGTAACTGATCAAAATTCTGATGGATATTTCGCAGCAAGTTCTCCGTGTAAACGTTTCACAAGGCGTAATCACATAATTTACGAGGTTGAGGATTAACTAGGTTATAGGTATTTGCAGAATCTATCCGATAAGTATATAAAATGCGACCAACGAAACTTACAAGTTACATTTACAATACGGTCATTTTATCTTGGCGAGTCTAAACATAGGCTCTGCGAACTTCAGGGCATGATGTACCTATTCATGGTAACTCTGCATTACATTTACAAAATACGTTTGTTCATATATTTGTTTATCTTGGAATAAAAAAAAGTTTTCTTCACGAGTTCACATGCGCTGAATTTCTCAGAGTCTATATTATGTTCAGGCTCGTCAAGATAAAACGATCGTACTGGAACTCCTAACTTACGAGGGTTATGAGAGGCCAAAGCCAAAGCTAAAGATGTTACGATGATACGAAAGATCAGAATTTCCGATTGATATTACACTTCGACGTCGGCTTAGATAATTTTACACCGGAGGTTTCATCGGGACAGCTTCGAACATTCAGACAAGTTTTGCTTGTCACACAGGAAGTTCGCGCTCCAAAAAATCAATTAAATTCAAATAATCCGTCACCAACGGTTCCGACTCCGATAATCCAAATTGAAAACGACTGACTCCGATTTCGATTCCGGGAAAACCACCTCCGTTACATCCCTGGTTATGGGATATGGGTAGGTTACTATTATTTATTCTATGCTATGGGTGTTGCAATTTGGAAAGCGTATGTTACGACACCATTCTTGTTGGCGTATCGACAAGAATAAATCAATGTACGTATATATATCGTCAGAACTATTGTAAGTCTTATATTATATAGGTACATTAACATTAAAATGGAAAACGAGCAGGCGAATACGTGAAGGCATCCCGTGGCCTCGATGTCATTGCATCTCTAACCATAGGTAATAGAGGCGTCGTTCAATAGGTACCAAATGAATTTGTCCCAACTAGCCTGTATACGGACCGGAAGAATATGTAGAAAACAGCTGCTAAAACATGACTTCATTAGTCGAAGCAAGCCTTCGTGACTCGCGTTGGCGCTGGCTTGACGTTGCAAGAGACGCTATGAGCTCTCATAGCGTCCCTTAACGTCCAATAACCCTTATAAAGAGTATGCCCACCCAAGACCCAGCGAAGTGGAGAAGGAAAAGCCGGAGGCTATTACTCTTGCTTAGAAGATGCAGAAGAAGCTTCTAAACGTAACGTACGTACGTTCTAGCGTAAATTTGTCAACTGTGTGACCTAGAGGACGTTTCGATTAAAAATAAATCTTGAGCGGCGCCAACCGGCGACCGACGCCAGACAGTCAGACAGCGCAATACAACCGAACAGTCAGGCCTACACGACACCACAAATTAAATGGCGCAGAAGGAAAATACGATCAGATTTTCAATTTCCAATCATATGTAATTTTAACATAGATAAATTAATACCTTACCTCGTATAACACATATTATAAGGATTGCCGTTACGACGCGGCTTTGCACGATTATAGGTGGGTAGGTATGCTAAACTCAAGAAACACGAAACTTTTAAGAATTTTAATAAAGCCATAAGATCAAAAGGTAAGATAAACTGCTACATAGTATCTGAAGCGCACAAACCATTCTACCACTACTATTGACGAAACTACCTTTCAGGAGATTACACCGACATCGGGTTTCAGTGATGGATATAGGAATTTCAAATGTTTTAATTGGTGTGAGATTTATTTGTATATTTGCTGTAATATCGTTGTTTGAAGTGATCTTCTATCTCCTTTATGATACTTAAGTATTATCTGAAACACGATTCACGATTCAATCAATCTGTGGCTGAGAGACTCATATTATAAGTAATTTTATTCTCGACCCTTGACGGTCGCAGGCCATGGTCCATGGCGCGGCGCCAACCAAGGATATGCTTACTTTACCAACAGAATAAATAATAGTACGGTTTACCACTCGCTAATGAGAGTATGACCGTGCTCGTAAATATTCCTTTTTGGAACTGTTTTTGTTTTTGTACTGGAATCTGAAACAACGGCTGCGTTGGATTGCAAAAGAATTTTCCCACAAACATACCACCCAAACAAGACTGCCAAGCATCCTATCATAGGAAGATACAGGCTATCAGCTACCACCTAGGTACCTAGTACCTCAAGTCTATTTACTCACGTAGCAAAGCTTCCTTGCCAACGTGTATGTTGCAATAGATATGATGATCGACGGGCGCGGCCGGCTCGGCAGCAGTCTCTCCGCCTGCTTCCATCAACTTTAGCTTCGCAGTCAGGTCTTGCACATCTGGGAATGACAAGTTCAGTTATATATCTGTAAATATCGCTGCTTTTATTGGCTTTCTAGGAATATAGCTATGATATTTTTATTTTTATTATTGGCTTTAACTTCTAACTTTGGCTCTTATGGAGAATTTTCAAACTTCTGGCTCTTCATACATTCAGTGGTCAGTGAGATATTTAATATAAACGTTATTGTACATTATTGTCCGCTGATAGTCACAGCAGCAAAAACTTAAAACTAAAACAGCGGGCTGTTGGCGATCTCGGTGTTCGGTGATGTAATAAAGTGATTAGTAACATCGTAGCACCTTGGTTCAGCTCGTGCAGGTAACATCAAACAAGTGCAGTGCAGTGTTTAAGGTTACTGTAATTGAGAGATGACTAGTGATAGTAACAAATGTCACATCCATTAACACCTGTTTTCGTGTCTATGATTAACTGAAGCCAGCTAATCACTACTACGTACTTAGAACGCCAGTAGCCCCGCTGGACCACTGTGTGCTCTCAAGACTTCATTCTTTCTTGGACATAATCAGATCTATTGGTGGTATGATTTTTATTGAGGCCGGTGCTTGATATGCTCTCAATTTGGGAGCGTTCGAATATTATAGGAGGCAACCGTTAGCCATTGTTTACCGGGCGGGCCTCTACCCACAGGTCAGATTTAGTAGCGCACATGTACAAACAAACTCGCATTGTTTACGCGGCTCGGTCGAACACCGGCCAATATTATGAGGCTTGGCTGGCTCGGGCCGATTATAGGTGATGTTTATTTTTATTGAATTGGGTAGATGCTGTAGAGTGCAGAGAATACCGTGAGAGTATCTAAGAATCTAACTCATATTAGGTATAACAGACCAATATCTATAATGTGTCTTACCTATCATATTTTGAGCGTTAAGTATCTTCTGACCTTTATAAACACTGCATTGATAACCACCATCTATTTGGAAAAGAATTTTATCTGTCTGTAACTACTACCTATCTGCTTCTAGGAGAAGAATGGACAAGAAACGCGTAGGTATTAGTATTAGTAGGTAGTGATTATTTTCTAGTGCCAGTTTTAACACTATTTGGATCGGATTTATTTGCTATATTGTTTTGGGTTTATTTGTTTGGTATGCATTTGGTCGTTTTTAAAAACAGATGTTTCTAGGCATCTTTTATATACAAAATACCATTTGTATTTTGTATAAAAATGATTTTTGAAGATTCTGGATAAATTTGGTTCTGCTACGGCGCGATTCCACGATTCCCTTAATCTAAGATGCTGTTAGTATTCCACGAGCGTAAGTTTATAAGCATATGTAGGTACTGGGTAATAAAAACGACACTACGTGGAGGTCGCATGATCTGATGTCCCGTCCTGCATAAATTATATAACGTAATTTATGCTCGTTCCAACGAAATGTTTACTTACACAATACTAAATATTTATTTAACTTCTAGTTACGCAATGTGTAAAACCTCAACAATCCAGTTTTTTGCAAATGATTTATTAATGGAACGTCGTCAGTCGTCACCACACCACATATTTTTATTCTTATGTGGAAAATACCTAATAACCAAGGTATTAACTATTATACCTACCTACGCTATTAACGACTTAGGTACTATTTCTGTTGCAATATGATTAAGTACCTACTTAGGTACCCAAGTGTGAAAAATGTTATAAGACCTCATAGGTCATAGAACTGATGACAAAGTTCAGATAATTTACGCGTATTTTTTTATACTGCCTCGTAATAACTCTAATGGTCACAAGCGTGACTGCGGAGCGTGAGGTCTTGGGTTCGACTCCCAGGTTGGGAATAATGTAATTGGAATTAAAAAAATAAATATATATTGGAATTTCCAGTAGAAATTTTCCTAAGTAAGTCTGTATTTATGCCCGATTTATATTATACTTATAGGGCGTTTTTCTTCTATGGCAATAGGCTCGCCCCCTATTACATGAGACATTGAAACATAACTTAGAAAATAGGGGATACCTAATACGGGAATATAATGTAGGTATACATGTCTGCTCAGCGTGATGTTTAGATAGAATGTAAATGCCCTAGATATAGGATTGGAAGAACTTTCGTAACGAATAATCTACGATCTGCCAATAACAATTTTAAAAGAAAAGAATTACCTGACTGTAGCGCTTTCTTCAGAACCCGCCACTGCTTCGCATGATACAGCGACAGGACTAACACCACAACAAAGAACACAACACAACCACTTGCGGCGAGCGTGAGGCTCGACGTTTCCAGCGGCCACGAGTCCTCACTATCGTCCGTCACTTCGTAATCAACGTACTCGTAATCACTGAGTTCACTATCGTTGTATTTAGGTGCGTTGAAAGGCCAGATGCGAACGTTGTACAGAGGTTGGCAGACGGTGTTTCTGTGCAGCTCGCATGGTAGGAGGACGGCGAGGCGGCGCGCAGGGTCGCAGCGAGTGCACGGTGTGCATGCGCCTCGTTGGCGGTCCCACCAGCTTACTCCGCGGGTGCACATCTCCGCGCGGGCGGTACCCACCGCTACGAGAGCTACGGCTATGCACAGCCACGGTAGCTCTCCCACCATCACCTAAACCAAATGAGATAGATAAACTCTTTGTGAGAATATGGATATATGCGTTAAAGATGAGTGAGTTCAGAGATGACGGAAGATGGTATCGAATGGTATCGAATGATGAAGATAATATATACCTAACCTACCGATATAGGTAAACTCTTTTTTTGGTAGGCCACTATCAAGAAACTGAAATTAAAATACATTATAACAGACTAGCTGTGCCCCGCGGTTTCACCCGCGTAGTCTTCGTTCCCGTGGGAATATCGGGATATAAAGTACCCTATGTGTTATTATTTCAGGGTCTAAACTACTTATCTACTTACATAGCGAATTTCAGCTCAATCGATTCAGTTGCGTAAAAGAGTAACACATCCATCCATTCATCCTCACGAACTTTCGTATTTGTTTAGTAGGAAATACACAGCCCCGTTGACTCAGATGGTAGTAATTCTGTTTTCTGTGCCGCAGGGCCCGGGTTCGATCCCCGGCCATCTCAAACATTTGTGTGCATGAACATGTCTGTTTGATCTGTGTCTGGGTGATAAAAGCTTTTATATACGTATGTATAACAGTCATCTGGTTACCATTGTACAAGCTTCTAGCCTAGTTTGGGATCAGATTACCGTGTGTGGAAGTTGTCCCATATTATATTAAATAGGATAGCGTAACAGTTGGCGGTCTTATCGCGATCTCTTCAATGAGAATATTGTTGCCTTTCGAAGTAGGCAGCACTAATTTCTATACACACGCGAGCTGCGCTACGCTTCTACTCTTTGCCACTTAAGAGTGGTTAGAGCAAGTTGAGCCCTATATACTTTTTAAAGGCCTATTACATTACACTAGTTTACACTGAGGTCCGTTGTATGATAACAGCACGGCAGAAAAATCCCATGGAAAGAGCCTTAGCTATCCAGCAAGTGCAGACCAATCGGTTCAGTAGTTTTGTGTGTCAAGGGGTAACACAACATACACTAACTTTCGCGGTTTATATATAATAAGAACTACCTACTATTCCACTAAATTTGAACTGATAACGGCATTCAACGCATTATTTACCTACCTTACTGCTTAAATTCATGTAGGGTCAAGTATTCACGAAGGACTTCATCTCAATAACGTTCCATTAGAAAGGCACTTTCACTCATTTCACATTAAATTTGTAAGCCAAGTACTTTTCACAAACCAATTGGTGCAGTTCGGGAAATCCATGAATTCGTTCGTAATAGTTCACTTTAAGTAGGCAGTTAATTTTTTTAATTTGTAAAATAATGTATTTGATGCGCGGTAAAGTTGCAGTTAGCATGAGCACGGGCGCTGCGCTTCACTCGAGACTCCTCACTGTCCCCTAGCCCCTATCCCTCCTACACAGGAAGTTTGTACGCATTTGGCGCTTACGGCTTATCCAAGGTAAAGAACACGAACGCCTGAAGAAATCTTATTCTTTGCAGTTTGCATAGGTATATAAAAACTCTAATACCCAGGATATACCTACCTACTATCTAGATACTGTAACGCACCTATGTTAGTTAAGTACTGCGTATGTGTACTTAGTACTTACTAACTTCTTGAAGCAAAGAAGGTTTAGGTGCAAGACTAGTTGCTAAGTACTGTGTTGTGCTGTTTTTAGAAGGCGTTATCAGCTCAAGAAAATTCATATTACAAACAAACAACAAACGACAAACATACATTCACGCCTTTTTTCCCGAAGGGGTAGGCAGAGGTGTACCCAGGATTCGGTCCCATAGTAGATACACCCACATTTCGCCAGTATGTTATTGGTTCCATGTAATGGGGGCGAGCCTATTGCCATCAACCGGGCACAGTTCCAGACTCCAGGCAGTTATTGAAATAATTCCTAATGGAAAAATCCAATATTTAACACTTTGCCTGACCTGGGGATCGAGCCTGGGACCTCTTGATTGGCAGTCGAGCATGCGCCCTCTACGCCACCGAGGCAGTCCATATTACACTTTTTAAAATTTCAGCAGGCTAACCGGTTTAGTAGTTTTGGCGTGAAAAAGTAACACATATTATCAACATCTCACTCATCCTTTGGAATTCCACCGTTGAACTTAAGGAAGGTTTTGTCAATACTCGCCACGCTTGGCGAACTGATTGGCGACAACATTTTGTTTTCTTTATTGTGAGAGAACAAAGCCAATTTCGGTATACGTTGATGATGTCGCCGTAGATAGAGAGACCCTAATGCCAGCAAACGCTGGAGAATTCTAATATCACAGGTCTCTTTTGACTGTGACTGATTGACCGCGTAATCGTGTATTCGTGTATTGCTTTCAAATAAAAAAAATATTGACAGATAACAGTGCGACCAGCTGCCAGTGTCATGGTCATGCTGACACTGTCAAAAAGGTTTAGAATGTCATTGTCATAGTAGGTAGGTAAGGAATAATTATAGTGATCTGTGGGTAAAGAATTTGATAAAATTTACGATCACGAACTGCTGAATCTATTTATTTTTACATTACCATGAATCTAGAAAAAACGTTTTTTTCCTAGGTCTAGGTTCAGATACCACTATCTTAATAGATAAAATAGTTTTTCATTTCCCTTTTATAAATCCTTAATTAATAATTTTTTTTTCATAAGTTAATACTTAAATTTCATAAGTTTTATAAATACCTAAGTAAGTGTCGTAAGTCCAGTGTCGTTTATTTCAAGTTTAAAGCACTTATTAAAATAATGCAACAACTTTTATTTAGGTTACAATAAAAATATTCGACGCCAAACAAAGAATGAGTTCAAGAGTACAGCAAACTCAAGGTGATATTCAAGATCCTTCTGTATCCTCTACCCGACAATTCACCAACATGAAACAAATAAGACCTAATTATGCTGGCTATTTCCGTCGTAACCCAAGTATGGGTGTTCCCACACAAGCAAACACTGGATACCAGGAAGGTATCGAAATAAAGACCTTTATAGAATCGAAAGGAAACATGAGGTTTTGTTTCAACTAAAGTTAGAAACCAGATATATCTGGACATACCATGATTTGAATGGCACATAATGCTGTTGGTGTGAGCTATTGCTATAGGCAATCGTTTTTTGTTCATGTTATACCTTTTACAACCTTTAGACACTAAAGGTTGTAAGCCACAACTTAACAAGAGAAGGAAGTGCATAAAGCCTTATTAAAAATGTATTGATAATTTTAGAGCCCTTGTCTGTGGTATCAAATAATGATATAAGTTTACTCATACCAGTTGGTTCTTCTTTTTATTGTGTCAATGGTTCATGTCTATTATACTGTGCCAGCCCAGAAAGTAGTCACATTTATTCTGTTCACTCTATCAATTGGTATCAATAATACTTTATAGTGGGGATTTGAATATCCATAATCCCAAGTACTTACCTATCCTTTACATCCTTCCTTTGCTCAAAAAAATTCTGTTATTAATATTATTTTGTTTTATGCTTTGAAGTATCATATTTTTTTTACTTTGCGTATACTTCATCAAATTTGTGATTTGCTTTTTGGTTGGAAGGTCAATCTATAATCTGTAGGAACCCCATATTGGATTGATTTTTTTCTTCTATTTACAGATTCTGGGAGAAATGTACCAGTACGAAAAAATGATGGCAGTTTATCAACTTCAAAAGCATTAGTAATTGTAGCTATAATATTTGTTTCATCCCTTGTTGCTCTGGGATTCTTATATAAGCAGTTTCCTGATTTAGAGGAGTAAGTTAAAATGTGCTTATTATACAAAAAAAACATCAAAGACAATGTTGATATAATATTATATGGGAACAACAACATACTGGTGAAATGTGGGTGTACCTACTATGGGACTGGTTCCTGGGTACACCTCTGCCTACCCCTTCGGGAAAAAGGCGTGATTGTATGTTTTGTTATAATATTAATCTTCTATTCAATTTAAACCTAAAACTGTTAAGTAGACAATTTATTTTCAAGGTGAACATGTTTTTGTAATTTGGTATTTGTATTTTACCTTATTCCATATTTATTTCATAATGCTGTTGTATGTATATGGTTTTTTTTTGTAGTGGTAGGCCTTTTTTGCAGGGGGCCCCCTGGGGAAGTATCACACCTTTGCCGGTTATACATCCGCCAAGCAGTAATGTACAAATAATTACTGTGTTTTGGTCTGAAGGGCAATGTTACCAGCGAAATTACTGGGCATGACGAGATTCAACAACTGATGTCTCAGGGTGACAGGCGCAGTGCAGTGCCGCGAAGTATTTTTAATTTTAAAACACTGGGTGGCACTGTGTCTGATATGGGCAATAATGATGCTTACCATCAGGCACCTGCTTTGCTCGTCTAGTCACTCACTATCATAAAAAAAAAATTACTGATATTTTCTTTCAGACATGAAAAACAGTATTTACATTTGCCATGGGACCTAGGAGATGCAAAACAGTTGGGTTTAGTATTAGACCGGTATAAGGAAAAATATTTTTATGAAGTACTCTGTGGAGTATTCTTGGTTTATATCTTGTATCCTTTTAAGAGAAATAATCCAGTCAAGCCAAGACTCTCAGCTTGCTATACATATTATATGGTGGCAGTTTCACTTGGATAGTTTTATGGGAATTTCGGTATAACATCTCTGACTCAATCAACTCGTTCAATTCCCCGCGCGTATTACACGCGTAATTCATTACATTCTTTCAAAAATGTAATGAAGCAGTTTTTATCAAAATCGTTCACATGACTCCTTTCCGCATTTTTCGAAATTCGCTGTAGTTTCGCAGATGGTCCTTCAGGAAGGCTCTTCAGAGCCTTTAAAAATATTCATCTGTATAGAATCGAGAATATGGCGTGCCGTTGCGGCGTACCGTATCGTTATACTTCGGGTTCCTGGGGTCTGCTGCATAACTTACACTTATAATATTTGTTATGGAAGTAAGAAGTTGTGAGCATTGATATAAAGAAAAGGGGAGATAGCGTACGTTCTCTCAGCGCTTATTCAACAACTGGCATGTGAAATTTGCAACAACAAAGATAGAAAGATGTACCTAAGACCGAAGTGCAAACGAGATAACAATTTACTGACGTACGTTGACCTAATGAGACCTAATTTGAGCTTTCCATATTCGAAAAACGAGTACCTCATCTCTCCTTTTCTTTATATCAATAGACTAAGATTTTTGTTGAAATCTCAATTTTGATCTCAACCATATAAATTCCTTATAATTTATAGGTCCACAGTGTGATTAAACAATTTTCTTGACACAAATAACAGCCTGCAAACATTTGCAATACCCGGATCCATATTCCTGAGTATCCTCTCAGGGTTTCTATTCCCATTCTATCTAGCTCTAATACTGGTGTGCTGCTGTTCAGCGATCGGAGCCAGTCTCTGTTTCTTCCTCTCAAATCTTCTTGGAAAGAAATTGGTGAAGAGATTTTTCCCCGAGAGAGCTGCACAATGGTCTGTGGCAGTTGAAAAGCACAAGGACAATCTGCTCAACTATATAATATTTTTGAGGGTGACACCGTTTTTACCAAATTGGTTCATAAATATGTCGGCGCCAGTCATTGGTGTGCCGTTGATTCCTTTCGCATTGGGAACATTTATTGGTAAGTTATATTTGGTAAGTTATTTTAGTTGCACAAGAAGTTTCTACGCGAGCGGTAACAATTCGTAAAAGCTATTATCCTATGCGAGACCTCTCCATGAAATTCCCTCCAGTTTACTGTGCTCTAGAGGGTGGACTAGTGACAGGAAGGGGTGGGGTAGACCCGGGGTTGAGGCGTTCTCTCCGCGGCGTGCTAGGGCCGCTGCAGTTGTTTATATTTTGATAAAACTCGCAGCGATTATGCAATCATCAAGAATCTCGCCACTCGCTTTTAAGAAACTCTTTGTGTAACTTTGGCTTTAACCCATACTAATAATTATTATTTATTATCCAACTAAGAAGGCACAGCAGGTACAATTCCAGACTGCAGGCTGTTATTAGAAAAATTCCCAATGGAATAACCCAATAACACTTAATGCCTTATCTAGGTATCGAACCAGAGACCATGAGGTCTCTGGCGATCATGAGATCGTCATAAGCAAGGGCGACTTCGCCAAGCCACGAAGGCAGTCTTGAAGCGCCTACACATTAAAAAAGAGTGCTTGCTAGTACTTGGCTCTTCTCTTTTCAAGTCATTCTTTTGTGTTTTAGGTGTGGCCCCACCATCATTCGTAGCTATCCAAGCCGGGCAAACACTCCACACATTGACTTCAACCAGTGACGCCTGGTCGTGGACTTCTGTGACAGTTCTCAGTATTTTTGCACTAGTCTCTTTGATACCTGTACTCTTGAAGGGCAAACTAAAAGAGAAGTTTGAATGATTCCTAGTTGATTTGTAGTTAATTTTATTTATTTTGTTAATAAATTAGTTTTTATACATTCCATTTATCTGTTTTTCTTAGTCTTTGACCATAATATTTCTGCATATTCTTTAACAGTATGAGCCAACGTGGGCTATAAAAGTTGTGTTCCCATTTGATGGTTGGATTACAGGTCGCCAGTACCACCAGTTGTACCATACTGAAAAAAAAATTACCTTGTAATATTTGAAGTATAGAGTATCCTTAGCAAGAAAGCCTATAAGAAAAAGCAAGTGCATTTTTGTATTAAAACTGTATAGTGCTAATATTTATATTATAAACTATTTTGTCACATAACAACCTGTAAGTCAGCAAGTCTGTTCCTGAGGTATGTTGGGTTGGCCGATTGGCTGTTTTAAGCCTCCTGGGCTTAAAACAGTTGGGATGTCACCCCTTCTATACTTCAGGTAGAGACTCAGTACTCAGTACTGCTATAATCTTACCTACTGAGTTAGAAATGTATCATGTGGTGGCCATTATGTAAATGGCCTGATGAAAGATCATATAAATATCCTACTTAAATTATAAATCCCAAAACTCAATACATACAAAACGCTAGCCTAACTTCAGCACAAAAACAGCACTAGCACTGTTGTTTGGTGTGTATGTTTGTTCTGTTTCACACTAAAACTACTGAACCGATTGAGCTGAAATTTGGTATGTAGATAGCTTACAGTTTGGAAGGTAGGTTTTATCCTGATATTCCCACAAGAACCCGCGTAGTCTTTCTACACGGGTGAAACAGCGGGGCACATCTAGTCATTTATAACTATATTTTTAAGATAGAATGGAGTATTCAGAGAGTATTACATACATAAATAGGTTTCTTGCAACTCCACTTTCAGAGTTTTGCACTGGTGTTGGCATTCTTCGGCAGGATTCAACAAAATAGTTCTAGCTCCATTGAGTGCTAAAAGGAATGAAAAGCTGCATTCAGTGTCAGGTATTCTGAATGATTCTTGCTTAGTGTCCACAATGATAAACCTCTCAGTGCTCTGTCCAAACTTTGGAACTACTTTAGGTCTTGGTATTACTTGCCGTAGTACTTTTGCTGTGTACATGTTATTGAATTTCCTGAAAAAAGAAAGAGTACAGTCAAATACAATAATGGATACTTTTATTACAGCCTTATCATGTCGATCGCTCAACACAGCGATGGCACAATTAGCCTTGTTTTTGGCATTAATTTATATTAACTGACATTCTGATTCTGATTTAGTTCTCCAACCTTTTAAATCAACTGATGTTTTCAAATGATGTTGTAACTTTCTAATTAGACTGTTGTAAGTACCCTTTCTATTTGTGGTTGCAGTAAGAGCTAACTACAGATTATTAGATCAGAGGATGGACAGAAGCATCTCTCTACATAAAACCATCAAACTGCGCTCGCCAACCCTCAAACATGGCGAGTATTGAGAATAATATTTGCTGAGATGATCATAATGAGGTGCTTATAAAATATTATGTTGGTATTTCAAAGCACTTACCATACATAAAAGTTTTTTTCACCAGTTTCATGGTGATGAAACATTGTACTAGGGTTTATGTAGGATTTTGTACTAGTCATTATG
This sequence comes from Hemistola chrysoprasaria, assembly GCA_947063395.1. Classification (NCBI taxonomy): domain Eukaryota; kingdom Metazoa; phylum Arthropoda; class Insecta; order Lepidoptera; family Geometridae; genus Hemistola; species Hemistola chrysoprasaria. The sequence goes on from OX346715.1 coordinate 4,956,150, forward strand.
TTTGATGCTTCCTTATCAAATAAATCTTTATTATTGAGGTAAAAACTCTTCAAATTGTCCAGGTTGATTATGTTTTGGTCAGTCTAAAAATCAGTACATAAAAGTTATAATAAATTGTATGAAGTCACAGATTACTAAAGGGCAAAGGAGAGAAGAGACACTCCACAAAATCATTAAAATAAATAGCGACTCTAGGTCAGACACAATAAAGTGCAATTCAGGTCGCACAGCACCTAACTACTTATCTATATATTAACCCACAAGTTCCCTTGCTTTCTATTGTGTATCTCTTTAGCTGTTCTCTCTGTCTATCCCCATAGAAATTGTACCGTCAAGACAGGCGCCTTGCTGTTGGTATCCTGTTATACAAATACAAGGAATACAACTTGCATTGTAAGTGATGCAACCTTTAGTATTAGCCATTTCAATTTTATAGTTACCTAATATTATTTATTCTGTGTCTATAGGTCTAAAATTTAGACTAATAGACACAGAATGGGCACACAACTGTTGTGTCTAAAGGTTACACAAGCTGGGCTTTTGAGGAGTGATTGACCAATTCGCTGTGGTAACCATTTTTGATTGGACATGGCAGTCAATAAATATTAACACACAACTGGCATATCATACGCCATATGTAAAAAAGTTGACACGTCTCTCATGCCTCCCGCAATGAATTGGTTCAGTTGGGTGGTTCAGTCAAAACTTTTATATAAAGAAAATATTCATTGGATTTTGTAAAGTAGATATTCACCTGATAAATAAATGGAGCATTGTGCTGATCACTCACAGGATGAGGCTCATAAATTTCTCTGATACTATTGACATTGCTGCAAGGCCAACAATCCATGTCCACTACTGTGAAGAATGGATTCTGTACCAGGCATGTTTCATGATATAATGCTGGAAATTAAAATTTGCTTCAGACTTAGGCCCAAAAGAACACAGTTCTGGAAGATTTAAAAGCTGTTCAAGATTAATAATAGGCATCCACTGCACAATAGGTTTTGCTGTCATTATAGCTACAGTCACAGCTATGATTGATGATAAACCTATTGTCTAAAGTGATGGACATCCTTCAAAGAAATTTGGTGCCTGGCAATTTTTTTTATGCCTGATGTGGTAAACAAGCAGACCGTGTGCCTGATCTGATGGTAAGCAGTTACCACCGCCTATGGATACCTGCAACAACAGGGGTATTGCCAGTATGTAGCCGACCCTTCAAGACCATTCACTCTTCTTTTGAAGAGCACCATATTGTAGCTTAACTCTGTACCACTTAGCAGCCTTAGCAAGTTAGTGTGTGTGTGTGTGTACATATACACAAACTAAACATTTAACAAACAACAAAAATGTTGGCATAAATTTTTAGCAACAAATCATTTGTTGCTAAAACTAAAGACCTGATTGGGCTGAAATTAGTATAGTTTTGTTATATTAGTGTATTAGTACTGACAGTAAATTAGACTTTAGACTATTTCAACGGTGATCTGAATAGAAGGTGCCCATATTAACTCCGGGAAGAAACCATGATAGTTTGGCTTGTTTGTCTTTACAAGAACCTTGATATGTTACTTGTTAGCTATTATACATATTAATTAGGCTTGTTTTATAAATGAGAACTTACCAGTTAATGACGGAAACAGTGAAATAATTGGTATTGATAACTTTCTTAGCCATCTCAGTCCCGGATATATAAAATCTTGTAGGTTACAAGCTATACAACTATAGACAGTTTTATGGTTTACGATTACTATGACTGAAAGTACACATAAGAACAGGATAGTTGCAGGTTTTTTACAACGATTATAACTAAAAGTAGCTAGGTTCTGGGGTTTTTCAAGAGATTTTAAGGTTTCAAAGTATAGTTTCTTGAACTCTTCGTCACTCATTCCGGCATCTTCGCATTGTTTTTTTAACCTTCGGATAGCAGTCGAGTACTCTTCTAATGCTTCTTCATTTACCATTTTTAGAATCTTGCTAGTTTCTTGCCATTTTTCACAATAAATTTCGATCACCTTTTGGTTTGTTGTTGTTTAAATTCGTGTTTTACGCCATTAAAGTCGTGAGGAATTAAGCGGAACTAAGATTATTTAAGAACAAAATATCACTTTTGCAAAGAGACTAATGCCACATCTTGTGTTTCTGGAATTTGTCAAACTGACATTGACAACATCAACCGTAAGCTGACGTCAAAATTCTAATTGGTAAATGTCAACTATATTTTAATTCAATTATTATCACGCACGATTTCCACATTTGCCTTTACCTAGTAAGTCCATACTTCCGGCTACAGGCCTAGTACGCGCGCGAGCTGTGTGTTATCGGCCTTGCGCTTTTTTACAAAGAACACACAGAGCTATTTTATTTCACATTATATTTTAATTATAATATAATATAATCTAACATAATATGGGACAACTTCCACACACGCCTCGACTGCGTCAGTGGCGTAAAGGGCGCATGCTCGACTGCCAATCAAGAGCTCCCGGGTTCGATCCCCAGGTCAGGCAGTGTTAAATATTGGATTTTTCCATTAGGAATTATCTCAATAACTGCCTGGAGTCTGTGCAAGAACATATCTATTTGATCTGTGTCTGGGTGATAAAAGCGTATAGGTATAAGTATAATGTACCTATATCAGTCATCTGGTTACCATAGTACAGGCTTCTAGCCTAGTTTGGGACCAGATGACCGTGTGTGGAAACATACATACATTCACGCCTTTTTCCCGAAGGGGTAGGCAGAGGTGGTCCAAGGACTCAGTCCCATGGTAGATACGCCTACATTTCGCCAGTATGTTATTGGTCCCATGTAATAAGGGGTGAGCCTATTGCCATCTACCTGGCACAGTGACCAAAAACTGTAGATAACATTTCCAATAATGCTTCTTCCAGGCAACCAGCCTTTGGACGGATAGACGGAGTTTTAGATAGGGATAAGTAGATACGTAAAGTATGACTAGGTACCTATAATATTATACCTAGTCTGGTACGTGATACTATACCAATAAATAATCTTTATATATAGCGAAGTACACAAAGATACCTAGTAAGTATACCTACCGTTATTTTTCGAGAACATTTTTTACGAACGACCAGACGACTTTGTATCCAGCGTCAGGTCGTCAGGGGCCTTCGAGCGACCTGAAACAGACACCATTGCATACTATTATTTATTCTGTGAAGAAGGTATCAAACGTGCAACAAACCACTATTAGGTACCTACTGTGCGTTTGTTTAGAAATTGATCATTATTTCTAAATCATTATAGCAAAAACATCAATTAGCGCGATATATAATTGAGCTGTTACTTCTTCCTCCGATAAGATAAGACAAAGTAACCTACGTGTTGTGGCCTTCTGATAACGCGGCCGATGTAATGTTGTCAATACGGCGATATGCTCTCTTACGAATAGGGTGCTAAATTATTCACCGAGTTCACGGAGTTTTAGTGCGTGTGTGAAGTGAACTAGATTTGTGACAATGACTTGGAATTCTGTGATTGAAGCAACTTAGATGGATGCCGATGTGCGAGCGAAAGGGGCGTCTTGGCGCTGGCCACTCCTTGTGTCTGTTGTTATTCTGAACGTATGTACTTAGGTACTATACACACACACACTACACACCTTCACACAACAATAAAACCTAGGTACCTCCGACCTACGACTTAGTTTATTTGAAGAGATCACTTGAAATATTTGTTCTCTTAAGGCGAAGTGGGATCGTGGTTGCGTGACTGATGTGGCCAGTGATAGCCGGCCCGCGCGCAATTTCACTGGATGTTGTTAATAAATGTATTTTTTGCACAAAATAATACCTTTTCGCAATAAAATAAAACCGTAATAGTCTATAATATTTATTATGGAACGCGTAAACGAAATATCATTGAAATATGTTAAATATCTAGCAAATGAAACTGCTTTTTCCGTAAAGTATCTTTCTAAAAATGAAGATTTAGAGGAAACTTCGCGATTTTTTTTGTATCGAGTCAAAATTAGTCAATCTTGTTTCGACTCCTATAACTTACTAAATGGAATCCTAAACTTTTGATTGTCATCAAAATAAAATAAAATTCGATGTTTTGTTGCCTTAAAATTGATTTGCCATACAGTGAAAGCGTGGGTTTTGGGACTAACTTCACCTTACACATTTATGGAATTTATTCCTACACGTACTGCAGCCGCTGTAGGCTATAGGAGTTAGTCATACGTCTTAGATAAGATGCCTCAGAATAAAATAATGTTTAGTCATCTTATTATTATCTGTTCTGTATTCTTACGAAATGCAGTGAGCTAAGCGGTCTCATAACAATACCAAGCGCAGTGACGAACCTATATTATACCTATATTTGTAGAGGTATAATAACAGGTGTGATGAATAAACAGGTCAGTTACCAGAATTTGGCGTGGGCAGTCTGCCTCCATTGCACGATCAATGAAGGAGATAGGTTGTTGTTTTGTTTGAGTTATATCATAATATCAGCCATTATCTACTTGATATTGCTTTACTGAATCTTAGTCTTGTTATATCTTCAAATATGTGGGTATGTGTGAGCGAGAGGGCGAATTTGCTTTGGACAGCGCCTTAACAAATCTTTCAGTGTGGGTGCATCCCGGACGGGGCCGTACAGGAATGGGACCCTAACGGCCGGACCCATCAATTTTGTATGGACAGTCGAAGTTTTTTTTGCGAATTTCGCAATTCTTTCTTTTATGCAAGTTGTTTTTGTCTTTGTTTGTCAGGTAGATACACTGTAAGTATTGAGTACTACACGACTACACCTTTTCGTAACATATTGTATGTTATACCTACATAAATTTATACTATTTAGGTAGGCAGGTACTCGCTACTCAATAAGTCACATGCTTTGATTTATCAATTGGTGTAATTGATGTCTGAAAATCTCTAAAATCTGTAAATATCGATATGAATATGTACATAAGTAATATCGATCACGATATTACGTTATCTATGTACTTATGACGTCCATGACGTATTTTCCTGGATAGTTACATATACAGACACAGACACATTCTTAACTATATTATTATACTTGTAGGTAAATAAGTAGAAGATATACAGTCGGCTTTATATGAAGCCACTGTTAAAAAAATATCGCTTGCGGTGAACTCAATAAAACGCTAATGCACCTACTAGTCATGCTAAAAACAGAGTAAGAATAAGAATAACAATAATTTTTATTGCTATAACATTTATTGTGCATCCAAAATTCAACGCAGATATTAGGGTTCTACATCTGAAAGGACCAAATTTAGAAGACCGCGGGCCATTCGAAACAAAACGTAGGTAAACGAAAATCGACTACGTCCCAAAGGACCGGGGATATAATTGGCTGAAAGTTTCGTAGGTCCTCGATGCTCCTCGGTGTTCTCATTAGGCATACATATTATGCCGCTTTAAACGCATGGTGTTACAAAAAGATGTAATAGGTATAGAATGTAGACCGCTTAATTGAGACCTCTCCTGCAGGGTAAAGGTGCCAGAGGGTGGCAGGCACCGCCCGCACCTCTCCCGGCCCCCGTTCACGTCTACCTCCGCGCCCCCCGCCGCCCTTGTACCCCGCAGGCGAGGACTCAATTAAGCGGTCTAGCTATCATCATCATCATCATCCAGCCGTTGGAAGTCCACTGCTGAATATAGGCCTCCCCCATAAGGAGGTTGTTGCCAATACTCACCACGCTTGGAATGCGGGTTGGCGAGCGCACTTTGATGGTTTACGCAGAGGACGCTGCTGCCCGTCCTCTGGCTCTGTTAACCCTTAGCCGGCTCTTACGGCAACCACGGGTAGAGAGGGTGGAGTACTATTCTAAAGCCGGTAACCCCACAGCAAAAATATCAGGGTATAAATATATAAAATAGGTTTACTGTATTCGGAGAAAAAAGGGGAATAAAAAACATCGATTTTGGTAAATTTTTCATAGGATTGTGTCAAATTATTAGAAGGACATTTACGCTCTTGTTATTAAAGACTAAGTATTATGTACGATATTTTCAGATCTGCCTGCCCAGTCTAGTGCTGTCTTATGGAGTGCTGTTAGTACGCCTAGTCGATCACCAGGTGCCGATATGGCTTGGCTTATCGACACCAACAATACTGATCTTGACGTACGGCTTCACACGTAAGGTTCATTTCAAATTTTCAAACTTATTCTTTAACTTATCAAGAGGAACTTAAACATTTAAAACATTTTCTGACTGCCTTTTCTTTCAAACTTGACTGGCTCGTTGATCGCAAGCGTTACTGCTGAGCATGTGGTTTTGGGTTTGATTCCCAGTTCGGGCAAACAGTGTTAGGGGTGGGGTAATAATGCGGATGGTGGTAAATGTAATAGGTGGCCATAATACTTTATTATGTCGGAAGTCCCCTCTGGTAATGGATTCATTTACTTATAGGATCTATGAAATAATTAAATAACTCCCCACAGTCTCCAGTAGAGATTTACGGAATACGAAATTGTAAGCACCTATTTACATTTATCACCATCCTAAATTACTCCACCTGACCTTATTGGATTTTTTAATTAGGTATATTCTTAATAACAAAGGCGTGATGTTAGTTTTTTGCCTGAACTGGGAATTCAACCCAGGACCTCGTGCCACTACACTAACGAGGCAGTCTTCATATATAATAGTTAGTTATTTTTCTATTTCAGAATGCTGGTGCAGAGAAGCGGCGGATTCCTGGGGCGGGCCGGTGGGATACCGAGTGATGGCGACTGTCGGCCTACTGATGGTGGTGATCAGCCTGTTTCTCTGTGCCTTCGTGCCTTTCAACTGGCAGCCGTACATCTATGGCATTCTTGGAGGTATCAGCTCACTTCTAAACTTCGGCTTGCAACGGCGCGGTCAATATCGCCGTCTTTTTGTATGAGAGAGCCGAGATATTTAATATCGGAGCAGACCGGTAGAGATACAACCATCTAAGGCAATCGGAATAAAACTAGAGATATCATTAGGTCCGGCTGATCTTCTTCAGTCACACGTTCTCCAGTTTCTCCTGCCATTTTACCAATCTACTCTGTACCTCAGGTCCTATATCCAAACATATTAATAATCACTTTTTTTGTAAATTTTTACAGTTTTGGTATTTATTCCTCACTTGTGATATACGATCTTGATCGTGACAAGTACCCTAAAAGATTGTCCGTTGCGAATAGTATAATGAAGAAAGGTGCTATAAAACGGCTGTATCTTTTGATTGCGTTGACTTAGAAGTTTGAGTTTTTAAAGCAGTAAGGAACGTTAGGTCTGAGTTGTTGATATCATTTTCAACTTGATACAACAACGCGTTCCTAGAGAATAAGGGTCTTGACAGACTGACCGGCAGACAGAAATCAAAGTGATCCTACAATAGTTCCTTTTTTTCTTTTGATGTTCAGAGCTCTGAAAACGGCAGAGTATATAGAAAGTCGCGCTGATGCAGACTCAGCCACATTTTCCGCATTGGAAATCCACTGAATAATCTTCATAATATATTGGTTGTGGTTTCCCTAAGTATGACACCTTATTTTTATACTTTACAGGTTTCGGGTCCTCCCTGATATCGGCTCAAGTGGACGCAGTTGTATTCGATACCTATGATAACAGATTAGGATTCATTATACGAGCACTCTGTTTCGCCGGACAAGCTATCGGCCAGTCTGTCTTTCCACACATACTGACTGCCTTAATAGACTACTACGATTATTTCTACATAGTTTTCAGCGGAGTAATGCTTCAAACATTGCCAGCTATATTATTACTGAGAGTCGACGATAGTATCATGACACCTGTATCTTTTTCGAGGTACAGCGATTTGTCTAGAACCTATGCAGTATTTAGTAACGAAGCTGCAGAAATAAACAACTATTCAAACGAACTGCAACTTCACGATTTAAGTAAGAAATGTTGGAAAAGTCCTTCAGATGACAATATACATAGAGAAGATAAAAATAACGAAGCAGCGTACGACAATGACATCAGTGCTACAATAACGCCACCTCCTAGCCCTGAGGAGAAGAGGAGAAATATTTTCGGAGTAGAAATACTGCCTGAAATACCGGAAGAAAGCGAAGAAGAAGACGACTATGCCGCTAATAAGAGTAAAAACAACAAGAAGAGGTTTAGCGTCGCTATCAAAAGACTGAGTATTTTAGGGGATAATATTGACGATTGCATATCTAATCAATCTAGAAAGGATTCGCAAGGCAGCGATAATAGAGAATATACAGAAGTAGTAGTCACTTATGATAATATATCACCAGTCACAGATATACACAGAGAAAGGGTGTTTAATTCTTTCAGTTTTAGATGTCAGTCGGCTTATGCTAGCTTGCGACGAAAAATTTGGATTCCTTCATATCGAGTATATAGAATGAAGAGAAGGTTCATCTACTCTATGTACAATTTCAATGATACATTTATAAAGCCCTTGACGAGATCATTATCTTATTGGAGATTTTATCCTTGTTTACTGTTGTTGGTTGCGAGACTTATTTTAACCGCGGTGTCTTTACCGTTGCTTCCATTGATAGCTTCACAAATGCACCCAAGGATTTCGACGACAGAATCGAATTTCATGTTGTCTTTGTATGCATACACTTGGATATGTTTCCTGTTTTGCACGCCGTGGCTAACGCAAACGAACAAGGGGAATTATAAGTACATTTCTCTTTCCGGACTTATTATTTCAACTTTTGCGTGTTTCGGTAAGTGAATATAGATTTTCATCTTTTTATTCAAATCTTGCATGTTCAGCAAAATAAGTAGATAGGTACTAGGTACTTAGTTACGATGTATCGACGTAACAAGTAATGGGCAACATCGCCAATTTTCGTTACCAATCACTAGTAGTTCTGTAGAGGTATATCTCTAATTTCCAAACGCACGGTAGACTCATGAATATTTATCTTCATTGACGTGCAAAAGTGTCAGATTGTGACCTATTTAAATATAATTATCTTTTTTGACGCCAAATTGATTTCAATAAACATAAATTATCACTAACTTTAAAGTCATCGGTTTCACGAAAAAAACATTTAACGGAGATAGCCTAATTTTTTTTAGCTTGACCTATGAGCTTGACCCATTTGTTATTTAGTTATATTTGTATGTTTGGGTCAAATTTTGTAATTGAAATTTTTCCCCTATTCATTAGACAAATTGATCTAATATTTGGTACCTTCACACCTTTAGTTCTGATTTCTGATGACAATACAACAAAAACGTTTGCAAAAAATTGTTACTTTGGTATTTTTGAATATTTGCTTCCAAAGTCCTTGTCAAAGGAAATGGACTTGGAATCCAAGGAAGCTTTGCCCAGAAAAACCTTACACTCTTACACTGTCTATCCTATATTGCCGGGTAGAGAATATTATTCGCAATAATATTTCAAACATAGTAGCCCTCTTACTGTCGTCGAATAATTTTTAAGTTGATTTGAATAAAGTTAAATTAGAGGTTAAGTGCTAAGTATTTTTTAATGGCGACGCGCTTTACAATTTTAGTAGAACATTAACTTAATTTACTATAATTAATAGCGATACTAAAAAAAAAACTAAATTATAATGTAAGGTCGACTTGGACCTAGAACCAACAATTCCTTTATTAAGTGAAATTTTACTCCTTTCTCGTTGACAGATTAATCTGCTATTTGCACACACCTACGTTCATCTGTGGTTCACACCTTTAGATGACAATAGTACAGTAAAAAAGTTAAGTTTTTTTTTGTTTCAGAATTCGCAGATACCAGTTGCAGCCATGACACGTTTGCATTTGGTATCGTTATTGCCGGTTTCGGATACGGAGCTTTAACATCATGTTGGGAGACAACAGTTCAAGACTTCGTAGGCCCCAGGAAATGGCCTAAGATCCACAGCACTCTGGAAACTCTCTCCGCTTGCTGCTTAGCTGCTTTCTTAGTAGGAATATCATTCGTGATCGGTCAAAAAGGCGGCTTGCAGACAGTCATGTTTATTATGGGAATAACTTTAGCCTGCATCACGTGTGTTTGGACTGTGTTGGTGTTGATTACATTATATTTAACCAAACTTCAAACTTTCCGTTTGGGAGGTAGTTGGCTAAAATAAACCGCAACAGTAAATAAGGGATTCCTTCGCTCGGCATACATTTTTTACGCATAAAATTGTATGACATAACGTTTTCGCATAACTTTTATTAGCATAATAATATTATGGCTTAATAATACTGTATCATAATAGAAAGTCAGCCTCGTTGGCTCAGATGGTAGCAACTCTGCTTTCTGTGCCGCAGGCCCAGGGTTCGATCCCCGGACAGGTCAAACATTTGTGTGCATGAACATGTCTGTTTGAGCTGTGTCTGGGTGTTATAAGCATATATAAGTATGTATATCAGTCATCTGGTTACCATAGTACAGGCTTCTAGCCTAGTTTGGGACTAGATGACCGTGGGTGGAAAGTTGTCCCATATTATTATTATTAAAGTTTAGCATAAGTAATAATTGGTCTAACATGTTTACGCATAACTGATTTTCCCGTAAATTTATAAGGCATACTAATTATTCGTATAATAATCATATGGCATAAAAATATATGGCGAAATCCGGCGAGCAAAGCGAGTGAAGCGAGCCGAGCGAGCCGCCGGCGAAGCGCCAGAACTGACTTATGGACCTAATAATATAACTTTATTAATTAACGAGAAGACTAATTTGTTTGTAAGCCAATGTAAATTAGGACTTAATAGTTTATGCCAGCCAATATTTATGGGCTTTAATGACGAAGAAGATTATGTGTAAATATCATTATGCGTTTATAGTCTTATGCTTTATAAAATTACGCTTTATTACTATTATCCTAAAAGTATTTATGACAATAAACATTAAGGCAAAATATTTGTGCCTAATAATATTATGTGTAGTGATCATGTCGTGATCATACTGAATGTCGTTTTTCCTAAGTATATTATGACAATATTTTAAGCGCTTATGTAAACCGTAAATAATACCCAGTAACATATTCTAAGTCGGCACGCAAGTGATTTTCGAGCGAGATTCGAGCAAACTTTTACAGTCCTTATCCTGAGAATAAAATTTGGATTTAACCAAGCTTTATACAAACATTATAATACATATTAAATTAATGTTAAAGATTAAAACAATACCTAGGTTTATTAGCCTGGAGTAAAGTTGAGTTTGGTCGAATCCAGCCTAATTTATAAAATTATAAATAAAGCTTGTAAGTTCTTTATAATTTTTTGTATAATATTACCTACTACTTAATATTTATTTTAAATTTATACCTGTAGGTGGCCTAACATATTATCATATTAATAATAATTGTAAAATATATATAAAAAATATTAACAATTATTGTAATGTAATGTAAATATAAAATCACATAAATTAATGACTATGACACTAAAGTTTTATATACTTAAACGAAGTATGCCCATTCTATCATTTTTATACCGCATTAAGGTACTTCCGCTTTATTTTTAACAGCTAGATCTAGTAATATTTTGCGCAAATAGGTAGTATTTGCTGAAGGATATTTGTCTGATTTTAGATAAGATAATAAATATGCCAAAACAAGATACATATTTAATATTATTATGTAAGTCGAAGAAGATCTTACAGCCACCTTTTCCTTTTAAGCTTACTTATACAATCTACATGATCGGACCACTGACCAAGCGCATGTTGACCTAAGTACACACGTCTTATTTATTCTCCCAATAGTTTAGTTGAGGATTTGGATGATTTTTACACCGACAAAGCCAAAGAAAGCCTCGTAAAATAATACAGACATGACTTATAAATACTTATAATATGACGACATCAGTAATTATATTTTACTTACGCTATCACAACTTGGACAGTTCAGCTAAAGGTCAATTTTTGGTGCGTGACCAATGACGCCAGTAAAACTAGGATTCGCATGGTTTCTCGTGGTTCTAAGTTGTAACTACTTGTGTACGAATATAATACATTTTCTGTATTTTTCGCGGGTAGTCGAAAGATCGTCGAAGGCTGTGCATAAACTGATGAGCTAGAGATAGCTATAAAATTGCCTATTTCATCATCATCCATTGCTGGACATAGACCTCCCACATAAGAGGGGGGTTGGGCCAATACTCGCCACGCTTGGCAGACGAGTTGGCTAGCGCAGTTCAATGGTTCTACGCAGAGGTCGCTGCTGCACATTTTCTGGATATGATATAAATGATAATCCCTTAGGCGGGCTTAGCTTACGTCAATCATGGGTAGAGAGGGTGGGTTATTATTCTAAAACCGGTAACACAAATTAAAGCTTTATGAGTTTGCACAGCTGTTAAATAAGTCGAAATGTCAATAGGTACGACCTTGTAGATGGGCTTTTACTATATACTAACTCAACATTTATTGATGCAACAGTCGGCAACACTGAACATCACAAATATTTTTATAATAAGGTGTTTGTTTATTTTAGAGTTACGTTTATCTTAAACTTGGATGTCATTGATATTGCAGTAATATTATTGCACTTTCAAAATAACAAACAATGGAAATTTATCTAGGATTTTACTTATTAAGGCTGGGAGGTAACAATCAGCCAATACCAAGACAGGCCTATTATATTCCTTATCACGTGTTTGTTTGCAAGGAGTTACAGATAAAAATCATAATTATGCGTGTAAGATTCTAAAAACCAGTCATCTTAAAAGTATTACGAGTACGTCTCCAGATAAAATTGCGTAGATTCATTGATAACCTAATAATTGAAGACCAACCAAAGCTTACAAAAATTTACGATGTTATTTTTGTATTCTTATCTAATGCATATTACCTACAGTTGCAACATGTCTACAACATAACAAGTTGTTAAATAGAATCGCAGTTCACGTCAGGTAAACATAGTAAGGCCGCAGGAAATAAGGTGTCAACATTATTTGTCTAATGTCGACCTAATCTACTGTTAAACGAAAGTGACTCGTCTTATACCAACAATTGTTCATATCTATTATTAAAATTAGGTGCGAATGCACAGCACCATCATTCGAATGAAAACTACGCGAGATAAACGACCAACACAGAGAAAGTTCAAACGACTGAAAGTTAGTGAAACGTGCGAAGATGGCTTTCATGACGAGAGAAATTATCGACCTTAAAGGAATTTTGCTTTTGGTATGTTCTATAATTTTCTAAATTAGAAAAAATGTGCGGTCTATCTAACGTAATCTGACATCCAAACGCAATGCTAGTTTCAATGAAAACGTGACGTTTCATATGAATTGTCTTATATTTATTATCAGTGCAAATTTTTGCCAAGTGCTTAGAATTTTTGTCTTTATATGCGGATGGACACAAAAATGTTTCCTTTATTATTCCGTTTATTTAATATTCCGTTACATAACTTTCGTCTTTGTTCCAGATGTTAATGTTTATAGCACCAATAGCATCTACGAATATCGACTGCAATGGAAAAGCATTTCGTTGTGTTAATTCGACCCATTTTATGATATGTGTGGATCTTGGGACAGGGATATCCACTACTATTGATGACTTCGTAATGCACTGTCCGCTCACCACTGAATGCAGACCAACCAACCGTTACGAGTGTGAATTTGCTGCACCAATAATTGTAACTGAAGCTCCAACGACAATTATTACCACTGTGACAGCTGCTGAATCTATTGTGACCACTGAAGCCGCTATTTCGACTCAAGTTGATGTAACTACTGAAGTAATAGACCAAAACGTGGCTACATTCAATCCAGACGTAGCTGTTTCAGTTCCATTTGAAGAATATTTTAATACTCTCAGTACCACTACGTTATCTGAACTTGAAATGAGTTCGCATAAAGAAACTAAGACAAATGCATCGATTTTAGATAATGTTATCACATCAACTAACACTATACTGCCAGAGACAATTACTGAAAGCACTACAAGTAATGTTGATAGTGGTTATGTAGATATTAATTTAAGCGTTATTCCGTTCGATTCTACGACGAATGCAAATAATAATGAATTAATTACTACTACAGGTACGTCTCTAATAGACATAAATGATACACTTGTCTTAAGTGGGACCTCCAGGAGCATTAGAAATGAATCAAGTGATAATAATATTATGTTTATGACAACAGAACAAACAGTTACTGAAGACGATGACTTAAAAGTGATTCCTTACAACGCTACCAAAGCAAATCATATTAAAGAGTTAGCTTCTGCCACAGGTACGTCCGGAACAGACATAACTGATGTGCCCATTATAAGTGGAAGCACCGACAAAATTAGAAATGATTCAAGTAATAATATTTTGGTTACGACTACGGAACAAATAATAATGGAAGAAAATAATTTGAATGTGATTCAATACAACAGAACCAATGCAAATAATACAAAATTGTCTGCTACCGTAGATTTATCCGGAACTGATATAACTGATATGCCCATATTAAGTGGAAGTACCGTTAACATTACTAATGAAGCAAGTGATAATATGTTAGTTACAACAGAACAAATAATTACTGAAGAAAATAATTTGAATGCGATTCCATACAACTCTTCCAATGAAAATAATAGAGAATTGGCTACTACCGTAGGTTTATCCGGAACTGATATGCCCATAATATTAAGTGGAAGCACCGTTAACATTACTAATGAATCAAATGATAATATTTTGGTTACGACAACAGAACAAAATAGTTTATATGCGATTTCATACACCAGTACCAATGAAAATAATAATGAAATGGCTACTACCGTAGGTATATCCGGAATAGATATCACTGATATGCCGATCCTAAGTGGAAGCACCGACAACATTAGAAATGAATCAAGTGATAATTTTTTGGTTACGACAACGGAACAAATAATTACTAATGAAAATAATTTGGATGCAATTCCATACAACGATACCACTGTAAATAGTAAAATATTGGCTACTACCGTAAGTATATTCGGAAAAGATATAACTGATATGCCTGTATTTGGTGAGAGCACCGATAATATTACAAATGAATCGTCAACTGATAATATATCAGTGACAAATGAAGAAATAGTTACTGAAACTTTCCCAACGTATTTAGATAATGTAACTGTTCCTTCAGATTCTTCCATAAACAAAATAAATAATGCCACTTTGGAATCAGCTACAATTATTTCCACGGAAGCACAGCTGAATCTAATAGATGATACTACAAACACGGTATCAAACTATAGCACAATTTCAGAAACTAAAAATCAGAACGAATATGATCATACAACTGCAAATAATACTAAAGATAAAATAGACACTACTGAATCGTCTATACTTAATACGAATAACAATACTTGGGTGGGTGAAACTTCGGCAAATGTTATAACCGAGGTAACTATTGCAACTAATGATACACGTATGAAAAACACGGAATCCTCAGAAAAAGTTTTTACTACAGACAACACATTTGACACAACTGAATCTGCACATACAGAAACTGTAATTGTGACTAATAGCACTACAGCTGATGCTGGTACTACTTTGGAGACCACTTTTACTAATAGTAGTAAACCAAACGATTCAGATACCAGCTATACACTAAATTATGAGAATACGTCTAACGATGATTCAACTACCATTAGAGATTTAATAATAACGAATGCCAAACTAGAATCACACATCACTGAATCGCTATATTCATATACAGCTGACAGCTCTACACCTGTTGTAACATCATCCTATATGGAAATAAATTCAGTTACAGAAACAATTCTTAGTGAAGAGTCATCCACGAAACATCAAACTGTGTCTGATTTTTCAACTAGTCTCAATCAAAAAATCAGTGAGTCTAATATAATAAATAATACCCAAAAACCACTTCAAACCACCGCCACATCGGATATCCATTCAACAAACACAATTTCAACCTTTAAATTAAGCGAAATGACTACATTTATTGTAACTGATAGTAGCCGCTATGACGTATCTATTAATAACATAGTAGACAATCAGACAACAGAACCTTCTATATCCAACACGAATTCTGACGCAGAGGTAACTGAAGGATTATTTATGACGGAAGAGCACATATTTTCTAATTATGTTACTACGGAAGTAGCATCTATGATCGATACTAAAACTAAACCTGTACCAGACTTTGCGATAATTATAGATTATGTTGATGACATACAAAAAAACAATACTTCCACTTCAATCAAAGATTTTAAATTGACTACAGAAAGTGATGTAGATTATGAGAACAAGGACGTAGAAAAGTTTAATGATAATCGTAACACAACCAATAGTCCAGTTCTAAATGAGCAAGTTTTATCAACAGATTACCTGGATTATAAAGATGAAACACAAGCGCACATAAACTCTCCATCAAGCACGACAGAAACATTTTTAACGGCCACTGAAGCTGTAGGTAACGAGTCTTCCACGAAAACATCTGTAACGACAAATATCATACCGTCAACTATTCTGTCAGGTGATGAAATTCTTTCAACAAGGGATTTTGATACTGTAGATTCCTCAGTACACAATTCAATAGCTTTGATTGGAACTACTAAGCTCGATGTTAATTTTATAACAGAAACGAGTACAAATAGTATACAAAGCAATAATATTGATATGCAATCAAACACTGATAGCTCAATTTATAACGATTCAAACAAAGGAAGTTCAAGCACATTGTCGGTAGACAGCGCCACTGGAAACTCAAATGCCAACATTCTAGAGGAGCATCCTACGACCGCAGCATCTCTTATTGGGACTACAGATACGTTAACATCATTATCGTCTACTAATGCAAATAAACAAAATACAACTTATGATTACGACACAGAGCAAAATAGTTTGCCAGGTATGTCATCGCCATTAGATTCAAACATACTAATAACAATGAACGATTTATCAATAAACAATGAGACATTTAGGACTGTGACTAGTAAATTACCTGAACCTGTAACGAACAGCTTAGCACAAAACGTCAATATTGATAGAGAAAGAATAACACAAAGTTCATTCAACGTTGATGTAGTTGATCAATCAAGCACGCTTCAGCCTGATACGGATCTCAATAAGGTATCAACAGACGAAACGTTACAAAATGTTGAAGAATCTTTTACAAAAAGTGATATACGAACAACCCCAATGTCATCTATAAATAAGAATGTTGACATACGAAATTCGGGATTAGGAGGAGCTACTACTACGGATATTGAATATGAAACTACTATAGCCCAAACTACTATGAATATGGCGACTGAGGTTGAGTCATTGTACACTACAGCTTCTCTTCCAGTAATCCAATTGAGTACTGATAATTTTGAAAATCCTACTATCAGTTATAATAATGGTAGTGTCAAAAGCTTAAATGAAAGAAGAATAGTTGAAATTACTAACTCTGCAGTTGAAGATACTCAAACAACTATTAGTGAAGTGCAAAATGGGATAACAAAACCAATAATAAACCAAATGTCAACAGTAAATGATAACAATTTTCGTGAAACCACCGAAACCATAATTACGACGGAACAAATGGACGCAAATAATTTAAAACCTTTAGAAAGTATACAATCGAATATCTCTATAATAGACATAATAAATGGTAACCAGACGCAATCAGTAAGTAATATAAATGAAGCAATGGATACAACTTCTACTTCTAGTTACTATGCCAATGGGGAAGTTGTGTTAAAAACGACAAATTTTGGTAACGATTTAAAACACGATCTTGCAGGTACATTCTCTACATCAACTGCATCTTCATTTGTCATAGAATCTGTCACGAACTCAATAACAAATAGTACTTTTACTATAGACATTGATGCTGATACATACCTTCAAAATAAAAAGCAATCAACAATACAGACGGTAGACATAGTATCCCAAGACAGTAAAACTGAAGAGCCATCTGTATCAAACCCTATATTTGAATTAAAAGAAACTATAACTACAGAATCAAACAACAATTTTGATTTATCAACCCTTGAAACCATTTACAAAGAAGGGTTAAGCAGCGATATCCAGGACGTTACTGCTACAAGTACACTACAAAATCAGCGAACATCGCAAACGTTAGTAAATTCAAATCCACACCCAAAATCCACCAACGGTTCTAGTGTAACAATGGAGATAACTTTGCCCATTGATGTCGATACTCCGCTAAAAACGTCAACCCAAATTTCTGGATTGATCGTTGATCAAGTATCACTGGGACCTAGCAAATCTTCTAACAGCAAGCAAACCACTCAAACTTTATCAGAGCTTGAAAATGTTAAAGTAGAAGAGAATAATAAAGAAACTACTATTACAGATTTTAATACACATCTTATTAAAAAGAATATGGGAGATACTACAGAAGCTACACTTACGGAAGAAAGAATTTCTGAAATTGTTGTCAGGACCACGACAGCTGTTTTACCTACTGTAACGCAAGCAGCAATTAAAAACGTACAGGATGCGAGGATCGAAGATGCATTAAGTGGCGATCATACTATATTGCATTTGGGGGTAACAGGTTCAACGACATCTCAAACTAATATTAACAGTATCAAAGATGTAACACACAACGTACACAGTTCAACCGAAATAATATCAACTGTCAAAGAAGCTACTGATATTATAACAGGCGCGGACATAATAATAGATAAACTACCAGATAAATCTACACATTCTGGTATAACGTCAGAATTAAATCTGAATTCACAGAAGAAAAGGGAAGACACAGAAAGTAATGGAATGCAAAGTGAAATTGAAGGAAACGATTCAGCGCGAACGCTAATTGACAAAACTGAAGTTAGTAAACTTAAAAATACAAAAGAGGAACTTTTACCTCAAAATAATGGACGCAATACACAACACACTAGTAATGATCAAATCGAAACAGTTCCCACGCATAAATTGAAGGATGGCCAAGCTGTTGACAACCATTCATCAAACACTAAATCTAAAATAGACAAAACTGAAAATGAAAAACATAATAATATAAAACAGGAACAGTTGACTCAAAATAATGGACTTCGTTCACCACACAACAGTAACGATCAAATCGAGACAGCTCCGACACATGTAGTGACGGAAAATAGCCAAACTATTGACAGCCATTCCTCCAACAGTAAATCTGAGGAATCCAACCAAAGTAAAAATGATGGACTCCGTTCACCACACACCAGTACCGATCAAATCGAGACAGCTCCGACACATGTACTGACGGAAAATAGCCAAGCTATTGACAGCCATTCCTCCAACAGTAAATCTGAGGAATCCAACCAAAGTAAAAATGATGGACTCCGTTCACCACACACCAGTACCGATCAAATCGAGACAGCTCCGACACATGTACTGACGGAAAATAGCCAAGCTATTGACAGCCATTCCTCCAACAGTAAATCTGAGGAATCCAACCAAAGTAAAAATGATGGACTCCGTTCATCACACACCAGTAACGATCAAATCGAGACAGCTCCGACACATGTACTGACGGAAAATAGCCAAGCTATTGACAGCCATTCCTCCAACAGTAAATCTGAGGAATCCAACCAAAGTAAAAATGATGGACTCCGTTCATCACACACCAGTAACGATCAAATCGAGACAGCTCCGACACATGTACTGACGGAAAATAGCCAAACTATTGACAGCCATTCCTCCAGCAGTAAATCTGAGGAATCCAACCAAAGTGATCTACATGTACAGAGCACGGATAATATCTCAAGTACTACAGTCCGTTACACACCTCGACCAAAAAACACTAAGAATACTAGAGACAGACACACAGAGGATGTTCTGGGAATACAATCAACTCCTCCTAAACAGATCAAAAGCAACTATGACTGTAAACAGAAACGTGGAAGATATGCCGATGAACAAGATTGCAGAAAATTTTTCATTTGCTTAGGAAATGGTCACGTCATTACTGGAACTTGTCCGGTTAATACCGTTTTCAGCGAAATTAGAAAACAATGTACCAACAATTTATCGCATTGTATAAGAAATAATCAATTCCAATGCCTAACGGAGGGTCGTTTCAGTGATTATTTAGACGATAATGTCTATTACGTGTGCGTTAGAAAGAATGTAAGTTCTGTTATTAGATTTAAATTCCAGTGTCTTAATGGGTACCACCTTAATAAAAGTTCCGTGCGATGTGTCTTGAATACTGATTCCAGTCAATCGGATTCTAAGAGCGATTCGACCAGTACCACTAATGTAAGGGAATCTACACCATCAAGAGACGTTGAGAAGAAAGAAGAGAATGAGAGTTCAGAAAATAAGTTCAGATGTAAAAAGGAAGGCAAGTTCCCTGATTCTTCTAATCCTAGACGATATTTCGAGTGCAAAAGAGACAATGATGGATACAGACAGAAGAGGAAAAAATGCAGAAACCACAAATTCTACAATAAGGAAAAGAAAACTTGTGTAGATGAAGACAGTGATGTGAGCAATGAAAGTGGATAAAAGGAGAATTAAAGCCTAGGTCTTATCATTGCAAAGACAAAAAAATTGCCTATTTATCCTTTGTTACCTAATTTCTAGAACTGTTATGTAAAATTTATAGCTTTGTTAATGCTACCATAACCTGGATAGATAAAACTTGTGATAAGATTTTATGCTTGTGATGTAAATAGTAGGTAATGAAAACTGCGAATCGTAATCTATTTATTCACTAACATTTTAGTTTTATAAGCCTTTCTTGGATGGCAATATGGCAATGTACATTGTACCATTATAACTTTGTTTTATATTTATATATACTACTATTAAGTACTTAATGAAATATGACATCAACTCAGTCTTTATTAAATCCAATATGATTTTGTTATTGTTCAACAATTTTTACATTCGTGGTCTTCGAAAAGCAGCAGAATTTTCTTGAATAAACTGGTCTTCTTCATCTCTCACTAGCGTCACGCAGAATTGGTTTGAAAATATCGTGCATGTTATGGAAGACTGTCCTCGGGCCGGTCGTGAAGGGCAAAAGTAAGTAGCCTTCGCCGGTGTTTGGTCCTGTGTCACAGTAAACTTGTAGTTTTTACAATCTATTGTACTGCGGTCTGGGTTTCCAGATGTTACTTTGACACGGTCGTTGTCCATCCTTCTGTAGTCATTATCGAAGAGATCCGCGGGTTTAGTTGTGTTGGTGATTGGACACCTGTATTTATCTGGAGCGGAACACGTTCGAGAGTAGCCGTTGAAGACAGTGTTTCCTGAACATTTGAACTTGATTCCCTGAAAACGATTCTTATTAGGTATGCAAAGGATGTAACCCTTACATCCTGGTACGTTAGGATCTGCTATTCTCTCATTTCTGTGGCATCTTATAGTTCTTGTGAATGTAGAGTCGATAAAATTAACGATATTTTCACAAACATCGCTAGAATCTTCATTGCAAACGGTGTTAGGCGGACATAAAAATGCTGGGCCAAATAGATTATCACCTTCGCAAAGGCGGATTTTATTGTTTCTTTCGCAAATAAATCCGTACGGGCCACAGTCGAAGTTTCTTGAGTTGTAACCGATGGCTGCGGCTCGGTTAACTACAATCTAGAACAATAAGGTAATTAGATGAGGAAATGATGATGCCTAACGGAAGTCTAAAAATTCTAAAAACTGTGCATGTGCAGTGGCACCAGAATTACTTAAAATAAACATATTTTCGAAGTTTTATTTGTTTGAGAATATATTTAATTTATTCATTGGCCGTGTGTTTTCCGGCTATATAATAGGGCCACCCCTTGGGAGCATCCCGTGTCCCTCTCATCCCGTGGGAGCTGTGAGTCTCGGCAGAGGGACATCTTCGGAGAGTGGGCAGTAACGGTCTCCGTTTCCCAAGAATTCCAACTACTGCGATCATCAAGCCTCCTCCTACCAAGCGTGGTGATTACGGCAAAATCCCTCTATCTATGCCCTGTATATGAATAGTTTATGGCGTTCTATGGGGGCTTATGTTCAGCAGTGGACGTCTTCTGGCTGATGATGTTGATCGTTGATTGTTGATTATTTTATCGATTGTCAACTTTAACAAAAAGCGAGACATGAGCTGCTGAGTAAACATTGATCAGGCACCGGAATTAGGGGATAATTTGGTCAAAAGACTGATTTGGACACTTACCGTAAACAAGGCAAGTTTACACAAAATCTGCAACATTTTCCAATGTTCACTACCGTGGTTTTTGAGAAGACGTCTAACACACGACTAACAGAGATGAGTGGCTTTCTTTAACGCATCCATTTGAACAATTATAGTTTTTAACACCTTTCGGCGACAATATGGAGAAATGTTCACTGGGTCATGCGGACAGATATGTAACGGTATATATGATTTTTGTCTTTAAACCGAACCAAAATAGTTATGCAGGGTTATTTGTTTATCAGTGAGATTCATTGTAAACTTCACTATGGAACAAAATTAAAAATAGAAAAAATCTATCAGCTGTTTCATACTTAAGGTTTTTCTATAAGAATACGAGTATGTATGGAATAGCTGAATTTCTCAGCTGCTGCTGACTTTCATCATCATTATCATCTCAGCCATAGGACGTCCATTGCTGAACATAGGCCTCTCATAGATTTCCATCCAGTCCGGTGGTAAGGGGCCTGCATCCAGCGTGTTCCTGCCGTCCTTATCAGCCTTTAATAGGAATTTTTTTTGTAAAAGTTGTTTCTAATTATGATTTCTAACTATGTCCCTTTAAGAGGATTCATAAAGTTGTAGTGTTTAATAAGATCACAAAATCAAAATGGGCACCAAGAAGATTCTTGGTAAGTAATTGCGTGAAAAGACAGGAATAGTGTCTTCAATCTCTACACTCAAAACCAAAATTCACATAATTTGGTTTAGCGGTAAAAGCGTGAAAACCTAATAGACAGAAAGAATAACTTTCGTATTTATATTGTTAGTATAAGCCTATTGCTACAATGAATCGTGTCGCATTTAGTTTAGCCTTCTAGGTCACGTAAAGGGAACGCTCATATTGCATCGAAGAGGGTCAACGAAAGCAAAATTAGACGCATTGTTGATGATTTATGTATTGCTTCGCAAATAATACAATTTTTTCCTAGAGGTAATTTACTTAGCTTGACCAATTTTATATTATATTTTTGTAACGAATGTGGTCAAACTCAAAATCTTAGGCAACAATTTTAGGTTCCTTTTCTGCTGTGATTTTAGAAGCATATCAAATAATCTTTCTCGTATTGTTTTTACGATGAAGTATTTCGGTATAACCTGTCTTTGTTGCCAAAAAAGCGAAACAATAAATATTACTAACAAACTGCAGGCCATAACAAACGCGTGCCAAATCGGTCGAACTCACAAACCTACTCGAGTCACGAATTACCGCAACAATATTATTTGTTCATTGTTTCACAGAAAATCGGGTGCATTGAACTTTTTTGAAGTTGTTTACGTTGGGTCAAGTGCGTCTCTTAAAAATTAAGAAGTTTTAGTTTGTGTTTCAAATACATACTTCAAAAGTTATGCGCAAAGTGATCAATGCGGGCATAATGAAAATTGACCGGATATATTGGGCAATGTGATTAATTATGACCTAAACTTCATTATTCATCACATTACCATATTGGGCAGAGTAATAAATAAGCCATGTTTTCCAAACAAAACTTCCAAACAAAACGGAAGGGGTTCTACTAGACTGTTCCTCGCAGCTTTAAACTGATGAATCAATTTCGATTTTGTTTATGTTTTTAAATGTGACCTGATAGAGGAGAGTTCTTAAGGACTATAGGGATTTCTCATAAAAATCATCTCTTTTCTAGTGGCTGATGGTTCTTATAAGCAATTTCCAGTTAACCGCGCCTTATGGCATTCTAAGGGGAGCACGATGTGCAGGTGTTGACATTCCAACCGAAGATCATAATGATCCGCTATCAGATAACATTTAAAAACAAAAAGAAAACTAAATCCAAATAGTATTTAGTTAGTATATAGTATATATTAGCCATAGACAGTCAGTAGAACCCTTTCCTTGTTGTTTGGGAGTTTAAACATGGCTTATTCATTACTCTGCCTAATTGACGATGGACATTATGAATAATGCCCGGACAAAATGAACACTAGGTACACTGCCTACCCCTTAGGGAAAATGGTTTGATTGTATGTTATGTTATAATTTGATTAATACAAGCGTTATTATCACATTGCCCTCTCATATAAGGCATTCTGAATAATGCCCAATTAATCACATTGCCTATAATTTGCATCTGATCTCCAATGTGTTCAGCATCCCCATACATGCTTATGTATAGACACAATACACGCAACCATTGCAGTGAAAATTTTGATAACACATTGAAATAACTACAGACCTATTTAATATAAAAGTGGAAAAGCATATGTGCACTTTAAGAGTGAAAGACTGCCTCTGTGGCG
The DNA here is from genome assembly GCA_947063395.1 of Hemistola chrysoprasaria. Lineage (NCBI taxonomy): Eukaryota > Metazoa > Arthropoda > Insecta > Lepidoptera > Geometridae > Hemistola > Hemistola chrysoprasaria. The sequence goes on from OX346715.1 coordinate 4,980,488, forward strand.
TAGAGGGCGCAAGCTCGACTGCCAATCAAGAGGTCCCGGGTTCGATCCCCAGGTCAGGCAGTGTTAAATATTGGATTTTTCCATTAGGAATTATCTCAATAACTGGCTGGAGTCTGGAACTGTGCCCGGTAGATGGCAATAGGCTCGCCATTACATGGGACCAATAACATACTGGCGAAATGTGGGTGTATCTACTATGGGACTGAGTCCTGGGTACTCCACTGCCTACCCCTTCGGGAAAAAGGCGTAAGTTTTTTTATTAATGTAGAATGATAGATCTCTACCTACTTTTGTAGATAGTCGATATTTGGCCCATATCAAAACACAGCCTTACTCATTACTTAATTTCATGTTATTAGATACATAGATACACTCACATACACACAATTACTTCCACATTTTAGTATTATCAGTCTAATGAAATTAAATTATTCTCTAAGCCCGGAGCAAAGGAAACAAAATTAAAATCTAAATGCGTATTATATTATTATTAAATTAACCTATAGCTAACAATACTAAATACAATATTAACTAACATTACTCGTCGTCCGATGAAGTTTCGCTGTCGCTCTCCGAACTCGTTGATGAGTCTGAAGTGTGACGTACGGGACCACCGGTTTTTGCTCTGTTGAATAAACAATGTTATATTTAGGAGAAAATCTATACGAAAACCTGCCAGCCTATCATGACACGGGGGATAACTAGTTTTCCCCGTTTATTCTCTCTTTCGCGCCTGAACAATTAATATCTGCTATCTCGTGCTAACCCCCTAGGACTTCGTATTCCCTGCTCACTGTGCTACCGGGGCTGATATGACAATGACACTGATATACTCTATATAACGTGTTAAAAAAGTTGTAGGAATACTACATCTACCAGTCAAACTAAACAATTTTCGAATGAGAGAAAAAAAATTGTAAAAAAATTGGATTTGAAAATATAAAAATTAGAAAGAAAGTAGATATAAAAATTAGAAAGAAAATAGATTCTTTTTGCGTATTTTAATTCTTTCTTTTGCAAGTTGCTAAGGTTGACGGGTAGATACACACCCTTACTAATTTAGGACAACTTTTTGTAACACGTTCATAGAGTCTAAACCATTTCAGCAGTTTCTTCGGCGTTCAATAGGGCCCGCACATATCACCAAGGCGCGGCGCCGCCACCGTATCACGGCGGTACACGATAGGCGTTATTCAATAAATTGTTAAGGTGATTTGTCTTCCATATAAAATGAAAATACACAAATGCGAAGAACTAGAGAACCATTTTTCACGCAATCATTTGTGGTTGGCTCTAATCTGGCTTTTATTTGCGCGAAAACATATTTGGTTTATGAAAGTTAGTTAGTTAGTCCCTATTTCTTCATACATACATTATACAGTCACGCCTTGTTCCCGGTGGGGTAGGCAGAGACTATTTCCCTCCACTTGCTACGATCCTGACAACTTTCGCTTCGTTCACTTTCATGACATTTTTCATACATGCTCGTCGGTTGTAGGTACTTTTGACTTGGCCTTTCCTATCAATATTTCTTTATATGTATGTTTTGTTTTTTTAATTTTGTATAGAAGACTAATCAGCTTAAGGCATACACATATGTATGAATAGTGTAGGGTTCCATACTAAGATACCTGAACGCAACGCTACTCATTCTAAGAACATACAGCGCCATCTAGCCAATTTCGAAAATTCTACGGTTTTGGGTATTTTTCTTTACTTGTGATATAAATCTTGCTTCTTGCCAATATTATTAATTTAAATAGTTTGGCAAAAATATATTATTCAAGCGAAATAAAACTGCTTTATAAAACCTACAAGGACAAAAAATCCAAAACCGAGTACCGAGAGATCTTACCGAGATTCGAACCCCAGATCTTAGATCGTAATCGCTCAAGCAAACTAGGCTACAAAGATGTCAACGTTAGTGATAAAAATTTGATATGCATTTTACCCTTTATTCCCTTGCGCGATGTTATGGAATTATGCTGTAAAATGGCCATAACTTAGAAGTATGATATTTTACAACCACAAGGGACCGCAGACCCAGACCTGAGTTGTCGATGTCAATTTCAACTTGATACCTCCACGTGTTCCCATGAAAAAGTGTCTTCACAGACGGACAGACAGACAAAAAGTGATCTTATACAGGTTCCCCTTTTTCGTTTTGAGGTACGGATCCCTAAAAACCATCAATAATGATTAATCCTGAGTGAAGGACGCCTAATTTCTTCTTAAATGAAGACAATTATCACATATTAGCGCCTTAGGTGTCATTTCGTCACGTCAAACTTTTAACATCCCTTTTTGTTGGATCGGGTTAATAATATTGAACTTACAAATGATAAGCCTCGGCGACGGCGAGTGCAGCCGGGTGCAGCGAGCTAGCTACAGCCGCAGGTTCCTTGTCCAACACTGCTTGTATTTCTTCAATGGGACGGTTCAACATAACGCCTAGAACTTGCTGGCTCGCCGATATTGCTTCGTCGAACCCATACTCTGCTAGGTAGCTTACTGCAGTCTGTTGGACAATACATTAAATTTATGTATTTATTTCAGGCAATAATACATTATCACAATGATATAGCTCGACAGAAAAGAGTAGAAACGGGACCAATTTAAAGTGTACGTGTTGACTTAAGAGTTTTTCTCGTTGATAAATACAGTGGCGCCCCCATTATTTTCTACTCTTTTCTGTCGAGCTATAGTATAAGCACAGAATACTAAAGACACTCCTCAAAATAATTTAAATAAATAGCGACTCTAGCTCCGACGCATAAAGTGCAATTCAGGTCGCACAGCGCCTAACTAATTATCGTTATATCAATTTATATTACAAGCTGACTCTCTTTTTATCGCGTATATCTCTATCTGTTCTCTCTGTCTAGCCCATAGAAATGGGAAAAGGTGTGAAGCTTTTTTATTTATGTTAGTGAGTGACAAGACGAGCAAATCAGGTACCTGATGGTAAGCATCATCATTGCGCATATCAGACACAGTGCCACCCAGTGTTTTAAAATTCAAAATTCTTCGCGGCACTGCACTGCGCCTGTCACCCTGAGATATGAGTTGTTGAATGTCGTCTTGCCCAGTAATTTCGGTGGTAACATTGCCCTTCAGACCGCAACACAGTAATGTTTGAACATTACTGCTTGGCGGATGAATAACTGGCAAAGGTGTGGTACTTCCGCACCGATTCCCTGTTTCCCTATCTTGGCAGGTTTCTGCGCAGCGTCGACTATAGTCTGTGGTTTTGGGACGCCTGAACCATCTTCGTTCTTCTGCTTTGTATGGCTTTCAAAAATGAACCTTATTAAAACCAAGTTAAGGATTTTATTAGTTTACCGCAGCTATTTCTTGTTTCCCTATCTTAGCAGCTTTCTGCGCAGCGTCGACTATAGTCTGTGGTTTAGGGACGCCTGAAGCCTCTTCGTTCTTCTGTTTTGTATGGCTTTCAAAAATGAACCTTATTAAAACCAAGTTAGGGATTAAATTAGCTTACCGCAGCAATTCCTTGTTTCCCTATCTTGGCTGCTTTCTGCGCAGCGTCGACTATAGTCTGTGGTTTAGGGACGCCTGAAGCCTCTTCGTTCTTTAACTTTTGTATGGCCTTTTCTACGCTTTCCCAAGCATTATCGGCCTTGTCTTTGCTATCTGAACATATTTCTATTATGTTTGATAGAGCTGCTGCTGATAATCTAAAAAAATACACATATTCTATAACAGGGTTACTGTTTTTTGACATCCTCCTCTGCATATTGATTTATTACTATTATTTTGCAAGTGAGATTATATAATATTTGAATTATATTAACAACCGGCGGTCTTATCGCACTAAGAAATTTTTTACAGACTGACTATTTAGACAGTACAGAGTTACTATTAAATCATTCGATATTTTTTGATCTTAAATTAAGATGAAGATAATTCATAACCATTCCCATCCGCAATCAATCCTAACATGCCTCTATCCGTTCAAAGGCTAGTTGCCTGGAAGAGATCGCTCAAAGCGATAAGGCCGCCCATTGTCAACTAATAACAGTTAATTTAAGTATTTAAAGTTCTATGTATATTCTTATATTGTATATTCTTAATTTTTTCTATGTAATAGGCATTCTATTAATTTCTAATCTACCCTCTTAAATAGCTAATAAGTTATGATAAGTTCAATGTTACTCATCATTTTTAACAACTTTCACATATCATACAACCACTCTCTGTATAGAATGTACATACTTTTGTGTGACAGGCGATCTCATATCCTTGACTTCCTCTTCCCCTTCGGCTATTTGTCCAAACTTCAGAATATCTGAGGCGGCTCCGCGCATTTTACTTTGCACTTCGGGTTCTACAGAGTTAGAATAATAGGTATTATTATTGTGTGATGAGGGAACGGGTGTTACAAGATAGAAGTTGAGTGACAAAGATGTATGGTACCAAGCTTTCCCTCGAAAACACTATGGCATATTTAATCTGCGGCTCTTGGAGAATGTTACCGCCAAAAATGAAGTTTGGCAGTGACAGATAGGACGCTGTCATAATATCGAATATAGGCCGACTGCGATGGAATGAAGGAAGGTGTGGCGCTAGTGTCCTTGTGTTAGGACTCCTTCGACCACGAGTTGACTTGAAAATACCAGAAGTTCCAATCGACGCCATGGGAGGATGAACGAAGTCAACCTTTATGAAAGCAGAAGCAAGGGCGCAAAAGGATCAAAACCTATTAGAACTTGATTAAAATAGTGGAATAGGCTAGTTGACTAAATTTGAAAAATTGGTTAATACATTATCTTACTATCTATTTTACCCTAAAAACTTATTATTTTTGAAAAATTCGATCAATTATATTGTGTATTTGTGGTTTTAAAAAATCAATTTGAATTTACCGCAAAAACGCTCCAGACTGTCATGGCGTTTTGAATGACGTCACACCGTGACAAACACAACAAAGGAATCGTGTGTTTTTCTGGGAGTTGTTATAATAAGTCAATGAACATGTATTATATAATTTACACATATTCATACTTACACAGAGGTTTTAGCATTGCGGAATTCCGATGAGCAAAAGTCAGTATTTGATGCGAAAAAATTGCCGAGCATGACGGCGTCAATTCTGGGTAAATTCGTACTATTTGCTTTAATAAATCCTGATTCCATAGCGAAATATATCTGTCTTTCAAGAAATAACTGAAAACCACTATGTTAACTTGTCAAAAATAGCTAAAAAACGAAAAACTAATTAAATAACTTGCTCTGTTTTATGGAAACGTCAACAACAACAATGATGTTTGCCGCGGTGTGACGTCACGCTTTCTGATTGGTGTTTAATATCACGTGATCGTACGCCTAGTTTTACGGAATTTATTTATTGAAAATATTATTAATCTTTATTTCGTTTTATAAATCATTTAGTTTTTTAGTATTTCTACATCTTAGTTAATAATCAGAAACAACCGTGATTCCGATTTATTTATAGTGGACACAACCCTATTGTTAAAAAATAAAAAAAAAGATATCTTCTGGTGTTTTAATTTTTTAATTATTCATTTTACATATAGAATAAATGGTTTTGTCCGAACTGTGGAGAGGATAGATGCACAAATCCAGATTCCTGTCATTGATAAAATTCCTAATGTAAAACACAATAACAATTTTTGCCTGACCAGGGGATCGAACCCGGGACCTTATGATCGGCAATCGAGCTTACGCCCGAGGCAGTCAACCACTTTTTCAACAAAAACACTTTTTAGCTTAAGTTTGTATAGATACAGCTTGGGAGTCGTTTTCCATCCCAAAAGGTTTGAAATCTAAGGAAGCTGGGCACAGAAAACCTTACACTGTCTATCCTATATTGCCCGGTAGAGAATTTTATTTGCAAAAATATTCCCAAACATAATAGTCCTCTTATTATCGCCGATTAATGAATAATTTGATTTGAATAAAGTGAGGTCAAGTACTAAGTATTATTTTAAAATTTTGACAGCCTGGTTGGCACAGATGGTAGTAACTCTGCTTTCTGTGCCGCAGGCCCCGGGTTCGATCCCCGTCCATGTCTGTTTGATCTGTGTCTGGGTGTTATAAGCTTATATAAGTATGTATATCAGTCAACTGGTTACCATAGTTCAGGCTTCTAGCCTAGTTTGGGACCAGGTGACCGTGTGTGGAAGTTGTCCCATATTATTATTATTATTATTAAAAAAAAGGCGACGCGTGTCAATTTTAATAAAATATTTTCTGAATTTATTACAATTAATGGCAATGCTAAAAATATGATTTATGCACATATCTTATGCACATATCATATTGGTTTTATTTTATAGGCCTAATAGGCCTATAAAATAATACCAAAAACTCCATTACTTAATCATGATTAAAACACCGCCTTACCTTGATAATGGTAACAGTTGACCATAGCGTCAAGTAGTTTCTCAACAAGTCTGTTCTTCTTGGCGTGACCGAATATTACGATCTGTGACCACGCCTGAGCTAAACGATCTCCTGTGCCGTTCAATTCTAGAGTTTTTATTATCTACGGGATGAAAATAACATGTTTATGGATCAATTTCAGATTCGCCTTGTTCCCGTTGGGGTAGGCAGAGACTATTTCTTTCCACTTGCCACGATCCTGACATACAACTTTCGCTTCTTCCACTTTCATCACATTCTTCATGCATGCTCGTCGGTTGTTAGTACTTTTGACCTGGCCTTTCCTTAAGATAACATCAACTCGTTCATGAAAGGTACGCATAGATCGACACCTACCGACTTGACCATTCACATTTCCATCCTCTCCACATGTCCGAACCATCTTAGCAATCCTTTCTCTATCTTTGTCACTACATCTTCTAACACGCCACAGCGATCCCTTATCACACTGTTCTTCACTTTGTCCATCAAGATTCGAATCAGAAATGAGGAGATCCCTAGACGAATGAAAGTTAGCGACAGCGGATTAGCAAGTTGATGTTTCAATGGGCAGGGCACGTAGCACGTAGAACTGATGGCCGATGGGGCTGTAAGGTTCTCGAATGGAGACCACGGACCGGCATGCGTAGAGTAGGACGTCCACCCACAAGGTGGACAGACTTTCTGATAAATACGGCGGCACGCGTTGGTGGCGGGCCGCTTACAACCAGACTGGATGGAAATCTATGGGGGAGGCCTATGTTCAGCAGTGGACGTCCTATCGCTGAGATGATGATGATGAATTTCAGATTGGGAAGTTATGTATATCGGTAAGGCCGCGAAAGAATTTGTAGGAAACTTTGGGACCTGAAACTGACAATATTGGTTGTCCACATATCCCACATATGAATAACTGATGAAGCAGTGTAATTGGGGTGTTGTTGTTGTTAGCCTATTGTGTCCCACTGCTGGGCAATGGCCTCCCCCAAGTCTTTCCAATGTTCTCGGTCCAGTGCCGCCCATTGCCAGCTCGCTTGGTATGAGTACAAATCGTCACGTTATCTCTTTCTGGGCCGGCCTCGGCGGCGACAATCTCAATTGGGGTTACCCGTTAGAATATAAATTCTAATTATTATTATTTCTACAAATGGGTAGTTTAAGAATGGAACATTCCGTGATTAGGATGTTCAAGAAATTATAATTTTAGGATGGTAAAATTATAAGTACTGACCTCTTCCATAACTGAAGGTTCAGGAACATACACATTTGGTATCAACGTGTCCAACAGTTCTGTTGTCCTTTCAAACGGTGCGTGTCTGTAAAATTATCAATTTTTAGAGTTCCGTACCTCAAAATGAAAAAATAGGATCACTTTGTTGTCTTTCTGTCTGTCTGTCCGTCTGTCAAGACACTTTTTAATGGCAACGCGTGGAGGTATCAAGTTGAAATTGATATTATCTACTCAGATCTGCGGCCCCATGTGCCTGTAAAAAAATTGATACATCTAAGTTAACAAAATCAACAGTTATGGCCATTTTAATGTATATTCTCATACTTTGCGCAAGGAACTAATAGATGGCGCCGTCTGTTCTTTGTAATAGGCGGACTGTTTTGAGGTTTAGAAGCAATTTGTTCAGGTGTCTAGGTATGGAACTACACTATGCATATGTCAGGATCGTAGCAAGTGGAAAGAAATAGTCTCTGCCTACCCCAATGGGAACAAGGCGTGACTGTATGTATGTATGTACTATGCATACATACATATATGCTTTAACAATTTATTAATTCAAACGTTTTCCACTTATATACGAGTATAAACATATACATACAACGAGTATAAAGTAGTTTTTTGTTTATATGGTTTTGTTTTTAAAAGGCTACTGCTAATCAACAAAATCTCTTAACCTTTCAGAGATGAGGGACCATTATACAAGCATGAAGTCTTGCTATGGACCACTACCGGAGTTCTTAATCTAAAAAGTAGTGATATTAGGTATTTATCGGAAATATGGAATTCTCAAGGAAGGACTTTAAATATTTATTTGCTGTTATACAACGTATTTTTTGTAGTACGTAGTTGTTTGTTGTAGTTTTTTGTTTGTAGTAGTAGGCCTTTTTTGCAGGGGGCCGCCTGGGGAAGTACCACACATTTGACAGTTATTCATCCGCCAAGCAGTTATGTGCAAACATTACTGTGTTCCGGTCTGAAGGGCAATGTTACCAGCGAAATTACTGGTTTATCCCAGGGTGACAGGCACAGTGCAGTGCCGCGCAGAATTTTGAATTTTAAAACACTGAGTGGCACTGTGTCTGATATGGGCAATCATGATGCTTACCATCAGGCACCTGATTTGCTCGTCTTGTCACTCAACAACATAAAAAAAAGTACAACTGGATAAATGCCCCTTTTTAATTAGTTGATACTTGAAATATAACACTAATGAAGAAGAACTAATCTCTTCTATCAGCGTCTTTGATTCTTCATAGTTTGTATGGGAAATTATGTACCTTAAAATATACGCAGTTTTGTTTATGTTTTGTAGGTACAACGGAATTTCGCCACGTATTAGAGCTGTTTTTAATGAGTATAACGTTTCGTATAGTACAATACATACCTGCAAGCAACGGTAATGAAGTGTCTATAATAAATGCTTTCTTTATAAGCGTCGCCGGCCAATTTATAGTTGTCGCCTTTCATTAGCAAAGCTTGGACACGCTCAGCCATTTTTATATCCTGGATGAAGAAAAAAGTTCTATAGTAACACGAGCTTATTGCCAAAATATTCACATTTATTACTTCTTATTTCCTTTAATTATTGGTTCCGTACCTGAAAAACTACCAAATAGGATCACTTTGGTATCTTTCTGTCTGTCAAGACCCTTTTCTCATGAAAGCGTGGAGGTATCTAGTCGAAATTAATATCTAATACTAAAGTCAAGTCTTTTTCTGCTGCAAAAAACTCAAAAGATACATGCGTTTTATGGCATATTTTGATGATATTGCAAAAGAATCAATATCTTTAGGATATACTTTCCATTAATCTATAATCATGAAAGAACAAAAAGCAAAGCCTATTTTAATTAATGGAAACAACTGATTACCAATGGCATAGGTAATTTTTTCCCTAAGGCATGAAACTCTACACTAGGCATCGTTATAGGCACGAAATATGAAAGTATGTATACCTGTAAATGATCACTGCAGACCCCCATAGCCGTAATAAAGAAGTTAGTATCTGCCGCTTCTTTAGGAACCAAGTTGCTTCTACTTTCCAAATCAGTTAGAATCGTTGATAGAATGTCTATACGCGGGCCTCCTGTAAGAGATTATTAATATTAAGGATGGTCATAACTAGGTACTTATATCGGAAATGCAAAAGTTTGTGTGGATGGATGGATGGATGTTTGTTACTCTTTCACTTCAAAACTACTAAGCCGATTGGGCTGAAATACGGTACCTATGTAGATAGTTTAGACCCTGAAATAACATATAGGGTACTTTTTATTCCGATATTCCCACGGGAACGAAGACTACGCGAGTGAAACCGCGGGGCACTGTTAGTATAATAATAATTGGTTCTTCACTTGGCCTTACCCACAATTAAAGCATTGGAGTTAATATTTTATTTTAAGACATATAAATAACAACGTTAAGTTTTGTAGTGGTAGGCCTCTTTTGCAGGAGGCCGCCTGGGGAAGTACCACCCCTTTGCCAGTTATTCATCCCCCAAGCAGTAATGTGCAAACATTACTGAGTACCAGCAATGTTACCAGCGAAATTACTGGGCATGATGAGATTCAACAACTAATAGGCGCAGTGCAGTGCCGCGCAGAATTTTGAATTTTAAAACACTGGATGGCACTATGTCTGATATGGGCAATCATGATGCTTACCATCAGGCACCTGACTTGCTCGTCTTGTCACTCACTATCATAAAAAAAATCTCCAAACACAAATTCCACAGACTACAGAGCTACAAATTAATATAATAATACTCACTCTCCTTACAAAACAAGCACAGTAGATAATAATAAGCGGCCAGTCCGGGCTGAATGCCTAGTTGTTTGAACTCGGCGAGTAAACTGGTCGCCAGTTGCTGCAGCTGTGGGCCTCCGCCCCATACTGACACTGATCGGAGACAAGAGTTTAGTGTGGCTTCGTTTGGAGATAGACCCTGGAAATAATCACGTTGATATAAAGTTATGAGTTTTGCAGTCCCGCCTTGTTTCCGTTGGGGTAGGCAGACTATTTCTTCCTTGTTTCTTTGTTGTTCTTACTTTCCACGGCATGTGGAGAGAAAGTCTCTGCCGGAGGATCGTAATCCTGACATAAAATAAATCCTGACATAAATTTTTATTATTATCAATTTTATAATCTTAATATAATTTATTAATATATTGTACGCCAAAAGGCATAAACATGTTGAGACAATTTTAGAACGTTATGCAATTTCAACAGCAAGACATTTCAACTGTTATGTTTAACACATGTTTAGACAAAATAAATATCTTTGAATCTTTGAATCTTTAAAAAAAAAATTTCGCTGTTTTCACTTTCATCACATCTTACTAATATTATAAATGCGAAAGTTTGTGAGGATGGATGGACGGATGGATGGATGGATGTTTGTTACTCTTTCACGCCAAAACTACTGAGCCGATTGAGTTGAAATTTTGTATGTAGGTAGCTCAGACTCTGGGATAACACATGGGGTACTTTTTTCCCGATATTCCCACGGGAACGATTTCTACGCGGGTGAAACCGCGGGGCACAGCTAGTTCTTCATATCTGTTTGTGGGTTCCTTATTCATTCATCAATTTGATCAGAATTAATCTAATCAGTTTAATTTATGTTGGCAAGGTTTTTTTTTTGCCATAAGTGACAAACAAGCAGACGGGCTGCCTGATCATCATCATCATCTCAGCCATAGGACGTCCACTGCTGAACATAGGCCTCCCCTATAGATTTCCATCCAGTCCGGTTATAAGCAGCCCGCCACCGTATCTGCCGTATTTATCAGAAAGTCTGTCCACTTTGTGGGTGGACGTCCTACGCTGTGCTTGCCGGTCCGTGGTCTCCACCGCGTAGTCTTCGTTCCCGTGGGAATATTGGGATAAAAAGTAATTTTTATGTTTTTCCAGGGTCTAAACTACCGAATTTCACCCCAATCAGTTCGGTAGTTTTGTCGTGAAAAAGTAACAAACATCCAATCATCCATCCTCATAAACTTTTGCATTTATAATGTTAGTAGGGTATATTAGTCTTTGATATATAAATAGTTAGTTAGTTAGTTAGTTAGTTTTGTTTATTATATGTTTTAATAACTTTTCATGTTTTGCACTCCACCCAATTTCTGTAACATTTTATTAACATAACTGGTAGAAAATCCTACCTTAGCATTAAGTTAGTCCTCGCATTGGGCTGAATTATAAATAAATAAATACATATCTCTGAATGTTGCTGTTGAGACCCAAAGGATTCATTTGTAAACTCATGAAAAGTATATAAGCTTACCTGATCATTCATATCAACCAGCAGTTTCTTCAATGCCTCAGTACGTAAGGCAGTCCCCTCCTTCAAGAATCCAACACAAGCTATTAAGGAGTTGTACACACTTGTTGATAACTTGAAGCCTTGTTCTAGTGCCTCTTGTGTGAGTTGATGAGCTCTTTCTGCCTGTAAATAATTGTGGACGATGATTAATTTACTGTTAAAGATGTGTAAATAATATGTGACAACTCCACATATGGTTTTATGATCCCAAACTAGGCTTGATAATGATAACAATATTTATGAACAAAAACTGAAAGTAAAACATACAAAACTAATAACAGGATTTACAAACGAAACTGTACTATGTAGAATAATATATATTATAGAAGATTGATCTCTATTCAAAGGTACAACAGATCAACTTGATATTAGAGGACTCTAGACAATCAACGAACTTTGGGCATTAAGCAAGCAACAAGAGTTTATGAAGGACAATTGGAGAATTAAAAAAGAATTGGAGACTGTTGGCAGAGGCCTCTGACCAAATATTAGGTTATAAAAGTTTGAACATGAAAAAATCTGAATATAGCGTATACTTCTCTCTATATGTATCTATATTCACCTACAAATTGCCTCTCTTTCTATCGCATATCTCTAGCTTTTCTCTTTTTCTAGGCCATCGAAATACTACGACTAATTGTACCTTCATACATATAATGCGGAGTGTCCCAGGCATAGCCAAGGCGACAAAAAACATGAAGAGTAAGATGTCAGTGAGTGAAGAGTCTGAGACATAATCTAACACCACAATAAATATTAACCAACCTGATAATATTTGGCCATTCCTTGTATAATTGCACAATAAGCTTCTGATGTTTTAGGTTCCATTGATGTGAAGATTTTATCAGCTAGGCCTCCTAATCTGAAATTATTGAATTCGATTACGCTAGGTAATGGTTTTATCATAGTTCTGGTTAATATTAATCAATAGTAATATTTTATGGTAATTTATTGTAACTGATTGTGAAACAAAATATCAAAGGTTCTCAAGTTTGTGTTTTGTCTGTTCTGAAACAGGGCATGTTTCACTGCACAGTTATTGCATTAAAAAAAAAACAATTGACTAAATCAAATGTTTTGTATTCCCCCGTTTCCTCCGAATACAGTAAACCTATTTGATATATTTATAACCTGATATTTTAAAGATGAAGTAAAGTATGCCCTTATCATTTTATTTTTGTTTATTAACTCTACATTTTTTGTAGTGAATGTCCAATCACGTGAGTAAAAATGGGATTTTTGGAAGTTCACTATGAAAAAGGGTTAATAAGATATATTAAAATGACAGGGACATAGGTTACTTTACTATAAAGATATCAGGATATAAATTTATAGAACGGGTTTATTATTTGGAGGAAACAGGGGAGAATACAAAACAAATATTTGGTAAATTTTTCATAGGATTGTGTCAAATTCCTAGAAGGCTGTGTACAAACTACTTAAAGTGATAACATACCTCCATGTGGCACCCTGTCGTTCCCTAGTTGTAGCAGCAAACCATCTCTCTTCAAGCCATTCCAAAGAATCCGGTTCCTTCTCATTATAGAAACACAATAACTGTAGAAACTGAAGCTTCAGTTCATCATTCACTTTCTCCACACCACCAAGTAGTTGGAACACTTTTATAGAGTCGTCTAATAAGGCATTATGTATGGTGTATTTGAGGTCTTCTTCTGTTACCTGGGTTTTAATAATTTAACATTAGTATAGTAGCTCAAGCATGTGAAAAAAGGGTTGTGTTATCAATTTTGATATGAATTCTAATTGTAACATTAGACTTATCACCAACATTTACATATTGTATTTCAAGTGAATAGACCAATAATTAGTCTTTATATATATGAAAATATTTTGTAGAAGTAGTTCCCCTTGGGATCTGCAGAGATTATTTCTCTCTACTGGCTATGATATGACATAAAAATTCTGTTTTGTCAAATATTATCACATTCTTTATTCATGCCCATTGAGTGTGGGTACTTTAGACCTGGCCTTTCCTTAGGACATTATGTACTTACTCAAAAAAAGAATGCCTATGTAGGCTCCTTTACACTTGAACATTCACATTCCAAATCTCTTTCTTCAACCTCCTTTCATTCATCCTCTCTGCATGTCCAAAAGTCCACCACCAAGTAGCTCATAATAACATCAGTCTAAAGAAAAATTTGCCATGGGGTACCTACTACACTCTACTCATGGTTGCCAAAAGAGTCAGCTAAGGGTAATCAGAGCTAAGGGTAATCGCCTGCAAGCATGGCGAATATTGGCAAACCCCCACCTTGTAGGGGAGGCCTATGTTTAGTGAACTTCTAACAGCATAGATGACGATAAAAAGAAAACTAACCTGACTCTCATCTGTGTAAATAGGCTTAGGTTTATAAGCATCTATATGGGGGTTGGCATTGAAGTGAGGTGTTTTCTTCTTGCCAGGAGGATCCCACTCTCTTGTAGAGAACCACTCTGCGTGTTCATCTCTGAGCCATGCTGCTGCCTTCCTGCCGGCCTCAGCTGATAGGGCGTATGCTCGCTTGCGGAAGTTTGACAGTGGTATGAGGTATGGATCATCATGGTATCTGAAGTTGTTAATCTTTTATTAGGTATTTTGCTACTTAGGATAGGTAGCTATTCAACCTAAAGAGGATGCTTTAGGCTGGTAATACTTTGCCAAGGTTATGCAGTAATCCCATATAAACTAGCCGATCTCTGCTGTGCCCCGTCATGAATATGTGACATTGTTTTAGTACTAAAATTCACAAAAGCAGGGTCTTTTAGGTTGAGTTGTGTGTGGTGTCTAATCAGGCTAGCTAGTTGCTGAGGTATGATGAGTGTTGTAAGAATATTGAATGTTTTCAAGGAGGGGAAGGGTGTACTTAGCTACTTACAAAAGTTTAGTTTACTGATGAAATGAATGAAAGTACATTTTGGCATGAAGGGGCAACAAACACAGACCAACAAACTTTCCCATTTATAGTATTGGTAAGATGATACTGTTTATTGGTAAACCACAAACAATGAACCATAAATTAAAACTATACAAAATCAGTGTTAAGTGATAAGCAAATTTTCTCTTTAATAAACAATTTATGAGTCTTGCTTACTTGTAGTGAGCGGCAGTAGGATCAGGTCCTACAGTAGCAGCTAAAGCTTGCAGGATATCGGTGGGACCTCTCGGAATTCGCGGCGGAGGTGAAATGCCGTCAATGGATGTGGTACTCTGAGGTAGCTTCTGACCTTCAATAGTAGCCAGTTTCCTACAGAGACACCGTAATCGTTGCAATTGCCTGTAATTACGGTTTATATCAATCACTAAAATATGATTAGACAATTTTAAACAATTATAAATTTGTTTTCTGTGACCAGAACATAACCTCTGCGATTTGATAACATGGTTTAATTACGATTATCTAAAGATGTTACCTCAAAATTACAATATTTGAATACATTTTAGAGACACAAAATGTATCTTTATTCAATCACCATGTAAAACTTTTGGTATTTATTCAGGAAAAAATTAATTATTATTGTTTTATTTCTTTTCACTTTTTCGTAACATGAAACTACCGAAACTACCTCAAAGCTCTAAATTTTGACATTTTTATTATATGAATATGACAACTGAAAACTGCTGTCAATGTCCAATAGTTTTAAGTAGTTGTCACTGTCACCTATTTTTTTTATAATATTTAGTTCCATAACTTGGTTGTAGCGTTATTTTAGTAAAATAACTTTACAAATTACTATAATTATAAATATTATTATAAAAATGCACTAACTGCTTACTGCTCTCAATAACTAAGATTTATCATCGTGAACACAAAGGATAGAAAATTAGCTTAGGATTGAGGCGATTAAATACGATGTATACCTATGCCTTGGACCTTGATAGAACGATAATCTTACTACAGATTGTAGGATAATCTACTTATTATGGTCAAGTACAAATATTTGGCTCATCCGATATTGCGGCTTTACTGTTAATTACAAAACGAGGGACACTCAGAAAGTATTGCGAAAATAAAAATAAAAAGTTCTATAGGTATACTCTCCACCAGCCTTTATACAAAGTTTCATGCGTCTAAACCAGTTTTCGAAACACTCAACACCTCGTTTACAGCCTGTTCGAACGCTGACAGCGCATCTTTCGGCTTGTAAATTGTAAATGTTGTGTAAATTGTATCCCTTTGGGCTATTTTTTTATTTTCGTGAAATAAAAGAATTCGCACGGTGCTAGGTCAGGGCTGTAAGGAGGGTGACCCAGGAGTTAGACCGGCGAGCTGTCCAGGAAGTTCCTCGTTTTGAGCGCGGTGTGTGCAGGCACGTTGTCGTAGTGGAGCAATAGCCCGCGGAGCCCTGTGTTTGGTCGCTCGTTGTTCACAACAGAGAAAACTTCTGCCAAGCATTTGGTAGTACACCATTTGGAGTCGATGTTTCTTTGGTTCCGTAAAGGAATTGACACCAAGTAGCCTGTCAAATTGAAAAAGCTCGCGATCAAAATCTACCCCCTGCTTCTAAATCGCTTCACTTTGGTCACAGAATTACTGTTTCAAATTAGTTTATCATATAACGGCACCATTCCACCCGGGCCTGCGTCTGAGCAACGGTTAGGTTGTGCGGCACCCAGCGTGAAACTATCCTCCTCACGCGAAGATGCACGCGTAGAATTTCGAGAAGGCGTGAACGCTTCCCGATCCAACCTGCAGTAGGTATGTGCTGAATCTTTTAATACGTAACTCGCCTATTGTCTTGGATTTAATTTTCACTGCTAGCATGTTTTCTTCCGTAATAGCTGTCAAAGGGCGACCACTTCTTTCTTCATCCCCCAAAGTTAGCCGACCGCGCTTGAATTCGTTATACCAACGATATATGGTTGCCTTGAAGGGCTTTCATCCATGAATGCCATTTGAAGTCTATCGTACGATTCGCACGATTTCAGGCCACACTTGAAATCTTAAAAAATCATAGCGCGAAAGTGTTCCCGGCGCAGATCCATTTTTCAATGAGATACGATAATTACATTAGCTTGCAAACAATGTGGAAGGAAATTTTGAAATTGGAACGTATACACCTGTTTTTACTTATAAATAATCATATCAAAATAGATTAAAAGTACAACTGGCCAGTCTCCCATACATAAAAACGTTTTATCGCAATACTTTCTGAGTGGCCTGGTAATTCAATCATAAAAATTAACTGGTGTAACTAATGCAGATATCTTCATTCGTATTGATATAAAAACTTCACCCATTTTCCTGTTTTATGATTAAGCATTCAAGAATTTGAAATGGAGGGTCCGACATTCAAGATAGTCTTTCCTGTTCTTCTTGTAAGTACCTACTTAGAACTTACAGCTTAGGTACTATTAGGTCCACGTACATCAGTAAAGTAAGGTCGTGATAGCGAATAATATTGTTGTCTCGGTCGCACTTCGGTTTTAGGTACGTATTCTATCTTTGTTGTTTATTATATTGAACTGTGCAAACTGCACACTGCACCACTGCACCACTGCACACTGAGCAAATAGCACGTGCCAGCTGTTGAGTAAGCGGTTGGAGACGGTACCCTATCTTCCCTTTTCTTTATATCAATGGGAAGATGTTGTACCACCTCTTAAGTTGCCTAATTATGAGAGATTTTTTTTTTTTTGACTGAGGTATGTTTTTTCTGATGGTGACAGCCCTGATAATCCTGATAGGTTGTAACACTTGCCTACGTTTCCCAGGTACTCTGCATAGCATGGCAGGTCCACACCCAGGTCAACTGCGTCGCACAAGGCCCCGGCCGGCACCCCAACACCAACGACCTCACTTGCCGGAACTACACTCTATGCGTCTACATAACATTGAACAACACCTACTTGACTTACAATTACGCCTGCCCGACTACTTCTGTGTTCAATCCTAACAGTGCTCTGTGCACTACCAACTATACATGTGCCACAGCTACTGGATAAGATTAACTTACTTGGTAAAAGTAGGTAGAGCGTCTTATACATCTTATTTTAAAAAAGTGTAGTAATATTTAAGAGTGTAAACAATTTGCAAAAGAAATAATTATGAAATTCGTAAAAAAAATTTTTTGAATTCCCACACAAAATTGCCGATCAGTTTTGTATGGGAGGTCAAAATTTTTTTCGCGAATTTCGGAATTCTTTCTTTTGAAAGATGTTCAGATTGATTGTATTGTTAGATGCATCCCTTTAAGGCGCTGTCCAAAGCAAATTTTTGAAAATATAAAAAATACTACATGTAATTAAGTAAAGTAAAGACAACATAACTTGGTTCAAGATAAAATAACAATACAAAGATGCAGTAAAAAATCTAATTTAATCCAAACGAGTTGTCATGTATAAAAACCTGCACAAAGAAAAAAAATCTTAGAAAAATAAAAAGGCACTGAAAACTTGTTTGGATTAAATTGGATTTTTTACTGAATCTTTGTATTGATATTTTCTAGAACCCAGTTTTCCTAGTATTTTCTAGAACCTAGTGTTTATTTTACGTAATTATATGTAGTATTTTTTAGATCTTCCAAAATGTGGGTACGTTTGAGCGAGAGGGCGAATTCGCTTTGGACAGCGCCATTACACCTTTTTTAGTAAGTAGGTTGTATAAGTCACGGACTCTGCGCTGGCTCCTATGAAAACGTAACCGCATGGTTGGTACGAATTAACAAATATAGCCCATATACAGGATTCCAGGATAGGGTAAGACTTTTTTGTTGTAGTTGTAGGTTTTTTTTATTATGATAGTGAGTGACAAGACGAGCTCATCAGATGCCTGATGGTAAGCATCATGATTGCCCATATCAGACACAGTGCCACCCAGTATTTTAAAATTCAAAATTCTGCGCGGCACTGCACTGCGCCTATCACCCTGAGATATGAGTTGTTGAATCTCATCATGCCCAGTAATTTCGCTGGTAACATTGCCCTTCATACCGGAACACAGTAATGTTTGGACATTACTGCTTGGCAGATGAATAACTGGCAAAGGTGTGGTACTTCCCCAGGCGGCCTCCTGCAAAAGAGGCCTACCACTACAATATTACTATAGTTGTAGGTAAGGCGTAGAGCTTTTTTTTTAGGTAGGTACGTAAGCTGAACTTGACCAAATATAGATCATATAGGTATTATAATATGACAGTCCTTATTCCGACGATAAAAAATCTGTATATGTGCTCGGAAGAAGAACTTTCTCCAAACCTGATCCCAAATCCTAAGTAAAATCAGTAATACCTTAATTTTTTTTCTGACTACCATACCTAACTTTTTATTATAAAATCGGACCAGCAGTTAACGGATGAATAATTGTCATCCTAAATACCTATTTACAGTGCATATTTAGGTATTATGTTTTTCTGCAATTTGTCTGCATGTCCACATGTTCTGCATGTGGGGCGAGTTGACGAATTCTCATTGCAAGTTGTTCTGAGAGTAGGTACTCACTTATATTTAAAAAAATTAGAGGAATAATAATTAATTATAGATATTCAGGATTTTAATTATATGCTTTAGTCGAATTCATAAAACGTACTGGTAACACTGGTAATGGGTAGGCATGATCGTAAATTTTATGTTTTTTCTAATTCAGCTCATGTATATTATATTATACTTAGTTGTTAATATAATTATTTAAAGTAGGTTAAAATATCTCAGCATGTATACTGTGTAAGTAACCATTTCTGGAATCTATTTTTAATCTCAAAATCTATTAAAAGCATTTATTAAATGAAAACATGTTTCCTTTTATTTACACTACCTAAACATAACGAAATAAAATAACACACTAACACAACTTTAATTATAACTTAAACATACAATCATAACAGTAAAAAACAAAACACGCGTCAAATCAACACTAACTGCACTATTCACCGAACTTGTATGTTGAAATCCATTATCAGTTGCAGCTTGCACATTGAACCCTGTAATATTGTCCTGCATTGGGTCATCAATTTCAATTTTGCACATAAAATCTGTACCGTTAGTACAACCTCCTTCCTGAGGATCGAAGATTTTGTCTCCCGGGCATTCTATTCGTCTCGCTGGCACGATTCCATTGATACCATCAACGCAAGCTACAAACGACGAGCAATTGCTAGTCAAAGGATCCTCGAAATTCCCTGTGACGTTGCAAATAAAACTAGGCTGGCATTTGTAGGTGGTAGAGTTAGTGCATTGCTGTTCTAGATGTGTGTAAACGAAGCCGACTGGACAGGTTATATTGTATTGCATGAAGCCGCTTGGTCCAGCGTAGAGGCACATGGTGTACCCCCTACATTCTGGGTCGTCATTCGGGAATCTTCCACGCGTGGTGCATTCTGTAGCTTTGCTCACGCTGTGGCATAAGCCCTGCAATAAACGACATCTTATGAGGTTTGCATATTCGTGTTTTCTATCTAAATGAGGGTTTAGCAGATTGGGTGACTAATGTGGGGCGATGTTGTGGTTTATAGAAAGCAATTTAATCTAGGTAAACTGAGTATTTTGTAAGCGTTTCAAGTCCTTAACATTACCTACCTATCTTTTATTAAATATTAGCTGTGCCCTGCGGTTTCACCGTGTAGTCTCGGTTCCCGTGGGAATATTGGGATAAAAGTACGTTTTATGTTGTTCCAGGGTCTAAACTATCTATATACTGAATTACAGTCCATTCGGTTCAGTATCCATCCATCCTCACAAACTTTCGCATTTATAATATTAGGTAGGATAAATCGTCGGCGCTTTATTTTATAATGTATTTATCAATTATACATCGATGCGATGCCTATTACTTAAGTTTTACCATTTATTGGTATAATGTTTGTTGCAATAGATCTTGAACGAATTAACAATAGATGCATCAAACATTCGAGGACTGCCCTCAGCGGCGTAGAGGTTAGCAAACCCTACTGCCGATCAATAGCTCATCATTAGCTGGAGTCAATCCCCAAGTCGGGAAAAAAGTGTTATTGTATTTTCCATTAAGATTTTTTTATTTTATTTTTAAGTTCTGGAATGAAGACCACGATTCCCGAACCGGCAAGCGCAACGCAGGATGACAAAGTAGATAGATGATGTTATATAGACAGCCGGAACACTCTGGATGCGGGTGGCTTACAGCCAGACTAGATGGAAATTTATGAGGGAGGCCTTTGTTCAGAAGTGAAAGTCCTATGGATGAGATGATGATGATTATGAATTTTCTCAATGACAGCCTCGTGTCTTGAACTGTGTGCTGGAACTGGTAGAGGGGAATATGCTCGCCCTCTAATTACATTTGGTCCTACTATGGGACTAGGTCCTCGATACACCTCTGCCTATCCCTTTGGGGAAAAGGCGTGATGTTATGTCTCCTACGCGTGCTAGATACCTATCTATCAGAGTACGCCACTAAGTATAATAGGTATATACTTCATCATCATCATCCAGCCGTTGGAAGTCCACTGCTCAACATAAGCCTCCCCCATAAAAGAGGTTGTTGCCAATACTCGCCATGCTTGGCAGGCGGGTTGGCGAGCGCAGCTCGATGGTTTTACGCAGAGGACGCTGCTGCTCATCATCTGGATCTCTTAACCCTTAGCCAGCTTTTACGGCAGCCACCGGTAGAGAGGGTGGAGTACTATTCTAAAGCCGGTAACTCCACGGTATATGCATATACTTATAGTTAGGTATATACTTATACTCACAGTAATAAATAAAAACCAACACACTCGTTTCATCGTCACAAAATCACGACTAAATATTTTTTTAATAAAAATATTCCGAGGCTACCTATTTTGTTACGATTTAATGTTTTAAGTATTTTATTGCCTCCCGTATCTATTGAGATAAAAGCGGTAACTGAGAGATGCCTGGCGTTTGTAACAGCCTACCTAGAGCTGGAAGAAGATCAACTTTGTAATACATACCTATACCTATAGATATTTACGATCAAACAATTATAAATATATAATATACAACGTGTCAAAAAAAGGGCTGTATCTACTCGTTTAACTGGAAAACTTAAAGAATAAAGAATTGCGCAAAAAAATTTTAAACTACCCGATATAAATAAGTAAAGTAAACAGTTTTTTTTTCATCATCATCCTTATCAGCCTAAAGACGTCCACGGCTGAACATAAGCCTATAGATCGCCATAAACTATTCATATGAGGCGATTCTGCCGTAATCACCACGCTTGGCATGCGGCTTGGTGGTCGCAGTAGTTGGAATACTTGGAAACAGGGAGCGCTGCTGCCCACTCTCCGAATATGTCCCTCTGTACAGTTTTTTTGTGTGTATGTTTGTTCCGTTTTCACGCTAAAACTACTGAACTGATTGGGCTGAAATTCGGTATATAGATAGTTTATACCCTGAAATAACATAAAAAGTACTTTTTATCTAAATATTTCCACGGGAACGAAGACTATGCGGGTGAAACCGTGGGGCACAGCTAGTCTATTATACATTGCTCCTTATTTGTAGAGATAATCCCCTAAAGTATATAATAATGGATATTTTCTGTTAATAAAAATTATTAGGAGAGCGCATTTATTTCAAAGTGTTCATACTAAAGTAAAAATGTATACCAGTTCAAAGTTATACCAGTTAATATCATAAATATAGGCTTTCATTAAGTATGATATAGCCTTCCCCTTGCTTGCATCCGGCTTGTATCTCTTGTATCTAGTGCATGCACGTCCGCTGTTCACAGAATCACATTAACTTCTTGCCTATATTTGGTGTAATAACACTAAATAAATTCTTGACTTATACCACTCACCTATACGAATAAACATAGGTATTTAAACCTACCTGCTTCTTCTACCTATATTATGTTGGGTTGCACGACTTTTGCTATAAACAAGAAATTGGTTAATCGGTCTTAATACATCAAATTATATAATACTTTGGTTTTGACTGCCAATACTACTTAGTCCTAAACTTCAAAGGAAAACTGTAGAATCAAAAGCTGTAATAATAAAAATTCCCACGAGAACCAAGTTGAAATGATCACAGCACAACACTATGTTTAGCTAAGATAAGCAGATAATATTGTTTGAACATAACTTTGGCGTCACCTACATACATACTAGGTGGGTACGCGCTTTCTTTGAAATCGAAAAAAACAAAAAAATATGAATCAGACATTCTTTAATAGGAATTTTTATAAAATGATAACAAAAAACCCAAGATGAAGCCTAAAAGTGGTGCGAGATAATTTTGTGACGAAGTAACAATTATATCGAATTGAAAAGGTCTACGCCGTAGACTCGCGTAGATCAGCTACAGAAACAAAAACTGCGAATTACATATTTTTAATTTCCGTGGGGTTACCGGCTTTAGAATAGTACCTCACCCTCTCTCCCCGTAGTTGCCGTAAGAGCCGGCTAAGGGCTATAGGATCCAGAGGACGGGCAGCAGCACCTGCCAAGCGTGGCGAGTATTGGCAATAACCCCCCTTATGGGGGAGGCTTATGTTCAGCAGTGGACTTCTAACGGTTGGATGATGATGATATTTAATTGATTAATCACTTTTCACAAAATCAATAGACGGCTCCGACGCGACCCCATGTTGTTCTGAATTTTATTCAGCCAATAAGCCAGCACATAGTTTTGGTTTACTTCCCAATCCTCAGGGATGCGCCTTCTAAGCTAGACTGGTTTTAATACTCAGATAATTTATTGGAGATTTTGCCGTAATCACCACGCTTGACCGGCGGCTTCGTGATCCACCAATGGTGATCTTTGCCTGACTCCGGTGAGGCAAAGTAATATTGGATTTTTCCATTCGGAATTAACTCTATGACATAGCTTGAAGTCTGTAACTGTGCCCGGTAGATGGCAACAGACTGGCCCCCTATTAAAAGGGACCAATAACATCCTAGCAAAATGTAGGTGTACCTACTATAGGACTGAGACCTGGGTACACCTCTACCTACACCTTCAGGAATAAGCTGAAAGATTGAGCTGAAATTCGATATGTACTTTTACTACATTTTTCAGCGGCTGAAACCTGGGGACACAATTATAACATAACATAACATACATTCACGCCTTTTTCCCGAAGGGGTAGGCAGAGGTGTACCCAGGACTCAGTCCCATAGTAGATACACCCACATTTCGCCAGTATGTTATTGGTCCCATGTAATAGGGGGCGAGCCTATTGCCATCTACCGGGCACAGTTCCAGACTCCAGGCAGTTATTGAGATAATTCCTAATGGAAAAATCCAATATTTAACTCTTGCCTGACCTGGGGATCGAACCCGGGACCTCTTGATTGGCAGTCGAGCATGCGCCCTCTACGCCACCGAGGCAGTCACGACACAATTATAATACACAAATACATAGATACAAATATAGTAGCCAGCTATAATATTATAAAAACCTTGAATTATCCTTGAGACTTCACGAAAACAAACGCGTTCATTGCTTTCCAATGATAATACTTACTGTATTCCTACCTACTTCATTACTCACTACAAGTGGTATACGAGTAGGTACATCTTAGACAAAAGAATTTTATCATATTTAGAATTCAGTGATTTTCAACCTGATAATAAATTTGATAACGTAAAAAATAAACTTACCAACTAATTATGTTTTTATTTGAATTGTGGTAGCAAGTAGGTTACGAACAAAATATTTGCTTATACATGGTTACGATAGTAAGAGCTTATTTCCTAATGGAAAATAAGAATAAAGAATTCTTTCTTACCCTACTTTTCCCTAATTAAACCTATACTTTATCTTTTATGATAAAGGACAGGATTAAATAATAATAAAAAATAATGACGTTAACCTTCTACTTAAAGAAGGTTAGGTTAGGTTATTGTTATTGTAGGTATTGAAGGACATGATTAAATAATAATAACAAATAAAGACAATAACCTTCTACATATAGAAGGTATGCCGCATGCTCCGATATGGCACATCATGTCTGACCTCAACGTATTTCTTGCTACATAATCTAAATGTGATATTTTTGTCACAAATGGCGTGCTATTTTAACTTTATTGTTGACATTTTGTGGGACAAATATAAATGAAGCTAATATTTACAATAACTTTTGACTTTTTTCAATTATTATAACAATCTAGCTACCAATCTACAATACAAAAAAATAAATACAATTGTAGTGGAAGGCCTCTTTTGCAGTGGGCCGCCTGAGGAAGTATCACACCTTTGACAGTTATTCATCCGCCAAACAGTAATGTGCAAACATTACTGTGTTCCGATCTGAAGGGCAATGTTACCAGCGAAATTACTGGGCATGACAAAGATTCAACAACTCATATCATTTTTTAATTTTGAACTTTAAAACACTGGGTGGCACTGTGTCTGATATGGGCAATCATGATGCTTACCATCAGGCACCTGATTTGCTAGTCTTGTCACTCACTATCATAAAAAAAAACGATTATTATGATGATTGTATTGTTAATATTATTACTTAGTTGATAATATGTATATTTGCTATATTGTGTTTATATTATTATAATCCTACTAATATTTTGTAGTGGTAGGCTTCTTTTGCAGGAGGCCGCCTGAGGAAGTACCACACCTTTGCCAGTTATTTTCCGCCATGCAGTAATGTGCAAGCATTACTGTGTTCCGGTATGAAGGGCAATGTTACCCAATAATATATTAATAACCCATTGGGAAAAAAGAGTGATGTTATTTTTACGAAGTAATAGCTTAAATCCTGGAGTAACACATGAGGGGTGATTTTTCCATACAAACGTATTCCCGTGTTTCCTCCCTAGATAACTGCGTCAGAGCAATGGTTTTTTTTTATAAAATCTAGGTCTTCGGTGAGTGTAGTCCCTGTCATTTTCATTTTTCTACAAACTCATTGTTAAATGAAGTATACCCATTAAAAACATGAAAAACTGTCCCAGTTTTACTCGCGTAATTAGACGTTCACCAGAAATAATTTCGTATTTCGTATATTTTCCATAGGAT
Source organism: Hemistola chrysoprasaria (assembly GCA_947063395.1). NCBI lineage: Eukaryota > Metazoa > Arthropoda > Insecta > Lepidoptera > Geometridae > Hemistola > Hemistola chrysoprasaria. The sequence continues at coordinate 5,006,367 of OX346715.1, forward strand.
TGTGTCAAACTGCTAAGAGGTCCTCTATCCTGTTAAAGCGAGTGAAACCTAGGAGAGTAGCGTAAGTAGTAGGTATTGTGTTTATTAATTTTTGAAACTATTTGAGGCTTATATTAGTTGTTGAAAGTAGTTGAGGCTTATATTAGTTGTTGAAACTAGTTGAGGCTAGAGATTCATAGAATTATGACGCTTATATTAATATGCCATAATTCAAGTTACCTATCCAATCTGAGTCAACAGTTTAAGATAATCTTATGTTTAGGATTATCTGTTTATGCCCGTTACAAAACGATAGCATATGAGATAAGGCTCTTGTTCATTAGTATATTTACTTAAATACATACATGCATACATTCCCGCTTCGTTACATTATATTTCTACAAGCAACGATCCTAAAACTTAAATTTTGCTACTTCCATTTTCCATACATTATTCAAAAATGCTCGTCGGTATTTTTGACCTAATTATTATCTAAGTCATTAATAAATATATTCGTAGTACGTAGTAGTCGTACTTTTGTAGTGGTAGGCTTCTTTTGCAGGGGAAGTACCGCCTGGGGAAGTACCACATCTTTGCCAGTTATGCATCCGCCAAGCAGTACTGTGCAAACATTACTGTGTTCCGGTCTGAAGGGCAATGCTACCAGCAAAATTACTGGGCATTACGAGTTTACAACGAACAACGAATATCTCAGGGTGACAGGCGCAGTGCAGTGCCGCGCAGTATTTTGAGTATTACAACACTGGGTGGCAATGTATCTGATATGGGCAATCATGATGCTTACCATCAGGCACCTAATTTGCTCGTCTTGTTACCCACTATCATAAAAAAAATCGTTCTATTGTAGGCTGGCAAGTCCACAATCCAATGCTGGTATAGTGAAGTGTTATCGAAAGTTCTCTTATTTTTCTCTTTGCAAGAAATATTCTAAGTTCTAGTGATATCGGGTGATAGGGGAGAAAGAAAATTGACCACCTTATGGTCTGCAGTAAGCGTAGTGAATCAAAACCTTCGGGTATGTGGTATATAATATACTCGTATATTATAATACTAGCTGTGGCCAGCGGTTTCACCCGCGTAGTCTTCGTTCCCGTGGGAATATCGGGATAAAAAGTACTCCATGTGTTATTCCAGGGTCTAAACTATTAACATACCAAAAGCCTAATCGATTTTAGCATGAATACGGAACAAACATACACACAAAAAACAATGCTAGATGGCGCTGGGGGTCGCGTTAGAACGTTCTAACGAATACTTAACGAATGTTCTAACATTTGGTAGTGTGTCATTTTAACCTAAGCTTAGCTGAACGAGACACAATGAGAAATATGCTTTATAGTAAATTGTTAAAATGATAACAAACTAATTGTCTGCATAAGATTACATCACCATAGTAATCCGAGTAATCGAATTAATCTGATTTTATGGATCAATTGAAGCTCACTCCTATAAAATCTGGAGAATTTCGAAAGATGTGCATAAACACAGCGAAGAAATGGAGGGTAAAGCAAGTGTCATAGCTGTTCTGGTGAGTTTTCTATTAAGTCTATATCCTACCTATGAACTTTAAGAATATAGTTTTCTACACATAATACCACTACATTTCTTATGAATTGATCCTTCATTTGATATTTGATCCCTGCTGTCATTTATGATAGTCGTGGAAGAGTCAGAGGCTTTCGGGCGTCGTAAAATATCTGATTTCACGAGCCAGACTTTAACTTAGTTAATAAACGTTTCTTTACATAGGTAGTGTGCATAGCATGGCAGGCCCACGCTCAAGTCAACTGCATCTCAGCTGGACGCTTCGCCGATCCCAATGATGCCACCTGCCAGAACTACACTCTCTGCGTTTACGTCAGCTCCAGTAACTCCTATCTCTCCTACAACTACGTCTGCCCTACCACTTCCGTGTTCAACCCCAATTCTGGCCAGTGCACCGCTTCGACCAACTACGTTTGTAATGTAACCACTATTAACTCATCTGTTTGCACCGCAGACGGCTTTATCGCTGATCCTAACTCCACCGACTGTACTTCCTACATCGAATGCGTAAATATCGGCGGGACTTACTCAGAAACTACCTTCACGTGTCCAGTTAATACATTTTTTGACCCAAGTACCACGCTCTGTGAATCAGATTATAATTGCACGACTACTTTCACGTGCTCATCAGCTGGCAGGTTTGCTGACACAACGGACACGACTTGTCAGAACTATTTCATGTGTGTGTTGGCTGGTAATGGAACGTATTTGCAATACAACTACACTTGTCCGTCGATCTCTGTGTTTAATCCCAACTCTGCACTATGCACGACCAGTTATACTTGTACAAATTAGCAAATCTTCATCGATTTGGATTAATGTGACCCTGGCATGAATTATGTTTTTGATTTTTGTAGCATTAGAAAATAATTTTCTGCTGGTAGGTAGGTATGGTACGAAAAGTGGAATCTACTTAGTCGTATCAAACCAGTAGAAAATTATAGTATAGAGATAATAATAGTACTATTGATTGGCAGTATAAGAATAGGCATCTCTGTTGACTTTGTTGAGAAAGGTAAAATATTTAAGGTAAAACTACACGTCAGTAACACGTCTTCTTTGACATTGAACACAAACTAATGAAGCTGATTGTAGATAACATGTTTCAGCGGTTTCTTTTTAAATCGTTAGTAATATAGACTGATACTTATCCTGTACTTACCATACCTAACCTTAGTCCTGTACTCGTCCTTCAATAATCTTATGCTTGTGTCATTATTGTACCTAATCAATTTATTTCTGTTAACTTCTATTCTCAGAATAACTGATTATATGCAAATCTACGCCTGCATTGCACTATGTGGTAATTATTTCAAATATTCTATTGATGTTATTTACTTACCATAAGTATTAAAGATTTTGATTTGTAGTATGGATCTGAATAAAACATCATTTTATTTACCACTTTTCCTTTTATTTCTACGTCTTCTATGTCTAATAGCACTCCTTTTTCTTGAATCCTTTAGCTGACCTTCATTGATTAACGTGAATGCCAGTTTTCTAGCCATACCTAGATTGTATGCGATGGCAGAATCTTCTTCCCCCTCAGGTGGTGAAATATCAGGTTCCGGTAAATTTACATGATCATCTATCAAAGGGATTACTTTTTTGGTTGTTGGATAATGTCTTCTAAAATAATTTTCCCTTGCTTTCTTAATTTCTTCACTTGAAACTATCGGTTTTTGTAAATGCCCCTGATTAACGTCAACTGCATTTACTCCAATAGTACTAGCGTAGGTTTTTAAATTATATAATTCCTTATGATTATTTACCACAGGCTCATCTTTTTTTGAAGCTGGTATTGGTTTTTTTATGTAGCTCTCAAAGTCATGATTTGATATGCATGTTACGAGATATGTCGACGCGTTCAAGCGACGCACTTGGTAAGTTTTCACTGAATACGCTTTTGAAATAAAATTAACCAGAAATATACATTCAAATAAACACAAATAAATATTATTAGCAAACATGTGGTTTGGTGCCAATTTGACGTTGATCTTCAAGACAAAAACTTCAAGTAATTAAGTCGTATCTATTATTTATGGTAAGTATCATTGTAGATTAAAATCACGATGAGTTTAATATGTATTTTAAAAAGCCGGTCATACGCGCTAAAAAAATCAACTTGTCAACCGTTGGAAGTCCACTGCTGGACACAGGCCTCCCCATAAGCGGGGTTTAGCCAATACTCATCATCATTACCGTCGTCAGCTTGTGTCTAGTGTCTACCATTTTTTTGACTAAAGCCTTTTGGTCTTCGGTGTCCGTGTTTTTATTTTTAATGTTCTGTTATCATTTTTTAACTGGTGGGTCTTAATAAAATACAAGTCTTTTAAAGGTATACTTTCCATTTTAAAGATTGGATATCAAGGAATTTTTCATTATATATTCAGTATGTATGAAGTAAAAATAAATTGATATCTGATTTTTAGAACAGCCTCTTTGAACCTTGTATAAAGTGTATAAAAGTGTACATATTATCGTTCAGTTGTGCATAACATAGAGAAGAGTGCGATGATGTCTCAACTCTAGTAAAAAGTGAATGAAAACATAACAATAGACGTCGAGAGTATCTCCCACACCTCAGAATCAAGGTCGAATTTGTCTGGTAAATCATCGAAATACGCTCCGGAGCCTAACCATCTTTATAAAGTAAACTGATCTTTATGTATATGTCGAAAAGGTACTAAATCACGTACATCTCAGAATGGTTCATACGTTGGTCTCAAGGTAAGAGCCTGAGATTGCTCCCGATGGTGTTATTGTTTTCATTACCATGACGCTTCTTTATCTACCGTTTCCGGAATTGGATAAGAAAGCTAAGGAAATAATTGTATTAAATTACCCAGGTTTTTTTAAATATTTTGGTACCTATAACCTACCTAGGTAATTGTGAGGGCAGAAGCAAGGTGACCATAATTTATTAACGGGAAATCCCCTCTTGTAATTTGGGAACATTAGGATTCCCAGAATCTCATAATATGTTCCTGTTTATGAGTGGGCTCCATAATAAGTAAGAATTTATGGGAAAGTGTTAAATAATTATTTCTCCACCGGGGATTTCCAGAATAAGATTATGGCCACATTTTACGTTTACAATATGCTTTGCTCTCCGATTACCCTACACCTGATTCTACCTCTAATACAACTGGCATTACGAGTTAGCTTCAAAGTAAGAAAATTAAACTAAAATTCGTATAACAGATAATACAAAAACAGCAGAAAGTTCTACAATATATAGTTTTGTGTGTTAACAGGAAAGGGGACGTCTTAGCAGTTTGACACATTCCTATGGAAAATATACTAAATCGATGTTTTGTATTCCCCTGTTTCCTCCGAATATAGTTAACCTATTTGATATTTTTATATCCTGATATTTAAAAGTTAAAATAAGGTATGTCGCTATAATTTTTTTTATTAACTCTACATTTTTTTGTAGTGAACGTCCAATCACGCGAGTAAAACTGGGATTTTTGGAAGTTCACTATGAAAAAACCACGGGGTTTATAAGAAAAATTAAAATGACAGAAACATAGGTTATTTCACTATAAAAATATCAGGATATAAATTTATTTTATTAAATTCGAAAGAAACAGGGGAATACAAAACATCGATTTTGTATATTTTCATAGGATTGTGTCAAATTCCTAGAATGCCACGTACGCTCTTAATAGTGCTTAAAACTTTTACCAAGATCACGCAAGTCGGAAGCCTTTGGCAGCAGTAGTAGCACTTGTGACCTTCACCGACGCTTCAGTTAGCACAAGTTATCGTCAAGTCATGGTAGCATTTCTCACAACTTTCGAATGGACGTGATAAGTCACAACTAAACTTTTATAAGATGAAGCACGGCACCTCCCGCTGAGCTTAATCTATGCAAGATCTGTTGGGTTATTATTTGTCTTGGCACATTCTTGCTACTTCGTGTGTGGTTCGATTGTCGAGTAATTTCCTCTCTTATTATTCTAAGTACATAATATTATCACACTAAGCATTACGTGTTGCGTCAAATGATATTTTTATTATGCATACTAAATCTTTTACGTAGGTACCAATTTATTCCGTTTAGTATAGCACTGATTTTTAAATAATAATTTATAACATTACATACCTACCCTAACTACATTAAAATTAATCAGAGCATAAATAATGTGAGTATGAATAATATGAGTTGAACACAAATAGCAATAGGGTCGTATTACTCCGTCCTTCCAACTATATACTAATCTTTCATCAGAACAGATGATCAGATCGGCTGGTTTCGGTCACGGAGACAGCTTCATCTCCAGTGTTATCGCTCGTGCGTTCGCATGTGGCTATATATAGCCAATTTTCTTTGAGAAGATCTTCGCACATTCCTATTTATATTATAAGTGCGAAAGTTTGTGAGGATGGATGGATGTTTGTTACATCAAAAATAACACATAGGGTACTTTTTTCCCGATATCCCAAACTCCCGAACTAAAGTAACCTGCTCAAGTCTGGTTATGATCCTAGATATTTGCGCGTATCAATAATTTTTTATTTAATTTTTTTTTTTTTTTTTTTTTTAATTTAATTTCACGAGAACGCCTTACCGTAAACACTAAAACTTTGCACGCATTTTTCAAAAAAATTAAGAAATCTCACGTTTTTTCTAATGGCGCATTTATATTTTTTGCTATAGGCTGCAACATTGGGATGCTGTGCATGTATTATAATAATAATAATATGGGACGACTTCCACACACTGTCAACTAATCCCAAACTAGGCTAGAAGCCTGTACTATGGTAACCAGACGACTGATATACATACTTAAATAAGCTTATAACACCCAGACACAGCTCAAACAGACATGTTTATGCACACAAATGTATAACCTGGCCGGGGATCGAACCCGGGCCCTGCGGTACAGAAAGCAGAGCTACTACCACCTGCGCCACAGAAGCTGTCAAATAGAATAGTTTAGAATACCTAGTTCTTAAATTTAAATGACTTACCCAATAAACATACATTCACGCTTTTTTCCCGAAGGGGTAGGCAGAGGTGTACCAAGGACTCAGTCCCATAGTAGATACACCCACATTTCGCCAGTATGTTATTGGTCCCATGTAATAGGGGGCGAGCCTATTGCCATATACCGGGCACAGTTCCAGACTCCAGGCAGCTATTGAGATAATTCCTAATGGAAAAATCCAATATTTAACACTATGCCTGACCTGGGGATCGAACCCGGGACCTCTGGATTGGCAGTCGAGCATGCGCCCACTACGCCGCCGAGGCAGTCCCTCTTACTTACACAATGATGTAAGAAATCAGGAATTCATTCATTTCATAAGATTTAAAGCGATATATTTTGTTGAGGCTGACTTAGGTTACTGATGCTGTCACGTAACTACTTAGATGGGGTCACACATTTGATGCACCTAATGTAGTTTTTGCGTAATTCTTGGAGCTTCTTGCACCTTGTACATTGCAATCTGTAATTCACACTAGATTTACTATTCAGACATGTTTGCTAGAGATTGTTTGTACAAAATGCACTCAAATGTTGAGACCTCAGGGAAAAGGGAGGTTTGGCATTAGTGCGAGTCCGTATTGGGCCAATTTTTATTTTAAAGACAATCAAAGATTAATAATTGATTAATTGTGAATTTCAGTAATAGCAATTAACAATTAATAAATTGTCAATCGTGATTTGCTACAATGAACAACTAATCAAATTGAATTGTTATGTAAATTTAACTAAAAACTAACAATTAAAAAGGACTAATAAGTATATGAGCCTGGAAGTAAGATACTAAAACAAGCATATTAGGTACAACTAAGGTACAGATAAAACACAGATCAATAACCAGCTATGACTTTAATTGATTTCAGTTAAGGTACGTAAGTTAATTGTTACTTATAATTGTTTCATTGAACAATTAAAAATATTTATTGTAAGTTACGATCAACATACATCAATCTTATTAAATTAATTGCAACATGCAATTAACGTTTAATTGCGTTTTATTTAATTGCATTTAATTTATTCGTACCTTTTTTTTGGTAAATCAACGAGCAGATTATAAATGTAATTGATGAATGCCGAACTCTGGTGCGAGTTTTTGTAAGTGGGAAACATCCCATAATCCTGGACACTAAGAAATCTACATAAATAAGGCTATCCTTGTCATAGCTATGCTAAAGAAGATGCGTTTGATTATTTCAACCAACGATATTAATATACTACGTAATAGATTTACACTCACTTTGCTCGACTAAAGTGCACTTCAATCCGTGCACCGTACTTTAGTGTAGCTTCGACATCCATGCAGTCTAAACGCGTACGGAGCTGTGCTAATATTACGGAAAAACAAATCAAGTATTTACTATCGTTTGATTTGATTACAAACTATTGTCAACGTATTTGACCTTAAATTAAAGTTTCGTTTATATAACACGAAACTTTAATGAACTAGGTAACAGAATTAGAGCAAATATTTTTTAAGAACGTTCTTGTCTATCGTAGAATAAACGTCAATTATTTCAACATATCTTTGCTAAGTTAAGTCTATGTACGTTTTGGAATATCATAAATAATTTGACAAAAGTTTATATATAGGTTTCATGGTAGAAATTAAAGATTTTGACTGGTAGATTCGGAGTTGCATTACAAAGCCAATTTTCAATTTAAGAAATTCAATCTTCTTGTTCTATTAGGCAAATAATTTAAATTCCAATTTTACTCGATTCAATGTTGAAGCTTCGGATTGCGCAACTTTCTTCAAGGAGGTACTTCTGAATGCGCACGCACAAACCACTGTCCAAGTAAAAGTCAGCTCATATCGAAAACGTGATGAGAATAGCACCGGAGACTTGCGAAAGTAGCTTCTTTGGTAAATAATACTCGTTACACTTTGAATAATTTCACTGTGGAGCAGATACTTGTAGAATAACAAAATATTTGCAATTCGCAATTATTTGCGAAATCGATGATACTTCGAAATCGGTAAACAGTAAAAGTTTCTTTTGTCTCAATTGGCTTATGTTATTGAAATTTTATTGGGCAATGTTTCGATACCGTGTTGCAAAAAGGTGTAATAATACTTACAGGGGTACATTCACCCGTCAAACTGAACTACTTTCACAAGAAAGAATTACGAAAATCGCAATAAATAATTCAACTTCCCATACTGGTGGATCAGCTGTTCGGAAAATTTGTAGTGTAGTTGAAAAATTTTAATGCGAATTTTGCATTTTTTTATTTTGCAAGTCGTCTGACACTTTTTAATGGAAACACCCTCACGAGGTTGAAATTGATATCAATTACTCTGATCTGCGGTCCCTTGCGGCTGTAAAAATCATATTTCTAAGTTCTAAGTAAACGCAATCAAAAGTTATGGCCATTTTACTGCATATTTCCATACTTTGCGCAAGGAACTAATAGATAGCGCTGTATGTTCTTGGTATCTAGGTATGGAACCCTACACTATATATTATATATGCCTTAACACTTTATTTAACACGTTATAAATTACAAAAGTTATCTTGTAGCTAATTGTAAGTACTTTACCATTGTCGATCGAGTTAGCAATAGCACTTCACACACTGTCCCGCGGCCGCATGTGCGTAATTTACCGTGCGCAATCACGCGTCAGCATATGAGTGCGGGATAGTGTGAATCGCCTATACCAAAACCTAGAAAATATCGAAGAGCATCAAAATCAACAGGCGCGGTCGACATTCCTTCGAGTTCGTTAAATTTTTTGTTGCCGTAGGTGGCACACAAGCAGACGGTGTGCTTGATGGTGAGCGGTTACCGCCGGTATTACCAGTATGTTGCCGACCCTTCATTTCTCTATTCACTCTCCTTTTGAAGAGCCTTATGTTATAGCTCAACGGGAAGACCGCAGCAAGGCGATCAATCCACAGTTTGCACGTATGCGGCAGAAAATAACGGGAAAATCGCACAGTGTGCGACGCCCACGTATCGATTATGTGCGGATGAGCTCTCAGTAGATGGCGGCTTGTAGTAGCTTCCTTTATTTTAGGGCATTACCTATATAAAAGTCACTGGTAATCAATGTTGGTTCATTACTTATATCAAAGAAAGAACGTTAAAATGTATTGAAGTCTCGCATGTCTAATGTATATTACACACGATTATCGAAAGAACGGTAAATATGCGCATGCATATAATTTCTTCCGCTATTTATGCGGAAATATGATTATTGTTCATACATCATGACGTAGATAAATTCGCTATCTGAATATCCATCCATAATTTCAAAAAGAGTATGCGTAACTTATAATAATATTATTTTAGTTATTTAATAAGTAAAGGAAGTGAATATTAATTTTATTGTATTTACTTTATATTAAGATTATAATAATTTTGGTACTTAATAAAATTCTTATAATTAAATTGGGTATGATAATAAAGTTATGTAACGCACAGATATTTTCAAGCTATTTATTTTGGTACCTTAATTCAATTTGCCTTACATGCATTCTAAATCTGCTAAAAATTTCTAATTCTGGCAAAGGGTAAAGTAAGTTTGTATTGAATCTTCACTCCCTCTTCTTTCACTCATATCCTCGTTTAGTTCATGCAGGATTTTTTGGACGCCCCCTTCTCACACAACCACTTACATTCAACGTAGCGTCCGTGGTCCAGCGGGAATATGTCCGGCAATAAATCCGGATTGAACCGGCCCTGGATTGAATCTCGTCTATGTTGACTTTTCGCCTGGGTGCGACCGTGTTTCGGATGGCATGTTAAACTGAAGGTCCCGGTTGTTTCCTGTAAGATATGTAGGGGGCAGTCGTTAGCCCATGTCGGAGGCCTTGTAGGAATCTTGGCGACCTGAAACTCTCTCAATATGGGTTTTACACATAACCCATATGAATTGACTCGAGTAGTGTAATAGGGGTAACCCGTTCTATTAGAGTATAAAAAAAGTCGATTTTCGACTAAACAGTATTATACCTGTGTAATAATGCCGTCTAATCATGCTGCTCAGTATCTTTGGGTAAGCTTAATAGAAGTACTAGCATACTTAATACCTTATGTACTTATTACACTTTGTTTTTGTTGATGTTTTAAGTTTGTAAATTATCTGATTACATAATTTTAATCGACTATCTGTTCATATAAAAAAATTGAAAAAAATTTAATGCGTTTTGGCTGTAATACGTATTAGTACTAAAATTTTACCGAATTTTAAGAGCTGTGGATTTTGTATTAATAAATAAAAATTAAAAATAAAAGTTTAGTTTAGCAGTTATTGCTAATAAGATCTAGTTTTATCCGTCAGATTTCAAATGTTTATTTCATTAGCATTAATTTATATTTATTTTATGGCATTTCGACCGTAGATTTCATATTAGTTCTGTAATAAATCTGTAAGATCATAAAATGCACTTAGCAGCGTTTTCCTAAGAAGGAAATGAGAATGAGTACTGACTAGTACATTTACATATAACCTAACTTAAAACCGAGAGTGGGTCGTTAAGCCCCAAAAGGCACATTCCAACATTCTACTCCAGAATACCGGTTATCTTACGTCATAAGGATATAACCAAGTGTGAGCTTAATTTAATTAGAGGGTTCTGTATACAATTAATCAAATGAGTCGGCGTTGCTCTTTTGAAATGACTCCAAGATTGTGGTGCTGAGGGAACGAGAAAGTATTGCACCTCACACGAAGGCTTAAGTTAGCATACTAATATAATTTCTGGGTCTCATAATTAAAATGTAAATAGGATTAGACAAGAAAATCTTAGATAAATATAATATAAAGATTAATATTGCAACGGAAGTGATATTTAAAGATTAAGAGTATTTTATAAATTGCTTCTATAATAAGCTACAAAGTGGTTCTCGCAGGTTTCGTTTGAACCCTTCGCCTAAAAGTAAAAGTAACAAGTTGTGGTATGAAGAACAGGAATTCCCATTTCTTTATACATTCTGGCTACGATGGTTATGAATGCAGACAACGGCGCTAGTGTCTTTGTGCTAAGGCATTTTGAAGATGTTAATTCTTAGCACATCATCAGTTCTATTTTTGGACACATTGTGTTCGTAGAGTTTAGTTAGTAGAATGTATATTATCAAAAGATATCAGCAACCAAACAAAAGTCTGTTTTCTTTACATAATTGAAAAACAATGGACTTTATTTTTAGTGATAGAATAAATATGATTATAATGTGCAAATTTCGAAGCGATCGAATTTATTTTGATGTTAAAGATAGATTACAACGTCCGATTTAATATTATTTCCAAAATTACGCGATGTGGTTTGTTTAACACTTTCCGCATGTACACCTAAATCAAAAAAAAAAATTGTATGGTTGATATACGTCAGAGCGTGAACAATAACACTTAAATTCGCATTTAGTGATGTTTTTAACGTGCAACTAACATTTACATTACGACCCATAGATGGTCCATCAGATGGAAAGTCAACCTTTAACCCATGAGCTCATGGCATTCTAACCGTGTTCACATTGTAAACCTCATTATAAATCTCGTTATCTATGTACTTTCCCTGTACGAAGCAAATCTGTTCATGAACACACATATTGCATAATAGGTTCATAATAAAAGTAGAGTGAAATAGGTGCACCTAAATTTGTTTTCACTTCTCTTGCTCAAAAAGTCCGTCATTGTTGCTTGCCAAAGCTAAAATAACGTTTCAACCTCTAGGGATCAAAGATCTTTAGAAGGGATTTTAAAAGGGTTTAGGGTCTTTACTAGGGATAAAGTAATTTTTTTTTTTTGTAGTGGTAGGCCTCTTTTGCAGGGTGCCGCCAGGGGAAGTACCACACCTTTGCCAGTTATTCATCCGCCAAGCAGTAATGTCCAAACATTACTGTGTTCCGGTCTGAAGGGCAATGTTACCAGCGAAATTACGGCATTATGAGAATTAACAACTCATATCTCAGGGTGACAGGCGCAGTGCTGTGCCGCGCAGAATTTTGAATTTAAAACACTGGGTGGCACTGTGTCTGATATGGGCAATCATGATGCTTACCATCAGGCACCTGATTTGCTCGTCTTGTTACTCACTATAAAAAAAAAAAAAATTTTATTTTTGTCAACAGTTGGCTGTTGACAACGAGAAAACTGTTTTAACATTAGCCGTTTAACGTTAAAACATTATATATTTTTGGTGTCCCACACTTCATATCCTATTAATATTATATATATGCAAAAGTTTGTGAGGATGGCTGGATGGATATTTGTTACTCTTTCACGCCAAAACTACTGAACCGATTGAGCTGAAATAGAATGAATGAAGCTGGTTGTAGGTAAGTTAGACCCTGGAATAACACATGGGGTACTTTTTTCCCCGATATTCCCACGGGAACGATGTCCACGCGGATGAAACCGCGGGGCACAGCTAGTAGGATATAAGTACCGTAATGTTTTGATGAAAGTAATAATTTTATTTTCTCACAATATCGGGGAAAAAGTACCCCATGTGTTATTCCAGGGTCTAAGCTACCTACATACCAAATATCAGGCTAATCGGTTCAGTAGTTTTTGCGTGACAAAGTAACAAACATCCATCCATCCATCCATCCATCCTGACATACTTTCGCATTTATAATATTAGTAGGATTAAGTTACGTAGACTGCCTCGGTGGCGTAGTGGGCGCATGCTCGACTGCTAATCAAGAGGTCCCGGGTTCGATCCCCAGGTCAGGCATAGTGTTAAATATTGGATTTTTCCATTAGGAATTATCTCAATAGCTGCCTGGAGTCTGGAACTGTGCCCGGTATATGGCAATAGGCTCGCCCCCTATTACATGGGACCAATAACATACTGGCGAAATGTGGGTGTATCTACTATGGGACTGAGTCCTGGGTACACCTCTGCCTACCCCTTCGGGAAAAAGGCGTGAATGTATGTTATGTTATGTTAAGTTACTTAGGTAACATATTATTGACTATGTCGCGGTACCTCACTCTAAAACATATTTTTTATTATTAAAGATCCTATAACTGTGATAAATCGAAAAAGTCAATAAGCCGAGAAAGGAGCAGTTTAAAATTCCGATGGTGAATTTAAAATGGGTCAGCAGGTATAGATCGGGGAGGATGGTGCGCGCGCGCATCGCCCGCGCTCATTCGCTTTTTGCCCACCTTTCGACGCGCGCGCAGCCTCCATTGTCGCTGCATTTCTCTCACGTGGGAACCAGCTCTTTCGTGCTTTACTCGACGATTATTCATCATTTGGTATCAAGTCGTGCGCACGATGCTTCGATCTGAGTGACCCGTGTGTTCTGTGATATGAAGGATTGTCGGCATGTGATTAGGTGACCAAGTTGAGTGATGAACGAACATATTTAATTTCTGGATCCTTTATGATAAGCGGAGATATGGCAGCCGCCTCGGTGAGTAGATTGGAAGCTTTTTATATCTACTTCTTTAGGAAAGCTGCTAAGGGGTCCTCTCTTAGCAGTTTGGTACAATCCTATCGGAAATTAATCAAATCGACGTTTTTTATTCCCTCGTTTCCTCCGAATATAGTAAATATATAATTTTATATTTTGATATATTTATATCCTGATATTTTGAAGACGAAGTTATCCATGTCCCTATCATTTTACTTTTGTTTAAAAACTTTTTTTTTGTAATCGTCGTCGTCTAATCACTTGAGTGATACTGGATATTTTATAAGCTCACTTTAAAAAAACAGAGAGTTCATAAGTGAAACTAAAACAGGGACATAGGGACATATTATACTTGGTTAATTATATTTGGAGAAACAGGGGAATACATACAAAATATTGATTTGGTAAATTTTTCATTGGATGGTGTCAAATTTTTCGTTACTAGGATACGCTTATCCGGAATGCGTAATGTCATGCTATGAATTCTTTAACCGTTTACAGGTTAGATTAACTTAGTAATAATAATGTCACAAGAATATATTTTAGGTGCTATTAAAGGCAATAAACACGCTGTTATGAGATTTTATCTTCGGCTCTATTAATTTGAAAGCTTATTTGAAAAGGCATTATAAGTAAAAATATATTCGTATAAGGTATTAATGGTTATAAAATAATTATCATAGTGGGCGGATGTTTATAGAGATAGGGACGTTTAAAAATGATAGAACTTAACGCTTTTATATAAAATACTTCCTTTTCAATTAATTGGATACCTAATATTAACCACGTAGTCCATAGAAAGTTCTTTTTTGTATATATACAAAAAGTTTATAAAATTATCTACCTTTTTCAACCATATAGAATCTAGACTAAGATAGGGTACCTACATATAATCTACATCACCTAGGACCTGATTAGACGTTTTTTATGCTTTCTTAGAAGTAGAAAAAAAATGCATAAATATAAAATTAACAATATCAGAAAAGATAGGAATTGTTCGGAAAGAAAATCAGTGTAAGGTTGGTGACGAAAGCTCTTTGTTGTAATTGAGCTTTTACGATAAAATTGATAGCGTACGAGTATACTCAGCACGCACGAACATTGCATTTTATCTACGGAAGGCTTTTTACAGGTAGCTGTTAGTGACAACTATTTTAGATTATTGTTGGGGGTACTCTGCAGCATTAGGTACATAGATATTATATGTTATTAGTTTGTTTAATTTCCAGATGACATTAAGTATAGAGATAGTTTGAGTCCCGTGATAGGTAGGACATAGGATAGTTGATTGACGCTTGCGAACCGCTACGCCACCGAGTTGAATTATTTTTAAACAATATTACAAAAAAATAATAATTTTTTGTTAATATAATTGCTTTTAGAATTATTTTAAAGCGTGCCAACTTTGATTTGCCAATTTATGAACTCTGCATCTGCAACTTGTCACACATACATAACATACGTTCACGCCTTTTTCCCGAAGGGGTAGGCAGAGATGTACCCAGGAATCAGTCCCATAGTAGATACACCCACATTTCGCCAGTATGTTATTGGTCCCATGTAATAGGGGTGAGCCTATTGCCATCTACCGGGCACAGTTCCAGACTCCAGGCAGTTATTGAGATAATTCCTAATGGAAAAATCCAATATTTAACACTGCCTGACCTGGGGATCGAACCCGGGACCTCTTGATTGGCAGTCGAGCATGCGCCCTCTACGCCACGGAGGCAGTCAACTTGTCGTATCGGAAGAAATATACATATTCGATTTTATGTTGTAGGTCTTTCCCATGAACCCAGAAAAAAGGCGGACGGATTCTTCTATAAAAAGTTAAGCAGCATAGTAAGCCAGCTTGCACACTTGTTTCGGGTGTCTACCTTGAATGGACGGAAAAGATTTTTGTACTAAAAGCTCGATCAGTAATCACTGACCCCTTAATGCTTATGTGCACGCACACATTGACACCAGTTTTCTAGGTTCATGGGTGTGAATGTGTGCGTGCCGTCAAGTTTGTATTAGCGAGTTGGCTTACAATGGTGCTTCAATTCTTGATTTAGAAGATGTATGCCTTTTTTTATCAGGTTCATAGTCTTTTATCGGCGATAAGAACTTGTTCAAAGTTTTCAAACGTTACAAAGGATATTTACTTTATTTAAGTGACTTTTTGTGACCCGGACGAGATTTCTAGAGAGAATTTCCAAAGGAAGAGATAAGCTCGGTTTATCTCTACACTTTACAACTGAGGTGTACAATTAACATCTGAAGCATCACTTTACGGTGTTATTTTAATTGCTCACTTATTCCAGAAGTAGAAAGTATTAATACGTTATGCAAGAAAACAAATTAAAGCTGTTATAAATATAAAGAATTTGTAAATTGGATGTACTCGCACGTCGGTATTAAAATGGAAATGTTATCAGAAATTTCTTAATTAAAAATTAAGATGGACTTACATAGCATACAAATAAAAAGGTGGACAGATTATGACCTGGAGAGACTGCAGGCACACTGCGTTCGTTTATGCCATAGCACAGAATAAATATTAGAACTAACGTAGCCATAGGTGGCAAACAAGCAGACGGTGTGCCTGATGGTAAGCAAATACCATCGCCTATGGATACCTGCAACACCAGGGGTATTGCCAGTATGTTGCCGACCCTTCAACAAGTGTTTTTTTTTTTTTAATGATAGTGAGTGACAAGACGTGCTTATCAGATGCCTGATGGTAAGCATCATGATTGCCCATATCAGACACAGTGCCACCCAGTGTTTTAAAATTCAAAATTCTGCGCGGCGCTGCACTGCGCCTGTCACCCTGAGATATGAGTTGTTGAATCTCATCATGCCCAGTAATTTCGCTGGAAGCTGAATAGCTGCACTGTTTAGTCTTTTTTCAATAAAAGCACTACTGCCCAGTAAAAAAAATTTAAACTGGATACTTATATAATGCCACACAGACTATACCCTATACTGCGTAAAGTAGATGGGATAGAAAAATACGCCGATGACTAGTGCCGCCACGGTAAGTCAAGTGGTAGTGGTTCGAATCCCGCCCGTGGGTGAAATTTTTCTTCTCATTTCAGATTGTACTTATATAGTGATCAAAACATTCATTAATCAAGTAAGATACTGGTTCTTTTTCCAGTTAAATTGGCTATAAACTAGAAGCTACTTTATTAACCTCGTCAATTAACATGTTAATACTATTTATTTCGTGGGTGATAAAATATGGTATGCATTTGAATAAGAGTTGTTCAAAACATGCCGAAGAACTCAATGATTCAAATATCAAGCTCAAATTCTGGCTTATGAGAGAAATTATCCCAAACAGGTTCAACATGAATGGGAAATGCACGAAATCGTATGTTATTGACTCTATTTAAAGAAATATGAATTAAAATAGGTTGTTGTTGAGTGAGAGACTTCTGTTATGTATTTTTTTATTTTTCAACTGTACAGACATGTGATACGATTCTTTATTTTGAAGTAAAGTCTTTTTTTTTCCTTTTAACTAGGGCCTGGGATAGATAACTGATAACAGAACTACCTATCCACGAAAAGCTTGAAACAATTATTATTCATAACTGTTTGGATAAAGCCTGTGAGGATTACTTAGGCTATCATTTTATTTTATTTTATAAACTCTTAATTCTTTTGTAGGGAACGTGTAATAACGAGTAAAATTGTGACTATGAAAAAACCGAAAATTTATAAGAGAAATTAAAATGACAGGGACATAGTTTACTTCACTACAAAAATATTAGAATATAAATTTATAGAATGCGTTAATTGTATTCCGAGAACAAAGTGGAATAAAAAACATCGATTTGGTAATTTTTTCATAGGATTGCGACAAATTTAACTCGTAGCGTATCCTAGATACGCTCTCCTAAAAATACCGGTATCAGGTACGCGTTTAACGTTAATGTTAACGTCATTTTAATAGTTGCTTAAATTGTGCCCCACGTTATATTAGTCTTACCAGAGATAGCGTAGGATAAGCTTTAGTTAATTATTAAGACTCTTCATTATTTATTAAACATAAACATAAACATACATTCACGCCTTTTTCCCGAAGGGGTAGGCAGAGGTGTACCCAGGACTCAGTCCCATAGTAGATACACCCACATTTCGCCAGTATGTTATTGGTCCCATGTAATAGGGGGCGAGCCTATTGCCATCTACCGGGCACAGTTCCAGACTCCAGGCAGTTATTGAGATAATTGAGATATTATTTATTAAGATTCTTAATATCGAAGACAGGAAACCCTAAAACTAACAAACGTTCTGTGATCGCCCAAACTTGAATCGAAGTTAGAGGATAGAGGATAAACAAACAAGATTATCCGCTATGCCTATAAACTTATCAAGAGACGGAATATGCTACGTGTTCAAGTATTATTTCTTCAGATTTAGCGTCCTCCCACTAATCTTCACTGATTTCATTGCAATCGGACTCTTCACTACTTATAATAATAGCAGTAGCTTAGATTCAATGACGAATAAGTAAAGTAAGGATAAGTAAGTAGGTAATAGTAGATTACTCGGCAATAATAATTGAAGCACGTAGGGTTTTTGATATACTTAGATTTAAATACAATTATAAACTATCCCGAAGACCACTTCGTCAGCCATTAAAATACTACGAGTATAATAAGCTTTTCAAAGGTTAAATACTTTCTTTCGTATACCATTAGCATTAAATTTATGAGAATCCGAAATTGCTTTTTAACGCGAACAGTTCCGATTTTATAATTTTTGCATTTTTAAAAAGTGAGACATGTGTTCAGAAAGCCCATAAAGATTATTTTTAGGTCTTTGAAATCGTGAATTTAAATCACATTATAAGGAGTATCGTGCTTCGAAAGGCATGTAAAGCAGTTATATCCAGTTGATATCATAAACGATAGTTGTGTCGATCAAATCAGGGGCTTACGGGTGAAACAGAATTGTCTAATTTGTTAGTCCTACACTTGATTCAAATGGAGAAGATAAAGTCATATGTTAAAATTACCATAAAGATCTACAAAAGAAAAATAAGATGAATGTGCCTAAGTTCACATTAATAACGTCTTAGCGTCAGAGCATTATGATTGCTACTGACCTTGGTGTAATATTAATTCTTTTTTTTTGTGGGCAAGGTGATAATAGAAAAAAAAAAGTAATTCTACAGCTGCTATCTACTCTAACTAAATAAACCATGCTATAGAACACTTCGATAATCAGGCCGACATTATGTCAGCCTAAGCGTTAAGTAAAGCGTAATAGGTAAAGCAACAACAACAAATTAACCAGCACGATAGGTTCATATCAAATTCTATTAAGTTGATAGACATAAATGTTAATTAAAACACTGGTATAGTTTGTGCGTGAGGAGGTACAGATACAGCACATCCGATATGTGGCGTGCTTCACTTTCCATTTCTACGAGTAGTGTTATTCCTATAATGCCGCTATAAATTCGTTCAAGAATTTTTTATTGCTCGGCTAGCCCATTGACATAAATATCGACCACGAGCGCTTTGTGGCCAGTTGAATGAATTATTATTAATAATATTATGCTTGCCACCGGAGCCTTGGCTAAATTTTGTTGATTTAGATACCCGCACCAAAGTATGAAAATTTAGTTAAGTATTCAATTCTTCGCGCTTACGTTGCAATGATAGGACTGGGTGATCCCAGTCCTATCATACATAATACATCCTACTTCCTACTAATATGATTAATGCGAAAGTTTGTGAGGATGGATAGATGGATGGATGGATGTTGGTTCCTCTTTCACGCAACTACTACTAAATGGATTGGGTTGAAATTTGGTATGTATAGGTAGGTGAGACCCGGGAATAACACATAGGGTACTTTTACCCTGATATTCCCACGGGATCGATGTCGATGCGGGTGAGACCGCGTTGCACTGCTAGTATACACATAAAGTCAAGTCTCACCTTGTTCTTGTGGAGAATGCAGAGACTAATTCTCTTCACTTGCTACGATCCTGACACACGACTTTCACTTCTTTCACTTTCATTACATTATTCAGACAGCATAATATGATCATCGGTTGTGACTACTTTTAACCTAACTAACCTACTTTTAACTTTTCACCTGGGCTTTTTACCATAGGATATCTATACCTACTTACTCCTACTTACTATATTCTCAAAGCACTATAATTAATATCTATTCTCTACTGTAGGTGGAACGACGCCTAGGTCAATATCGCAATCTTCTTCTTGAAAAGTCGCTGCTAGGCCAACCCAAATGTAAAATTTATCAGGAAGACACAGAACCACTGCCCATTGCAGAGCAGGCCTTTGTTCAGATGTGGAAATCATCCACTGATATTATGAATAAGCTAAAAAATACATTGATAAAAGTATTTGAGCGTCAAAGTCATGGATTCTAAGACTTTGACATTGAAGATTGAAGAATTACAAAAGTACCGGCAACCACTTATTTACACAATGAGTTACAAAGTTACACAGCTCGGCAAATAGAGTAATAAAGCACGTACACACGCCACATCCATTTACTATTATTCCATCATTTATCGCAGAATACAACTTCTTGGACAATAAGGCAGTATGAGCACGGAATTAACATAAAATTACCTGCATTGTAGTGAAGTTATCACTTTAGTTATTATTTATTATTGAAGAACTTATAAGTCATGAGTAATAAAAGTGGTTAAAAATATTGTAGCATTGTAGAATTTAAAAAATGTTTTATATTATCACAGTTGTGTGGTAGAGACAAATAGGTAGGTAAGAATAATATTTTTTTATTTTATGATAGTAAGTAACAAGACGAGCAAATCAGGTGCCTAATGGTAAGCATCATGATTGCCCATATCAGACACAGTGCCACCCAGTGTTTTAAAGTTCAAAATACTGCGCGGCACTGCACTGCGCCTGTCACCCTGAGATATTAGTTGTTGAATCTCATCATGCCCAGTAATTTCGCTGGTAACATTGCCCTTCATACCGGAACACAGTAATGTTTGCACATTACTGCTTGGCGGATGAATAACTGGCAAAGGTGTGGTACTTCCCCAGGCGGCCCCCTGCAAAAGAGGCCTACCACTACAAATATAAGTATATAATGAATAGATTGACGTTAGGATTACAATAATTTAATAACATCACTTTTTATCTTGTTAAATATTCCAGCGTGTGGGAAATATGTCGAAGATAATAATAATATGTAATATGTAGCTTAGACCCTGGAATTACGCTTAGGGTACTTTTAAGCTGACAAAGCCACGGGGCACAGTTAGTAATTATAGATAGATAGATAGATAATACTTTATTGTATACCACACATATAGAACTAACACAAAGGATACAGAGAAACTATTATGTACTTAAATGTACAAGCGGCGGTCTTATCGCTAATAAGCGATTCCAGACAACCGATATTATAATAATAAACAATGCATAATTTTCAAAATACAAATATATTATAGCTACTCTAAGGTACCTATTACCTACCACCTACTACCTACCGCCTACTACCTACCGCCTACTACCTACCACCTACTACCTACCACCTACCACCTACCACCTACCACCTACCACCTACCACCTACCACCTACCACCTACCACCTACCACCTACCACCTACCACCTACCACCTACCACCTACCACCTACCACCTACCACCTACCACCTACCACCTACCACCTACCACCTACCACCTACCACCTACCACCTACCACCTACTACCTACCACCTACCACCTACCACGTACCACCTTCCACCTTATACTACCTACTACCTACCTATATATAGGACTAGCTTCTGGGTACCTCTGCCAATCCAATTGGGAAAAAGACGTGATGTATAAGTTACGATGAGCTGGAAGAGGTTTTGGCGTAGATTGTATTCTGTAGATAAAGTCAGTGCTCTAATGTCTCGGATCATTGTTCTCGAACAGTGTGAGAATCGCCCGTGAAAGCGCATTTCACATAGCCAACGATACACTACTCAATGTTAAGTGTACATTTCGAAAAAATGCCCCATTCTCATGGATAAAGCTGGTAATTTTATATAATTGTTAGACATCTTTGTTTTGTGTTACCGAATGGTTACTTGCAAACGCATGAATGACGCATATAGTAATTATGATTATGTTTATGATTACTAGAAAGAAAGTTCCTCACGCATATTTTGCAAAAGTAAGTATAAAACATAAGTAATATCACACCTTCCCGAAGGGTTAGACATAAGTGTACCCAGGACCCAGTCCCATGTATTGCGACCCAATTGCTATTAACCGGGCACAAATCCAGGCTGTTGAGAAAATTCCTAATGGAAAATCTAACTGAAAATGGGAATTATAAGGGTGCTGCATAAACAATAGCAGCAGGTTCTGTAGGTCCACCATAGTGTGGAAATTAAAAAAAAAAAAAGACCTGGGAATCGAACCGAGAACCTCATATCAGTAGCGCTTGCGATCTCGACACTAACGATATGACGTAGGTATATAAGACACTGTGCCCCGCGGTTTCACCCGCGTAGGCATCGTTCCCGTGGGAATATCGGGAACAACTATGTATCATTCCAGGGTCAAAGCCAAAGCTATCTACAAATCAAATTTCAGCCCAGTCGGTTCGGTAGTTTTGGAGTGAAAGACTAACAAATATCCATCCAACCATCCATCCTCACAAACTTTCGCATTTATAATATTTGTAGGTTAGTAGGATTATGAACACGATTCTGATCCACACTTATTAATTTATAATTTTGACTTTAAAATTTTTATGATCTAAACTCTAGACGCTATTGATTTAATAATAAATGTTTATCTTGCGGCTAGACATCATATCTCAAGGGTTGTCTAATATCTTACATTATTTATTATAATGTTACATTTTATTGGTCTATGAACTCCTAATGGAAATAGTGAATACGAGTAATAATATCACAACTTTTCGAAATATTATTTTGTAAATATAATGAATTATACCTTGTCAAATATAGCTTGATGAATGAAAGCAAAAAAGAGACAAAAATCTACTTTTTGGTCTTATTTCTATAAATCAAGTTATAAGTTCTAAGAATATAATAATAATAATAATATGGGACAACTTCCACACACGGTCATCTGGTCCCAAACTAGGCTAGAAGCCTGTACTATGGTAACCAGATGACTGATATACATACTTAAATACGCTTATAACACCCAGACACAGATCAAACAGTTATGTTCATGCACACAAATGTTTAAACTGGCCGGGGATCGAACCCGGGGCCTGCGGCACAGAAAGCAGAGTTACTACCGTCTGTGCCAACGAGGCTGTCAAAACGTTAAATTAATCGAGAACATACCTACAGTAGGCACAGAAAGCATAAGCTGCTTTACGTTCCATCGTGTCGCACTACAGCACGTGCCAATGCGCCCATATACCACGCACTCTAGCAGCATTCAACGCTCTCTTGGACCACAATCCCGTCTATGACTTGTTTGCGGATGAATGGTCGAAGATATTAATTGAGTGTCTGAGGTACTGCGAGCGTGTTGCATGACTGGTATTTTTTTTTTACCCTTATATTTTGATAATAATTTGCTGTGTAATTTATTTTATGATTAGTTTTTTTTCTTTGTTAATTTTATTTTAATCATTGTAATTGGTGTAACTAAACCGTTTTGATTAAATAAATAAAAATACCATTTATGTACATAATTAAAGGAAATATGAACAAATAATTGATTTTTGTTCAGCTGTCATTGATCAAACAAATTATACAAGGTATACCTATAGTAAATTAAACTTTTTTTGAAGATTTAAAATTGAACAGACAGAAAAAATAGTACTGGAAGTGCTACAGGGTCAACCTATTTCACCAAAAAATAACACTTCAATTACTATTGAGCAAGGAAACCCCGTGGCCGCTCAAAGAAATGCAACTTTTAATGACATTTTCCTGATTCCACTGAAGCAGTTTACATAATGCGACATAACAATGCCAGCACTGTACGGAACGGTTTATAATGAGCAGGTAATGACCGACTGGCTAATAGCATTAATGGCACGGCATATGATAATTGCCGGTAAATGTTAACGATTAAAGTATGTGTTTCATACTTGTATTAGTTAAGATCGGTGTGTCGGGTGTGGTTGAAAAGTGAAGAGACCGTTTTAATGTACGTATATTAATGTGACAATTTTTTACACTTTCCTTCTATCCTAATTAGCCCGTAGCAATTTCAAAGTAATCTGTAATTTTATCGCCTTTTTATGATAACTTTACTGTACTATTTTGGATGTTCTGAGAATAAAAATAAAAATCATTCATCTTATATAATTCTTTTATTCAGACCAAAATGGTCCATTTATTGTTAGTTTATGAAATCTTAAAAACTAATGTGAATTAGATTAAAATATAAATCATTATATGTGGGTAGATAAGATACCTAATTAGAGCTTAAGATGTTTGGGGTCTTGATTTTAAGTGTTCTTCTATATGAATATGTACGTATACTAAATTATTTTTGAGGAAGCAAATATCTTGGACCCATTGGTAAAAAGAAAGATAATTAATACCTACACCTAATTGACTCTATCTGACTATTTTAACTATCATTCTATCATCATGTCGTGTTGAGTGTGCGGTGGTAGAGGATGTCCAACATTCGTTGATGATGAAGAAAAAGTTCATATATGAATGGCATTTATGACGTCGGATATGATAACAGTATTTTAGCTCATTCAATCTCAGAGCACGCAATATTTTGTTCAAGCAAAGGCCATGTTTGAGGACTGGCACTTACGCTCATGGCTAGTAAGGCTGATAGGAGAGCGACTGCGACTGTAGGTTAATGCTATGTACTGAAGTAAGAGACAGTGTATTTAAATTAGTGTAAAGACTTAGTGATGCGGAAGTGTATGGAGCTATCCCGAGGGAAAGGCCTGTTATGTACTGAAGTGAGGGTAGTTCGAGAAACCGTTAGTCTAGAATTGTGGCTCTAAGTTGTGAGTGTTAATGATGTTATTTAGGTAATATCGCCAATATAATAGTTAGCATAAAATACGTAAATACCTAATAATAGGAAACAACATCGATATCCCACCCTGTAGAAAAGCAACTAGCTCCCAACCATTACCAGAAGTTTGATGTCTGCTTCATTTTGATTAGATACCTACGCTGCCATCTGGAAGTTAGTAGTCATAGAACATTTGTAAAATGTGTTCATGTAGGAGCAAGACATACATCATTTCACATTGTTCGACCTTTCACCCAATGATTCGAAGCGATCATTTCCAAAATTTCCCAAGCACGAATCGTAATGTCAAACCATTAGTTTTAATAATTGAGGTCATTTGTTTGATGCTTTATTGTCCATGCTCATAATTTATTTTATATGTTTGGTACTAACTTATTTTATTTTAAAGACCCAGACTTACGTAACGTAGCGTATCTCTATAAGTTTTATTTGTTTTAAAATGGAAATTAGTTCTACGTAATTAATAATATTTTTCCTTAATATTAATGTACGTAACTTTGGCGTGATGTAATAATATTCCTATACTATTTTATTATATATTATTATATGGGAAAGCGGAAAAGTTAAACAAGGTGCAGAAAAGTTAATTATGAAAGGCTTTAAACACCTGGATTTAAATAACGGTACAATTTCTGTCACTATAGTGTCAAAAGTCGCCGTTAATTTAATTTAATAATAATTTAATTAACGTTTTATCTATTCACAGATCACAGATTTCTCAGATTTCTGTGTACAGATTCTTGAAACTTAGCTATTTGTAGTTAAGAGCACTTGGTTTTTCTATAGGCTGATATGTTAGCCATAGGGATTTTCGATTAGTAGGCAGCTGTAAAATTACTTATTGTCATTTTTGATAAAAAAACACTTTGTCCGTTAAAAAAATAACGTTTCTGCAACTCAAACACTAGTCAAATAATTATCTAATAGCATTTCATGTAATAAAAGTGTATAATCTATTTAACTATGATAATGGTCTATGCTCACATATTGTGTGGCCTAATCCAAACGCTATATTATAAGTTATGGTCAGAATCCCAAAGATTCTAATGATATAAGAGTCGACTAACATACGAGTAGTTGATCATTTTCATTAAGGCATGAATGCACCTGTCGATCAATAATATCCGTGTAGAATCTCTTCGATTTGTTTGATATTATGGATAACGTTTGAATGAGTAGGTAATTTACAGGTCAATTGTTATCAGGGTATAAAGATGATCCAGACAATGGTGGGGCTTTTCCATTCCATTTTGGCAAGTCCATTCCATAGGTGTACACAAAAACCTCGTTTTATTTATTTATTATTGTTGCTCATCGAAAGTTAGCAAACATTGAACTTGAACGAGCCGGTTTTATTAGAATACACACATCAAAATGTGTCTGTTACATACATTTGCATTTTGTTGATTTGGTCAAGTTTCTTGACTGGTACATTAGCATTTTTAATTTTATCACTTTTCTGGACTTCAATGTATTTTAGTCGGTGTATTTATCCAATTATACTAGATACCTATATCTGTCCACATACTACCTATATACTATCGATAGCCGTTTAGGTATATACTAGGTATATACTGTATATACTTATACAGTAGGTATATACTACTGTATATACTTATACAGTAGTCAGTAGGTATATAGGTACGGCTATCGAGACACACAGCTAACAAAAACTTTTATGTGTTAGGTTTGGGACAACTTCTGAAGTCAGGTGTGTTGTTTGGTAAGTCATAATTACTTATGACTTACCAAACAATACAATATTCATCTAAATCAATTTAATATTACAGTGTTCATAATACAACATACAGAGGAATTCAAAAACTCCGGTTGAAGTCGAAAAAAAAAATTGTATTGAAAGTTCAATGAACTTTTTAAACATTACTTACCGAGAAAATTTCTTATCCATACCATCTCAATGCTATTGAAGTTTGTTTATAGTTAATGGCATCGTTGACTTTCCTTTTGTTTAGTTCACTACTGTTCCAGGAAAAGGTGTTCTTTGTAGTAAAGTATAAAAATAAATGACCCTAGTTTCCCTTTAGGTCTGCTTCGGTGGCGTAGTGGTCGCAAGAACTATTGCCGATCATGAAGTCCCCGGTTCGAACCCCAGGTCATTCACAGTGTTATTGGATTTTTCCATTAGGAATTTTCTCAATGACAGGCTGGAATTCTGGAACCGTAACCGGTAATGGCAATAGGCTCGCCCCCTTTTACATGGTACTTATATAATATACCTAGCGAAGCGTGGGTTCTTCCGTATTCTGCCTACCCCTATGGGAAAGATGATGTTATATTATAATGTTATGATTTCCCTTTAAGTAGGTAACTCTACAATTTTTTTCTAAAAGACTTAATCAGCTGTAGTCATTATTACAATTCCTAAGATCGCGAATTATTTCTCATAGAATCTTAGAAGAAAGAAAGCGATAGAATTTTAACTTTCCTCATTTAACACGGTTCTTTCACTTAAAAATAATATTCTGATGACACATCTGAGACGATAATTTTTATCAAAATTTCATGTTCTTGATGCATTTATTTTTAATAATGTATTTTTATTGATTAAGACAGGAACATTCATACAAATTTAAATGCGAACTAATTCACCGGTGTCTATACAAAATCGACATCTCATTGTTACAACTCGTCTTTAAACAATGCTCAGTGCGTGTAAGTAATTTAAAAAATGTTATTATAGGTCGCTTAATGTTGCTAGCAAGCGATATTATTGTATTTATTTAAAGTTTCTCAGCTCGATCATGATCCCATAATATTATTCTACTTCCTACTCTTACTAATGTTATAAATGCGAAAGTTTATGTGGTTAAATTGTCCTAGGGATGGATGGATGGATGAATTGATGTTTGTTACTCTTTCACGCAAAAACTTCTGAACCGATTGGGTTGAAATTCGGTATGTAGATAATTTTGACCCTGGAATAGCACATAGGGTACTTTTTATCCCGATATTCCCACGGGAACGAAGACTACGCGGGTGAAACCGCGGGGCACAGCTAGTCACTTATATACTTTTACACAACGCAATCTATAAAGCCACGGATTTTTTGTTTTTTTTCATCAAGAGATTGATTCAAGAGGCAGGTTTATATGAATAAATAGCTCTGTCCCGCGGTTTCACCCGCGTAGTCTTCGTTCCCGTGGGAATATCAGGATAAAAAGTAGCCTATGTGTTATTCCAGGGTCTTACTATCTACATACCGATTTCAGCCGAATTGGTTCAGTAGTTTTGGCGGAAAAGAGTAAAAACCATCATCTATCCTCACAAACTTTCTCATTTATAAGTATTATATATAAGTAGGATGGTACCCGGAGCGAAGTGAGGGCGGTTTGCTAGTAATATTATACAAAAGTAACTAACCCACGTTACATAAACCTATTGACCAATGATTAGCAAATAAGGTACGTGCATTGTCCGAACAAAAGCAATGTCGTGTAAATGCTAAACAAACACACGTAAACGTCCTCATGTATTATTCATTAGCTTTATTTTATTAACTTTCGATCTCATTGCTCGCCTGTATCATTGTTGTGACATGACATCGCCAGAATTAAGAACTTTCACCTTCAAACTTCGTCAGAAGCAGTTACTGCCTCATCAGAGATCATTTATTTTAATATCGCTTCTCTAAACAAGTTATATAATGTCAGGTAGGTACAATGATTTGGCTAACAAGTAAGAGCTTCTATATCAAAGCTTAGTTTCAATGCTTACAGTTTACCTACATAGTTTATTTGCAATTAAATTTTATTATGTGGTATCAATTTATTATTGTAGTGGTAGGCCTTTTTTGCAGGGGGCCCTTGAACGAACGTCCTAGAGGGGGCCGCCTGGGGAAGTACCACACTTTTGCCAGTTATTCATCCGCCAAGCAGTAATGTGCAAACATTGCTGTGTCCCGGACTGAAGGGCAATGTTACCAGCTCAATTACTGGGCATGATGAGATTCAACAACTCATATCTCAGGGTGACAGGCGCAGTGCAGTGCCGCGCAGCATTTTGAATTTTAAACACTGGGTCGCACTGTGTCTGTTATGGGCAATCATGATGCTTACCATCAGGCACCTAATTTGCTCGTCTTGTCAGTCGCTAACATAAAAAAAAAATTATCAAATAATTTTAGATATTAAAATTAATAAGGTCCAAATAAAAAGGTAAAACCCATACATACAGTTCCTAATACTCTACTTAGTAAAAACTGGATTCGATAATAATACATTTTAATAGGTAGGCTTGTCAAACTAGCAATGGAATTTTTAAGAAAGTTATGGGTAACTTATGAAAATAAAAAGAAAAGTCCAACATTCCAATCACGGAGGTCCTTTATGTTTGTTATGAAGTCACGACTGCACGAGTGCTTTCCAATGGAGAACTTTGACAGTTCAATCATAGCGAGCATTGTGTTGAACTTGAATCTGGTTCAAAGTTTATATTGAGTAGTAGATGAGTGCCTTACCGACATATTTTAACAGATATTTATTTAACTCGATATTGGAATGGGCATAATGTTCTTGTAATATATGGCAGATTTTTTCCACTATGATGTATTCGTATACCTAAGGTGACTCGTTTATTTAACCAAATTAGTATGATTGCTTACTCTTACTACTCTCTTAAAAATAACAGAATACAACTCAAAATTTTATAGATAAGTATTTATAACTAATATTAGCTAGGTTATTCATAAACTCGTCTTGTCACACTCACTGAATAAAAAAAAATAAAGTTAATTTATAATCTAAAACCAAAAGTATAAAAACTCGACAATCAAATAATATAATATTGTAAGAAGTATGTCAAGATCGATCAACAGGGTGAGGTAGGCTTATGCACTAGTTCTGCCATGCTCTACTAATTCATCATTAAATATCAAATGCGGACGAATTCCTAATTGATCTATTGTACAAAAAATTAAAATACCTACTACTTATACGTCATTTTCAGATTGCGAGTTATCGCGTAAAAATATCAATGAGTGGACAGGTTATCAAAGATAATCGCATTCAGACTTCAATTTAGACAACTTAACTTTTTTTAACTTTTCACTTTCGTGCGATTTTCGCGTGAAGCAATTGCCTAGCACCTTAGCCTTATGTCACACAAAGAAAGCATTCTTTTGAACCGACATAATTAAGTAAAAGTTTTTTTTAAGAGCGTGCGAACTGGTAGAGACCAGTTCTTTAACTTGATGACCTTCGTACACTTATTCAATGAAGATGTTAGCATTATAGGCAATTAAGTGTGAAGCTGAATAATATGTGCGTGGTCAATTGGTGTCTTATTGAACTACGTTTGAAGGTAGAAGAGAAACTTTTAGTGAAGAGTTTAGACGAATTAAGCTTTCATATCTTTACAACGTCCTTCAAGATGCGTGACGAGTCTATTGGACAAGTTTCACTTTTCTTTACGTGTATTTAAATGTTGTTGTTTAGATTTCTGGGTGATAGGAATTGTATGGAGTTTCAAAAATTGATCGCAATGCGAGTGTTGCATAAATCGGTTCTGTTTTGTAATGAGTACCGATATCGATAGATCTATGCCAATAATGCGTATGAATAGGGTTCATTAGTACTCATCATCCACCACTAGGTACCTGTACAAAATACAACCTATATCCGTAAGTTCGTACTAGCCTCTCCTATGGCACATCTCTCAACGTGGTCTTCTGTTGTTATTTTTATATTCCCAGCGGATTTGGTACCTTAGTTTCCTCGCTGGGCATTATCTGTGTGTCTAGTAGCCATGATTTTAACCTAGCTAAACCTCTGCTAAATCAATGGATTGATTAGGGAGAGAAAATTTTTAAATTGATTTGTAAAAGTATAATTTAGGTCAGTCACTTGAAAATTTCTAACATGAATCAATGTGAACCATTATTCAAACCGTTTCGCCTTCCGATCGCGACCATCGACAGAATATTATGAGAAAAGAGAAAAGTGCAATGAATGGGCTCTCGTGGGAAGAGTTCACATTGGCTTCGACATACCACGTGTTTCACAATATTTTCTACTATTACAGAAGTTATAAAATTCATTTATAATAAAACATAACGTAGTAACATACCTAAATAAATAATATTTTATCATTTACACTCAACAAAATATAAATTCCAGCCTTCGAGTTCCAGCCTATGTTAGTTTTATTTAATGCAAAAGGTAGGTAGGAAGTAATATCTAACGCCGCCTTATTAGTCTCCACAATAGCCATTATAAGTGCTAGGCTACAAATCCGGTAGGAAGTCCTCCGCAACACTTTTACTGTGCTTATCGCAATAATACATAATTTGAACTAACTACGTTTTTTGTTTGTTTCCAGATATGCCTGGTCCTAGTGTGGACAATAACGAGGTGTCGATGTGATCTCACCACTGCGTACAACGTCAACAGTGCGTCACAGTTTGGCGAGCTACTGAAACCGCCTCCACCCCCCTTATCACAAATATTACCTGTGCCATTCCACGGAGGAGCAGGGAGAACGCAGCGACAGAATATCGATAAAGGCTACCAGTACCAAGTACCGCCACCGCCCCCGTCACAAATTCCACAAATCCCCTTCGGGGCAGACTTCAAATTCCCAGCTCCATTTTACAAACAGTACAACTTCAACTTCGTTCCTCCTCCTCAACCATTTACTACTACACCACCGCCATCCTTATTCCAAAAAGTATCTACATGGCTATTCCCATCTCAACAGACGAGTTACGATGCAGGAACAGAAGTTAGCAGTAATAATATAGCTCCTATAAAGAAAGATTGCAACCCTTGCAATTTAGTGCCATGGATTCCAGTACTAAGATATAATTTAGGAGCTAATAATGTACAACAAAATCAACATCCTACTTACGGACCACCCAGCCCGACTGCTCATGGACCAATTGCACAATTTCGGCCTCAGCCTTTTCAACAGAATGATGAAAAAAGATTACCGCAATTTTCATCAAATGTGCCACATGCTGTATACGGCCCTCCTATACAGACCTTTAATAGTAACACTGGAATCATTAGTTCGACGTATGGTCCTCCTAGCCCAACGCATACAGTGGGTATTCCATCGCAAAGTCCTTTAACTTCAACATACTCAGCTCCAAGCTACAGCTCAATTCCAAGTTCTACTTACGGAGCGCCTAATGGTCAGTTCAGTTCATCGTATTTGCCTCCTTTGTCACAAGGAATATCCACGTTTGGACCTCCTTCTTTATTGCAATCAACTCCAATACCACTATACAATTCCCCGCTACCACTCACAACTTATGGTTTACCAGTAACACCAAATTATCAAGCTGGAGTAATAAATAACGACCTACAACCTCCAAACGATGTGGAAATCTTAAAAAATGATGGTCCATCAACAGAACAACAATTACCAAACGTTTCCCCACCTACGGAGTTCAGAAACTCGTACGGAGAAGTAATAAAAAATATTTACGCTATAGAAGGTTCATATCCTGTGACGGCTACAGCTGCAGAATCAACCAAGATAAAGACTGAAGTGTTGCCAAATGGGAATTTTAAACCAGACACACCAAACCATTCGTTAGCTCTAGCAAATCCTGCACCGTTCACTCTGAACAGAGGAAGAAACATTCATACATTACAACCAGTCGCTTTACCTAATTTGAGTGTATCTCCGTTGCCTCCCATATTTAATGCGCGTCCTTTTAGACCAATCTTGTCTTCTTTTCCCTCAAATATCTTACATGGTATAAACCAAATGCAGCAGAAACCTCACAACGTTGATATAAGCGAGAGTGTCCCATTAGCGGAATATACTCACTCTATTGATTATCCTACAACATACGTTGAATCTCCTGTTATTGATATCGAATCACTAAAAATAAATAATCAAACCAAGGCTTACAGAAACATTGCTAATCATTTTGTTATTGATGAAATTAGAGATATTTCATCACAAGCTTCAGAAGATCACGTATCAGCAACAAAAACAAATTCGGATTCAAGTTTTGAAAGTACAGGCCTAGATGTTGGCAATGAT
This sequence comes from Hemistola chrysoprasaria, assembly GCA_947063395.1. NCBI lineage: Eukaryota > Metazoa > Arthropoda > Insecta > Lepidoptera > Geometridae > Hemistola > Hemistola chrysoprasaria. The sequence goes on from OX346715.1 coordinate 5,039,300, forward strand.
TTCTACGATAACGGATTATCACCCGATATGAGACCAAGTTCAGATGTTCCTCCAAATCATAAACTAAATTTTGCAGACCTTAGAGGGCTCAAAGATGAAGATGTAGACAAATACAGAACGGAGAGCAATTTACAAAATATTGATTCACCATTACTGTATCTCAAACCAAGTGCTCCTCATAAAAGCTATGGTGATTTTATTCTTGCTGTTTCTACACCAATGAATCAGAATGAATATGAAATGTATGATGAGATATCAACAACATCAGCACCGCCAGCGCATTCATTAACTACGGCATGGGAAGAAAGTAGGACTGATTATAGTGAAGGACTGTCACCACCGCCAATCGATACTTATCAACCAAAAATTGTTCAAATAATAGTTCCATATACTACTGGTAAAAAAGAAGAAGAGCAAAATAAACAAAACTGGGAAGAACCTCTAGAAGAAAGTCAGCGAGGCAGAAAAGCACCAACTTATACTGAAGATCCATATTCAAAGTTCACGGAAAATTATAGCACCTCTACACCTACTACTACGACTGAAGAGCCTTTACCAACGGCCTCTGAAAGTTATGAATCAAATGCAGCATCCATATTAAATGACCTGTATGATGTAAAAGAGCCACCCTTCGATATCGTTAAGCTTCAACATACAATTGACGACTGGACTGAGCAAGAATACTCCAAATACAAACCTTCACAAAGGCCTCGTAACGGAGAAAAGTATGCTAAGAAAATCCCAGATGAATATTTTACAACTACAGTACCTACTAACTATGAAGAAACCAATAGTTATTATGATTTTTACGATCATGAAGTATCGAGCAGTGACCAGCATACAGTCACGGAAGAAGACACCACATATAAACCTCGTAAGGAATACAATAATATAGAGAGAATTAAAACTAGTTTCGTTAGTGGTAAGAATGAAGAATTAGATGAGATTCAAAAGCTTCATATTTACACTGCGGCGTCATCGTTCCGAAAGAGCAGTACCACGACAACTACAACGACTACCACTCCAGCACCGTGGGGTAAAATACAAACTTCAATATCTCCACTGACTAAGGAAAAAGTATATGTGGTTACATCGAAGCCTTGGCGGGACTATCGCAACTTTACCAAGGAATGGTACGAAGTAGAATCATTCGAATCAAAGAAAACGAACCCTGATACTGATGCGACGACATCTGACGAGGTGATATTCAAGTCTCCCAGATTTATGAATCGACCGTCATTTGGCTTCACCTCGGGAGGGAAGGTTGAGTCCGTTAAGTCCGATTCCTATGGATTTTCAAGAAGCTGGTATCAAAGCAGTAAGTATGACATATTATAGTAAAAGTTACTGTTTTAAGTAATTTTAAGTAAGATGATCTATTATTATCTTGATCTCTGTATCTCCCAGGTCAGGAAAAAAGTATTATTGGATTTATTTCAGTGGAGTCCATTGATTTGTGAATCGTCGCCCCTAATTTAAAGAGACTTATAAACATAATTAGTCCTATGTTTATAAGTCGATGTGTGGGTGTATGGGGCTAGGTCCTATGGGTACGCCTCTGCGTAACCCTTCGGGGAAAAATGCGTGAAGTTATGTTATATTCTGTAATTATCCTAACCTATATTAACTTTTATAACAATAATAAACTTTTTTACAGTAAATGCACTGGAGACAAAGAATAATAGTACGTCAATACCAGGAGTCTCTCAACAATCTACTAATTCGGAAGAGGTTCATTTCTATTAATACGAGTAGCTAATTCTTGACGTGCACCAATTTTCTATCTTCACCAAATATTCTTGCTCTCTATTCTCTACTCTAAGCACCTTCAAGTAAGTCTGTACTTATTAATTAACGGAATTATAAATCTTAAAATAATTATTTTAAAATTAAGAGTATTATGATGGATCTTCCTCTTTGACAATATTAAAATTAAAGTACTTAAAGTACGTAAGTAAAGTTATCTAATTTATGATTCTTTATATCGTTGGCTTCTCTAAGTTTTATTTTGATATTATATCTACGCCTATTTTGTATAGGATAAAAATGGCACTTATTATATTAAATTTTGTAACGTTATCTGTTTCAGAGTACAACGAAAACAAATCGTCATAAATACAAATGAAGTGCGAAAATGTGCGCAAACGCATGTGATGGCGTTAGCAGTAAAATGCTTCCTAGTGAAAAAACTTTTAAAAAACATTTTTAATGGTGAAGTGAGTAAGTGAAGTGATTTACCACAATGAATTATAACTGAACTAGGTAACTGAATGAAGTGAATATAATATTTTTAGATATAAGTACCCATAATTAAACGAGCAAATTAGAAAGAATACTCATAATAAAACGTGTTCTTTTTAATTTGATCAAAATTAAAATTAAGACAACCAAAGCAGGATCTTACAAATTATGAAATAGAATTTTTACATTATATTATACAAATTACATTAAAATAAGAATTGTATATTATTTTATGTAGATAGCTATACATATTATGACAAATTGAAACTGTGGCATCTGTAAAGATAAAATTTAAGAAGAAAGTCAATTAAGAATTAGAAAAGGCGAACCAGAAAACGAGTGGTAAGCTATTATAGTTTATGAGATAGAGCCCTGTGACAGACGGAAGAACAGACTGTGGAGGGTTAGTAATAGGGTTCCTTTGTCGCCCTTTAAAATAAAATTACAGTGATCAATAGGTATATTATATTGCGCGTCACAGCTTTCTTTACAGATGCCAAGATTTAATATTAAATCTTATAAATTTTGTATCAAAGTATCAACTTTGATAATAAAGTACACCAATTATTATAACTATGAGACTTGACTTTTTCTAGATTTGTATATACCTAGTATGTTATGAACTTTTATGTAATAAAAAAAAAGATTCAATGATTTATCCAAAAATTACTGTGCTATTTTAATTCATGTGTTTACTTAGTTACAAAATTATAAAATTAATGTTCTTAGTTTTTATGAGTTAATTTCTATTTGCGGTTCGTTTTTGTTCTTAATTTTTAAGTAAAGAAATTCGCCGCTCCAGAGGATAACCGTTATTAATGTAACGAAGTTTAACACTATGATAGGCACCACGTAAGATCCAGCAAATTCACGTATTTGTCCTGAAAATGAAAAACAAATAATATTAATGGCTATTCTCGCTGAAGTATCTCTAATAAAAAAAAAAGAAAACTATAGGTTCAAAAAAAACTGTATGTGCTTGATGAAAATATTAATTATCCAATAATAGTTTTAATAAATTACAAATTGCAATAGCAATTTTAACAAATTTCAAATTTAACTAAAATAAAAAAGACGTTCTTGAAAAAGGGGTTATTCAAAACATCAGAACATCAATAATTAAGAAATAGAAACAAAATTATAAAACGTAATAAAATAATTAGAAAACTTACCTAAAATAGTTCCAATGGTAACAATAGTGATACCAGTAAAGAACATCTGAATACCGGAAGCAAAAGCTAGCCTCTCTATAGGAACATAGCTAGGAATGACCACATTCATGTAAACTGTTCTTACACCTTTCGTGATTCCCATAGCTAGAGCCACGAAACACATTCCCATGAAAGAGTTTGTGAACAGCATTACTGGAAAAGATAATTTGGTATCAGACTTAGACGAGATTAGACTGTGAAGAAGATCTTGTACCAAAGTTTCATCTCGTTATTTCATTGAAATCAATAATTAAATCTTAATAAACAGTTAGTATAATAAATTGTGTAATTTAAGACATTCAAAATACGCATCTTCTTTTTTGCTACATCATCAGCCCTGGTAACGATCTATCTGTAATATATTCATTGAGATGATTCCGATGAATCATACCTAACACATACATACATACATTCACGCCTTTTTCCCGAAGGGGTAGGCAGAGGTATACCCAGGACTCAGTCCCATAGTAGATACACCCACATTTCGCCAGTATGTTATTGGTCCCATGTAATAGGGGGCGAGCCTATTGTCATCTGCCGGGCACAGTTCCAGACTCCAGGCAGTTATTGAGATAATTCCTAATGGAAAAATCTAATATTTAACACTTTGCCTGACCTGGGGATCGAACCCGGGACCTCTTGATTGGCAGTCGAGCATGCGCCCACTACGCCACCGAGGCAGTCAATACCTAACATGACATAATATTTAACTATTGACCCATTGGAACCTGATGATGGAGCATCAGCTTGAAGTGACTGGATACTTAAATTCCACTACAACATAGACCACTAGAAGTTGCTCATATCTGTAAGCGCGCCTTTTCCATTAAATAATACTCTAACACTTCAGCATATTTTACATGAATTATTCCAAGCCCACCATCTTCAATCTCGCTCTACAATCATCTGTCGCGCTGGCATCCACCTCCCTGTGTTGCCATCGCGCCCTCGCACATGCCACAGATCTCCGTGAAACCACACGTTGCCATTAATACTTTCCATAAAACCACCAAACGTTCACAGAATCCGTAGCATTAGCGTCACAAAATAACATCAACCCTACAACTAACTAACATCAACATATCCAAAGGTATATGATAGTATAAAATAGTGACTGCCGAGTCACTGTCACTATGAAAATAACCTATTTTCATGAGATATCGTTAAAAACACTCTTGAGATCACGTCAGCTTAAAAATATAAACACATTATCAGGTCCATTCGTTTAGGAGCTACAATTCTACAGACTGACATACATACAGAGACACGGCAAACATAAAACATTCCTTTGGTCATTGGTAGGGGGTTAAAGATGCGAAAATTTGGATGTTTTTTTTGTAATAGGTATATATAGTTATATAGCTTAGTAATTGGAATAATATATTTAGAATACTTTTCAGCTGGTGATACCGCTCGGAATAACAATAAAAATTTTTTTTTAAATAGATAATTAAAAAGAGAAGAAAATTTAAGGAAGAAGGAAATGAACAGTAGCTACGTAAGTTCTTACGTAATAGGTAGGTAAAGGAACTGAAACATTTTATATAGTCTATCAAAAAACCTTGTACTTAATTAATTAACAGATGCGATAATATAATTGCTCATTATTGACTTAAAACCTTGCACGTAAGTGTATTTAAATAAATACTTATTGAAATAGCTGATAATCACTATTGATATATTAACAACATCCTTAAACATCATTTGGAGAAGAACACCTCTACAAAAAAAGTTTCATTAAGAATAATAAAAGACAAAGAACCCGCCTAATAAGATGATAATGAAGATACAAAGACTTGCTGCCTTTACTATTATAATTATAAGGTTTATTTGGAGTGTACCTATATTAAATCGTGTTAGAAATAAATATCAGGAATAAATACAATATTGATATTTATTTTATGACTTAATTATATTACTATAATAAATGTACTTTTACTTATGTACAAGATGTAAGTATCAAGGTTCCAATCTAAAGGTACCTTTTGATTGGTTTTTTAGGGTTCCTTATCTCAAAGAGAAAAAAGGAACCCTTATAGGGTCACTTTGTTGTCCGTCTGTCTGTCTGGCGGTCTGTCCGTCTGTCAAAACTCTTTTAATGGGAACGCGTTGAGGTATCAAGTTGAAATTGATATCAACTACTCAGATCTACGATCTCTTGTGGCTGTAAATAAATGATACTTCTAAATTAACGCAATCAAAAGTTATGGCCATTTTACTGCATATTTCCATACATTGCGCAAGGAACTAATAGATGGCGCTGTATGTAAAAGCGATTTAAAGCGTTTTGTTTGCACCCTATGCATACGTACGTATGCCTTGAATAATTTATTTCTGATTTAAATAACTTGTGTAGGGTTATTAATATAATGCGTGTATGGGGGCATACACGTTGTCAGGTTGGCCGAGTGTAGGGTTGATGTTATTTATTGTGACGCGCATGCTACGGATTCTGTGAACGTTTTGGTGGTTTTATGGAAAGTATTAATGGCAACGTGTGATTTCACGGAGATCTATGGCATGTGCGAGGGCGCGATGGCAACACAGGGAGGGGGATGCCATCGCGACAGATGATTGTAGAGCGAGATTGAAGATGGTGGGCTTGGAATAAATCATGTAAAATATGCTGAAGTGTTCGAGTATTATTTAATGGAAAAGGCACGACTACACTTGCCAGTTTCAAACATTTTTCATAAACTATGTACATACGAGTACGTCACTGCAGAATCGAAGGCTAGTAAAAAGTAATAATCGTGATTTATGATAAGGCTAATTTTATACGAGTATTCACATTATCTTGTTCCAATCACAAGCACCCGGTTGCTAAGTTAAGTGGAGTTGCTAAGTGGCCTAAAAGTTGATTTGATAACAATTAAAAATACTCACTACTTCTTATGAAGATGACCATCAGTAAACTGACCATATACATAACTCTTGGAGGCTTATGACACCATTCTCCAATAAAAGGTGCTGCTAGCCTAAACAGCGTATCTGATAATCCAATGACTGCCATCAACGTTGCTATATCGCCTGTTTCAAACTTCATCATGTCTTTCAATATAATTGGGAACAACAAAGAAAAGTTGGTCTCCACACAAGCCGCTACAGATAGGCCAAATAATATATTTACAAATATTGGATCCTTTAATAACGTCAGATCAAAGAAATTTATGAATTTTTCTATAAAACTTTCTTCCTTCTCCACTTTAATATTCAAATCTTTATTTGCGGCTTCAGCTTCTTTTATTTTCTTATTTTCTGATTCGTGGAAGATGTTTATTGAACTTCCTAAGTTTATTTCTTGGGATTCCCACCATTTGTATTTAGATTCTACAATGGGAGGTTCTGTGTTTTTACTTCCTATTTCAGGATGCGAGATCGCATTCCTTCCCTTAAGACTAGAGTTACTCGTCAATGATCTCATAGAAAGGCTTTTGGAAGGATGGACGCCATTCTCAACAGGGCTCTCTATGTCTGTTAATGAAGACAAACCTGAAATAATATAATTAATCGTTACAAAGGAGATAATTTTTAACACAGGTCAGTTAATATAGATCCTTACCGTGTTTTGAAGTAGGTACACTTCCATTGATAAGCTGTACCTCATTTTCTTGGTTGAGTGGTATCGTTTCCTCCGTGAGTATTGGTTTAACTAAGTACCATTTTGCCGGTCTAAGTAAGCAAGCGGCTAGGAATGAGTGTAGGCATATGGCACTTAGTATTAAAACTGCATATCTCCATCCGTATGCATGCATGAGTGCACTCATGAGTAGTGGCATATAGATGGTACCAAGTCCCGTGATGGACATTCCTACTCCTATGGCTCTACTTCTCTTCTCTTTGAAGAATGAATTTATTGCTAACGTAAAAGCTGCCATTACAGCTGCTATTCCCATTGCTGAAACAAATACAACACTTAAAATAACGCGACATGAAAATTCCTATAATACTTATTGTTTCAATCTGACAATTAAATAGTGGAAGACTAGCTGCTATGAAAATATCCGGAGAGATAAAAATCATGTGGCTAAAAGGACTTTGAGGATGAATTATATGGGAAGGGGGCGTCCAAAAAGACATGGATGAACTGTGTGAATGACGATGCGAGTGAAGTAAGAGTGAGTGCGGAGATGACGGATGATAGAATGGGATGACAGAAGAAGACGTGCTGTCGTGCTGTGCCGTCCCCACCTAATGTGGGAAAAGGGCAGAAAAATGTCATTCCATACTTACAATTAATAATACTGTAAGCTAATATAAACATCCAGAAATTAGAAGATACGGAAGTTATCATCAGACCAGCTGAGATGCAGAGAGCTCCAACCGCAGCGACTTTTCTATAGCCATAGCGTCGTAAAGAAGGACCTCCGAAGAACGAGAATAACATTCCTATACTATGATTGAGTATAATAACTAGTGTCCCTTGAGTTGCTGTGAGACCGGTTTCATCGAAGGCTTCTTGAAATACTAGTCCGAAGCCGGCGATGAGAGGAAGAACGACGACCTGGAGACATTTACAAAACACATGCGTATCATTCAATAGATTTTACGAATATAATATAATAATAATAAATAAAGTGGAATGAATTAGTGAAAACGTTCATTGACATTTCTATTTTTGATCATGTAGCTCTATTAGTTATCTTATCAACACACACGCTAATATTACATAAATCACACATACCTAATTTTATAAGCATAATTTAGTGTAAGTATTTTATAACATTATTTTTTTAAATAAAATTTTCTATGTCGAAAAGGTACTTATAAGGAAATTGTGAAAGATTAGTGTGTCACAAGAATCCATATTTTAATCAAAATTATCGGCTTTTTGATAACCCAATTACAGATTGAGGAAAATTTTAATGGAAACATTCCAGTATCTATCTTTAATTTAGGGGAACATTGATAGAACTATAGTTAGAACGATATTTATTTCTTCAGGTCAATGAAACAGGTAGGTACTGACTTTGAATAAGTTTTTAATTATGTGGCAATTCTGATAGGTAGACAATGGCCAACGGTAACTCATTAATTTTGCCTCTGTGAGGCAAAATTCCTTAAATTAAAAATAAATAATGTCACTTACATTATTCAAAGCATAAGCGAAGACCACGACCCATCCGTAACCTCCGTCAGGCGGCACTTTATTTGTTTCTATCACTTTGTTAGACATCTTGTATGGTTGATCACCTTTCACATAATTTGAATAGTTTATGTTAATGAAGTCCAAATTATACTTATCATCATTTTGATCACTGTCACTTTTTTCCTTATTAGCAGTACAAAGTATAGAACGTAGTCGTAAAGTGCTTAGGATTATTGACCTGACAAGTGTAAAATAACACACGACACAAGTACAAGCCGTGCAGTATAGATACGCAATGAACAGGGCACCAGATATTTCAAAACTGTTATCGCTTTGACTTTAGTTGTAATGTCTTGTTATCATACGCCAAACTTTATTGCTAGTTTTTATGAAAACAATATATTATAATAAATAGTATTATGTTTACGTCTGAGAATATAGAAAAAGTAAACGATAACAATAAATGATTATAATATTATGAGTAGGTACAGTACCTACAGATTATGAAAAAAATGTTATTGATAGAAGCCTTTTCTAAAATTTTCTAATCATATAATTCGGTTTACATACTCGTAAATAATTACACATATTTAACATATTTATGTCGGTTGTGTTTCTATAAAAATAAAATTAGGTTATTCTAATAGTTAATGAAACGATTAAGACAAGGTGATTAGTGATTAATTAGTCAAAGATAAATCGGTCACGCAAAGCATTAACTAGATAATATTGATAAAACAAACGCTGATTACAGAGATATAATAATATATTATTATATCCTCTATGACACTGCGGCACGAGAGATTAGCAATAACTACAGAAATATTGAATATTCAATTAGATACATTGGCATAGGTAAGTTACTAATTTCATCATATCTATTTGGAGACTTTGATCATAAAACACGGGTGTTAAAAATAAATAATTCTTTGAAATCAAAATGTCAGAGGAAAAAGTAAACAATGAATAGGCCTATTTTTGGCAACAACTTCAAATACTTGATTTGTTAGTGTTGTGTCGATAGAAACTTTAACGATCTAGAATCTATATTCTACAAAGTCGACTTCTCAGGCGCACAGATGAACTTGCTGCTCAACTACAAGGTCCAGGGAGTCTCATACTCTCCCAGCTGAAACGACATAACATACACGGACTACGAGTAGCAGCAAGATTCGTGCACAAAGAATGAGAGATGACTCAATGGACAAATCTCCTGATAACACGACATGACCCTGAGATCCTCAAACAGCATCTTGAATTAATGTTGCTCAGACAGATTGCCAAGAAGTAGATTACAAAAAGAAATAGTATCTCAATATAAATGGAATTGTAAACTAGAGCAAGTACTTAGGCATAATTAGCACAGTCCTTTATCTATGCAGAACAATAATATTACGTAGAATAGTAACTAGAATTAATATTTACTTAGCTTGATAGTATTTCAAAGTAAACGACAAATTGTAAGTGATACCTACTTGCTTTTCATTTTTCAATAGAGCCTACTACATTGATATGGTAGAGTCCCTTGTAAGGTATACTATTCTTTTGCTAATAGTTTGGCACAAGGCGTCCATTGCTTATCACAATTTTAAAAGAGAAAAAAAAGAAAAAAAAAAGTGCTTTTATGGTGATTTATTTTCAACAGCCCATTCATTAAAATAATAAAATGTAAGTAACAGGAATAATGTTACGGTGCATTTTGGTGGAAGACAGGCGTTTATTTGTATTTCATTTGCATTATTATCATGTAGATATTTATGGCTACAATAGTGATCTTATTATTTTTAATCCTAAGCATTTTTCTGTATCTTATTACCCCCATTATGGTACTATTTACACTAGGATTAAATTAAAAAATAAACTAAGATACTTTAAAATATGCATCTCTAATCGGAAATTCCAACAACCACTACAACTTGAAATACATTTTTCACATTCACATAGATTACCGTGCATTCTACAATCACAAAGCTATACGTATATAAAGCAAGCTTGCTCTAATTCTAGTCGAACACGAAAAACGTTTGACCCTAGGACCGCGACCTCTCGAATGGCCGACTAAGCCAGTAATAATAGTTGTGTAATGCCACTAGCGTTAGAGGATATCCACTTACTGACATACTGCATGTTAATTCGATTAATATCTTTCGATGGCCGGATGAATCAATTATGGCGACCGCCAAATATTATGCGATCTTCAGTAGTTATATATTGTCAACAGTAATCTTCATTATAATTTGAGAGCGTTGCATGATTCTTACTAATTTACCTTAAAAGCGATATTTAATTATTGTCAAAAATATAATATTACTAGCTGTGCCCCGCGGTTTCACCCGCGTAGTCATCGTTCCCGTAAGAATATCGGGAGAAAAACCTTTGTGTTATTCTAGGGTTTAAGCTATTTACCTACATGCCAAATTTCATATCAATTGGTTTGTTTTTTTTATATTTTTTAAAAATATAGATTTAATTTATTCAAAAAAACATTAAAAATAAACACACAAAACACTATTTACAAAAGTCACTACCTATTATTAACATTTTATATACAAAACCTTACTCATTAACTTAAATCTATTAAACCCTTGGAGGAAGGGTAGGTGGCCAGAATGCTGGCGGCATTGCCCCGTTGGATGCAGATGCTTATCCTCTGGGCAAAATACAGGCCAGCATTCTGGTCACCCGATGCCTCCACCAAGCGTTTAGCTAGCTCCTTGTATAGTTCCAGTGCGGAAGGCCCCCACGGACCCGTAGTCTCTACCCCAAACGGTTGATTTGTTAGTTTTAGCGTGAAAACAAAACAAACATACATACAAAAAAACAGCGCTAGATCTGTTTTTTTTAAGATAAAGATAAGATATAGAAATATTTAAGAAATATTTTTTTGTGCCATCTAGACGGCGCTGGACTCGAGTTACTCGCAAGTATTGCATTACCTGCTCACAGTATACTCGTATTGCCTGCTACAAACGTAACTTTATTCTCATTGTACTGAGATTTGAGCCTTTTTTTATGTGATAGTGAGTGACAAGACGAGCAAATCGGGTGCCTGATGGTAAGCATCATGATGGCCCATATCAGACCCAGTGCCACCCAGTGTTTTAAAATTCAAAATTCTGCGTAGCACTGTACTGCGCCTGTCACTCTGAGATATTAGTTGTTAATACTCGTCATGCCCAGTAATTTCGCTGGTAGATTTATAATATTAGTAAGATTATGGTGATTTGTGATCGAATTCAATGAGAACGTAGGTTCACTACGGCGCGCTCTTCGACGATTAAGCCACTTCTTACTATACCAAGAAATAAAACTGTAATAAATAAGTAATATAAAATCACGATGGATGGATGGGTGTTTATCACTCTTTCACGCTCAAACTAGCAAACCGATTAGGCTGAAATTCGGTGTGTAGATAGTTTAGACCATGTAAACACATAGGGTACTTTTTATCTCGATATTCCAACGGAAACAAAGACTACGCGGGTGAAACCGAGGGACCCGTTAGTAAATAGGATAATTATGAAGGAAATAAAAATCAATCACATCAACGTTTTATTACAAACAATAATTCATCAACAATATCAAAATACAACTGAGTAAGTACAAATCTAGCACAACTAATGTAATCTAATGTAAGTATCACGCGTTTACAAGATTTTCTTCCGATTTCCCTTGCCTTCGCCCTCTGATATATTTCTCTAGACCCCAGGATATGGCTGTTATCCATGTGAATATGTTTAGGCAATACAACGTCACTGCTGTTGAGGCAGAATCTTTGATCCAACCTGCGAGAAAGGAAAACAAACATTGGAAAAGACTAATCATTTAAAAAAATTAAACGGTTTTATTGTTTTTCCATTAGAATTGAAGATTTGAAACAAATATTAGATTAATCTGTAAGTACTCACACAGGAAAGGGGTATAACTTTAATTAGGTAAGGAGGTTCAAGCTAGTTAAATCGTTTATAAAGACTTAAGACACGTATAGTGACAATACGTTTAATGAATTGTACAAGGCAACTTCGAAAATCAAAGATAAAATCATATCTAATAATAACCTCCAGACTGAAAAGTCTGGAGTGTCTGTATTTCAGAACGAAGAAGAATACAACACAGTAGACATAAATACACATACAAAGAGGTATCTGAAAACTGTTGTTTTAACTGCCTCGGTGGCGTAAAGAGCGCATGCTCGACTGCCAATCAAGAGGTCCCGGGTTCGAACCCCAGGTCAGGCAAAATGTTAAATATTGGATTTTTCCTAATGAGAAATTATCTCAATAACTGCCTGGAGTCTGGAACTGTGCCCGGTAGATGGCAATAGGCTCGCCCCCTATTACATGGGACCAATAATATACTGGCGAAATGTGGGTGTATCTACTATGGGACTGAGTCCTGGGTACACCTATGCCTACCCCTTAGGGAAAAAGGCGTGAACGTATGTATGTTATGTTGTTTTAATGAATATTAAGAATGATTAACAGCTTACCTACTAATGGTCCTAAAGCAACATAGACAATTCCAGCTGTCACCAACTGTATCCCACTAGCTCCAGGCAATTTATGTAGGGGCACGTGAGTCGGTATGACAAGGGCCATGAAAACTGTTCGGAGGCCTTTACCGAAACCAATGATCACTGCCACCATTATAATTACCCAATATTCTTGACTGAACGCCAATACTGTAATATAAATTGAATATAAAGATAATTTCGTTGATAGTTCAATTTAGTGGGGCATATTCCGCGAAATAATTTGTAGCATTACACTATGCCCCACCAATGGGGCGGCTTGGTGGGGCAGGGTGGAACAATCCAAAAATATTAGGAAATATTATTAAATGAGGACTATTTTATTACCTACTCTCCCTGTCGCCATAGATAAGACGCCAAATAAGAAGAAAGAGTTATTATCCCATCCAATTTTTCCAGCTATGAATGGAATGCAAAATCTAACACTGATATCTATCCCAGCTAGCAATGACATAAAGAATGCCACTTCAGCTTTGGTTTTTCCGTAGTCACCAAGTATGAATGGCGTTAATAGTGAAAAGTTTAGCTCGCTGAAACTTGCTAGAGTAACTCCCAGCATCAGATTGATGAAGGTGAAATCTTTCAATAAGTCTAAGTCGAAAAATAAAGTAACTTTTTGGCAAAATGTTAACTCTTCTTCTTCTTCATCATCATCATCATCATCATCATCATCATTATTATTATCATCTCCATCTTTCTTTGGTTTAACTTCAAAGACGTTGTAATCATCATCGTCGGTGTCATTTATTTTTTCCAATAACAACTTCATATTTTTATTTTTGTCATCCTCTTTTTCCTTCAAATACTCCTCCAGTTTTAGCGATGCTTGTTTTAAAACTTCACTTTCGTAGTTAAAATGGTTAGACTTTCGTCTTTGTCTTGTACGAGTCGATTGATTACTATGGTTATCTTTTAAGTACTTCTTTTCATCAACATCTCCTTGATTTTTAAGTGAAATATTATTCTGATTATCAGTGATATATTTTTCGCCATATTGATGATTTTTCAGTGACATGTTACTGTGATTATCTCTATTATATATATCTCCATATTGACCATCCATTTTGAAAGATTTCATACTTTTGCTAGTGACTAAATGCTTTTCAGCTCTATCAGCCATCGTTTTTGCTTCCGTGGGATCTATTTTCTCAATAACCGCCTTTTCATCTGCTTTTAAATCTTGTGGCGCTTTGAGTGTAGGACAGTCTTCTATTTCCGATTCTGGTATTTGTGTATCCAGTGTGAGTGATGTCTTGCGTTTTTGTTTAAACGTTTCTCGTTCTTGTGCTAATGCACCAAGATTTGCTGCTGAGTTCTTCTTCGATTCGTTCAAATACAGCGTTGATGATTTACGTGAACGATTTTCTAATAAGTTTGTCATCGACGGCTTCTTAGAATTTAGTCGAGACGTTTTTGTCGAACCTTCTCTTGATGACATTTTACTGCGAGATTGCCTCGATTGACTAAAGTAGCCATCGTTGGCCCTTAGCATCATCGGTACACCAGGATCAGTAATTTCATATCCTGGGTTTAGTGGGTCATCTTCGTTGTATAGGTACCAACTGGAGAACCCACTCAGATTTTTAAGTTTGGAACTGGAATAGCCATTTTCAATTATTTTTTCTTCTTGTGGTTCTTTTTTGTCAGAATTTATGTCCCCGGTTTCTATTAAGGGTTTCTTAGAATGCCATTCCACTGGTTGTAGTAATAAGGCACAAGCTATTGTGTGGAGGGAGACGCCACTGATGATGAGAACAGCTCCTGTCTCGCCGAAGTTGTGAAATAGAGCGGTTATAATGTATGGCCATACCATTGGCCCAAGTCCAGTTGTGGTCCATGACAGGCTGGTTGCTAGTCGTCTTCTTTCTTTCCAGTATGTGTTAAGAGCTAAAGAATTAGCGGAAGCGATTACTCCGTAACCGGCTCCTGAAAATTTATAAATAAAACTTTAATTTTTCGTAGATTTTAGGCACATAATAAATAATAGTATCTCAAATAATTAGGTAAACTTGATTATATTTTAAGTTTTTACAGAATAAAATTAAGGATGGCACTTTTTTTTAAATTTATTTAGGGCTTTGTCGCAGAGCGACCACATCGCCCAAGGATGGCACTTGCGCCAGGCGCGATGATTAATTTATCGAAATCAAACAAAATAGACGCTTAGAACACCAAAGATGAAATCTTACGTAGACAGCTAATACAATCCACCCTTTCGTCTTTGTCGTATTCAGGTTACCTACTAAGTAAAATTGATGCTTTTTCAGTATGTACGGAGACTAATACTTTTTTCAGGGAGCCAGGCGCCTAGTAGAAACTATAGGTAGGTAAACAAAAACATGGCTACTACCTCGACCAACGAATTAATTTCGCCGTACATAGAGGTCTTATAAAGTTAGTTTTTGTGTGCCTTATCTACAGGTTTTAATGTTAAAGTTAGGTTTAATATGCTCACCGTATAGTATTGAGAATGACATGAGATATGTCCCGAAATTGTATGAGAAGGTAGTCAACATTAATGAAACGAAGACTAAAGTGGCTGCTGCGAGAGAAACTTGCCGATATGTGAACGTCTTGAATAAGGGCCCATTGACTAAACCTGAAATAGAACAGTAAAGATGTTATAGGCAAATGACGTTGTATATTTTACATATAATTTATATTTAAATATCTATATTAAAATATTTTATTAATATTAAATGTACATCACTTTTTTAAATTACTATCAGTAATTTAAAAACCAGGCTTGGTGTGGATTGATGACGATCATCAATCCACACCAAGCCTGGTTGGCTATTCCCGGTCGTAGCCCCGTGCACCCCCACGTCCGAAGGTACTCATCAGGCTGGCAGCCTTCCCCCGCTGTATGGCCAAAGAGATCTGCTGGACTAGGTACTGTCGGGACCGGCGATCTTTGCCCCTCTCCTGCATACGCCTTCCCAGGTCCAACACAAACCTTTTGGCCTCCAGACACCATGGACCAGCCGTCTCGACGGCACATCTTTACATTCGATTATTTATATAAGCAAATTGTAAAATAATACATTCTTCCAATAATATCGTATTATATTATATGCGTAAGTTTCTCAGTATGTGTGTGTGGGTGTTTGTAACATCTTCACGACAAAACGTCTTAACCGGTTAAAATCATCATAGATATTGGAAGTCCACTGCTGGACATAGGCCTCGCCCATAAAGGGTGGCTTGACCCTAGAATTACACATTATATAACATTTTCATCTAATAAAACTATGGGGCTCAGAGATATTTATTCATTAAATGTAATTGATTGAATTTGGCGTTACTTTTCGGAACTCCATTGCAAACTCCTATAACAAGAATATTTAATTTTTCGTTCCGATTTTTTAATGTCAAAAACAACACAATAAAAACACAGTCTATCATCCGTCATCTCTGCACTCACTCGCTTTTCACGCATGGTAGGCCTCTTTTGCAGAGAGCCGCCTGGGGAAGTACCACACCTTTGCCAGTTATTCATCCGCCAAGCAGTAATGTGCAAACATTACTGTGTTCCGGTCTGAAGGGCAATGTTACCAGCGAAATTACTGGGCACGACGAGATTCAACAACTTATATCTCAGGTGACAGGTGCAGTGCAGTGCCGCGCAGAATTTTGAATTTTAAAACACTGGGTAGCACTGTGTCTGATATGGGCAATCAGGATGCTTACCATCAGGCACCTGATTTGCTCGTCTTGTCAATCACTATCATAATATCCTCATTCACACAGTTCATCAAGGTCTTTTTTGGTCGCCCCTTAACGCTAATGTAGTATATTCAAATGAATAAAATAGTGAGTGACTTATTAGAATACAATAGGTATATAATGTATAGAGTACTTAGTCAATAAATGATCGAAACCTCAGATCATTCAAACAAGGGAGATTTGGCGAGGGGGCGTGGCCCTTGGGAACGCATCAGGCACAAAACGGGCTTGATGCCAAAATTAATGCTCAGTAGTCGAATGTTATGTCGCGCGGCATCATCTCCAACGAATTTAACAAAATACCGAGTTGTTCAGTAGTTGTATGTAATAATACCAGCAGCAAAGTGAACTACGTGAATAATGGCATCTCTTTTCATACGTAAGTACTAAAAAATATTGTATTTTCAATAAATTTAAGCAAAAATATATAAATTGAAGATGAAGTACCAAGTTCATTACATTATCTAACTAGTAGGATAGGTCAGACACCATTGCTTGCTTAGTACAACTCGATAAAAAATCAGTCGGTTGTAATGGCGCAATGGATAATATAAATATTTTACAGTTACTCTCTCTAACAAAATAATTTCGTAGTGCGGCCGCTGCACTGGCTTGCGTAAAATAGAGATGAGATGTGATTTCTTTTAGTGGTCGATTATTTTACTGTACTGGGTGATTTTACTTTAGTTACTAACATTAGTATTTTTTAAATATTTTGTACCCATTTCATGTATGTATGATATAAATAGTTCATAAAACATTTAAAAATAGGAAAGTTATATAAGGTTGTCTCCTAAAGTGTGATTACTTTGTAATAATGTTATGTAATATAATAGCTGTGCCCCGCGGTTTCTCTCGCGGTGGTCACGAAAAAGGGAAATAATAATAATAATAATTATTATTATTACTTTAATACGGTGCGGTATTTTTCTGGTCGAAAAAAGTATCTGAAGATAAATAATAGACAGTGATATAGTATTTAGTTCGTATTAATACCTATTTCGTGGAAATATCAGAATCTGAAAACAGCAAAGTAAATAAATTAGTCACACAGTAAGTATATTGCTGTAATTGCTTGTAACTGCGGCGGTTTTGCCCGCAGGTGGTTTAATTAAGTACTTTATTTGCCGTGGAAAAACACCACAGAATTTATTGTTTTGAACCATAATAATATCATTCTTTTCATCACATGCGTGAAATATCTGTATTTCTTATATATGTTTTTCTTCCAAAATGTAAGCTATATAAATGTATATGTACTTAACCTTATTTTGGAGATGATATAATATTGTGGTTTTATTCTAAGTACTTGGACTTCTTAGATTATGAATTTCCAAAATTCTTAGCACACAGTAAGAGAAACTGCCTTTAAAAAGTCAAAGTCAAAAGGATTTATTCAAATAGGTCACAATCTGACACTTTTGTACCTACGTCAATGAAGATAAACAGTAATGAGTCTGTGCGTTCGGAAAGATACCTTTACAAGAAGATAGATAGATAGATAAACACTTTATTGGTACACCACAACAAGAAGTTCTTAAATCTAATAACAATTAATAATAACTAGTGTAAAAATGGGCGGTCTTATCGCTAAGAGCGATCTCTTCCAGACAACCGTGCAGGGAGAGGAGAGACACAACTCATTGTTTTTGTTTTTGTGTTAGTGTAATTGGAGGGAGAAATGTGGAGACATCTGGACCCGAACAATTTTCGTAATAGCCAAATCTCCCTTGATCTGTGATCGAAACTGTATCTTCTTCTTCTTAATCGTATCACTCTTGACAGAGTGGACCTATCTATCTATTTCATATTATGTAATCCATTTAAATCTTTATAAATATTCATATGATTTAATAATAATGAACTGTGAGATAACTAATGAGAGAGGACAGTTTTAAATGAAAAATAATAAATAAATAAAGGAATAATAATATTATTTCGTCGCTGGTTAATAAAATTATTATTATTATTATTCTCAATACGTGCCGCATTGTCCGCAAATTTCTACAGGAAGACGCTTCCTGTGCTTCAACTCAACTTACCCCAAATGATCCTCACTTGGCTTAGGCCCGTGAGTTTCATATTTTATACCGAAATTCTTCAAATTTCGAGCAAAAATAAATTTTGAACATAATAATAATAATATTATGGGACAACTTCCACACACGGTCACGTGGTCCCAAACTAGGCTAGAAGCCTGTACTATGGTAACCAGATGACTGATATACATACTTAAATACGATTATAACACCCAGACACAGATCAAACAGACATGTTCATGCACACAAATGTTTGAAATGGCCGGGGATCGAACCCGGGGCCTGCGGCACAGAAAGCAGAGTTACTACCGTCTGCACCAACGAGGCTGTCAAAATGTGTTTTTTATATGTATCGAGTCTGATAACTTTTGTAATAAAATATAATATATAATATTTCAAAAAGTAGCCTGCATTGTATGATGTACTCAATCCGTGTCTATTAAAAATTATGACCTTTTGAGGAGACGAACCCATTGTTGTGTTGTCAATTATTTATGTTGATATGTCGTGTACTATTCATTAATATCTTGCGAGTTTTTTTAATTGTAGCTATTCGAAGGATCCAAACTTAAAAGAAGAGTGGATAAATGCAACAGGAAGAGGTATAACCAGGTTTCCAGCCAAAAACCGCACATTATGCTTTTCTCACTTTGGGACAAAGTGATTTCAACCGTTGAAGAAAGTTCATCGCCTCTTCGAAAGGTCGGTGCCTATATTGAAAATACGTATGGCAAATACGATAAGGTGGCAAATATTTACATTTTACGGACCAGTAATAAAATACTTAAAATTCTTATTATAATGTTTTATTTCACTGTAAATGATGTATCCTAAGGGAAAGAGCAGATAATAATTGAAAAGTATCGATTTTACTTATATCGATTGCCAGTTTCTATCTCTAGTTACATATGTGTGTTTATGCAGAGTCCGTAGCTACTGGGTTGATGCAGCACCCTTTTATGCATGTGTACAATCAATAAGGTCTTTGGTGTGCCTGCAAGTTTCTTAGTGTGCGTGAGAAATATGAGCATGTGCGTCGTACTCATTGTTTTTGTTTTTGTGTTAGTGTAATTGGAGGGAGAAATGTGGAGACATCGGGACCCGAACAATTTTGCGTAATAGCCAAATCTCCCTTGATCTGTGATCGAAACTGTATCTTCTTCTTCTTAATCGTATCACTCTTGACAGAGTGGACCTATCTATCTATTTCATATTATGTAATCCATTTAAATCTTTATAAATATTCATATGATTTAATAATAATGAACTGTGAGATAACTAATGAGAGAGGACAGTTTTAAATGAAAAATAATAAATAAATAAAGGAATAATAATATTATTTCGTCGCTGGTTAATAAAATATTATGAAAATCAGCAAAGACCGTATCTATGTTTATCCATCATCAAAAAATGACGTGTGAATGCTGCTATTTTTGTATGGTCGCTCACTAAAATAAACATTCTCAAACCAAATATTATAAGATCATTAGGTATTCTCAGAAATGAGAAGATTACGTAGAAGAACGAAAGTTAACGACATAACCCAGCGGATTAGTACCTAAGTGGCAATGGATTGTAACTGTAAATTTGTATAGGGGAGGCCTATAATTATTTAGGGGGGCCTATGTTCACAAGTGGACGTCCTATGGCTGAGATGATGATGATTATTAAGTAGTTATTAGTCTAGGAAAATTGTGCCGTTGGTAAATAATATTAATAAACTCTTGTGCATACCTATTTTACGTCTACTGAAGTAGTTGAAGAAAACTTCAAACGACAAAAAAAAATAATATTTGAAGTGAAAATTATTAAAAAAACACAAAAATTTTGTGTTTTTCTCTACATCGTCAAGATAAAAGTTTTGGGAAACGGATGTGACAAATAATTCACAATTTATAATAATTTTAATATTTCAAATATGATCAAGAATGATCCATATTTTCAAAATAAAAAAAAACACAGCCAAAATATAACTGATAACTGAAATTAAAACTGATAACAATGGGTAATTGAGATAATAATAGGTAGTCACCTTTATTTACCAATATTTCTGGTGCTTTGCTATTTTATGATAAGGGAAAAGTGACGTTGAAAGATTAGTGCCTCATAAAAAAAATGATTATTGTAAGTATATTTATTTATTTATATACTTATTATCATCTATATACTAAGGGTTTATATCCTATATCTATATACTACGAGTTCCTACAGCTAGTTACCGTTGTTTGGTCACAAACAAAACACAAAGAAAAAATGACAGAGCTACCAAGAAAACCAAAGAGGAAGTTAGTTTGATAAACAAACTATTTACTCCTAAATTCCTAGTGTGGTCATCCGTTCGAATGGGTGTGCTAGAGCCTTGTACCCAGCGGAGGCAGCCTCAAGTAGAGATTACAGATACATATTATAAGGACCCCACTACCCGGGAAACGACATGCACCACCTCGCCTCTTAGAGTAAAAAAAGAAAGGATGTTTCGTTAGTCTAGTGGTCGCAAGCATTACCTACTGAGCATGAACTCCTGAAAGATCTACATCTTGATCGGACTCGGTCCGGACGCAGTGCGCGTGTGTTCATAATATCGTCTCCCAAATGAAGATTCACGGATGACGCAGAGAAATCGGATGACGGAAATCGTATCTAGTGCATTAACTTCCACGCAAATTGTTCTGAGCCTACTTCGAATCGATTTTCACGGATTCGGATCGAATTCATTTAGGACGTAGCGTATATCGGGAGTAGGAAAACTACCAAAACCATTCGGGAAAAACAAAACGTGAAGCTACCTATGTTAAAAATATGTAAGAAAAAATTAAATTAAAAAAAATTACCTAATGTAAACCAACTCAACGTCATTGACCTAATCTGTAACTGATAAAACATTGGCCTAATTAACCCTGAGGTTAGAAAAACTTTGATAAGATTACTATGGGCGAATACTCAACAATCAACTTATCATTTTTTTTCTACCCACGGAAGTATGAGATGCGTGATGCATGATGATCACTTTACTAATTACATAAGCAATGTTATTGAACGTCATTCTTTGATACAAATTCCGTATGAATTAAGGTTAATTTACACATATAAGCAGGCGTGGGAAGTGTCGTGTGTCCGATATATCGTGTTATATATCCTCTTTTTTATAACTTGTCAATGATTCGTTCTTAGATCTATTAGACAGCGTTTAGTATGTCTGCCTCGGTGGCGTAGAGGGCGCATGCTCGACTGCCAATTAAGAGGTCCCGGGTTCGATCCCCAGGTCAGGCAAAGTGTTAAATATTGGATTTTTCCATTAGGAATTATCTCAATAACTGCCTGGAGTCTGGAACTGTGCCCGGTAAATGGCAATAGGCTCACCCCCTATTACATGGGACCAATACCATATTGGCGAAATGTGGGTGTATCTACTATGGGACTGAGTCCTGGGTACACCTCTGCCTATCCCTTCGGGAAAAAAGGCGTGAATGTATGTTTGGTCAGTATGTAGCCACCAGCCACGTCTGTTGCGTTTTGTGGTGTTGTAAAGGTCCTCCCTAGTGCAGGTGTTTGGGTACAGGGGGCATTCGAGCAGATGTGCTATGCTTAGGCAAGGAGTCACACAGCTGGGGGGTGCGTGCAGGAAACCTCCCCGTGGTGCACCCTGGGCAACGGCGTCTGGCAACAAACGTCCATCTGTTCGTCTGTTGCCAGACGCCGGCCGATATCCTGCTAAATGGGCTGTGGTGGGCTCTTCAGTGAGTAGACCGCCACGCCCGAGAGGAGCGCCTCCGCGTGTCCCCATGAAGTTAGCATGGGGCACAGCGGACGGCGCGGGCGGGCTCAATTGAGCCCCGCCGAGAGATGGATTCTCTACTTTCCCCTGGGCAGATCCACCACTGCACGGGGGCAACTAGAGAATCCCTGCGCTTGTTGCGCGAGGCGGTGGGCGGGGGCGGGTCTTTCGCGTCCTCCCGCACGTTTGCTACGGCGTTCGGGAGGGCGGGAAACACCCCTCCATGCCCTTAAGTTGAAGAGGGTTCTCTACGCATTCCCCTGTGCAGGTCTGGACGCCTGCACAGGGGCAACTAGAGAATATCTGCGCTTGTTGCGCGTGCTGGTGGGCGGGGGAGGGTCTTTCGCGTCCTCCCGCACGTCTATGACAGCGTTCGGGAGGGCGGGAAACGCCCCTTCAGGCCCTTATAGTGAAGAGGGTTCTCGGCTTTCCCCTGTGCAGAAGTCGACCTCTGCACTGGGGCAACCAGAGAACCCCCCTGCGCTGATTGCGCGTGGTGGTAGACGGAAAAGTGTCTTCCGTGTCCTCTCGCACGGATTGAATGCTCGTTCGAGAGGGCACGGAACACCATTCCGGATTGGAGGACGATTCTCCGCTCGTCTCCGTGCAGAACTCCTCCTGTGCGGTGGCGACCGGAATATCAAAATCCAGGGGCCCGGGCGACGGATGCGCGGGGGTATCGCCGATGCCTAAGGGCCCGCGAGGTGGCGCGTGCGTGTTTCCGCGCGCCCCTTGGGAGGGTTGGGGTGAAGGAATACCTTCACCCCACCGTGGCGGGGTCCTCCTCGGAGGACCAAACGCCGTTGGGGCTGCGGATGAGTGCTTCGGCGTGCCCGCAGCCCCGACATATGGCGTCGCTAAGGAACACCCCGGGGTTTTTTAGTGGGTATACCGTAGGGGCCCGTGTGCCGTCCGGGAGTCCCACATAACCACCCGTCGCTCCCCCGGGCGCGGGTGGTATGCATCAAGCATTTTCCCCCGAGGAAAAAAAAAAAAAAAAAAAAAAAAAAAGGAGTCACACAGCCACATTGCTCCAGATCAGCGCTTCTTAACCCCCATTTGCGGAAGTTTTGTCTATAGCGGCCGACCTGTATGCAAAGTTTTCCATAACAATGAGTACAACTTGAACCGTCCGACTCGCGCCCGCATTGATTTGTGTAGCTACTTTAAAAGAGATTCACAGTTCAACGTCGGCAATGGTACTACTGCCATATCAAAATTGTTTGATTCGGTTCAACAATATGTTTTATAATTAATAATCTCGTCTTTGAAGTAGAATAAATCACATGCTTCTAGTCTGAACTTTTCATTTAGTTGTGTAGGTAAGCAATATGCTTATCTTTTATCTCTAAGAGCAAGATATTATTGTATTGTTCTAAAGTTTACATTAATTGTCATGTTTTCAGTTGGTGGTTTTATAAGAAAAAAAAATTGATGATATGTGGGTTTAGGATCTAAAATACATGCAAAAACGGCATGATGAAGAAAGGTGAATGAGGCACATAAGAATGACACAACACAACACGACATATATCAATGTACTTATGTATATAATAAATTAAAGAAGTTCCTTTGTAGGTAAGTACTGTACAAAGGAGTCACAGAACTCTAAAGTAATGCTCATGTCTAATTCTTGTCTAAAAAATCTTGAGTAATTTTATGAAAGAAAAGAAAAGAAAATCAAAGAAATGCAGAAGGTCAACGGAAATGCCAGAAATTCAGAACAGTCTGTAACTTAATCTAATTTCAGTGCTCTCTCAAAATTACTAAGTTGGGTTGGGGCCAATTGCTGGCATTTTCGTTGACCTTCTGCATTTCTTTGATTTTCTTTTCTTTTCTTTCATAAAACTACTGAAGTTTTTTAGACCAGAATTAGACATGAGTATTACTTTAAGTAAATTGAGTTGAGTGGAGTATAGACTCCAGGGCCTGCATTCTGTTTTCATTTCATTGACATCATATTGAAAATGCAGGTTAAAGGCCCCGCTAAAATACAGCATGTATGCACTTGTGGGGTGTCGGGCCCGATGAAATGTCTAATGCTCTAGTACCTGACCATTTTTATGGCGACATATAAAACACCAATCCCGCCAGCATTAGCTATTTGCCATTTGCTATCTCATAGTAGTTTGGAGCACTTGGATTTCTTGTAGGCTGGCATGTCAGCCTGTGGAATCTTAGCATTCTAGTTTAATGAATAGTGTATTAGGTTAGGGTAGAATAGTAAGTAGGTGCGAATATGATATATCGTTCATACTGCGCAGCCAAAACGGCTGACTTCATTATATAAATCAAAGTATTGCGTGAGCTGTAGTGGATTTTTTTCCTTTTTTGTTTCAATACACGCACCTTGCCCTACATAAAAATGTTCAGCCACTAGAGCACTCGACATAATGTCGGGCCCGATAAACGTCAAGTGCGTGTGTAATGATAGCAAATCAGTCTGTGCCAGTATGGTATCAGAAAGTTACCATGCGAGGCGCGTCACGCACCGACGCAAGAGTTCAGCGCCGAGTGCATGTTGATGATCGTGGTGGTCTGCGAGCTGGTGATGCCGAGCTGCTCGAACTTGTCTCGGAACAGCAGACCGAATTGCTGGAACAACGGCAGCGCTGATAACTGAAACCAGAGAGAACATAATATTATATACTATTAACGAAGCATTTGAGATTGAGATTTGAGAAGACTAAGTAGAATAGTTGACCAAATCGATGTCTCTGTTCCTGTTTCTGTTCGCTGTTTACTTCGAAATATGAAAAAATTTCGATAATTTACATCCTTAAAATTTTAGGATAAAAATTTTTCGTATGGTTTCATTATTTTCAGATGAAATAAGTGATAGGGTACGAAACATCGATTTGGGTAATTTTGCAATAAAATTGTGACAAATTTAAAATTATCAAAAATTTAAATTATTATTATTTTTTAAAGAATTAATTATACTTATTACTTATAGTTTAACACTTTCGTTACCTTCGGATATAATATATTACGAGAGATCACATTATTATCATGGTGAAAAATCTTTAGCATATTGTTTTATTTCAGAAATCGAGTACCTATTTGATTAATTTACGCTATGGCATGGTTTACTTTTCATAGCACTGACCTAATTAGCTTCGGAGCATTTTAATCACAGAAATATAACTATATTTCTAGGACCTATATTTATAATAAATATTATTGATTTCAAGGCGAAGATGCACTTCTACATTTATTTAATGAGTACGTACAACGTTGAAGGTTATTAGTACCTATTAGATAGGTAATAGTCATAAAGAAGCAGAAGGACTAATAAATTACACCATGACAAGTTGCCTAGTAATTTTCTAATTATCATCAGTATCTATTAGTCTAGTATAATTTCTTATTAACTCTACAGTCTACATCATTCATGGTTACAAGGTCATGTCACGCACGTGTGTGCACGTTTCTATAACATGTCTAAGTATTTTTGTCACTGCATGGTTGCCTGGAAGAGATCGATTTGATTTGCAAAATTCTTTATTGACGAAATTATAATATTTATACAACTCAGCGATTAAGTACCTACTAAGTTATATTATCTAAATTAAATTAAGTAGTTTCACAGCCTAGGACTACCTTTTAAAACTATCGGTGCTAACAGAATAAGATATAATATACAATTTTTATTAAATCTTCATTGTTGAGGGTAGAATATTAATATTATAGTAGTTATAAACGAATGCGTAGTACTCTGTTGATTCCTACGCTCAAAGAGAGATCCTGGATGAGATCTCGCCCTGAGCGATAGGACCGTCAATTGTTACACGTTTACTAGTTTTAATTTTAAATTTTTGTTAAGTACTGTATTATGATACCAGTAAAGAGTTATCTATTTTCTATTCTATTATCATTTTTGGAATTAGGATGATTTGAGTTTAGTAGTCTGAAAGATTTAATATTATTATATATAATTTTTTTGGTTCCCTAGAGCCAGCACCCCATATTATATTATAATATAAAAATACATATAGATGTGCCCAGTTTAACCCCCTGGAAAAAAAAAAAAATACATACATTCACGCCTTTTTCCCGAAGGGGTATAAGGCAGAGGTGTACCCAGGACTCAGTCCCATAGTAGATACACCCACATTTCGCCAGTATGTTATTGGTCCCAGGTAATCGGGGGCGAGCCTATTGCCATCTACCTGGCACAGTGCCAGACTCCAGGCAGTTATTGAGATAATTCCTAATGGAGAAATCCAATATTTAACACTGCCTGACATGGGGATCGAACCTGGGACCTCATGATTTTGCAGTCCAGCATGCGCCCTCTACGCCACCGAGGCAGTCCCCCCCCTGGAAACCCTATAATAATATGTTTTTCCAAGGTATATGCTATCTACATACGAAATCTCAGCCCAATCGGTCCAGTAGTTGTGTTGTGAAGACGTTACACATACACACACACATACTGCAAATCATTCGAATTTACAAAATTCTCTAAAAATTTATAAATATTTCTAAATTTCGAGTCAGGAATTCTCGTAGCAATTTCGTAGAGGTGCTACAGTGCAAAATAAAATTATGATAAGGACTAGCTGTGCCCCGCGGATTCACCCGCGTAGTCTTCGTTCCCGTTTGAATGACGGGATAAAACCCTATGTGTTATTCCATGGTCTAAGATATCTTTAGAGGTATACAGAATTACAGCCCAATCGGTTCCGTTGATTTGTCATGAAAGAGAGTCAAACATCCATCCAACCATCCTCATAAACTTTCGCATTTATAATATTAGTTGGATAATATCAAATATTAGGCACGTTTTTTTATAACAGCCTTTGATTTTAGGATAAGCAAATATCTGCATCCGAAGTTTCTTAAAATAACAATAATAATATGAGACCGAAATAGAAATCTACTTAAGAGCGTACGCGGCCTTCTAGGAATTTGACACAATCCTATGAAAAAACACCAAATCAATGTTTTGCATTCCTCTGTTTCCTCCGAATATTATAAACACATTCTATAAATTTATATCCTGATATTTTTATAGTGAAGTAACCTATGTCCCTGTCATTTTAATTGTTCTTATAAACCCTTGGTTTTTTATATTATAGTGATCTTTCAATTATCCCAGTTTAACTCGCGCGATTGGACGTTTACTACAAAAATGTAGAGTTTAGAAACAAAAATAAAATGAGAGGGACATACTTTACTTCATCTTTAAAATATCAGGATATAAATTTATCAAATAAGTAGGTTTACTGTATTCGGAGGAAACAGGGGAATACAAAACATCGATTTAGTAAATTGGTTGTGTCAAACTGCTAGTTAATTAACTAGAGGTCCTGTTTCCTGTTAAGAATGAAATTCCGTTCGTTGGACTGAACTTCGTTGGGCTGAACCGGTTCGAGTAAACTATTTATATTAGTTGTTCGTCACATGTGGTTAAGCGAAAATTAAAATCCTATGTACATACAGATACTTACATTTGAAAATCCAGCCGCAAACACCACCATCCACCCCCATCCACCGTCAGGAGGGATGAAATTATCATCTCTTTTAAGCTTAGATTGCATCTGTTTAATTTTTGCCATCCTCTGTAATGAAAAACACTATCGTAAAATCGCGTGCTTATAAAATTTTTTAGGAATTTATTTATCACAACAGCGCATGGCCGCGAACGAAGGAATACTGATAAACTGTATGGTATGAGGTATGAGTCCGTATGAGCTAAATGTTGATTCACCGACGTTTCTCGTTTGTTATGACTGGACTTATTATTCTCATCATCACCTATGTTAGTAACAGGGGTTTCCCGACTGACTGACTTACAACACATCGGCTTATTATAGAGCCACCACGGGGCACCTTCCAAACAAACGAATGTAACTAAACCAAATATTGTAAAACAATCAGTTGAAGAAATTAAGCCCTACAAGTCTCTTGTGTCTCTCCTCTCCCTGCACGGTTGTCTGGAAGAGATCGCTCTTAGCGATAAGACCGCCCATTGTTACACTAGTTATTATTAATTGTTATTAGATTTAAGAACTTCTTGTTGTGGTGTACCAATAAAGTGTTTATCTATCTATCTATCTTCTTGTAAAGGTATCTTTCCGAACGCACAGTAGACTCATTACTGTTTATCTTCATTGACGTAGGTACAAAAGTGTCAGATTGTGACCTATTTGAATAAATCCTTTTGACTTTGACTTTTTAAAGGCAGTATCTCTGACTGTGTGCTAAGAATTTTGGAAATTCATAATCTAAGAAGTCCAAGTACTTAGAATAAAACCACAATATTATATCATCTCCAAAATAAGGTTAAGTACATATACATTTATATAGCTTACATTTTGGAAGAAAAACATATATAAGAAATACAGATATTTCACGCATGTCAGGATGAAAAGAATGATAATATTATGGTTCAAAACAATAAATTCTGTGGTGTTTTTCCACGGCAAATAAAGTACTTAATTAAACCACCTGCGGGCAAAACCGCCGCAGTTACAAGCAATTACAGCAATATACTTACTGTGTGACTAATTTATTTACTTTGCTGTTTTCAGATTCTGATATTTCCACGAAATAGGTATTAATACGAACTAAATACTATATCACTGTCTATTATTTATCTTCAGATACTTTTTTCGACCAGAAAAATACCGCACCGTATTAAAGTAATGTAAAAATAAAAGGTAATCACTTTCTCGTTACAGGTGTCGAAATGCTCTATAGTTGGTTATCATATTCTTATCTTGTCAATAATTTAGTAACGCCTGTAATACAGCATAGCTGGTTGGATATCAGTTGCCACGTGATACGTATAATATTATATTATAAAATATATAGGTAGGCATATTATTGAGGTCATAGAACGAATTATAGGAACCTGTAAATATTTTAATTTTATATACCTAGATATTATTATCAACAAACAATTTTATGTTATAGCTACTTTATATCTGCGTATTAGGTAGCTTCGTGTTTGTGGTATAGTAGGCATATTAAATCTCAGTTGCTATCAGGGAGGACCTGGGATGTGCAAGGCCAGTAGTTGTAGTTCATTTTTTGTTAGCGCTCGTGCCGTCAACATCTCTGCTGGATATTTGAAAATCATAATCTCCTTTTGTAGCATACAATATTTAGCAATTTTCTATTATTTAGAGACTATAAGAAAACACTTGCCCTTGTACGGAGCTTATTTTAGAAAATGATAATTGCTAACAAAAACATTTTCGGTGTCAAGTCAAACTCAAACTCAAACTCAAACAGATTTATTCAAATAGGTCATAATCTGACACTTTTGTACGTCAATGAAGATACAGTACTGAGTCTACCGTGCGTTCGGAAAGATACCTCTACAAGAAGAACGCACAAGAAACTTGTAGGGCTTAATTTTTTCAACAGATAGTTTCACAATATTTGGTTTGCTTACATTCATTTTCTTTGAAGGTGCCGCGAGGCGACTATGCAGAAGTTTCCAGGCATCTTTGTCCTCTATGTACTGGTTGACTTTATAGTATGCCTTCTTTAGTAAAGTAGATTTTATATAGGTTTTGAATTTACCCTCTGAGAGCCCAGTTATCTCTTTTGGGATTTTATTATAGAAACGTACACTATTTCCTAAGAATGTCTTTTTATTTGTTTTAGATAATCTAAAGCTAGGTACAGCTATTTTGTCTTTATTCCTAGTATTAAAATTATGAAGGTCACTATTTAATTTTAATTTATGTAAATTTTTACGCACATACATGATGTTCTCATAAATGTATAAGGATGGTAGGGTCAGTATGTTTATTTCTTTAAATAATTCCCTCAGGGATTCGCGTGGACGCATCTCATAGATGGCACGAATCGCACGTTTTTGTAGTATAAAGATAGTTTCTATATCTGCAGCTGACCCCCACAACAGAATCCCATAAGACATCAAGCTATGGAAATATGCAAAGTACACTAATCTCGCCGTGGCTACATCTGTTAGTTGCCTAATTTTATAAACCGCGTAAGCTGCAGAGCTTAGTTTCCCTGAGAGCTCGGTGATATGAGTGCTCCATTGCAGTTTAGAGTCTATATTTATGCCAAGGAACAAAGTTGCATTGTCAATATTGAGTCTTTCACCGTCAAGAACTATGATTGGTTCTATACTTCTGACGTTAGGCAACGAAAATTTCAAACATTTAGTCTTATTCGCATTCAATAACAGATTGTTTGCTGTGAACCATCTGGATATACTTGCTAAAGTATTATTAACATGTACTAGTCAAGTATCCTTCCTATCAACTTTAAAAATCAATGACGTATCATCGGCAAATAGAACTATATCTGCTAGACCGTGGACCATGTAAGGCAAATCGTTAATATATGCCAAAAACAGGAAAGGACCCAAAATTTATCCCTGTGGGACTCCCATCTTGACAGGAGAACTAGCAGATGTGATACCATTGACGCTAACCTTCTGCTGCCTACTAGACAAGTATGATTCCACCAGGTTCAGGGCATTCCCATGAATTCCATAAACTTCTAACTTGCGCAGTAACGTGCAGTGTTCTACACAGTCGAATGCTTTGGAAAGGTGACAAAACACTCCAATGGCATCCTGTGAACTCTCCCAAGCCTCCAAGACAAGAGTCATGAGATGACAGCCTGCATCGGTTGTGTCGCTGTGGACGAGTTGTTATATAACACGTGTTATTTATCACGGTTAGATAACAACGTTTTGCCGCTGCGGACCCGGCTTTATATAAGTACAACGTATTACACGTACAGGAGTAGTAATGCCATTGTCTATAGTAGATTGTCACACAAGGGGCTAAAGAGACCCATTGTATACGAGGTAGTTTTGGAGGAGTTTTTATTCCCCTAGAGAGGATTTACTTTATCCCCTAAAGATTGAAAAGTTTTTTTAGTCCCGATTTAGTGCGAAATAATGACGGATTTTTTGTGCAAGAGGAATGAAAAGATTATTGTTATGGTCGGCATCAATTTGTCATCGTCACGTCATCAAATAACGTGACTGGATGAGGTAGGTACATAGTACACTACATCGACATCTCGGTGACCTCTAATTCATGACAATGGAAATCTATAAAATCTTCCGTAGTTAGGTACAAGCTCTATTATTAGGTCAATGTTAGTAGGGTAAAACTGGGTATTACCGGTCAGCTAAGGAAAATAAACTTTTTGTCAATTAAATTTTTAAGTTTATTTAAAGAGATCGATCGTAAAAGTGACTTCAACAAATTTTCTAACGTAATCACAGGCCAATGATAACAATAGTTAATTCAGAATTTGGCCGATTTAACGTTAAAAAAAAATAGTTTTGACCGGTGTTGCCCAACATAGTCGGATAATGTCGGTCGGACATGATAATCTTGCGGCTTGTGGTTATGATTACTATATCCGCTTCTTGTTCTCTTGAGCAGATCGTTTATCTTCCCATGGATGCAAATTGAGTATACTTCACCACCAATAATTCACGAAGAAACGAAAATACGATATTAATTATTAATGTTGTGCGGATTTTTTTAGAAAAGTACCCTCAATACATCCAAAAATCTACGCCGCTTACACATACTTGTTCCTTATTACCTCCTAACATGGACAATTATGTAAAAAAAACGAACTCAATATTTTCATAGAAAATGGTAGATAAAATGTAAGGGTAGCTCTAATAACTAAATAACCATACATTTTATGGAAAGTTATGAAATCAAAAAATCATGATACTGAATATCATAACAAGTATGTCCCTGCATGGTTGTCTGGAAGAGATCGCTTTTAGCGATAAGACCGCCAATTGTTACACTAGATATATTCCTATTGTTACATTTTAGTTTTAAGTTTTTGTTATGTGGTGTAATAATAAAGAATTTATCTATCTATCTATCTGCAGCATAAAAGTTAGAAGAAACAAGGGACATTTATACTTTCGTGTTTCTTTTTAGTGTGTGTGGTCGAAAATGTGTCATGACACCATAAAAAGATATGTGCATACTTCGTGTAAACACTAATTTAGGAAATAATGAGGTGACCGGTATTATCGCCTGACCAACATTACCCAGTTTTACCTTATGTAGGTAGATATTTATTTCATTGTAGTTATGCCAAGTTATTTTCCTTCCTTATCAAAGCAGACAAACAAATAATAATTAATATTGACACACATACGAGACAGCTCGCCTGAGTCAGCCCAGTTTCTTGAAAATAATTTGCAAACCTTTGTAAGCACCTCAAAAACCCGTTTCTTTGTTAAAACGATTACCCTTATGAGGTAAATACTACGTATGTTTTATATTATATCAGTATTTTTTTGGTACTGTAACAAAAATAGTCATTAATTTGTACGCTGCGTAAACGCATGAAGGTTTATCTATACTTATATTATTATAAAGGGAGAAACTTTGTTCTTTTTTGTTTGTAACGATAAGTCTTCGAAACTACTGGACCGATTTTAAAAAATCTTTTACTTATGGCAATGACGTTGAATCTCTTTCTACATATGGAAAGCTTAATTCTAGTGTGAGTGACGTAGGCTAAAAAAATTAGGGATTTAGAAAACTGCAATTTTGTGACCCAATGTGTCACATAAGTACCTACCCTATTCATTAATTTGCCTGCGCTGTGAAATCTATTGATGGTAAAATAAAGTAATGTACTATAAGGAGTTTGTAGTTCTTTATAAAATTACAATGAATCACGAATTTAGGTACTCCTATTAAAACGATATCTATATCTACCTATGCTTTCTGCTACCCGCGCGAAGCCGGGGCGGGCCACTAGTATTAATAATAATAATAATAATAATTCATTTATTTCAGGCAATAGTGCGTATAATAAATTATACGCACCAGAGGCCCATATTAATAAATACCTTACAGACTAACATACATAAAAAATATAAAACACTTAATTTAATTATGGCTTAGGGATATTATTGTTCGGTTTCGCCTCCCTGAAGCGACGGAAAACGATGCCTTCGGGCCAAAATTGATAAATAAAATTAAACGATATCTAAGTAAGTAATTATCTTGTAAATCGTTACCTATTCTTACCACAGCCCTACATAAAATGATTGGTTATTTTAAGTCCATAGAAACATAGGTAGGGCTACTCGATGCATTTTACAGCCATTATAAACTACACCTACCAATCGTACCAAAAATAAAGTAATCCAGCAAGCTGCTTATAGAACCGGACTAGATGGAAATATGAGGAGGCATATTTTCAGTAGTAGCCGTCTAATGGCTGAGATGATGATGGTCATAAAATAAAAAAAAGAAACTTCGGGATAGATGCTATACGAATTCGGCGAAAATACTTCTCGATCATCAATAGTACCTACATTTAAAAACTAGTAGATAATATTATCATGCATCCCATTTAATGAAGAGGATAAGTGTATAGGTAGGTAGGTATATTACGTCATTACTGAATAATTTATTCTCAGTATAATAAATGTGTGTAATAAATTACAAAGAACAACAGACCTGAGTGGCACGTTCTGCTCTCGTGGTTCCGCAAAATGGATCATGAGCATTTACTTATCTTTTGTTTGAATGGTTTTATAACTCGTACAAAACGGTACGATTATTGTCACATCGTAAAACTAATGCCCATCAACGTCGATAATAAATAGCTTACACACATGCAATATAACGTTACCACACTAAACATGATAAAATAATAATAACCTGTCTTTTGAGTTCTTTATCAAGATAATATTGTTGACTGTAGAGAACTAGTGGAAAAGGAGAGCTAGATAGATAGATAGATAGATAGATTAACACTTTATTTTACACCTTACAGCGAACATAATATTATGTAAATAAAGTAGGTACAGTTAGTCTTAGGCTAGTACAAGTGGCGGTCTTATCGCTTATAGCGATTTCTTCCAGACAACCGAACGGAAAGGACAGAAATTATAAATATTTCTGGTCGGCAGTGTACTCATTGTTGTTTAAAAAAAAAGTAAAAGAAGTAAAGTAAAGCTAGTAGGTACCTAAGCCAACAACCTCAGTCCCAAATTTAATAGGTGATAGTTTTGTGTGTGTTTGTAAATCACATCAAACTAATCTTCTTCCCCACAATATAGAGAAAAATATATTAGGAGACAAGACTCTGATAACGTCAGAGAAATAAGTGTAAATAAAAAAATAATAATAATAATAATAATCTCCTAGAACAAGAATATTTAGTTTTTAGTTCCGATTTTTAGTGTCAAAAACAACATGCACAGTGCACCGCCCTCCCGCCCGCTCCATTGCAAACTCCAACAAGAATATTATTTAGTTTTTAGTTCCGATTTTTAGTGTCAAAAACAACATGCAACATGGAGGGCGATGGAGGGGATGGAACTAAAAACTAAATATTCTTGTTGGAGTTTGCAATGGAGTTCCGAAAAGTAGCGCCAAATTCAATCAATAATAATAATATAGATGCGAAAGTTTGTGAGGATATGGTTAGACAGATGGATGTATGATGTATATATGGATGATTGTTCTCTTTCACGCAAAAATTACTGAATGTATTGGGTTGAAATTTGGTACGACATGCAGGTAGCGTAGACCTTACAAGTTTTTTGTGCGTTCTTCTTGTAGAGGTATATTTCCGAACGCACGGTAGATTCTTAACTAGTTTGATATTACTGATATTATTTGATTGACGTTTAAAAATGTCTTTTTAAAATCTAAAAAAAAGAAAAATTTCTTTGAGTTTGAGTTTGAAAACCTGGACATACCTACATACTGGACATAGGGTACTTTTTTTCTCATTTAGACCCACGGGAACAAAGTAAGCGGGTGAGACCGTGGTGCACGGCTAATAACATTATTTGTGAATGAGCGTTACGTACCATAACAAGGTAAGCAGACGGTAGATAGGACTATTATTATAAAATAAATTTATGGTATTTATACAATACCTTAACTTACTTATCCTAAACATTGATTTGATTATTTGTTAGTTTTCAATTATAGGGTATTTCGCTATTATCCTCGGGGTTATCGCGATTATCCCCTTTTTCGATTATATCATGCGACGTAATAAAATTTGCACAAACAAAACGAAAGCGTGAAAGCGCCTTCGATAACTTTTATACTATACACGCGTACACGATGTTGCTAAATCATTATTAGAACCAGTTATATGTGTTGTGCTCTCTGGAAGTTCACTACTGAACACAAGCCTTCCTCATAAGGGGGGTTGTTGCCGATACTCGCCACACTTGGCAGGCGGGTTAGCGAGCGCAGTTCGCTGGTTTCACGCAGAGGACGCTGCTGCCCATCCTCTAGATCTGATAACCCGTAGCCGGCTCTTACGGCAACCACGGGTAGAGAGGGTGAGGTACCTACTATTCTAAAGCCGGTAACCCCCGACAGTTTAATTATATTGAGTTAATATTATTGGACGTCCCCAGGCAATAACCTTACAGGCCCATCGGCATTCAGCTCTACGTGCTATGTTCGTTGCCGCCTTGCCTATTGCCACTTAAATTTGCTAATCCGCTGGGCTATGTCGGTAACGGTAACCTTCGTTCGTCTACTGATCTTCTCATTTGACTTCCTACAGCTGAGATGATGATGATGATGAATAAATTATTGAATTCTGAAAATAGTCAAACCGTATGTTTCGTAAGGTTCGATTAGTTTTGCGGTGCGAAACATTTTGTAAAAAAGGAGGTCAGCTATCGCTCTCGGCTGTCACTGTCAATAAAATCATAATGTCTATGTCATAATACATCTATTTATGACAGTTATGACATAAACTTTGACGTTTTCATGACCACAAATTACATGCAAATTACAAATTCACTTGCCTTTCTGCGACCTGCAAAGAGGCAGAAATACGAGTTTTTGTTTGTTTATCTTTTATTTGCTCGCTAAAATAGTTTTCTGAAATTCAGTGTATTGATTTCTTGCTCAATAATTCCCAGAATATCGCCGGGAAATGTTACAGAACTCTGGGTGAAGCTTCGCGAAAGCAGTGCCAAATTATATTAATAAACTTTTAATCTAAAATAAAAGTGAAAGAAGTTCATTGTTTCTCACAAAAGCAACTAGAAAGTGCTATGCAGCTGTAATACTAAAAACTTTATGGGAAATATTGTTGAAGACGTAAGTACATTTTGATTTGAAAACAAAGTACCTACAAGGCAAGCAGCAGAGTCCCCTGTATTATTATAAATTCACATTATATTAACGTAGTTAAGGTTTGTTTGTCCTCCTACCGCTGCACGACATAGTATGAATATTGATAACATAGCCGGCAATTCGACCCATGATTGGCAGCATCTAGTTTAAACTTTTACAATGTGTACTATTTATACTTGCTATGATGTTACAAGAATTATTTATTAAAGGTGTATTTTTGTAATCTCGAGGCAGACCCATATATTTTTATGGTCAGATGATAAAGTTAAATTTATTTAATAAATGCTGGATGAGACTTGTGCAGGACTAGGAAGTGTGGTTTGACCAAAAGAAGGCTAATATCTCTACCCAGCATCGGGTGGATATGGGTTGAGTAACATAGATTAGACAATCATCATTTGATATGCAACTTTTTATAAAACTAATTTCATATTTTTAAATAATTTGACATTCAAATGACTATAAATGTTTAAACTTTCCGTATTGCCTACAGAGTCATAATTACCATTCACAGTTCAAATAATACCTAATTAATTATTCTTATTTCAGTACTTAAATGAGGAAATACTCATTGAGCTAATTTAAACTCACCATTGTTTTACTAATTAAGCTTTTCAGTTAATATAGATGACTATGTTCAGTAGTAATTATTATTGTATAAAATGTTTTAGTGTATATAAACCACGCAAAACTAACACCTGTATTCAAGGGCAATACTATGAGGTCTCACAGTGCGCCCACATGCATAGGGCCATCCAATTTTAAACAATTGCCTGCCATGATGAACACAGTCAGAAATTCCTTACCTAGCACTGTACCCTAGATAAGTATTGTTCTTGAATATGGGTGTAAGATCCCTCTGAAAGAGATAATACAGTCAGGCAATTTACACTGTTAAAGTCATGCTCTGACTGCATTGATTTGCAAGCACTACTGTCAGTCTTGAAGTTCTGGGTTCAACTCCCAGGTCAGACAATGTGTAATTATTTTTCGAGCTCTCCATGAGCCCCGCTTCTCTGGGAAATCACTCAACGCACACTCTTGTACGTGTACAAGCCTCCATGTGTGCAGTGTCTGTGTAGTAGGTAGTTATATCGTGACTTTTGTATGGGAATTGAGTTGAGTGTAAGGGGTGTGGTTATTTGATAATAACGAAAATACATAAATATTTTTGATAATAATAATTATAAAATTAAGATGTACCTACTTGTCATTTTGTGATGGGAATAAGATACATTAACCTTTCACTTTAAAAGATTGGGAGAATTAAAACAACTGGCCATTCTACTCGGTTATTAGCAAACAAAATTATTTGTGCATCAAAATGTGTTGTTGGTGTTGTGATGTCATTGAATCATGTCATGGATCTAGTTAAAATAACTAAAGAAAGCAACTTGTGAAAGTTGCTTTGTTTTGCAATTTTTAAATAACTCCCATAGTACCTACCAATACCACAGAACAGATATTAATACTATGTATAGAATGGAAACTGTCATCTGCCCACCGATCGGGCCTTCCTCACCCGGCCAGCGAGATTGAGATTTCCACAAGCCCTGCTCCTATGGGAATAATAGCACTGAAGCATAATTTTATAAAGCATAAGAATATAAACATACATATAACATACATTCACACCTTTTATCTCGAAGGGGTTAGGCAGAGGTGTACCCAGGACTCAGTCCCATAGTAGCCAGTATGTTATTGGTCCCATGTAATAGGGGGTGAGCCTATTGCCATTTATCAGGAACAGTTCCAGACTCCAGGCAGTTATTGAGATTATTCCTAAATAAAAATAATTAATTTGAATATAAACGCATAATGATATTTACACATAATTTTCTTTGTCATGAAAGCCCATAAATATTGATTTGCATAAACTTTTAAGTCATTATTTTACTCACCCAACTTAACCAACTGATTCGATTTCTTTTATTATACAAATTATTCGTATACCTTGATAATTTATGGGAAAATCAATTATGCCTAAATATTAAACATGTTAGACCAATTACTACTTATGCCAATCATTCTATTATGCTACAGTATTATTATGCCAAAGTATTATTATGCTAGTAAAAGTTATGCGAAAACTTTATGCCATACAATTTTATGCCTAAAAAATTTATGCCAAATAGAGGAATCCCACTTAGTATACCTACGACTTACGACGAGCATGAAGAATGTGAAATGAATGTGGAAGAATCGAAAGACTTATGTCAGGATCGTAGCAAGTGGAATGTATGTAATATTCACAACTACAACAGACACCATCCTACAGCGAACACAGTATAGTGAGGCATGGCAGAGAGCAGAGATATGTTTGTTTGATCTATGTGCGCGCATCGCGACATGTCGAGAGAAAGTCGCCTATACTGAGTCCTAGATTTCAGCGATGTCTAACTGTCCACGCATTAGATGAAAAATTGCCACTTCAACTTGTATACTCCGCGAGCTATGTCGGTAACTCCCGGTTTTTTTTTGCGGATCTCCTCAACTCCTCATTCCGGATGTCCTCATGTCGTAAAGAAACCCTGTGCATAGCTCACTCCATAGCTCGTTGAGCACCTCTGCACTTATTTATGAGGCCAACAGTAAAGGACCAATGTCTTAACTAGTAACCTAGATTAGTCCTAGTCTGCTAATACTACTACTAAGTACTTTGGTACTTTGTTATATGTATATAATAGCTATAGGTAATTGGTATGGAACATGCATGGATCTTTCTCTAAACTTAGTCGATTTTAGTCTATACACGTTATAAAATTTTACTTCTCGACAATAAATTGTAACGACCGAAATTGTGGACCCAATTGCGTAACAGCCTAATCACTGGCTTACTACTTTCATATCCATAAACCAAATAGCGCTACGAGCTAAATACATCCGCAAGTTACAATGGCAATTGGTTAGAAAACAAAGGACTCTTAGTGTTAAATAACTTCTTAGTGGTTATAAGTAATAATTGCATAGGAAGATGTTATATTATTATGATCGTCATGACATCCGCTAGAAAAGAAATAAGACGCTAGAAAGGAATGCATTATGGTGTATAGAGATACACACCATAATGCATTCGGTGCGGTATCGTAAAAGTAGATATATATCAAATAGGTCCCCTTTTTAAAATATGAAACCTCTGGGCGTAGTATTATTATCTGTTCTGTGCTCTGGGTTTCCTTCATATGACTATCTCATAACTATACTGTCTCATAATATGTCTATGATAATGATGGTGTAGTCGCAAGCGTGAGGTCCTGGGCTCAAATACCAGGTCAGGCCAAAATTTGATTTTTTCATTAGGAATTTACTCAATTACAGCTTGGGTCTGGACTTGTGCCCGGTTGATATCAATAGGCTCGATTTTTATTTTTATTACATAGGACAGAACAGGTAACTGGCTTACATGCGCTGGAAAAGAGCTGGTAATCTTTTCTAGTGGATGAAGGCTGAAGTTTCGCAGCATATGCGATGTTAGTATAAGATAAACTTATTCAGGCTAATATTTTGTTTATTTTTTCTTTCTTTCTTCAACGGTTGACTGATTTTCGTGAGACAGAATACTCGCCGATCTCGTTAGCTTTCAAACAAAAAACCGCATAAAAATCGGTCCACTTATTAACTAGAACTACGATGCCACAGACATACACACAGAAACACGTTAAACTCATAAAATCCCTTCCTTTGCGGTCGGGGGTTAAAAATAAGCTCGCGTACTAACGAGACACGTTATTTGAACAGAACAGTTGTAAAATGTTGTGAGTTATAAAAATAATCAAACGTTACGCCTACATTGCTCTGCCGCGTTCATTTAATTCTCTAGGTGAAGATCAAAGTCCACTTAACGAAATCATTCTGTATCTACTCTGTTGTCAATTTTGTCATAAAATCTTCATGGAGCGACCTAGATCTAAAATCAATTCACTCGTGCACTGATTTGATAAAAAAAAGGTAGATTAGTAGAGTAGGTTGTCAATGAGTACGTTTCTCTCTCTTTGAATAAAATGTTATTAGGAATGTCCCTGCGCTACATTCAGTACAAATTTTTAGGGTTCCGTACCCAAAAGGGGCCGAAGGAACCCCATTACAAACACTCCGCCGTCCGTCTGTCAACAGGGCTTTCATGTCATAAACCGTAATAGCTAGACGCTTGTAATTTTCACAATGTATTTTTCACAATGTGTTTTTACCGCTATAACAACAAATAATAAATAAATAATAAAGTTCATATATAAAGGTAAAAGGCACCTCCCATACCAACGTGTTTAATATAATGTCCGGTCGAGATGCCCCCCAACTTATATTCTTATACCAATTAGAAAAATAGTAATAACAATTTTATTTGGTAGGTGGCGAAAGGACACCTATAAATAGGGAGTTAAAAGGTACATTGGTGGATAGGAACCCTACATAATATGCGAGTCCCATTTGCACATGACCAGTTTATTTACTGTCAATTTTGCGAGGGGTGAGGTAAGTAGGTACAGCACACATTTATATTATATATATCTTGAAAAAAAAAATCAGTAAATCTATGTCGACGGTTGCGCATTGAAATAGATTTTGAGTTTTTGATAACGTATGTAATATAATGGGACTTCATTCCGATTTGAGAATACATTAACTTAGTGCTATATATTCAAAGAGGGGCGTATTAATGGTATTCTATTAAATAAATAAATAATAACTTTATTGACGAAAAGGTTATACAAAATTTGGATACTCTATACACTCTTAATAGGAAATTACAACATCATGAACGTGAATATTAAGTATTGCCACAGAATAATAGTTGTACATACTGGCGAAATGTGGGTGTATCTACTATGGGACTGAGTCCTGGGTACACCTCTGCCTACTGAAAAAGGCGTGAATGTATGTTTTTATGTAATAGTTGTCACTCTACCCCCTCTACACTAACAACAGACGTCCATCTTCGAACTAAGTATAACTTGTATCTCGAGCGATAGACCTCTGCCTGCCACAAACAAGCCAGGTGACCACTCTCATAAACAGAACACAATAAGCAGAAAACAAATTTATTATCACGAATCCGTGCCTTCGCATAAGAATATTATTATCATTGTCCAATCTCCACGTGATATCTCTTGCTCAATGACAATCTGAATTGATTCGATAAACGCCGAAGTGTTTATTGTCATGTCGATACACATTTCTAAGTAGCTCGTTGACCGCGGACCGCGATTTATAAAAGGACTAGCTGTGCCCCGCGGTTTCACCCGCGTTGTCTTCGTTCCCGTGGGAATATCGGGATAAAAAGTACTTTTTATGTTATTCCAGGGTCTAAACTATCTGTATACCGAATTTCAGCCCAATCGGTACAGTAGTTTTGGCGTGAAAGAGTAACAAACATCCATCCATCCATCCATCGTCACAAACTTTCGCATTTATAATATTAGTAAGAAGTAGGATATGTGATATGAAGAACAATGAACTTAAGCAGTAAAATTTATGCATATTATTTTCCATGACTAAGTTTTATAAGGCCTATTCAGACCTAAGCGTTATTCGCTACCGCTCTGGGTAGCGGGAAATACCGCGCGGGTTTCGCGACGTGGTATTTCTATGCAGTTCCGCGGCTAGAGCGAAATATAATATGTCTAGATTATTTTTGTAATTGAAGCACCGCTACCCAGAGCGGTAGCGAATAACGCTTAGGTCTGAATAGGCCTTTATGATAGTGAGTGACAAGACGAGCAAATCAGGTGCCTGATTGTAAGCATCACGATTGCCACCGCCCATACAAGACTCAGTGCAACCCAGACTTTTAAAATTCAAAATTCTGCGCAGCACTGCACTGCGCCTGTCACTCTGAGATTTATTAGTTGTTAAAACTCGTCATGTATAAGTATTTACACCACAAACAAGAGTGGAAAATTATTCTCTTTTCTCCATATTTGGGAAATTTCATTGTAATTGGATTTCATGGAATAGCAACCGCATAGACCTTTTATACCTCTTTGTAAAATATGCCTACATGTGGCCAGTTATAGGGGTCGATAGCGTGAGGTGTGACATAATAAGGAAAAAATACTTAGTGAAATAAATTTCAGAATTAAGCAGCATGGCGCATGAAAACGGATTGATTCAGAATGAATACCTTCTTCTTGATCCTTGAACCACTTCAAATCATGAACCACGCATGGAAATAGTGACTTAGTAACCAACGATGAAGATAATCGTTCGTATTGTTTATTTTTTGCCCGCGCTGACATCATTTGGGGCTATCGACCTAAACAAGTTGTATAGTCAGTAGTTTTAAGTTTTTGCTCTGTCGATTGTGATAGTTGGTTACCAGTCGAATATTTATATCGTGTACTATTGTTTTATTTACGTGTTCGTATTCTGGTTTCCTGGGGTCCCGATGGGTAGGTCTATTAGTCTATCAGCCGTCTTCTTTACACTCACTCCTTTTTCACGCATATCGTCTTTCACGCAGTTCATACGCACGTCTACGTTCATGACAGCCTCGATGGTTCAGACGGTAGTAACTCTGCTTTCTGTGCCGCAGGCCCCGGATTCGGTCCCCGGCCAGGTCAAACATTTGTGTGCATGAAACATGGCTGTTTGATCTGTGTCTGGGTGTTATAAAAAGCTTATATCAGTCATCTGGTTACCATAGTACAGGCTTCTAGCCTAGTTTGGGACCAGAGGACCTTGTGTGGAAGTTGTCCCATATTATTATTATTATAATAAAATGTGATCAAAAAATAAATATAGAATAATTCTAAGAAATTGTAAAACCTGACTGCTTTATACAAAATTGACATCCACCAGTTCCAGACTCCAGGCAGTTATTGAAGTAATTTCTAATGGAAAAGTCCAATATTTAACACTGCCTGGGGATAGAACCCGGCACTTCGTGATCGGCAGTCGAGCTTACGCCCACTACGCCAACGAGGCAGTCAAATTAAGTATAAATAAGTAATATGTTAGGCAATCGTTTGGGGTCCTGTCTCATTATCAGCCTAGCAGCTATAACGTCCCCTTTTCGGGGGAAAATAATAAGTGTACCTACCTACATAATGTTATCAGTAATTTGTATAAAAGATGAGTTTGCGTAACGGTGTCTTGATTACAGCGATATCGAAGTGGATTATAGATAACAGACCATTTTAACCGTAAACAATAACTTACACCTACTGAGTTAAAAAAACTTTACATATTATCTTATCTTACTAATATTAATATTATAAATATCAAATCTCAGTACAATGTAACTAAGCTACGTTTTTATAAGGTGAACAAACGCTACCGAGTTCTTACTTAAAACAAAACACAAAAAAAAACAGCGCTAGCACTGTTTTTGTATGTATATATTTTTTATATTATATTTATGTAAGTTTTGTTTAATGTTTGTAATTTTCACGTAAGAGAAGGTGCATAATTTGGGATATTATTATTTTATTATTATTATATTTTATTTCAAAAAAGAGTACAGTATATATCTAAATATCTATATAATTACATGATATGTTCTTAAGTATTCAATTGGTTTAGAAACACTGGCCCTCATACTAGGATTCC
The DNA here is from genome assembly GCA_947063395.1 of Hemistola chrysoprasaria. Taxonomy (NCBI): domain Eukaryota; kingdom Metazoa; phylum Arthropoda; class Insecta; order Lepidoptera; family Geometridae; genus Hemistola; species Hemistola chrysoprasaria. The sequence goes on from OX346715.1 coordinate 5,083,577, forward strand.
CTGTGTTATGAGGAACCAGTTTCTCCCGTTTGATCTCATTTTAATAAATTTTTTACAATGATGTCGTTATCCGTAAGGGTATCTATCTATCTACCTGTGTGTGTAAGGGTGTATATGTTGGGGTGTGTGTAAGGGTGTATATGTTGGGGTGTGTGTAAGGGTGTTGGTGTGAGGGTGTGTGTGTGTTTGAAATGTATAGGTCAGAATGAAGTCTAAATTACTTTACAATCCGCAGTAGGTTCTCAGTTTGAGAGTAATCCAAAGTGAGTAGCCAAGTTTTGATTTTCTTTTTAGAAATGTACCTCGTGCAGTGGAAGATGTCCAAAATTTTATTCATTTTTGCATATGTGTATGGTGCCATGAAAGAATGCGATCTCTGAGCAAAACGCGTGTGGAAAGTAGGAGTTGTCCACTTAAGTATTCTTTGTGATCGTTTAGGTATGGTGACTCTGTTTGGTGCATCTTTGTGAAATCTTAGCGCGGTAGCTAAAAGATAAAGCTGTCGAACTGTCAGAAATTGGGTTTCACTGTAAAGTTTTTTGGTAGGGTATCGAAGAGGTTTCCTAAATCCTATTTTGAGTATAGCTCTTTGTACCCTTTCTACTCTTATTAGGTGGGAACTGCATGCTGCTCCCCAGACACTTACACAATAGCTTAAGACTGACTGGGCTAATGAAGTGTAGACTAATTTTATAGTTTTCATGTCTGCGACCTTACGGAGTTTTATAAATATATGTTTTAGCTCTCTTATGCGTGTGCAGACAAGATTAATATGCTCTTTCCAGGTCAGTCTGTCATCTATTACAACTCCTAAATATTTTATTTGACTGACTCTTTCGATCTGTGGGCATTGGCAAGAGTGATAAGTATTATGGTTACAATTGTGTATTTTGAGTAGCTGAGTTTGTTGCTTTTGTATTTTGGTGGTTATTTTGAATTCCATGAACTTGGTTTTAGATGTGTTCAATGTCAGTAGGTTCTTGTTTAGCCAGTTCGTTACAAGTTGTAGCCCATTTTGGGCATTTTTATAGACATTGGTCCAGGAGTTAGCATGAAATAGTATGGCAGTGTCGTCAGCAAATGTGAAAATATTCGCTTGGGCTAAGGGAAGTGCGCAGAGATCATTTATGTATAAAACAAATAGGGTTGGTCCCAACACACTTCCCTGGGGCACTCCAAATAAAACATTTGATTGGTTGCTATAATGGCCATCTATTTTAACTCTTTGTCTTCTATCGGAGAGATAAGACTTAAACCAGTCTAGTGTAATTCCACGAACGCCAGACTGCTCAAGTTTATTTATGAGTATGGGACGGGATACTGTATCGAAAGCTTTAGCCCTGGCTACCTAGACCTGTCTTCCGGCGTTCTTTTCGGCGTCTTCCTAGACCTGTCTAGGAAGACGCCGATGCATTTGTGACCCACATCTAGTTTACTAGTGATTAGATCGACCAATGATACAACTGCGTCCTCCGTCGACCTGTTTTGTCTGAAGCCATATTGATTTCCTGCCAGTATGTTTTTTCCTTCAAAGAAGTTGAGCAATCTTTTGTTTACAATTTTTTCTAGCAACTTTGATAGGGAACTCAGTAGGGAAATCGGCCTATAGTTTGATATTTCGTTACAGTCCCCAGCTTTGTGTATGGGAAAAACATTGGCCATCTTAAATTAAATTAAAAATTAAATTAAATTAAAATTCATTTATTGCAGGTAACTCTAGACCCATAGACATTTCACACAGTAAATACAATTATTATTACTATTATTATCACAATACTCTAAACATTAAATTATTATAAAAGATGCTAAATTGAAATTCTACTAAATTAAAAATTAATCACAAAATAAAATAAAATTAAAATTAAATAAATAATAATAATATTTGCGATATTTGAACTGCCTCCACATCCGACACTGCACTAGACATGTCTGTCACAGCAATGTCGGATGTAAGGGCAGTCAAGTCTGTCCGCTATCATAGCGAGTATTGTGTTGGAGCTGGCCCGCACTCTGCGCACCAGAGACGCGCACCGCTTGCGCATTGTTGCATGGAAGCAATCGGTGCGCGCCGCGGCAAACATGCCCGAGGCACTGCAGAATCGGGGCAGCCTCAACACAGCTCGGAACGCGTTGTTGAATTGAACGCGAAGAGCGCTGTATGCACGCTGCGTATAGTCCGCCCACAGGGCACAGGTGTACAGCGAGGTGCAGTACGCTCGGAAAAGCGTAATCTTCACCCCGTCTGAACTCCGCGCAAACCTGCGGGCCAACATATTCGCCCGTACAGACAGCGCCCTCCGCTCCCTCTCCAAGTCTCTATTGTCCCCGAGGTCGGCGGTTACTATATGCCCCAAATACTTAAAGTCATACACTCTAGCTAGGGGAACGCTATCTAACCACACGGGTGGTATGATTTGGGGACATCTTGCACCCCCCGCCTCAAAGACCATAAATTGGCTCTTACTCGTATTATATTTTAGGCCGTGTCGATCGGCATACTCCTCACAGACCCGTATCAGCTCCCTGAGGCCGCAGATCGAAGCACTCAGCAGCACCAAACAATCCGGGACTATGCCTGTGCTCATACTTAGATTGCACAAGTGTGCTATAGGACCAGCTAACTCCGATATACCTAATTTAAGTAGTTTATTACTTATGTCATCAGGCCCTGGTGATGAATCAGTTTTAAGTTTACTTATAATCTTGGTGATTTCAGAATCGTCGGTTGGAGTGAGAAATAATGAGCTAGAGACTCTAGTAGAAATATTTATTGAGTTAGCCAGATCCCTTTCTGAAGTTCCAAATTTTGTCAGTATATCAGTAGCTAACTGGTCACCAGTATTAGCAAAATATTTATTTACATGGTTTAAAGCCTCTGTTGGATTAGCCGCTAGCTTGAGTAAGTCATTACTTTTTGTTTTAGTGCTTTTGATGTCGGCTATAGTTTTGACTGCCTGCCAAATTTTCTTACTGTTTCCCTCACTTTCTTTTATATTTTTACAATCTTCAGCATTTTTAAGATTTTGTAAGAGATTATTGCAGTAGTTTCTATAGGTTTTATATTGGGAAACCAGTTTTTTGTCATTCGGGTTATGTTTTGCAGCTAAGTGCATTTCATCTCTCTTTTTAATACTTTTTACTAGACTCGGCGTTATCCATTTCTTGCGAATATATTTTGAATTACTTATAGTTAACTCTTTCTGGTGGGATTTGACTAATGAGATAAGAATATTGATAAAGTATTTTTGTTCAGTCTTTTCACGCTAAAACTACTGGATCGATTTGCCTGAAATTCGGTATATATAGGTAGATAATAGGTAAATAGGTAGATAAGAACAAAGACTACGAAACCGAACTATGAAACCGTGCGACAGAACTAGTTATAATAGACATAAACGCAGTAAAGGCTGAAGAGTCAGCCTTTAATTAGAATTACTCTTATTCACTTATTAATTACGTCATATACTATGTACAGATATATATTATATATACATACCATCACGATCTGTAATTTAATAAGTGTCTGTAGCCTGAATCCCAAAATAATGGTAATAACGTGCGTTAAGGTTAAACGTCACCCACACAAAATGAAAATACACAGATATGAAGAAATGGGGAATAAGTTTCCACTCGATTGTTTGTTGGCTCTGGATCTGGCCTTTATTAGCGGGAAAACATATTTTGTTAAAGAAAACTTTACAGTTTTTTTCGTTTTTATGAAATTTTATTTATTGTAAAAAAGTAGTTTTTAGGTTATGTTAATGTTTTTTTAATAGCAAAAAAAACCATACGGTTTTCTTCGTTTTGTATGGGTGACGTTTAACATTAATATATGAATTTTTATATTATCTACGTCTGGATGTCGCTTTAATAATATGAATATCTACCGTCTCTACCATGAGTCTGAATATTATTATCTCGAAAATATATTAATATATTTTCTGTCTGCCTTCCTCAACGGGAACAAGGCGCGATTGTATATATATGTATGTACTGTGGTTAGTGAAGCAATAATTCCTTGCTCACATGATCGTATCACTCATCTTTTAAATATTGCACTTTGCTTTCCAATCAAGTCAATAAGTGGAAGGTCTTTTTGCCTTTGCGCAATAGGTACAAGTCTAAATCAATACCGTCAATGTATCGATTGCTAATACGTATCCAGATTTTGCCCTGAATAACATACCTTCAAGGAAAACTTTTAGCTCAATGACAATATTAGTTAATATTATTAACAGACCACATGTTGACGATACAACACGTTTTTTGAGGTTGCACCGCGAATTCATGAGCACGCCCAATCCAGAAGGAAAGGCGCATACAACGAACTAAAAAGGCACGCACACACAGCGCGTACTTTACGAAGTATTTCACTGTAATAAATAAATAAAATTAATTTATTTCAGGCAATAACATATTACAATGACTTATTTTGAAGCCCATGTTAATAAATACTTTACAGACTATAACATATTATATAATAATATATTACATTTTGCATGCTGTAATATTAATTACAATTAGCTCAACATGTCTTATGCTCCTTATAATAAAACCATAATATTGTAACATCTCAAACACCATGTTGAAAGGCAAAAAAAGAATTCTGAATTATGAATATTTTATTAACTATATCAAATCTATGTAAAACACATAAACATTAGTCTAATTTATTAACATTGCGTGTGCCGCGAAACGCTTTAGATTCTGGAATAACACATAGGGTACTTTTTTCCCAAAATTAAAGGGAAACGATGTCTACGCGGGTGAGAAACCACGGGGCACAGCTATAGTAAGTACACTATACGCGTTCGATACAAACGAGGTGACGCGACGCGAACCTTAGCGAATAATTTATAATCGAAAAGCTGGTAGACTTGACTTTCTGTATGATATTCTAGTGCTATGACATTGGTCTGCTATATTTAGATAGCTAACCTTATGTACCTATCCCGATTCCTAATAGTGGGAAAACGTGTCACGTGTGCTGTGCTGAATATTCGTATAGTCTGGGCTTTCTGCCCTTGGTCCAATTTTAATGACGAAAACAATTAGGAAGACAGCAACATAACAAAAACTTAATTGAACTACAATTAAACCTAATAATTTAAATTACTGCCTATAAAATAATTTTAGATAAAATAAACGTGAACACCAAAAATAAACTTTTATAGACGCAAAAGGCCAGTGATGATGATTTACGAATATGGATTTTGTTACTTAACTCAATCTATTCAGATTGAGTTTTTGCTACAAAACTGGTTGCACCAAAATACACAATCCGAATAACCTAACTCGTAGATAAGGTACACATTTATTTTGTAAATTTTGTAATCGACCTGCTAGCAAATGAATTGTATTAAATAATTAGAAACCGATTCATATTTTGACTAACACTAGAATTAAGGCAGTTGTTTCCACTAACACAGCATGGTCAAGTGACTGATTAAATGATTTTAAATTATTAAAAAAATAAATTAAATATTGATATTCAAATTTACAATATTTGTAAACTGTATAATATATAGGAAGGTAGAGCTAAACCGCAGTGATTATTACGAACGTTTGCTCTAAGCATGAATAACAGAATGATTGGGATCTTAGAATAGAACATAGTGTATTATTAAGTATTTTTATGCATTATAAATGCGTTTTTTAGGGTTCCGTACCTCAAAAGGAAATAAGAAACCCTTATAGGATCACTTTGTTGTCCGTCTGTATGTCTGTGCGTCTGTCAAGACACTTTTTAACGAGAATGCGTGGAGGTATGAAGTTGAAATTGATATCAACTACTCAGATCTGCGGTCCCTTGTGGCTGTAAAAATCATACTTCTAAGTAAACGCAATCAAAAGATATGGCCATTTTACTGCATATTTCCATACTTTGCGCAATGAACTAATAGATGGCGCTGTATGTTCTTGGTATCTAGGTTTGGAATCATACACTATGCATACATATAATATATTATGCTTTAACAGGATACATGACCTCTTAGCAGTTTGCACACAATCCTATGGAAAATTTACGAAATCGATGTTTTGTATTCCCGTGTTTCCTCCGAGAATATTTGATTTTATCCATATATTTATATCTTGAAAATTAGAAGATGAATTAGGCTATGTCCCTGTTATTTTATTTTTGTTCCTTAACTCTTCATTTATTTCTAGTGAACGTCTAATTACGCGAGTAAAACTGGGACAGTTTTTCATGTTTTTGAAGGGTCATACTTCATTTAACAATAAGTTTGTAGAAAAATGAAAATGACAGGTACATGCTCACTGAAGACCTAGATTTTATAAAAAAAAACCATTGCTCTGACGCAGTTATTTAGGGAGGAAACACGGGAATACGTTTGTATGGAAAAATCACCTCTCATGTAACCTCTTAAGAATTGATTACAAAGAGTAACATCTCCCCTTCTGTGTTGGTGTAAACTGGGAAACCTTGTGCTTAATAGACTTATTAATTTCTATGATCCTACAGCCGTATATTTTCTTATCAAGGTTTATGTCATTCATAATCGCTTCGCCTTGCATCTTGCAAACTAACCTACAAGCAACCGACGGTATATTACCGAGTAAAATGACACATTATAATTATTTACCTGCTTGATATGATACTAGTAATTAATTATGAATTATTTCTATTGTACCTATTTTATTTTCCTTTTAGTTTGCGTTACCTAAAATTTAATGATTATATCGAAATCACTCGTATTTCTGCTGCTTTGAGGGTTCCGCACCTTAAAAAGAAAAAAAGGAACCCTTATAGGACCACTTCGGTGTCCGTCTGTCTGTCTGTCTGTCCGTCTGTCAAGACTTCAAGACCCTTTTTCTCGGAATCGCGTTGAGGTATCAAGTTGAAACTCATATCAACAACTCAGGTCACAGGTCCACGCTCCCTTGCTGCTGTAAAAAATCAAACTTATAAGTCAACGCATTCAAAAGATACAGCCATTTTACCGCACATTTCCATATATTGCGCAACGTGCTAATAACCTCCAGGGTACGTCCCGTTGGCCCAGCATCATGAAATTTGACAAAAAGTCAGAACTTATATCACGAGTAAAGGAAAAAATTCCAAACCCCTAAAATTTTACAAAAAAAAGGCGTGAATGTATGTTATATTATATAACATACATTCACGCCTTTTTCCCGAAGAGGTAGGCAGAGGTGTACCCAGGACTTAAAAATTAATAATGTACAAAAAAATTAATTGTGATTATTAACATAATAATCGTAATCGATTGAGTATTATTAACGTAATTTATTTTATATATATCTTAAGAGCGTTATGTATTCAGTATAGTGTATAAACCCACGCCCGGTGTTTTGCGAACTTGTCGGACACACTGCCGAGTGTCTAGATCACTTTTAATCTCTTTAACAAAATTCTTCTACTATTTATAATAAGATCACTCGAGTTATTTGAAGATTGTCTTGTAAGCAGTTCATTAAAGCTGTTAGCTGTTAGCATCAGTTGCATTAGGTAAGTACACAAACTGACGTCTTGTTTTTGTCACTAGTTTATCTGCGTAGTCGTTAAAAACCGGACGCCGATGAAGCGTTAGTACAATAATATTATGTAATAGGCACTTGTAGTAACTATTTTATAACCAAAAAGTATAAGTACAATCAGCTTGGCACGTGGTGTTCGCATGTACGGGTATCGGTGAATCACGTGCATATGACATGTTAGATTCGTTCGCACACGACTGTATAACAAATACTCTCACATGCCGGATTGTTGTATCAAAACATTCGTTATAATGTGGTGATAACTCAGAGATGACCGACTAAACAAACCTCTTTATAATCACAATGAAAATACTATTAATCGTTCGTTGCTGTGTGAGATGGATGAAAATAATTAGACACGCGTGACTTGATGTAATTGTTAGGTAATACCCGCACGGGACCCTATAGATTGTAGATTAACAGGATACAGGACCTCTTAGCAGTTTGACACAATCCTATGGAAAATTTACGAAATCGATGTTTTGTATTCCCTTGTTTCCTCCGAGAATAATTGATTAAATCTATAAATTTATTTCTTGAAAATTAGAAGATGAATTAGGCTATGCCCCTGATATTTTATTTTTGTTCCTTAACTCTTCATTTATTTCCAGTGAACGTCTAATTACGCGAGTAAAACTGGGACAGTTTTTCATGTTTTTAAAGGGTCATATTCATTTAAAAATGAGTTTGTAGAAAAATGAAAATGACAGGGACATGCTCACTGAAGACCTAGATTTTACAAAAAAAAACCTGCTCTGACACAGTTATCTAGGGAGGAAACACGGGAATACGTTTGTATGGAAAAATCACCCCTAATGTAACCTCTTAACGTGCAATCCGAAGCACTAATACTAATGATACATTTTCTCTTGTATACAGGTACTTAGGTGACAAAGGCTGAAAATGACGGTGGAGAAGAGCAAAGGTGACAGCAAGCTGCCACCGGCCACAAGGAAAGTCGCCCCAGACGGCGGCTGGGCCTGGATGGTGTGCTTGGGTGTCAGTTTAGTTAATGTAAGTCTTTTCATCATCATCATCATATCAGCCGTTGAAGTCTTGGACTTAGGCCTTTCCCTTATGAGGGGTTTTACCAATACTCGCCACGCTTGGCGAGCGAAGTTCTATGGTTTTACGTAGAGGACACTGATGCGCGTACTCTCGATCTAAAGACACTTAGCCGGCTCTTACAGCATCCACGAGCAGAGAGGGTGGGATACTATTCTATAGTTGGTATAACAGCCACGGCACAAGTAGTCTGCTATTGTATTCTATTGTAAGCAAATATGTCCAAAAGATGCTATATGAAAGGCTTAGAGCCTTCTTAGAGCGTACGACACCTATGAGGAAATTGACAATATCTTATGGAAAAATTTGCAAATCGATGTTTCGTATTCCTTCCGTTTTCTACGCTTAGAGCCTTAGAGTGTACGACACTAATGAGGAACTTGACAATATCTTATAGAAAAATTTGCAAATCGATGTTTCGTATTCCCTCCGTTTTCTACGCATATAATTGACCCGTTACCGTATGTGCTAAGAAACTTGTTTTCCTTAACCAGTCCTATCCCAACAGATAATTTTTTGTCAGCATCCATTTCAAAATAATCGTTTTCCTGTTTCATACATTTGTCATTAGGCTCTATTTTGGTCATTTTAGTATTTCGGTAGGTCATTATTGTCAGTTTTTTAGATTTGCAAATAAATGATGATTAACTAAAGATATACATTTTTCAACTTTGTTAATAATTATCAAAGGCATGACATTCACACTGCGCGATTTTTCCCGTTCTTTTATGCCGCATACGTGCCAACTGTGGAATGATGTCCCTGCTGCGGTCTTCCCGTTGAGCTACAACATAAGGTTCTTCAAAAGGAGAGTGAATAGAGTATTGAAGGGGCCGCAACATACTGGCAATGCCCCTGGTGTTGCAGGTATCCATAGGCAGCGGTAGCAGGCGGTCTGCTTGTTTGCTTAGCATAAAAAATAAAAAAAAACATGTTCTTGACCAGGCCGAGGCCATCCCCGGGATTTAGCGCATTTAATGAAGATTATATTTATACACTGCCTCGGTGGCGTAGAGGGCGCATGCTCGACTGCCAATCAAGAGGTCCCGGGTTCGATTCCCAGGTCAGGCAAAGTGTTAAATATTGGATTTTTCCATTAGGAATTATCTCAATAACTGCCTGGAGTCTGGAACTGTGCCCGGTAGATGGCAATAGGCTCGCCCCCTATTACATGGGACCTATAACATACTGGCGAAATGTGGGTGTTTCTACTATGGGACTGAGTCCTGGGTACACCTCTGCCTACCCCTTCGGGAAAAAGGCGTGAATGTATGTTATGTTATGTTATGTTATATTTATACATACAGGCACACCTTGTTCCCGTTAGTACCCCAACGGAAGAGACTATTTCGCCCCACTGGCTACGATCTTGACATGCTACTTTCGCTTCTTCCACTTTCATCACATTCTGCATACATGCTCGTCTGTTCAATAATCAGGACGTTAATCTCTTTGGAATTCCTTTCTCCATATCCACTTTGCTATTATAAAAAACCTTTTCTTTTTTCCTTGAGTGATTCTTTATCTTGAATTCATCGTCCCACTGCCCTTATCCCACACTTATTATGTTTTTATGTTTAAAAGGAAACCTTTCTTCGTTAGTTCAAAGGTCGGTGTCTGACATTTCCATCACACGTACATATATAATATAGGACGTATATATAATAAGTTATAGTACGTATCTGACCTTCGCTGAAGTAATTGATTATGTACTACAATGTATAATACGTAAGTACATAACAGTATGATTGTCCGTTTGATTGTTATTTACACGCTAGTGTACGTAATCGAGATTAGGTAGGTACCTTCTTTTAGATAATTTAAAAATGTTATAATTTTAAGTTCTGTAGCCGCGATGGTCACGTCGATTATATTTATTTGAAGTAAAATTTTCACGTTGTAGTTAACATTACATACAATCACGTTTCCCGAAGGGAAGACGTTTTTAGTGGTAGGCTCTTTGGCAGGGGACCGTCTGGTGAAGTACCACACCTTTGCCAGTTTTCACCCGCCAAGCAGTAGTAATGTGCAAACATTACTGTGTTCCGGTCTGGGCGTGACAAATTTCAACAGCTAATATCTCAGGATGACAGGCGCAGCGCAGAGCCGCGCAGTTTTGAATTTTAAAACACTGGGTGGAACTGTGTCTGATAATGGCAATCATGATGCTTACCATCAGGCACCTGATTTACTTGTCTTGTCCACTCACTATCATAAAAAAGGGTGTTCCCAAAACTCAGTACCATAGAAAGTACATATTTCGCCAGTATGTTTTTTTTCTCATTTCTCGTAACATATGGCGATTGCCATAGGTTGTAGTTGACGTAACTCAAAATAAAAAGAATAATCAAATTAAATTACGTGGTGAAGTGAACTTCAATTCAGTACTTACTAAAAAAGCCTGTGCAATGTAAACTATGATTTTTTTTAATTTTTAAATGTAGAGCACAAATGATTTGAAAGTAATTTCAAGTTATGATAATGGGTCCGTTGTGTTTGCCGAGTTTCTGTTTGGTGTGGCAGTTGAACAGCAATTATTTGGCTTGGTTTACACTGTACTGCGGCAATGTTAAGGTAAATTGTTAGGGAATTTGATAGCAGCTAAGTTAATACAATATAGTTTCAGTGCATTAACACAATTGTCGTACTTACGTTTGTGTCCTATTTGTCCACTATCAATATTGTACATAACAACACCTATAGAAGAGTATTGTGTACACGATAATTGGTATTTAGCTTGGGCAATACCCAAGCGGACACAGTCGCACTACAAACATGTGTTCCGACCGACACAATAAAAATAAGAGACTATCGTCATATGGAGCTCATCTAGTAAAAAATTGTTTCAAAAATACTTTAGCTATTTCCATTCCGTTCTACTTTTCCGTGAAATTGTATTGGGAAATTGGCCGTTAGTAAAATCTGCCTGCTCTAATTTACATAGAATTTATCATGTTTACTGAAGCCACCTGTAGCGTTTTGTCGATGTACATTTCTAATACTTTACTAGTTAAATTAAATACATATAAATATCCAGCTGTTTGTTTAATTTTGATTTATTCCTTGACCTTTTAAAATGACAGTTCGACCCAATTTCAGTGTTACTTATTATTTTACGTGACTCAGTTTACAGTTGTAGAGTGCGTTTTATTAATGTTTACTAATATAGAGTATGTAAATATCCCTAGTACGTCTTAGTAATAATTAGCTCCATATTTGCGACTAACAGGATAATTTATAAGAACAAGAACTAGGTGTATACTTAAATAGATATTTTTAGACTAAGTACCTATATAAGTAGATAATCTGAGTGAATGTACGTAGAAACAAGAAACAGCTCCTCTTGAAGTAAAATATAAAATAATCCCTAAGAATGGTGCAACAAGATGCATTGTGGCGCCCACATCTAGGGTCAGATGGTCATGCCTAGAAGATGAAAAAGAGATAGACCGCAAATGCAGTTTATAGTGCGAATGTAGTTAATAGCGTCCGCGACTGCGTGTCGTCAGGCCGGTGCATTAAAACTGTTCTTTGCTTTGTTGCGTCCACATCCGTTGACCTTATTTCAATAATTATTCATCGATTAGTTCCAACTTTGTCTACGAGTACCTATTTGTCATGTGCTTTTGTTTACAAATGAGTTTATCTGACACTCTTAGTCATAATATCAACAGGCTATAGGCGAAAGGAGTCCAAGGATTGATCGATAACTGTGCTAGCATGATTTTTTTATTCGCTTTTGACATCTTTTAACTGATAAGTGTAAACCTTGAGTTTTAGGTTCGTATACCTACCATACATACACGTATTTATAGTATTTAGAGTTAAATATTTGGAAATATCATTTGTGTAAAGTACGTCAAGGTTATTTGGACGAAAAAGGGTTATTTGTTAGCCTGCAGTTTCTTATCAGATGTTTTTAAATAAAGTAGCTGTACCCTTCCGTGTACATTTTGCTATTAAAAGTACTGCACGTGTTATTCCAGGGTCTAACACATATTATATAATATACTAATGTCAGCCTCGTTGGCCCAGATGGTAGTAACTCTGCTTTCTGTGCCGCAGGGCCCGGGTTCGATCCCCGGCCAGATCAACCATTTGTGTGCATGAACATGTCTGTTTGCTCTGTGTCTGGGTGTTATAAGTATGTATATAAATAGTTATATAAGTATGTATTATATCAGTCATCTGGTTACCATAGTACAGGCTTCTAGCCTAGTTTGGGACCAGATGACCGTTTGTGCAAGGTGTCCCATATTATATTATTTATTATTATGTTTCCACTAAAACCAAATGGCATGAATTGTTCAGTAGGTAGGTAGGGATAGATTTTAGCGTGAAGATCATGTAATAAAGACACTCGTCACTCATCATCCAACCAAATTTTTCTATTATACTAGGTACTAGGTAACTATACCTTATTTATTATATTTGTGGCAATTGAAATAGTATTTATTCTGTTTCATGTAGGCCGTAATAAAGATGCTTCATGACTAAAAATTACAGTATCAAAGAGTTCAGAGTTTTATTGCCGGGTTAGTTCTATTGCGGGCAATATACAAGTCCATGCTCTTACCACGTGTCTGCCATCTGTTCTATTATTATTATTATTTAGAACCTTTAGACGGCCATGTCTTTATACACACGTACTTACGAGCGTACGCAATTTATTAGGAAATTGACACAATCCTTTAAAAAATATTCCTCCGAATACATAGTTGAAGTGGCAAGGGGCAGGGCATTTAGAACTGATGGCCGATGGGGCTGTAAAGTTCTCGAATGGTCTGGACCGGAAAGCACAGCGTGTTACGTCCGCACCCACTAGGTAGACAGACGATCTGATAAGGACTGCAGGAGCGCGCTGGATGCGGGCCGCTTACTACCGGACTGGATGGAAATCTATGGGGGAGGTCGATGTTTAGCAGTGGACGTCCTATGGCTGAGATTATGATATATATTATATAATGGACGTCCTATGGCTGAGATGATGAAACATATTATATTATATAATAAACTCATTCCGTTATTTTTTAAATGAGGTTAACCTCATACAATACAATTTTAACAACAATAACAATTTTTAATAAGAATCAAAAATTACCTATGTAAAAATGTTTGCAAGTCACCAGAAATTGACTAATGGACTATACACCTCTATAGCATCTGAAATTTTATGTACAACATTTAATGCAAATAAAGTTATTTAGTTTCATGTTTTTTTTCTAATGAACGTCTTATCACGCAAAAAACTGGGATGTTTATAAGAAGGTCACCAGACTGCCTTAGGTACGCATAAGTATGCATGACAGACGACAGGCGACAGGCCAGACCGATGTGTGCCTATAACGTATCTTATATGTGGAATTTTATGGAGGATTCTACAGATACCATTCGATGCTGGTAATCATGACCTTGGTAGGTTTCGCATTTCAATATCTAAAGGACTCGTGACACTATTCTGTACTAAGTCCACTTACATGACATACTTACATGACTAATAGCCCCAATCTGACGACTATGTATAGGTACAGTGTACAGCCGTCTTTAGTTAGGTATTTCTTCTAGGGAAATGGATTGCCGTTACGTGCATTCTCTGTTGCGATATCCAGTTTGAATGTCCGGCTAATATGCAGTTACTTATACTATCAGAACCTACATACTTAGGAAATGTAAATTAATTAGGTACGTTAAAGGAGTGTTATAGGACCGTAAGCGGCAAAATAAATATTCTTTGTTGGTACAGAAATATATGAATCCTTGCCCACTAGACAGTTTCGTGACCGTCGCATGCTAGGACGATTTAACCACATTCGTTCAAGGTACTTGGTGTTGCAGGCACAGGCGGCGGTAACCGCTGACTATCACGCGGCCCATCTGTTTCTTTGCCACCTATGGCATAGAAAGCCGTCCCCTATATATTTCTACATATTCGTCGCCTGGCCGGATATATAGATCATTATAATGGGCAAACAGCTTTAGCTTTATGCTAATTTTATTCCGTCGCTTTGAATGCATTGTTAACTCAAACCTTCTGCATGTTATGAATCATAAGAGTTATCTACAACGGTAGATTTCTAAGGTTGCACAACAAGAGGAAAACTTGAGGCTATTGAGATCGCAGATCTTCATTGAAATTATTCCTTGACATTGAACAAAATGTATGGAACACCTGGCATTTTATTTTGCGATTTTAGAGCTGTCTTCATGAAAAAAGTAGTTTCAAATGAGTAACCTTGCAAAGTTGTAGGTACCATATTCAAATCCTTCTACCGTTTAACCAAATTTATGTTCACTTTTTATACAGGATTTTTCCACTTTGAATTTGGTATTTCAAAGTCGTGTTTGAAGGGTCATGCTTCTTCCAAGATCTTTGATAACCTGTTCTTTGGAACGCTTTAAAATAAACTACTCAATATGTACTACTATTTATTTATTCTATTTATTCTGTGAATTCCTTGTTGGCGTAGTGGTCGCAAGCTCTACTGTCTTTAATGAGGTCGTCCCGGGTTCAATACCGGAATACCGGACCAATAACATATTGGCGAAATGTAGGTGTTCCTACTATGGGGCTAAGTCCTGGGTACACCTCAGCCTACCCCTCGCCGAAAAAGGCGAAAAAGGCGTGATTATATTTTACGTTTTTTTTTTTTATGATAGTGAGTGACAAGACGAGCAAATCAGGTGCCTGATCGTAAACATTATAATTGCCCATATCAGACAGTGTTTGAAAATTAAAAATTCTACGCGGTACTGCACTGCGCCTGTTACCCTGAGATATTAGTTGTTGAAACTCGTCATCCCCAGTAATTTCGCTGGTAACATTGCCCTTCAAACCGGAACACAGTAATGTATATGATGTCTCTTTGTTACAGTTTTCGACGCGTTCATTAGAGCCGTCATTCGGTCTGCTATTCAAGGACCTATTAGAAGACTTAGGTGTGAGGACGACTGGTGCTTCAGTGATAGCGAGCACATTGGACTCTGTGGTCAATTTCTCCGGGTTCTTCGTGGGGCCTGTTATAAAGACGTTCTCCTATCGGAAGGTGTGCGTGGTTGGCTCGATGATATGTGCGTTGGGGCTGCTGTTCACGGCGCCGGCGAATAGTATGGCACATATATTGGCTACTTACAGTATTTTAGGAGGTAAGTTTCAATGCTATTAACATTATAAATAATTATATGTATATTAAAACTGTAACGATTGGGCTGACATTTTGTGTGTAGATAGAACCTGGTAGACTTAATCTCTGCTATGCCTGGAATTTAGGCACAATAAAATTTGCACTGTCTCGCGTGGATCCGCATTCGGTCCATACGAAATGTACTTATTCCCCCAATGCTCCCACGAGAACGATGACTGCGCGGATAAAACCGCGGGGTACAGCTGCTAGTCTTGTATATATATAATATAACATACAATCACGCCTTTTCTTCGAAGGCGCCCCTTCTGCAGAAGTGTATATAGCCTAGAACTCAGTCCCATAGTAGACACACCCAAATTTCGCCAGTATGTTAATGGTCCCATGTAATAGGGGGCGAGTCTATTGCGATCTACCGGGCACATTTCCAGGCTCCAGGCAGTTGTCTAATGGAAAAATCCGATATATAACACTATCTGAACTGGGGATCGAACCTGGGATCTCATGATTGCCAGTCGAGCTTGCACCCACTAAGCCTCCAAGATTATTTGGATTGGGCTGACATTTGGTGTAATTAGAAACCGGTAGACTTTACCTCGGGTATGCCGGGATTCCAGGCACAATAGAATTTGTTTTGAGTTACGAGTAGGTAAGACATTGGTACTTTTTACCCCAATAATTCTACGAGAACGTTGACTACGCGGGTAAAAACGAGGGGTACAGCTAGTATTATAAATGCTTAAGTTTGCCACTATGTTTGTTACCTCTTCACGCCAAAACTACTAAAGCGATTGGGCTGAAATGTGGTATGTACATAACTTAGATCATGAAAGTTTTCAAGGGTTAATTTAGCGGGTGAAACCGCGGCACAGCTGATAGTCTTGTATATCTTTATAATATAAATGACGAAATTTATATGCAATTGAAAGGCGTCATTTAAATGGAGGGCAAAATGCACCATTGTGGCATAAAATGAAAAGATGCAGAAGGCTCTATTAGAATTACTAGCTAGTCTGAGCGACGCGACAGTGTGTACTTGCGGCAAAGAATAATAACTACATCTTGCAGCTTTACGACATTATGACATGTCTAGTGGTTTTTCTTGAGATTTCTAGCTATGATGTGACGATCGATCGATTCGCCAGTACATCATAAAGCTACGGGTCTAATAATAACTCGAATAATGCGTTCGTGCCTCGTGTAAGCGTACACACGCATTACGCAACCAGTCTTCTGAACCCGTTTGTTGTGAGCTAAGGCTTCCAGAATATTCGAGAGATGCCTCGTTTGTCACGTAGCCTGTTTGAGGCCAAGGTCCTTTGCATTTTATGAGGAAACACAAATTTGTGCACGCTCGCTGTGTATGGTCATTGACTTTTATAGAGGAGAGCTTTTGGCTTATGGCATTATGCAAAGCGTTTCGTTTGAGTTACGTTCTGTGTCATGCAATATTTACCATTAGGGCACTAGGGTAGATTTTTTCTTGTTGCTACAGCGAGCAAAAAAGCTTAGAGTATAATAGGTCATACGCAACGGAATTTAATGCGGTAGACAAAGTACTTCGAGAGGAAGGTTTATAATGTTACTAGCTGTGCCCCGCGGTTTCACCCGCGTAAACATCGTTCCCGTGGGAATATCAGGAAAAAGTACCCTATGTGTTATTCCAAGTTCTAAGCTACCTATATACCAAATTTCAGCCCAATTTATTGGTTTTTGCGTGAAAGAGTAACAAACATCCATCCATCCATCCATCCACTCACAAACTTTCACATTTCTCTATCATATCTATCTCTATCATAGCGAATTTTAGCCCAATCGATTCAGTAGTTTTAGCGTTTAAACGGAACCAACATACACCAAAAAACAGTACTAGATGTCGCTGGGATCGAAGCACACTAACGTTTTGTTTACCTGTTACAAAGGTAACTTTTAACACGTAGATTTGAGATTTCATATATTAGTATTTAGGATTAGTAGCATTAGTCGGAGCGAAGCGAGGGCGCACACCCGCTCCGTATAATATAAATTATGATAGATAAGTTAATTAAGACTATATTTTCTTATGAAAAGATTTTTCTAGTATTATTAACGTAAATACGAGAAGAAAACTGGATGATATTAAATATGCCCTTAATATGTGAGTTTATATACCTTTATAGCTGAGATTATTAACTAACCTAACCCAAACGTCCATTCATAATCTAGCTTGATTTATTATTACTAATGGCTCTTACAAATTATCAAGTGAAAAATATGAATATTATTATGCTGTTTTTTTTTGTTTTGTTAATAATTCTAACGTGTTACTTCATTTGAAGAGACTCTTATTTCTTTTCATAAAGTCCGCGAACGTTATGTTTTCAGGTTTCGGCGTAGGTTTGGCGTCGTCGTCATCGTTCGTGTCGCTAAACCACTACTTTTCAAAGAAGCGCGGTCAAGCCGTCGGTCTATCGATGGCCGGCACAGGATTCGGTCTGATGGTGATGCCGCAACTAGTCAAGATATTACTGGGGGAGTTCGGATTTAGATGGACCGTGGTTTTATTGGGAGCGTTGGCTTTCCATGCAGTTGTTGGCTCCTGTCTTCTGCAGCCTGTGAAGAGACATCTCATCGATGTCCCGGTGGATTGTGAGCTGCAAACTGTGAAGGTAAGTTTAGGTTTTTAACCGCATGCTGTACCTTAGTAATATTATACATACGAAAGTTTCTTAGTCATTTAAGTACGCGAAATCTTCTTACCTGACCGATAGGATTGTAATTTAGTATGAGCACATAGTCGTATTATGAATGAATGATAACACTTTATTGGTACCACAATAATACAGAAAATGACAAAATTAAACTCAAAACTAGAAAGAGTAACAACTGGCGGCCTTATCGCTCAGAGCGATCTCTTCCAGACATCCATGCAGGGAAAGGAAATACAGATACTGAAGGGACGGTGGTTTCAAAAACAAATACTTAAATGATAAATAAATACATAAAATACATAACAATTAATATGTAATACCTACTTATAATACCATACTTTAACCAATCCATAATATACTAAGATTATATACATACATAACAGTATAATATATTCTTATATTACTAAGGTACATAATTTTATATAATCGTTACTGTATACATAGATATTATTATACATACTATAAAATAGTATACTATAATATACTGTAGGTATATATAATATAAATACATTCACGCCTTTTTCCCGAAGGGGTAGGCAGAAGGCCAGGACTCAGTCCCACAGTAGATACACCCACATTACGCCAGTATGTTATTGGTCCCATGTAATAGGGGGCGAGCCTATTGCCATCTACCGGGCACAGTTCCAGACTCCAGGCAGTTATTGAGATAATTCCTAATGGAAAAATCCAATATTTAACACTGCCTGACCTGGGGATCGAACTGTCTGTTTGTCTGTTACCTCTTCACGCCGCTAAAACGATAATCGAACCTCTGAGCCGGTTGAGCTGAAATTTGGAATGTAGATAGCTTAGACCGTGGACTCATTGGCTTACACATACTTACTTTATATCCCGATATTTCCACGGGAACGAAGACGACGCGGGTGAAATCGCGGGGCATAGGTACTGTATAATGTCTTCGATCCTGAATTGAATATATAAATAAAATTATACGTTTTAGCACGTAAAATCGCAGGGGTTATAATTATTATACCTAGTCATTTCGGTATTCGTTTTATTTTTTCTGTTACAAAGTTCTAGTAATAGTCACGATGGTACATAAAAATGCGAATACAATGGGATCTTCAAAAGAAAACGAGTCGTTAAAAAGCTGTAATAAAAAGTAAAACTACGAATCAAGTTATATTTGGTATGCGGAAATAAAACCTTTTTATAACTAGTTACAAATTAAAATAGAAACATGTGTGATTCGTAGATATTTTTAATCATGGGACATACCTACACAAGTACAAACTTTGCGTATTTTATGCGAAACACGTTTCACGTTATATAAACTTATTTACGCGCAAAATTTGATTACGTAAGGTTGCCTACTTATTGAATTACAAAATCCGCATAATTGTTTAGAGATACTTGAAAGATCAGCATATTAATTGTACCTAGTAGGTATTCCCTCTTACCAAATAGTATGAGATAACAAATAATAACAATTAATTAAAACCCATTAGGTATGATTATTAACAGGATACAGGACCCCTTAGCAGTTTGACACAATCCTATGGAAACTTTCTAAATCGATGTTTTGTATTCCCCTGTTTCCTCCGAATACAGTAAACCTATTTGATATATTTATATCCTGATATTTTAAAGATAAGTAAAATATGACACTATTATTTTAATTTTGTTTATAAACTACATTTTTTTTGTAGTGAACGTCCAATCACGCGAGTAAAACTGCGATTCTTGGAGGCTAACTATGATAAAACCAGGGGTTTATAAGAAAAAATAAAATGAAAGGGACATAGGTTACTTCACTATAAAAATATCAGGATATAAATTTATAGAATGGGTTAATTCTATTCGGAAGAAACAGGGGAATACAAAACATCGATTTAGTAAATTTTTCATAGGAAAATTCCTAGTAGTCAAATTCCTAGAAGGCCGTGTAAACTCTTAAGCGGTTAGTAACTGACATCATGATTAAATAATAAAACTACTAACTTTTAATTCACTTATCCATTTGCTAGTATTCAGATAACTGATTTTACGATCCATCATCATTAGCCGGAAGACGTCCACTGCTGAAAATAGGAAATGTGTCCTTCTGTCGAGTCTCACGACTCCCACGGGATGAGAAAGGGTGATTTTGAGATAAAGACTGAATAATTATGAAAATGATATAACTGGAAAGGTTAATCAATTTAATACGTAGAATAAAATGAGTGAAGTAGTTATTCCGTATTCCTTAGTAAAAAGTTAGCCATTTTTGAAAAACCGACTCGTTTTAGATAATCTAAAGCTAGGTACAGCTATTTTATCTTTATTCCTTCATAAAGTTATGTACAAAATCTATCTTCACCCGTCTATAACAAACCGCTTCACACCTTGAACTATATGGCTTCAGGAATCCCATTTAAATTGGTTTATAGCCTCTAACTTATGATTGTGCAATATAGAGCCACGGTTTCATTAGGAAGTGTTTTTTACTATATTATACTATATATTACTATAGTATAGATTACTATACTGTTAATACTGAAATGTAGCTTATGTTAATACGAACAAGGTTCAGTTTTCTGTTTATAATGTTTGTAGAAAATAATACGCCATGTGCGTTTCGGAATCTACTTTGTAATGATCTATCATTGTCTGAAAGTACTTAGTCATGGGAGTTTTATAAAACAATGAAGCTGACGATTTGAGATTTTCGTTATCGATACTACTAACTCGTCTCAATGGCGTAGTGGTCGTCGTATGTCGTTACTGCTGATCATAAGGTTCCAGGTTCGATTCCCGGGTCAGGCAAAAGGTGTTATTAGATTTTCACTTAGGAATTTTCTCAGTAACAGTGAGGTGTCTGGAATTGACATAAACTGACATAAACACTCGTATTCAAGAACTATACTTATGTATGGTACTGTGCTAAGTACGGCATTTCTCACCGCGTTCGTCACGGCAGACAATTGTTTTCAATGGGTTTTACCGGCCCTATGCGTTCGAGCTATCATTGTATTGTTCTTGAATACTTGTGTAAGACTGCGATAAAACCTTTTTATTTTTAGGGTTCCGTACCTCAAAAGGAAAAAAGGGACCCTTATAGGATCACTTTGTTGTCCGTCTGTCTGTCTGTCTGTCTGTGTGTCTGTCCGTCTGTCAAGACACTTTAACGCGTAGAGGTATCATGATGAAATTGATATCAACTACTCAGATCTGCGGTCCCTTGTGGCTGTAAAAAAATCATACTTCTAAGTTAACGCAAGCAAAAGATATGGCCATTTTACTGCATATTTCCATACGCGCGCAACGAACTAATGGATGGCGTTTTATGTTCTAGGTATGGACCCCTACACTATGTATACATACGTATGCATTACAATTTATTTAAATTTTAAAAAACTAATTTAGTTAACACATTTTTTTACAGGAAATGGAGTGTATAATAGAAAATGACGAAGAGAACGAGGACAAGTTCGAGGCGGACCCTCTAGTCAATAATCAAAATAAACTGTCCAAGTTGACGCCGCAACGGTCATTCAACATGAACCACCCTTCCGTTAGAACTGTAGGTAAGTTGTATAATGTTAGGATACCCTTAGACGATCACTAGATGTACCTAGATGTACCTACCTGGTGTAGTCACACATATATACTATATAAAAGATAGATTGATTCACGCGACTTCTGTCATTGATTTCACGCCCATGAAGTTTGGCATTTATTTGTAGCGATATTTACGAAACGAAATTTTATACCTTATTATTTATTGGTCGACGACAAATAGTGATGTTTGATGCCGCATCTTCACCATATACTTTAATTTTTAATAAGTTTAATTAAATCGACTTATGATTGATTAATTTGAGTCGATTCCCAACATTGTTCTTCTTGTTTAAGTGCCTGTCCATTACTGAAGGTCGGCAGTCCTTTTAAATTTCTCCTTGTCCAGGGCAAGCCTAAACAGGTGTTCCACATTCTTTAACTCCTTTCATTAACTCACTGTTTGATGTTACAACGCCAAGACAGTTTCCCGGTTTCCGCCTTCAGACGCATCGCTTGCCTGAGATCTTATCAAGATTGTTCCGATCCTAAAATTGTCACAGTGGCAGCGGTCGCACGAATCAAGCTATCTCTTCTCTAGTATGTAGTCCCCAGTCCGAGTACTAAGGCCCTTCTTCATACATTATGAATCCAAGGTCACCACAATATTGTGAAAATCTAATTCAGGAAAATATAAATACGCTGTTTCTACCAACTAAACTAAACAACAAAAATCATGTTAGGTATTGGTTCGGAATAGACTATGACATTTAATTGACAGCCTTGTTGACTCAGACGGTAGTAACTCTGCTTTCCGTGCCGCAGGCCTTGGGTTTGATCCCTGGCCAGGTCAAACATTCGTGTGCATGAACATGTCTGTTTGATCTATTTCTGGGTGTTGTAAGCATATACAAGTATGTATATCAGTCTTCTGGTTACCATAGTACAGGCTTCTAGCCTAGTTTGGGTCCAGATGACCGTGTGCGGAAGTTGTCCAATTTTAATTTAAAAACATTAGTAGTAAAGCAATTCAACATCATTGCATTTAATCGAAGATTTTTTAAGGTGGTACACGTTAGTCATATAAGTCATCATCATCATCATCATCATCATCATCATCATCACCATCATCATCATCATCATCAGCCGGAAGTCGTCCACTGCTGAACATAGGCCTCCCCCATAGAACGCCCTAAACTATTCATATGGGGGGATTTTGCCGTAATCACTACACTTGTGCGGCTTGGTGATCGCAGTAGTTCGAATACTTGGTGCCGGAGAGCGCTGCTGCCCACTCTCTGAGTATGTCCCTCTGCCGGGTCTCGCGGCTCCAACTAGATGAGTAAGGGGTGGCTCTTATATATAGCCGGGAACCACAAGACTATTTTTATGTATTTACATAAGTAAAAAAAACATAACATACATTCACGCCTTTTTCCCGAAGGGGTAGGCAGAGGTGTACCCAGGACTGGGTATATATATTATTATTATTATTACAATCCAGTCCAGATTCTTGGCATAGTGATCCTTGTAGTTCCTTAAAGTATAATCCCGTTTTGTTTGTAATCTGTATTACATACATACATACATACATACAGTCCACCTTGTTGGGGTAGGCTGCACAGACATTCGTGCCTCCTTAGACATTTTCTGACTGTTCATAAAGGTATGCAACGGTATTATATGTTGAATAAATAAATATATAAAAAAGGTTAAAAGAGAATTAAGGAAAGCTAATCTGTTTTGACAAGGGCATATGTAATAATACTATGTAAATACGACCTCAGCGTTTTTTATATGACATTTTCAAAAGTTAATACGTATATATGTATATATGTTATCTTAATTATGTATTACATAATGTTTTAAATGAATGTGTAACAAAATTGGAGTTTCAGTTGAAAATGTCAATGTCGGAAATGCGCCTTTATTAACGTACCAATTGAGTATTTGACTTTTTTTTTGCATAAATGTAAAAATTATATATAAGATTCCAAGAAAGCTATTTTTAGTTTTTTTTAATCGCTATAATTAAAAGTAATATTAAATTGAAATATCATTTTTAATCCAGTACCGAAAACACGCTGATAGTACACGTACGGGCTCGTGACCTGTAGTGACGTCACAATGTGATAAAGTACCATACATAATTATAACATAATGACGTCACAATCATGGCGACCACTCGTAGCGCGTTTATGATCAAGTGACTCTATTGGAATTTTATTAATTTGGAATTGCTTATAATTAATTTAAAAATATGTCTTTAAAGTGATTTTTGAATCAGATAATACATAATTTTTCATTAAATTTTCTAAATAAATAAAAAAAATAGGATTTTTTTTCAAAATCTCAATTATGTGCAGAAGTGATCAATATTTAGCTCATGTAATGACATCGAACTTCCATACATATCCTCCATTCTCCATACATATTCCGCCATTCCAGTCTGTAAACTGTCATCTCTGCACTCACTCCTTTTGCACTTATGATCCCCTTTAATACGCCACAGCGTTCCCTCATCATCATCATCGTCATCTCAGCCATAGGACATAGGCCTCCTCTATAGATTTCCATCCAGTCCGGTCATAAGCGGCTCGCCTCCAGCGTGTTCCTGCCGTTCTTATCACTTCGTCTGTCCACCTTATGGGTGGACGTCCTACGCTACGCTTGCCGGTCCGTGGTCTCAATTCGAGAACTTTACAGCCCCATCGGCCATCCATAGCGTTCCCTAATAATCCCTAATTCCTTTACATAATAGTCATTGTTGTTCTCAGGGTTACCTCGCGCGCAGACCTGCGACAAGCCTCTCCAAGAGTTCGAGAAGAACAACAGGCTGAATCCAAGGTTGACTACAGCCGCGTCAGTGGGAATGATGCCGCGAGTGACATCCAGCGGCAGTATGAGTGAAGCCGCGCGACGGAGGAAGTTCTCCGTCATATCGCATCTCTCTAATATGGACTTCACTGGAAGTTATCTGCAGCTTTACTTGGATGTATGTATATTATGTGTTATTAACCTACTTTTAATACCATGAGCTCCCGGGTTCGATCCCCAGGTCAAGCAAAGTGTTAAACATACCGCATACATGTTAGTAATCACATTTTTTTTAGCCCGTTAAAAAAAAGAAAAAGGGAAGACAAAAAGGATCTTGTCAGATGGACAGACAGACGGATTACGAAGTGATCCTATAAGGGTTCCTATTTTCCTCATTTCCTTTTGTGGTACGGAACTCTAAAAAGAAATAAGTACAAACACATAGAAAATTGTCATAAACTTAAGGACTAAATTCGTTCAAAACTTTCATTTTATTATTTAATATTCTCACAAGTTATTTTTGAAATAAATGCCCTTTCTTTGACATGAGGACGATCTTGCATTAATTTAGATTACATATAAATTAATGTCGGTTGTAGTTAAAAAAATACGTAATTCTTTTATTTATGTATTAATGCATAAAGCATAATATTAAAAATAAAGCAATTAATTTAGCTTCATCATTTTATTTAGTCCAAAACCGTATAAATTAAAATATAATGTATATTTTAAGTAAAAAAATGCCATTAACATTCCTAATATTGAGATATAAGGTAAGTATGTAAAAAATGATGGTAAATGAAATCTCTTATTTTTCAGACTGCAGACGAAGATGCCATACAATTCAAACCCAGAAAAGGCGACCCAGTCAAAGATAAAACAGAAAAAAAGATGGGATTCTTCAGAAAGTTCATAGAACTAATGGACTTAGATCTACTAAAAGACTGGTCATTTTTGAACCTTATATTTGGTCTAGCGTTATTTTGGAGCGGCGAACTTCAATTTAGGATGTTAACGCCGTTTTTTATAAGCAATCTGGGATATAATATGAACGATACGGCGTTTTGTTTATCAATGACTGCCATTACCGATATTCTGGTGCGGTTGATATTGCCGCCTATATTTGATAGAACGAATATATCCAAGAAAATGATATTCTTTGTGTCGTCTTTCTTTTTGGCTGCGACGAGATCTGGTAAGATATTTTCTCTCTCTCAAGAGCTTCTAGGAATTTGACACAATTCCATGAAAAATTTACCAAATCGATGTTTTGTACTCCCCTGTTTTCTCCGAATACAATAAACTCATTCTATTTATCCTGATAATATGTTCATAGTGAATTATCCTATGTCCCTGTTTTTTAATTTTTCTTATAAACCCTTGGTTTTTTCAAAGTGAACTTCAAAAATCCCAGTTTTACTCGCGTGATTGGACGTTCACTACAAAAAAATTGAAAAGTTTATAAAAAAACATTAAATTGATAGGGACATACTTTAGTTCATCTTTAAAATATCAGGATATAAGTATATTGGGTTTACTGTATTCGGAGATAATATTATGTTCGCTGTAAGGTGCAATAAAGTCTACTATCTATCTATCTATATAAATAATTTTAAAGTAAATATACCTATAACTTAATTTTATACCTATTTTTCAGTGTTAGCCGAGCAAACAGAATGGGTTCCGCTTATGATTTGGCTGTCAATATGTGGTTTCTTCAGAGGAATGTGCCTCAGTAACTTTACACTGACTATATCGGAGTACTGCCCTTTAGAGAAACTACCCGCCGCCTTCGGCTTACATATGGTCAGTAAAGGGGTTCTTGTCGTCTGTATTGGACCTTTGATTGGTGAGTTTAGACTTTATATACACTGTTTTCAGATCTAAATTAGAATGGTTATTATTTATGTGATTCTCGCTTATGATGAAGTTATCAGAGGTACACTGTAGATATAATGCAATTCGGGCTCTAGAAGGAGATAGTCGTTAGTTTATTATGTCACTAGACTAATTATAAACTAACGATTCTTACAATTTCACGGCGACATATTATATAACAGCCTTGTATATTTCCAGGTTACGTGCGAGACTACACGGGCAGTTTCGCGATGTGTATTCACGTACAGAACGCGCTTATAATGTCATGTGTTCTCGTCTGGGGCATAGAGTACGCGTTAGCTTTCACTAGGAGAAGGAAAGTGGTCCAAATATAATCACTGCCAACACGTTTTGGGCTTGATAAACGAAACTTCATTGAATTTTGTTTGACAACTTTGGAGACTTTTGCAAATGGAGAGATAAAAACAGTCTTATTCTCTACCCGGCAACGTACAATGTTAGTTTTACATGGGGCAAGCTTCTATGAAAAACAAGATCATAGGCTTTCAGCCCAAGTTGAGCAACGCGTTGATAGATTATTCAGTGACGGACGGAGAAAACAGCCTTTGCATTTCGATCAGGGTAGAGCGAGAGACCTTGACACGTCTCTCGCTCTAATGTGTCTATCGTAATGTCTAGGGGCAATGACCGTTTTTCTCTTTGCTTTTAAAACAGAGTATAGAATGATATGGTGAGGGAAGCAGAAAGGAAACTGACGATAAAATTGACTAAAAATTAAGTTTTTAGAGGCTAATATTTGAATAGAATGAAAATTTAATGTAAATATTTTGCAAAAGATATTGTTTATTACACAATACTTTGGCTCGACAGAAAAGAGTAGCATGTAATGGGGGCGTATAATTAATTCCGTTTCCTCTTTTCTGTGAAGCTGTTTGTTTGGTAAAATAATGTGCTGGCCCTTCTAAGCCGTATTAAAAATTGATATAAGGATTTAAATCTTCAGAGGAAGGGGTCTCAAAATGCTTGTGAAACTGTATTATTTTTTTTTTGCCTCAAGCTAAAGATTTCAGAGTTGTCTCGATTGTATGTCATCAAAATTCAATGCAGTGATTCCGTTTACGCATGTATTGTTAATTTATCGAATATTAAGTATTTATATATTATGTAGGAAACATATAGCTTATATATTATGAAAATATTGATGATATATTCTGATTTATTTTGAACCGGAATTCAAAATTTTGGAAAAAAACATCATAATAAAAAAATCAAGTGACATTTAAAACTTGTAAATTAAGATTTTGCAAAATTATATTACCCATAAAAATGTACATAATTTATTATCCTAGCCATATATATTCAAAAGCCTTATCGAATCCATATCAATTATTATAATATAATACTAATATTAACAAATACATCAGAATTTATCATCAAAAGGCCAAATAGGCTTATAATATTTAAAATCATGACATAATATTATATTATACTGTACTGACTAACTTTTAGCGTGCATTAGCATTCTTCCATTATAATGTGTCAAAAACAAGAATTATTCAATAATATTACCGAATTATTCAGTAATATAACTAAATTATTCAGTAATATTTGTCTTATTCAATAATATTACTGAAAATTATTCAATGTTATTATTGAATAATGAAGTGATTCAGTTCCCCAGTGACTGTAATTTAGGACGTCTATATTTTATCGTTCTAAAGTTACATAAAAGTTTTAGATGTTGATTTTCAATATGAATATTTTTAGATGGCTGTTGTATGAATACGTTTTGTAGTATTTTTAGAAAACATCACATATCGACTGGCGTGTATTGACATTACATTGTTTGGAATAAAATAATAAATTTACAATAATTTGAAAAAAAAAAAGAACCAAATAGCAGATTTATAAAATGATATTGTCCGTTTTTTGGTCTTACGGAACACAACAAAACAATGGATTTACAGTGTAATTTATGGTTAAGATATGAATTTCAAAGTGATCTAATTTCTTTAGAAGTTATGGATAGATGTTCTCAAGTTCCGTCATGTAATTAAAAACCACTGAAAATCCTAATGATTATGTTATTTATTCTTTGGAATGGTGTTATTTCGCATCAGTCGATGTGTGGCCCTATCCCTGATAAATTATAGCTTGATTGATACACGACAGCTGAACAAAAATTTTATTATTTTGGTCATATTTCCTTCAATTAGGTACATCAATAGTATCATATCAGGTAATTCAAATACCCTTTTAAAATTTACGGAAATATAAGGCCGCCCATTGTCGACCTAAGAATAATTATAATTATTTTATGGATGGACGAAAGTTGATTGACAAACGAGATTTATAAGGCCAGTGTGAATGATCAAGTCGGTAGTGGTCGACCTAGGACCTACCTTTCATGAACAAGTTGATGTTATCTTAAAGAAAGGCCAGGTTAAAAGTACCAATAACCAACGAGCATGCATGAAGAATGTGATGAAAGTGGAATAAGCGAAAGACGTATGTCAGGATCGTGGCAAGTGGAATGGTCTCTGCCTACCCCAACGCGAACAAGGCGTGACTGTATGTTTGTATGTATGTATGATTATTTTAAGTTTATATGATATATTATTTGTTGGTCGTATTTTAGAGTATTCATTTCTATATGACCGAAAAAAATTGATTATTGTTCAGCTGTCACGTATCAAGCTATATTTTTTAAGGTAAAATAATTATTAGTCCAATTTAACCGGGACTAAAACTTTTAGAAAGTTTACATGAATTATTAGAATTTTTAAAACTGTACGAATGTGGCTAGCTTTTTTAGTTAGTGTTTTTGCTATGTTATGTATAGTTTAATACTCTCTCTTTTGTTTAAGGTATAAATTAATCGTTATTTTTAAATCAACACAAAACCCTTTATTTGAGTTTTATTGCGATTTTAACACATAATACTAATGTGACAGAAGGGACACTCTTCAAAATCATTTAAATAAATAGCGACTTTAGCTCTGACGCAATAAAGTGCAGTTCAGGTCGCACAGCGCCTAATTATCGTTATATTAACATACAAGTTGTCTCTCTTTCTATCGCGTATCTCTATCTGTTTTCTCTGTCTAGCCCATGAATATATATATAATAGGTATAATAAATTGTACCGTCAAGACGGGCGCCCCGGCTACTTGTAGCTTCATACCTCTAATGCGAAGTGTCCCAGGCCTGGTATTACTATACCATTTTGTAACATGTTGTATAATCGTTCTACATATTAAAACCGCCAGAATTATGACAATTTTATTTTATAGGTTAAAATTTTTAATTCCCGGGTTTCGGCACCAAAAAACTATGCCTCTTAGGCCGGGTTCCCACTGTGCCGGACCGGCAGATTTGCCGGAAACCGGCTCCGTTCACAGCCGTAATGTGAACAGTTTCATATAAATTGCCGGTCCGGCATGGTGTGAACCCGGCCTTCGTGCTATTGTGATTTCCGTCTTCCACGCGCTGTGTCGTGCTTTTTGATGTGTGATTTTATTGACCAAATAATACTTAATTATATTGAACGAGTACTTATTGACGTTTTATAAATATGTATTGATGCGTTATATTAAGCATTATTAAGCGTGTAGTACTTAACCTGCTTTCTTTCACTGAATTCGGTTTTAAATGGCAAATATGTTAGTCATGAAAAAAAAAAAGAAATCTAACACTCAGTATTAAAAAGAAAAAATATAATTCGTAACATAAAGACATACTTATTGTACTTATCTGTGGAGTTATACAATTTTTTTCCGATTGCGTTTATATGTTAAAAAATTAAATAGTTGGTGAAGAGGTATTTCTAAAGTTTATCAAATCTAATGAGTACCGTTTGACGTTTTGTCAAGCTGAATTAACATTGCATAGGAGTTACTCACACAATTTCACTATCCTACGCTGCAAAATCATAGAATTATCAATTTTATGTACAAACAGAATTATCAAGTTTATGTACAAACAGAATTATCAATTTTATGTACAATTCTTAACACAATTACTGCTGATGTGATTTATTTTTAAATTGTTCTATAAACTAAAAAACATTCTAGGCGTATTTGAAAAAAAGGCTTAACGTGTCTGGCGTGTGTGGCCGCACTAGCGTTGCGAAAAAAAAACACAAGGTATGTGTTTTCAGCAGGAGTCGTGTTAATGACTAAATTTAAATTTAAATCCTTCAAACAAATCAGAATAGAAACTGTCAAAAGGAACTTCTTAGATTTTATCGACTGTATGTTATATCGCAAACAATTTTTAGAAGTTTTTGATAATAATTGTGCCAACATAGAAGTAGGTACATATAGAATTTATCATAACATGTAAGTAACTCTTTGTACACGACATAAAATACAGGGTTACAGATACAATTTGAAATGGAATGGATGGTAGAAGCCGATGACATGAACCTCCACGGTAGCACAACTGGTAGAGTGCCGACCGAGCGGAATGGTGCGGAGGGTGCGTGGTTCAAATCACGTCTGTGAGTGAAATTTTTCTTCCCATTTCATGTTGTATTCCAAGCGAATAGACCGCTTAGTCTATAGAAATATAAATTATTAGGGCTAAAGATAGTTAGCCTCCTCATAAAAGGTTATTGTAGCTATCATTAACTGCCAACTCTTAAGCCCGTCACACACGTATCTATAATATATATTAATATAAATCATAGCAAGGCATACTACGATATATTTCCTTTACAAATATTCGAATGACCGCACACGCAGCTATAATATATATTTCTATGACGTCACCAACATATACCGTAATATATATCATTGCGTATTAATATAAACTACGGTATCAATGAAATGAAGGCTAAAATATATATTATAGCATCGTCTCCGGACGGTATATTAATATATATTATAGCTACGTGTGTGACGGGCTTTATATTGATAATTTTATATCTGAAAAAAGTTTGTCCAAATGATGAGCCTAATAACCATGTATTCTTGATTGCTTATTTGTATTCGTAGAAAAAAATAATTGATGTTTATATCAAAAGCATGCCCGAATATAAATTAGGTATTTGCGATTAAAATTTTAATGTAAATGGCAACTGCCTACATGAGATTACTAAATACTGTTGCGATCAATATCAGTGATTATATTAAAGTTTTGTATCTACGTCTGCATATCCGCAATAACATTAATAAGGATGTAGTGGACCGTTTTTTATATATTCGGTTTTTACCATTTAAGGCGGTCGCAGAGAGAATAATCTTCAAACTCAAACTCAAACAGATTTATTCAAATAGGTCATAATCTGACACTTTTGCACGTCAATGAAGATTAACAGTACTGAGTCTACCGTGCGTTCGGAAAGATACCTCTACAAGAAGAACGCACAAGAAACTTGTAGGGCTTAATTTTTTCAACAGATAGTTTCACAATATTTGGTTTGGTTGCATGTGTTTTCTTTGAAGGTGCCGCGAGGCGGCTATGCAGAAGTTCAAATCTTCTACTCGATTGTTTGTTGTTGGCTTAATCTGACCATTATTTGCGTCAAAATATATTCGGTATAGAAAACCGTATGGTTCTTATCATATTTACAAAAAATATTAAAATAACTACAAAATATTTTTTTTTAACAATTTTTATAAATATGAAAAACCAAAAGGTTTTTCTTTAATCAAATATATTTTGGCGCAAATAAAGGCCAGAATAAAAAGCAAGCATGAAAACAATTACGGAATAATAAATAAATCTATTTAAGGCGCCTGTAGCAGCCAAACCTTCCTACTCGCTCGCTCGCTCGCTCGCTAGTACATAGGCATTGAATTCCCAAAAATCATAATATGTTATGTTTCTCAATCATACGATTATTTATAATATATTCAAGAAAACTTAGTTAGGAAATCTTTTAATTTAACAGAAAAGATCTAAAACAACCGTTATTTCCTTTTTTTCGATCTACTCCATCAAATAAATAAGACAATAAAGGTAAATATACTTAATACATTCATAATCTAAATGCAACGTTTGTTTTTTTGGAAATTCAAATCTAGTGATTCTTATCTTCAATAATATAAATTGCGCGAGCGAGATGGAAGGTTTGCCTGCTACAGGCGCCTTAAGAATATTTTTTAGGTTGTCAGTGTTCATAAATAAATAGCAGCATTGGGGGCCTCGCCTTAATCAGATGCAAAAACAAAGGATAAATTAACTAAGGCCATATTCACAGGCGCGAAAGTATTGCACGCGGATATAATATTCTTATAAGCTTTTGTACTGTGCGACCGTGTGAATTGGGCCTTGACTTAAGGCTCTACTAATTTCTCTTTAAATTATGATTAAGTTGTTAACAATGACTAATTATGTCATAATTGCGAATGTTTTAAAGGTTTACGAACCTCTTACGCCTACGTTTTTTATGTTATCTTTATTTAATATTAATTATATTAAGATGAAAGCATACCTTTTAGGAATTTGGCATAATACTATGCAAGATTTACCAATTCGATGTTTCGTATTCCCTTGTGTTCTCCTAATAGAGATATATTTTTAAGATAACAAAAAATTATGTAGGTAAATATATATAATTATAGTTTAAAACAGTATAAGATCAAATGATAGGGACATAGTTTGCTTAATCTTAAAAATATCAGGATATAACATTTATCGAAAGGGTTACCTGATTATATTCGGACGAAACTTGGATTTGGTTTTTTTTTGTATGATTTTGTCTAATTGTTAAAAGGTATCGTATCATGAACTTATTTTAAACAGTAATGATGATTTTATGACAAATGACAAAATTCCTGACGAAATAAAGAGTGAGGTGGTTACCGAAATATTTCGTTTTATTGAAACACGAGGTACCTACGAGTATTTAAATTACAATGCTACTTTTAAATGATATCTTTATTAGACATCGAAATTGTTAATTGCTTTGTATAAAACCAGTCTATGTTAAAATTCAAAAAATTAATTTCAGGGTGTCCCAAGTCAAAATCACACATCTCGTATTACCAGTTTTTGTAATATATAATTAATTGTAACTTAATTTTATTAATATTTTGAGACGATAGATTTAAGGATAGTATCATTTTTATATACCTATTTTGAAGAGTAAACATAAAAAATCAAAAGCAGGAAATGAAAATGTTGAACTATTGAAACTTGAAATTATTGTATAAAAAAATCGTAAAATTTATTTTTTTTGGCTATTATAATGGATTTATGGTGCATAGTATTAACTGCTCTTGATTTATTAAAATGTTTTTTTAGACCTGCACAATATTTACATATGCATTTTTTTTTGTATTAAATAGGTGCGTTTCAGGCCTAAGATGGAGCAAGCTTTCCTAGAAGATTCAATCTTCTCTTGAAGACCCCAAGATTTTATATCGAATTTATCGTCTATTCAGCCATAATAAGCGGTTTACTCGTACCGCCTGGGGAAGTAACACACCTTTGCCAGTTATTCATCCGCCAAGCAGTAATGTGCAAACATTACTGTGTTCCGGTCTAAAGGGCAATGTTACCAGCGAAATTACTGGCGCAGTGCAGTGCCGCGCAGAATTTTGAATTTTAGAACACTAGGTGGCACTGTGTCTGATATGGGCAATCATGATGCTTACTTACCGTCAGGCACCTGATTTGCTCGTATTGTTACCTACTCATTATCATAAAAAAACTTTTTAAAAGCGCCGCTTACAACCAGACTAGGTGCAAATCTATGGGGGACGCCAATGTCAAGCAGTGGACATCCTATGGTATGTGATGATGATAGATAGATATATCGAAAGATTATTAAGAAAGGCAACCCGTTAAATTAACATCCTTCTTTTTCCTCTGGCGCTACAATCCTTTGTGGCTCTTGGCCTCCTCCCAAAATCTAGCTGTTGCGGAACTTGGCGACCTTCTTCCAGCACGTGAATTTGCCCATTCTACGCAGATCTCAGTTCTCTCTTCTTCGGTCTACCTCTAGGTCTTTTCTGTTGCGGTTTCTATTGAGTTATAGTTTTCGCGGCTCTTTTGTCAGGCATTATCTCAATATAGGTACCCCGCCCACTTCAGTCTCTGAGACTTAACAGAACCTGACAATGGTCTCGTGTCCAATACGTGCTTCCAGCTCGTGGTTCATTCGCTGGCCGAAGATTTACAGCAGCACCTCTCTCTCGAACACTGCCAGTCTCTGCTCATCTCTTTGTGTAAGACACCAGGTTTTACATGCATAATTATGTTACTACTGGTCTGATTATCATACGGTATATGGCCGCTTAGGGGTAAATATTTAGAAGAAATTAACTTCCTACCTGCTACAATTACATTTTTCTTATCCTTAAATTTTCATACCCACAACATAAGCATATTATTGGTATTAAGTAAGCATTTATAAATTTATAGTCATTGTGTTCAGCATTTAGGACAATTTTCACTTTTAATAGGTATTAATATACTATCATATCATATTGTTATATTGTCTAGTTGGATTCCCGGCGCGAGGTTAGGAATTAGTCTCGCTTAGTTATAGGTATTAATAATTATATATTTTATCAAGAGTACTAACATTTTTTATTTTAAATCGGTCACATGACTTTTTTCTGCATTTTTCGTAATTCGCCGCAGTTTCGGAGATGGCCCTGAACATCCGTTTTAAAACTCACCGTGTGATAACCCTTTCAAAAAATTCAAAAGAAAAATCAGCTGTTTCATAAATTTCAATAAAGCACAAGAGCCTTTCCATGAAACAGTCTTATTTATTTATTTAGAAGATGTTAACTGAATTGAAGCAGGTATAATGACATGACGGCGAGATGGTGAATGCAACCGCGATCCCATCTCGCCCTGCTTCTCTGCAAGGACTGGGGGTTTAGTGGGTGTAAGTCCCACACTGCCTTTCTGACACCCCTGTTTTTGAAGGGAAGTGCTAAGGCATTTTGCCCCTTAAAAAAAGGTATGAGGACATGATATAAGTGTCATGTCCTTATACCTTTTTTCCGAAGGATTAAGTTCGGCCAGTATTTTCAAAGGGAAGCCTTTGAAACTTGAAACTTCGATTTTACGCTTCATGGATATAGCACGACTTACTCTTATTACGAGTATAATTAGATATTTGCTAGGTACAAAATTTAGGAAAACCTTGAAGTATATCTATTATTTATGGTGCTTAGGTAAATAGTAAGAAATTCAAAAGTTAGGTTGGAAACCCAATTTTACTTCGTGATTTTTATTTTTTGGATGTCTTTCCAGTATATGCCTTTCCTCTTTCCGAATGGTTGTCTGGAATAGATCGCTCTGAGCGATAAGACCGCCAATTAATGTTACTCACGTTTTAGTGTTTTAGTTGTAGGCATACCTATTCTTTATCTATTCTGTCAAGTTGGTCGATCTCGACCGCGAAGATCCCGACCACGCAGTCGAATAGCCGCCTTTACTTTTATGGGAGTCAACTCGACCATACTTAAGTACCTCACTCACAACAAAGACTATAATAATAGTAAGTATTATAATTTATAATGGTCTTTGCCTTATACAAAGTACAGTCAGGCAAAGTGTAATTGGACTTCCATTAGGAATTTGCTCAATGACAGCCTGGAGCCTGGAACTGTGCCCGGTAGATGGCAATAGGCTCGCGCCCTGTTACATGGGACCAATAATATATAACTGGCGAAATGTTGGTGTATCTTGCTTCCATGGGACTGACTTCCTTTATCCCAAGGACTCAGTCCCATGGTAGGTACTCAGCCTAACCCTTCGGGAAAAAGGCGTGATGGAAAGAGTTATGCTTCTGGTACCAAAAAATAATTAAGTGTATTTATTTATTTATATTCATATTCATATTAATTTATTAATAACATCATGTTACAAGTCTCTTTGATACATTGCATATAAATTATATTGTTAAAATTTCATCATCCTTAAAAATGTCATACACTATTATTAAATAATTCCTTATATAAAACAAAAAAATTCATTATTATGTCAAAATTATTATGAAATTCACAATTAAATTATATTAAACTAACATAATAACTCACAACAAAATAAAAAATACTACATTACTTACTACTAAGTAATCATATCAAAATTATAATCATTTTTTATATTATTCAAAAAATTCACTAAATGTGTAGAACGCTTTCTCCACAAGGCCTTTTTTTAATGAATATTTGAATGAGTTCATTGAGACAGTGTTGCGGATATCTTCCGGAAGTCGGTTGTATACATCCGGTGCCATGACATGCATTAACTTCGACGATTTCTTTAACCGGCGCGATACGGAACGCAGGCGGTGCGCGTTCCTCGTACAATAGCGGTGGCCCTCTCCTAACCTCGGGTAATCGTCCAAATGTCCCCTGGCATAGAGGGCAGCCTGGAGGACTACTAAAGAAGGGACAGTTAGTACTCTCGTTGAGCGGAAAAGTGGCCTAGCTGGGGTGTCTGGTGGCACTCGCGTAAGGGCATGTAGGGCTCTCTTCTGCATCCTGAAAACACGCTCCCAGTCTGCTCCACGTCCCCAGAGCTCGATACCGTACTGGACGATAGAGTGCACCGACGCGAAATAACAGTTTCTGGCCATCTCTGGTGGTATGACAGCGGACACCCGCCATAGCGCAAAACAGGCTCGTCCTACCTTTTCGCACAGACTGTCAATGTGGAATTCCCACGTGAGAGCGCTGTCCAGGAGAAAACCAAGGAAACTGGTCCGTTCTACCTGCTCTATCACTGTGTTTCCAACACCAACAGTCATCCGTTCGTGTTTCCGGCCCGCCAGGTTGAACCTCATGAAATGGGTCTTTTTTTTATTTAGAATCAGCCCATTTGTTTGGACCACTGGTTAAGGTCAGAGGCGACTTCATTCAGTTTTACCTCCAGCAGACAGACTGACGGAGCGGTCATCGCTGCGACGTCATCCGCGTACATAAGTACATGACCGTCTCGCACGTTCTCCGGTAAGTCGTTCAACAGGAGGGAAAACATTATGTTCGAAAGTGAAGACCCCTGCGCGACACCAATACTCGTCTCCAAGGGTTTCGACTTAACCCGTCCATTCTCGCCGACCACTACCTGCCGTCTGCCGGTCATGAAGTCAGTCAGCAGACTAAGAACGTTTCCGTCTATGCCGTAATGCTTTATCTTTGCAGCGAGCACGCCGTGGTCGGCGACGTCGAAGGCTTTCGACAGATCACAAAAGATTATAGCTACCTGTTGCGAGCTCTCGCGTGCCTCTAAAATACGTCGTACCATTTCCCGCGCCAGCGCCGTCGTGGACCTTCCTGTGCGATAGGCATATTGTCTATCCGACAGTGATCCGCACTCTGTGAGGTACTCGATCAGCGGCTGCTCAGTCCGTGCTCGAATACTTTAGCTATTGCCGGGATGATTGACACTGGCCTGTAATTATTGATATCCCCTTGCTTCCCCTTTCCCTTATACAATGGCGATACCTTGACGTTCTTCAGTGCTCTTGGGTAAGTTCCGACTTTGTTACATAAGTTGTACAAGTGGGCTAAGGTAGTGGCTAATGGAGCGGCTACTGCGTGTAGAAGAGTTATCGACATGTCATAAACGTCTTTCGATTTCTTGCGAGCTACGCCGGACGAAAGTATCCTAAAGACTTCCTTTGCTGAGAAGGGTTTGAGCCTCATGGAGCGGTCAGTTGGCGGGCGAGCCATATTGATGGCTCGACTCGCTGCAGAAACATCAGCGGCGGGCGCGCCACACTCTGCTGCCGCACTCACGAAATGTGCATTGACCGCGTCTACAGCATCAATTTTGTTGGGAAACCTAGATCCGTCCGGTTGTATGAGGTGTTCGGTGAAGTCGCGAAATTTTTTAGATTTCCCAATCTCTCTATTTACGACATCCCACATAGTTTTTATAACATTATTTGAATTATTAATAATATGTTTCTAATAATTTCTACGTTCCATCTTTAACATATCATTGTATTTATTTTGAAATTCATTAGTCTTTAATATTAATTCATTATTCATTGGAAATTTAATAATTAATTCATTCATGTCAAATAATAAATTGCTTAAATTAATAATCTCATTATTCACCCACGATCTCTTCACGTTTCCTACATTATATACACGTTTTATAGGGAAACATATGTCAATTTTGTTCCTTAGAACATTGACCACTGCGGTGGCGAGCTCTTCCGGTGTACCTGCTCGCTTTCCCGTCACTTCGTTCCAGTCTACACTATCAACAGCTGCAATAAACTGACGCGTGTTGGCTTGAGTGAAGGACCGGCCGAGCTTGGTGAGCGCGGGCGCAGCGTGTGTCTCGTACGGCACATCCACGCGTACCGCGTAGTGGTCGCTCAGATGAGTGTGCACAGGCGCAGCGCGAGAGTCTCCGGCTAGCTCGCAGCTCACATACACATGGTCGATGATAGTACATGTCATATTGGTCACTCTAGTCGGGAAGTCAACAATATTACATAAGTTATTTGTAGATAAATAATCGTTAATTTTTTTCCTATCACTACTCAATGAATCGCTAAAATCAATATTAATGTCACCAAGAATAATGTACTCTTTTCTCATATTATTTAACTCGTTGAGTAAGCGTTCCTTTACCTACCTTTAGGGTACACTTCTCGTGGGCAAAGCATCATAAAATTTGAAAAAAAAAAAAAAAAAAACAATGTCTTATATCACAAGTACTGCCTCGGTGGCGTAGAGGGCGCATGCTCGACTGCCAATCAAGAGATCCCGGGTTCGATCCCCAGGTCAGGCAGTGTTAAATATTGGATTTTTCCATTAGGAATTAATATTAAAGACTGCCTGGAGTCTGGAACTGTGCCCGGTAGATGGCAATAGGCTGGCCCCCTATTACATGGGACCAATAACATACTACTGGCGAAATGTGGGTGTATCTACTATGGGACTGAGTCCTGGGAACACCTCTGCCTACCCCTTCGATAAAAAAGGCGTGAATGTATGTTAT
Source organism: Hemistola chrysoprasaria (assembly GCA_947063395.1). Lineage (NCBI taxonomy): Eukaryota > Metazoa > Arthropoda > Insecta > Lepidoptera > Geometridae > Hemistola > Hemistola chrysoprasaria. Next base: position 5,123,073 of record OX346715.1, read on the forward strand.
GTTACAAGTACCAAAAGAAAAAAATCCCAAAACCGTAAAATTACAACAAAAAAAATTACATTACTCGCATTATGTTTGCAGTATATACCCTACAAAAGCGTGCTTACCAAGGTAGGTCTTCCCAATTTATTTCTCCATTAATACAATCAAACACAGTGTTCTTCATAGTTCATATAATGAAAAAATTTGGCAAGAGAGATTATGATTTTTACGTGGCACAACGAAAAATACCAACCTAACATCTGGGTAAGCAACTATTGCACAATATTAAAAGTTCCTCTTGTGATAACAATTATTACATAATAATATGTACTTCTTACCCTACGTTCATACTTTCATAGTTGGTAAGTAGTTAAGTACCTACCTATCTATACAATGTATTACAAAACGGTGTAGTTATTTTGAACACGAAATAATAATAAGTATGCGACAACTTCCACACACGGTCATCTGGTCCCAAACTAGGCTAGAAGCCTGTAACCTGTACTATGGTAACCAGATGACTGATATACATACATATATAAACTTATAACACCCAGACACAGATCAAACAGACATGTTCATAGCACACAAATGTTTGACCTGGCTGAGGATCGAATCCGGGCCTTGCGGCATAGAAAGCAGAGTTACTACCATCTCTGCCAACCAACAGACTGTCAAAAACTGGATAACTGGCTGGAAAGGGGATCTTTTAGCAGTTTGACACAATTCTATGGAAAATTTATCCAATCGATGTTTTGTATTGCTGTGTTCCATCGAATATAGTATGTAAATTTTATTTGATATTTTGATTATGAAGTACCTAAACCACGTGCCTATCATTTTATTATTGTTTGTAAACTTAATTTTTTGGTAGTGAATCACACGAGTAAAACTGGTATGTTTAGAAGTTGAAGAAGGAAAACCCGAGATTTTATAAGAGAAACTAAACTTCACTATAAATATATCAGGATTTAAATTTATAGAATGGGTCAAGTATAGATACAGTCTCGTTGGCTCAGATGGTAGTAACTCTGCTTTCTGTGCCGCAGGCCCCGGGTTCGATCCCCGGCCAGGTCAAACATTTGTGTGCATGAACATGTCTATTTGATCTGTGTCTAGGTGTTATAAGCGTACTATATAAATATGTATTTCAGGCATCTGGTAACCATAGTCTAGCCAAGTTTGGGACCAGAGACGGTGTGTGGAAGTTGTCTTATACTATATAATAATAATAATTATTATTATTATTCGGAGGAAACAGGGGAATATAAAACATCGATTTGGCAAATTTTTCATAGGTTGTCAAATTTCTCGTACCTAGTTACGCTCATATGGGACATCTACCCGCTACCCGTAAACCTAAATGCCTTGAAAAATAAATAATTGTGAGAGGTATATAAGTGTACATAAGCATAAAATCTTAATTGCATATCGCACAGATCAGATATATACCTAAGAGACAAAAGGCTCATCTGATTAGTGATACTTAATTACTACCTATGTTACGTTTGCTATCATTTTTAATGAAGACAGTTGGCGGAGCGAGTATCGAGTCGCTAGGACGTGCGCGGTCCGAACTTAGAGAAATGATCGTAAATATAAACTTCATATAAATTCATTCAAAAATGGTGAACACAAATTAATACAACATAAAAATAAAATACTCATTAATTATTTTAAGTGAGAAAATGGATGAAGCTTTCGCACATGTCGAAAGCAATGGGAAAAATAATCATAAGAAAGGACTTGTCCCTCCCGATGGGGGATGGGGGTATGTCGTTGGTCTTGGAGTTGGATTTACTTTTGTAAGTATCAAGTGGATTTACAAATTTCAAAAAAAATTAATTTCTTTATTGAACATAAACAAAATGGACATAAAACATTATGAACGATGATGCCTGCTATAGTTTGGAGAAACTGTGTTGCAGACATCAACTATACAATTCGTTCCAGACAAATTGTCTTCAAATAAATTTCAACGAGTACATTTTAACAATAATGTTCAGTAAAAGAGTTCATAATATCTTCTTTTCTTCTTCTTCTATTTTACCATCTAAGATCTAAATTTTTAAGATATTGTACCATTATTATAAACTAATAAATGTCTATAAACTGAAGTTTGAATCGGATCATTTGAAGTGAATTAAAATTACAATAGTTTAGTAGAGACATTTTATTCTTTATGTCCGTCCTCCCTGTTTAACCCTCACTTACTTGCCAGCGTATTTAAGCAGTGGCGCGATTGGCTATCAGACCTATATTATTACCCACCGAAAATTTTTTTTCGTTGGCAAAGTGCCTATTTTGGAAAAACAATTTCACAGCTTTATGTACTATATCTTCCATAACTAAAAGGTCTTTAACACTACACTGAATAAGGGCCCATAAGCCTTAACAAGTGTGGTGTAGTTAATAACAGCAAGGCAGTAAAAAAATCATCGCCGTAATTTAGGCGTCCTGATTTATTGTAGTGTAGTAGGGCTTCAAATAAGTAAGTACCTTACCTAACATTAATAATATAATTATTTTAGCTTGTCATAATAGATGGACTTAATAAATTACGTACTGGTTAACCTTTTAGTCAACGTTTCTGCAATGGACAGTTATATGCAAATCCGTAAGCAAACAAATAAATATTAATAGGTAGGCTAATCGGTAGGCTATCCACGTAGATTATGCTTATAAAATGATGCATTGCAATAACTTATTAAAAATTATAAGCAAACATCTGTAGCTAAAAATAAAAATTGCTGCGCTTGCGTTGGTAAAGCTCCGTTCGTTAAGATAAAGAAATCAACTTGTTTTATACCTATTTATTTATGGGTACATAATGATGTGTTTACCTTATCGAAGAGCAGAGAAATAGGCACATAACATAACTAGGATATTTATTAATTATACTAGGTAAACAGGTACAATGAGTAATACAATAATAATATAAAAAATCATAGATTCATCATCATTTTTGATTAATTTTGATTGAGCGTAAAAGTTAAAAGATAGGTATACTCATTTAGTTTTTATAAATATTAAGCTGCATTTAATCCTAATATTGATAAGATAATATGAATTATTGTAAAAAATGGTGCAAAATATTTACTTAAGTATAATATTAGCGCCGCATACCTACTTCAGACCATTTACGTATTTTTAGATGTCATCGAATAAAATAAATGAATAAATTAGATAACACGCGCCAAACAATTAATAATAATACGTATCAAGTCAGACCCATGACCTAGCTAAGATGAAAATATTATCATAACTAGCTGTGCCCCGCGGTTTCACCCACGTGCACTTCGTTCTCGAGGAAATATCGGGATAAGAAGTACCCTATGTATTATTTCAGGGTCTAGGCTATCTACTTTAATACATAACTTTTTTAAGATAATGATCATAAAGCATAATCATCATTATGCATAAACATTTTAAGTATAATTTTTTAAGCATAATTACAGTTGGCATAATATGTCATATGTAATGCCAACTGTACATGTACACATAATTTACTTAAGCATAATATTCATCATCCAACCGTTAGAAGTCCACTGCTGAACATTAGCCTCCCCCATAAGGGGGGTTGTGGCCAATACTCGCCACGCTTGGCAGGCGGGTTGGCGAGCGCAGTTTGATGGTTTTACGCAGAGGACGCTGCTGCCCGTCCTGTGGATCCTATAGCCCTTAGCCGGCTCTTACGGCAACCACGGGGAGAGAGGGTGAGGTAATATTCTAAAGCCGGTAACCCCACGGCAAGCATAACATTAAGAGGCATAAAAACGTTAAGGATAACCTTATGAATGCATAACGTCATTAAGCATAACATTATAAAAGCATATATATCACTATCCATAACTAAGCATTGAGATTTTAATAACATAAAAATTATGCAAAAATTATAAAAAATTTAAGCATAATATTAAAATGCCACAATTATAGTAAAGCATAATTATCAAAAGGCAAAACTTAACAATACGTATTTCAAAAAATTAAAATTAATAAATTATGCTTAAATTTTTAATTTATAAAATCTTTTAATTAATTACACGTATTATATTATATGTTATATTAAACGTACGTACAAACACTACAATTTTGATACTTATGCCTGACAATGAGTATGCCTAATGCGAAACAACATTATGGTTATAAACATAAACAAACATAACATACAATCACGCCTTTTTCCCGAAGGGGTAGGCAGAGGTGTAAAAAGGACCCAGTGTCCCACTAGGCACACCCACATTTCGTCAGGATGCTAATGGTCCCATGTAATAGGGGGCGAATCTATCTACCGGGCACAGTTCCAGACTCCAGGCAGTTATTGAGATGATTCCTAATAAAAGAAATCTAATAATAAACAATTTGCCTGATTTGTGGATGAAACCCGGGACCTCCTGACCGGCAGTCGAGCTTTCACCCACAAAGCCACCGAGGCAGTCAGAGAGAGAGAGAGAGAGAGGCGAGGCGATGCTTGTAAATATCATGCCAAAATATTATTCATAATTATTGTTATGCCAAAACAAAATATGCGTAACATAAGTTATGCGAAATAAAGTTGTGCCACATAAAATTATGCGAAACACAGTTATTCCAAATAATCATTGTGCCAATAAAAGCATTATGCCAAAACCAATTATGTGTTATTATCATAATGCCAAAAATCATTATGCCTTGATCGTTATGCCCTAATTAAATGATGCCCAAAAATTATGTTTGACAAAAAGTCACAAGGAAGAAAATTTCGTTTTAATAATTATATTTGTATATACAATGTATTACAAAAAGGTGAACTAATACTTAAATTTCGATTTCCCATACAAATTTGCCGATCAGCTGATCCATTTCGTATGGGAAGTCGAAAATTTTTTCGCGAATTTCGCAATTCTTTCTTTTTAAAATTCTTCAGTTTGACTGGCAGATGCACCCTCTTAAGTATTACTATACCTTTTTGTCACTCGTTGTAGATGTTGGTTATTTTTACGTAAATGAAGGTTCGTATTTGAGAATTTCAATGATTGATTTGCAGGTCAATGATTACTTTGCTAGTATTTGATTTGTCAATTATTGCACTTTTCAGCTCTATGACGCTGTAGTGATTGGCATCAATGCCAATTATTTTAATTTTCCAATGTTTTGATGTGATTTATTTTGTGCTTAAATTTATATTCATTGCGATGGAGTTCATTATTTATCATTGATTCAACATAATATATAATCGAAGCAAAGCTCATTGTGGGCAGTGCCAATGATTATACCGTGGCATGTGCCAATCATTATACTTTAGTTCAATTTAAAGGAAACGGACTCGTAATCCAAGGAAGCTCGGCCAAGAAAAGCTTACACTGTCTATCCTATATTGCCGGGAAGAAAATATTATTCGCAATAATATTACCAATTGTGGGTACATATTTAATTCGTTATAATTAAATAAATTTAAATAAATTACAATAAACAATAAAACTACCTTAAAAGTATCCATCTTATTATTAGCCGCTTAATGTATCATCATCATCATCATTTCAGCCGTTGGTAATCCACTACTGAACATAGGCCTCCCTCATAAAGGGGGGTTTCGCCAATATTTGACACGATTGGCAGGCGGGTTGTCAAGCGCAGTTCAATAGTTTTTTGCAGAGGACGCTGCTACTCGTCTTCTGAATCTGTTAATTTATAATTTGATTTAATTAAAGTGAGGTGGATAATAACATTTTTTTTAATGGCGACATATTAATTTTAGTACAACATTGCTTTATTCATAATAATTAATGGCGATACCGTAAAATATTATTTACGCACATTTGAGAGTTTATTATTAGGCCTATCAAATAAAATAACTAATAAAATACAAAAGAAAAAAAACAATATTATTAATACAAAATGTAATAATACTAAATTAAGGGAAAATCGAGGCCAAAACATTATACATTCCCAGAATTTTGATAAATCCAATAACTTAATCACAGCATTTTTCACGGCGGTAAACCGTGCGTGTACAAGAGGCCTTACCGGTTTTAGAATAGTGCTCCACCCTCTCTACCCGTTGTTGTCTTAAGAGCCGGCTAAGGGTTAACAGATCCAGAGGACGGGCAGCAGCGTCTTCTGCACAAAAAACCATCGAACTGCGCTCGACAACCCGCCTGCCAAGCGTGTATTAAGCGTAGTATTTAAGTGTAGTAAGCGAGTATTGGCAAAACCCCCCTTTATGGGGGAGGCTTATGTTCTGTAGTGGATTACCAACGGCTGAGATGATGATGATGATGAGTGAGATGGCATCCTTAAGATGACCTCGTCGTAGCTCCCACTGTTCTGGAGTTAAATCCCATGTAATAAGCGGTGAGGCTTTTGCCATCCACCGGGTACAGTTCCAGACATCAGGCTGTCAGTTCTGATGTGGAATTAAATAAATAAATAAGTTTGTGTGTTTTGTTTCAGATGTTAGGATTCGGTTCATCGAATGCCTTCGGGATATTATTTCATAATTTCTTCGTGGACCAAGGTAGTGGCAGTGGATTGCCGCTGGTCATAGGAGTTTATAATGGAGCTCTGTCAATAGCGGGTAAGAAGCTCAACATATTTTCACCCTCGACCAAAAAGTTAGGGGTTTTATTAGTTTCACGTGTCTGTCTAATCTGTATCTGTCTGTATCTGTCTGCAACTTCCAGAGATCTAATCAATCGTTATTGTAAATTTATTTATTCGCCAAAAATACGTATGTACAGAAAATAAGTGAGATCTTAATTAGTTGAGGTTTAATATTCGCACCTTTACAATTAATTATAGAAACCTAATGATAAAAATAAGAAATCGTCGCGTTATTATAAAAACTTTCAGTCTTATGAAAATACTATATAATATACCTACCCACAATTATATGTGACTAGGATAATTTGTATTTGAACAATTTCCAAACCAAGTCATGCTAATAATTCATTGATCAAGCTTATTGTAATTTTGTTAAAACTTAGAAATACAATATAATAATAGTTTGGAAATTCATTCGTTATATAATTAATAGAAAAAGTTAAAATAAACATTCTAGATTCTAGACTAGACGAATAAAACATAATTAAAATTAACGAAATATAAATACGAAAAAAAAAGACACTACCCCTTTGCAACACAGTTATGTAAACTATAGCAAATGGGTAGGGCTACCACAAATCATTGTAACACCTAGTACTTGAACAAATAAAGAATTTTGACTTTTATTGCTTTTTTGAATTTTATGTTTTTGGGTACAGTCAGATCTTAAATCGATCATGGTTAATGTTATTAAACAAAAACTAATTAAAGAGTAGACATTTGGTTTAAGAATAATAATTTCAGTCATTAATTGGGTACTTAGTACTTATTACCATGCATTATAATAAATGTGTAGTAAATAAAATGCATTACAATTATTTATAATAAAAGTTCTAGAAAAGTAAAAACAAACATCACAACTCCGTGATATAAAAAGTATTGTTTCATAAATACGTCAACAAAAAAATAAACATAAAGTTCTAGAAAATTAAAAACAATGATCACAACTCCGTGATATAAAAAATATTTTTTTAATAAATATGTAAACAAAAAATATACATAATGTTCTAGAAAATTAAAAACAATGATCACAACACCGTTATTTAAAAAAACGTCTGTTTCATAAGCAAATCAACAAAAAAATACACACATAAACTTTAGACATTAATCAACTTACAACTTAAGTCATTAAGTTGAAGTATGTATTCAATTAAAGACTGCCTCGGTGGCGTAGAGGGCGCATGCCTGCCAATCAAGAGGTCCCGGGTTCGATCCCCAGGTCAGGCAGTTTTAAATATTGTATTTTTCTATTAGGAATTATCTCAATTACTGCCTGGAGTCTGGTACTGTGCCCGGTAGATGGCAATAGGCTCGCCCCCTATTACATGGGACCAATGTCATACTGGCGAAATGTGGGTGTATCTACAATGGGACTGAGTCCTGGGTACACCTCTGCCTACGCCTTCGGGAAAAAGGAGTGAATGTTTGTGTATTCAATTAAAGTATTTGTTAAGATATTATAAAAGGTTAGCTATTTATTCACATAAAATCGTTATGCATGGCATAACTTTTTTAGCGTAATGATCATAACCCATAATCATCATTGCGCATGCAAGTTTTAAGCATAACTACAGTTGGCATAACATAAGATACGCACAATATACTTACTTACTTGACGGGAACGACCGCAGGTACTACCCGCATGTTCTTCCCTTTACGCGTTGGGGCGTACAGGATAGTGAGGAAAATTCAGCCGTCCGGGATCCTGACTCAAGTCCTCACGGGGCACGGGGGGCTTTCTGAGTACTTGCACTGTTTCAAGTGCAAGGAAAGCCCTTCGTGCACGTGCGATCCCGACGAGCAAGAATCAGTACCGCATATCCTGTTTGAGTGCCAAGCCTTTGAGCGCCAACGGGAGGACATAAGGCAGGTATTGGAGATGGATGTTACGAAAGAGACTGTATGGGATATTATGAAAGGGCGTAAGAGAGGAGAGTTTTTGAAGTATGCTGAGCGATTGATGAAGGTAGTGATAGAACGGAATAGGACGAATGTGCGATAGCGCAAGATGATGAATGAAGGAGTGGGAGAAAGGATGAGGATTGTGAAAGATAAGATATGGACGAATGCGCGACAGCGCAAGATGATGGATGAAGGAGTGTGAGTGAAAGGATGAACGAAGAAATGATCCCTGATTCTGTAGGGGGACAGGAGCCTACTAATAAAAAAAAAAAAAGATATATACTTACTTATTTTTTAATATACTTATTTAACATTAAAAGACATAACAGCGTTAAGCATAGCTTTATGATGGCATAATGTCATTAAGCATAACATTATACATACATATATACAGTCACGCCTTGTTCCCGTTGGGGTAGTCAGACTATTTCTTTCCACTCGCTACGATCCTGACATACAACTTTCGCTTCTTCCACTTTCATCACATTCTTCATGCATGCTCGTTGGTTGTTGGTACTTTTGAACTGGCCTTTCCTTTGTAATGGCATTATAATCACTTTCCATAACTTCACAAGGAATAATCATCACAAAAAATAATATCAATAAGTATAAAAATTATGCGTAGCATTATTTAGTCCACCAAATATAATATTAAAATGGCATAATTAAAATTAAGTATAATTTACAAAGGGCATAAACTTAATGATGCATAATATAAAAAAAATAAATATAAATATGTTATTATGGTATAACTTTTGTTTTTTTTTTTTAAGTTTCAATATAATTACGTACTAAAGGCATAAGGTATATATACCTACAGATTTTCTTTTTTTAAGATATTGAGAACCAAGACGAGCAAATTAGGTGCCTGATGGTAAGCATTATGATTTCCCATATAAGACACAGTGCCACCCAGTGTTTCAAAATTCAAAATCCTGCGCGGCACTACACTGCGCCTGTCACCCTGAGATATGAGTTGTTGAATCTCATCATGCCCAGTGATTTCGCTGGTAACATTGTCCTTCATACCGGAACATTTTATTTGTATAATTTTTTATAGGTAAAAACACTTTCTACCTTTTTATACTTATGCCTAACAAAGCAACATAATGCATATACATATTATGCGAAACTACATTATAATTATTTTTATGCCAAAACAAAATATTCGTTACTTGCGTTATGCAAAAAAAGTTATGCTACATAATATTATGCAAAACACAATTATTCTAAATGATCATTATGCCAATAGAAGCATTATGCCAAAATCTGTTATTCGTAACTATCATTATGCCAAAAATCATTATGCCCTAATCGTTATGCCAAATTAAATTATGCCAAAAAAGTTATGCTTATCAAAGAGATGGCATTATAAAAAATCTGAATAATTATTAGGAATCAAGTTTCTGTTTACGAGATCACGTAAGTATTTTTTCTTATGTTCATTTAATTGATGTCTTTGTGTAAACACTTTGGTTGTGGTAATTTCTTCCAGTCTGTTCGTTTTTACGGTTCCGTAACTCGATAGGAAAAAGGGAAACCCATATAGGATCACTTTGTTGTCCGTCTGTCTGTCTGTCTATCCATCTGTCAACACACTTTTGAACGGGAACGCGTGAAGGTATCAATTTGAAATTGATATTATCTACTCAGGTCTGTGGCCCCTTGTGGCTGTAAAAATCATACTTCTAAGTTCACGCAATCAAAAGTTACGGTCATTTTACTGCATATATCCATACTTTGCAAAAGGAACTAATAGATGGCGCTGTATGTTCTTGGTATCTAAGTATGGAACCCTACACTATGCATTCATATGTATGCCTTCGAAACTTATTTTTCTATTGTTTCGCATATTAACCGCGGTGAACTCATTTTGGTGGTATGATGTCTTCTAGTATTTAAAAACAAACTATTCTGCTTAACAAAATTTTAATGCCTTTAGATTGCTCCATTGCGCGGTATTTTTATGTTCCTGTTCGTTAAAATTGTATGCCCATTTTTCTTGCATCTGTTTCAAATCGATGAAAAAAATCATACGTAGGTATATATTTTATCAAAGATTAAGATCATACCTTATTTTTTTTACGGTAAATGGTGTCTAATGTATGCGTGCGTTTTTAATTAGTGTAACGTATTGGCAGGGCGCGTATGGTCCAGATTTCTGATTCTTTTTTGATTTCCTTCTCAATAAGTCTGTGAACATCGTCACCTCCGTTTTTTGTGTGACCTCTTATAAGATACTTGTAGTGATTGACTGTATGATTTCAAAATGATTTACAGCATAAGAATAAAGAGAAGTAGTTTACTTATTTTTGCCCACTGCAATTATTAATAAAATATTATTTTGCCACACCTGGCATGCGTATTAAAGTTCATCCCCCATAAATTTACATCTAGACCAGATGTAAGCGGCCTGCATCCAGCGTGATCCTGCTGTCTTTATCAGATCTTCTGTCCACCTTGTGAGTGGATTCGGCGGATGTTCTACGCTACGCTTACCAGTCCGTTAGGTACTTAAGCTAAATTTTACATTCCGTTACTTTACAATATGCAACGGCATGATAACCTTGACCGGTGCAGCATTACCTATAATATATTCATATGGGTGGTCATGTTAGATAGATAGATAGATAAACACTTTATTGGTACACCACAAAAACAATAAATCTTAAAAATTAAAGTAAATTGGCGGTCTTATCGCTAAGCTAAGCATGTTGTACGTCATTATTATTATATTATTGTAATGGTGCTCATTGAAAGTAACAAACACAGCTGTATTGATTTGCTGACGATTCGAACACAAAATATTCGGATATAGTGTCCGAATCGACACATTTTAATTTAAAAAAATTTCACTGTCAATTCGGACACCATCTCCCTGCTTTTTGAAGCTGTTGGTGCCCACGAACGATTCTGCAAGTACTAAACTCGCATGACTCCTAAAACCAAGTGTGCTATAAGTATTACCTCTATACATAAAATCAAAAGTAGGAAATTGGCACGCGGGCGAATTTATTTGTGTGCGAATAACCACCTACGCTATATTACGGGCTAAAATCTAGACTGTTACCTACCTAAAAGTATAACCTATAAATAGTACCTACTGCCTACCTAAGGTACCTTACGCCTTAGGTAATACCTAATAAAATTGTACCTAGTTTATACTTATAAGTCTTATTAGTCATATTAGTTATTTGTTAGTAGTTATATTAGTTCCTGGCACCAGAGTTTGGCCCGAAGGCATTGAGTTCCGGCGCTTTAGGGAGGCGAGATCGAAAATAATCCCTGCCTAGGTACTTACATAATAATACGTATTATAATGTTATTTTATGTATGTTACTCTGTATGGTATTTATAGATTTGGGCCTCCTTATATAAATATCCTCCTTATATAATTTATTATTAGTAAGAACTAATGCCTGAAACAAATGAGAACATAATAACAAATATTATGTTAGGTAATACCAGTTATATTTTACAAAGTAGGTAAATAAAATAACGTCTGTAAATGTTTTAATAATTTAACTAATCGATTATTAAAAAATAAATTACCATAAGAAGAATAACCATGTTAAATATGTCAGTTGAATTTACGAGTTCATCATTTTCCGCTGTCCGTTGGTAATCGCTACTGAACATAGGCCTCCTATAAAGGGAGTTTTGCCCAATACTCGACACGCTTGGCGGGCGGGGGTTGTCGAGCGCATTTTGATGGTTTTTTGCAGAGGATGCTGCTGCCTTCCTCTGGATCTGTTAACCCTTAGCCGGCTCTTACGGCAACCACAGGTAGAGAGGGTGGAGCACTATTCTAAAGGCGGTAACTCCACGGTACAATTTACGAGTTACTTACTTATTAATTTTTTTTTTTTTTTTATATAAATGACATCCTTAGAATGTAATGTCATCTTACTACAATCTAGCCTTTTGAAGGCTAATAAGTAATTTATATTTAACTTAAACTGCTAGATAAACGCTAAAACTAAGAATGTGTCCATTAACACTTTTTCTTATTGTCTCTATTAAGACGAGGTAGACACTTTGTTCATGTGTTCTTTATACGCGGCACTAACACTACATTTCACTAATTGTTCACAACACTTAAACTAACTCAAAAGGTTTTTTCCTTTTTAGTCTTCTCACTAGTCCCGTGGTGTCGAGGAGCTGGATGGCCTCGACGTTCACGTGATGGTGGAGCCGACGCTCGTGGGCTTCCGCGAACTTTTTAATAACTTTACTGACGAGGTCCACTTTGAGATCACGGTGGAGGTCTTCGTTTCTAACGTACCAAGGAGCGTTAACTATACTCCTTAGTACTTTATTCTGAAACCGTTGAATAATTTCCACGTTGTTATTTTTGGCACATCCCCATAACTGGATGCCATAAGTCCAAATAGGTGCTAGGACTTGTTTATAAATTATCAGTTTATTGTGAACTGACAGTTTGGAGTGTCTACCAATCAGCCAGTTCATTGACCTATAGCGAAGCTCCAATTCATCGCGTTTTTTCTTAACGTGTGCCTTCCAGCGGAGCTTTGCATCTAGAGTCATTCCCAAGTATTTGGCAGTATTTTCATATGGAATCGCCGAGTTATTGATGAAAACCGGATGATAGCTTGTCCTCTTGTTGGTAAAATCTATGTGGACAGACTTAGAATCATTGAGCTTGATTTTCCATTTCTTTGACCAATCAAAAATAATATTTACGGCTGTTTGCACCTTTTCAACTGCTTCCTCATGAGTTAATCCTGTTGCCATAATTGCTGTGTCATCTGCAAAGGTTGCAATTGTATTTTGTTCTAACTCTGGGATATCAGATGTGTATAATAAGTATAGAACTGGACCTAAGACACTTCCCTGTGGCACTCCAGCTTTTATAGGTTTGAGTGATGAGTAGGCGTCCTCTTGTCGCACTCTAAACATTCTTTGTGTGAGGTATGACTTTAGAAGTTCAGCATACTTTGATGGAAGCATGTTTCTTAATTTAAATAAGAGGCCTTCGTGCCACACTTTATCAAACGCCTGGGCTACGTCCAAAAAAACAGTAGAACAGACTTTCTTGTCTTCTAAGGATTTTTCAATGATATTGGTGATTCTGTGTACCTGATCTATTGTGGAATGTTGTTCTCTAAATCCAAATTGATAATCAGGTATAAGATTTCTTTCTTGAATAATGGGTTTCAGTCGCTTTAATAAGAGTTTTTCAAACAATTTTGACATAAAAGGCAACAGTGATATTGGCCTGTAAGAGGTTGTTTCATTGGGTGATTTGCCCGGCTTAGGTATCATAATGACTTCAGCTACTTTCCATAACTCCGGGACGTGTTGGAGCCTGAACGTAGCATTGATGATGTTGGTGAGTTTCACTATGGCTTTCCGAGGTAGGTTTCTTAGAACTTCTCCAGTGATAAGGTCGAAGCCAGGAGCTTTTTTCCGTCTTAACTCATAGATTTCTCTGTACACTTCCCTAGGTGTAGCAAGTTTTATATGAATCTCAGGGTTCAGCTGTGCATTCAGCATCACACTATCGTCTGGCGAGTCGTCATTTGGTTGAAATATGTGTTCTAAATGTTGCGCGAATCGTATGGCCTTTTGTTCGTTATTTATTGCCCAGCATCCGTCGGCTTCTCTAATCGGAGGGGTTGCCGCAATAGGTTTTTTTTAGTTTTTTGACCGTTTTCCATAACGAGTAATCAGTTGTACGATCACTAGTCAGGTGGCTTAATCTATCTTCCGTATTTTGGTCGGTAAACACCTGGATTTCTCTTTTTACTCTTTTTGTCAGATTATTTAATTTTCTCTTATCTCTTGGGTCTCTAGTTGTGTGCCATTTTTGTCTCTGTTTTCTTTTTTCAGCGATAAGCTCTATAATCTCCCTTGGGTAGTACATGTCTCTCACTCGAGTGTTGGATTCAGGTGTATTTTTCCAAGCACACTGTTGTATATTCTCTATAAAAGTTCTCACATCTTCATCTAACTGTTCAGAATTTTTTAGCGGGACTTTTAAAATAGTAACTGCCTCTAAATCCAGCCTAAAACTTTCCCAGTCAGTCTTTTTGCTGCTCAAAGTGGGAATATTTTCCCGTTCCACAACTGCTTCATATAGGGTTAAAATTATTGGTGATCTGAACTCATGTCATAGCCTTCTCTGATAGTAAGAAAGCTAGAAGATATATTTTTATAAATGAAAAAGTCTATTAGATCCGGAATTTTCTGTGGATCGGTTGGCCAATAAGTATACTTATTAATGAACAAAAAATCCTAATGTTTTATTTATTAGGTAATCGGTTATATGATACTTCTTACTATTAATTGTACCTACCTATTAATGTTTATTTTAGATTGTTTTTGCGTAATCTCCTACCTATATATATATATATTATGAGCAAAAGGTTGTATTTAAACCTAAACGTCAATTACCTAACCGTCATTATGATCTAGCTGGATTTATTATAAACTAACGGTTTTTTCAATTAGTGTAATTATAAAGTAGTAAAACACTACAACTTTAAATACATTTTTCAAAAAAATTAAGTAATCTCATGTATTTTTCTACGGACGCATTGGTAGGTTTTATTTGCTAGGTATAGGCTTGCAACATTGGGTTGATGGGCATGGATTAGAATAGTGTTTACATATTTAGGGCGTTATTTATTACATGATTGTTTTGATAATTAATTTCGTTATTTTTGATGGCGGGTGAATTTATCTCGACTTTTAACATACATAACATACATTCACGCCTTTTTCCCGAAGGGGTAGTCAGAGGTGTACCCAGGACTCAGTCCCATAGTAGATACACCCACATTTCGCCAGTATGTTATTGGTCCCATGTAATAGGGGGCGAGCCTATTGCCATCTACCGGGCACAGTTCCATACTCCAGGCAGTTATTGAGATAATTTCTAATGGAAAAATCCAATATTTAATACTGCCTGACCTGGGGATCGAACCCGGGACCTCTTGATTGGCAGTCGAGCATGCGCCCCCTACGCCACCGAGGCAGTCACTCGACACAGTGCAGTGTCGAGGCAGTGACTTGACAGTCGACTTTTAGCCAAAATTACCCATTTCCATTTTTAAGGAAACTATAACTTTAATAGCAATGTATCACATTGCTATTAAAGTTATAGTGTTATAAAGTTATAGTTAGGAAGTAGTATAACCTTTAGGGTAATTAAGGCCGTTTACTTTCAAAATCTTATTAATAGGTACAGACGAGTCTTGCCTTAATAAATGAGTTGGTAATGTTACTCGGGCATTTTTTTCACTTTTCCATACAAGCTAAAAGTTGCGATATCAATTTGCTAGGGCTGCCATATTTAATGTGTCTTAAATTCTGAAGTTACAATTTAGTATAGGTATTTAATATGGTAAAAAAAATTAAATAATACCTAATAGCATTTCCTCAAAGAGGAAATGCAATTTTGCGGGCGGGAGGGCGGTGCACTGTGCATGTTGTTTTTGACACTAAAAATCGGAACTAAAAACTAAATATTCTTGTTCTAGGAGTTTGCAATGGAGTTCCGAAAAGTAACGCCTAATTCAATCAATTAATTAATATGGTGGTAAAAAAATATATAAATTTTGTTGGTGCAGTATATTTATACACATCCGATGATAGGTAAATATATACAAAATAATATATTATCATGTAAATAATACGTTTCTCGTTTCAGTACAAAGTGTTAACAAACCAGCATGTACCTACTCCTTTGTATTGAATAGTAAGTAAATTAGTAAGAATGACAAAGAAGCACATTATGTAATCAAAAAATTTTTTTAACTTTGTTGTAACATTCATTGGTTACTTTACTCATCATCATATATTTTGATTTAAAGTTACTTCTAAAACCGTCATTATGATTACAATGTTCTATAATAAGTTTCCTATACTAACTACAATGCAACTCATTGCAACCATTGATTTTGTTATGAATAGCAATTGACTAAGTAGTTTTAACAAACTACTGAATAATGACAGGTACAAACGCAATGGACAGTGACACCATTCACCAAACACGACATAATCTTGTTTCTACCAAAATTATCGCTGTTGCTCTAATGCAATATTTTTTTTGTATGTTGGGCAAAAATTCCCCTGGTGGAAAAGTTGTAGTGCTATACGGAAAAATCCTTACAATTATCCGGTGACATAATATGAGAATAAATAGTAAATAGTTACACATATAATAGATATGTAGAATTAGGATTACTTACCTATCGGGAAGTTGTATTAAATACGACGAGCAATTATTGTAAACAACCTCGTTGAATGGTTCTCTCTTCTCTTCTCTTCCGTTAGCAGAATCTCTATTTATAAAAAAAATCAAAGTCTTACCTGACTGATACACTTAGATACTCATCAACGACCAGAACCATTTTTGGCAAGGGTACACATACCTAATTTAATGCCACCTCGAGCTCTGGGGGCGCAGGGTGGTTATGTGGGATACCCCGCCAGCAAAGCTGGTGGGCTACTCACTAAAAACCTTGTGTATTCCATAGGCTGTTGCTGTGCAGAGGGACGACAGATGGGCTAGGCTGATCCAAAGTCCATTGTTTTCGTAAAAATATTTTTCGAACATTCCCACGAGATCGAAAATTTGGTACGCTCGCGCATTCTCCCCTGTCCTCTGTAGACCTGGAGCAGCCCTACAGCGGCTCTTTCTCATCCCGGGTATGAGCTGACCTACTCATTAACTTTATCATTTTTCTTTATTCAACTGATGCCACTCTAAATATTACTCTTAGATCATTCTCTCTTAGAATTCACCTAGAATTCTCGTTGGTAAATTGATCCCACTCTTTGTTTGTGTATGTAGTATGTACCACATTATATAATATCGTTTATATATTCTGATATATATTTACATATTGGGAGCGGTATGGGGCGGGACTGACATTAATGAGACAATTGAATGAGCAACATAAAATTTAATTGACCTACATACTTAATTTGAAACTAAATTCCTCTCATCGTACGTCTCAAAATTTAATGCAATTAATTTCGTCAATTAGAATTTTCTCTCCAGACATCCGATAGTGGAAATTTGATACAAGGACTACCGCTACGGCTGACCGGCTCCGCGTACTTAACTGAATTTCGACCATTGACGCATGCAGGCATCATATTACACGTACTCGTATCGATCGCAGTCTCAAGTTACTACTGGCCCTAATTCGTAAACTATGGCACAAATCGCTTAATCAAAACCGCTGATTGGGTAAAGAGGCCGATTGTATTCATTGCCGAAGACTAATAGTATCTCACCAACTAGTTACATTGTTGTAACCTTAGATAAAGTAGGTATAAAGTAGGTACCTATATATAATCTAAGGTTGTAACGTTATAACTATTATATTGGTTACCTATTAAAAAAACAATATAATGACATTATAGCAGCATCCAGAATTGTTGCGTAGGTACGTATTGCTTGAGCTATTTGGATTGGCACAAAAGTTCATTGACATTCTGTAGTTGTCAATGAACTTTTGTGCTAATCTACAACGAGTTACAAATAAGTGTAGTAATTCTTAAGGGGATGCATTTATCATTTACCCGTCAAACTGATCAACAATCAAAAGAAGGAATTGCGAAATTAGCCGAAAAAAAACCTCCCATACAAAATGTATCAGCTGATCAGAAAATAAATTTGTATGGGAATTCAAATTTTTCACTGCGGCTGCCGCAATTCTTTTTTTTGAAAGTTGTTCAGTTTGACAGGTAGATTCATCCCCTTAAGTAATTACTACACATTTTTTTACACGCATTATTATATGGCTCAAGCTATACCGCTAGACCGCTTAATTGAGTCCTCTGCTGGCACCGCCCTCCCGCACCTCTCCGGTCCTACGCACCTTTACCCCGCTGGCCAGGACGCCCGCCTGCACATCTCCCGGCCCCCGTTCGCGTCTACATCCACCCGCCCCCCGCCTCTGTACCCCACAGGCGAGGACTCAATTAAGCCGTCTAGCTATATAGGTACTACTATTGTACCTAGTCCTTCCAGGAAGAGCGAGCTTAACCGACAATGTGATCTTTTTATTTAGTCATCGTTTTCCTCATTAAAAGTATTTCATATGTGTCTTATCACTATCACTTTTTAAGGTTGTTTACTCTCACATACATACATACATACAGTCACGCCTTGTTCCTTGTTTACTCTCACACTTAAATGATTCTTTCTTTTTCTACAGAAAAAGAGTTCCAAAGGACTAAAAATAAGTCATTCCAAATTAATTTTGATTTTTAAATATTTCCAATTAGTGGCAAAGACATTAAAGTAAAATATTTTTATTTTGTGCCGGTATTTCATATAATTAAGCTCTCAAATTTTTTGTTAAAATACAAATTAGCTAATCGGATCGCCTTCAATACGGAATAATAAGATCAATATGACCGACTATGACGACATTGGAGTCTTTAGAGCATTGTTTCAACGAACTAAATTAATATATTTAAACATCCTTCATTTTATTTAAAAACAAGTGTCCTAAAAATGTATTTCAAGTCTCTAGGTTAATAGAGTCCACGTCTCTACCCAACATGATAACAATAATTTATGATTTTTGTTGCACAAATGTATTCTACCTTCCTAATGATAAAGTATTAATTTCCTAATGATAAGATAATAAGGGTCAACAACTTTATAAGTGGGTTTTTTTGGAACATTTGAAACTCATTGTTGTAACACATAAAGATCTCAAAATTATCACTGGAATGAATTTTAATATATAGATTTAAAAACACATTAAAATTAAAATAAAAAACAGCCCAAGACATTGGCCCTAAATTTGCTTGCGACATTTGCTCGATTTTGGTACCTACTAAAAATATTAAATATGTAAAACGTAGCGTTTTGAAGAGCCACAAAATATAGCATCCACAGTCATTGACTGAAAAGTTATTTTAGCATATATAGGTGCTTATAGGTTTCTGTATCGTGCTCTATATTACAAAAATGTAAGTTATGTAGGTAGCTAGGAGGTAAGAGCAATAATGTACGTCTACATCCGCAAACTATCACTGCAACGGTAATTTGAGAAGGGAAAAGTTATTATTGTAACCAATATTTGCTTGTTGAAACCAAAGTAACAGGGAAGTAAAAGATCGACTCATCAGTGGTTGAAATCGTAATATCTTAACAATGTAACATGGCATTATTAAAATATATATATAATAATAATAATATGGGACAACTTCCACACACATCATCATCGGGTCATCTGGTCCCGAACTAAGCTAGAAGCCACATGTATATAATATTATATAGTATAAGCACATAAGTTATAAGCATATATGAGTATGTATATTAGTCATCTGGTTACCAGTTTGGAAGTTGTCCCGTATTAATTTTAAAATGTTTGGACATAAGTTCTGTGAATTGTACCAACTTTACTAAAAGCATATTTTAGATCTAGAAAGATTGAGATGCTTATTAATTTTTGTTCAATTCTCGTAGATTTTGTAATGAATTTGTATTGTTTCAGGGTTCTTAGGAGGCATAGCGTTAAAGAAGTACTCGTTCCGTCAAGTAGGTTTAGTCGGGGCCGGCCTTTTTGTATTAGGCGATGTGCTTACCATATTTGTACAAAGGACTTACCAACTTGTGTTCACATTCGGAGTGGTAAGAGGTAAGTTACTATTTGAAAAGCATTATATTTCTATGAATTAGTATAATTAAATTATATGAACTACAAAACTTTGGAGACCACGAACCGGCAAGCGCAGCGTAGTTCGTTCTCCCACACGGTGGATAGACTATTTAATAAAGACAGGAACACGCTAACTGCAAGCCGCTTACAACGGGACTATATGGAAATCTCTGGGGGAGGCCTATGTAATATCTATTATTCTTTGCCTATGTCTAGCAATGGGCTTCCTACGGCTAAGTGATGATGAACAACAAAACTTTAATTATACTAATTGTTATCTGGCGACAATCAATAATATTCAATTTCATTGATAATCATTCGCGTATTATCTACTAAGAAAAGTTTTGGCCCAAGAATAGAACCTTGAGGTAATCCGTTAGACTACTACAATAAATATTTTCTTTTTTATAAGTTCTTTTTTTAATATTTGCTAATACTTAAAGTAATTTTAATGAATGAAAACGGTAAAGATCAAATGGAAATGAATTATTAATTACTAGATTCTTGACATTGAACGATTAAAATATTATGATTAATGAGAAACAGGTTTGTAATGGTTTCGCCCTTATAACAATTCATTTTTTGCATTATTTTTTTAGCTAGTTTTGATAGCCTTTCTACAAGTTTCTTATTGTAATTCTTGGCAAGTAAATAACTTAAATGTCTCAAAGAATCAATTGTTACCGACACGATACACAGAAAAAAATTAATAATTACGAACCAAGAATCTGCAATTACCGGCTGATCTAGATTAAAAGGAAAGACGTTTACGCCCTTCAACTACATTAAAGTATTTGAGATCAGTTGATAATCGATATGACCACCAGTTATAAGCGACTAGGTGTGCCCCGCGGTTTCACCCGCGTAGTCTTGGATCCCGTGGAATTAACGGGATAAAAAGTACCCTATGTGTTATTAATTTTTTTTATTTTATTTTTATAAATAATAGGTATGCGTTTGACCCTAATCTCGCCTGACTGCCTCGGTGGCATAGAGGGCGCATGCTCGACTGCCAATCAAGAGATCCCGGGTTCGATCCCCAGGTCAGGCAAAGTGTTAAATATTGGATTTTTTCATTAAGAATTATCTCAATAACTGCCTGGAGCCCCCTATTACATGGGACCAATAACATACTGGCAAAATGTGGGTGTATCTACTATGGGACTGATGCCTGGGTACACCTCTGCCTACCCCTTCGGGAAAAAGGCGTGAATCTATGTTATGTTCTCACCTGATGGGAAGTGAATATGAGGCCTAAGATGGAGCACGCTTTCCTATAAGATAATTATTCACTCTTCTCTCGAAGACCCCAAGATCGTATCCAGGTGGTTTTGGTTGAGGGTCTAACTATCTACATACTTACCGAATTTCAGCCTCACAGTCTTTAGCGTTTATTATATTAGTAGAACGTGGTATAGTAGGATAGTAGACTGACGAGACGAGGGCCTATTCCGTGTATTATATCCGATATGTTATTGTTATATTTTTTAATATACATATTACACATATAATTAATTTTATTCTATATTTTGGCCTTAATTTTGGAATATGACATGTTTTTAATGTTCTTATGATGATTAATGTTACTTATGGATTTTATTATCTGAAATAAATGAATTAATAATAATTAATAATAATATAAATTTTTCCGGTCTCATCCCGCGGTGTTGTTTAAATTGATATACGTCGTGTTACAAAAAGGTGTAGTTATACTTAAGGGGTGTATCTATCAAAACCACTTGCAAAAGAAATAATTGCGAAACAAGCAAAAAAATATTTCGACTCTCCATACAAATTTGCCGATCAGCTGATTCCTTTTTGTATGGAAAGTAGAAAACTTTTTTGGCGAATTTCGCAATTTATTTTTAGTAGGTATTACTTTAAGTTTTACTACACCTTTTTAGCACGTTGTATGTTTTATATTATGGAGTCAATCCTACTAGTAATATTTTAAATGCGAAAGTTTGTGAGGATGGATGGATATTTGTTATTCTTTCACTCCAAAAATATTGAACCGAATGGGCTGAAATTTGATATTTAGATAGCTTTTAGACCCTGGAATAACACATGAGGTACTTTTTGCCCCGATATTCCCACGGGAACGATGACAACGCGAGTGAAACCGCGAGGCACAGCTAGTATAATATACCATGAGTATATTTCGTTGTTGCCGATTGAAATTTCCGTTGTTTGATGATTTATCGTACTACGCGACGTTGGCGAAACTGTGGCACTTTTAGCACCTACCAAAACCACAAATTAGTTGACTTAGGATAATATTACCACTTCACTTATATCAGAATATAACACTTTTTATAACGTGTTATACAAAGGTGTAGCAGTACTTAACTACCCTTCTTCAAATTAACAAAAAAAAAATAAGAGAGAATAAAAGAGAGAATTGTTAAATTTGTATTTTTATTGATTCCGTAATTACAAAATAGTTCATAGAAATAAAAACTAATGAATTCTCAATAATTATATATAGATCTATATTCTATATTATATATATTATAGAATATAGATCTATATAAAGAAAAAGAGATATAATATAGATATATAGAACCGGTGTTAGCAATAAGCACCTACAAAAGCCACACATATAACCTCACAATTAGTTTCCCCTATGACTAACAAAGAGTTAATATGAATAAAAACGAATTTCTAATACCTAGGTCCCTATAATTAGGTATGTAACAAGTAGGTATATAAATACTAAGTGGGCGGTAATTTAAAGTAGAAATCTCGCATATTTTATTTGAACTAGTTCAAGATCAGTTGTTACCGTTAACTATTTTAATGAATACTTACCATCAGGAATTAATGAATACCTATTAATATTTGTTTTTGTGCCTCAATGCCTTGATGTATAGGTTTAATGTTTAAACACAACATCATTGGCCGTGACCACGAATGTATTATAAAAGAATCAATGTCATTTATCATTGTTCCACAATATTTATTAAGAGTATAGGTAGGTCAATTTAATTTTGACTAGCGGCGTCTTCTACGTGAAAACATTCCAAGCGTGGCAAGTAATTGGCAAGAACTTCCTAATGAGGAAACCTATATCCAGCAGTGGACTTTTTACGGCTGATATGATGATGATGAGCTGCGGTTTTGCATTATGTACCCTGCCTCTTGGCCTAAGGTCCTGGATTCGACTCCCCATCAGTGTAAACAATAAACATATTATTCTGATTTATTCGTTGCTTTTATCTGGATCTGCTTAAATTCATTATTTGATCTTTGCATTTTTAATATTAATTTCTACTTACACTTGTTAGTAACATAGTTTTTTTGGATTATTATAACTAACACACTATGGATTTATAAAGATCTGAAATAAAAGATTCGTATTTATTTTAAATCACCTGATATTTATAAAAATAGGCAATATAACACCTTAAATCTATGGATTTATATCTTGGCTACCTTGGTACAAAATTTCATTCCGCTTAGTTCATAATTTTTTTCAGGAGTGATTATCAAACATCTTAACTTAGATTTTTTATGATAGTGAGTGGTGACAAGACGAGCAAATCAGATGCCTGATGGCATCATCATTGCCCATATCAGACACAGTGCCACCCAGTATTTTAAATTTGTCTAATTTAATTTTTTAACTTTAATTTTAATTTTTAGTATGCAGTTTAATATTAATATAGTGACATTAATAATTTAATGTGTGAAATGTTTTATGGGTCTGTAAAACCTGCAATGAATTTTAATTAATTTTTTTAATTCTTAATTGCTGCATTGCCCCTGTCATCCTGAGATATTAGTTGTTAAAACTCATCAAGCCCAGTAATTTATAAATAATTAGACACATAATTTATAATATTAGTAAGATTACTTTTATAATCCTCTTTCACCTATATCTACAGGTTTAAACTTAATGATGAATGTATCTCACTGTAGTAACAAATAAATCTTGTTTCAGGAGCAGGATTCGGAGTAATGATACCAGTTAGTTTCACAGCCTTCAACAGCTATTTTACCAAAAAGCGTACAGCTATGATGAGCGCCAACCAAACATTAAGTAGTATGGCGTCAATCACCTTTCCCATGTTAGTGACCTTCCTATTATCAGAGTATGGGTTTAGGTGGACTCTAGCTTTGATCATGGCAGTGGATTTGCACTTGGTGTTCGCTATGCTGGTCATGCATCCTGTGGAATGGCATCTAGTGAAATCTATAGAGTGCACTGAAAAAGGTGGGTTGGTTCACAAAGCAAATATTAGTAATAGTCTCTGTTCACTTAGGATGTTGCCTGTGACATTTGATACAATATTGATATTTACAGTTCCTATCAAATACAATCACCGTGTAATAAAAAATATGTCTGCTTTAACATAACGTCCATAACGTGTAAATTAGAAATTATTGGTATTAAAAGTAACGCATAGTATTTTAAAAACAGTCGCATATGCGTGCATGTCTACAGCAGTAAACAGAATATAGGGTGCATAGCATGATCCTACTAATATTATAAATGCGAAAGTTTGTGAGGATGGATGGATGGACGGGGATGGATGGATATTTAAGATTTATGATATAAAAATAAAATGGGACAACTTCCACACAAGGTAATCTGGTTCCAAACTAGGCTAAAAGCCTGTACTATGGTAACCAGACGACTGATATAATACATACCTACATACATACATACGCTTGTATCACAAGTATAAGTATTTTTATACCAATTTCCTATTACTAGAAAATGCTGTTCATAATAATAATATTATGTTAGCCTTTTTATCCGTGATCAGTTTGTGAAACCTGTCTTTTAATGTTATATAACTTATTATTTTAATTTCTAAATAATTTTGATTTTAACACATTTTCTTATTTTACATTACATTACATTTTTGTGTATACTGTCTTTGCTCCCGTTCTGTTTTCGCCTTTTTTGTAGTGTGTTTTTGTAAACAGGCGTTATGTCTATGTTATTCATTCGTGACGTTTTTAATAGAGTAATATCCATTTGTGACGTCTTTTACTAACATCATTTCAGAACTAACACGAATACGCAATGTGAAAAAGCTAAACTATGAGAACTATGATGATTCTGTAGTGAAAATGTTACCAGGTGAAGAAACCGATATTGAAGTTAAGGAAATTAAGAAGAAGAAACGTACTGAGTCCATTCAGAAGAGCATAATGTAAGTAGAACTGAACTGATTATTAATATACTATTACTTTAATAACTACTAAGTAGTCTTGCAGCTTCTTCACTTCACTTCAAAATGAAAGTACCGTATAATAGGATGATTGATTCTGATATACTTCAGAATGCCAAAAGAAATAGGGAGTTTGAACTAGAAAACTCTTTCCAAGGTCTTACTGGCGATCAAATTTATTATTTACTAATAATTATTATGATAAGCTTTTCAACATTCGTTGTTTGACAATTAAGATAACTTATTCTCTGCAGCAAATTGATTACAAAAGCGTCTTTGTTTGTATGCATCCAGGATTGACATGAGGTATTTATGCAGTTCTTATCATTAAATTATAGGTGCATTGCCACGATACGACGTGTAAGCCAGAAAAACAAAAGTTTAACTTAGTTTTTTATTTTAGAAAAGCGATCTACAAGAACGTTGAACTAGACTTGTTAAGAGATCCAAAATTTGTCAGCACGTTGGTCGGACTTGGGTTTGCTTTCGTCTCTGATGTAACCTATCTGGCTATGGAGCCCATGCTTCTTTTCTCATATCACTTTACTCAGGTAAGACTAACATTTATTGTCATTTGGATTCTGCCTTTGACTTGATAATTTGTTAACAGAGTTAATTACTCTGTTAACTATAAGGCATGAGTGATGGTCCGTAGTGTCATGTCGTAGGCACAATATTGTCAATTACAGGGGACTGGTATTAATAGATAAGGTAGAATGTTTAATTCATAACTCCACGGACCAACAAAAAAAACTGGTATTCCATTGTACGTACTACTTCGTCTATCGGGGGAGTTTCAGTCACTTTTTTGTTTAATACTTAGTTTGTGAGTCTTATCTATAAAGTAGAACCTTGAACAAATTAACCACAGTAGAACGTATAATTGATAGCGCCATGGACAAAAAAAAAACTGGTATTCCATTGTATGTAAGAGACTCTCCTGAAGTATACTACTTCGTCTAACTGGGGTGTCTCAGTCACTTTTTTGTTTAATACTTAGTTTGTGAATCTAATTTGGCATTGGCTGTTTCTCATAAATGACATTAGTATCTAATTATATTTTTGTGTTTCGTGTCTTTCAGATGGAAGTAGCTACATGTGTGATGGTAGGCGCCATATCAGATCTGATTGCAAGGTTTAGTTTAGCTGTTTTCACTTATTTCTACGTCGTGGACAGTCGACTGATCTTTTTCATTGGTACCTGTGTTACGGTCATACTAAGAATCGGTAAGTGCATTTTAAAAATGTTTACAAAAAAGCGAGCGATTTAAAGAGCGATGCTTAGGATTACGCTAAATGACTGGAATAGCAACGAATAGATCCGTAGTAAAACCAAAGTGAGCGACGTAATATCCTCTACTATTGTAGAGGGCGATATAGGCGAATAGTGGGCGATACTTCTACTCGAGGCTCGAAAACTTTGACAGAATCTGCCACTGGCAAATGTACTGTGTGAAGATCTGGTTGGTATCCGATAAAACAGTACTTTATGCGTTTTGTTATAGCCAGTAAATTATTATAAAACGACAAACATTTTAAGAAACTTATTTCTTCTTCTTATATGAGGGTCGATAAGTGTCAATTATGTGCGGCCTGAGAGTTCATCCGCACAATATATATATATATATACACACTTATCAGACATGCATAAAAATAATATTAATATTTTATTTTCTGAAGGCACTGTATCACTTCAAGACCTTGAGACATAATATAATGTCTTTTGGTCTGTCTCTAGAATATAATAACAATATTAGGTCGAGTCATTTTCGATTCGTAATAAAAATTATAATGTTATTAATACAGCAGCAGCATTATATAATTTTTGGTGAGTTCATTGATATCATAAGAAAGATCTCACATAATAGAAAATATATTATGAGCCAAATGTGGCATACAATATGGGAACGCGGAACGAATATGGCATAATACCAATTCCAATTACACATATTATAGGTACATTGAATTTACGACTTGCAAAATATGTTCTACCTACCGAGTTGACCTAGATGATTGAACGAAGTGGTTAAATCGTCCTAGATCATACCTAAACCGATTCGGGGGAGAACGGACTGGGTGAAAACGGAACCGTGTGAGAACGGGGCGGACCCGATGGCTCAATCGCTAAAGCTAATTTTGAAATATTTTGATTACAGATGAGATCTTTCATTACAAATGTCCAGTAAATTTTAAGTTGGCATAGGCGGGCACATTAAGAGTTAAAAGTCTGTCCTACATTCTGGTTTTTGACAAAACTTGGAGAATCACTTCTCGAATCACTTTTGAACAGAGAACTACGAAAAAATGTTCACTAACAAAAAGCTCGCTGTTCGGTGTAATAGGCTCTCAGTGCATATATCATTTCAAGAATGAAACACATTTAATTACCTTGATTTGATTTGTTTGATATTAATTTAATATGGCATGTAATAATGCCATTTGAATTATAATATAATTGTTCAGGTTTAAACACAGCTGACGCTTATTGCGGGCGCTACACATTTAAGAGTTTTATACTAACGCAATGTTAACATTGGGCTTAATATACCCCAATGTGTGGACTATACTTCCACACATAAAAGTTCGAGTATCTACCGTTCGATTAACACACTTGGGCTTAACATTACATGAAGCATTTTTCCCGAACCACAGGGACGAATATATTCTCATAACACTTTTTCAACCAATCAATCTGAGATCAAACTGCATATTAACGCATTTGGACTTAACTTAACATGAAGCCTTTTTCTCGACCCAAAGGGGCGAATCTATTCCTGTAACACTTCTTCAACCAATAAATTGCAGATCAAACCTCATATTAACACACGTGGACTTATCATAACATGAAGCCTTTTTCCAGAATCACAGGCGCGAATTCCTTTAACACTTTTTAACTAATCAATCTGAGATCAAACCTCAAATTAACACATTTGGACTTAACATAATATGAAGCCTTTTTCTCGACCCACAGGGGCGAATCTATTCCTGTAACACTTCCTCAACCAATCAATCGGAGATCAAACCTCATATTAACACATTTGGACTTAACATAACATGAAGCCTTTTTCTGGACCTACAGGGGCGAATCTATTCCTGTAACACTTCTTTAACCAATAAATCGGAGATCGAACCATATTAACATACTTGGACTTATCATAACATGAAGCTTTTTTCCCGAACCACAGGGGCGAATCTATTCCGGTTACACATTTTCAACCAAACATTCGGAGATCAAACCTCATGTTCGGCGTTAGTTCTTTAGTTTTAAGGTAGCTGTATTTTTTAGTCTATTTTCAATAAAGGCACTTTGGTGGTTTGACATTGGTCCAAATATTCCCAATGTGTGGCGCCCGCATGAGCCCAAACTATACAACTTTTTTGTGCATATATTTCGATGTTTTATTATGGATTCAAAGAAGTCGGAATATATTATAAATGTCGATAATGATAATGATAAGCATGTCCTGTTTACATTTAATAACTTAATTAATATTGTAATAATATTAGAATTTGGACTAGGTAAAAACTTCAATAAAAATGTTGGTAGCGTTTTTGTTAAAAGTACATAAGTGGATTTGTGCATTCTTAAAACGTATGCCTAATCTACTGATAAATTTCCTTAAAAAGAGCATTATGTAAATATTTTCATACAACTAGAAACGGTATATAATATAGGAGAAAAGATAGCACGATAAGTATAATAATGAGAGGAGTATCTGATTAAAATTCAGCAAAAACTTGCAAAATAAAATTTTAAACTCACATTTTAGAAGAAAAAATAATAGCATAAACTAGAGCACAAGAATACCTATCTTCGTAATTAAGGACTTCAAAAAATAAAAGTTGTACAATGTCAGATTATTGTTCATCATAAGTGACAAATATGATGGTACGCAAAATGTCAGATTAGTAATTGAAATACCCTGAATTTTTATAAATATAAAAATCGCGTTTTGATTTCTAGAAATGTAGAATAGAATAGAATAAAATAGAATAATACTTTATTGCATACCAAAAAGGAAACAATGTTACTAAATAAACAATATTAAAGACACGGTAAACAAAATGCGGTCTTATCGCGTAAAGCAATTTCTTACATACCAATTTCGTAGTAAATGTACTGAGTTTCATAGTAAAAAATCAGATAGAATCTGAATATATAAATAATAACAAAATAAAAATAACGAAGACTAAAGCAAACAAAATAAAATAATAATAACAAAATCTTTGTCAAAAGTACGTTATCAATGCTAGGTACTAAGTAGGTAGTAGTATGTCTGTTCGATCTATGTCTGGGTGTAATAAGCTTATATAAGCATGTATATCAGTCATCTGGTTACCATAATACAGGCTTCTAGCCTAGTTTGGGACCAGATGACCGTGTGTGGAAGTTGTCCCATATTATTATAATTATTATTACACAGTACCTTTTGCACCTTGTGCGTGGGACTGAAATCAAATTATTATCAATTATTATCTTTTATGATTGGTAAAGATTTCCTATTTTTGTTCTAGCGCTAGTAACATCAAGCGAGCTCTGGTTCGTGTTTACCGTAACGGCTATATCAGGACTGGTGAGGTGTTCTGTGCAAGTGTTGTTCCCGCTTGTACTGGCTACGGCAGCCCCGGACAGATTCCCGGCTGCCTTGGCTCTGCATATCCTATTCTCTGGCGCACTGATGCTGATGGCTGATCCTTTGATTGGTAAGATATATGGACAAGTGATCTTGAAATAAGTAACTTAGTATACGAGTACAAAGAAATAGGGTTATAACCTTAGGCCATAATCTGTCACAAATTTTGCAGGTACTCAGGGTAGGGCTTGACAGCCGTTGGAAGTCCACCTGGATATAAATAGGCCTCAGCCATAAGGGGAGGTTTTGCCAATAATCGCCACGCTCGGCAGGCGGGTTTAGCGAGCGCAGTTCGATGGTTTGACGCAGAAGACGGTGATGCCCGTCCTCTTGATCTAATAATCTTTAGCCGGCTCTTACGGCAACCACGGGTAGAGAGGGAGAGCCACGCCAAGCATGGTACCACGGTACAACGAAATTCAATAATCGAATAGACGAGAAGAAAACGAAACGTTTAATATTTATTCCTTTTTCCAGGAGTAATCTATGAAAGCACTGGCAGCTACACCTACTGCTTCGTAGCTATGAGTTTCTGCTGTCTCATATGTGTAGTATTGTGGACTATAGAATATATTATGTATAGGAAAAATAGAACAACATAAATAAATATTAAACATGTTTTAAATAATAAATTTACGACTGATAGTGATATTATTGTCGTTGCCATAATTTAATATAAGTTTCATTGTTTTGTAGAGTATAAATAGTATACTCTGGGATACTATTAGAATTTCAGAAAGTTTATATATAACTATGTTTATAAATAAATGTTTATTATAATATTACATCTACAACGGCTGAACTCATGTTATTATATTTATTTTTATATTTATTATTTATTTATTTATATTTTTTATTTATATTAAAAAGTGTGGGAAACGCTCGACCTATTCGATTTCGGACATATTTGATTTCGTGATAATGTGCGTTGTATCAATTAATAAATATGGTAAATTTAGTTGGTTATCGGTAATTATTATAAAGTTAAGCCAAATATAATGATCCTAATGTATGTGGTAGCCATTTGCTTGTTTGTTAGTTAAGATTTGAGATGTTTCATAACTTAGTTTCGAAAGCATTTTGAAGTTGTTTTGCGAATAAAATACTATTGTATACCTAAAATACAAAATTTTAGTAGGTATAGATCTGTGCTAGTTAAAAAATCTGTAATATGCATAACACATGGTCTACATAGTATATCCTATATATAGGTACATAGCTTATTTTAATAATTAATTTGATAATCATAATATTATAAGTTATGTCTACGAATATCTAAGGGCCAAAACACATCCACGCGTTGCGGTGCGGCCACGCTGAAATCGGCGGCGCGCGCAACGATGTTGGTCCGATTTTCATGACTTTACTGAAACAATGCAAATATTGATAATGTTCCTAATTTCTTATTATTTACTTTTTTTTTATGATAATGAGTAACAAGACGAGCAAATCAGGTGCCTGATGGTAAGCATCATGATTGCCCATATCAGACACAGTGCCACCCAGTTTTAATATTCAAAATTCTGCGCGGCACTGCACTGCGCCTGTCACCCTGAGATATGAGTTGTTGAATCTCGTCATGCCCAGTAATTTCGCTGGTAACATTGCCCTTCAGACCGGAACACAGTAATGTTTGCACATTACTGCTTGGCGGATGAATATAACTGGCAAAGGTGTGATACTTCCCCAGGCGGCCCCCTGCTAAAGAGACCTACCACTACAAAACTTAAGTACTTACTTAAGTACATAATAAGAAAAAAAGTTAATGGACTTAATACTTACCTAATAGTTATTCCTAACATCTCCGGAGGTTCAAAAGGCTTTCTAAATAAATGTCGTTAGAATCTTTTCGAAGCCTGATATACCTGCTTATTCGAAAATAATCACAAATATTCCTTTATCTACTTGAAGTGCTCTATATATTTTAGAAAATGATTTTCGCCGCTATTCATTATTGTAATGAATAATGGATGTACCCAGTACAATTTGTTTTTCTTCTTCTTCTTAATACTAGAAGAGCAGCGATACGTCGTCGTCTATTCATGTCGAAATTTATTGCACGATTAGGCACACGTGCGTTTTGCGACACCGCTCGCCGCAGATATCCGCGTCGCACCGCACACCGTATATTTACTTGCGTTGTGAATTTTGTTGCATAGCATGACCCAATGCTAATATCAGCGGCGGAGCAGAACGCAGAATTTGACGTTGCGGCACTGCAACGCTTGGATGTGTTTTGACCCTAAGGTCTGCCTCGATTGTGTAATGCTACTGCAATACCAACCACTGAAGATTACGGGTTCGATTCCCAGGTCAGGCAAAAAGCGCTGCTGGGTTTTCCATTAGGAATTTTCACAATGACAGCCGAGTCCGGAATTGTGCCCAGTTGATAGCAATAGGCTCCCCTCCTATTACATAGTACTTAAAAACAACTGGCCTAGTGTGAATTGTACCTACTTGGTAGGTTCACCTCTGCGTACGAAGGTGTACCAACTTTTGTTGCAAAATACGAGTAGCTCTATTTTTTCATAAATAAATTGATGTTGCTCTAAGGAAAGGCCAAGTCAAAAGTACCTACAACTGACGAGCATGTATGAAGAATGTCATGAAAGTGAACGAAGCGAATTTTGTGTATCAGGATCGTAGCGAGTGGAGCAAAATAGTCTCTACCTACCCCACCGGGAACAAGGCTTGACTGTTTGTATGTTATAAATAAAACAGCGTGCATGTGCATGCAATATTTAATGATAATAAATGTAAACAACAGCATATTATTATATTTGAAAACTGTCTACCATAATATAATAACATTATTTTGTAGCTATAAACTACTTATAAGAGTAATCGCAGATTTCTGCGGTGATAATATGCAAAACTGGTATATTAAAATTATGTTATCTTTAATGTTTATTTTACCTAGATTGATTAATTTATCATAATGATTATGCAGACATGTTCTCGTTAATTAAACAATGTTATAATGTTTTATATGATGTAGCTGTAAAATATTATAAGATTTTAATATAACATACTTAAAATATATATTTATATGTACCTACTATCCTAGAGCTTTAAGCAATGTATGAAGATAGAATGTGTTCAATGTTACCTTTATTATATACTATAAATAAACACTTTACACTGTTATGAGCGTATCCTAACCACAAGGAATTCGACACAAATCTATGAAGAAATTACCAAATCCTTCCTAAATAATCAGGATATAAATAAATACATATATTAATCAAGAGGTTCAATCCCCAGGTCAGGCAAAGTGTTAAATTGGATTTTTCCATTAGGAATTATCTCAATAACTGCCTAGAGTCTGGAACTGTGCCCGATAGATGGCAATAGGCTCGCCCCCTATTACATGGGACCAATAACATACTGGCGAAATGTGGGTGTATCTACTATGGGACTGAGTCCTGGGTACACCTCAGCCTACCCCTTCGGGAAAAAGGCGTGAATGTATGTTTTATCAGGTACCATTATCGGAGTAAACGGAAATACAAAACATCGATTTGGTAAATTTCCATAGGATTGTGTCAAACTGATAAGAAGTCCCCTTTCCTCATCATCATCATCATCTCAGCCATTGGTCACAACTGAACATAGGCCTCCTCATAAAG
Source organism: Hemistola chrysoprasaria (assembly GCA_947063395.1). NCBI lineage: Eukaryota > Metazoa > Arthropoda > Insecta > Lepidoptera > Geometridae > Hemistola > Hemistola chrysoprasaria. The sequence continues at coordinate 5,156,639 of OX346715.1, forward strand.
GGGGATTTTGCCAATACTTGCCACGCTTGGCAGGCGGGTTATCGAGCGCAGTTCGATGGTTTTTTTGCAGAGGACGCTGCTGCCCATCCTCTGGATCTGTTAGGCCTTAGCCGGCTCTTACGGCAACCACGGGTAGAGAGGGTGGCCTACTATTCTAAAGCCGGTAACTCCACGGCTAACCTATATACTCGTATATACCTGTAAGCTTAATATTATTTTTATGGAGTAAAATTTCGACATGTACCAAAAGTCAGTGCTCAGGTTTTTTTTATTGTAGTGAGTTACAAGACGAGCAAATCAGGTACCTGATGGTAAGCATCATGATTGCCCATATTAGTTTTCATGTTTTTAAATTCAAAATTCTGCGCGGCACTGCAACTGCGCCTGTCACTCTGAGATATTAGTTGTGTTGAAACTCGTCATGCCCAGTAATTTCGCTGGTAACATTGCCCTTCAGACCGGAACATAGTAATGTTTGCAGACTACTGCTTGGCGAATGAATAACTAGGTGTGGTACTTACCCAGGCGGCCCCCTGCAAAAGAGACCTACCACTACAAAAAGGTATCTAGGTATGGAACCCTACACTATGCATGCATACGTATGCCTTAACAATTTATTTATTATGAGGACGGGTTTGTGATAGGAAGTTTTTTGTATCACAACCAAATTACACCATATTTTGTGTTGTTGACTCAGATTTGAGAGTTGATTTTAATAGGCTCGTTTAGGACTTTAGGTAGATATCTAATTGAAATTAATCAAGGAGCGTTAACCCTTTACGTTATTGACCGCTTCTTGATTTGGATGTCGCAGGCCGAACCGAGGTGACTTTATTAATATACATTACGACATGTATATAAATTACAAAATAAATTGCTATGCAGGTATATATCAAGTTATCACTGGCTATTTTGCTTAAAATATTAAAAAAATATATTTCTTAAAAAAATATATTAGAGGACAAAGAATATCGTAGTTAAAACTTTTATCGCGACTTTTTAACTTAACTAATGTCGCGATTTTTTATAACCATATGCAATGGTGTTATAAGGAAAGGCCAGGTCAAAAGTACTTAAGAATGTGATGAAAGTGGAAGAAGCGAAAGCCGTATGTCAGGATCGTAGGAATAGTCTCAGTTAGTCAGTCATGGCTTTGATTTTTATATAATAGAGATTACCAATCACAAAACATAATAAAATTTATTACAAATTACATTGAATATACTTAAGGAGTATACGAGTACAATATGTAAGTACTATTAAACTAAGTCTTTTTTTATATTTAGTCACGATTAAACAGCAGTCGATGGAACCCGCTGTCTCGGTTCGATTTTGAGTCTAAATCCATCGGATCTCTTCAGAATAATATCGGCTTGCAGCTTGAATTCCTTCTCAGGGACTTCAGAGATTGCCTTGTAGTTGCGCAGAATGGTTGAGAGCAAGACTTTGAGCTTTAGGAGGGCGTATTTGCGACCTGAAACATTAGAGATTAAAGTTCTGTATCCTATGTACAAGTCTAAACTGAGCAATCATCATGATTGACTGAGTCCTGGGTACATCTCAGCCCACCCTTTTGGGAAAAGTCGTGATTATATGTTTTTTTAAGATAGTGAGTAACAACAAGACGAGTAAATCAGGTGCCTGATGGTGAACATCATGGTTGCCCATATCAGATACGGTACCACTGTGTTTTAATATCTAAATTCTGCGCGATACTGCACTGCGCCTGTCACCCTGAGATATTAGTTGTTGAAAGACGTCATGCTCAGTAATTTCGCTGGTAACATTGCCCTTCAGACCGGAACACAGTAATGTTTGCACAGTACTGCTTGGCGGATGAATAACTGGAAAAGGTGTGTTACTTCCTCAGGCGGCCCACCCCCCTCTATTTATATTTATTTTCAAAATCCATAGCCCTTCATTAAAATAGTGCCACATGATTACTTAAACATACGGCCAAAAACAGATTTTCATTTTATATTAATGTACAATTTATAAATAAGAAAGTCTTGAAAAGAGAAATTTAAATAATGCTAAACTTTTGATGGTTTCACATAGAGGACTCTGCTGGCCGTCCTCTGGATCTGATAACCCTTAGGCGGCTCTTACGACAATGCAATGCTGGTGGTAGGCTTATATGCAGCAACTGTGTATTTAAAGGCTTTTATTAAAGAAGACTAAAACACACACACACTAGATGGTTATCACTTGGGGAACGAGTAGCTCTTGGTCTAAGTTTTTTTTTTTTTTTGACATCTTCCACACACGGTCATCTACGCTAGAAGCCTGTACTATGGTAACCAGATGACTGATATACATTCTTATATACGCTTGTAACACCCAGACACAGATCAAACAGACATGTTCATGCACAAATGTTTGATCTGGCCGGGGATCGAACCCAGAGCCTGCGGCACAGAAAGCAGAGTTACTACCTACCATCTGAGCCAACGAGGCTATCAAAAACTGTAATGTAAGTACACTGAGTTTACAAGGATTTGTAAGAATGGGCATGGACATAACATAACATAAACATACATTCACGCCTTTTTCCCGAAGGGGTAGGCAGAGGTATACCCAGGACTTAGTCCCATAGTAGATACACCCACATTTCGCCAGTATGTTATTGGTACCATGTAATTAGGGGGCGAGAATGGGCATGGAATTGGCACATAATAGGCTCTAACGTCAACAGAGGCCGCCTCAAACTCATCCCGCGGGATCGGCTGACCTACTCATCATTAATATGGCCATAAATGTTTGTTAATGGCATGCGACGTGTACCTCCTACGTGTACTAATAGAGTTTTAATATGAAAACAACCTAGTTTTACGGAATGCTGTATCTATTAATATTAATCTAAAGGTATATTTATAATATCTCTATCTACTTATACTAGTATGGCTATGGGAGCTGTAGACCTCGCGAGTATCAGATTTGATGTGACTTCTCTATCATATTAATCTTTGTTTTGAATAAGCCATTTAAAAAAAAACTGCCTTATGGGCGAAAACACGACTGCCGATCTTGAGGTCCCGGGTTCGATCAGGTGGTGATGGTGGACCGGGTGGTCAGACAATGTGATTTTTTTTTGTATTTTTTGGATTTTATTTTTTCATTAGGAATTATCTCAGTGACAGCCTGGAGTCTGGAAATGTGTGTAAAAAAAACACCAAACCGGAATCTACAGTAAATCACAAAATTTTACTAGAATGGGTTGAGAAATGCGAACTGTAGAGAAGAACAGGTGAACAGACATACGAAAGCAGTTGAAACGGAGAGGCATCGCTCGCGCTATGCGCACGCACTCGATCAAAAATGTATGCTCTACTAACCCGTCCGATGCCAAGTTCCTAGTTCATTAAAATGATCTTACCAACGCAGCTCCTAGGTCCAGCGCTGAAAGGAATGTAGCTATAAAAATGCCTGTTCTGAGTGTTCTCCGGCAAGAAGTTGTCAGGATTGAATTTCTCCGGGTCCTTGAAGTGAACAGGGTTTCGGTGAACCTTGTACGTTCCGATCACGACTGTGGTGCCGGCTGGTAGGACGTAGTTTTTTGTTACTGGAATCAATACGGCGGTAATACAGCGAATTTAGAAAAATCACGTGACCGATTTAGGTGAAAAACAAGGGTAGAAGATATATAATATAGTAGGGAAGTAATTTTTCAGTTGCATAATAATATAGGTAGACAAATACTTTTTTATGAACAATCCATTAATATATAGGTAAATACAAATTATGTTGAATACAATGAAATACTTTCGAACTAGTACAAATTTTACAGATTTGCGTATGTGAAAGCTTGTTACTCTTTCAGTCCTAATCAATCAGCAGTTTTGAATAGATTTATGGATGGATGGATGTTTGTTACTCTTTCACGCCAATAATACTGAACAGATTGAGTTGAAATTTGGTATGCTGGTAGCTTAGACCCTGGAATAATAAATAGGGTACTTTTTTCCAGATATTTCCAGGAGAACGATGTCTATACGCGGGTGAAACCGCAGGACACAGCTTGTATAATATAAAGCAATCTTAAAATTGCCTTAGATAGGTAAAAGTCCTTTTTATCAGGACCTGGGACAAACATTAAGGGTTTCTTATGACGATAAGAAACTAACGTTCACAAAATATCAGTGTGGGTGACACCTGGTGCCCAATTCTTTGAAGGTACCCACGTACTTGCACACATAATATATACACACCCCCACACACTTACACATACCCCCATATATAATACACCATTTTCTATAGCCAACTGCCAGACTGCCAGGTATACTGCCAGGGTGAATTCATCAAATTTTTATTAAGAGTTAAATTACCAAATTATATATTTAGGTATAGTGTAACATAGATAACCTTTTTTCGTATAATATATAACATAATATAATATTTAGCGTCATAATGATTTAGGTCTATTAATATTTATTTTGGTCTACTTTTGTTTGTGTCATCACCTCGGAGGGGGGCGTTGGTGTCAGCGACACAGTTTTATTACTTTAGCTGGCATTATCGTTTCCTCGCCTTAATTTGTATATTATCGGTTTCCGAAATAAAGGTTTTCTTATTATTATTATACCTATCTTCACATCAAGTTTCAGTTTTCTAGCAATGATCGGCACTGGAGGGTACATCCTCAAAGCTTCCAAGATAACCCTCTCGAGGTACTTCATTTGAAGTGTGTCAGCGAAGGTGGCTGGTCGGTCGGAGTCACCGAAGATTTCGTAAAGCTCGTCATACACTCTTGCTTGGATATCGTGGTGGATGCCGAGTAGGCAGAGAACGAAGCTGGAACCAGCTGCTGTTGTGTCGTGGCCCTAAATAATAGAAAAATGTTACAGAAAATGCAACTTAAAGGTGCCGCTTATCGTATTTTAGTATGAAAATTCAAACGTCTGTATGCAGCGATGTGCGGGAGCAATATATCTCAATGACAGCCTCCAATCTGTCAGGCCGATATCATGGAGCTATAACTATAATACTTATTATTGTATTTTTGTCTGGTCCAGTAGTTGTGACCCTGCCTTCAAACTAAAATTCCCGAACGAATTTCGGGTAGTAAAGTGGACTCCTTTTCCGCACTTAGACTCTAATCTGGTCCGTTGTGCGTGGAATTTCGGGTAGATGAAACGTTTATGCGTATGAGCACGTACATTTGATCTTTATTTGTCTATTATAAGCATATAAAGGCAGGCATATGTAAACATATCAGTCATTTGGCTACAATAGAACAGGATTCTGGGCTATTTAAAGAAGGTCGTGCGTGGAAATTAATCCATATTAAAAAAATAAACTTACTTCAAACATAATTGTGTCGACTTCTTCCTTGATTTCGTGATCGGTAATTTTATTAGTGCCATTTTGAGCGGATTCAATCATCAGATCCAAAAATGCTAAGCGCTTTTTTTCACCTACAAAATATTAATATAATTAATCACATTGATGAAGATAAGGTTTAGGAATTTAAAACAAGACCTTGAAACTGATATGTGAATTTTTTTTGTAAGTCTAGAACTGGTATAGGCTCAAAATATCTGTTAGCATTTAAAATAACCTGTTTTCATTTTTTTCCTTTATTTGGCTTATATCTTATACGGGCGACACCAAAAAAAAATAATCTCGCTTGGAACAGACAAAAATTAATACGAAATTTACTTTATCACCAATTCAATGTTCAAATAATATTAATGTACCCACATTAGAGGAAAGGAGGCATATTTGCTATACTGCTAGTATTTTGAAAGAAAGAAAAATGATTCATTTACTGCACACAAAAAATTAGCCTAAAAAGGCTAAAGGCATGACTTAAACTAACATCGTGAATGCTGCGAAATGGTGCTAACTCAGCATAATGCAGGTTGTTTTGATTCCAAACCGAGATTTCTCGTAAACTAGTGATGCCATCCTATTATTAGGATGGCATCAATGACTGTTATATATTATGATAAAAGAGATTTGACGATATATTTTCACGGTTAGTCTGTAACTTTTTCAGTTCGCATGAGATCAAATTCTGAAGCAGTCTTCTGATGTGTGTAAGCACAATGCTCAATTTTTTGATTTATTCCTAATCATCATCATCATCATTTCAGCCATGGCACGTCCATTGCTGCTGAACATAGGCCTACCCCTTAAATTTCCATCTAGTCCGGTTGTAAGCGCCCTGCATCCAGCGTGATCCTGCTTCTTTATTACATCGTCTGTCGACATTGTGGGTGGACGTCTTACGCTACGCTTGCCGGTTCGTGGTCTCCATTCGAGAACTTTACAGCCCCATCGGTTCCTTGCTAATACTTATTATTAAAAAATTATAGAACCCGACTGCTTTAGAAAAATATTAACTGAAAAGCAAAAAACTAACTTTCTCAATGCAGAGGGGAGAAGCTAGTCTACGCACTAAATCTACTTAATATAATATATATTTCTAAAGCAGTCGAGTTTTATATTTTTAGGGTTCCGTATCTCAAAATGAAAAAAGGAACCCTAATAGGACCACTTTGTTGTCAGTCTGTCCGTCTGTCAAAACACTTTTTAACGGGAACGCGTGGAGGCATTAAGTTGAAATTGATATCAACTACTCAAATCTGCGGCCCTTGGTGGCTGTAAAAAAATCATACTTCTAAGTTAATACAATCAAAAGTTATGGCGATTTTACTGCATATTTCTACTACTTTGCGCAAGGAACTTATTGATGGCGCTGTATGATTGGAAGCGTTTTGTTCCGATATCTAGGTATGGAACCCTACACTATGCATACATTATATGTATGCCTTAACAATTTATTTTAATAATTTAATGGCGCGGAATAGGGCATACTCGTAGCTCTACACTTTACTAGTACTGGTACTTAGTAGGCAAGTTCTCGGATGAAAACCAGCTTCATATCTAGTTAACTACTTAATATTTCAAAGTGATATTCATGACGATCTGCACATTGCATGCTATATGTATGTATATAATTAACAACCTTAACTTTATAATATAATATAACTTAATAATTTCTTTATATATATATTTCTCTATTTGGGTTCCTAAGGACGATTTTCGAAAAAAAGGTACCCTATGTCACTCCCACAATTGAGACGAATCAAATGACACGTCCATCATGCCGTTTAGGCTGTTGTGTTCTGTAGCTGTAGGCCGTGCCAAAGAAACCTCATACATACCCACATACAAACGTATACATTGTATACATATTCTCGAACAACATAACCCTCCGTCTTCGCAGTCAGGTAAAATTTATACCAATTTCAGGATTATGGTATTAAACTTTACGTAAATTGTTATAAGATGATAGTTTTTTCACATTCACTTTGACTTAACTGATTAATTATAAGAATTAATCAGTAATTAGTTAAATAAATAAATTGATACTATACCTATCCGATTGCCTGTGGTTACTATTATGGAATGATAGTCATTTGGATCTTAGTGTTACTTTCAACTTAATTTTTTTGGAATACCATTTTGGAAAATACTTTACTTAAGTCAATCTAATGACCGGTCTTTGAGAGTGGCTCTTTTAATATATAATAATATAATTTAGAACTTCTTTTTCAAAATACCTGCACCACATCTCAAAACCGGATTAGGTACTTCCATTTTTTGTTTAACCCTTAAATACCGATTTTTAGTTGCTTTTTATATCTTAAAGAGTGTTAGAATATTATTATTGAATCAATAACATTATGGTATCATTCCTTTACACCTAGCCGCAAATAAAATATAGGCCCAAAACCAGTAGTATTATTATAAATATGCTTCTCAATAACATTATGTACATTTTAACAAAGAAAAATTACTTTTAGTCTAGAACATTAAATTTAAGAAACCAGATTGGAAAAACATTTTTTTTGTTAAAACAGGTTTATGGAATAATAAAGATTTTCAATTCAAAACACTACAAGAGAACAAGTTCCTTAAGTAAATTATGCAATAACACCTAAGTAGGAACTACTTAAATCGGGTGTTAACCAATTCAAAAATAAAATAGATAAATCTATGTAGGTATATTTTGAGCCTAGAAAAAAGATTGATAAGTATAATGTATGATGATTGATTATATTTGTAATCAATATGATAAAAAAGAGATCCTGTTTTAACGCTACAAACGCCACGGACCCTTTGAATATTAAGGGGATTGCTCTGGATTGGCTCTGGATCTGGATTTGCGTGTAAACATATTTGGATAAAGAAAGCCGTATGGTTCATGGTTTTTTTATATTAAAAAAAAACATTTACATAACCTGAAAACTATTTTTTACAATTTTCATATATACGCAGAAACTATAAGGTTTTCATGAAACAAATTTGTTGAAAATATATTTGGTTTCGCAAATGCGGCCTGGATCGAGCGAGCCAATTACAAACAATTGAGAGGAAAATTATTCTCTGTTTCTTCATATTTGTGCATTTTTACTTCGTATGGACGAGCTTAAGCAACAAATTTCTTATATGTGTCATCGCAAAGATTCTTCTCTGCTTGCAATTATGGTGCGCTGTAGCATGGTGAAATCGTCCTAGGCTGTCTATATACGTCATCATAATCTATTTACGCGCAACCGCTGGCTGGTTTACTGCATTTGTTTGCGTGATAATAATGTAAATAAAATATGTGCTCCACCAAGCAGGTACAGCACAATCCCCGCAAAAATAACAAAAAAAATATAACATGTTTAGAAGTATAGCATAGGCCATTTCTTATTGGTATTAAATGTCGAGAACCCGTCGTGCAAAAATCTGTTCCAAGCCGCGAGTCTGGTACCGCCGCAATATAGTCTGGTACTATGTAGTTAGTTGCATGGCAACCGTAGGCCGACCGCGTGATGCCAGTGTTAGGTAAAAAGCTAATCGAATAACAACAGATACGTGCGTGAAAGCGATAGCTTTTCATAATTTAGGCATGTATTTACAATAATTTTAGGTATTTATGTATCAGCATTGCGTGTTTCTATTTTTTTTTTTTTTTTAACACAATAAAGTGGACAACAGCGCTTTGTTCGAATGAAAAACTATGGAGTCGATTACATTTTAAATATTTTTGGATAATATTATCCGAACATAAATATATTTTTTTTACATAAATTAAGGTTTGGCATTAATTACCTAGTGGATTGAAAACATTTTAAACATTGAATTAAATATTTGTTTATTTTATCTCAATAACGCACTGTGCATTATAATATTATACTTTTTGTTTCTAATTGGTTTACATTGCATGGTCCTCGTTAATTTTACATTTATGATAACATTTTAATATTTTTGTGACGTTCGACTATTTATTAAGAGTATAAAAGTAATCATATCACGTATCAATTTAGAATAATATCGTCAAAGACCCTTTCTACGTGCTAGAATTAGGCCCACGAACCTATACACACTATTAAACCGAGATTCTATCATGTAACTTAATTATCTTTACAAACATAAATACATTTTAATTTTAAAACTTTTTGACCCTTTTAAATTTTAATTCTTGTAATATATATATTGTTAGCTATCACTAGTTAGAAGAGGGGATAGGACGGCCGAACGATATAAAAGCGGGCGATTTCTAGCGCTCGAGCGCTCTCCGAGAGCAGCACATAGGCTACCACACCTATGCGCTGGAAGAGGAAAAACACCTCCGTGTAGTTATCCGGGGTGTTCCGAAAGAGCTCGCCAGTGACTTAATCACTGACGATCTCAAAGAACAGGGCTATCCCATCAAAGAAGTCCACCGTCTCTATAGCGGAAGGGATAAAACCCCTTTTGACCTTATCTTGGTGGTCCTTGACAAGACCCCAGAGGGGAAGGCCATCTTCAATCTGAAGATGGTCTGCAACCTCTCGGGGCTCTCTGTTGAGACTCCCCACCGAAACGGTACCCCCGCCCAGTGCCACAGATGCCAATACTACGGGCACTCCGCCCGTTTCTGCTTCGCCCGCCCTAGGTGCGTTAAGTGCCTAGGCGATCATAGCACGACCGAGTGCTCCCGCACTCGGGATAGCCCTGACCCTCCTTCCTGTGTTCTATGTGGGAACCAGGGACACACTGCGAACTATCGCGGCTGTCCCAAGGCCCCTAGAACCAGAGGGCCACAGAGACAAACTCCGTCTCGCCGCCCTATTCCTCCCCTCATTCCGCGCTATCAAGGGATCAGCCCTAAGCTGACCTCAGCGCCCTCGAACCCGGCACCACAATTCGTGCCCGCACCCCTACCCAAAACCAACGCTTGGTTTAGTAAGGAGCGCTCAGCCCCCCTGCCAACCAAGTCTTCACCCCCTGCAACGGCTCCCGCCCGAGCAGAAATTCGCCCTCCCAAGCCCCTCTTGGCCTCCCCACAGGCCCTTCCCCGAGGTAATCCGGATATTTCCTCGCTTATGTCGCTCATTATGAGTGTCGATATCGACGCTGTTTGCGAACTCAGCCGCAAACTGTCGATGGCCCCAAACGACCCCGTCCACATAGTTCAGGTCATGGCTGAACACAGGGACTTGATCCGCACGATCAAGTCCACCTTCGCCCCCCTCTCTTAAGTACTTCCATTATGGATAGTACACCTAAGAGAGTTAAACCCCACTCCCTTTCGTTGGCATTTTACAACGCCAACGGGTTAGGCTCCGGATCGGATAAGGACCAACGGGCTCTTATCCGAGAATTCCTCTCGTCCCACCAAGTAGACATCCTTCTTGTGAGCGAGACCTTTCTAAAACCAAGCAAGAGGGATCCTAAGATCGCAAACTACTTGCTGGTTCGTAATGATAGAACTGACGCTGTAAAAGGCGGCACTCTTATCTATTACAAAAGGTCTCTTCACTGTATTCCTATAACCACTCCTCTTCTTACCGATCTCGAAGCGTCTTGTTGCCGTATCGCGATGTCCGGCCATCAGCCCATTACTATTGCCTCTTGCTACCTCTCCGGTAACAAGAAAGTTCACAGGAGTGATTTTGAGTCCCTCCTCTCCCTTGGAGGCGCCGTCATTTTGGCCGGCGACTTCAATTGCAAACAAACCCTCTGGGGCTGTAATAGATCAAACGTGAACGGTCACGATTTGTACTCTCTTTCGGAGGACCTCAACTTTGAGGTCATTGCTCCCAGCTCCCCAACCCGCTACCCTCCAAACCCCGCCCATAACCCCGAAGTGCTCGATATAGCGCTCCTAAAGAACGTAACACTCCAGTTACGCTCTTTGGAAGTACTACACGAGCTCGACTCTGACCACCGACCCGTCTTGATGAGACTAGGCCCTGACCCTTCCGACAGACTGACTCGAACCAAAACGGTAGTGAATTGGAAGCATTTAGGAGAAACCCTAAAGGCCATCCATTCACCCGCTCTGGACCGAATCCCTGACGACATAGTTACCCCCGACGATGTCTCCCGCTCGATCGATGCTCTCACTAGTCACCTCCACACCGCCATCGGTGGCTCCTCCAGGCAGGTACCAGCCGAGGATGACCGACGCTGGGCCCTGCCTGAGGATGCGAGGAAACTACTGAGAGCAAAGAACGCAGCCATTAGAGCATACGACTACAGTCCCACTGAAGTTAACAGAGTCAATCTACGGTACTACGAACGAGCAGTTCGTACCCGTATGAGTGAACTCCGCAATCAGAGGTGGGAAGATTTACTTTCGGGGCTCGAGCCCACTCACCAGGCTTACTGGCGGTTGGCGCGAGCCCTGAAAAATGACACTGTAGTCGCAATGCCTCCCTTGACCCGACTCAATCTCCCTCCCGCGTTCGATGACGATGAAAAGGCCGAATGTCTGGCCGATAGCCTCGAGGCGCAATGCAGCCCCAGTCTCGATCAAGTTGACCCTGTTCACCTCGCTGCGGTGAACAGCGCAGTCGAACTTAAATCCTCCCTACCCCCCTCCGACCCCATTGAGCCTATAAAGGCTTGCGAGGTTGAGTCGATAATCAAGGATCTCCACGCCAGGAAAGCTCCTGGTGCGGATGGCATCACTAATAAAGTGATCAAGCACTTTTCAACCCCCTTAGTCTACCTCTTAGTCAGCATCTTCAATGCTGCTATGAGCCATTGTATTTTCCCCGACGCTTGGAAGACTGCCGACGTCATCGGCATTCACAAGCCAGGCAAAAAGGCATCAGAGCCTTCTAGCTACCGCCCTATTAGTCTCCTCGGCTCGCTGGGGAAGATCTATGAACGCCTCCTCGTGAAGCGTCTCTGGTCAGTCACTAGGTCCCTTAACCTCCTTCCTAACGAGCAGTTTGGCTTTCGAGCCAAACACTCGTGTGTTCAACAAGTACACCGCATCACGGAGTACATCTTAGAAGGTTTTAACATGAAACCGACCCACTTCCGCCCTCACCCTCAAGGGACTATAGCGGTCTTTCTGGACGTGGCGAAAGCATTCGATAAGGTGTGGCACAACGGCCTGATATACAAGTTATATCAGTTCGGTGTGCCGGACCGTCTTGTACTCATCATACAAGATTTTCTCAGGGCTCGAAACTTTCGCTATCGCGTCGAGGGAGACCGCTCTTCTCCCCACCCCATTGGAGCTGGAGTCCCTCAGGGCTCTGCGCTCTCTCCTCTTCTCTACTCGCTATATACCAGCGACATCCCTCGATCTCCACTCGTAGAGATAGCTCTCTTCGCTGACGATACCGCTCTCTATACCAGAGGGTGGAACAGCGCCCACTTGATCGGCCGACTTCAAAAAGCCCTTCGCTCTTATGGCGATTGGTTTAAGAAGTGGGCCATCACGGTTAACCCGGATAAAAGTACAGCAATGTACTTTCATCCCACTAAACCTAACCCGAAGAAGCTATCTCTTAAGCTTCACAACCAGCCTGTCCCCTGGGCCTCCCATGCAAAGTATCTTGGCGTGACCCTTGATCGTCGACTCACCTTCGCGAAACACGTCCAGATCGTCCGAAACCGAGCGGCTTACTTCTTAGGCCGTCTCACCCCGCTCCTATGCCAGCGCAGTAAGATGTCCCTTAGAAATAAGGTGACACTTTACAAAACTTGCATACGCCCCGTCATGACTTACGCCTCAGTTGCGTTCGCTCACACGTCCCCCGTCATCTTGAACCAGCTTCAAGTCATCCAAAACCGTTTCATTCGCAAGGCAGTCGGCGCTAGCTGGTACCAGCGAAACGCCGACTTGCACTGCGACCTGGAACTTCCCTCAATCCTTCAATTTATGAAGGATTGCTCCCGCCGCTACTTTGACGCGGCTCCCCACCACCCCAACCCCCTCGTAGTCCAAGCCTCGAACTACTCGATAGTTCAAGCTGGAACTCTTCCCCTCCGTAGACGCCCTCGCAACGTCCTGGACGACCCGGACGACTCTATCGCCGCCGTCACATCGGCGGCGCTAGGTTCGCCCAATCCTACCAATATACGCAACAGACGCTCCGTTTTCGGTACTGGTGTCGGATACCAGATCCACCAACTCACACAATCACAACACCGACCTCGCCGGCGAGGTCGAAGATCTCTCAGATCCTTCAGATCGGTTAGTTTCTCTCCAAATAATCAAACAGATCAAACCATTGATAGGGCCCTAGGACACTCCCCTTCTGGGGTGCCAGGGCAAGTCTGACCCCACGTATTCTGGCGACGGCCCAAGCCGAGGTTCGTACCGTCTAGGTGCCCTTGTGCTAGTCGCCCTTAAACTTTGGGTCGAGCGCCTCCTGCGCTCACCACTGCCCGGTAAAGCTGTAGAGGCCATCTGAGGCCAACAGCATAGGTCATTTAAAAAAAAAAAAAAAAAAAAAAAAAAAAAAAAGCGCTCGAGCGCACTTTGCCTTCAGCCGTTGTCGAGGAAACATCATCCTGACATATTTTTCGCGTCATAGTTTTGTGTCGAATCTCTGCCCAAATTCGTCTAGAAATTGTATTTTCGATTATTTTGTTTTTATCAAAATTGTGAATCAGTTGGAATTTATTAATTCTTAGTTTTTTTATAGTTTAATTAGTTTGAAGTTTACAAGAATATAATATTTATATATTTATATTTGTAATATTTATATATATATTATAAAAGTTAAATAGTATAAATGTGATTAATTTATTAAAAAAAATTAAATATTTAAATCACTAAATATTTTAGTGCATATAAGTCTACTCCAATGCTCCTATGTTCGCCCGCGTCGCTTAGTGTCAAATTTAACATTGAACTTCATAGGGTGAAAAATCTTTCAATCCAAATTAGGCTTTAAAACAATCAGGTAGATAGAGTTTAAATTCAAATAATAGAAATTCAGTAGATGTCAGTAGATGTCAAAGCGCGGAATTGTCAGTGATGGACACTTTTTTGTGAAGCTTGTTCAGGGATTGTGGATCTGTAGAAGAAAGCGATTCAACGTCATTGATTAAATGCTATTAAAAGCACGGGTCATTTTGGTATTCTAAAAATACCTTATAATGTCAGGCTAACGACCAGGGATTTCAAGAATGGTGCATTTCAAGAACTTCATCTTACAATTTAATGGATTCGGGGACCGAGACCTACCTGTACAATAACAAATTAAATTATTGGAAATAGGATTATTGAAGTTAACTGGGATTATTAATCTTATTATCTATAACATTTGTACGCCTTCTAGGTAAAACATGCGGATAACTACTGACAGTTGTGGAGATAATATGATAAGACCATTTTAATGTAACCATGTTTATACAAATAATTATTTTTTTTTGATTTTGATTTGATTTTTGATAATATGGTATAATCAACTTTCCCGAATGTAATGATAGCATTGCAAATCTATACTAATATTATAAAGGGAGAAACTTTGTTTTTTATTTGTTTTTTTATTTGTAACGAATAGGCTCTGAAACTACTGGATTTCAAAATTCTTTCACTTATGGAATGAATAATTCAGTGTGAAGGCTATATGAGATTTCGAAAAAAATCTGCGATCCGTAAGAAAACTGCAACATTGTCAACCAAGATGTCACATAATTACCACATTCATTAATTTGCGTGCGCTGTGAAATCTATTGATGGTAGAATAAAATAATGTACTAGGGGTTTGTAGTACTTATCAATGTCTACAAAATAGTCCACGGTCATTGTTTCCATCTATTTTAGTTTAGTCACAATAATCGAAGCAGTCATTAACTTTCATGCGCTGGGAAAACTATTTATTGGTGGTAGAATAAACTAATGTACTAGGGGCATCTATTTTGGTTTAGTCACAATAATCGAAACAGTTATTATATGCATGCGCTGCGAAAAGTACTGGTGGTAGAATATGTACTAGAGGTTTGTAGTATTTACCAATATCTACAAAATAGTGAACGGACTTTATAAATATACATATATTTTGGTTAAGACACAATTATCAAAACAGTTATTATATGCATGCGCTGGGCAAAGTTTGGTGGTAGAATAAAGTAATGTACAAGGGATTTGTAAAACTTATCAATATCTACAAAGTACATTATATTCATCTTTTTGCGTTTACTATTAATATTATCAAATATAATATTAGTAAAAGATAATTTTTCATGGTGTGAAAACTATTGGTAGTAGAATAACGTAATGTACTAGGGGTTTGTAGTAATTATCAATATTTCCAAAATAGTCCACGGAAATTATATCCGTCTGTTTTGGTTTAGTCACAATAATCGAAGAAGTCTTTATATTTATGCGGTATGAAAACTATTGGTGGTAGAAATAATATACTAGGGGTTTGTACTACTTATATCTTCAAAATAGCCTGCGGAAAATTTATACACGTGTTAAGGTTTGGTCACTGTGACAAAAATAGTCATTAATTTGCGTGCGCTGCGTAAACCATTAGGGTTATATCTATAAAAATACAATGTATTACGAATTTACTCCTGTTAAAACGTTCACTATACCTACTTCTGCTACCCGTGCGAAGCAGGGGCGGGCGGCTAGTATAATATATAAGTCTGATGATATCAAAGGCCACAGAGTGAACGAAATTTTTCAAAATGAAAATTAATAAAAAACTGTCTTCGTTCAACAATATCACAGAACCGTTTAAATTCATAGTCGATAATGGCGATTGAAAATCTCCCAAGATGTTCTGAACGATTTTGTATAAAAAAAGTTATAAGATTTGCTATTTAAACTTATTGTACTTTAAGCAATGAGTCTGGCATGTGAAGTGATCCTGTAGGATAAAGTCAAGGTGCTCCATGTTGTTGCAATATTGTGATATTGCATAAGAAATTGAAGTAAAAGGATAGCAAAAAGGTCGATCTGATCGATTCGACTTCTGTAAAAGAAAAAAAATATTTTAAATGTAAGAAAAAGGGTACAGGAAAGGGGCCGTGAGAATTTCATTGCCTAGGGGCCCTGATAGGGTTAATCCGGCTAATGACTGGTCTTTGAAAGTAGTTGTCTTATCAGTTGTAGTGGTAGGTCTCTTTTGCAGGGGGCCTGGGGAAGCTTTGCCAGTTATTCATCCGCCAAGCAGTAATGTGCAAACATTACTGTGTTCCGGTCTGAAGGGCAATGTTACCAGGGAAATTACTGGGCATGACGAGTTTCCCTAGGCAAAAACTAATATCTCAGGGTGACAGGCGCAGCGCAGTGCCGCGCAGAATTTTGAATTTTAAAATACTGGGTGGCACTGTGTCTGATATGGTCAATCATGATGCTTACCACCAGGCACCTGATTGTCTGGTCTTGTCACTCACTATCATAAAAAAAAGTTAACTTACACTTTCGTCTAAATGATCCGAGTAATAAAATATGACCTATGTATGTTAAGAACAGTAAATACAAATTTGCAAATCTTATTTCAAAATACCTGCACCACATCACCAAACAGGATTAAGAACTTCAATTTTGCGTTAAACCCTTAATTATTTATACTCAGTAATCATTTTCAGGTGCTTTTAGTGATATAATATGGATATACCTATAGATTATGGTATTATTTATTTACCCCTAGCCGATCATTTACTCTGTCACATAGCTGTAGTTAATGATTGATAGACGTATGTTGTTAATTTTTTTTCAGATTGTTGTAAAACATTTTTATTTACTATAAACAGTATACCTACTTACTAATGTTTAAGTTAAATTGGACCCAAAAACATATGTACATAAATTAATCATCAACCTATTAATATATTATGTGTCTTCATTTGAACAGCGTCAAAACAAAATTAATAGCATTAATTATATTATCTGAAGTTTATGTTTATTTCTACAACTGGATAAGCCTCGCGGATTATTAATGAAATAACTAACTTATTAGGTTTTTTAATAATAAATACCGAAGTTTTAGGATGTTGGTTCAGTAGTCTCAATGTCAATATCTAAAAGTTAATAGGGTCAGGTGAGAGCATTTCTGAGCATAGTGGCAAATGTAATATTTGGTCCTTAATGATTATTTTGGAAGTCCCCTCTGGTAATGGTTCATTTACTAATGAAATCTATGGTAAAATCAATTTACTCCGCACAGTGAGACTGTAGGCATTTTCGAAATAATAAATTGTGGCTACTTATTTACGTGTACCATCATCATTTTTGTAGTGGTAGGCCTCTTTTGCAGGGGGCCACCTGGGGAAGTACCACACCTTTGCCAGTTATTCATCCGCCAAGCAGTAATGTGCAAACATTACTGTTTTCGGGTCTGAAGGGCAATGTCACCAGCGAAATTTCTGGGCATGATGAGATACAAAAACTAATATCTCAGGGTGACAGGCGCAGTGCAATGTCGCGCAGAATTTTTAATTTAAAACACTGGGTGTCACTGTGTCTGATATGGGCAATCATGATGCTTACCATCAGGCACCTGATTTGCTCGTCTTGTAACCCAATATCATAAAAAAAATATCCTACAATTGCCCCACCTACCCAATTAGGATTTTACTTACCAATATCGTTTTCATCGTTGAAATCTAAATCGTCTCGATATCCCTTGAACACGGTATCTGAGAGAGTTTTAGCGTTGTTTGCTAAAACATCGTCTTTTGAATCAACTCTGGTCAATTCTTCAATAGTAGGTGGGATGAAACCTCGGGCTTTGTTCTCTTCGTATATTTGCTTTTTGTTTTTTATAACCTGGTCAAAAATTAAAGATACTTTTTACTCTAAATTTCTATATAGCCATCTTGAATGGCTCTCTTGAAGGTTTGGAATCTGAAATATTCCTCAAGAGATCTCCCTTTTATTTTGGCTATTAACCAACAAGCTGGTAGGGTCAGCCTTCCCAATTATGCGCCTCTACTTTTTTCTGTTCCTTACCTTTTTCTTCGGACAACTCACATTCTTTCGTGTCTTTTAGAGACCATTTCATAGCAAATTTTATTAAAAGGATATCTGTGGGCCGTCATCTAAATTACGTAATATGCCAGACATCAGTAGAGGTACGAATCATCCCAATGCAGAATAATTGACCAGAACTACCTATGATAAAGTATTTATGCATACCTTATTATCATTACCTTGTTGGTAAGTCCGTGTATGATCCTCAGGAGCTTCTCTTGATTTTTGAAAAAAGCTGTGAGTTTAAAAATGGCGTCAAAGCGCAACCAAAATTTATAATGCCTCTGATGAATGATGTCACACATTCTGAAAATTAAAAGAAACTTTTAATTACGGTGTATGAGACCACCGTTACTAATAACCTCGTAAAATTATAATTGAATGAATATAATGTTTATTTAGTCAAAGTTTTAGGTTGTTGATGTTGAAAAGGAATGAAAATGTCCATGGATCCACAAGTGGATCTAAAAGGAATAATAAGTGTCCATGGATACAAGTGGAGCGAAACTGTGGATCGTAGTGGAAAGTGCTGCCATCTTTCGGACGGCTCGGCCAAACATCAGCTCTAGGCTTTAGATTCCATTGAACGTCGTGCTCGAATAGGTGATTAGAGACTAACCGAGTCTAAACTACACAGTCTCGCACATCGACGTTCAGGTGCCAGTCTGTGCGTATTTTACAAAATCCATCACGGAGAATGCGCCACAGAGCATGAGTTAATTCCACCATCGCCCTTCTCCTACCGAACCACTAGCTTGTATGAAGCGATTTGCCTCATCATTTGTCATGAGGACGGGGAAGCAGTGGAACTAGCTTCTGTCGTCCGTTTTCCCCGAAAACTATAACGTGGGTTTGTTAAGTAAAGATTGAATAGGTTTTTAATGAACAAGCGTGCTTCAACGAATGCCGCATCATCACTTACCAGCAGGTGAGATTGCGGATTGAACGTCTGTTTAGTCCAACACATAAAAATGGAGCCAAAGTTTTCTGTCGCGTCGTTGTTAATATGAGACGTAAATAATTTTTAATAAGAGATAACTCATTAGTCTTAGTCATAGGCTAGATTTTAATATAAGTAGAGCACATTTATAACTTGCTTTCCTCTAGAATATTGAAAAAAATAAATAAATAGAAACTAACTTCATAACTGCCATTGCATAATCAAAACCAGAAGCATCTTGCGTTGTCCTGGTGATTCCCATAGCGGTTTCTGAAACGCATAGAAACAAACACATCAACAATTTATGATGATCTAGCAACTAGAAAATCACTAATTTAATAAGAAGCAAAAACCGTCTAAAAGTGTCTATGAGAAATCAAAGCTGAAACCCTGCGATGGTCACGATGCCGTTGTTATTAACATTAACATATAATCACGACTTTTTCCTGAAGGTAGAGACAGGGGTGTACCCAGGAATCAGTCCCATAGTAGGCACACCCACATTTCGACAGTATGTAATTGGTTCCATGTAAAAGAACGCGAGCCTATTGCTATCTACCGGGCACAGTTCCACACTGACATACAGATAATTCCTAATGGGAAAATCCTATATCTAACACTGTGGTGGCGAGTATTGGCAAACCCCTACTTTATGGAGGAGGCCTATGTTCAGCAGTGGACTTGTTACGGCTGAGAAGAAGAAGAACACTTTGCCTGACCAGGGCAACGAACCTGGGGCTGAGGTTCCGATTATGAGTGACTGGCAGTCGAGCTTGCGCCCACTACGCCACGGAGGCCGTTGTATTAGTATGTCGTTATTATCATTATCGTCAACCGGAAGACATTCACCGTTAAACATAGGTCTTCGCTTCATTATATGCCGTTTGCATTCATCGCGAGTCTTAGATTCCAATAGCTCGTCTCGTCAGTCTACATCGTGTTGTCCTACGCTACATATTCCCGTCCTTAAAATATTTCGTCCGATTGTCGATTCTGCTATAAATGTGTCTTTGTCTGCACCCCACACTATTTATGTAACATTTTCACCAGTTTCCAGGATAACTGGTAGAAAATGCTATTTTAGCATTAAGTTAGTCCTAGCGTTGTAATAATAATAATAATATATAAATAAATGTGGTTTGCGCAGCGACATTTTGGACTTGCTATTTCTTCGAGCAATATGTTTCTAGTTCTTTTGCTATACCTGTTTGGTTTTAAAACTGTATTTAGATTGATAGATAGACTTTATTGGTACACCACAAACAAGAAAACCTAAGCATTCATAAAACTAGTGTAACAATAGGTGTTTTTTTCGCTAAGATCGATCTCTTCCAAACAGTCGTGCAGGGACCTATTACCTATTTTTAATTCCGATTCCGTGAATTATTCCTATATTCTGTAAATTATTTCTATTATGCCAATATATGCGGAAATCGAATGCATTTACTTAATTACTGAACAATACTAACTTATGTATGATTGAATTGATTTATGCAACAAAATCGTTAAGTCATTATTACACCCCACTCATTGTCCATTGATAAAAAAAAACTGTTAAGGAATACGGATGTATACGTAGTGTAGTGTTACTGTTCTGGGATTTTTTTCTATAAATAAAATCGTTTTATAAAAAACTTATGAGTATAAAATAAAATTTGGATTTTATTTTATGTGATTAAATATTGAGATTCGAACCTTGCCTTACGCCACGTTAACGTTAGAGTTGATGACAAAATTTAGATAGGTGTACGCATTTCATACGCGCAAAGTATGGAAATATGCAGTAAAATAGCCATAACTTTTAATTGCTTTAACTTAGAACTAGGACTTTTTTACAGCCACAAAGGACTTGAGTATTTGATATCAATTTCATCTTGATACCTCCACGCGTTCCCGTGAAAAAGTGTCTTGACATTAGTAGGATGTGGAAACACAGTAGTAGTTTTGTAGTGGTAGGCCTCTTTTGCAGGGGGCCGCCTGGGGAAGTACCACACCTTTGCCAGTTATTCATCCGCCAAGCATTAATGTGCAAACATTACTGTGTTCCGGTATGAAGGGCAATGTTACCATCGAAATTACTGGGCATGATGAGATTTAACAACTCATATCTCAGGGTGACAGGCACAGTGCAGTGCCGCACAGAATTTAAATTTTAAAACACTGGGTATCACTGTGTCTGATATGGGCAATCATGATGCTTACCATCAGGCACCTGATTTGCTCGTCTTGTTACTCGCTATCATAAAAAAAAAAAAAAAAAAAAAAAAACATATTTAACATTAAATTTGTCGTTAGGACCTCTTCTCATTCTGAAACTATATAGGTGGGTGAGCGCAAATCGCGAGATAACGTTAATCGACGTGTTTTCTCGATTTCAAACGTCAAATGTCACATTTGCGATAGTCATAAGATGCTAGCATGCACGCATCTGTCGATTTAAGCCAGAACTACATCTGGCACACGTGTGCCACGTACGCCGATCTGGACGCGTCGGAGCCCATACATTATGTATGGCGACTAGCTGTTTAGAGCTACATTACATACACGCCTAATGCGTGTGCCAGATGTAGCTCTAAACAGCTAGTCGCCATACAAAATGTATGGGCTCCGATGCGCCCAGATCCGGCGTACGTGGCACACGTGTGCTAGATGTAGTTCTAGCTTAATACTCGTACATCGAAATGGATTTGTCTACGGTCCATATATATATTTATGTGGAAACACCGCTAACGTTCATTCATTTTCATATGATTTGGTCCGTTTGGTTTGGATATGTAAAATGCATATAATTCGTTGCATATATACGGACCGGAGTCGACAAAATTAGTCGCTTCATGTGTGAGATATCTCGTTGTTTAGCATCTTAGGCCTGCAGATCCTCTTAATTTAAGTATTTATGATAATTGACGGAGTATTACTATAATATTCAATGTTTTATTTCCAATTATCAGTACCACTTGACAACGTAGCCCGATTACCACGTCGTCTCATAATATAGATATTTGACGACCCCTTGGCGCTCGGCCACTGTTACAATATTATGAACTTAAAATGGCCACGTAATCCATAATGTAGTGACTCCAGCAATAAAATTGGTACAAAACGTTTCCGTTCTGTTGAGACTCTTATTCTAATAAGAACTGTCGAATGGGATAGATCTACAGATGTCATACCTAATAGAATGTCAACAGTAACGCCGCTCATGTAGTCGTGGACATCGAAAGTTTTCCCAATTTCCGGCCGCAGTTTTTCCACGACGTTTTTGCTGTTATGGTTGAAGACGCTCACAAATGATTTTAGAATGTTTATGTGAAAAGTGGGAGCGATCATTTTGCGATGGGAGCGCCATTTTTCACCTGCAAGAAACTAGTTTTAAGTAGTTATCAATAAAAGATAAGATTTACTGCCGCATACGTGCAAACTGTGGAATGATCTCCTTGCTGTGGTCTTCCCATTAAGTTACAAAATGGGGCTCTTCGAAAGGAGAGTGAATAGAATGATGGTCGGGTCGGCAACATGCTGGCAATAGCCCTGGTGTTGCAGGTATCCATAGGCGGCGGCAACGGCTCACAATCAGGCAAACTTTTGGCAGACTTTTGGAGGTACGTTAATAGTAAAAAAGGTGCTAATGCTCTTCCGCTAAAAATGTCGTATGGTGAACAGTCGTCTTCTGATGGGAAAGAAGTGTGCGAATTGTTCTCCAAGTATTTTAGTTCCGTTTTCGAACTATCTGCTAACATTTCAGATACTAGTAATGATGACATTTGTTCCTCATTCAACAGCGCTTTGTGTAATCTGTCAATGAGCCAAAACCACATTCTTAGTAAAATTAAGTTACTCGATACAAGCAAAGGGCCTGGTCCCGATCAAATCCCTCCAAAATTTATTAAAAACTGCGCTGATGAACTTGCTTTACCTCTCTTCATATTGTACAATAAATCACTTAATACTGGACAATTCCCGACGGTATGGAAAATAGCCCATGTGGTACCAATTTATAAATCTGGGGACAAGTCACAATGCGAAAGTTACAGACCCATCAGTATTCTATCTTGCTTTGCAAAACTGTTTGAGGTTGTAGTATATGACGTTTTATATAACCACCTTAAACCATTCTTAACCCCTCAACAACACGGTTTTATACCTAATAGGTCCACCACATCCAATCTGTTAGACTACAAGAATTATTTGTGCTGTGCTTTTGCAAAACATTCTCAAGTAGACTCTATATACACAGATTTTACAAAGGCATTTGACAAAATAAACCACGCCATTCTGTGTCGTAAACTTGCAAATCTGGGTATTCACGGTAATTTGCTCCGTTGGATCAAGTCTTACCTGAACCGAAGAAGCCAATTAGTCACTGTAAAAGGATATCTATCCGAACCTGCTGAAATCACATCAGGTGTACCACAAGGCAGTCACTTAGGCCCTTTATTATTTATAGTTTTTATAAACGATCTTGTAGCTTATCTGTCCTGCAAATGCTTACTTTATGCAGACGACTTGAAGGTCTTTACAATCGTTAATAACATCAGTGATGCAGTCATATTGCAAGATGATCTCACTAAGATCTCGGAATGGTGTGGTAGAAACTTTATGTTCCTGAATGCCGGTAAGTGCTTTGTGGTATCTTTTACCAGGAAAACACATAAAATTCTCTTTGATTACACCCTGGAGGGTGAATTACTTAGTCGTCGTAGTGTCGCCAAAGATCTGGGCATTAATTTTGATGATAAACTTACATTCCATAATCATTATGACCATATTATAGAAAAATCTTCCCAATTATTAGGTTTCCTGACTAGATCTACCAAGCATTTTAAAAACCCACGTAGTTTCATGTATTTGTACTATGCGCTCATCCGTAGCACACTTGAATACAACGCCGTGATTTGGTCACCTTTTTATGAGGTCCACAATAACCGGATCGAGCGCATTCAAAAGCGTGCCCTCAAAATTCTGAGCTATAGATGCAGTCTTGGTCGTAAGTACAATTCTTACAAGAAACGGCTTGATTACTTTAACGTGACTCCACTTGCGGCTCGTCGTATGTACATCGACCTCAACATTCTACATAAAATCGTTCACTCTTCTATAGACACACCGTCACTTCTCTCCCAGCTTAACTTTAATACCCATTTCAGGGCCCGGTGCCGTAATGTTAATACATTTAGTTTGCAGGTATACTCAAATAACACTTCCTACTATAACCCCATCGTGAGGATGTGTCGCCAGTACAACGAGTTGCTTATTGACCATAAAAACTTAGATATCTTCTATCTCTCCCAATCCAAGTTTCAATGGCAATTAAAACAAATACTTTTTAAGCGCTAAACACTGAATGAACCTAAATTTAAATATGTTGATATGTAGTACAATTTTTATTTCACTAGATTTTAGATTTTATTGTTTCCTCTAGCGAAAAATTGTAATTAATGTTTATATTTTGTTCATTTTAGGCATACATGTCTTGGGTTACGGCATAGAACTAAACTATTATCTTAAATTATTGCTGTATTTCTTTGTGCTGTAAACTGTTTTGTTTGCTATTAAATAAATAAATAAATAAATAAATAAAAACCGGCTGCTTGCTTACCACCTATGGCATATAAAATGATAACTAATATAACTGCTTGAAGGATTTAAGCAAAAAAATATTTAACGGGACAGTCCCTAACCCCAGCTCCTAAATATCCAATCTGAGTAAATATAATTGTTATCTGCACATGTGCAGATAAGCACTTGGGTACATGAAAATCCCATCAAAAAAGCATGATTTAACTACTCGTATAATCTTAAATCTACGCAAAGTACGTTTTCCCCGAAAATTTTGGTGGTCCTAAATTATATCTAAAGTAAAAGCTTATAGCCTGATTTTTTTAAAATAAAATACCTATTGAATTTATTCATAAGACAAACAAATTATCAGCTATTCTCCTTCTTTTCTTATTAGATTATCTGGAGCGAGGCGTCCAACTGGTTAGTGGATTCCAATTGACAGCCTCGTTGGCTCAGATGGTAGTAACTCTGCTTTCAGAGCTGCAGGCCCCAGGTTCGATCCCCGGCCATGTCAAACATTTGTGCGCATGAGCATATCTGTTTGATCTGTGTCTGGATATTATAAGCTTATATAAGTATGTATATCAGTCATCTGGTTACCATTGTACAGGCTTCTAGCCTAGTTTGGGACCAGATGACCGCATGTGGAAGTTGTCCCATATTATTATAGTGGGTGGTATTATAGTGGGATAGTGGTATTATAGTGGGATACAGGAGCGGGAAGCATCAAATACAGACCGAACGATGCTACAGGAATCACGTTTATTCACAAGAAACTGATCCATGAAGCTTTCAAGACAATAATTATTTTCCAATGATCTGGAAAGACCACTTTATTAAATGGTCCCTTATAAATAAAAGGTTAAGAACCATTTATATATAGATGTTAATGAATAAAATTATGTACCTGAGCTGATAAGCAATCCTTCACCAAGCCAAGACTTGAAGAATCTGTATTCTGGAGCTTTGTCAATGTGTACTTGACTGTTAAGGATAACTTCCACATCATCAGGCTCGGTGAGGAAGACAATGAGCTTGGATCCAAGCCACACTCGGACTACGCTGCCAAACTTCTCGGCGTACTCCAACGCAAATTCCACCAAGTCTAGGAGATAAATGAGAGAGAATTTTTAATTTAGGATAATTAGCCGACTTCAAATCAGGAGGTTTTAATTTGACGGTATGTTTCTTATTATTTTTTTTTCAATGATAATGAATGACAAGAGGAGCAAATCAGGTGCCTGATGGTAAGCATCATGATTGCCCATATCAGACACAGTGCCACCCAGTGTTTTAAAATTCAAATTCTGCGCGGCATTGCACTGCGCCTGTCACCCTGAGATTAATGTTCCTTAGAAATTATTTACCTTTCGAGGATGCTTAATAATATTATAATGTGCAAGAAAAAATTAAAACGTGATTCTGTTGTTTTGTTTCTAAAAGGGCTGGATTAATTTTCGCCACCTCTGAAACTGGTAGGTCATTCTACCAAACAAAAAAAGATAATCATCAAAATCAGCTTCTAGTTGAAGGAGTAATCGCATCGCAATAATTTTAAAATTAGCCGTGTGGTTCTCGGCTAAATAATAAAGCCACACCTTTCTCATCCCGTGAGACACACCACAGGGACATATTCGGACAGTGGGCAGCAGCGCTCTCCGTTTCCAAGTATTTCAACTACTGCTATCACCAAGCCATCTGCCAAGCGTGGTGGTTACGGCAACATCCCCCCCATATGAGGTTATGGCGTTCTATGGGGGAGACCTATTTGGCTTATGATGATAAAATGATAATGAAGATTTTTTTTGCAGTGGTAGGCCTCTTTAGCAGGGGGCCGCCTGGGGAAGTACCACACCTTTGCCAGTTATTCATCCGCCAAGCAGTAATGTGCAAACATTACGGTGTTCCGGTATGAAGGGCAATGTTACCAGCGAAATTACTGGGCATGATGAGATTCAACAACTCATATCTCAGGGTGACAGGC
Source organism: Hemistola chrysoprasaria (assembly GCA_947063395.1). NCBI lineage: Eukaryota > Metazoa > Arthropoda > Insecta > Lepidoptera > Geometridae > Hemistola > Hemistola chrysoprasaria. Next base: position 5,183,345 of record OX346715.1, read on the forward strand.
GCAGTGCAATGCCGCGCAGAATTTGAATTTTAAAACACTGGGTGGCACTGTGTCTGATATGGGTAATCATGATGCTTACCATCAGGCACCTGATTTGCTCGTCTTGTCACTCACTATCATAAAAAAAAAAAAAAAATTAATAGCTACTATCTGTGTCCCGCAGTTTTACCCACGTAGGCTTAGTTCCCGTGGGAAAATCAAAATGGAAAGTACCCTATGTGTTATTCTAGGGTCTAAGCTATCTACATACCAAATTTCAGCTCCATTGGTTCCGTAATTATAGCGTAAAAACGGAACAAAAATGCATACACAAAAAAACCTTCTAAAAATCCGTTAAAACTAAAAAGGGTAACCATTGGTGGCTTGATTAATGTTATGCTCTTTCCCTCTAGAAGAATCAGTTTTCTTAGTAAGTAATTTTCACAGATTCCATGGAAATTAATTTTTTTTATTTGATTGCAAATAAAAATCTTACCGCTCGGATTCTTTGACAACACAATCAAAGCGTTTCCAAAAAAAGGTAATGCAGCAGGACCTGGAATCTTTTCGCCTAATTTGTACATTTTGGTTTTTTGCTGCCATCTGTGGATTATCCAAAGCCCCGACGCGAGGAAGAGTAGAGGGTAAAATATGAGGCGTATGTTGAAATGGTGCATTTGTGTGCTTGTACTTTCTATATACGACATGTTAGTTCTGAAAAAAGATTTGATACTTTTCGGTAAAAAATGACTGCGCTTAATATACGCAAGATTATTTAGATAACGAATTCATGCAATTTGTATAAAGGGATATTACACGTACACGGAATCAGGGTCCCTTATCCATAATAAGTGTGCTATAATAACAGTTAGGCAGAAAAATCTCATAGTCGCTAGTTAGAGGGCCCTAAATTAGGGGCCCAGATTTGGTGTAGTGTAATAGGCCTTATGGTATTTTTAAGAAATTTCTAAAATGAAGTTATTATTGCTTCGAAATTCATTTTAAATAAAAATCTTCTTTGGCTAATATATTATTTCTCATTAATTCATCATCATCATCATCCAGCCGTTGGTAGTCCACTGCTGAACATAGGCCTCCCCCATCAGGGAGGTTGTTGCCAATACTCGCCACGCTTGGCGGGCGGGTTGGCGAGCGCAGTTTGATGGTTAACACAGAGGACGCTGCTGCCCGTCCTTTAGATCTCATAACCCTTAGCCGGCTCTTACGGCAACCACGGGTAGAGAGGGTGAGGTACTATTCTAAAGCCGGTAACCCCACGGCTTATTAATTATCTTTTTTATTAACGTCTCATTAATTATCTGAGGTCAATAAGGTCTGTTTAATAATATTCTTAAGCATAGTGTAAATTTAGATTAATAAGTACGAGAAGTAAGGAGGAGAGTTGTTTAGTCCTTTTTCAATAAAGGCAATTTATCTGATAAAAATAAACATACAATCACGCCTTTTTCCCGAAAGGGTAGGCAGAGGTGTGCCCTCTATATATATATATAAGTAGGTACACCCACCTATAGTATGTTTTTGGTCCCATTTATTAAGGGAGAGCCTATTGCCAATTACCGGGCGCAGTTACATACTGTCCTAAGTTAATTCTTAAGGCGCGGTGCTAAGCGTTTTCGCCCTCTCGCGTGTGACGTACCCATAATTTGAAGATATAATATAAACTACATGTAATTACGTGAAATAAAGTCAACTAGGATCTAGAAAATAACAAGACTAAGATTCAGTAAGAAAATCAAATTAATCCTATCGAGTTTTCTGTGCCTTTTTATTTTTCTAAGATTTTTATTTTCTCTATGCAGGTTTTTATACATGGAAACTCGTTTGGATTAATTTGGATTTTTTACTGAATCTTTGTAATTGTTATTTTCTAGTTCCTAGTTGGCTTTATTATATGTAATTACATGTAGTATTTTTTATATCTTCAATAATGTGGGTACGTGTGGGCGTGAGGGCGAATTTGCTTAGCACTGTGCCTTAATTCTTATTATTCATCATCATCATCATCATCATCATATCAGCCATAGGACGTCCACTGCTGAACATAGGCCTCCCCCTTAGATTTTCACCCAGTCCGGTTGTAAGCGGCCTGCATCGAGCGTGCTCCTGCCGTACTTATCAGATCGTCTGTCCACCTTGTGGGAGGACGTCCTACGCTGCGCTTACCAGTCCGTGGTCTCCATTCGAGAACTTTACGGCCCCATCGGCCATCAGTTCTACGTGCTATGTGCCCTTCCCATTGCCACTTCAACTTGCTAATCCGCTGAGCTATGTCGGTAACTTTCGTTCGTCTACGGATCTCCACATTTCTGACTCGATCTCGCAGAGAAATCCCGAGCATAGCTCTCTCCATAGCTCGTTGCGCTATTTGAGCTTACCGATAAGGCCCATAGGCTTAATTCTTATTATAACAATAAATATTTTCTTCGCCACTTACCAATTACTATATAACCTCTAATGAATATGGGTCAGGAACTTGTGTGCGTCCACCACCACCAAGTTAATAATAGTCTATGAGCTATAATTATGCCAACCTTTAACTTTTAATTTATTGAAGTTACATAAATACATACAGTGACTCCATAATAATGAGCTTGCGTAGTGACATTATGCTTTATAGGGAAAATGTCTATATTATCGTCCTGACTGACTAACTCACATAGGAAGTCCACTGCTCGCAACGCTGGGACGCTGTTTCCGTTCTCTGGATCTGATAATCCTTAGCCGGGTCTTAAGGCAACCGTGGGTAGAGACGAAGAATAATTAAAAAATAGGTATAGAGGTAATCCAGACCATTTTTTTTAGTAAGTTTTTTTTTTTAATTTAGGTTTAAGTTTAGTAAGGTAAATTAACATAAATAATATTTATCATATGTCAAGATTCTTCTTTTATGTTCCTATGTTCCTAATCAAATGCAAACCACCTAATCAATATTTTTTAGGATAAACATTTTATGAATCATTTTTTTTTCGTTTGCTCGACTAGCACCCATGCTCGAGCATGGTATATGCTGAAAACCAGCGCTGCGCAGGATCAACTTGTGTGGCACACAGCTGAGCATATTCCATTGTCAGAAATTGTGTATATATAAATTAGTATCTGTTCTTTTATATATATATAATTATTGAGGCATTATTTTCCTAATTTATTCCTAAGCTATTTTATGTTCATTAGTTTTCTGGCAATAAACAATTTTTATTTTATTTTATTTTAATTTTACACACCTAATTATATCATTATAATGTCGCTCGAAAAAACGGGCTATATCCAGTTTTATGATAGGCCATCCAGTTTTATGTACACTGAGACCATTTTTAATCCAACATGCAGAGGCTTTAATCTAAAGGTAATGAAAAGAACCTATCGTCCTCTACATCATCATCATCATAGCTCAACTTCTGATGAGCTTAAAAACAGCCCGTGGAGGTGTAGGTACTATTGAGAATGTATGGAAACTACTTACTTGATTGGTCTACCTATATGTGTGATTTCTAGATGGATGGTGACCGGGCTATTGCTAGAGACTCCGGCACCCGCCAATTCGGCCTCATGGTGAAATATTGACAACAGTCGATTACTCACCACTTACTTAACGGGCCCCCCATAAAGGCCACCCTCCATAAAGCAATAAAGGCGAGGCGAAGGGCAACGTTGAAGTGAGTTGCTAAGGGTAGGAGAGGTGTCCCTGCTGGACTTTAAACGGAGATCAGTTGCGTTACCCGGAGGTCGCATCACTCTCGCCCACATCCTGACTCGTGAAGGTTCTTGCGACTCCACTCTAGCTGGCCAACGAAGGTGAGCCAGACGTGGGGGACAGTTCTTCGCCACTGTTCACTCCGGCCTGCCGATGAAGGCAAGTCGGAGATAAAGAACAGAACCCTCCCCCGGGAGAACTCGGATCCGTTGGGTCGCTACTCCCCAACAGCTCGTCATAAGCTGCTTACATAATTAATATTATTCTCGAGTTAATACAGTAGGTCAGTAAAAGCTAGATATTTACATCGTTTTAAACTTCTTCACCTGTATGTAAAATTGAATTTCCTGACTGACTGACGCACCGACTCGGCAACCTCCAGCTCTAACCCTACAACCTGGAGATTTTTGCACATTGATTTTCATAATGATGTAGAGAAGGAATAAGGAAGGAACTCGCGAAATTCCCGCAGGAATGAAGTCGCGTGAATTACGCTAGTAATTCATAATTCTATAATATTATGGATAAATATGGCTCATAAATAATAATAAAGCATTATAATCCAATCATGTTTTAACCTAATTTGAAATAATACATTAAAATTAATGACAACAGTAGGTAGGTATTACTGTATTATTATGTCGCTCGAAAAAACTGGCTATACCCGGTATTTTGATAGCCGTACATCATGCATAGGCCTTTTTAAGCTTTTAATCTGGTAATGGATAGCACCTATCGGGGTCCATCTTTGAAACCATCTACAGTTAGTCTTTTAAGATGAGCTCAAAGATAGACCCTGCTAGGTGCAAGGACTATTGTGAATGGTTGGAATTTACTTGATTTGGCTGTAGGTGTAATTCTAGTAGGTGTATCTAGATGGATGGTAACTTACCATATTATTATTATTGTTTAAAAATTATATTGCCTTAACGCCTTTACTTTAAAATAGCAAGTCATTCCGGCGTTTTATAAAAATAGTAGGCGATAAAAATACGCTAACTCATTAGGTACAGTTGAGTCTAATAATGTAAGTTGTAATATTATTATGCGTTACTTTAATTACCGTCGTGGGGGTACCGGATTTAGAATAATACTCCACGCTCTCTACCCGTGGCTGCAGTTAAAGCCGGCTAAAAGTTATCAGAGAACGGGCAGCAGCGTCCTCTGCAAAAAACTATCGAACTGCGCTCTGCATCCGCAATCCCCCTGCCAAGCGTGTCAAGTATTGGCAAACACCCCCTATTTCCTGCAGTGGACTTTTGACGTTCGAGATGTTTGTTCTCCAAGGATTTCTCAGAAAATATCTATATTATACCTATTGAAAAATACTGAACCAGCTAGCTAAGTAGATTCCTTTTTTTTTTTTACTAGCCTATACTTTCCCACTGCTGGGTAAAAGCCTCTCCCAAGTCCTTCCATACGTCACGTTCCTGCGCCACCTTTGGCCAGCCCGACTGGTACGCGTCTAAGTCATCACGCCATCTCTTTTTGGGCCGGCCTCGGCGACGATGTCCGTCTTCAGGTGCCCATTCTGTGGTGATCTTTGCCCAGCGGTCAGGATGCATGCGAGTAACATGACCCGCCCAATCCCACTTTAGCCTGGCAGCCCTTATGCCCACGTCAGTTATGCCTGTCTTAGAGCGCAGTGTGATGTTTCGCACTCGATCCGATCTTTTAACTCCTAAGATGCTACGCTCTATTGCTTTTTGGCAAACCCCGAAGATTAGATTAGATTCCTATAGTCCCCCTTAGATTCCTATATGAAATAAAAATACCTTTCAAAATTTAATGGCACGCAGTTTCAGTATTTACCAAAATCGTTTTTGTGAGATCCGTCATAATTTTTATAATAACAACAACGAATGCAATTCATCGTCATGTAATTCAACCATGTAATAAAAATACACCATATAGTAAATCAACAAGTATAATAATACTAAATATTACTTTTAAAAATACAGCATGTAAAATATACTTATTATTTATACTCTACAGACTTACGGCAAGATGTGTTGGCGGGACTAAAAAAAATACTACAACGTTCTCTTGTTGCGCCACAATATTTTATCAAACGGGCAAAAATATATCAATATCAATCAAAAAGCAGGCGATTGTGATAAATAGAAGAAGAAAAACTTCTCACATTTGGAGTTTTTTAAAGAGAGCCTGTATGATATTATTAAAAATTGAATGAATAGGTTTAATGGATACATTTATCTATACTACAACTTTCCTAATAAACACGAGACGGCACTCTCTTCCTAGGTTCAAGACTCAGTTGAAACCCATCACCTCTTTTCAATATAATATCAGCTAGAAGTTTATATTGATCTTCTTTTACATCAGAGATCACACTGTAGTTTCGTAGTATTGTTGATAGTAGTACTTTTAGTTTTAGCAGAGCGTATTTACGACCTGAAAAAATTAAATAAAATAAAAAATAAATACAATAATCATCTATCTGGTAGGTAAATGCAGCATTCTATGGAAAATACCATAAACAATTTGATTTTTCCTAGTCAATACGCTGACTCTGCGCGGAATTCGAGAGTGATCAGTTTTAAGTGTAATTTTTTTTTATAATTTTATGATTTTCTTATGTTTTTATTGATAAACAGCTACTTGAAACATACTTTAATTTAAACATTGTGTAGTGGATATATGGAAGTGTTAATGTTGTTTTAAACTCGAAAATGGTGGAGAAAAATGACGGGTTCGGCGATTTCAAAGGAAGATGCAGTAGGGGGTATTAAATAAAACTACGGGAATAATTTATTTAAAAGATAGCTTATTTTACAATGACGTTGAATTGCCATGATCTCAGTAATTTCAACGGACATTCAAATGAATACGTTTTGTAATATTCTAATATAAAATAACTTACATATTATAAATTTTTTCTTAAAAAACATTTTTGTTTTAGGAACCAAAAAAATATTAAAAAAAGTGACAGTGCCAGACCTTTTCACAATTGACGTCATTTTACGCCAGTCAAGGAGTTTATATGTATTATCTATGAGTCAAGGGGTCAACGTTATGCTGAGTTGGAGCCGTCTTGTGACACAATTGGTCTTCTAATTTTTTTATTTCTATTATTTGTATTCTTACTAAGGATCAATGCCTCAATAAATGCCTTTTTCTTTCTTTCTATGTTATGTTTTCAATCAACGATTTAAAGGTACAAAAATATTATGGAACTATTCGGCAATAGGCCGTTAGACCTTGTTCACATAATATTCATATCAGGCGTTAAACGTGCATTTGCGATAACAGAAATACGTCATTAAAATAGGTATTAAGTATGTATTTCATAGTGTAATCTTTTCATTAAAAGTGACATGATCAAAATTTGTTTTTAACCCGCACTTTAAGCCTAAACTACAATCATGTTAACCATGCTTTAAAATATCAATTTATAGTTAAGATGATATGTAAGTCAAACTCTTGAATGAAATCTTGAATGAGCTTTTGTAATGAAATGAAAGAGCTGTTGTATGAAGAGGTGTAGGTAATCATCATCACCAGTTCTCTTGACAGTCCACTGGACATACCTAAGCCTCTCCTAATTTGCGCCATTGAGTCCGGTCTCTTCGCTTTACATGCAGCTTCTGCCGTTCGATCTGCAGATGGATTTGGTTGCTGATCAATAAGTACTTGGATAATTACCAACGCAACTCCTAGGTCCTGCACTAAAAGGCACGTAACTATAATAATGTCTGTTCTGACAGTTTTCAGGCAAGAAGTTGTCTGGATTGAAAACTTCTGGGTTCTCGTGGTGCTTGGCATTGCGGTGTATTGCAAACGTGCCTATTGCTACGGTACTGCCGGCAGGGATTAGGTAGTTGTTGGTAACTGAAAATTGGGAACAAGCATATTTAAACTGGTGCTACAAAAATGTGATAAAGTACTTAAACTTTAGGAATTCACATTCGCACTAAATATTTATAGTTGATTATAGAATTTCAAATCGAAAAAATTGTGAATTATGCAAATTACAAAAAAAGTTTCCAATTTGAAGAAGATCTTTTGATTTACTAGAAATGAATATTCTATTCCAAGTATCCTATAAGAGCGACTACGCACTACGTCCGCAACGAATCCGATCCGAATCCGATATTCGGAAGACTGACCGAATTCGGATATTGCTTTTTGGACTACCTCTGATCTAATTCCGTGATAACGGACTTAGATCGGACTCGGTCCGGACGCAGCGCTCGCAGCGCGCAGCGATGTCATAAAAATAAAACTATGGGTTCTTGAATCCGTCAATATCATCTTTGAAATGGAGATTCACGGATGATGGAGAAAAATCGTATCCAGTGCGTTAACTACCATACAAATAGTTCTACGTATACATCTGATCGTTTTTCACGGATTCAGATCGGATTCTTTTCGGACGTAGTACGTAACCACTTAAAATTATCTAATTATATTGAGGGTAATTGTAAAGACAAAGCAAATGAAAATAAAATGAATCAACAAATTATTGAATCATTCTTTGCAAGTGCACATCGCAAAGTTATTGTGACTCATTCCGAGTAGCAAAGAATTTTATCTAAAACAGCATCACAGTTCTAACTTTTAAATATATGACACAGATTCATTTTCTGATAAACAAAGAGAAACAAAGGAAGTTCACTGAGCAAATTGCAATGACTCAATATACACACAAAATGACATAATTATTACTCGTACATATGTCAAAGCTCTACGCAAATGTTTTACTTGTATAAAGGGTTATTCTATTCGTGTAATCGACCTGAGTAAGTATGGGTATTATGACTTCTTCCAATAATGTGCCATAATTTGCTTCAAAAGAATTTACTGGACACTGAGACTAACAATTCATTAAGTCTCATAATGTCTAGTAATTGACTGTTTAGCTCACTTTAATGCTATGAATACGTCTTTGCATCCAAATCCTAGTTGACACTGCGATTGTTATAGAATGAGTTCTATTCTTCTCCTGAAATTAATCAATGTTGAGACATTGATTAACTTCAGGAGGAGTTAAAAACAAAATTACACATAAAAGTCATCAGGATATGAAAAATACCAATGTCATACCGAGTTTAACGTCTTTTTTCAGTTCCCTGGCGATGATTGGCACTGGCGGATACATCCTCAAGGTTTCAAGTATAACTCTCTCTAAGTATTTCATTTGTAGTGTATCGGCGAACGAGGCGGGTCTGTCGGAGTCACCGAAAATCTCGTACAGCTCGTCATAAACTCTTCTCTGGATATCCTGATGGATGCCCAGGAGACATAATGCGAAGCTGGACCCTGCTGCTGTGGTGTCATGGCCCTGGAATTATAGGTTTTACATTATCATTAAACTATTATAAATATTTAACCAATGCGCTAGGTTCAACCATTTATAAAATTTTATATGTTTATAGTATTTGAAATACTCGCCCCTATAGGCGGCAGTAGGTAGGAAAGAAAAGTTATACTTCCACGGTAGCTCAATTTTAGAGTGCCCACCACGCGGATTGGTGCGGAAGTTGTGGGCTCAAGCCCCGCTCGTGGGAGAAGTTTTTTCTTCCCATTCTTATATTGTATTTCAATAATTTATTTTTGAGCTTCATAAAACATTCCTATACAGATAAATACGAAAACAAACCTCATCTTAATACAAAACTTCATCCAAAACGGCCGAGCTGTTTTCGATACACACACTACACTAATACTACCGATACACTAAAAATAATTGCTCGTTTGTACCGGTCGTGTGATATTGTTGATGTATTTCGAAAATCGATGTTGATAAAAGGTACAATATAAAATAAAAATAGCAGTAGAAGTAGCTCTTCTACAGTGATAATACAATGCAATTTACCGACTTAGGTAAATTGTTTTATTTATAAGAAGTTTACCTCGAACATGATGGTATCGACTTCTTCTTTTATTTCGTGATCACTTAAGTTATTTGTTCCATTTTGGGCCGACTCTATCATCAAATCCAAGAACGGGTGTCGCTTTTTTTCACCTATGAAAATAATCATTTTATAAATATAAAATTATATTTAGCAGTCAAATATTCCAAAAATGTTCCTTTAACGTATAGATCCTTACCTACATTCTCATCGTTATAGTCTAAATCATCTTTGTAACCCTGGAAGACTGAATCTGAGACCGATTTAGAGTTTATTGCTAAAAAGCTATCATCGCCTTCAGTTCTCGTGATTTCTTCTAACGTAGGTGGGATAAATCCTTTTGCTTTGTTTTCGAAATAGGTCTGCATTTTATTTTTAATCACCTGTAAATTAAAAAAGTTATCAGATTGAACTTTATTTCTTAGATGTATGGAATACTTTGTAGTTATGATACTGACTTTATTCGTAAGACCATGAATGATTCCAAGTAATTTTTCTTGTTTCTTAAAAAATGAAGTGTAAACAAATAGGAAATCTATTCGTAGCCAAAATTTATAGGTCCTTTGGTGAATGATGTCGCACATTCTGTAGGAAAAATAAATGAATTTTAGCAAGCTGTTCCGAATCATCTCAGCCGTTGGTAATTCACTACTGAACATAGGCCTCCATAATAAAGGGGAATTTTGCCAATACTCGACACGCCTGGCAGGCGGTTGTCGAGTGCAGTTTGATGGTTTTTTTTTTCAGAGGACGTTGCTGCTCGTCCCCTGGATCTGTTAGCCGGCTGTTACGGCAACCACGGGTAGAGAGGGTGAAGCACTATTCTAAAGCCGGTAACTCTACGGCGGAAGCTGTTCCGAATAGTATGTAATAATTATGTTTCATTTACTTACTTCATAACAGCCGAAGCGTAATCTTGTCCTGACTCATCTTGGGTTTCTCTAGTTATACCCATCGCAGTTTCTGTAAAAATTGCATGAAAATTATTGAGTATAATTATGGCATCATTGTAGAAGAAAGAGATCATAAAACCTATCTTACTTTATAACTTATGTAATGAAGAGGGTGATCCATTGGCGAGTAAAACCGTTGGAACGTCAACGAGCCAGCGATCAAAAGATATAAACCTTTAATGGAGCACCTAAAAGACCGCGATTTTAAAGGTGCTCCAATAACGGTTTAAACGGCTTGTCAGCTCGTTGACGAACCAAAGGTTTATCTCACCAATGGATCACCCCCTTAAAACACTAATAAAAAATAATAATGTATCGACATATTTTATTATCTCACCCAGTAAAATGTCCACAGTGACGCTTCCCATATATTCATGCACATCAAAAGTTGTTCCAATTTCAGATTTCATTTTCTCAACAATCTTCATGCTGTTCTGGTTGAACACGTCCATAAACGATTTCAAAATGTTTATGTGAAACGTTGGAGCTATTATTTTTCGGTGGGATCTCCATTTTTCTCCTGTAAAATGCACTTAGCTATTAGAAGTGTGTTAGTATTATATTATGGATATGAACCAAGCTATATTTCAGCTCTTGAATCAGTACTTTCACACGTTTCCTAATGGAACTCAGAATTGGGGCATTCTTGTACTTGTAAGTTCAAACGTGTCGAAAGGTGGTGGTGTATCAATGGAACTTCAAACCTATAGAAATGGCAATTTACCCCTAATTGCCTTCTACTTTTTGGAGAATTGTATTGTTTAAAAATTCTACCTGCACCTTCGTAATAGATTGGCTCGCGTGACGCGTGATTCCCACAACTTCTTTCCCAAGGAATTTCCAAGTTGCTCGTTTGTGTGTTTAAATTTTTGGTCCAACAGATTTTGTTGGCCATTTGAAGAGGGAACCCAGCTAGGGTACAAGACTCTATAAAGGCTGCCACAATAGATCAGCAATGGTCGTAGCGGTTTCAGGTCCCTATGATTGCCATCAATAATAGGGTACAAGACGAGGATATTTTAATAATTTATTTGTTAAATCAAAGTAAATACCTAATAAAATTATACAATGGTAACAAATATTGTTATCTACAACGTGATGAAAAACTATGAGCAAAATTTCAGCATTCTAGGTCGCTAATATAAATGATGTAATAAATTCCACTCACCAGAACTAATTAGCAGACCATCTCCGAGCCAAGGTTTAAAGAACCTGTACTCGGAAGACTTGGTAATATGTTCAGGGCTGTTCAATATCACCTCGATATCGTTTGGGTCCGTAAGAAACACTACAAGCTTCGGGCCAAGCCAAGCACGGACTACATCACCGTATGTCTTTGAATATTCCATTGCTAAGTGCACAATATCTGTAAAAACACTTCTTGTTATTATTGTATGGTCAAGGAAAAAGGATCCAACCCAAAATGTAACCAAAAAAGGTTGGCAGTATGTACTAATACATTATTTGAAGCTCGGTAGTAGGATTTTGAGTGAATTAACGTTTTTTTTTCTCTTAGACCCAACTAGCCTCAGTGTAACATTGTGAGTGTACTCAATGAGTCCAATTTATTCTTCTTTCTGTCCTCCCGGTCTGGGTGTAGTCATCTCAGCGAGTTTTCTTCAGATTTTTTCTATTCACTTTCTTATACTTCACTTCTTTTCTTTTATAAATGACTTAATGACCATAATGAATTTCTTACTTAGCTTTTTAACTAATTAATACTCATTCACGCAGTTCATCTATCTACAATTTTATATTTACAAGCAGCTTACGTTTTGGTGATATTCCTATAGCCAAAAGACCATTCCCAAAAAAAGGTAGTGCGTAAGGTCCCGGCAGTTTATTCCCCAAGTAATAATATCTAGAATTCTTGTAGTATCTATACAAAATCCAGGCAACAGTTGCAAGAAAAAGTAAAGGGCAAATTGCGAATTCTTTGCAGAAGAACTGTGTCGGACGAAGTTCAAGGGTTGTCGTCATGTTTCTGAAAATGAAAAATAAAAAAAATTATAAAAGTCTTAGATAAAGCTTCATCTGCTAACATGCCAGTATAATACAAGTTGGCGCAAAAGAAGCATAACAGTTAGATTAACGCTGTACAGTGATGAGAAGTCTGAAGCATTAGTGACCGTAATATGCAAAATAGTGTGAACGCTGTATTTAGAATATATAGTGACAACACATGAGGTTGTAAGGGTTTATTGGGTTAAAAATAGTTATATCCGATGAGCATTTACGAAAAATGTGATGAAAGTAGAGAAAGCGTGTGCCAGGAATGTAGCAAGTGGAGAAAATATTAGATTCTATAATGATAAGGTAACTTAAGCCTGTAATTATATATAAATAAATCGCACACCCAAAAACACGTCCAATTTAGGAAGTTTTTGTCTATGACTGACGTTTCGTCCTTTTGACCTGAAAACTATGATTTAACAATTAAAATAAGTTTATTTCCATTGTTTAATGCATTTTTGTTTCTACAATGTTACCTATGAATGTATTTACCTAATTTTGTATTATTCCTATGATTTTATGATACAGTCTGGTTGTCAAAACATTCAATGTTTGTGAGGAACCACGCTCTTTTCGAAGATACAGACTTCTCGTCTAGTTTCGGAAAAAGAAGTTTCAATTACTTGACAGAATCATTATAATATAATATGCCTCTCTATAATAAACTAAGTATAGCTATTATGAGCAATGAAATCTAAAACATAGCATAAGATATATTTACTGTTTATTTGAATAAAATTATTTATTTATTTATTTATTTTATCGAGTGCAACATAGTGTACAAGGCTATCTAATAAATTAAAGATAATGAATGAGATTATCTTCTATCCAATAATACCTTTAGTATTCCTGATTATGAAGTCAGAATCTAGAATAGTCACGAGCATAACTAGTTTAATTACCTAGCTTTGTGTCCTAGGTATAAAATCTGGTTTCATCTACCAATCAGAATAATGAAATTGTACTTAATCATTTTGTAATGTGTCATAAAGAGGTACATATAGGTTTCGCGATATAACGCAGAATGCATTATGACATCCTTATGCGAGAGAATTGCGTAGTTCAGTTTTGCTATTAGGGTATAGGTTGAATAATGCCTACATAAATTCGTTTGCCTTTAATTAATAAACTTACTAACTTAAAGGTTACACATAGCCACTCTTTATTTTTACAAAATACGCAATACTCTAGTATTTAATTAATGCTATGTCATAATGTCACGTAACAAACTAATATATGTATGACAAGTATAAAAAAGAGAAAGACTACCAGAGAAGTGTTATTAGACTTATACGCTGTATTTGTTCATTATCAATCTGATGAATTCATGTTAAAGTTAACAATAAACGGTATTAACGAGTTGATGGGCACAACTCTCTATTCATCTAACAAACGAAGCATTATCGCGGGCGTTGCCCCCACCCCCGAAAGCTTGTGCTTTGTGCTTGGAATGGATTATGTATCTATGTACTTGCAACTTGCCACCTTTTCTCAAAATCAGGGCCAAATAATAAGCGGTCATCGTGCAGGTACTCACTTTACCATAACTGGTTTCTTAAATCTATAGAACCTCTGTCGAGACATTCGAACGCACGACGTCAACAAATGCGTGCGGCGACAACTCGGCCATATTTACTCTGCACAAGTATTTAATGATAAGATAATAAGCGATACATCAAGACACAGTGTTAGACTATTTGACCATGTGGTGTGCAGTGTAACTCAAGTCTTCCGACATGGATCACCATACGGAGGCGGAGCTTGAGAAAATCAACAAAAATGGCATAGAAAAGGACATTAGTGAAACGAAAAATGAAATTTATACCAAACAAAGGTCCCCGTTCAAAAGACAGGTGTGTGTGAAAGTGTGGTATTTTTTTAATCAGTGCATAAAATAAAAATAAAAAATTAATTAAAAAAATTCAAATCCTTTGTGCAGTGGAAACAGGTTTCAGTATAAAGCAGTTATTAGATATTGATGGTAATAAGCACGATATCATCGGAAACAGCTTATTATTTTGGGGAAATCGGCAATTAGTTTCCATTCGTCATAATATAACTGTTTCATTGTTGCTGATAATATATGTGTTTCGTAACACTTGTTGCTATAGTGAATACAATAATTATCTTTTATTTTTTATTGTAGAGGAATAATTCTTTATGCGACCTTATAATATGTATATGTGGGTGGGAATTCTATAAATATTAAGGTAATCTATGCTCATCAAATCTAAGAACCGTTTGACAGTTCTTATTATGCCTTGTTTAAAGAATTAGAATTGAAAATTTATGATTAGGTTATTATTAAATCTTGTGATAAAAATCATCTTTTTACGACGAAGGTTATTGAAATTGTGTGAGTTACGCCAATGCAAAGTTATTTCTTCTCTCTCGCAGCCTGAAAAGATGAAACTTCTTAGTTTTATGATGTGCTATTATAAAGGGTCAGCGCCCACTGGTCCTCTGAAATTCGCCACCTGTGCCTACTCGTCCCCTCAAATATTTAAGGTTCCTACTCATCCCCTTAACAATATTAGAGAAATACGACGTTATCGTATCTGTGTGAATTATAGGTTCATGTCCCTGGTGTATTAGGAATATAGTATATGAGAAACTATTATGACCTATTACATATAATCAGTATTAGGCACATATTGGGTTCAGGGGGTCTCGGTGATTACGGCTGGACGCTGACACACTCACTTAGAGCGTGTCAAAGGATTCTGAATTTCATATAAATTAAAAAAAAAATCTTTCTTGTGTATATTTATCAGCAATTATAACGCATATTTAATCTAGATATTTTAGTAAATTTATTAGCTTTTTGTTATCGATGCGTGTTAGAGTTGCGTCGCTAAAAGGTTATAAGAAATTTTTCCCTATCGACGTCGAGCGTTATATGCATATTATCTAAACCAAATTGAAGCAGCATTGAAATGACATAAAACTTATATCTTTCCCAATTTTATTATAATAATAATATAATTCAATTCACTCATTCATTCCACTTGACTACATAAATTATTTCGCAATTATATTGTAACTTAGTAACTATTTACTCGCTCAAAGCTGTTCAAATAAATGCATGTTTATTGTTGATAACTATCTTTGCATCAGTTTTAACTGGATCTTTAATTAAATTACTGTCTGGGTAACACGTGTTCATGAACTTTACTTAGTGGGATTTCAAGGAAAACTGGTGGTATTTACTAACCCAAAAATATGTCTATAAATTCAAACACATTAAGGTTCGGCAGATATTTTGGCACTCAAGTTTTATTTGCGAATGCTAAGTAAATAAAATCTTCAATTTCATTAGCAAAATGAATTAAATTTAAAAAAATGGTTGCTTGACGACTAAGGAAAAATAACTGAATGGGATGAGACGCCTTGGAATGAATGCGATACTACCCCAATCTTCTATATTACGCGTATATTATGTACAAGTATATAAAATTTATAATAGAGATATTGTAAAAAAAATATTTCTTTATTAATTAAGAAGATACATTTATGCATAAACGCCAACCCTATAAACTAGAAAGCTGAAATTTTGCGCATAGGACATTGTATCGTTAAAATAATAAGGATTTTTTTTTTGAAAATAATAAATAACACAGAAATGAAGAAATGAGCTGACTATCGCTCCGCCGAGTCATCGATCAGGGCACATATTGACTCAAGTATTTATATAATGAGTCAAAAAAATGAAGTTCTTTAATTTTAGCTTTAGCGCTTAACTTAATTATTTCAAAATCGCAATACTATTATTACATAGGTGGTTATAAGTACTGAATTTTAAAATGATATCTTTGATATGACTTCAAATACGACAATATCAGTCAATAACATTTTATCTACTAAAAGTCATATTAGGTTATTCTGCGTTCTTCTTGTAGAGGTATCGCACGATTCATATTGACATTCAAAAAAATATTTTTAAGAGTTCTTACCCTATGTTGTCAATTTCCAAACCGGATTTGATTTTTGCACAATATAATCTATATCACAATACAACATAACATATAATTTATATTATATGTATGAGTTCACACGTGCATTCGGTTTGATCCGGTAAGTTCCGGCAAATACGGGCAAAATACACATGTGAACCGCATCCGGCAAAAATAAGATCCGATTTAGAAATTGATATCTCCGTGTGAGAGTTACTTAAATAAAGATTTAGAAGCTTGAGTTTTAATCTATTATGAATAAAACAAACATGATAGGTCTATTTATCTGTTCGGAGTGTAAACTCGTTGTTTTTGGAGTCTTGATAACCACTGACATGACATTATTACCTTCTATAACGCATTATACATATTATTACATACTATCATAGTAACACATAACTTATTAACTAGTTATCAACGCACTGTGCACTTTGTAACAGTAAGCTGTTACAAAGTGCACAGTGCGTTGATAATTATGCCTTGTAAATATTCCTAATAAAATTATTTCAATGCTAAGCATTTACTTGAATTAACTGTCAATGACTCAGGAACATTCGCATAATATTATTAAGTAAGCCTTATCTGTGTATTAACGTTCATAGTCACTAAGGTCATGTTATTTACTTAGAAGAATGGAGTATTTTTAAAACAATTTTTATTATTCACAAATTTATTGGAAAAGAGATAATGTGTTTTTTGGAGTAAATATTTTTTAAAAGTATAAACTACTGGCGGTACCCCGCGGATCCACCCGCGTAGTCATCGTTCCCGTGAAATATCAGGAAAAAAGTACCCTATGTGTTATACAAGGGTCAAACCTAATAGCGCTCATCTCACTCGTCTATGACGAGTCTATGACTCGAGACTCGAGATACAAGTTACATTATACCAACTTAGTTCGAGGATAGACTTCTGTATATGTTCTGTAAATGTCGAGGATAGACTGCGAGTGCAGATGGAGAACAATCAGATCATAGATATAGAACATCAGATATAGGAACATAAAATATAATGTCCAGATTGTTTAAGCTAGGATTGTGCAAATTGTAAATTGTCCTACTTTCTGTAAATCTGTTTGTAAATAAAGACTTTATTATTGACATAACAAATTTTTATCAAATCTATTCAGTAGTTTTGGCTTAAAAGAGTAACAAAAATCCATCTGTCCATCCTTCCATCTTCACAAACTTTTACATTTATAAATATTAGAAAGATGTGCAAAATTTCAGCTTTAAAGATTACTCCGTCATTTCTGTGCACGCTACTGCAAAGTGTGTTTAGGCATTTCGTTTTACAATACATTTATTATTATTTATTATTATTATATTGTGTATTTATTATTTTATCTCATTTATATCTTACATTATAATTATGACATAAATATACTAACTACTTAAAACTATAATAACTACTTAAATTTTTTAAATAAATTTATGTACGGTTCATACTATGTGGTAAAACGAAATGTCTATACACACTTTGCAGTAGCATGCACAGAAATGACGGTTCATAATATGGTACAACATAAAATGTATTTTATGATTACACTGGGTGGCACTGTGTCTGATATGGGCAATCATGATGCTTACTATCAGACACCTGATTTGCGTCTTGTCACTCACAATAATAAAAAAAAAACTGGCAATTGCATTGTACGGTTCATATGTACTATAACGAAATATCAAAACACACTTTGCAGGAGCATGCACAAAAGTGACGGAGTTATGTTACAACATCGCATGTTTTTCTATATTATAAGAATAATTTTGGTTTCCAGGCTCTCATATCATTTGGAGTATTCATGTTGAACTTGGCAGCCGGAGCCACCGCTGGTATTTCAGCAATACTTATACCACAACTAGAAAATGCTAAGGGAAAACACCACAAATTCTCCACAGACATGGTGTCATGGGTGGGTATGTGTTAAGTTTTATTTTTCTAACTTTATCTATTTAAAATGACTTAAAACTTCTTTACGTGACTGCCTCGGTGGCGTAGAGGGCACATGCTCGACTGCCATTCAAGAGGTTCGATCCCCAGGTCAGGCAAAGTGCTAAATATTGGATTTTTCCATTAGGAATTTTCTCAATTACTGCCTGGAGTCTGGAACTGTGCCCGGTAAATGGCAATAGGCTCGCCCCCTATTAAATGGAAGCAATAACATACTGGCGAAATGTAAGTGTATTTACTATGGGACTGAGTCCTGGGTACACCTCTGCCTACCCCTTCGGGAAAAAGGCGTGAATGTATGAATGTTTTAAAACTTCTTTGTTAGTAAAATTAACCTATAGTTTATTTTCAGCTGCTATATCTTCTCTGGCTTTGGTCTTCGGTAACTTAATATCTGGATACCTAATGGAAAGATTTGGAAGACGGAAAGCACAACTCATGCTCTCAGCTTTCTTTATGACAGGATGGATCATAATTGGCTTTTCAAACGATATCATGGGGTTAATTCTCTTTGGAAGATTTATAACAGGGTTCTGTCAAGGCTGGCTTGGGCCTCTCGGACCAGTTTTTGTTGGAGAAATAAGTTCACCAGTTTACAGAGGACTTTTCCTAGCTGCACTATCACTGGGAATAGCATCTGGTGTATTTCTATCGCACTTATTTGGAACTTTCCTGCACTGGAGGTACGCTTCGCTACTGTGTGGATTATTTCCATTGATCGGAGGCATCACAATCTACTACGCTCCAGAATCACCAGCTTGGTTTGCATC
This sequence comes from Hemistola chrysoprasaria, assembly GCA_947063395.1. Lineage (NCBI taxonomy): Eukaryota > Metazoa > Arthropoda > Insecta > Lepidoptera > Geometridae > Hemistola > Hemistola chrysoprasaria. The sequence goes on from OX346715.1 coordinate 5,202,551, forward strand.
AAAGAACAGGATCGACGAATGTATCCTTTCTTTCCAATGGTATAGAGGCAAGAGCCCAGCTATGAAATCTGAACTCGATAAAATGATCGCCGAACAATCTAAAAGGGACCACACTAAAAGCAAACTTCAAATGCTTAAGGAGAATATAAAGAAACCTGAATTTTGGAAGCCTTTGGGAATCATGACTACGTTCTTTGTTATAACCCAGTTGTCAGGGGTCAACGTTATTTGCGCGTACACAACGGATATGATGAAGGAGCTCATCGGAAACAATTCTAGCAAACACCACGCTTATGCAGCCATGTTAAGTATCGATATATTAAGGTGCGTGTCTTTAGTGATTGCGTGTATTCTATTGAAAAGATCTGGTAGAAGACCTATGGCGATCTTCAGTGGAGTGTTCACAGCGGTGTCTTTGATAGCACTAGCATTGTACTTATATTTAGTTGATTCTCATACAATAAGGCACATTTCACCTTTTATTTCATTAGGCTTGATGGCGTTTTATATAGTAGTTTCAAACATGGGAATATCTCCATTACCGTGGAACATGGTCGGTGAATTGTTTGCAGCAGAAACCAAAGGACTCGGTTCTGGTATCAGTGTCATGATGACATCTGTCGCATTTTTTGGTACAGTGAAAACTGCTCCAGCAATGTTCAAAAGCATCGGGCATCATGGTACATACTTATTCTATGGTATTTCAACATTATTGGGAACATTATTCCTGTATTGTTTCCTGCCTGAAACAAAAGAGAAAACTTTATTAGAAATCGAGGAATACTTTAGAAACGGCAAGAACAAATCCGTGAGAATAGAAACAGAAATGACTAACAGAAAGGACTTAGATAATGGGGCATGAGACTACACTGTATTAATTTCAATTTATACGTAGTGAAACAGTGTCCTTTGTTTGTCCAAAGTAGGTAGGTATTTGAATTTTTAATTGATTTCTCGTTTGGTTTTCTCCGAGTGTATAGTGACTCAAGTGCTGATAAAAAACCGATGTGACATTTAAGATTTTAATTATATTCGTACACGTGATTCGTTTAACATTAGTAGGTAACCTTCAGTGATATAAAACAAAGACGATCGATAGGACAGAATGATATGATTTAGTTAACCTAGTAAGATAGTGTGGTATTGTTTGAAATCTATTGGTCGACCGTAAGGGCATGTTAACTTATCTTTACTGTGTATGATCTAATTACGAAATTATTTATGTGCTTCAAATTGGTCGTATTTAGTCTAAATGCTGTAATAAATGTGAATCAATTTAAATAATTTAATATAGGTTACTGGATATATTATTTACGATATTGTGACTGTTAATATTATAAATACAATCTATTTTATCAATCGTCTGTTCATAAATTATGAGTACGTTCGAGTACTGAGTACATATGGGTACATGTAAATTAACTATTTCAAGAACGTAATGTTATAGGTAGATAAAGTTGATATCTCACACAATCTTATGTAAAGTGATTCAATATTTTTATTAATAACCATATAACGTTGGAGGTAAGTTAAAACTCGCAAGTGTTTTGTTCAACTGTTAATGACGTCAGTTTTTTACATTTTACTAAAATTTGAGATTTGAGATTTATAATATTAGTAAAATAATAGGATAATACCTACAGTAGATATAAAAGGTGTAGTAATAATTAAGGGGTGCACTACCCGTTAAACTGATAAATTTTCAAAAGAATAATTTCAAAATTTAACATAATAGTACAAAATTGACAATGGATCACCTGATTGGTTATGGGTTTTACCATGCATCCCCTTAAGAGCGTATGTGGCCTTGGCCAGGAATTTGACACAATCCTTTAAAATATTTACCAAATCGATGTTTTGTATTCCCCTGATTCCTCCGAATATAATTAACCCATTCTATAAATTTATATGCTGATATTTTTATAGTGAAGTAACCTATGTCCCTGTCATTTTAATGTTTCTTGTAAACCCTTGGTTTTTTCATAGTGAACTCCAAAAAAATAACAGTTATACTCGCGTGATTTGAAATTCGCTACAAAAAAATGTAAGGTTTATAAACAAAAATAATATAATAGGGACATACTTTACTTCAATTTTAAAATAACAGAATATAAATATATCAAAAAGGTTTACTGTATTCTGATGAAACAGGGGAATACAAAACATTGATTTAGTAAATTTTCCATAGGATTGTGTCAAACTGCTAAGAGGTCGTTTTTCCTGTTAAGTATGATGACATATTTTGTAACACATTAAGTAGCTTTAGCATTTCACTATTAGTCATAAACGGAAACAAAATAGTCATAATATTATCATCAATATTATTATGTATAGGTAGTTTAATTGTTATATGAAAATATTAATTGTTCAGTACCGCAGCTGATAAATATATTATTTAAAAGAATCTGATCTTAGTTATATTATTTTATAAGTTCTTGTTTTAACGTGCATTACAGTTTAGCATATATATATATATGTATATATACGAGTATACATTATATAAAGAATACAGAATAATTCGGCTGAATCTCTTACCTAGCATGTCGTAAAAGGCGACAGATGGACCACATGACATATTCAACATCATAACATCTTAGTCATAACGACCATCACTAGTGCAGGGTGCTAGTTTTTCGTGGGCGTCTAAAGAGTACCTTGAATACTACGCACTCAAAAGGCTCTTTGGACACACTGACACACACTCATCAACCCGCATTGGACAAGCGTGGTGGGTTAAACGTCCAAACCTTTACCCTCATGAACCACAAATGGATTGAGGATATAGAGGCCTTTGCTTATAGAGGCCTTAATAATACATTATACGAAGTCGAGTTGCCGTTTAAATTCTAAAGAACCAATTTGTATTCCGATGACAAAACTAATAATAATTAAAATAAACCAAAGCTTCCAAGCAAAAGTTATTATTGTCTGTTTTTTTTTTAAATTTTGTATAATGTTATATTTGAAAAAAACCTTCACAATATTATAATCATTATTTAAAAACATATATAAATAGAAATCGAAAAAAAAAACCAGTGCACAACGAACTTAAAACAGAAAGATATAAAAATTTATAAGTATTAAGTTTTTAAACCATTCCTTTTATGAAAAGGACCCTTTGAATTTTATTTGTCTTGTTAGTAATGAACGAGTAGAGCAGTGTTAGTTTATTGCAAACTTACTTAATTCGAATAAAGTTATGAACATGACTAACATAATAATTGATACATGATAAAATCACAGGGTAATTAATTAGTTAACCAATAGTTTATAGTTCTTAGCGAGAATTACTTATTTATTATGTAGACAGAAAACTAAATGAAAAAATTATTTGAAGTTGAATATAGTTAGTTGTTTCGAGGCATGTAGATTGTAGCCACTTTGTTATAATTATATGTATTATATTAATCGAGTACTAATTAAAAAAAAATGTTCTTATCTTGTATTTCAGTTGCGAGTCTAATAAAGATTTATTTTAGCTTTTTTATTACCTTGGAACTTTCTGATGTAACTCTTAAGTAATAACATATTGAATAGTTTTTAAAACTCGATTAAAGACATTGACTTAACCAGTTTTTACTTATTAATTTGATTTGTAAACATATGTTATAAATATAGGGTGTTCTTCTTCGCTGGTTTTCGATTAAAGACTACAAGTTGCTATTTCACAGTCGGTTAGACATATACAAGTGGCACGCGTCTTATATCCAAGCTGTTCAGCCAAGCGGGACTCATACATAATATTCACGAGCATATGCGAACAGTTTTTTCCCACTTTTTCTAGTTTTTTCTCCAAATCCCAACTTTCCCACATCACGACGTCACAAAAAGTACCAGGAACACATCTGGGATGAAGAGTTTAATTTTAGAAAAGGAACGAGTGTTATAAGGAAGCTATTAACTAACTTGACGGATGACTGTCCTAAATTTTTACTTATGAATGTCGATTGCTACGTAACTAACTGTAGCATATTTGGTATCGATTAAACTGGCCTTTCTATGGGTCAAGCGCCTACAATTGAAAAGAGACAATAAAACGTGGCTTATAATAAAATTATGATATAGGTATCATTTATTTATTCAACTAGTTGAACGTGGTGCTAGGCGCCGTCCTTCGTAATTACAATATTATCTCTATTATAAAATAAATAAAATATCGGTCGTTTCAATATTAGTTTATGGATGTTATGTATGTTTATGAATGTTCCAAAATTGTACACAAATGTGCGTCTCATTTGCGACTTTGTGACTAGACATCGCAATAAACATTAAAACTGGACGTATCCACCAAAGAAGCCACAAAATCATGCTGATTTCTGTCATAAATTAAAATGAGGTATATTAACTAAATCGAAAAATCAAATTAAATAAGCAGTAGTAAGTGGATTTATTCAAATGAGCACACATCATCTAATTTCCTTATGTCTGTGAGATAGTTCCTGTTTTACTCTCTTTAGATATTACGTTAGTGGCTAAGAGCGGAACGAATTTTTTAATAATTAACAATAGGACACGTGGCCTAGAGGATGCTATGCACGTGTTATCAATTATATAAAAAGGAATAAAAACCCTTGTCCAGGAATGTTGAAAAGCTTGCCCTTTTAGTGGGAGGAGTTATGAAATGATAGAAAGCGAAATCGTAAAGCTACCCTCTTGTTTGTTTAAGTAAAGGGTAGACGTGTGTCTATTATTTCTTTTCAATAACAAACGGGTTGATGAAATATCGACATAAATAAAGTTTTTTGGTTATTATTCGTTTTGAATAAATGATTATTTTTAAATAATTAATTTACATAGCGTGAGAACATGATATTTTAATAGAAATTTTAACTCATGATAAATATAAGCGCAGAACTTTTTTACCTTAATATTTAGGACATTTTTTAATTTTCATGATTATTTATAGACCGTTTATTGTGAGAAAATTGTTAGACTTTTGGGTCATTACCGTTCCCTTGGACATTGTTGTGCTTTATTTTAACCCACCTTTTTTTTATTGTGAGTGACAAGACGACTAAATAAGTAATTTCGCTGGTAACTGCCCTTCAGACCGGAACACAGAACAGAGAAACTAGTATAAGAAATAAAGCCTGTCGTAATACTCTCGTAAGTTTTTTTTTTTTTTATGATAGTGAATGACAAGACGAGCAAATCAGGTGCCTGATGGTAAGCATTATGATTGCCCATATCAGACACAGTGCCACCCAGTGTTTTAAAATTCAAATTCTGCGCGGCACTGCACTGCGCCTGTCACCCTGAGATATGAGTTGTTGAATCTCATCATGCCCAGTAATTTTGCTGGTAACATTGACCTTCATACCGGAACACAGTAATGTTTGCACATTACTGCTTGGCGGATGAATAACTGGCAAAGGTGTGGTACTTCCCCAGGCGGCCCCCTGCAAAAGAGGCCTACCACTACAAGTAAGTAGGTAGGTAAGGTATTTTTTGTCTTCTAACCATATAAAAATTTAATCGACCGTGAACTGACCAAAATGATTGAATTATTCATTTAACTAGTAGTCGTAGCTGTATTACGTTTTATATTATTATTATATCGTTTGCTTTGTGTGTTGAATCAATGATCACTAAAAGTAATGTAGGAATTTTTATATTATTCCAAAAATAGTAATAGCATTTGCATTATATTGACAATTATTTATATACCTATACATAGGTATATAAGGCTATAGATAAGTACGTTTATTTTAGGTGTACCTTATGATTTGTCATCTTTGTGCGTTTCGGTATAAATTATATAAAATACTTTTATAGGAAGTCTACGTAGTCGCGCGCGAGGTCCGTTACATCGGATTTTCACTATTTTATTTTATTACTAGCTGTGGCCCGCGGTTTCACTCACGTGGATTTAAATTTGCAACTTTGTGGATTTTTCAATGAGAATAAGATGTTTTCAATCGGTAATAAGTAGCCTACGTCACTCTCCAGCATCCAAACTATATCCAAACAAAAATTATGTCGAAGCAACAAAAATTATGTTGTCACTCGAAAGAAGGTTATTAATATAATATCATTATTATAGTATAATATTATATAGTAAGTATGGATATTATGTAATGCACATAATTTATAATGATAAAATTGATAGAATTTAGTTTTTTATGGAGTTTGTTAAAAAATTTTAATTTAGTTTTGAATATCTTGCACTTCTAATTAATGAGCCCAAGCACACTAATTTATACATAAAACTATTGTAAATAATGTAAAGATATGGACCGATCTATCTAAAATATTTTTTATTGCTTGCACTTATAGTACGACAATACGAATATATCTATTAGCATTATCTTTGTATTTTCCATAGACAAGCAACTCATTTTGAGTTAGGTATACCTTGTAGTGGTAGGCGTCTTTTGCGCCGCCTGGGGAAGTACCACACCTTTGCCAGTTATTCATCCGCCTTACAGTAATGTGCAAACATTACGGTCTGAAGGAAGATATTACCAGCGAAATTACTGGGCATGACGAGTTTCAACAACTAATATTTCAGGGTGACAGGCGCAGTGAAGTGCCGCGCAGAATTTAGAATTTTAAAACACTGGGTAGCACTGACTGTGTCTGTTATGGGCAATCATTATGCTTACCATGAGGCACCTGATTTGCTCGTCTTGTCACTCACTACCATAAAAAAACCTACGTAGAACTTTTTACTATTCAGGTTTGAAACATCGTCTGGCGCCATTACGAATACCAGTGGTGTCATTCGCTCTGATGCTTCTCAATTTGGACTAAATTCAATTTGGACCTGCCACCAAATTGAATAGTTTTAAAGGTACTTTGCATGCTCTATGCGTAAGTGTTGAATTATTTAGCAGTAACAGTATGAAAGGAAACCGGGTGACGTTGTAACGCATATGTGCGTAACGCTTGCCCGTGATTCCGGTGCGGGGGTTAAATGTTAATAAGATTATTTACGTGTAGCATTAAATTACGCAATAGTTATGATTTCTCCTCATTTATAGAGGGACCTTTATCTATACTAATAATATTAAAATAGGAGAAACATTGTTTTAATAGGGTTCCGTACCTCAAAAGGAAAAAGAAAACCTTCATAGGCTTCCTTCCGTCTGTCTGTCAGTCTGTCCGTTGGTAAAGACACTTTTTTAAGGGAACGCGTGGATGTATCTACTTGAAATTGATATCAACTACTCAGATCTGCGGTCGCTTCTGGCTGTAAAAAAATCATACTTCTAAGTTAACGCAATCAAAAGTTATGATCATTTTACTGTATATTTCCATACTTTGCGCAAGGAACTAATAGATGGCGCTGTATTTTCTTGGTATGGAACTACACACTATGCATACAAACGAACGAATAGGCTCCGATACTACTGGGTTATTCTAATTCAAGTAAAAGTCTAATATGACAATTTATTGATCACGTTGGTTATACGGAGAGGACCTTTAATTTATGAACTTTATTTTTGTTATTTGTTGTTATAGCGGCATTAGAAATACATACTCGTATATTGTGAAGATTACAAGTGTCTAGATATTACGGGTTATGAGATAGAGTCCTGTGACCGACAGACGGACGGACAGACTGAGACTTAGTAATAGGGTTCCTTCGGCACCCTTTGGGTTCGGAACCCCCAAAAAAGTCTTGCTGGCCGGCGTTTATAGGCTGCTCAGGGTTGTTCCGTATTTCTCCTATGAGGTCTCAACCCATTAGTTATAGTAACTATTTATTCTCCCGAACAGTATATTCCTTCAGTTTGGAAAAAAAAATTATAGGTGCATTCTACATGATATATTATATGCTATTTTCGATTAACCTACTAATATTATAAATGAGAAAGTTTGTGAGGATGGATGGATGGATGTTTGTTACTCTTTCACGCCAAAACAACAGGACCTATTGGGCTGAAATTCAATATATAGATAGTTTAGACCCTGGAATAACACGAAAGTACTTTTTATCCCGTTATTCCCATGGGAACGCAGACTACGCGGGTGAAACCGCGGGGCACAGCTAGTATAAAATATATTTAAGTTCATTTGGAGTTAGTTCCACTAGTGTTTCATAGCCAGTTTGTTTTCATTGACAAGTTTTAATGAAGTAGTCTTATAGTTTCAAACTGAGAATAAAACCAGATCATGTTTTATGAATGGGAGACCTACACGTGATATGATTATCATCGTTTATGAGATTATAGGAAAGTTTTATGTATCTTCTCTATGATTATAGATAATATTCCTCTAAAATGTGCTCATCGCCTATGATTTATGGGCTTTTGGAATTAGCTGTTATACCACTTTGTGCCTTGTAATAGTTAAAGATATTCAAAGACTCGTTTTATTCTGAAAGGTTGATTATAAAATTGACAGTGACAAAGTTCTAAACATGAAATGGCCAATAAATCTAAGAGCATCAAGCATTCTTGTCTTACGTCTTTAATAACCTGATTTTACTAGGAAGTCTTATCCACCAAACTTAAGGCGCGCTGCAAACCTAATTTGCCTTCTCGCTCACACGTACCCACATTTATGAAGTTATAAAAAATAGTACATGTAATTACGTAAAATAAAGTCTATTAGAAACTAAAAAATAACAATACAACTTTCAGTAAAAAAACCAATTTAATCCATATAAGTTTCATGTATAAAATCTTGCACAGAGAAAAAAAAATCTCAGAAACAAAAACACACCCAAGACTTGTTTGGATTAAATTGGATTTTTTACTGAAAGTTTGTATTGTTATTTTCTAGTAGACTTTATTTTACGTAATTACGTGTAGTATTTTTTTAGTTTTAAAAATGTGATAACGTGTGAGCGAGCAGGCGAATTTGGGTTGCTACCGCGTCTTAAACGTCTGTTAAATCGGCTGTTTGATTATTTAGTAATAGTTACTTGTAAACTGATAATCGGACGTTAACGCTGACGTTCTTGGTGAACTTTAAGCCTTGATGTGATAATTTGTGATATCATATTTGAGAATTAACAATGTTCCGGTGTACATCGTGTACTTGTTTAGTTTCCATATATAAAAATTATGACTAAGTCCTGAATGACTGAAGCAATCACTTATGAACGCCCATTTTTTTTTTTTTTTTTTTTTATTTTGTTGCCCGGGGAAAAATGCATGACGCATACCACCCGCACCCGGGAGAGCGCAGGGTGGTTATGTGGGACTCCCCGCCGGCACAGCACCGTACGTCGGTACGTTGCTGTGTCGGCGGGTATTCCCACTAAAAAACCCCGGGGTGTTCCTTCGCGACGCCATGTGTCGGGGCTGCGGGCACGCCGAAGCACTCATCCGCGGTCCCGACGGCGTTTGGTCCTCCATGGAGGATGCCACGATGGGGTGAGGGTAATCCTTCACTCCAACCCTCCCAAGGGGCGCACGGAAACACGCGCGCGCCTCCTCGCAGGCCCTTTAGGTGGGCAACGGATACCCCCGCATCCGTTGCCCGGGCCCCACATCTCTAAGGGCTTCGAAGGGCGTTCCATGCCCTCTCGAATGCCTATCGAACATGCGAGAGGACACGGAAGGCCCAATCCCGCCCACCACCACGCGCAAATAGCGCAGGAGGCTCTCTGTTTGCCCCGGTGCAGGGGTAGATCTGCACAGGGGAAAGCAGAGAGACCTCTTCACTATAAGGGCTTGGAAAGAAGTTCCGTGCCCTCTCGAACGCCTACCGAACGTGCAAGAGGACACGGAAGACCCATTCCCGCCCACCACCAACGCAGGGCTCAAGTGAGCCTTGCCTGCGCCATCCACTGTGCCCTATGCTGCCTTCATAGGGACACGCGGAGGCGCAATCCACACTGCGGCAAGCCGTTGGCTATCCGCCCCGATTCGGTCGCAGAGGATAGGGAGAGTGGCGCATCGTAATACCGACACTCCTCTTCCCCTGCGACCCCACCGCCTTCGCCATCTAACGGTGGCGACCCCGTTTGGGCCGCGGAAGGCAGGAAGAGCGGCGCACCGCAATACCGGCACTTCTCTCCCGCCGCGGCCCAACCATTCAGCCGCGATGCGCTACGTTACGCATCGCAGCCCGCCTCAGTTGCGTTGCGTCCTGTGGGACGCACCGCAACCTACTCGGCCGCTCACACCTGCCTGGAGGAAAGTGAAGCGGCCGACCACCTCGGGCTCCTCTTCGCTTCACCGTGGGCCCGTACCACGGCTACTGACCCCCACCGCCGCGAGAAGGCGGGAACCCATCGGAGGGACTTATGAACGCCCAGCCCTAACCCTTGGACATATTAGAGCTGAAATTTTGCACAAAGGTTTTCAATATGATCTTGAATAACAAATAACAAATAATGGTGTTACTCTAGTATCATATATAACCACTGAACAAACCCACTGAATATTATTTTTGACTTAGTTTGAAGAAGCAGTAATTAAAAAAAAATATCTTTATTCAAAACATTCTCTAAAACGACAAACGAAACCGTGTGTAAATGCGACGTACCCAAATAGTTTGAATTTTTAGAAAATTCAGTGAATATTCACTTGAAAAGTGTAATGGAGAAAAGAAGATGCGCCGGCATAAGCTAGTTTATCATATTTTATTATCTTGAACACTTTATAAAAGGATTATATGATATGAAATGATGCAATTTTGTATGAGTAACATCCTAAGATAAGCAAGCGTATGTACACTAGCAAAATACTAGTTGTGTATGCTTAATCCTATTATGATTTTCTTTTTATGGTAGTGAGTGACAAGACGAGCAAATCAGGTGCCTGATGGTAAGCATCATGAATCATGATTGCCCATATCAGACACAGTGCCACCCAATGATTTAATATTCAAAATTCTGCGTGGTACTGCACTGCGTCTGTCACCCCGAGATATTAGTTGTTGAAACTCGTCATGCCCTGTAATTATAATGATGATAAACTGTGCCCTGATGATTCAGCCACGTAGTCTTCGTTCCCGTGGGAATATCGGAATAAAAAATACCCTATGTGTTATTCCAGGGTCTAAACTACATACATACCGAATTTCAGCCCAATCAGTTTAGAAGTTTTGGCGTGAAAGAGTAACCAACATCCATCCAACCATCCATCCATCCTCACAAACTTTCGCGTTTAATACATTATTTTAGGTTAGGATAAAGGATATTATATAGGACTAGTGTAAGAATAGCGGCTTTGCCCGCTCGCAATTATGAAATTTGGGAGTTTTATATCAAAACTTTGACACCCTTTTTTGGACCCTTTAGAATGTGAATTTTCAAAAATCCTTTCTTACAAACCTCCAGACAACGAAAAAAACTTACGTTCCAAGTTTCAGGTCTCTAAAATCAGTGGTTTGGTCTCTGAGTTGCATCTGTCATGCAGTGAGTCATTAAGGATTTTATATTATATTATTTATTGATTAGTAAGATTATTCATCATCATCATCATTGTCAGCCTTCCGCAGCCCACTGCTGGGCATAGGCCTCCCTTTGTTTCTGCCACTCTCCCCTATCTCTTGCCATTCGCATCCAGCTGCTTCCTGCCACTTTTTTGATGTCGTCAGTCCATCGCGCAACCTGGATTCCTCCGTCCAAGTCTAGGCCACCACTATGTTATGGCTGTACACCACCTGCCATCACCACGTCTTGCCACGTGTCCTGCCCAACTCCACTTGAGCTCTATCACCCTGATTCCGATGTCTTTGACCTTTGTTCGGTGGCGGATTTCGGTATTACGGACTCGATCTTGAAGTTTGATGCCGAGCATAGCGTGCTCCATGGCTCTCTGTGCAACTCTTACTTTGTACACAGCCTCCTGTGCAAGCGGCCATGTCTCGGCACCGTAGGTCATAGTGGGCAAGACACACTGGTTGAAGAGACGGGTCTTCAGGCATTGGGGTATATTTTTAGATCGGAGAATGTCCTCTAACTTTCCGAAGGCAGCCCATCCGAGTTGAATTCTCCTATTAATCTCCTTGTTTTGATGCTCTCGGCCAAAGGACAGAACATGACCAAGGTATACATAATGGTCAACTATCTCTAACCCCACATCTCCTACCATAATTGGTGGATTAGAAGAGCCAGAGATACCTGACATCACTTTCGTCTTAGACATGTTCATCTTAAGACCTACTTTCAGAGAAGCATTATATAGGTCTTGCAGCATGCGCTGGAGATCAGTAGGGTTTTCGGCGAACAATACTAAGTCGTCAGCAAATCTGAGATGCGATAAGTAGACACCATTGATGTTGATTCCTATATCGTCCCATTCAAGCGTCTTCATTATGTCTTCTAAAACAGCCGTGAAGAGCTTGGGTGAAATAGTGTCTCCCTGTCGCACTCCCCTCTTAATGGGTATGGGCTTAGTCAACGTGTGCAGTCGAACTTGCATCGTTGCCGAGGTGTAAAGCTCCTTTAGCACCTCCACATATCGAGCATCAACTCCGCAGCGATGGAGGGAGTTCAACACTGCCCAGTGTTCGACACTGTCGAACGCCTTCTCATAATCGACAAACGCTAAACACAAGGGCCGGTTATACACGTGACATTTTTTCATCAGCTGCTTTACGGTATGGATGTGGTCAATAGTGGAGAAACCGCTTCTGAAGCCAGCTTGTTCGTTGGACTGACCTTCGTCTAACTGACCGGTTAATCTGGTGCAGATAACCTTTGCAAAAAGCTTGTAGACTTGGGAAAGGAGGCTTATGGGTCGGTAATTATTAAGGTTGGAATTATCGCCTTTTTTGTGTAATATAGTGACTATAGCATTCTTCCAAGTATGTGGAGTTTTACTCTTAAGCATCACGTCATTGTAGAGCTTCACCAGTACCTCTAGTAATGGTTGTCCGCCTGCACAAAGTAACTCACTGGTAATGTTATCTTCACCCGGTGACTTATCGCCCTTCATTTGTCTTAGAGCCCGTTCAACCTCCCAGATCATTATTTCCTCTTGGATCCTCATTTAAACACGCTTCCACCGATCGTGTAGAGTATAAGTCACCGTAAAATTCTTCAACAACGTGTAGTATTTGCTGTCGGTCTGTAACTAAATTACCATCTTTATTTTCATATATTTCATTTTCAAGGATTCTGGTGAAAATTTACTAAGTTTTCTGTTAAATTTACCAAACTTTTCTTTGGCAGTTTCTGTAACTGTTCTGCATAATATTTCATTCAGTTCATCAACATCTAAATTCAACTCTACAAGACCTTCGAAACGATTTCTGAGCTCGACACGGAATTCATCAGTGCATTCTTTTTGAAGGACAGCTAAATTATGGACTTTCGCGTATTTGGTCTGTGACGTGATCATTTTACTTCTCTCATGTTTTAAGTTGAACTCATACGTTGCTCGCACTATACGGTGATCACTTCCTGTCTTAAAGCGAGTGAGGACATTAACATCTCTTACTATATATTTGTGGGAACTTATTATGTAGTCTACCTCATTTTTAGTTCTTCCATCAGGACTTGCCCACGTCCACTTCCTCGCAGGTCGCTTCTTGAAAAACGAATTCATTATGTAAAGCTTCTTCCGCTCTGTGAAGTTAACTAAAGCTTGCCCTCTATTATTACGCAATCCCAATCCAAAACTGCCAACTGATTTTTCATTTACAAGTGGTAGGCCCACCTTCGCGTTAAAATCGCCCATAATTGAAGTAAAATGGCAGGGGTTATCTATAAGAGCACTATTTATATCTTCATAAAATAATTCTATTTCTTCATCTGAATGTGCAGAAGTGGGGGCATAAACTTGAATTAATTTAAGAGAGTAGTAGCGTTTGTTTAGTTTTAATATAATGTAGCAAACTCGTGTCGAAATACTTTTAATATTTTGAACTTTAGAGGATATTACTTTGTTTACGAAAAAGCCTACCCCTCCGTAGGTGGTATCATCATGGCCTTTATAATAGAACAGGTTACCGGATTCTAATTTGATTAGTTCTTCGCCTTCTCGGCGGATTTCAGACAAACAGGCTTTAGTTTCATTTTCAACATTCAAGAAATCGTTCATCCGTGCGCAACGTCCTAGCGTTATAATACGCTAGGGTCAGGGTCATTTCATTATTTCTGTTACTGTGGCAGCCGGATCTCTTCCAGAGATTCTTACCACCCTCTGCCTTGCCGTTACCAAGACCGCTGCCGTAGTCTGGAATAGCAGGGCCGCTGGGGACTGAGGGCGAGGGCTTATTGGCAGTATTCATGTTGTAAGGGGGTTTAGCCGTAAAACGCCACGCTGGCCAGTGCGTCTTGGCGAGTTTGCGTCAGAGCCTCGTTTGTTGTTCATGAGGGTGTACCGCGAGCAGGTAAGGATGACTTGGGCTGCAGTATGTTATGCAGCCCCTTACACCCCACACAGTAAGATACAGTAAGATTATTACTAATCAATAAATAGGATATACCTATTTCTTTCCTCTTTCTATTCATTTCCTATTTCTTCTATAAAATACATTACATTATCATAATTTACTATCATAGAAATATAATATTATAGTTTCGTCATTGTAGGTCACAGGTCAAGAGAAGATAACTTAGATTACGCAAAATACTTAAGAAAACAAGTAAAATACTTAAGAAAAAAATTAGCTTAAATAGTGAGAAATCTCATTTTGGTGTGGCGAGCTCTTTTACGATACCGATTATAAGGTCCCGGGTTTGATACTCTGGTCCGGAAAAAAGTGTTATTGGATTTTTCCATTAGGAATTTAATTATTAATATTAGAGGAGTCTGGGACTATGCCTGATAGCAATAGGTACGCCCCCTATTGCATGGGACCTAAAAAATTACTGGCGAAGTGTGGATACTGTGGAATTGGGTCTTGGGTAAACCTCTGCCTACCCCTTTGGTAAAAAGGCGTGATGTTATGTTATGTCGATATGCCGAACGATTTACTTCCGAAGAAAATCCTTTGCAACTTATAGCTCATGTGAATCATGGATGCGTGCGTATAAACAAACACATTTTAATAATCATAACACATGCACTGCAAAACAAAATTACAATATTCGATTACTGTGGGTCATTGAAATCAATTGAATATATTATAATAACTTCGATATTAGCTCCACAATAAATTCATGCGTTAATTTATACCTGCAAATGTTTATTAATGATTACTATGTTGCGTCATATAATATTTATATGGTGAACTTTTATGATATTGCGACTCTATTCTATAATAAGTAAGACTGGTTTGTACTTTGGGATTTAGTAAATTTAATAGGAAATCTTTACTTATATACCTATATACAACAATAACGCCAATGACATTTTATAGGGAGATAGACAGGTGTCCTTCTTTCGGCTTTAATTTTGTAGATATTATTTTATTTTATTTGACCTCATAATCAGTCGGAAGACGTCCAATGCTGAACATAGGCCTCCCCTATTATAACACCACAAACTATTCACATCAGGGGATTCTGAGGTAATAACCACGCTTGGTCGGCGGCTTAGTGGTCGCAGTAGTTGGTATACCTACTTGGTAACGGAGAGCGCTGATTTTACCAATCGTGTTCTATTTGTCAAATAAAATTTATATAATATTATACTGTAATCTCACCTTCGGGTTGCCGACGACATTGTCGTCATGGCAGATTTCGGCACGATGCTCGAAGACCTCGATCGAGTTTCTTGAGGGAGGGTTGGTTGGTTTTTGGAGCGAGGGTTGGTCTTAAAATGAACATGGAGAAGATGAAGGTGATGTCTAATGCCTATGTTGTGCCGACCCCAATATCGGTTGGGAACTCGATTCTAAAAGTTGTTGACCCATACGTCTACCTAGGACAAGCAGTGCAACTCGGTGGGTCTAATTTCGAGAAAGAACAGGCTGTAAAGTTTTTGAATGGAGACCACGGGCCGGCAAGTGCAGCGTAGGACGGTCCACAAGGTGGACAGACGATATTATGATAAGGACAGCAGAAACACTAGAGGCGGGCCGCTTATAACCAGAATGGATAGAAATCTATGGGGGAGGCCTTTGTTCAGCAGTGGACGTCCTATGGCTGTAATGATGATGATGATGAATATTATGGCCAGCCTGGCCTGCTTGGCACAGATGGTAGTTACTCTACTTTCTTTGCCGTAGGTTCCTGGTTCGATCCCCGGCTAGGTCAAACATTTTTGTGCATAAACATGTCCGTTTGATTTGGGCATGGGTGTTATAATCGTATATAAGTATGTATATCAGTCATCTGTTTACCATAGTACGGGCAGAAGCCTAGGCTAGAAAGACTAGTTTGGAACCAGATGACCGTATGTGGAAGTTGTCCCATATTATAAAAAAAATTATACTAAGACCGCCGGTTGTTTTTCGTGATAATTAAATTGTTTTGTAACGTTGGTTTTTTTTTGGTATGCAATAAAGTATCATTCTATTCTATATGCACTCACTAGTAGGACTGAATGATCAGAGCAAGTCACACGTCTTTTTTAATGTCAATGGATAAAACTTTCAAAATGTGAAAACAAAAATCAGCTCTCCCATCCCATACATGTTGATTAAGGTCAAACATTTGTATGGAAGAGCTGATGTTTTTTTGCGATTTCAAATTTGTCTTCGATACCGACGACCCGACACATTGTATTAGTAGTGTAGATCTAAGAGCAGTAGACCTCGCGAGCCCTTATAACCATGCAATAACCGACACTTTCCCCTTTCCCCTGGCTTGGTAAAGTTGTTTAAGATTTTCTACAATTAGCTTTAATTTGGTGATGGTAAGTAGTACGAGTAACAGTATAGATAATAAACCTACCGACAGAAGGACGGGAGGACAAAGGTATTTTCGGCCAATTTTTTTTATGATATGAGTGACACGACGAGCAAATCAGGTGCCTCATGGTGGATGGTGGAAACAGTGCCACCTAGTGTTTTAAAAATTCAAAATGCGCGGCACCGCACTGCCTGTCACCCTGAGATATTAGTTGTTGTATCTCAGATTGCGCTTGCGGAGTCCCTTCTGCTCCCAGTTCTTGACTATGCCGATGCCTGCTATCTTGACATCAGGGAGGACCAGCTACATAAGCTTGAGTTACTTCAGAATCTCTGCACACGAAACATTTTATTGGTTTACGCAAGTATGATCGCATTTCCCCAGTATCGCAATAAACTCAAGTGGCTAAATAATCGCTTTCGCCGAAATACTCAAATCCTATCTTTACTTTATTCTACTCTATTTAATCCCGCTGCTCCGTGCTATCTAAAGAACCAGTTTCAGTTTCTGCACAGCTCCAACCTTTGCTTACTCAGGTCCTCGGAGGATCTCTCTTTAAGGATGCCTCCACATAGGACTTCCTTCTTTGATCGTTCTTTCACAGTACAAGCTGTACGCTTGTGGAACGCTCTCCCGGTTTCTATTAGACGTGCTTCCTCATTATCCATATTCAAGTCTCGCGTAAAGAATCATAATAATTATCTGACTCAACATCTCTCTGTCACTACCATAACATATTTTATTATTGATTATAGTATGTACTTACTCATATTTATCAATGTATGGAAGATTATATGTAATACGTATGTATACAATACTTGAATATATTTGTTATGATATTGATGTTATATCTATGTAGGTATATATTACGTATTTTTGTATATTATTTATTACAATTATTTACATACAAGTATTTTAGCTGGTAACATTGCCCTTCAGACCGAAACACAGTAATTTTTGCACATTACTGCTTGGCGGATGAATAACTGGCAAAGGTAAAAAAAGGCCTACCACTACATACATAATGCTTTGCTCTTTCGGTCTACCTACTTGTGTAAATTATATCAAAATACTACAAAATACTGATTTTTATAGATTTTATGGAAGGAAAATTAACTGGTATGTTACAAATACTTTGAAACAAAGTAACTTAAACCTGGCATATGCCTAAACAGTGGTCCACGCGAGACAAACAAATTCTATTGTGTCTGGAATCCTGGCATTCCAAAAGTTCGGCGGTGTTCGTCAATATTGAACTTGAGACTCACTTATAGTACGAAATTGAATCGAATTAAACCAATTACAGTTAAACAAAAGCATATGCTACCGTGACGTTTCCAGTTTTACCGTGGTCTGTAGTTAAATTGGAGTTTTTGTGGATGAAAGCCAGATGGTTGGTGGAACGAGCACCGTATGGTCTGTGGATCTCGGCACGATTTCACTGTCTCCTGCATTAAAAAGTCTGGCTTCATGTAGGATCTTTAAATATATAGAGCTATGGAAATGTTATCGCAAGGATTTGCCCTCTGTTGGCCATATGGTGCGCAGAAGCCCATATACGTTATCAAAAACTATTTCACACGCAACCGCTGTTTTAAACAAAAATTATCAATTATATAACAATAAGAGCGTACGCGGCCTTCTAGGAATTGGACACAATCCTATGAAAAATTTACTAAATCGATGTTTTGTATTCCCCTGTTTTCTCCGAATACAGTAAACATATTTATATACTCTTATTTTAAAGATGAAGTAAATTAAGTCTCTATTATTTTAATTTTGTTTATAAACTCTGGTATGGTACTTCGTGACGACCATCGTCACGAAGGGGTATAATCACTAATCTAAGAGAGTAAGAATTTTTGATGGTTACATAACTATAGCGTGTTGATCAGCTGATCAACCTTTTTGTATGGGAAGTCGAAATTTTTTCTTGCGTATTTCGGAATTCTTTCCTTTGAAATTTGTTCAGTTTGACGGATAGATTGACCCCCTTAAGTATTTTTAGATTTTAAAATAAACAGAAATCGTGGCTTAGTAAATGACTTCCATATTGACATTCCTCGTTAATTACACAAGCAAACAATTTTTTTGCTTCTAACCATTCCGTTCCGCATACAACCATCAGATTATTAATCCAAAAATATACGTCATCGTCGCACACGTGGATGGCAGTATGCAGTAAGCATGCGTTGAAAAAGCGCTTATTCAGCTCTTATACAGCGTTTATTATTCGTTGGTGCCCTAAAGGAACGTTATGCGTTTTTTGTCGGTTCTCATGAACTCGACGACAAAGAGGCGACCTCGCTGAAAGAAGACCGAGATCTGCGCAAGAATAAATATTGCACAACAATGGGGAAGCTCCTTTGACTTCGACTCGGTTGTCTTATAGGAGTGTGAGACGTCTTGATACTAAAGGCGGCGACTGCCATAAATACGAATAGACGTAACGAGCGTTAATATTATTATGGTGTGTATCTGCTTGGCTCGCTAAATTGCCATCCCGAATATTTTTACTTGCAACGTACTTCGAGCGAATGCTCATGTCTGACGCCTTATTCATAAATGACATGAATAATTTACTTGTCAATCTGACGAGTTTTATAAAGGTGGCGATCTTTTTAAAATTATTTGTAGTCGTATAGTTTTTGAATAAAGATTATTTGTATTATTTTGTATTTGTATTGCAATGGAGGCCATCATTGCAATAATAGAGCAAACTAGTAAAAAAAAAAAATTTACATCAAATGTTAAAATGTAAAGCTACCTAAAATTTAATAAATACCCAAGTTTTATAATTTTTACCTATGCATTATTTTAATTTCTTCCTTACATATAAGTTGTTCTGAGCTAATTGATTTACCAGTTCTTGTTAGGATTTTAATTTATTTTTATAATATTTTGCAGACATTAAATTTTTTTTAATGTTGATTGCAGAGAATTTCAAATCGTATATTCTAAGCCTTTCATATAAATATGATGTACTTATTGATATTTTAATCAAGTATCAAAATATTTTATCAAAGTACACCACCCTGATAACAAAGGGATAGCGGGTCGTAGATATTGTAACGGACTTTTTGAGCAATTACTAAAGCTTACCTTCCTTAACTTTAAACTGAAGGTTTTGTCACGGCAAAGGTTCATTCCCACGCATGAGCGACTCTTATAATTAGGTAGGTACTTACGAAAGTTCGATCATCGTTTAATCACTCCTAGTTTTTTTATGGACCCAAACGAATATATTGCCAGTTTCCAGTCAAGTTTTTATTATTTAAATGACCTATGCTGTTGGCCACAAATGCCCTCTACAGCTTTACCGGGCAGTGTTGAGCGCAGGAGGCGCTCGACCCAAAGTTTAAGGGCGACTAGCACCAAGGGATGCATAACATTCAGGCCCGCCCCTTATCATTTCTCATTCAATTCAACGCTTGCGCACATCTGACATGAACTACTACATGTTCGAAGTATAAACGATGAAATTAAAACTAGTATGTAGTTTGCAACTAGATGGAGCTGTATGTTCGTAGCAAATGAAGCGGTAGCGTTTTGTTCAGCTATCTAGGGATGGAACCCTACACTAAGCATACATACGTATGCCTTAACATATTATTTTATAGAAGGTGCCTAAAGAAGAGACTATTTAATAAGATACCAGAATCTTGAATAAATTAACATATTTTAAAATTATTTATGTCACTGTGATATTGTTTTATATTATTTAAGTACCTAATGGTACTTAAAATTTTAATCATGTTAAAAATAAAATATTAAATTTTGATTTTCCAAAATTATCATGCCATTAGACTTCAGACCATGCATAATATTAATGTTACTAAAATTATGTAAATTGACGAAATAGTTTCCATTTATTAATGGACTAACTAGGATTTTATATTGATGTTGAATGAACAAATTCTAATAAATTATTATTATAATCATTTACATGATAACATAACGATAGGTTCATCTAAGATCAAATTATGTAATCCGGTACAATGACCTCAATATCAATATCGTCTCTAAAATATTAATGACAAAGTTTGATAGTAAGCTAGAAATGTCAAATGTCGCTAACATACGAAAAACTTGCCGCCACCTCGCCCTTTACCTTTATTTTACCCATAAAAACTCAAACTATCAATCAATGTAACCTAGATCAGTAATGAAAACTCGCAAGATCACTCTTCCTCTTCTTAGCCGTAGCAAGTATACTGCTGAACATAGGCGTCCCCCATAAAGAGGGGGTTTTCCAATACTCGCCAAGCTTGGCAGGCGGGTTGGCGAGTGCAGTTTGGTAAATAAGCTAAGTGAATAATATTACATAGGAAAATACATACAGTCACGCTTTGATCCCGTTGTGATTTTTTTTTATTTTGAAGACTGCCTCGATGGTATTGTGGGCGTAGCATGATTGTCGATCCCAAAGAGCTATTGGATTGGAGAGAGATTGGAAAAATAATCTCTATAACAGCGTGAAGTTGGGAACTGTGCCCGGTATTTGTATATACAATAACATACTGGCGAAATGTGGGTGTACCTACTATGGGACTGAGATACTGGTATACCTCTGCCTACCCATTCGGGAAAAAGGCGTGATTGTATGTAATGTTATAATTAATAAGTTATTCATCCGCCAAGCAGTATTGAACAAACATTACTGTTTAATGTTACCAGCGAAATTGCTGGGCATGACGAGTTTCAACCACTAATATCTCAGGGTGACAGGCGCAGTGCAGTGCCGCGCAGAATTTTGAATTTTAAAACTTGAGTGTTATTGTGTCTGATATGGGCAATCATGATCCTTACCATCAGGCACCTGATTTGCTCGTCTTCTCACTCACTATCATAAAAAATTTTACTAATTCTAATTACTACGTGCGAGGTTAAACAAATGGAATAACATTGACGCTGTGTTTGTAGAGAAACTGAAGATAATATTATGGTAACTCGACCTAGAACTTAGTATCGATTCCTTATCAATATTGAGTCATATTGTGTACTTCGTTTCATTATATATCTGATATTTTCACCCGAGAATCATAGCGCTTTTTTCCACAGAAAATTAAATGAAAAGCATAAAAAAATTGTTGCTTTATTGAATTATTGATTGATAAGTGGTTATATAGATACGATGGATACTGCGTTTACAGCTATTTTACCTCTTAATATTTTAACTTAGTTATATAACGTAAGACATCTCTATCAGAGGTAAAATAACAGTGAATTGACCACAGAATTCATTGTAATTTACTGAAAATGGACTGTTGTGTCATCCACGCAGATGCTCCCAATAATTTTAACGTCATTCTTAGCGTGAGAAATTGAATGTACACACATTATATATACCTATGTATATGAATGTGTGCGAATATTAAATATCCCACTAATATTATTATAGAAGCGAAAGTTTGTCAGTGTATGTATATTTGTTATGTCTCCACGCCTAAATTACTGTATCGATTATACTGAAATATTATGATATGTAAGTAGATAGTTTGTGGACTCTTTAGACACTGGCAAGCCATAAGGTACGTTTACCGGGTGAATCTACGAGGCCTAACTAGTAAAAAATATAAGGAAGTATTCGTAATGAATCTGAATCTTTAACATAAGACGATATATGTACTTTGAAAAAAATACATTCACGCCTTTTTCCCGAAGGGGTAGGCAGAGGTGTACCAAGGACTCAGTCCCATAGTAGATACACCCACATTTCGCCAGTATGTTATTGGTCCCATGTAATAGGGGGCGAGCCTATTGCCATCTACCGGGCACAGTTCCAGACTCCAGGCAGTTATAGAAATAATTCCTAATGGATAAATCCAATATTTAACACTGCCTGACCTGGGGATCGAACCCGGGACCTCTTGATTGGCAGTCGAGCATGCGCCCTCTACGCCACCGAGGCAGTCGAGTTAACGTAAGAGCTGTAATAATCTAGTAAGATAATTTTAATCTCTACTGTATGGAACTTTACTCTAAGTAACCCTATTAAGATAAAGGACACAAGTATCTAGAGGTACTTGAATGCTAAAAACAAAATGCAGACCTGCTCTTTGCCACTTGTTTTCATGTAAAGTTGGAATATAATTATTGTTTTAAGTTTAGTTTATTATTTTTCGGTATTTTCCGGTATTTATTTCTCTAGTTACAAGGTAGAAATGAAACACGATTTATAGATAAACAAGATAAGTGTTTACTTTGTAAAAAATAAACTCAAATGCATCTGCCCCATACATTGATCTTTTTACTGACAACCAACTTCATAACGGTTTAAATAAAATGTTATTAATATTTATAGCTGATTCATAATAATATACTCGGACCTTCTCAAATAATCCCACAATAAATATCATAAATGCGAAAGTTAGTTAGGATGAATGGATGTTTGTCATTTTTACACGCCAAAACTATTGAATCGATTGGGCTGAAATTCGGCAAATAACACTGGTACTTGTTTCCCGATATTTTCATGGGAACAATGATTACGCGAGTAATCGCGGGGTACAACTAGTATATTATAACATACATTACAAATGTATTCACGCCTTTTTTCCCGACGGGGTAAGCAGAGGTGTACCCAGGACTCAGTCCCATAGTAGGTACACCCACATTTCGCCAGTATGTTATCGGTCCCATGTAATAGGGGGCGAGCCTATTGCCATCTACCGGGCACAGTTCCAGGCTCCAGGCAGTTATTGAGATAATTCCTAATGGAAAAATCCAGTATTTTAACACTTTGCCTGACCTGGGGATCGACCCCGGGACCTCTTGATTGGCAGTCGAGCATACGCCCTCTACGCCACCGAGGTAGTCTCAGTATATTATAAATTGTGTTATTATTGTGCTGTAGTGCTCTACATATAAATAACTACATAAAAACTGTTTTCTTTCCTGGTAACTTACCTATAATATCATTGCTATGTACAGCCAAAGTATTAATAATTTCAAGCAGCACAAGGGTAGGTAGTCTAAAGGCAAAAGATAACATAACCAAAGGGTTTGAACGGTTAAAACCGTATCGATCACAAAATTCACCGTCTACGAAGACCATCAAAAACTTTAATCATCCGAAAGAAGGTCTGACGAATGAAGCGGAAAATATTTAAATGGAAGCCAAAATAGCGTGCAATGCATTCATCCCGTAAAATATGGCGATATTTGTGTAAAAAAAAATAGGATATTAAAATTCTTAGCTCCCCGGAAACGTGGGAGCGTGCGTAACGGAGCAAGAAATAGGTGAACTCTGTCTACTATCGTAATGAATGTGGAGAAAAATGAAACTAACTTTTACACCACAATGAGTATTTGCAAAAACACTCTAATGAATAGACACAAGCGCCTTCTCCCGAATTAATAAACATCGCAGGCACACTGTAGGCAAACGTTTACCAACTTTGAAATACTTTACATATTTGGGCGACATTGCTTCCGTAGTTATTGTCATGAAAAAAAACGAGTCACACGTGTAA
Source organism: Hemistola chrysoprasaria (assembly GCA_947063395.1). Classification (NCBI taxonomy): domain Eukaryota; kingdom Metazoa; phylum Arthropoda; class Insecta; order Lepidoptera; family Geometridae; genus Hemistola; species Hemistola chrysoprasaria. The sequence continues at coordinate 5,226,674 of OX346715.1, forward strand.
ACTTCTTACAAATAAATATCTCTTTGAGTACAATATAATAACAATATATGAGAGTACCTCACTGCATCAGTGGCCTAGTGGTATCAAGCGGTACTGCCGATCAAGAGGTCCTACGATTGATCTCCAGGTCAGACAAAAAATAATTATTGGAATATAATTATATAATTTTATTTTTCGATGACGCAGCCTGGAACTATGCCTCCTATTTCTTTTTTGTGCCATAGGTGGCAAACACCTCAACGGGAAGAGCTCTACCCCTATTACATGTGACTTACACAGCGAAGTGTGTATCTACTATGGGTCTAGCTAAGTCCTGGGTACAGCTCTGCCTATCCTTTCAGGTAAAAGGCGTGATATTATTATTTTATTCAAGGACAAGTAAACAGTAAATACGTAGTGAACTATATTATAGTAATTATATAGGTATATTACCTAATGTGATAGTAGAAACCCATTGTTTATGTTACTTAGTTTTTTTTTCAGCCATAATTACTAGCTATGGCAGAAAAAAAAGCATTCAACATTGTCAGCACAGACAATATTGATCGTTAACTCTGCTTTTTAAATAATATTAGTTTATGAATTTCAAAACCCTATATAACCCTATAGAAATGTATCTTATTACTAGACCTGAAGAGGTAAGCATTTTTATTAATATATCATGGAAACCTTTATCAATCACGCGGAATTCTCAACAGTCATCAGCGTCCATTGTTCAATCTCTGAACGGTCCAGGAGCCGTCACATAAAATGGGAACTTAAAAAGCGACCCTAAATCGTAATCACCCCGTTGCTCCCTTGGAATCGAATATTTTTTAGTTCGGTTAACGGCGGCGCATTACAATCATAATAGCGCTATCGGCTTACCGTTAACGGCCGCTTCGGGACCGGTTCTTCAGAGTTCAGACTAACCAACTAACCACGGTTTAGGGATGAGCTATAAAGCTATTTAAACTAACTATATATAGACTGACTATAGATTAAAATATAGAGAAAAGACCTTTTCCAAGCTAACCAAAATGTCGTAGATCTGGCAAAATACTGGACTAAGGTAGGTATTTTACATATAAACCATGATAGCTATTATTTCGACGCGAAGAGATGAAGAATGTAATGAAAAATGTCATAGAGCGTTTACTTTTAAAAAATCAGACCGTACGAACTACAACAAATTCTGGCAATTCAGTTTGATATAGATATCAACGTGCGTTCATTCACTAAAGGAAAAAAAAATTTTTATTATAGTGAGTGACAAGACGAGAAAATCAGGTGCCTGATGGTAAGCATCATGATTGCCCATAACAGACCCAGTGCCACCCACTGTTTTTATTTTCAATTCAATTCAAAATTCTACGCGGCATTGCACTGCGCCTGTCACCCTGAGATATGCGTTGTTGAATCTCATCATGCCCAGTAATTTCGCTGGTAACATTTTGGTTTTAGGTTTGGAATTAGCACAAAATATCAGGTATCAGAAAATGACAAAACTTTGTTACAATTTTGTAATTGAGATTGACTACTTTACCTACCACGCATTTACACATTTTTACTTTAAGAATCTAACCAGTGTTCAAGATTTATTTAGTGGAAACCGACCGTACGGCAAAACGACAACAGCAAAAGGATTTTAAGTAGGTCATTTACTGTCATACAATTTGGCCGCATTAGCATAAGGGTCTTTGTCTCAAAGGGGGTGGAATTAACGGAATGTGTTGATAATAGCGAGATTATAATCATTGGCTATCAAAAAATCTCGCTAATTAGTAAAGGGTAAGGATTTCCATAGAAATGGATTAAAAATATTTTTATTATGATCATTCGTTTATTCTTTAGTTATTGTCTAACATCACAATGTATTAACTAAGGCACTACAGGTATTTTAAAAACAATTTGTAACGTAAGGTGCCCTCACTTGAAAATATTTACAAAATTAAGTACTTCGTTCTTTTTTATGAAATAAGGAATAGTTTAATTCACAATAATTGACCTACCTTCTTTATAAATAGCGACTTAGATACTACATACCTATAGATACAATACATAACTTTAGTTCATTAGATATTTAAGTTATAAGATTAAATAAATAACTAAAATATTACATCACTTAATGATATTCCCCGCCGTATGTCAGGATCATAACAATTGGAGAGAAATAGGTCTCTGCCTATCCCGACGGGAACAAAACCTGGCTATATGTATGTAATAATGTTCACGAACTAAATCTAACTAAATAGAATTTTAATTAAAACTATATCTACCTATCATAAACCATTTTGAGTAGGAACAGAAAATATTAAATTACTATTTATTACAAAACCGTAAAGACACATAAGTAAACTTAATTTAAAATAATCAATTATCTAAAAACATTTCAAGTACACAGACATTTGCGTGGAGTGGAACCGTTACAGAACACCTTGCGCCCGCGCATGTCTAGGCTTTGGCACTAACAGCTGTATGTTTAACACGCTATAGTTACATCACAATAAATAATCCTTAAATTATTTTAATTCCACTAGTAATTACACTCAGCTTACAATCATAATGCATGCCTTATGAGGTTCAGGGCGCTAAAGTAGATGTGCTTGGGCCTTTTGACAGCTATGCATTATGGCGTAATTTTAGTTCCATCGTTGACCACTATGATTGCAGATATATCTACTGAATTCTGATCGTTAATTCTCCTTGTTATGTTTACACACGGTTTACACACGGTTAGACACGCGTACTTGCCTTGTTTTCTCCTGCCACCACTTCAAGGTCTCTTCAAACTGCTCTCGATCTTCAGGAGTCACTTGTATGTCTGGCAGTTCTTTCTTTAACTCTACATCGCTGTAGTCTTGATTCTCAAAAGATTGCTCCTCATAATCATGACCAAGAATGAGGTCAGGGCCAAGTGTATCCAAAGGAATAGCGGCATCACTTTCATATGCATGAATCTGATGATGAATCGTATCAGCATACTTCACTTCGAAATCACTCGCCACTTCTGTTTCACTGAGGTAATTTTGTTCTGGTATCACTGTAAACTGTTCTGCGGAGTTGGGGAATGGGAATTGTCCTTCTAGAAGTTGAGAATGTACGTCTTCATGAAGAAGATCGGAAGACGGCGTCAAAGGATGTCCTGTGTGATCATCTTCATCGTACAAGTGAGGAGTCGATACCAATTGAAAGGTTTCTGGCAGCTCAACGTATTGTTGAGGGATCTGCTGTATAGAACTATCCAGTTCATCCTCGTCCATCTCTTCGTCCTCGAGAGCTGGAGAGTTCAGGTAATAGTTCCTTTCTTGACTGTTGTCTCTGGGTGAAGACGAAGCCGGAGAAGGAAACGATTCCATCGAAGGGCAGTTTCCATTTTCTTTATCAGCGTGGCCTATGTTTAGCAAGCTCTCAAGATTTCTAATGTATTCTACGGCCATACGTAAAGTTTCCACTTTGCTCAGTTTTTTGTTTGTACCTCTGTTAGAATTAGCGCTCTCGAATGCAGCCGCGACTTCTTCGGGTATGTGCCGGCGCAGTGCTGCAAAGCCATCATTGACTTGACGGACGCGGTTGCGTTCCCGCGCATTTCGCCGAGCCACGGCCAGAGGAGTCGGCGACCTGCCAGACTCGTCCAAACTGTTCTCACGCAGTCGCGGTTTCTTCGATACCACATTCACCGGTTCCGCCGCACGCACCAACGAAGCCACCGAAACCGTCGTCGGAGTATCCAACTTTTTTTTCCGCACAATGATTATTTCACGTCTGACGTTCTGATTGGCGTCATTGTTTGTGATGTTTACGGTATTATTCACGGACTCCGCGAGCACCTGCTTGCCGAGCGGCGAGTTGCGGAAGACGACGAGATCGATGGAGCTCATTTCGGCGGAATGAGTTGCTGTTTTCACATGTTATGATTATTTGGGGTATGTTAGTCGCGGGTTGTGGATATTGGAGTCACGTATGGTGTTATAACGGTGGATAATATTAGTTGTGGTGGCGTCAGAGCGCCGGTCGCGTTAGGAATGGCGCGTGCCACGATGCCGCACCTGGGGCTGGCGGGGGGATCAACAGGGGTACTTACATTTACTAGTTGCACACATGCTCTTTCAAAGGGCGGAATGGGGAGCCGCGTTCAATTCAACACAATGTGTTTCACCCCACTACTAACGCACCCAGGTAAGTATCTGTCGGGTAACATTCTGCGTCTGATGTATGTGTGTGTAAATTTTGATTTTGATATTTTATTTAATAGGTGCTTTGATTCTCAGTCAACTATGGAGTAATACCAATTAATTAATCTGAGACATTTTCTTATCAAGCAACAAGGTAAATAAATCTTTTAGTATAACTATATTTTATATGCTTATTAAAAATCAATTTACGTTTAATTTCGGACGTTGATACATAATGTTAACTAACTAAACACACAAACCTTCACAGAAATATTAATCCATTGCAGTCTTACAGCTATAAAAACGGGAGTTGTCAATTGTACCCTTCCTCTCTACCCAGGTACATGAACAGTTCGTTCTGTATCTCTATAATTTGTGTGCTGCTTTTCTGTTTATGTGCAGTTCTCATTTGTTAAATTGACGCTTCACTTTCTGCGTTGATTGCTTAATTATACATGTACCCTGTACATGTTTACCTCACCGCCCGCGAAAATCTACAAAAATGTAGCACTCGAAGTAGCTCTTTTCACTTCCCGAGCTTCATATGTTCTAAGACTGCAACTGCAATACTCATGAGAATTGAGCATGTGTGCGTGGAACTCCCACGCCAGCTGCTGCCCTTTGGTTTTTATACGTTGGCACGCGCCCTTCTATTGAACTATGAACTGAAAGGACTTGATAAACTGCTTTCATTTTTTTTTACAAAATCTTTTTTATTCCTTTTTTCAGATTTTTTTTTATATAAAATAAATAATAAAATGGTTTAGCTTGTGTTTTTAATGAAATATGGAACTCCTCTAGGTCTTACCCCCTTTACCACTGCAATATGCAGTTTTATAATGCTGGATTGACTTTTATAAGAAGGCCACCCTCTATCAATATTTGAAATAATAAAAAAAAAATTATATTCACTTGTTTCCATCAAATATCAATAACCTATTTATGTTTTGAAAATGAAGTAAACCATGTCCCTATCATTTATTTATATAAGCTTTTTTTTTTCTAGTAAGCATCTAAAAATTTGTAATATACTTACGTGACTAGACTCTTTTGTGACAGGTTACCTCTATGGCGTTTATATTTCAATACTGAGGCCACCAAACTAGATCCACCAAAAAAGATTTAAATAAAATCTGTCTGTTGCCACGGAAACTAGCAACGACTGGTTAGGCCTTATTTATAGATATGCAGTAACTGTAGTATTTTAGTGTCCTTGGCTTGATAATAGAGATAAACACCCGTATTCAAGAATTATACTATTGGTAGACCATAGTATTATTCTTGAATACGGGTGATCAGCGGGTGAAGTCTTGAATATCAGCGTGTAAAAACCAGATCTATCTGACGGACCTGATATTTTATAAAAAAAAGGTTTTTTTAATTATAAATCCTCGGTTTTTTCATAGAAAAACATAACATAACATACATTCACGCCTTTTTCCCGAAGGGATAGGCAGAGGTGTACCCAGGACTCAGTCCCATAGTAGATACACCCACATTTCGCCAGTATGTTATTGGTCCCATGTAATAGGGGGCGAGCCTATTGCCATCTACCAGGCACAGTTCCAGACTCCAGGCAATTATTGAGATAATTCCTAATGGAAAAATCCAATATTTAACACTGCCTGACCTGGGGATCGAACCCGGGACCTCTTGATTGGCAGTCGAGCATACGCCCTCTACGCCACCGAGGCAGAGTCTTTTTCATAGAGAACATCAAAAAAGGGAAGACTTTATAAACAAAAATAAAATTATACGGACGTAGTTTATTTACCTCATCTTTAAAATATCACGATATAAATATATCTAGTAGGTTTGCTATATTCGGAGGAAACAGTTGTCAAACTGCTTATATTTTAAAATACTAACTCTAAATTGGTACAATTATTCATTCTGTGCCATAAGCGAAGTAGGCTTTAGATATAACGGTAACAATTTGTCTATAAATAGTAGGTAGATACTTACATATTTTATTACCAAATTTTCAATCAATTTGAATCTTCAAAGATTTTTGGAAATATTAAGAGTTTAGCGACGTGCGATTTCCCCATACAAACGAAATATCGCCAATCATTTGCAATCAGAGCATACAAAGATGTTATTCGGAATGAGACACTAGTTATCTAGGTCACAAATTGTTTTTCAGTCCAAACTACTCATCTGAAACAAAATGTAAGCGAATGGCGTTTTGCACATTCTTACAGGAAAAGTTACATTCGTGATTTTTTCAAATTTGTTTTTTAAAGCCCTGCAGCTAAGACCAAATTAAGTTCCTAACTTATTATGACCACCATTGTCCATTGTATGAATGGTACATTTTTAACGCCTGTCTTATTTTATGAGCAGGTATCAAGGATTACGTTGCGCTTCACTTAACATGAGGAAGAACTAAATGCACTCTTGTTTTGAAACTTTCTTTAGATTGTGATACTATATATTATACTACACTATATAGAAATCTTAAACAAATCTTGGATGCCGATGCGTTTTATGTGTTATAGGGGCTCTTCTTGAATCCATCATTCATCTATCGCGTTTCGAAACATTTCCGTTTGCCGGAGTAGTAGTTGGATACGCATTCAGTTAATTTGATATAACATTTTTGATCACTTTGTGCTGTGTACATTCAGGGGAATTTTAAACATAGCTGCGGATCATAGTCTTTAATGAATATGTAAGTTTTCCTCTATCTTTATGATATTCTTTATCCATCAGTTCCTATCCATATAGAACCTATCTGCTAACGACCGAGCAAAACTTAGCTGGGGCTTAGGCCTTTCAGTTACTCTGTCAGGTTCTTTTTCATCTTATCGAGTCTGTTTATTGCCAATCGTAATATATGAGTTTTGAAGTCTCCGGAAAGCCTCTGACATATTTTAGCGACTATCGTCTATTACGACAGTCAGGACCAACGTCTGAAGTTCTCACATGGCAAGGACCTAAAAATAAAACTAATAAAGAAATCATACACTGCCTACATTGGGGATTAGTCCCCAAAGCTCAGTGCATCCTGTAATACAAGATGTCGCCTGTTTTTTCCTCCTCCTCTCCCCGTAAGGTGAGGCTCAGCATCTTGCGAGCATGTGGCCACCGTGTCTTAATCAATCTATCAAATTTTCATCCCCGTTTTGAACCTTATCTTCTCAGCAATAAGATGTAGAGTATTGTATCATTTAATCCTATATTTAGAAGGACCATATGTTGAAGATGTGGGGGAAAGTGCAGCAAAAATCTGAATGAAGAACATGTGGTGAATTTATATGTCAAAACACGGGAACCCTTCTCTATGAAGAAGAAATCAGGTACTTCTATTTGAAAAGGGGAGCTTTTTCAAAGATCTAATAAGCTTTTTAATATGTAACAAGTTACGTTTTGTGGTTTTAGGCAGTATACATAATCTACAAAAAGATTTTTAAGTATGATTTTAAGAAACATACCTCTCTTTCCAGCGGTTGTCTGATGAAATATGGCAGATAACGGACGTTTACGTATCTTAAACATAACTTTACTGAATCAATAGCTTATCCGACTTCAGAAACCTTCAGAAACCGAGCATAAAATTCAAATTATTATTTTATTAATTCCAGCAGAGTACTGTACCTAAGTAGGCATACAGTCATGACTTAACCTATGTTAGTACCTACTTATAAACATACTTATTATATTCATTTATAGTTTTTGTATACTAGATAATGTTATTCCTTCGTGTAAAATAAAATATTATCTACATAATATTGACTATGCAATCTTACCTAATTGCAGTCCAATCAGTAGTTTTAGCGTGAAAGGTTATGTTGTTTTGGCATTCAACCATTCGCCATTAAAATATTAGCAGTACCTAAAAGATATCCATAATGTACTCGTACCTACTTATCTATCTTATGAACGTTATATAATATAGTATTGAAATCAAGCCTACAGTCAGCCTTACTTTAAACTTTGATTCAAAATTCAAGATAAAGCAAATAGTTCGCTCGCAAACTTCAAAAGCGTCTAGACAGGCAAAACAAAACAAAACCTACTAACCTGTGCCCACCATTCACTTCCTTCACATCTGTGCTTTGAATGGCCAGTTGCCGAGTGCCGAGTTAGCATGGCATAACATAACCTATCTCAATGTAGGATAGTGCCACAGAAAAAAATCGCAGATAAAGGACACAACATAAGTAAACCTATTAACTAGTATTAACACCACGTGCCTGTAAAGCTTCGTCATCTTTGAATATGCATTAACAGGAAAGAGGACCTCTTAGCAGTTTGACACAATCCTTTGGAAAATTTAATAAATCGATGTTTTGTTTTCCCCTGTTTCTTCCGAATACAGTAAACCTATTTGATATATTTATATCCTGATATTTTAAAGATGAAGTAAAGTATGGTCTCTATTATTTTATTTTTGTTTATAAACTCTACATTTTTTGTAGTGAACGTCCAATCACGCGAGTAAAACTGGGATTTTTGGATGTTCACTAAGAATAAATCAAGGGTTTATAAGAAAAATTTAAATGACTGGGACGCAGGTTATAAAAGTAATAGGATATAATTTTATAGAATGGGTTTGTAATATTCGGAGGAAACCAGGGAATACAAAACATCGATTTGATACATTTTTCATAGGATTGTGTCAAATTCCTAGAAGGCCGCGTACGCTCTTAAGGAATGGCCTTATGATACTTTCAGTACTCTTTTTTTCTGTGTGTTTTGCGGGGGGTGAGGTAAATAGGTAGGTACAGCACACATTTACATAATAACGCAAACACGTGCTGTAAACCTTATGTCAGCGGTTGCGCGTGAAATTGTTTTTGATATCATAATATATTATGGGCTTACACCATCAGAGGGAGAAATTACACATAATTGAGGTGAAATATGTTAAGTATTTAAGTTTATCAGGATAAGTCGTAGCCTTTCGCTTTTTCTGGGCAAACATTTATATTTTCTTCGAAACTTAATTTGTTGTCTGAATAATTAAATAAATTTTGTAAATATTTTATAGTAGGTACCACAGTATAGATATTACAATTAATATTATAGAATTAAGGAATATTCTCCTACTTTGATCCTTATATATTATGTCTTAAATAACTATTAATTCCCACTTAATTTATTACTCTTACTGCGTTACCTTACGCTACATCCAAGGTGAGCTAGCCGGCCTATTGAGGGCTTTCCCAGTCAGATGGTGTATTATGGTACGTACGCACACAAAAGAGGACCTTCAACTTGAAGTTTATAAGCTAAGGTCATGTACACAAAGACACCGTTTCTTAGGTTGCATCTAGACGGCCGAGCTAGACGTGGGGAGTCACGAGGGGTAAGATGAATGGGAATTATGAATCTAGCTTCGTGATTTACTTATGCGTACATTCTTTATAGAGGTAAGTCCTGAAATGTTGTAGATATCACGTTTCACTGAGTTGCGAGACTTAGAGATCTTAGGTAACTTTTGTTATAGTTATAATGTGATTTTAGATTAAACAAAATAGGTACGAGAATGAGTAATATGAATGCGATCTGATTAAAACAGTGAGTAATAAATAGCCACTGACGTTGAAATGCTTACACTAGTAATGGCATTGGTAATGGCTTACACTAGCAGACGGGGAGATAGACCTCATCAGCGTTGTTTCGCAACCCATCTAGAGAAAGGACACTACCCACAAACCCGGAATGGAGACTCCGTCAGGCACGAGTAGGGTATAACCTGAAATAAGCAGCATTCTCCTGCAACATGTCATGTCGTTCCAGCAGATTTAGCCAGTGAGATCGAGATGGTGTTGTAGGTTCTGGGTAAACCTACGTTTTTTTGAGTCGTCCCAGGCGACACATTGTCTGTGGATTGCTACATGCTCTATACAGACTTAATTTTAAATAGTCTACCAAAGTCGCCAAGGCCAATATAATATTATAATGGCATAAGAGGGGAGAGGCCTATGAAATGCTGACGGGTAGGCTGGCGATGATGACATTGATGAGGTAGGGAAGGAATATTACAAGTGGGTGCCTATACCAATATGCTTTAGAAAAATATTATAAAGTTAAAAGTGGACTTATGTAATTTATCCAAACACAAGTAATAGTTTCCTTATAATGCCAAATGTATTGAAATGTAGGTATTCTTGGAAACTTGGTTCGTGTTGAAACCGCAACTAGAAGTAAATGGGTAGTGGCGTAGTAGGTACTTTTTATAATTGACCTTTTGTGGAAACATGTGAAAGTATTTTCACCCTCATCAAATCGAAAACGAAAATAAAATAATATCCCGCTCCTTTTATTCAACAAGGTACAGGCACAATACTGCTTTCAAATTCTTTGTTTCACACTACAAGTGAGAGTCGAAGGAACTTGCCCTTTCTTCCTAAACTCGAATTGCATGCCTTTTCAATGAACTTCTTGCAAACTTCTACAACATTGCTTAACCCTTTTAATATTTTATTGCATTCAATTTTGTTCTCTATTCATCTCGAAGTAAAGTTCAAATCAATTTTATAAATTACATTGTTTATTTGGTGAAGGTGCAAGATCAGGTCTTTAAAATTTGCTCTGTACAATTTCGTCTTGGAGCTGAATGGTAAAACCGTTACATGCCGTTAGTCTGTTATGTGAATATAATGAAAACTAGTTCTTGGTTCTGTATATAACCAGGAACAGTGGTAAGTATTTAATAAAAACCTGGCGCACGAGAATTAGGAAAGAGATTGTTAAGGTTTTGGAAAAGCACTTTGGCAAATTATATTAAGTATTGTGCATACTTTCGTCAAATTACAATTTAATTTGTTATAATAATTTATCGTTTGATAGGTTAACCTTGATCAAATTCAACTATTATTATTAAGTTTGAACTTAACCGACCAAAAAAATGTCAGATTCTGGCAGATGTTTGCGCTCGCGCCGTTTTACCCACACATAACCATGCTTCTATCCCTTTCAAACCTACGCTTATTTTGAGTAAGTGTGAAAAAGATAAAAAATAAAATAGGGGTTGTGCATCGAGGGAATAGCATCACACTTTAAGTATGCACCAACACATATATATGAGAGAGATTCGATTATATAATGGATATAGATTAAATATTTTAGATACGATCAATGATTTTGTATTAGTTAAATTGGTAGGATTGTAGCATTAATTTATTAATTACAACTCCTAGAAGCCTGTACTATGGTAACCAGATGACTGATATACATACTTATATACGCTTATAACACCCAGACACAGATCAAACAGACATGTTCATGCACACAAATGTTTGACCTGGCCGGGGATCGAACCCGGGGCCTGCGGCACAGAAAGCAGAGTTACTACCATCTGTGCCAACCAGGCTGTCATTGGCTAGATCAATGGTCAACGAACCGTAAGATCAATTAGATGAATCATGATTTCATTAATTTGATAAATTCGGAAATTCGTCGTTATACACCGGCATTACTTACAATTTCAATAATTTTAGTCTAGTCTTTGGAATCAAAAATCTTAACCGTCGCTAATCTGGCTAGCAATAAAGCCATTGTAAAAGTAGGCCAAAAGATAAACAAACGAACATTTATTCAAAAACCCATAGTAGCTCATAAAATTTTAACAATTTTCACCAAAATTATTCTAACAGTAAAATAGACCATGGAAGAAGACCATAAAACTTGCAGTTAAGTGGCTAAGCACCACTTCCGGACACATTAACTTTAAAGCTGCCGACTTCTTTAGCGAAATAATATCATCTCATTGGCTTCCGACAATTTGGAGTGAGTAAGAAAAACAAACTGCTGGTCAGAGATCGAGTTACAGCTACTTAAACTGTCGTCAGTCGCCACCCACGTGCTCCTGTTGATTTTTTACCAATCTTTTTACGAAACTAAATAGATTTCCTGTTAGAAAAACAAACAGTTTCGTTTATTGACTCGGAAATTTTAGTTTATAAATGTCTCATTTTGAGTGAATGATGTATTCCGAATGGGTCTAGGGCTGTGATGGAATGGAGCTTCCGATTTTTGATGACACGGATATTATTTTGAAGTTTGATGATTGATGCGATGGAAAGATGGTCTATGATATTATCAGAGTGGCCTGGGAAATAAATAGTCTTACAAGACTTAAAAGAACAACAATTAAACAAGAAAAAAGAAATTTTAGCAATCGAAAAATGTAAGTATTTGTTATGAAAATTTTACCACAGCAAAGTGCACAGCAAAGTGTTATAGCATTTTCCATTAGGAATTATTTCTATGACAGCCTGGAGTCTGGAATTGGGTCCGGTAAGTGGCAATAGGCTGGCCTCTACGACATGGGACCAATAACATTCTCGCGAAATGTGTACCTACTATGGGACTGAGTTCTCGGTTCACCTCTACCTACCCCTTTGAGAAAAAGGCATGGTACATATATATACATATACACATAATACATATAGTCACGCCTTGTTCCAGGTGGCGTAGGAAAGGGCTATTTCCCTCCACTTGCTAAAATTGTAATTCCTCTAAAATCATATCAAAATTATTTTGTACTTAATCATGATTTTAAAGGACGATTTCGTCAGTAAAAGCTAGAAAAATAGTGATTTTCTTCAACCTATCTTGATTTGATTCATTTATATAAAAGTTTGTTAAGTACTTAAACACAAACTTATACATAAATTAAAACACTCTTTGTTATGAAAATTTTACTATTGAAGTGAAAAACGAACACAATACAGTTGATATCAGCATATCGTCCAAATTATCTAATTGTTCATCAGATTGCGGCGAAGATATCAAGTTATAGAGATCCCTGGAAGCGAGAACATTGATGTGACGGTGCGCAAGCAACGATATGGATCGATGGCCCTGTACAAATCTGTTTCACGATTCAAGTGAGATGGACGAATTAGCCCTTTTTAGCTAGAGATTATATTTCGAAATTATATTTGTAATTTCGGGACAAATTATTATTAGCTTTGTAGCAAATTCATCTTTGCTTGTCGAAAACTGCGAATTAGTATCATAATTCAAAATGAATAAAATTGTACAGTATAATCAAACAGGATTTGGACTTTTTTATTTGAAAAGTTCTGTTCATTTTAAATATAGTAAATTTTTTCTTCTTCGATTAATTTTTAACTTTACTTATTGTTATCTAAAAATACATCTTAACTATTAACTAAAAATTTAAATAATTTAATTATATAACTAAATTGTTAAATAAATTATTTATTAAACCTATGTCCCGTAAGAAAACATTTATTTGTTATTTATTGTCACATTAATTCGGCGAACTGCTTGAATTTAAAGCATATTCAAGTAACTGTAGAATAAAGGGTAGTAAATAAATAATTCCACCTATCTCAATAGAAGAATGACCCTGAATATCGTGCGGTAAGAATATACGTAATAATTAATGCTATCATCAAATCAATACAATTTTAAGTAAAAATATTGACTACCGTGGACCGTGGACGAGTCATTGATTTACGAGTTATAAAAATTTGGGGTCGTTTTAGCGTAGCAATTAAAATAGTTCAGAGACCTGTCGCAGTGGGTGGTTGGCGACAATTCTCACGAGCCTATTAAATATAATTTTATTTGTTTTTGTTTGAATTTATGGCTCTCGAAATTTTATAATATCCTCGAGTTTGTTTGCTAATTTTACCCTGGAAGTTTATGGTGATGTTTTGGCTCAGGGTGTGGTTAATATACTTTTTCTATTATTTATAGATTTGTCATCAAACTGCTAATTACATTATATCTATCATTATTATTAATATTATTGTAAGACTAAGAACGGCGGATCTTGTTATTAATTACTTACTCTAAGCTAATGTTTCTCATGTAAGTGACTATGTCTTAATGAGGAATAAATGTCTTTAAACAGAAACTGGGGTGTTTAAAAATATCTTGCTAATTTAATCACTTATTAATTTAAGCCTTGAATATTTAATGATTAGTAGCTATAACCACTCAAAATAATTACGAGCCCATCGCAGCATGCGTAGACTCCAGATCTAATGCGTAGATCATAATAAACGTCAAACAATATGAGACATCACGCGGATTAATTGCCATCAATCCAACAAAGCAACCCTTTACAATATCTTGTCCACATACATAAAAGCGCGATGTTATCACGCATACGAATACCAGTTAAAATATACTAACAATCACGAATATTATAAACGATTTGTGAAATGCGATGTCAGCATGACGCGAACTGTGTAAAAAATCACAGAGATTATATATATATAGAGACGATATATTTTGACGTTTGCCGCATTCTGTTCTTAAAAGACTATCTTGAGGTAATTTTCTCTTACCATAATATTATGACACTTGAAATTTTAGAGGTATTGCAAACATTCACTATTAATATCAGTGTTTAGTACTAAGTACCTGGATGACCGAGCTTTGCTCGGTATTTTTTTTTTTAAAATAAAATGACATTTTCTAAAAATGATTCCTAGCTAGATCGATTTATCGCCCCCGAAACCCCCTATATACTAAATTTTATGTAAATCGTTGGAGCCGATTCCGAGATTCCAATTATATATATATATATATATACAAGAATTGCTCATTTAAAGATATAAGATTTAGTGCATTGATTTGGCCGTAATCTCAAATTTTTTAGTTATCATGTTTTCTATTATAATTTACTTTTATCAAATATAATTTTAATAAATGATTTAATTCATGTCACACTTAACTGACAACATTGTGGTAACAACACAAACAAAAGCCAAAAACTAAGAAACAGAATTACGGTTGCTCATAATATAACCAACAAATAACGAAATGGTCGATTATAATATTAAGACATCTCTTTATATAAAATATCACCGAGTTAAATATAATTTTTTGTCAAGGGTAGTTCTGAGCCCTCTGATTATTGCGATGAAGCATCGCAGCATGCGACCTGTTCACTGTTTGGAAGCCTTGGTAGCCACCACCCGTAGCATTCTACGAAATTAACATATAACATTCATTTTTACCCTTCACATTAAGCCTGTCGGTAGGCAGCTAAGAGAAACAAGATTGTATTATGTAGTTTATGTTTATGGATTAAATAGAAGCAGCGCATGTCACACTGAGGCTATAAATTCTAGGGCAACTTTTAAGTCTTGTTTCCACTGGGATCCAGGATTGGATAAATAAAGGCTTTGAAGATAGCCGTTATCGCAATCAATGTAAAAGTGCGAACATCTAGTTCTCTACAGCCTGCCAAGTTTAATTAAAACAAAAGTTGAGATAATTCTTCTTTTGATACCGAACACGGACAACTTATTTTGAAAAAAGATTGTTTTTAAGGTTTCGGGATTATGTTCAAAAGTGCTCCAAACATTATTGGCGTCCAAAATATGTAAATACTTATCTTCGTCATAATGGAAAACAATGAGCATCAGCCCTCTATAGGTAAGGGGTTTATAGTGTGTGTCAGGACTTTAATTTTAATGTATAGGTAGATGAATATTATATACAAAAAATAAAAGTATGTCTTACTTTTTCGTATATAAGCCCTCATTGACTCATTGTCCCACAGCTCAGCAAATTCCTCCCACTCTTATAACAAGTTCATTTAAATAATAAGATAAAGCGAGTGTTTATTGCCACTAAAGTTACTACTAACAGAAATAGAAGCGACATTATAAGGTATAGTAACTCATTCAAACTCAAACTCAAACTCAAACTCAAACTCGTTTTACTCTGTGATATTACAAGAGAATAAATCATAGCGAAGCAGTGGAAGCGCAGACCTTATTCAAAGGGCATAGCACCATGTTAATCACTTCCCGCAAGCCGTGTATAACTTTATCTATTGCTATAATTTCCGAGGCGTTAAATAAACGCTCTCGAACAATTTAATTGAATAAAATTAGCCAATAAAGTGTGGTTGTCGATGGCCTACAATGGCATACCGCCTTTGCACTGGCGCGACCGTAAACCAGCCTTATTTACTGGTTGTTCCTTCGGGAATCCGCCGTAAGTGGCCGAATACACCCAGAGAACTTTTTGCGATTGTAGGTAATAGTAGTTCTTTGTCACTGTTTCGACGTATTAACTTCTTTTACATCGTGTGAAATGCGAAAGTAATCGCCACAAATGGAATGCAATAAAATCTTTGCATAAATGTTATTGTGTAGTCCAACGTGTTTTTTTGCTTGACCAACGTTAACTTATCGGGTTCATAGCATTTTGACGGTGATCTGCTGAAACCTAGTAGATATTTACCTATTTTTATGAATCTAATGGATGCTGGATGCAATTTCACGCGAGAGACATTGAAAAGTCTTTTTTATCGAATTCTTCGTCATCACCATCTCAGTCATACGTCCACTGCTGAACATACGCCTCCCCCATAGATTTCCATCTAGACCGGTTGTAAGCTGCCCACCTCCAGCGTGTTCCTGCCGTCCTTATCAGATCGTCTGTCCACTTTGTGGGTGGACGTCCTATGCTGCGCTTACGGGTTATTGGTCCCCATTCAAGAACTTTACAGCCCATCGGCCATCAGTTCAACGTACTATGTGCACTGCTCATTGCCACTTCATTTCTGATTCGATCTCGCAGAGAAATCCCAAGCATAGCCCTCTCCATAGCTAGTCGCCCTATTTGGAGCCTGCTGATAAGGCCCACAGTCAGAGACTACGTTTCATATCCGTAAGTCATCACTCGTAACACACACTGGTCGAAGACCTTTAACTTGTGGCGAAATTGGACCTACCGAGTTGGACTGCTTGTCTTACTTATACGAGTCAACAACTTTAAGATTCGTGTTTTCAAACGATACTGCGGGGCCGGCACAACATGAGCATTAGACATCACCTTCGTCTTCTCCATGTTCATTTTAAGAAGTTGAGAAACTCGATCGAGGTGTAGGTACGTATCAGCAGTACGGTTCAGCAGTGGATGTATGATGTATGAGTGGATGTAGTGCTGAGATGATGATGATGATGTTTTTTTTTTTAATTGGAAACTAGAAAAACAATTGTAAAATTAATTAAGCCTTTTACGGTATTTCATTCTATAATTAGTTATATATACATCAACCAGAATATCGAGAGTCTTAAAATACCTAAAGATACTCATGTAACAAGTGTATGACAGTACGACTTTGTATATTGTGATTAAAATTACGAATAAGTCTGTCACGTCCTTAAATAATGTCGGCAAGGAAAGCATTCATTCTATAGAACACGCGCGATGCCCGCGGGGTTCAGCTTCCAAATCCGACGACTTAATCAACCAGCTCTAATTTAAGCTCTTTCACATTTTAACCGAATCATGTTTCAATTTGTTCAGTCAGGAGATTTGAGTTATGGATATAGAATTAAGAAGCTTATAAAAACTAAATTTCTAGAAAGACCTTTTTCAAAATAATTGATACTATTTTAGTATGGTTGATTGCCTCACTCGGTTAATTTCACACCATTTTACGATAAGTAACTAAAGACATCGTTTATCTCAAAAGTCGTAATTGCGATCGTCGTTTTTTCCGAACATGATTTATCGAAATCGCTTATAATTTTCTACCTCGTTATTTTGTTAAGTGCAAACTTCGATACGTTCCTAATTAGCGAGTAGGGAGTTAATAGTAAAATCTTTGTAATAATTGTGAATAAGGTCGCTATTTGTTACTTGTGTGACAAATGTTGGCTTTGTCGGCGGTTGTAATGAGGCACTGGCAACCAGGGACAGAGGACTCGCGACCAGCGCGGCCGAGGATCGGAGACAAATTTATCCCATAAATAATCTGAGGGATGCGTCGTTAATTTACTGCAAGATATCGATATCGTAATTCATTCGCATCTTAATTATGTCATACATCCAAAAAAGAAACTTTATATCTGTTCCCGAAAGACGTAATTATAATAAGGGGATTTTTTTAGGCATAAAACTGTATGGCATAACGTTTTCGCATAACTTTTATTAGCATAATAATACTTTACATGATAGAAAGTTTAGAATAAGTAGTAATTGGTCTAACTTGTTTAGGCATAATAGATTGTCCCATAAAATTTTAATAGTATTAATTAATCTAATAGTATTTATGACAAATAACATTATAGCAAAATATTTGTGCCTAATAATATAATAAAGCGTAGTTATCATTATGCTGAATGTTGTTATGCCAAAGTACATTATGACAATACATATTATGCGTTTCATTAGTAAACCTATTATAAGTTATGGTATAACTCTATTTATACAGTAACTCCAGTATTAAATTATACTGGAAATACTTTTTGCGCTTGGCCAGTTTACGAGTATATCCATTTTCTTAGCATATTATGATATAATGATAACATTATATGTTATTATATTATGATTGCAAATTGGGCGCTCGTTTGTACATAAAGTATACTTAACTATCAAGTGCTTAATGCTTTGCTTCAAAGCACTCAGTAACTTAATATTTTATACATGTGGGTTTACTTTATAAACAGCGTTTTTGGAGAAATGAAACGAAGCAGCTGTGTATTTACAAGTTTAATTTATTAAACACGAAATTCGGTAATAAAAATGATGAATTCAGTAATTGCTCCAAACATTTACACATGGCGACCCACCCTGCCGGCCTATACTTATTCAATTAACGATTCCTGTAACCTCAATTTGGTCTTGCACTGACATATAAGACTTTATTTAAGTTTTAAATACAGGAGCGTGCCACACACGTGGCTGGGCTCTTAACCGCCAATAGCTTATGCAAATATTCTGACTACACGCTTTAATATAGTAATCGAGGAGAAATTAAATAGATGTTCAGTACGTCGATCTTTTTCCTGACGTATTTAGTACCTAACAATTATTTTTCAATAATTATTGTCGTAATATAAAAAAGAAATCCACCCACAAAGTGGACCTAATAATGATAGTAGTAACACGCTAGATGCGATTCGCTTATAACAGTTTTAGATGGACATATAGATTTATATCTAAAACTATGGGGGAGAACTATTATATTGAGCAGTAGATGTATTGATGATGAAGAAACAAAGAACAAAACAATACCTTTTTTCTATGAACTAGTGGTGGCCCGCGCTTACACCCTCTGAAAAATACCAACTTTTTATGATTTACATTAAAATTTGGTACTTTTCAACGGGGAAGAATCTGAGTTGTCAGTAATTAGATGAGTATTGAATTGCCCTATATCGGCTTTTTTCTTCATTATAATATGTTAAAAATATATTTGTGTTGAGATATTGCTTAGAATTTAGAAGTTAACACAATCTCTAAACATGTTAACAAGTTGGCGGCCGCTCGTTATTTACAAAACAAACCGAGATAACGTGAAACAAGCTCGAACATTCGGCGACACTTTTTAAGATTTGCCAAACTCCTGTCGGCAGTTTTTGCCGTTCACCTGTTTTTGTGTCTCAAGTCTACCACCCGTGTTCTAATAATCACTTATCAGGCGAGATCTGAAGCAGCGAAGAATTATGGTATATTTAAACAATTTATTTCACCAGAAGAACAAGGGAAATACTGATAATGGCCTGTTTTTGCGATAACGCTCTTTAGGTATATGTCGTATTGCCGAACATGTAAAAAAAACTACGCTTAACATTGATCAGTAAAAAAACATTTGCCGATCGCGATTCTCATTTAAATTTATAGAAATACCTAACTTTTGTTCTTGATTATTTCGATGTCACTAGAGAATTCGTGAATTGCATTAATTAAGCCATTTCAATAATAACATTGCTGTTTAAAATATATAATGAGTACTAATGAATTGTATTTTACAACTAATTGCGCTCATAATGTCATAAAATGCATACGAATTGTCGATTGTCGTGATTGTTTCTGTGAATGTCGTCGTTTAGAAAATATTTATTTTTTATTTTGTGAGACCTTTGTTTTTAGTAGAGCTGGGCTTGTCATCGCAGTTTATGAACGGAATTTCCTTTGAATAGTGGTATAGTTAGCAAAAACGACGTATTGCGATTTTCCCGTCATTTATGCCGCATACGTGCAAACAGTGAAATGATCTCCCTCCTGCTATCTTCCGTTGAGTTATAACATGGGGCTCTTCCATAGGAGAGTGAATAGAGTGTTGAAGTGTCAGCAACAAACTGGCAATACCCCTGGTGTTGCAGGTATCCATAGGCGGCGGTAACCGCTCACCATTAGGCGGCCCGTCTGCTTGTTTACCACCAATTGCATAAAACAACAAAAATTATTGTTATCAATTTAAAATTAAAATTTGAATGTTAGGTTCAATGACTGACGAATCTAAAAAGATGTCAAGGCTAGTATCTGGACTGATTAATTGGTAATTTGTGTTAAACAACGCCTTACAAAAAGATGTAATAATACTTAATGAGGTCAAACTGAACCAATCTCAAAAGGAAGAATTTCGTTTTCTAAAATGTTTGACTACTCATATAGAACTTGATCAGCTGATCGGTAAATTTCGAAGTCAGTCGAAATTTTATTTCCGAATTTCCCAGTTCTTTCTTTTGAAAGTTGTTCAGTTTGCAGATACACTTTTTAAGTATTACTATAACTTTTTGTAACGAGTATAAAGGTAGTCATTAACGTTATAATGACATACTTACTTTTCATCTTTTTTACATCGTTGATAATATTAAATGTATGACTCCAAAATCAACTGAAGCTATTTTCACATAACTAAAACTAAATCTTTGTAACTTAATCTATTTTGCCGACCGTGAAAATCAGATCGCGCTTTGACGTCTTAATCCAATCAACTAAATTAGTTATTAGACTAAAAAAAGGTTATATTTAAGCAAATTATATCCAAATCATTGGGATATAATATGTGTTATAATTAACATTCGACAAATTAAGGCAGGTCAGTTACAATAAATAATAGCCATTATGTGGTTAAATTATGTATTTTACATGTGTAGGCGGATTGGTATCTTAATTTGTGAATAGTCTACGGCGTATATCGGTATATTTTTGTAATCACATATTTAATTAAAAAATAAAATTAATGACGATTGTTCTTTATTGTTTCTTTTACTCATTTCAACTGGGGTTTTGTTAAAAATAATATTATTATAACATCAAATACTTTTCATAATTCTATGCTCTTTATGCCTGTATTTATACTTTATACCTTGCCTCGGTGCCTCGGTGCCGTAGTGAGCGTAAGCTCGACTAGACTCGACTATAAGGCTGATCATGAGGTCCCGGGTTTGATCTCCAGGTTAGGCAAAATGTTAAATAATAGATTTTCCGTTAGGAATTATCTCAAAAGCTGCTTGGAGTCCTGTAGTTAGAAATAGGTTCGCTCCCTACATGCTGGCAAAATGTTGGTGTACTTTCTATCGGACTGAGGTGTACCCAGACACCTCTGCTTACGCATTCGGGAAAGAGGCGTGATTGTATGTTATGTTATGTTATAATTTATACCTATATTTCGACGAAGGCCCTAGTCCCTACTCCGTATTAGATGGGACTTGAAAAACATAACTGGCAATGTGTGAGTGTACCTTAGTATGTACACCCACACATTTCCAGTTATGGACTATGGTACTATGTTCTAGGTAGAGCTCTACCTACCCCTTCGGAAAAAAGATGATATGTAATTTTTTTAGGGTTCAGTACCATATGGATAAAAGTGAACCCTTATAGGATCACTTCTTCCGTCTGTCTGTCTGTCTGTCTGTCTCCGTCCGACTGTCAACGCTCTTTTTATCGGGAACGCGTTGAGGTATCAAAGTGAAAGTTGTTATATCAACAACTGAAGTCGACGGCCGCTTGCTGCTGTAAAAATCAAACTTCTAAATAAACGCAATCAAAAGGTACGGCCTTATTACCACACGTTTCTATACTTTCAAAGAACTGAATCCGACTGACTCTGGGGTACAGATCTGTTCACTCACGAAGGCGCGCCCCTCCACACCTTTTGAATGTAAAAAGTTCTTTTCAATAGTTAGTTTTAGTGTTTAGTACTTTTATTATTGTATTAACAATAGTTAGTTTAGTGTTTTAATGTAAATTGAATTTTTAATTTCAAACCTTATTAATGCACACCGAAAAACACCGAAAATTTACCCTGGAGGGGCGCGCCTTCGTGAGTGATCAGATCTGTACCACGTTGGCATGAAATTTGGCAAGAACCAAGATCTTATGTCACAAGTAAAGTAATAAATCCAAATAACGTAAAAATTTAAATAAAAATGTAATTATAAACATGCTAGCAGCGAAGATTGGAACTACGACGATGATCTTAATAAGTTTAGTGAAGGTATGGAACCCTAAGCATACTTTCCAAGGTAAGTGTGCATGCATCTTTTAGTTGTGCATGCTGTGGCCCCCTATAATTGCGGGAACACATTTAATTAGTTCCCTAGTCATAAGAATATAGTATCTTTGTGTATCCCCCGTTGGGAATCCTTAACAATAAATAAATAAATGCCTTAACAATTTATTTCATTGTTCACTTACTCGTAACAATTCTTTTGTAGGTCTCTAACTTACCTTTATGTTATTAAGCTATTATTATACTTTATACCTATATTCTAAATTCTAACACAAGGCTTAAAAGCATAAGCCGACAGTATTTTATCTACTTTACCAAACCAATGTGAAGACAATGATATCCCTTTCAACAGAGAATGCTGCCATTAAATGACCAGGTCACTATGAAGCTATTATTAATACATATCTTTCGAGCGTTGTTATCTTACTCAATCCTTTCAATCTCTCCACTCTATTGTTTTTAGGCCTCTTTTTATGTTGATATCAATATTTTTTACGATCGACAAGATAAAGCAGTGATTTGTAAGTAACAGATATCGAGTAAGATGCCTCTAGGCCCTTACGATGCGTTTATCATCCAGCGGCAACCTTTCTTTGTATGTAAATATTTTATTGCTGGATAAAAACGATTTTTTTCCAAAGATGCCAATAAAAACAGGAACATAAATCAATTTAAATTAGTATTATAAAGTACTCATCGAATGTCCATTGGTCAAGATTAGGAAGTTTTGATCTCTGACACTAAATATGTTTTAATGGGATTTATCCCTTTTCGCAAGTTAATTTTCCGTTTAAAATGTCGTTAGTGGTAACAATATGGGAATTATACTAAGTAGGTGATAAAAAATGATACAGATTTGAGCGTCGGCACGTTAACTACACGAGAAAGTTACGAGGCCCAGGCTCAGGCCCCCATAATTCTTATAACTTTAATTTTAATAAGGTCTTAAGAAGTAACTTAAGAAGTGACCGAATGAAAAGACGAGTAATATTTGTAGAATTTATGTCCTTGTAAAGTGTCCCTGGAAACATTAACAGGATATATCGTAGCAGTTTGACACGATCCTATGGAAAATTTACTAAATCGATGTTTTGTATTCCCCTGTTTTCTCCAACTACAGTAAACCTATTTGATATAATTTATATCCTGATATTTTAAAGTTGAAGTAAAGTATTATTTTATTTTTGTTTATAAACTCTAAATTTTTTGTAGTGAACGTCCAATCACGCGAGTAAAACTGCGAGGTTTGGAAGTTCACCATGAATAAATCAAGGATTTATAAGAAAAATTAAAATGACAGGGACATAGGTTTATTTATTAGGCCTTAATATTTCCTGAACTTTTGGTTTAATGTACAATTTTAGTATAAACTATACATATCATCATTATTCTGCTATTAAACTGTTTACTTTCTGAATTCTTTATGTAGGTATCAGAAACCCTCTCCGGTGAAGGCCTCCTTCAAGGCTTGCCATCTTTCTCTATCCTTAGCTATTTAGATCCATTGTGGACCCGCGATTTTTTGATATCATCATCCCATCGAGTGTACGGTCTCCCTCTGTAGTCTCTGTTTACCTGGTGGGCCTCTCCATGTGGTTACTGTTTTGGTCCACCTATAATCTGTGAGGTGCGCCGCTTGACCGGCCCATTTCCATTTCAGTTTTTGTGCGTGGCTTAGTGCATCTATTGCTTTCGTCTCTTATTTGCGTGTTTTACCTTGTGTAGCTTTTTAATGTTTAGCATGCTCCGTTCCATTCCTCTTTGACATGTATTTATTGACTTTTGAAATGTTGTCTCAAAAGTCAATAAAGATATTTAGAACGCCAAACAAAAAGTAGGGATATGCGAAATTTCAGCTTATTTTCTCTCATTTCGACGTTCAATGGTAATAATAATAATAATAATAATAATAAAGCCATTTAATTCCATAATAAACTTAATTAACAGAGTTTCAAATTTTGAATGGGTTGACAAATTTTTAAAAACAAAAATATATGTTAAAACATGCAATTTAAAAAATTCTAAAATACTATTCATAATTTATTTTTATAATGGACCTCTCAATCGAGTAAAGGCCTCCTCCATTTTCCTCCAAACATCTCTGTCTTTAGCTTTCTTAAGCCAGTCATCGCCGGCTATTTTCTTAATTTCATCTAGCCATCTTTCTTTGGGCCTTCCGCTTTTTTTTTACTTTCTTTGAAGTTCAATGGTATCGATTATTAAATAATTAACCAATAGGCATCACTCTAATCAAAGTTGCCATTGAAATATATATTATAACTATATATATAATATCCAGAATATTTAATACTATTCAACATTAATTACTTCCAAATCGATTTGAGTTGCGTATTGATTTAAATAAAAAATTAATATTCGAATCTGTATCGATTATCGAGTAGACATACCGAATGATTGATTACTAACTAGTAATACTAATACTGGTGGATTCCTTTTATGGAATGAGGTGAATTAATAGATATGTTTGTTTTAAGGGGTGTTTGGGTATCGCCGCAGGCTCCTGACGAATGTTAGGCCTTAATTAGTTGAGCAACTTAAGGTGAAGGTATAAGACTTAGTATGAAAATATCTATTTAGATTTACTATCTGAAATGAGAAGAAAATCTCTACGCGCCCTCCGCACTAATCCGCGTGGCAGGCACTCTACCAATTAAGCTACCGTGAAGGCACTAGGCATCTATTTAGATTATCTACTATGCAATAAAATTAAGAAGGCCAATAAGAAAAAGCTTTTTAACATATCTAAACGAAGTAGTAATAGTATTTAACGTAACATTACATTATTTTACCGAAGAGGTAGGCACAGGTGTACCCAGGATCCAGACCCATAGTAGGTACGCCCACATACTTCGCCAGTAATGTTTTTGGTCATGTAATAGGCGAGCCTATTGCCATCCGGTGTAGTTAATGTACTTGACTTGATCAAGTCGACATTTGTAATAATTTTATGGTTATTTAATATTTAATTAGTTATTAGAAATACTTCATATTCATATTCTTTTATTTCATAAAATCAATTTACATGTCATCTTTAATTGTAAAATAATAATAATAATGGGACAACTTCCACACACGGTCATCTAGTCCCAAACTAGGCTAGAAGCCTGTACTATGGTAACCAGATGACTGATATACATATAGGTACTTATAACACCCAGACACAGATCAACAGACATGTTCATGCACACAAATGTTTGACCTGGCTGAGGATCGAATATGGGCCCTGCGGCACAGAGAGCAGAGTTACTATCATCTGAGCCAACGAGGCTGTATAACTTAATTGTAAAAAAAAAACAACGTAAACAAAAATACATTAATAAATAAGTAAATCAAGTCAATAAAAAAATAATTTATTCTTGATAGGTATAGAAGGAATGCTCTACAAGCCAGCATTGTAGGCACAACTTGAAGCCATTCAGTATGAGAGCCGAAGTGATGTGGTCTGGCAGCTTATTATAATACTAGCTGTGCCCCGCGGTGTCACCCGCGTAATCTTCGTTCCCGTTGAAATACTGGGATAAAAAGTACTCTTTCTGTTATTCCAAGGTCTAAGCTATCTACATACCAAATTTCAGCTCAATCGATATAGTGCTAACACTATTGCCATCTAGATGGCGCTGGACTCGAGTTCGCTAGTTTTTGTTTACCTGTTATAAACGAATTTTTTTAAGATTGAACTAAGATTTGAGATTTATAATAATAGTGAAAAGTATTTCAGGCTAATTATGGGTTTGAGATCAACCATATTATCAATTCATAATAATAACAATCAACAATAATTGATCTTCATCATAAATATCTCAGCCATTGGAAGTCCTCTGCGGCGACGAACTTTGTAATTAAATTGATAAAGGTTTGGAGAAAGAGCCTTAACACTAATCGCTTCTGAATTAAATCATATCAGGCCATCAATAAATAAATATTTATATTGTGTTAATGACAAAGAACGCTTTCGATGTTTTAATAGATTACATGCTACGCCCCGTCGCCTCGAGGCTTATACATCTAATGCATTCAATGTAATCCATATTATAGAGATGTATCGTCGACAATATACCCAAATAGACGTGATACCATATTCATTGCAAGCTATGCCCTACGGATTCAAACGCTACACAGTACACTGGGATAACATAAAACATATTTATGTTATCCCAGTGTTCCAATATGTGTACATACGTACATACCGTTGACCATAAGCGGTACTGTATCATTAAAATGAAGAGGTATTATACATAATAGGGGAGTCCGTGTCTACACAGGGAAGCGGTGGAATGAGGGGTACAGAGCTGCACTAATTCTGTCTCCTCCTATGATGAAGCAATGAAGTTAATTGCGGATTAATTTGGCGGCGGTAAGCTGCACCATGTGTACGGTCGGTAGTGCCGGAATTCGTTACGGAATCAGTTGAAAGAATGCCTCAATCAATGTGGCCCCCAATCGAAGGGATATTGTGTTATTCGATGATTAATACATACCATATTTTATCCACATATTCTTCTTTATAATATGAAGTGCATGTGTGTGTATGTGGGAAAAAATCTATTAAAGTATGTGAAGTTAATAAATATACATATTTTATTCTAAATTAACAAAAAATAAACAAAAAATAACGCGCTCGTGTTGGCTGTGACTAATGACGGTATACGATAAGAGTAGTCAGAAATATATTATGCGTTTTCCAATGAGCATTTTTGTCTTATTTTATAAGACGTGAAAGTCTAACTAGTTATACGCGTTAAGTGATCGAAATGTCATCTCTTGTAAGCAGCTTCTCATGCTCCAATATAATTAACATTTTCATTTAATTTTTGTTTTCTTTTTGATACCCACTGTATAAGGTAGTCGGTTAATACGCACATAGGTGCGTGAAATAGGTAATTATTTTCAAAACTACGAGTATTGCATTACATGCAACAATGTTAAAATATCAAAAGCTCATACCATACGTGTTAATGGAATGTGTAACTAGTTGTATACATTAATTATCTTTTTAACAGCTTCATTTTTTCTTGCAAAAGGTTAGTTTAACTCGTGCAAAACTTTACAAGATCTCTAATGTTAGCCGTTTTGGCTAAGCAGTACAAATATTATAAGCGACGTGCGTACTGCGCAGCATAAATTGTGAACTTCAGAGAGCTAAAAGAGTTTTGCGCGAGTTTGAGACGACTATTTTTTCCTTTTTTTTTTAATCATTTCTAGTATAAAATTGAGTCAATCCTTTAATTGACTTAGTTTTATACTAATGATTTTATAAATGATTTAATCACCTTGATACAATTACTGAAATATAATATAACTGATGGTTAAAAATTCTATAAAAAAATTACTGAGGTGTATAATTTCTCCGATGTCATATTTTTTTCTTATGATCAAAAGTATCGTAAAAATCGATTAAAATCGGCGACATCAGATCGATTGGACTCGTGTATGAGGTACGGAGTATGAAACTTAATTGTAGTGTGAACGTGCAATTTGACGATAAACGCTGAGTCGAGATACACTCACCGTCACGGTCTCCGATTAATTACACTTTATTATGTAAATGATACGATCGAGTACATCGACTTGTCACAATTTGCAAAAATCGAATAAAAACGTTGTAATCCTAGTCAAGAGATGCCCACTTTAAGAGTAAAGGTAAGCAGAAAAACAGAGCTACTACAAAACGTATTATAAAATTCACAGTTTATTTTCCTAGTGTATTGGGAACGGTAGATGTTAATTTGTCTAATTTAGATTAGATGTTAATCAATTTCACTCTCATTTTCACATTTACAAAAACACTTTAAAAGCGTGATCACTTGACTATAGAGCTTTCATTGACAAGCGGCCTCGGTTGAACATAGATTATTAAAGATAGGCTCTGTTGACTAAAGAAAAATAATACAATTAATGTGTACAATTAATGTGTAGTTGCTTCTGTAGGTTTTGATTAGGCGACCTTAGTTGACGTAAGATATGATTTCAAAATTCTGGTTTTAATAAAGAATTACAGATGTAGAATACAGAACGAATGCCATACACCGGACATAATATTTGCACCAATATTATCGTTGGGATCGGTAATTGCTGTAGCGTAGAGTCGAAACCCTCTCTATGCATTAGGATACTGCGAACCCTCAGATAATACCAATATGATCTGAGTGTGAACCCAATGTTGACCATGGTGAATATATGCCCAACGTGTGGCGCCCGCATATTGTGTAATTATTTAGTACTTTACGATTCGCCAGTCATAACAGAAATAACTCGAGAAATATCGCTCGCTAATTTCACAGCGAGCCGCAAACAGATAAAAGTAAGTGAAAGAAGCGCCTCATCTCGCGAGCTGTGGTTAGACCTAACTCTATTAAAATTTCCATAACATGCACTCTAACCATATATTAATCTAAAAACTCGCTTCACTTTCAAAGCTATCTCGCAGGCATCACTACGATCTGCTAAAACTCCTAGCTGCCGTAAAAAAACTTTAATAATTCCAATTAACCCTAATAATAGGCTCCGGGCATAGTAGAGAAGCAGCGCGATTAAAAAGACAAATTCCTTGACCACTAGAGTACAATAGCAGGTTGCGAGCATTCCGTCGGATCGAAGCCTGGCTTTTATTAATAGACCGACGACCGGTAGCTAGTAGCCGCCACGCTCGCCATACTGAGCGAAAGATATGATTAACACAAAGCGATACATAATAAGCGATATTGGGACCAGTTCGGGAGCTATGGACATAGCATGTTACCGCAGCAGGTTTTCGAACATATCCATTACAGGCTAATGCTCGGGCTGCGACATACTGGGGTAGCCATAGAAATATAACTGATAGGGTAATAGAAATATCAAAACTCACCAATTAGGAAAACGTGGATGGAGGATGAAAATTCTGTATTCATCCTCTGACGTCTCATACCACTAAATTTTTCGTCGTCACTCATCCCCTATTTCTGTTTCTTGAACCTGCAGATTTTTTTGAAAAACCTTCGATTATATAGGTACATGATCGAAGTGATAAACGCGTATTGCCATTACTGTCGCTACTACAAACAGAACCAAACAGTGCCACACATAATCCTGCCCCGTGCTTTATTCTAACACATACACAAACGTCTTTGCCTCGGTAACGTAGTGGGCGCAAGCTCGACTGCCGATCGTGAGGTCCAGAGTTCGATCCTTAGGTCAGCCAGTGTTAAATATTTGAATATTTCATTAGGAATTATCTCAATAACTGCCTGGAGTTTGGAACTGTGCCCGGTAGATGGCAAGAGGTTCTCTATTACATGGATCCAATAACATACTTGCGAGATGTGGGTGTACCTACTATGGAACTGAGCCCTGGGTACACCTCTGCTTACCCCTTCGGGAAAATTGTGATTGTATATAATGTTATACACAAACGTAGCTACAGGTAACTAATAACAGGTGTCTGTGAACTTAAGTTATGTGACTAATTTAATGAGTCATCTGCTGCGGCGACAAGGTCACACACTTATGAGAATTCTAGTACCTTGTTATTTAGACTTCTATGTGTGTAACATTGCGTTACTTTTCAAACGGCCTGAAGCTATATACAGATGCTACAATTTGCGTTGAGCTATTTACGCGACGTTGTACCCATCTCGTATAATAATAATATTATGTAGTTAAGACTTGATACGATGGTTAATTGCCGTTAATGATGATACAAATTCCACGATCGGCACGTGACCGCTCGCAGCTATTTCTCTCCAATGTACATCAAAACAGAAAAAGTGTAACGATTATAGGTAAAATTAACAGTGCTAAAACTGACGCGAATATTTGCATCGTTTACTTTTTTATGGTTTAGTATTTTTAAGAGTAAACAATAGCCCGTGACGGTGTGTGACGGTTGTTTGGAATATATCGCCCTTAAGGATAAGAACATTTATTGTTTTGTGGTATACCAATAAAGTGTTTATCTATCTATCTATCCTGTAACTGCGTGGCTGTCCAATCAATTTCGCACCTTTTGCAATGTCCCACAGCATGTACGTATGGAGGCCCTTTTCCAAGCAACCCAAAACGCTGTAGATCTGGCAATTTTTTTTTACATTAAATAGGTCTACGTAACGTAGACTATGTTTGACCCCAATCTCACCTGATGGGAAATGAAGATGAGGTCTAAGATGGAGATCGTATTTAGGTGGGAAGACGTACGCCGGTAGAAAATTCCACTCCTTAGCGGTCCTCGCTGCTGTCGAACAATGCTGGCGCAAAGTATTATAAATATATTATAGCTATTTTGACCCGAAAAGAAGAAGAAGATTATAGAGATACAGATTTATATTTATTAATCAGACGTGTCGTATCGTAACGAGCGGGTCTTGAACCCCGCATTTTCTGCACCAATCCACGTGGTGAGGCACCCTATCAATTGACCTAGGAGGTGGAGGTACTTAATAGTCATCGGGTTTTTTTCTATCGCGCCTACCTACCGGCTATAGGAGCGTGTGTGTTTATCTATAGATTCCGCATTTAAGTTACATTTCACATTATTATGTAATATCACACCAATGTATATAAAAATGTATGTATGTTAATTTAAAAAGGTCTATTTACTTATGCTGTGTAGCTCTTGCGAACCCTGGGCGGGTTGCCAGTAAAGATAATATTAATAATCTTTAATTTATGTAGGGCATAGTAGTCGGTCGGTAAGCGGCAACCTTATTTGGCATTTGTCTCAGATAAAGTACGCGGAGGTGTTAATCGATGTAATTACAGCTCTCGCAGATGTATTTTCAACGGCATATTATAATAAGTTATTCTTATCTTGTGATAAATACACAGCGCGACTGTAAATAACTTTTCAATGACACGAGAAGTAATTGGATGCGCTTCGACATCGATCAGCAATGTTTGTTGCGTTGTAACAAAATAACAAAACATTAGCACTAACACTCGCATGGGCTTTACGATCTTAATAAATAAAAACTCACTGCTAAGCGAGAGCTAAGCGACATTATATAAGGTTATACTTTTATAATAATAATAATAATAAAGTTCTTTATTCAGGTGCAAGTCCCACAATTATACAAAAAACAAAAATATAAAACAATAGAAAATAATACACATAAAATACAACCGTATGTACTCAGTCAAAGCTTGTACTTTACTTGTGGTTAGCGTCCCGATGTACTGTTAACCAGTAGTTTTGAAACCGGCACGTATAGTCGGCACTAATTGCTTGTAAAATTGAGTTGCGAGATGATCGCAATTTGTCCCAAAAAGAGGCAATGCGTGCTCTCATGATGGCGAAGAACTCGGGCACTCGCGCCTCAGCGAACATAGTCGACGCGCTGCAATAGCGCGGATGCTTCATGAGGATGCGGAACGCATCATTGTACTGCACCCTCATGGTGCTTAAAGAGGCTCTGCGGAAATTCACCCAAAGCTGGCAGGTGTAGAAACACTGGCAATATGCCTTGAAGAGCGTTGTTTTCACACCCGGACTGCATCTGGCGAACCTACGCGCGAGATGTTACAGCGAACCGCGAGCGTCCGCCTCTCCCTCTCGATATCATCGTCATCTTTAAGGTCACAAGTCAGAACATGCCCTAAGTATTTAAAGTGTTGCACAACTCTAACAGGATATCCTCCCAGACTTACATCAAATACTTTCTCCGGACCCTTTCCATATTTAAAAACCATCATTTCAGTTTTTGACACATTATATTTCAGACCATGAGCCTTCGCATAACGCTCGCACACCTTAATTAACTTTCGCAGACCACCTATCGATGGACTAAGGAGCACCATGTCGTCGGCGTAGCTGAGGTTGTTCATACAAACACTTCCAAGATGACATCCTATTCTGGTGCTCCTCAGTTCACCGATCAGGTCGTTTACATATAAATTGAAAAGGTCCGGAGAAGTTAGTCCTCCTTGGCGAACTCCGCAGTCTAGTCTATAGTCACTAGAAGTCGCATCGCCCCATCTTACATTATTTATTTGGTTTCCATACCAGTATTTCAACAGACGTACGAGTTCACAGGGTACATTTGAGTCGCGCAATTTGCTCCAGAGAATTTCATAATTCACTAGATCATATGCGCGGCTCAAGTCCAGAAAGCATGCATATACGGACGTCTCCCGTCGTGTATAATAGCTGACCGTATGCTTGAGGCTGACTATTGCAGAGTCTGTTGAAAGACCAGGACGGAAACCAAATTGTGCATCATCTATACGGATAGACTTTTGCAGCACCGGTTGTACAAGCCTTTCCAATATCTTACTTAATACTGTCCCGAGCGAGATAGGCCGATAGTTTCCAGAAGAGCTAAGGTCACCCGTTTTGTTTTTGACCACTGGCACCACTATTGATTTCATTATAGCATTTGGTAGATAGGAATATCGCATACACATATTATACAGTGTGCACAGCTTGAGTCGTAGTCCCTCTCCTGCACATAAGATATGTTCAATACTTAAGCCATCGTGGCCAGGAGACTTCCCATGCTTCATCTGTTTGATAGCTTTATGGACATCCTCGGGTGTGAACTGTATGATAGGTGAATCAATCGTCAGATTAGATCCCACTATATATTCGTCCTTGTTTGACCCTATCACTGGCTCCGGCTCCGATTTAAACTTTTTGGCAAAAACATCTGCTATCTCGCTCGGGCTCTGCAGACCGTCGACAGATACAGGTAAACTTTGTTTGTAATTTAGAGTTTTTGTGGAGTTCCAAAACTTAATAAATTTTTTATCTTTTTTGTGCGTGGTTAAAATATCCAATTTAATCATTTCTTCGTTATTCTGACACCAACGTAGTTTGTTTTTAAATCTCTTCCGACTAGTACACATATTTTCATATACCTATAATCAAAATCGCTTGAAGTATTTGACCCACTTCCGTAGTTAAATTGAGTTAAAAATGTTTATATCATATCATACAGATATACTGAAAAAAAAAATCATAATCATTCATTAAAAAGTGTTATAGTAGGTGCTACTGACAAACTGGCAAAGTGTGGGTTTACCTACTATGAGTCTGAATTCTGCGGGTACACCACTGATAGATAGATATACTTTTTTGGTATACCACAATCTATAAAAAAACATACAATTACGCCTTTTCTCCGAAGGCAGAGGCAGAGGTGTCAGTCCCATAGTAGGTACACACCCACATTTCACCAGTATGTTGTTAGTCCCATGTAATAGGGGGTGAACATATTGCCATTGCGAACACAGTTCAAGATTCCGGGCAGTTATTGAGATAATTTCTTATATAAAAGTCCAGCTTTGCCTGAACTGGGGATCGAACCAATTCCAAAACCTAAAGTTTAAAATAATAAATAGTGTAACAATGTGCAATCTTATCGCTAAGTGCGATGTCTTTCAGACAACCGCGCAGGTAAAGGAGAGTACAGCAAGTCACATTTGGTTAGTGGTGTGAGAAAAAATAATAAATATGACTAAAATTTAATTAATATTAACAAAACAGGTTAATAAACATAAGCCTACATAAACTACAATAATACATATGAAAAATTGACAAATTGCTCCAATTGACTACTACTATTACAGTGAAAATGTATATAAAAATAATGTATATGTGTAAATAGTAACGTGTGTAAAATGTGCATGTTAACTGATATCCAATGATTCTGTATAATAATTAATGGTTCCTACTATTTTTTTTTTGAAGTAGAGCCTTCCCTTCATATGTAAATATTCCCATTAAAATAATATTAAAGTAAAAAAGTAAATCTAACCGCACAAAGTCGCAGTGCAAACCTAATGACGAGTATCCGCCAATTAAGCGAGTGCGCTTGACTTGTGACAAAAACTCGTCCGAGTGCGTTTCAGAGGCGCTACCGAACTTAATTGGCCGTGGTTATTGACTGACGGTTAATGTACTAGTGGCCATCGAATCATCGAAGGTCAACCTTACGATTAGTACGAGTAAGTATCTGCATATAAGAGCTTTAAGGTACGGACATTTTCCTTGATTTTTACACGCGACATGAAAATCAAAGCACAGATACGTAGAGCATCGTAAGCGATTCAGATAACAACATTTTAATTAAAGGGGAGGAAGTAAAGGGAAACTAACCCATTAATTTCAATGTCAATAACTCTTAAATATTTTTTTATAAATTGTACTTTACAAACATAATCCTCCTTCTTTACAGTAAGGTAAAAAGGATATAGGGCGTTATGAGGACATATAAAGGCCTTGCAGTTTCTAAAAACTTATGTTCGTAATCGTCTTTGTACATTATCATACGTACATGGTTTAATATTATAATGAATGTGTCGCGCGACAGGCCTGTGTGGCGCGTGGCAGAGCTTCTCGACCGCGCGACCGGTCCGCGAGCTGCGATCCACACCGATGGCCGATGGCCGATACCTCCACAAAACGACTAAACCACTCGATGACGGCTATCACTTCAAAATAAAACCTTCTGGAATTCATTAATATATTAATATCATATTCCAGTTCCAACTCCGGGAATCGCAAATGTTCGGCGAGGCTTAATCTGTATCTTTATTTACGTTTTAAAGACGTGTGCTTCGTTTATTTCTTAATACGCGCCGTTGCAGTTCTCATTTAATTAAGAACTAGGAACATTCCCAAGGCTGAAAATGAGAATACTTTAGCATAATTTACAGTGGTGGTGTTATTATTAACTGTATTTAGAGTTGGCAAATGTAACATCGTTACCGAATAGACAGCGATACAAAAGATTTAGGGGGATGCCACCTCTATAGTTATAATAATCTCACTAATAATTTCCTACGTTTTTAAATACATATACTATTTAATCTGCTGCGACTTAACAACATAAAATCACTAGATAACAAGAGATAGTAATTTAACAAAACTTTGTTCTAAGTTACCGTAATTTAAACAATTATTAACATTTTCTCTAAATATATAACTATGTCGTTGACCAGTTATCAGACCACCAGCACATTTTTCACCTATAGCGGAATAAAGTTATGCCGAAAAAGTTCCAGCATAAGACTTGTTTATCGGGTATGTCTGATGGACAAAAAGAAGAATCCCGTGTGTCCTGACGCTGTTCATTCAAGAATTTGTTGACAAGCAATTAAGGGTGCCACTACGTGTGCCTTCAAAACGTTGGTAGGTACAACATTTTCGTTCATTTTTTTATTGATTGAATTCTCGCGGCAAAAACCCCATTGATTGGAGTTATTATATGATTAAACTAAAAAAGATGATGGGCAACCTTAACAATTTAACTGGTACTACTTATTTTCTTGCGGTAATGTTTGTTTGCTAGTTATTGGACCACGATTGACGTTGGAATGGAAGCTTTAAGGTAGGTGGATAATAAGTTGTCAGCACCTCCTTGAAAAGATGTTTTATAATAAATTCTTTCTCTGAATTCACACGATTTTCTTGATTGGATAATTCTGTCTAGAAGTTGAGTTATTCTTATTAGATTTGTTTTTGTCAATACATTCTGATTAGGATGGCTTATAATAAAACAATCTTACTATCTTATTGTTTTGACTTTCAAATCGCCCCGAAAATCTAATATCCTACTTAGTTGTTATTTAAAAGAAGACTAAAAAGCAATACCTAATAACAAATAATATAAATAAATAAAAATCTTTTATTTGAGATCATTCAGAGCCATAGTGTGTTAGTTACAATTCTTAAGAAACTATGTTAGTAACACGTGTTAGTAGAAAATAAAACTTAATACAAGTGTTAGGTTAACTTACATACTATGTCCTACTACCTACTTGACAGCCCTTTCTGGATGGGACAATCTGGATGGGATGCAATCATTTCCAGAACACTGTTGGCGTTACCGCGTACACGACTGAAAATGGAGGCTACCTTCTTTCGTCTTATTGCATGGAAGCCATCCAAACCCGCCTCGGCAAACATGCCAGATGCACTGCAATATCGTGGTAGTAACCCCAACAGTGAAAGCATTATTATATTGCACCCTCAGGACATTATAGATCGTTGCGTATACCGGACCCATAGGCTGCTCGAGTAAAAGCACTGGCAGTATGCCCTATAAAGAGTTTGATAAGTTTAGTACATCAAGCAAACCTACGGGCCAGCATATTGCTTCTCACCGCTAATGCCCTGCGTTCTCTTTCTATGTCCAGATCGCCCTTCAGGGGATCAGAGTTCATATGACCCACAGTTTACAGGTACTAGAATCTGTCAACGACTTTCAACTCCTCACCATCAAGCATAACTGGAGGAACCTCTGTGGGCTTACTAGTCCCTACTTTGAAAACAAGCATTTCGCTTTTCTTTACGTTATACTTAAGACCGTGCTTAGCTGCATACCGCTCTCAAGTCTGCACAATCTTATAGAACTTTCAACCTCTCATAGAGCCCATTACAAACTGTATGAACTAAAGCTATAATCTTTGACTTATTACATAAGACATAAGGCGTATAATCATTGTAATATTCATAGTCGTCACGTCTACGTACCCCGTTTGTCACCAACACCTTTTTTCAAAATTTTGTTTTACCTGTTTTAGTTACAGAGCCCACTGCACTAAACCTAGTTCGATAAGACTCCCAGATGAAATATATGTATATATTTTGGTACGTCTTTAATGGGGCAGAAACACAGCAGAGCTATTTAAAAAGAAAATAATAAAATAAAAGATATCCGGTATCTAGTATGATAAGACTCCCGAATTTCGTTTGTTCCTCGAAACAGGAAAGGGGTAGGACTAGTGCAGTACGATAGTGCAGTACTGCAAGCCCTCTGATTGGCCTTGTCAGTGGCAGCAGCGCGATAAGCGACGCCTCATACCTTGGTATATAGTATGATCGACTTCTTCAAAAACCAAAGCTAATCTGAAAGATCATCAGTTTCTGTGTAAGAAAAACCACTGCTGCATTTTCCAAACAGTGGAGAAGGTAGTTACAGCAGCGATTAAAGGTCGTCCTCCGCGCAGCTATATTCGGCGTTACAATTCGGATTTGTCAGCAATAATCCGGTTTATTTTGATATTTTTTTAAATTTATTTTCATTTTAAATAGCTCTGCCACGTTTTTCGCAATGCAGCATTGCAGTGTGTTCCCCCATTAAAGACGTACCGAAATATATTTATTTCATCTGGAAGTCTTATCGAACTAGGTCTAGTGTCGAGGGCTCTGTAACTATCTAATAAGGCTGTCCTTACTGTAGAAGAATTCATATTATTAGTGTTCCAGTTATCGTCCTCTTAGTTATTACGAGTATTTAAGTGGCATTGTCGTCAAAAACGGCTCATAACAACTCTACTTTTATTTTCGTTTTTTGATGTTATTCTTGCCATAATTTATTAAATTGAGAGTTATTTAAGGATCATAAAATGGTGATTTTAGCACGAGTGTCGAGATGAATGTTCTTTTAATAATCATTTTAACCCTATTTTTGCAACACTAAACTGAATTTTGATTGAAGGTAATGAAAGTATACAAGGGTAGAAAGCCGCCGTTTCTTAATAAGAATCAATTTAGTGGTCATTAAAATCTCGTAAATGGAGTGTTAACAAAATTCAATTATCGCTTAACTACCGTCTCTAAATAAATATCAATACTATCCGTATAGTTTTAAAGCTATAAACCGTGTAAAAAAAATTAAAATATTTCCATGATTAATATTTTTTCCACTTTTTTGTTTTTTTATTATTAATGAATAGACCAGCACTTGACCGCAGTCCGCATTTTACGAGTTGAAGGAAGCTCAACCATGTACGGATGGCATAGATCAGTACGTCTCGTCGTCCAAAGGTGAAAGGGGGATGACGGAATCAAATCATGTAGCTAAGCAGCATACTCTCCGAAATGTATCACACCGAAACAACACCGAAAGGCTGACTTTACTTGTCTGAGCGTGCTTTGACCATCCTTTGAGTCGGTCCTACTATATGTTGTCGCCCCGAAAATATTCACATTAATTGACTTTAGTCGCGTCTAAAATATATAGTGAGTGCATAATGTATCCGCGTGATCCAAAGACAGAAAGACATAATTTTTTTTTTGCTTGGGGGTATTAAAAAGTGTTCATTCTGGAAAGAAAATAAATTCTAACGGGATTATATTTCACGTGTAACTTACACGATTTCATTATAATTTCATTATAATACTTACACGGTGTAAGTATTATAATGAAATTATTTAAATTTTAATTAGAAAGTAGAATTTACCTATATAAATTAATGACATAAAATATTATCTGCAAATAAAACTTAAGGCCAAGTTTTTTAATTGCCATATTAGAAGATAATCCGTCTACTTACCTATAATATTGTCATTGATTGACACATTTACTTAGATAAGTAAAAACGTGGGTAAGTGGCAGGTAAGCCGCTAGCCGGTTCAATTATCTTTAGCGATCTTGGGCACTCGGTTATCGCTATATTATAGGTATATACCTAAGTCAAAGTTAAAAAGGTTATTTGGATATTAGAAGTAAACGTAGAACAAAGTGCTAGTGCTAGTTAGTATCAAAACCTCTAGTAGCCTCTTTTGCAGGAGGTCGCCTGGGGAAGTACCACACTTTTGCCAGTTATTCATCCGCCAAGCAGTAATGTGCAAACATTACTGTGTTCTGGTATGAAGGGCAATGTTACCAGCGAAATTACTGGGCATGATGTGAATCAACAACTCATATCTCAGGGTGACTGGCGCGGTGCAGTGCCGCGCAGAATTTTGAATTTTAAAACACTAGGTGGCACTGTGTCTGATATGGGCAATCATGATGCTTACCATCAGGCACCTGATTAGCTCGCCTTGTCACTCACTATCATAAAAAAGCACTATGTTACTATCAATTTTTAATTCTAATAGTTACTATTTTTTTCTGAGGATTTTCCCGGTATTTGTACGGAGGCACAGTTATTATATTAAGCGTCATTAACAAAGTCATTAAGAAAACAGTACACAAAAACAACATAATAAGGAACAAATAGGCTGAGATACTACCGTTAAATTAATAGGAACCTTGGCTCTTAGAGACAAACCCATCACTTTGTGCGAGCAGTTCCAATTTCTATTAAAAATGAAACTTTTAAGATGCTCCTTGCTCTACCAGACTTGGAAGACATAGGCACTGAACTCAATTACATAAATATCTTGTATTATTATTCATATAATTATTTGAACTGAGTAATAATAACCGGTGCTATTCAATTACAGTACCAACAAAGCGATAATTACCCTTCTTCAGCTTCTTACAGTAAACCTACCCAACAATTACTGACTAGATCTAATGAGCTTATAAAGCACTTTGCTACTACATCGGTACGTTATCCGTCGCATTGTCGGATACGTTTAGATAATGTACCGGTATAATGGACAAACAGCTTAAACTATTAAACATACTATGGAAAGAGGGGGTTACACACAGGGGGTCGGTCACTTAATTTCTATGCCTGGTTAGACTTTTACATCGTCAAGCAAATTGTGTTCTTACTTTAACGTATTTTAATGCTTTCCTTATCATTGTATCTGTAGTTGCAATCTTGGTCAGATGGCGTTATTTCTCGCAAAATTTACTAGGTTTTGCCTGCGGCTGCCATCACGCTTAACCTTTTTAACCTTTTCAGGGGTTGAATTTACAAAGGTCCTTTCTCTTTCTTCGTTATGCTAACTATATATAGGTATAACCAAATGTTAATAAATTCTATTAAATTGTATGTATAGCATGACTAACAGGTACGATCTATGCTATGATAGCTAAGTCAGTTTTTATTATAAATACAGATTTCGAATGATTATAAAATTGATGTCACGTCTGAATGGGTATTTTTGGTCGAAGCTTGATCCCTATTCAACAGCGTTTGATTTGCCCATGATTTATTGCACTAGGAGAAGCTTTAATGCCATATTACATCAAGATAATTACTCGTTCAACAAACACGCGGCAGCTTTTAAAATTAATGGTCACGTGAATGAAACGCAGCCAAGTCGTAATGAAGATAACAGCTGGACGTGCTCCGATAAAGTTCTGACGGCGCTTCTGGCTTCAAGATAAGCCTTTTAATATTAACATTAGGCATTAAAGGCATAGTTGTATAAAATACTAACTATGGGACGATCTCAAAACCTCTGGGTAGCAAAACGTTCAACTATCAAAGCGTCTATGTGGCAGTTTAATTATTCTACTTTGTCAATTGGAGATCACCGGTGATAAACAACAACGGACCGTTGTTTAAAGGATATAGATTATATAAACGTGAGTAGCCTTCTTGGGTATAACACCTACCTATATCAACTGAATATAATGCCAAACTGCCTCAGTGGCGTAGTGGGCGCAAGCTCGACTGCCGAACATGAGGTTCCGGGTTCGATCTTCAGGTCAGGCAAAGTTGTTAAATATTGGATTTCCCATTAGGAATGACCTCAATAACTGCTTGGAGTCTGTAACTGTGCCCGGTAAGCAACAGGCTCGCCCCCTATTACATGGAATAATAACATACTGGCGAAATTTGGGTGTACCTACTATGGGACTGAGTCCTGGGTACATCTCTGCTAACCCCTTCGGGAAAAAGACGTGATTTTATGTTATGTTTATAATAAATGTTCCATGCCTTATTAAAGACAAGATCATGTATTACTCCTTCAAGCGTTTAGCAATAAAGATGCAAGAGCGAACAGTCATGTCTCTAAACTATCTGCAGTATATCACAATCAGTTATTAAGATTAGCTATGATTTTGAAACGGTATCGACTGGAATGCTGCTTTCGTATGTGTGAACGGGAACCGCATTACAAATGCTGGCGCCGTACTGGCATCTTCACTGGGCACAAAAACAGTGGAATAAAATTGAGATCGATGCGCAGATCTTTGGAAATAAATATAATAATTTTGTAGCTATTGAAAAATAACAAATGTTTTCTTAAATTATTAATATTATATAAAAAACTGGTATGGTTAAATTAATAAAGGATCAAAACTAAGTATGTCACTTTCTTGGCTGTAAAATTTTATAAAGAATTTCAAAACTCTTTTTTTTTACACTTGTTGGTCGACCTATTATTATATTACTGTACACTATACCCGAAGCATATAGCATATAGCACACATAACTAGGTATTTTGTTATGCAATTGCTGTTGTCAAACAATAAATTGTAAATAATGTTGTTAATAATACAGAAGCCTGTGTCTACTGTTGCAAGGTTCTGGATCCAATGCCCAGATTTAGTACTGTGATTGGATTCCATTAGGGATTTCTCAATAGCAGCCTGGAGTCCGGATTTGTGCCTGACCAATCCCAAAAAGCTCGCCTCTTATTACAAAAGACTTAAAACCAAACTGGCGGAATGTGAGTGTATTATACCACTATAGGACTGGGTCCTGGTCAACAATAAATGATCAAGTATATTAACAAACGATGATATAATTACTTGACTTCAGCAATTATTAAGGTACGAATGTAGTTCTTAGGTTATGCCCTCACTGGTCATCTAGCAATGACGATGAATGAACTATTATCTAAATCATAACTAGGCAAAAAGATATATATAAGATTTATATTTAAAAAATACGCATAAAGCACTCTACGCAATATATACAATATACAGACTCAGACCAAAAGTCGTAAATTTTCAGTTCATTAGTGGTGACGTCGATGAGAATTCGCTTGTCCGCCTCTAATCCGCCTTCTTTTGGCGCAAACCACTTAAATGTGTTTATAACGATGCTTCTGCTACACCCACGACACTGCATTTAAAATTTTTCTAGTTAACTAATATAGCAAAATTAATTAATGATTGAACATTGCGAATCATTTCCTTTATTCAGAATTCATTTTGCTATCGTATAATTAAAGTCGCATTAATCTTTGATCGTTAAGATACGAGTAAAATTGATATGATTTTGATATTCTTTGGCCGCAATTTGGAAGGAAATGAGGAATAAAACGAGAAGGTTGGATATGCAGCTTCCGCCATCAATCTTGATGAGGAACAATACGATGGCAGGCCTTTTTACTGCCACTTCCCACGATTGTCGTTCAATTTGAAATTTTTTACACACGGTATCTCAATGGAAATATTATATCTTATCAGATTTGTTGCATAATTTTGTGTGGTCCTTAATATTAGAGCCATTCTCTTTAGTATATTTTTAATGAAGCACATTCCAACAACTCTTTTATATGAGTTGAAAGTTATGATCGATTGATGTGTATTTTTGCACGTCAAAACTACTACCACCTATTAAGGTGGGTAGATACAACACAATACTTCCCTGGAAATGTCTAATTAGGCTTAAGCAGTGAATTAACCACAATAAATCAGCAATGTTTGAAGCGGTTCAAGGTATAACCTATACATGGAAAACAGTAATAAAATTAGATTTGGGTACTGACCAGTGTTACAAGCCATATTGTAACATTCTCCGCCTTTTTCTTGGACAGCGAGCCAGTAAAAAATGGATTGTTACAGGACACGTTGTAACGCAGCTCAGTACCCTTAGATTTTTTTGTCATGTACGAGAAGATAAGGTAGCCACGAAGACAATATTATATATAAAATTATTTTTAATTCAGACCACTTGATCGTTTATTGTTAGCAGTTTGTAACTTACAATCCATGTTAGTAGAGTAATTAAAATTAGACTTATGGAATAAACTAGGTAATGCACTTTATACAACTCAATAACGTAGAACATAAAACCATGCTTATGCTACATATTCTATACTATATGCGTATCATTATCCGTGCATAGTGCTTAAAATAGGGTCCATCCTATTTACTACAAAAAGTCTTTAGGATGGTGTTGGTACTCAAACGCAGTCTGCCAAGTAAGACGCGACTTTCTTCCTCATACAGGCATGGTATCCGTCCGTATGGGCCTCGGCAAACATAACAGACGCGCTACAGAAACCAGAAACGTGGGAGCCCCAACATCATCCTTAAGGCATTATTACATAACATTATATTGGACACGAAGAGCGATAATACGGAGAGGCGAGAACCACAGCTCGTTTCTCATAAAATTCAAGTAGTACAGGAACAAGTCGTACCTACTTGTACATAAGCTGCATACATCATGCTAAAGTCCCGATATATACAATATAAACACTCCCATCTCGTCCCAGCAATCAGTGCGAATATATTAACCGCAAAATTAGTCCGCCGCGGGCTCGCTACTGGCATTACAGCGCAAACAAGTCACTGGAACCAACACTGGCTTGTAGAACACACGCATTGATATTATTAAACCTGTGTTAACAGTTTCTTTATTAAAACTCCCCCAAAGGCAGTGCTCACAAAATAACATATTTACGGAGGGTTAATACAAACTCAAATATTTCTGGACTGTGACATGATTTAGGCACTTAAAAAGTTATAGAAAAAGAAGAATTTAAGACTTCGTTCGTTTGAGCATAAATAACTAATTTTGTTGACTTTTTAATCGTTTTCTTGATTCTAGTAAAATTAGTATTACTTACTTATTATTACTAACCTATAAGGACATGACACTGAATTATAAAATATATAAAAATAAAATATAATTTTTAATAATCATGATAGTTGTTTACTTAATTTTCCCTTTTTCTAAATTATTTAAGTACAAGATATGAATAAGTAAGTAAAATTGCTTCAAGAAAAGGCTGGACTTGGCGGGGGTGATGTCTCACCCCCAGATAAGATAGTAATTAAGAAGGTGTATTATAAAGATCACAGTGTCAGTAAATCCTTGCATTATTTTGTGTTTCACCATACAAGTTTCTTAAGGCGGACGTATAAACGGCTTTTTGTACTCCGGTACAGTACCTACATACATTCTTGATACTTGCAACCATTTTGGCTAATGAGCGGATAGAGAGGCGGATGGTGTAGATGACCTTGTACATTGTTCTGTAATTATTGTCATTTTCAATATGTTATTATATTTTCATTATTGGTTGAATTAATTTACGGAATTTTGGTTAAGACCGCCGGTCGTTTGCCATGTATTTTTTTTTATTGTATTGTGTATTT
Organism: Hemistola chrysoprasaria; assembly: GCA_947063395.1. Taxonomy (NCBI): domain Eukaryota; kingdom Metazoa; phylum Arthropoda; class Insecta; order Lepidoptera; family Geometridae; genus Hemistola; species Hemistola chrysoprasaria. The sequence goes on from OX346715.1 coordinate 5,271,001, forward strand.
TTAATGAGTTGGTATGCAATAGAGTATTTTTTCTGTTCTATTTTGATTGTAAATTATTCATATTAGGTATATATAAATATAGTTTAAATTTTAATGCACTACAGAACGGGTTTCCCCATTTACACTGCTCTAGTCAATTCACGGGTTACGTGGCCAACCCGTATTGGCAAAGTTCCAGGTAGCTAAGATTCCTACAAGGCATACAACATGACATAACGAAAAAAAAAAATTTTTTTTGCCATTGTTGGCAAACAAGCAGACGGGGCCGCCTTATGGTGTGCGGTTACCGCCGCCTTTGGATACCTTCAACACCAGGGGTATTGCCAGTATGTTGCCGACCCTTCTGCACTCAAGTCATTCGTCTAATGAAGTGCCCCGTGCTGTAGCTCCACGGGACGACCGCAGCAGGGAGATCTTTCCACAGTTTGCACGTATGTGGTAGCAAAGAATTCGAATGATCCTAAAGAGAGTTGGCAGAAAATGGATGACAAAAATTGAGGACCTAGCTGGCACGCACTAGGAGAAGTCTTTTTGGTATTATGGTCAATTATATTATAGTCTGTAAGTTCAGTAATCTTTGTCCTACTTGATAATGATGATAGTTTGAATAGGTAGTATAATAAATATACGCGTGACTATATAGTCACGCGTCATAAAAAATAGTTTTCGATTAAATAGTATGGGTGCCATAAGCGCGAGATAATACTAAAATCCCCTGCAAATTGTTACACACAGCCCTCCCAACTCTCAACTCTCTCCCTCTGAAACGTGTTGCGTTATTGTACACCTGTCTACACTATAATAATTTGCAGTTACGCAACATCATATAAAATAGCACCAAGCTCTCCAGCACCAAGTATTCCAATTACTGCGATCACCAGCCGCCTGCCAAGCGTGGTGATTACGCCAAAATCACCTCATATGAATAGTATACGGCGTTCTATGGGGGAGGCCTATGTTCAGCAGTGCACGTCTTCCGGCTGATGATGATGATGATGATGATGATGAAGATATAAAGCGGTGCTCCTAGAGATAGATGTATTCGTTTATATATCACTTTTAATATTTATGTATCTTAACAAGTAAATCTGAATGAGCAAGTACCAATTTGGTTATAAATAACATTTAAATGAAGAGTGATCAATTTATTAATTTATTTACTACCGGTTTTATACACTCTGTATAAAATCTAGGTGAAACATTATTACGTATTCATCACCCTTCACTCTTCGATACAGTGACCTTGTGTGCGTTGTATGAATGCCAAAAATTTGGCGCTTTCTATATGCCTTCGATAGCTCAGTTGGTAGAGCGGTGGACTGTAGCTGGTTTAAACTGATATCCATAGGTCGCTGGTTCAAATCCGGCTCGAAGGAATCTTTTGCAAAATAAAAACAGATTTGAGTTACTGATATTACAGTTCGTAAATAGTTTTGCTCTATCATGTGCACACGCGCTTGCCACGCGTCGATCGCGTTTCCCTTCAAAATTATTGTTATTTTTAAAAGAAAATTATCATTATTTTTATGCAGCGGCATTTTTTATTCAGCACGTGTGAGCGGTGACCATGAAAGTAATAATTCGTGATATGTTATGCACAATGAGCTTTGTTAGGGGAAATGGACAATGCGGCAATTATAATCTTTTATTTTGCATATTTTTAAATAAATAAGCACTGAATTACATGAGATCTTATGAGCTTTTTGACTGACTTTTAATAATGTGCTGATTTAGAGCAAACTGAGTATTTAAAACTTATGACGATGAAGATCAGCAAGTCATCAATATTCGAATGAAACATCAATCGTCAGATTCACTTCAAGCCTTATAAGTATTCTGTGCTTCAAGTAGAAATAGAACTTTTTCGTTCTTAAAATCAAACAAGGTATTGCTCGAAACAATTCAAGGCGTGAAACAGTTGTATCTTGTATGCAAAACCACTAGCTCTCTCCGAAACAGGCGTCCAATTCGTAAGACAATATGTAGGACATACAAAGGTGTGTTACGACAAGAAAATAGATCCCTTTGCCAATTCTAGAGAGAGAAACAATGGTCAATGGATCACCGTCAGAAGAGAACAAACGCTGATCGTAGATCGATGTTAAAATATTTATTTGCACTAGTTTTGTGGTGTTAAACAAAGTGTCAGATGTTTTGTTTCTATAAATGGAACTGTGACAGAGACGAATAAGGTGTTATTTATTTTAATACAAACTTTCTTAAATTAAATTATAATATCGTGCCTTCAAAATATTGAGTCACAAGTAGGTTGTGTGGTGAGTTCAATTAGCTTATGCGAAGTTTTCAATCAGCGTGTTTCAAAATTATGCCAAAAAATAATAATAATATTATGATCATATAGGTAAAACCACAACCAGATCCTAAAGCAAACTACGGATCTACAAATCTTTGAGCCTGATGAAATGTGCAAAAAACGGACCGGACATGCTTGTAGAATAAACACACTTTCATTATAATATTATTTTGCAAAAAACCGGTCCGTTATTAGGTAGATGCCTTAACACTTTTCAAGTTTCCATTGTGAAAATCAAAATTAATAATTATATTGTGTGTTCTGCGGTCGCTGTGTAAAGTTGCCAAAATCACCCAATTATTTTGCATTGAATGGTCTCGTTAACTGGGAACAAACCGGTTTAATAAAATAATAAGGAATAATAATATGGAATAAAGTATATCACCCCAAACTTGTTCGATCGTGCACCACAATGCACATAGCTCTACACTTATTCTGATTTGGAGCACTTTGTTAGGGTTCCATTGATTTATAGACCAGTATAAATTGATACCTGATCATGTTTTATACCAAAGGTTGTGTTTCATTATAACTGCTGTCAGGGGGGTATTTGGTATAAGGTTTGGTTTTAACCTAAAAACACTAATTACTACTATCATCTTCTTCTTTAATCGAAAATCTTTAATCTTCTTCTATTTTCTTTAATCTTTTTTAATTGAAAATAAAATTGAAAATATTTTGTTAACAAATGTAGGTATACTAAACAGTCATTTACCTTTTGTCCCCAGATTCATAGTTTATAGCTGGTCAACAGAAGTTCAAAAATACTTTCATATATAGCTTGTATTTTACCTATTTATCATTCGTGGTTTTATATAAATAATATTTGATAATGTATATAATATTAGGTTACTGATAATCTAATGAATATCAATTCTGAAAGGAGATATTTTTTAAATTAGCGCATTGAGTTGCACTGCATAATTTTGGAGACTTTCTTGTGATTTCTTCTTTCTTGTTCTCCTCCTTTGTTGTTGGCGAACATCACAGCATAAGCGATAATAAACCTTATTCTACTAGGCTTTAATTTATAGGTACTGCATATTTTCTTGGTGAGTACTCGGCAAGGTGTACAATAAAGTTTTAACCGTTATTTCATTTAATTATTTATTTTAAGGTAAAGTAGAATTTTCATCTAACGCTATATGGTGATAAAGGTCAAGTAATATTGGTTATAATGTTCGTGCAACTTGCGTACGTCGCGTGTTGGTGAGGGTGCACGGGACAGGTGTGAGCCACCCCATATTTGAGGGCATTTAGGACCTCAGAGCATAACTATACTGATGTTTTATATTTAGGGTGACCGTTATGAAAGGGATAGTGAAGTGTTTCCAGTTAGATTCTTTTAAAAATAGAAATTTATTGGTTTTGTCGAAAACTAAATTGTAAAGGAAGGATTTTCTGATCAACTAAGTTGAGCAAAACATTCTCATTCGTCTTCAAAATTATTATTTTAGAAAAAATTAAATGTAGATAAAGAAAGTAAAAAAATCAAATTGAATTAATATTTAATTTGATCTTATATAAGATGAATTTTATTATAATATTAATTTTACGTACTTACATGACAAAGTCTTTTATTTTACAATCGTAAACATATTACTAGCCCCGAGGTTTTACTTGCGAAGTCATCGTTCCCGTGGGAATGTCGGGATATAAAGTACCCTATATGTTATTCCAGGGTCAAAACTACCTAATTATCTAATTACATACCTAATTTCAGCCCTATCGGTTTAGTAGTTTTGGCGTGAAGGAGTAACAAACATCCATCCATCCATCCATCCGTCCGTCCATCCATCCTCACAAATTTTCGCATTAATAATATCGGTATGGGCAATATTTTTACTCATGTTCCTATAAAGTTGCAAAATGACTGCTTTGTCCAGACACTTCGTCATACACAAAGTGATAACAATCACAGCCATTAATTTTCAATACCCTGTCTAAATATTTGGCTACTTTGACCACAAGCGAAAATACTATCAACATACAAAGATATTTTGACACTTTATAGTTAAGAAATGATAAGAATCAGATGCATTATCCTCGTCTTAGAGATATTAAGTGTTAGCAGTGTTAGTGATACGCAGATCTGATAGTATTGAAATATTTCATCACCATTGTATCACGGGTAAGGACCTTTTGAATGAACTCCGCAGGTATTCATACTACGCTATAGAACTTGATGATAAAAAATAAAATTGCTGATGGATTTGCGCTTTGTATTTTAGAAAAGGCATTTTTTAACTGAGGTAATCTCTACAATCTTAAATTCAATCTCGTGATTTTTATGTGGGTATTATTTTTACAAAAATGGCTTATAATTCGTAACAGACCAAGTAAGGGACCAAAAATGCAGAAAATAAACTTGATAACTTTTAAATACTTGTAGGTACCTATATGTTGTGCTCGTGTAAACCCAGCGGCTTCGCCCGCTCGCAATTTCGTGTCTGTACCTGTTAAAAAAACAGAAACAATATATTTCTTAACCGCGATAATTTAATCCCTTTAATAATTAAATAAATAATAAATCATTAAAAAATCATTAATATTTAATCAATAATTAAATTAATAATTAAATAATTAATAAATAATTAATTAATAATTAAATAATGATAATTTAGCCCCTTGTGGCTGTTTCCAAATCGATACTGAAATTTACTCAAACCCGTGTTATAAAATTTACCTTGTGTTTTCAAGGATGTGTTTTTTAAATAACATAATTACTACCCCTTTTTTGGTCCCTTACAATGTGAATCCAAAACTTTCGTTACACATCTATTATATATAGGTATTTATAGTCAGAACATTATTTCCCGTCTTTATAAACTATTAACCTATTTTGTTTAAAGAGTGTTTCTAAAATGTATAGTTTCAGAGATTCAGGAGTTTTATACCAAAACTTTGAAACCTTTATTGGACCCCTTAGAATATGATTTTTCAAAAATTATTTCTGAGTACGCGTCCAGTTAACGAAACGAACCTACATTCCAAGTTCTTAGTCTCTAGGCTCAGCAGTTTGATCTCGGCGTTGCTTATCAGTCAGTGTAATTATTAAAATACTGAGAAAACCATAACATTGTATTGTATCTACGAGAAAACTTAACACGTTACATACATCACTTCAATACACGTATTTTGTTTCTTCTCCCACACAATATGGTTTCCACTTAACATGATAGCCAATAAACTCCTTATGAATAATAGATACTTGCATTTTAGTTCCATAATTGACGCTCTACGATCGAATATAAAATCATGATATAGTTAACCGATTAATCTGTCTCGGTTGGTGGTAAAAACTTAGCGAGAATAATGAGACAAACTCTCCCAAGTTACTCTCAACTTGCGTGCCAATTATTGACGTAATTATTTTGAAAATATTGCCGTCCTTTCGCATTATTTAACACTATAAACTGGCAATATTTTTAATAATACGTCTGGCTTGACAGTAACTCAGACGGGCTCAGATTTTCAATGGATTCTTTAACGAACGTTCAATTTAAAATCAAAACTCAATAAAGTTTAAATGTATAAGATATCGATGCAGGAACAAAAACAACGAACTTGTATTTGGATTTTTAATGTATGAAATCGAGAAGAGTTAAAAACTGGGTACAAAGACTTCAACGAGATGCCATTGCCATACCGCGTTTTACGAACTGATCATTGAGATAATAATTATATGATAATATTTAAGAATATTATGTTTTATAGGTACTTTACAGTAGGTAATTTATTATATTGTAGTAGATCGTTCTACATGAAATACCTTTATTGAAAAAAGACTAAACAATAGAGCTACCTACTTACTATCTACCCTAACTAAATACACTATACCATAGAACACTTCGAAAATCCATAGGCCGACATGTCAGCCTATAGAAAATCCAAGTGCTCTAAACCACTGTCAGATGGCAGCGTACCCAAGATACTGGCGGCATTGCCACGTTGAATAGCAATGCGTATACGTTGAGCCAGATAAACGCCAGCATTTAGATCACGCGTCGCTTCGACTAAGCGCTCAGATAGATTTTTGAAAATGCGGTGAGTTCCCGGACCCCACGGTCCCAGAGTCTCGACTCCAAACGGTTCGAATATGTAACCGCTACCGAGGCTTGCATATTTGCTCCGCTTACGTTGCTCGGCAGAACCCGCCGCCGCACCAGCCGTACCTTGGGTGTCCGGTACATGTGACGGAGCTAGTGTGTCAACGCAAGTAGCGTCCCACACCAACGGCCGTCCCAGCTTCCAAGGAACGAGGGTCATACCGTCAGGTCTTTTACCTCACGCATCAAACCGTTCGGTTCGAGAACGGCTGGTACATTGGCGCTGGTAAAAGCCGGGCGGATGATGTCGCTAAGGTTAGCGTGGCGGGAGATCCGGCCAGCACTTCGAGAACATGAGAGACCGTGGTGACCGAGTTCGTCGACGGCAGTACCACACTGGCAACGGTGACCTACATAGCAAGGTGCACCCAAACATATATATATTCTACATTACATTCCATTACAGTAAATCGTAAAGAAGAAAAAAAAATGATATGGGATAACTTCCACACACGGTCATCTGGTCCCAAACTAGGCTAGAAGCCTGTACTATGGTAACCAGATGACTGATATACATACTTATATACGCTTATCATACCCAGATGTTTGATTTGGCCGGGGATCGAACCCGGAGCCTATGGCACAGAAAGCAGGGTAACTACCTTCTGTGTCAACCAGGCTGTGTAATGAAAACAATATTCTATCACAACTTTTTGGTGTGCATTATTATTAAGCATAATTATAATTATTATTATTATAAGACTGCTTCGGTGGCTTAGAGGGCGCATGCTCGACTGCCAATCAAGAGATCCCGGGTTCGATCCCCAGGTCAGGCAGTTAAATATTGGATTTTTCCATGAGGAATTATCTCAATAACTGCCTGGGGTCTGGAACTGTGCCCGGTAGATGGCAATAGGCTCGCCCCCTATTACATGGGACCAATAACATACTGGCGAAATGTGGGTGTATCTTCTATAGGACTGAGTCCTGGGTACACCTCTGCCTACCCCTTCGGGAAAAAGGCGTGAATGTATGTTATGTTATGTTATTATTTTTTTTTTAATGAAATCAGCTTAATGTCACTCATTCAACAGCTAATTTTCACAAGAGACGTTTGGTATTACTGAGAAACATCCCATAACCCAAATAGAAGAAATAATATCGATTGATGAAAAGAAATGGTGCACAAGAAAAACCACCTTAAAAGCATTTGTAATAAAATATTATTTTTATGATTTTATTTCGTCATAAAAACTAATTAAGTTTTGTTTATTAAAACATGCATTTACTGAAAGATAATTATTTATATTAACAGCTTCAATCAAGTATGCGTGTTTGCTACATTGCTAAACTCAAAGGGGAGTCTTAATCGTGCTCCCATTTGGAGCATAATAAATAATTAATATGCAAGTGTATTAATATAAATAATTTGTAATTTTGCCCTTGAGCTCTTATATCGCCATTGTATGTCAGGTATTATACAGTTTTACTGTATTATATGCGTTTTAAAAGGAAACCGAGTCTGAATAAGTGATTAATGGCACAGACATTAATAAACATAAATTAGAATACTTTTATTATTCATCAGACGCAAAGAAATAACATAATGTTATAAAATAACATCCTACTAATATTATAAATCCGAAAGTTTGTGAAGATAGATGGATGGATGTTTGTTAGTCTTTCACGTCAAAACTACTGAATCGATCGGGCAAATATTCGTTATATAAATAGTTTAGACCCTGGAATAACATAAAAAGTACTTTATATCCCAATATTCCCACGGGAATCAAGACTACGCGGGTGAAACCGCGGGCCACAGCTAGTAATGTTATAAAGATACAAAAATTATAATTAAATAGACATGTAGCGGTCATAATTAATAAGCACATAATTTCCTGACTTAAAATGATTTATAAATCTGCTAAGAAGTAAATTATTACATGGGACCAATAACATACTGGCGAAATGTGGGTGTATCTACTATGGGACTGAGTCCTGGGTACACCTCTGCCTACCCCTTCGGGAAAAAGGCGTGAATGTATGTTTATGTTGTTTGTCCAAATTAGGTATTAAAATATTATTTAAAGCAAATACAAATAAACTAAAAAATAAAGTGATCTGAGTGTCATATTAGAGCTTCAAAACTCCATTAGTAGTGTTATATTTATCCCCAGGATAAAGTGGACCGTGAAAGCTTGACAGTAATGAGATCGTGAAATAATCTCTTTAAATGTTAGTAACCAACTCGAGTAGGAGCCAGCTAATTCCCGGAGGAATTATCGTCAGCAACGACATTTGATATAGAGCTTCTGATTAACGTGCTGATCACGGAATACTCAATCTATTAACTTGGGTTAAAACTTTCGATTGGACTACAAGTTGCAGTTTAATTACACTGAGAAAGGCTTTTGTGATTAATCGATTGTTTTATATCACATAAGTCATTTACAATTACAGCTGTTATGTAGTCTCAATAACTTATTGGGTATTATATCAGTTTATAATAAAATCAGCTATTATTTACTTCTAAATGTGGGTTCATTTATACTTGATCAGTTATATTACATCAGCCATTTAGAAGTGGCTTCCAACGGCAGTTTTTCCAATTAGATTATCGGTATTATATCCACCGATCATCGAAGGACTGTCATCTCGTCCCGCGATCATGGTGACTCCTGTTTCTAAACAAAATCAGTTCAGTCAGTGGAATTTTTATTCTATGAGCTGCATTCACACGCACTAACCTATCCCAACAGAAGGCATCCATTCATTTCAATTATCAATTAGTACTGAGCACTTAACACCTATACAAAAGATAACCCGACGACGTTCAATTTAGTTTAATTAAGCGTGAATAAAAATCGATAACACTGGACGTATAGACAGTAATGATATCAAAAAATGTGCTTGAATGGGCAAGAAAGCGATTTTTCTTTCACAAGAATTTACCGCCTGGGTACAGTATGTACGGAATACGTGGGTTTTGCGTTAAAACTGTCTCAAAAGTTCTATGAATGTCGGGGAGCGTATTAAACTGTCACGTGAGTAATGGATTGGGTATTTCATGCAAAGGTCGGTTTAAATTAATTTATACATGAGTGCGGGTCTGTGGCAGACTTTAATGTAGTGTTATTTCGATCAGTTGTGGATAGTAGACGTGAATCTGCGAGATGTGAACTAGTCTACCGTAACATGTGTCTTGATATATTATATTACATGATGAATGTAATATTAAACATCACGCATTTTTGCCGTAGTTGTAGAACAAACATTTCTGAGGGTGTTACATTGTTATGTTTTTTTTTATGGTAGTGAATGACAAGACGAGCAAATCAGCCTGATCATGCCTGATGGTGACCATCATGATTGTCCATATCAGAGACAGTGCCACCCAGTGTTTTAAAATTCAAAATTCTACGCAGCACAGTAAACACAGTAATGTTTGCACATTACTGCATTGCGGATGATTAACTGGCAATTGTAACTCTCTATACGTTATATACGTTTCGTTACTACAAGAACTATTGTATAACAGAAAAGTAATGAACAGTGAATAATACATTTTTCCCCTTACGCCCACGTGACGGTAGCGAAACGGCCAACCCACTTATATTGACTTTGTGACGTTTGTGAAGTAAGAGCTTGTAGAGTTAAGGCGTGTATAGTTAGAGGCTTAGATTTGATAACTTTTTGACAGTGCGAGCCACATGGTCTCGTTTTGGCAACATATTCCATGAAAATAGTTTTTTGGGATCTGTTGTATTAATAAAATATTTGTTTTGTTATTTATAAGATTAATGTTTTTTTTTATGAAATTATATTAAAATCGTTAAAAAAACTATAAATTATATATAATACCATGAAAAAGAGACACATTATGTTTGAAGTCTATAGATACCATCTTTGATGCCACTCCATGACGAATTGATTCAGATATTCATGCAAAAGAGCTTCTATAAAATTATCCTAATATCCTTCATTTTCCTACAGTTTAATATGATTTTTATGTAAGTAATGATCATTTTATAATGCCTAACACTATAAAAATAAAAAAAAGAAATAACTACACACTAAAATTATATCAAATGAATTTTTCAATGCTGCAAATGTAGGGACATTATTGTAAAAACAAAAGTTTAATAGCGTCTCTACAACACTGAAGGTGTCTAATAATACTGGAATAGCTAGGACCATAACACTTAAATATAAACAAATCAAGTACTCGTCTTTTAATTATGTAACATATTTGTTCATTACAAATAATATATAAATTTCAAAAATGTGTAGGAATATTCTTAAGGACATCAACTCAAAATTATCAAATATTATAAAGAGTGTTTAATGTGTTAAAAAAGCTGTAGTATAATACTTAAGGGGGTGCATCGAACCGTTAAATTGACAAACTGTCAAAACAAAGAATTGCAAAATTAGCAAAAATATCGACTTCCCTTACAAAATAGATCTGATCGCCCAGTTTTTATGGCATGTCGCATTTTTTTTTTAATTTCGAAAGTAATGTATATATTAACAGAACGGGTTTCCCCAAATACAGTGCTTGAGTCAAATCGTTATAGAATGTGTCGTCAACCCAATGTTGAACTTTCTGGTCGTCAAGATTCCTACAAGTCATCCGACATGATCCAACGACTGTCTCCTACAAATCTTCAATGATAAACGTCATTTCATATGTTTGTAGTCTAAACAGGAACAGCGAACGGAAGCCGTGATACTGACCCCAAGAGCCTCGCCCAAACACAATGAAGGTCGAACAAAAATAAAGAGTAAGGAACCGACGCATCTGCCGCCGCTATCGAATAAATCTACTAAAATAATATTTTTATTTTGATTACGATGCACGGGTTAGACAGATGTTAGGAGCAAGACACACGGTTGGGAAAAATCACCAACTTACTATGAAATTACAATGAAATGACGGAGTACTATACCTATATGACTATACTATACCTATACTAAATAATAGAGTGAGTAGAGTCTTGAAGAGTCGGTAATATACTGGGAATATCTCTGGTGTTGCAGGTATGCGGTAACCGCGAGCTATCTGGCAGCCCGTCTGCTTGTTTTTCACTTATGCCATACAAAAAAAAAATTAGTTTATATAGCTCTCTTGATCCAAGGGAGAACATTTTCGTATAGACACTCGCGCGCGAATCGCGTGTGATGTCGCGCCGTGAATCGTGGCGTGAACTGCGAACCATCTCTACACTCGCAGTTTGCGCTTCGTTCGTGGCTTCACGCGCGAATCACGCGGGTGTGGAGTGCCCAACAAGAAGTCTAATGACTCCTCGTCTAATTTTGATGAAATAATATGGTCATTTAAATAAATATGAATGAGATTTTTGTATATGGCAAGTGTGGTAGTGTAGATTCAAAAAGTGGCATTTTAATATTTTTTGTATATGTGCTAACAAATAAAGGTATTCGTTGGACCAATCGACCGTGTGTCCGCACATCTAAGGGCGGTTTAAGTCGCCAGTCACTGACCAATAGGCTACATTTAATGGGGTGCGTACATTATCACTTATTGACCGTCTACAAGGTGTTAAGAGCTCGTATTGAGTAACAATCATGTCGTATACTCTCAGACATAATAATATTATAGCTATGTTAATAGATGTTATATAGGCACCTTGTTAGCACGCAGCTTGTCATAATTTTGTATTGATTTATAATAAACAAGCTATGCCCTGCGGTTTAGCCGCGTAATCTTCGTTCCCATGGAAAAATCGGGATAAAAGTACGCTATGTAGGTATTATTCCAGCGTCTGAACTATCTACAAACCGAATTTTAGCCCAATCGATTCAATAGTTTTGGCGTGAAAAGTAACAAAATACATGCATCCATGCAAAGTTTCACCTTTATGATATTAGTATTGTCTGGTGAAGTATATAGAAAAGCTAAGAAAATATAGCATAAAATGTACCGAGAAGGTAGGTAGGTGTCTGTGTTTCCCATTTTGTTTGGATTATCTGCTGAAATTTTTGAGTAATAAATCACAAAAACGAGTATGAAAACAAAACAAACAATAACGAGTACCTACTACATACAATTAATACCATTTTAAACTATGACTGCTTTAAATATTATTCCTGTATTGTGATGTTCTTTTATGGTGTACAATTATAAGGCGTTTATCTATCTATATAGATAAAATGATTTATCGATTTAATGTATTGTTGTATGACAGCCTCGTTGGCTCAGATTGTAGTAACTCTGCTTTCTGTGCTGCAGGCCCCGGTTTCGATCCCCGGCTAGGTCAAACATTTGTGTGCATGAACATGTCTGTTTGATCTGTGTCTGGGTGTTATAAGCTTATATAAGTATGTATATCGGTCATCTGGTTACCATTGTACAGGCTTTTAACCTAGTTTTGGACCAGATGACCGTGTGTGGAAATTGTCCCGTATTATTACTATTATTATTATCTATAATATATTAATAGTTTTATCTATATGAAATGTATTTTTTAGTGTCACCAACTGAGAAGTACCCTTTACTAGATGTTATTTTAGTATAGACAGGAAAGAGTAGAAAATAATGAAGGCACTACTGTCTTCTTAAACAATAAAAACAATTGAATCAACACTCACACCTTAAATGAGCTCCGTTTCCATTCTTTTCTGTCGAGATATATATACATAGTTATGTTTTGAAAAGTTATCATACACGCAAATCCAATATTTCGCATTTATAGGTAATGAGACAAGATGAGATTGCCCAGATTTTCTTTATAAATTTGGCTTAAAACCTTCCTAAGTTATTTTAAAAACAAAAGATTCCGTATTGCTGTTAATTGTTCCTACTTAGGTGGAGACTTTGTTGAAAAAGCTTAGATCAGATTTATGAGTATTACTTTACCAGCCGAAAAGATGGAAACAAACAATTAATTAGCATAAAGATGACATTTGCCACCCAAAATACATGAATGAATTGTTTAGATTTGGTTCCGTACAAAATATTGTAGGATGTTTTCTGTTCTTCAGGTTTATAATAGCAATAAATATGTCTTGTATATATTGATTTTATTTCTATATTAGTTAGGTACACCTATTTGGAAATATTGTATGAACCCACTCATTACCCAATATACTTAGAGGTAGACTGCCTCGGTGGCGTAGTGGGCGCAAGCTCGACTGCCGATCATAAGGTCCCGGGTTTAATGCCCAGGTCAGGCGAAATGTTAAATATGGATTTTTCCATTAGGAATTATCTTAATAACTGCCTGGAATCTGGAACTGAGCCCAGTCGATGGCAACAGGCTCGCCCCCTGTTACATGGGACCAATAATATACATGCGAAATGTGGGTTTACTTACTATGGGACTGAGTCCTGGGTACACCTACCCTAACGGGAAAAAGGCGTGATTATATGGTATGTATTCGTTTAAGCACTAAATGAAAAACTAATTAAAAGACCTCCTTTTCTATTAATCTCATAGGTAAATCATAGTTTAGCCTGCTTTTAGTTCAAAATTATATATGTATGTATACTTAATTTTAGCGATATCCATACAGTTGAATACATTTAAAGTTATTGTAAATCCACCATCTACGGCAGATTACACAAAATTTTTCACAACCTCCTTATAATAGATACAAAATGCTTGACTAGTAAAACACAGTATTATAAAATTTATTTATACCCTTGCAATATTAAAAAATACCCTTTTTGTTTTAAAATTATAATTTCTTTCGGCCAAATTATAATATTCCAAAATATTGTTGAGTTTTAGCAATATTTATAAAACTGTGATCACTAAAAGAATTATCAGGAATGTGAACCCTAAAACAAATCAATTCGACACACCAATACGACACAAAAGCGCACCGCCCATCACTGACAAAAGTACTAGTGTTATTATACTAAAAATATACCTCAGGACCTTACCGAAATAAGATGACATCTGGAAACTTATTAAATATTCAACAGACTTTTAAGATTTTATAACGACAAGGTACTAAAGCAGCAGCATTTTGAACCTACTGTGCTTTAATGCTCTATGGCAATACTCCGCAATTTGACATGTCGTAAAAGGCACTAATAAATAAAATTAGTATCGTCCCAATGTCGCCTTTTAGTTTTCTTTGACTTTGTAAGAGATACCGCATTATGTACATTGGGGCGGGTCAAAAATTGCTCAACGTTGCTTTACATAATAGAATATAAGTGGAATTATTTGAACCATTAAACAAATTATTGAGTTTTATTGAGTGTAAGCTAATCTGACGAAATTCTTTTTATTTAGACATTGTAACGGTGTGGGCCTTATCAGCAGGCTCAAAATAGCGCAACAAGCTACCGAGAGGGCTATGCTCGGGATTTCTCTACGAGATCGAATCAGAAATGGGGAGATCCGTAGACGAACGAAATTTATTGACATTGCCCAGCGGATTAGTAATTTGAAGTGGCAATGAGCAGGGCACATAGCACAAAGAACTGATGGCCGATGAGGCTGCAAAGTTCTCGAATGGAGACCACGGACCAGTAAGCGCAGCGTAGGACGTCCACCCACAAGGTGGACAGACGATCTGATAAAGACGGCAGGAACACGCTGGAGGCGGGCCGCTTGCAACCGGACTGGATGGAAATCTATGGGGGAGGCCTATGTTCAGCAATGGACGTCCTATGGCTGAGATGGTGATGATGATGATTGTAATGGTAGTTCCTATAGTGGAAACTATTTTGCTACAATACAGGCAATCCTAGTGCCCCCTGCACTAGTGTGGGTGTTTGAATGTTAAAAAAATATCGACAGTTTCGTATTCATCCTATGAGATCTTATCCCTATAAGTATAATCCCAAACAGCATATATAACATGTTAAAAAAAGATTTTGTAATACATAAAGGGTTGAATCTACCCGTCAAACTGAACAACTTTTAAAAGAAATTTGCAAAAAAGTTTTCGACTTCCCATACAAAATGGATCAAGATCGGCAAATTAGTATAGAAAGTCAAAAATTTTATTTGTGAATTTCGAAATTATTTCTTTTGCAAGTGGTTATGGTTGATGGGTAGATGCACCCCCTTAAATATTACTACACCTTTTTATAACACGTTGTAAAATAATTATATTGATTTTTTTTATTTATTTAAAAAAATATTTCTTATCTCATCCCTTATGTATTTTGTATATTATGGTGATTAAAAAATAAACATTTTACAGTTCTTTATGAGATGTTTTTTTCTTCCTAAAACTTTCTAACGTCTATCGTCTATAATAATAAAATATTATGTCTCTAGATACTCTAGTATTCTACTTTTATGTTTCAAGCAAAGATATGCGACGGGTTCGTAGATCTTTTGATTATAAATTATACCTATAATAGATATTATAATATATACTCTCGCTAAAATATGACCCACTGGCCTAAAAGCACTGCCGTTGATATAAATCTATAACGCTTCGACACATTTTGACCACACGTCAGGATTATGATCGGTATAAAATACTTCGCATTGTAGTCTTCCTTTACATCGTCCGGCCGTACAATGGACACACGTCTAGCTTTATAAATTTTGGTGCGAACAAAGGCGCCTTTGCTGACATCTCTCGGAATAAAGCAGCGATATTAAAATATATCGATCTGAGATCGAAGTAAATCAATATCGATGATCTATACCTTTCGAGAGCGGACGGACAAGCCGGTCCGATTCGTCTCGCAGCTACCGAACGTCAGCTTACAGTAACTACGCTCGTGCCTTTAATCCGTCCAAAGAGAAGCACAAAACAGGCTTCCGCTCAATTTCCCTCGAAACGTCAAATGTTTACTTTCGAAAAGGATTTTAAAATGCAACATGTTTTTGTGTAAGTATCCGAACAGGATTATCGTATGCAAAGCAATCGCGAGCAAACCCCACACGCTTGCCAAACGCATTCTATTAGCGTATAACTCCCAAGCACAAAAACTATCTTTTTGGTTTTTTCTTAATAATATGTCTAGGCTTTTAAAGTCTTATTAAGAATTAAATCGTATTTATTCTTACCTTTAAAAATGTTTCTACAAAGTGTGGACATCCCTGCTGTTCCTGTTAATACAACCTTCACTTTTCAATCAAAATCAAAAGAACGGTTTCTCACATACCACTGTATTAATTGTTTATTACATTCTGAAAGACCAATGACATTTATAAATTATATGGCAGTGATCTCGCTGCTTTTACTAATAGCTGGACTGGAAAAGGACGAAGAAAATGACTTTGATATTGTTCCTAAACGAAAGCTTACGTTCCCCATCAGGCCAATATCGGAGTCACAATGGATACTATTTGATTGCTTCATTATGCGGAATCGGACTTGGTTCATTGTATATCATTTTGCATGTTATATCTGTATCCTAATTTAATCATCTTGAAGATTGGACCACCGGGAAAAGCCTTGTAACGGGTGGGCCGAGGGCCGAGTCGCGATTGAACTTTGAAGACAGTTCACGTAAGGGAGTGATTTATTTTCGCTGATATCATATCGTTTCAAGATCGTTCGATCTTGAAACGATATGATATCGAGAATACTACTACTTATTCGAGAATACGTAAACGATTACAAATCAGGTTCATAAGTTTTAGCTTTACATAGTCTCATTAATTTTGTAAAAAGTAGAATAAAATATTTATGATAACTGTTACTAATCTATAGGTAATTATAAATTTAGTTATCTTCCAATTTTCATTATATACTATTTTATGTTAGGCGACCTGTTTCAAAGTACATCGATACGTTGATTGAAAATACCTTAAGTTGAAAGCGTAACGATCAACCATATTTTAACAAAATAAACCACATAAAGCATGTATTTATTTAATATATCAAAAAACTACACACCCTGTATTCTCATGAACCAATATCGGAAGATGTATTCGGTATTATTTATTTGAATCGCGCAGAGCGTTCGATTCTAATGCCTTTACGAGATTTCATTCCCTTTTGATCCGTTTCAATTTGCCTGATGGCTGACGTCTTATTTTCTACGTGGTGGTCCCGATTTCCGATCGCATGAGCACGATTGGTCAAATGTGAACTGGGAAAAGCATTTTCAGATAAATTAAATATTAGTATGGGATCAAAACTGTGCTGATATCTCAGAAAGCAATTCAACGTCATTAGCTGATACGAGTATTTCAAAATGTTTTTATGTCAAAGTAAAAAAATAAAATCTTGAAATAATATTTAATAATATTTAAGAATATCAGGTCGCAAATATTTACAAAAGCCATTCTCGTCAAAAGTAAGTTCATATTCTATAACGATTCGTTTAAGAAGTTATTTACATTAATATAAAAATATATGGTTTAATTTTCTTCATTTTCTGCCAATCAAGAGGTCCCGGGTTCGATCCCCAGGTCAGGCAGTGTTAATTATTGGATTTTTCCATGAGGAATTATCTCAAAAACTGCCTGGAGTCTGGAACTGTGCCCGGTAGATGGCAATAGGCTCGCCCCCTATTACATGGGACCAATAACATACTGGCGAAATGTGGGTGTATCTACTATGGGACTGAGTCCTGGGTACACCTCTGCCTACCCCTTCGGGAAAAAGGCGTGAATGTATGTTATGTTATGTTATGTTTAATTTTAAACCCGAACAATTGTTCATTAGCCTACCACAAAACGATGTCAAATAGTGTCATAAGTTCTTAAAAAGTACATAGTAATGCAGCGAGCCATTAAATTGTGTATTTTTTGTAACTATATAGCCCAATACGCTTGACCGACCTAAGTACTCGTATCTTTAGCGAAGTTCTGAGTTCATACACTCAAAAGAAAGCATTCAAAAAGAACATTAGTAACATGTATAAACTGTAACAGTACACCCAGACTTCAAAAAACCATGTAACAGGCATAACAATGGGGCACATCGATTCTTGAAAGTTACACGCCGACAAACGCAACCATGTCGCGAGTTAAATTTAGCGTTAGTGATCCCATCGGCGCAATTGTGAAAGTAAGAGTAGATTGACACCAATGCATCTTTGTAATGTATACTTTTGAAGGCCAGGGTAATCAAAATCAAAGCATCTACATACTATCAGTATATGAATAGACTTCTTTATTTATTTATTTATTATTATTACTACTAAGTTGACATAACAGCGTAAAACCAAACCGCCAAACTTAGTGCTACTAAAAAGTTAATTAAATATATTAATAACTAACAATAAAATAAAAATTATCATAACCTATTACATGAATACCGTTTTTCAAATTATAAAGAGAATACATTCTTTATAAAGTAATATTAAAAATACATGTTATTTATATATGTAACCTAAAAAATATTACATTGCCAATTTATTAATATTAGAGGAACCAACATCTAGAGTCGTTATGTTGAGCTCACTCACAAAGAGGTCTAGATCCTTTTCTATTACTAGAGCATTAAGCAGTCGTAATGCTCTAGGTAGCGGAGAAAATTTCTTCAGCTCCGTCCTATATCCTATATCGTTTATAAATCGATATGTTGAGAAGATACTGTCTGATTATATGTGCTGTGCAATAATGCTACGTTATGAACTAATAATATTTGTCAGTAAGACAAACTAGATGATATTGGGATCTCGTGGGAACAATAAATATTCGAAAATATTTTTACGAAAACAATGGACTTTGGATCAATGGGAACGAGCCTAAAAAAAAGTTTAAATAAATCTATAACTATCAATAACTACCATAATTATCATGTATTCAACTGGAATAACTTTTGAGAAGAGAATCAGAAATAAGATCCGTAGACGAACGAAAGTTACTGACATATCCCAGCGGATTAGCAAGTTGAACTGGCAATGGGTAGGGCATAGATCACAGCATAGAGAACTGATGACCGATGGGGCTGTAAAGTTCTCGAATGTAGGCGCCACGAAAGATGTCACAAGGTGGACAGACGAACGATCTGATAATGACGGCAGAAACACGCTGGAGGCGTGCCGCTTACAACAGGACTGGATGGAAATCTATATGAGGAAGTCCTATGTTCAGCAGTTGTCGTCCTATGGCTGAGATGATGATGATGATGATGAACTTATGAGATAAATTTGTTTTTTATTATGTAACCTTAGCTCTACAGTTCAAGCAGCAAAAGCTGGATTTCCATCAGAGTGGTACTAAATTGTATTTGGGGATGTATTTCATGTTTATCAAACAGATTATTGTATTTTTATAGGTCACTACTTTAAAAATAGACTTCTTACTAGTATATTATTTTACGTGAATCTGTTGAAAGGGCAACCAACTACGCGGTACGCTGTGATATCGAAATAATATTACCCACCTGTGTTTTACGAATTCATAGTTATTCATCAAGGGGAACAGGTGAAAATAGCGAATACCGATTCCCGCAGATGTTAAAACTGGAAGTAACAACACGTGTAAACATTATTTTTTTCAACAATCGGAATTGCATTGCGGAATTGCCGAATATTTTTCAAGTATAGTTGTAACCGTTATGATCGATTGATATTGCCGTATGTTTACATACAAATGACAATTTTATTTCGGCGACCGGTTACGGGATATGTTGTCCGCTTCGTACTACGTTACTTGTAATTGTTTTAAAATTTTCAATGAGTTACTCAAGACATTACCATTTTATGATGGTGTGGTATGTGGCGGTAAGCGGTGGGATTCCAGACCTCGTCGACCAGGAAAAGATTCTTCATTGATACAAAAAGGTACTCTGAGAGATGCGCTCGGGAAATCTTTGAATGACATTGCTTTGTATTACGAGTGAGCCATAGAGCAGCGATTATTAGAGGTGACTTCGAACATATTTCATTTCACTTTTTCATTCTTAATAAATACCGTTTCTACATGAAGTATTTATAAAAATCATGCGGGAATCCAATTTTAATATAATTTATTATATAATGGTAGATTTTTTGTATTATTTTTCTAAATAATGTTTTTATTTCATTTATCATTTTGTATATATATCATTCCCAACTCTATTGTAATGAATAATGTCATTAAATTTGTTATTGCTCTAAAGGAAGTCTACCAAAAATTACAATGAAGAACTTTCTGGAAATACATATTTTGTTAACAATAATTCCACTAAATATCTTTATATAGGATTATATATGCACAAGTGTTTTAATTGTTTAACATCTTTTTTTCAATAACACATTATTTTTATCTACATATCTATAGTATCATAATTTTATATAAGTTCCATTGAAAATTATGTATTTTTATCATAAAACTAGCTGTTGCATCCGCAGTTTCATCCGCGGAAAAATAGGTATGTAGGTACTTAGAAACTATAGCACATTTAGGTAGGTTGGTTAGGTAGGTTGGTTAGGTAGGTAGGTACGACGTGTGTTCCGGGTTCAAAGCTACATTATATTTAGTGTACATATTTAAACATTCGCGATTCTAACACATATTTTACATATAAAACGGGAATTAGCGCGTTTTTTATGTATCAAACTATTAATTAATTATTACCTCGATATTTCGGCTAAACAACCACATTTTACAGTCTATTCGAGACTAAGGTAACTTAGTCACAACTTAGAGGTAAATAAATAACGTAAAAAAATGTTTTAGCGCACTAAGTCTCATCTGTACTATTATCATATAATCTCTTCTAATTATTAATTTACAAACTTTCAGCTTTATCATAATACTAGTGTAAACCGGTAGCTTCGCCCGCTCGTAGTTTCTAAATAGGTATTAGAGTTTTGTAACAAAACTTTGACGCCCTTTTTGGAACCCTTAGGATCTGAATATTTAAAATTCCTTTCTTAGTACACGTCCAGATAACGAAAAGAACCTACATTCCAAGTTTCAAGTCTCTAGGATCCGTAGTTTGGGCTCGGTGTTGCATGTCAGTCAGTGAGACATTTAAGGTTTTTATAATATATATAGTGATGGGTAGGTACTATTATACCTACAAAGGACTAGGTTGTATATAACTTCTAAGCAAAAGATCTAATTTGTAGAGTTTTTACCTATAGTATTATAGGTACATAGAAGTATATCTTGCACCTTTTAATGAGTTATAGTAATTTTTTTGATACCTCGGTTTTCAAAATAAATATACCTACGATATTTAAGTCACATAAATATTAAGACTGTATTGTTACACATTGATACTAATAATTTAGCTTCCTATAAGTAACATATTTTTAAAAATAGATTCAATATGCATTATACTTACATAGTTGTTAAGTTTAAACTTATATCAAATAAAAAAAATAATAACTACAAATATTCTCATATTATAATAATATTTATGTAGCTGTAAATGTAGATTATGGACAATGAACAAGTGTTTTTGTATTTCGTGAATACTTAGAACATAATTCACATTCGTCTATTTAAGAGCGATGACTCAAATAATATTTCATTCTTGCCGTGAATTTTCAACTGTTTACTAGTCTACAAGTACAGGTAAGTTTTTTTTTAATTCAATGTAGATAAGTATTTATTTTGGTTCCTAAAATATTACTTTAAAATTACATTCCTATATTTATTCCGTGTTGTTCGGAGCCAAAAGTCAGGGTTTCGAGACGCGAACTGAGTCTTCAGATTACGCTGTAGACTCTGTTACTTGTCAAGAAAAAGTTGGTCAAAGTTCAGGTTTAGATTAACGATTTGTTCTTAGCGCATACCATTATCAAAGATAATTATTTAAACCCTCCTTTTTTTTAAATTCCTTTAGCTTGGAAGAGCCAGCGATCACCTCACAATCTATCACTTTCTTGCTGGAATTTTCAAAATTCCTTATCGTTTTCAGTGATCACAATGACTAAACTGGCCTATTTCTGCATCGTGGCTTTGCTGGTGGTGTCGGTGATGAGTCCAGCTAAAGGCGCTCCAGGTCCTTTTTTTGATGCGCTTAAGACGCAAGCAATTAACGACATGGCCGAGGAGAACCAAGGAATTCAATCACCAGTAGATCTAGAGATTGCAGATCGTCGAAACATATACACCGGCCCTGTTTGAATTCTGGTATTTTAATATTATAATACCTGCGAAATCGACTCGTGTAATATTCTAATTTTACGTTTTTATAATTGTGTAACCTTATAGATATTAAAAATATATTATAACATAAAATAATTTTTATTGTCGTGTTAATTGAAAGTTTCAATTGATATTGAAATACAAAGTTTGCACAAAACTGTCTGTACTGTAATATTTTTTTTTTTTTTTTATATACTCAAGCGGTCTATTCACTTGAAATATAATACCTCCACGATAGCTCAATTAGGAGAGTGCCGCCATGCGGATTGGTGCGGAAGTTGCGGGTTCAAGTCCCGCTCGTGGGTGAAAAATTTTTGTTGTGAAATTTTCCATATTCATTTTATTGAACTGTCCGTAGGTACTGTTACACATGGAAGGTGCTACTGCGTTATTTACTCAGTATAACTAGTTCTTACTACTTACTAAACTAGTACTTAATAGTTACTAATCGTTAGGGAATTACCTATTAATTAGGTTTAAATTTCAATGACTATTTTCTTTATTATATAATATTTGGTTTCAATAATTTTTTAAAATTTTTCAAGCATTATTTTATTAAACCCTCTGTTATAATCTTAACTCTAGATATTAATTCAGCACACAGAGCAATCATATTACGTCATAAAAATGACAAATAGCCATGTAAGAGCGTGAGCGCTTGTTGCTCTCAAGATATTGTCTGGTAAAAACTTGTAGAACCCTTCGATTCCCGTGTCGGGATATCGGAAAGTGGTCTCACTCACCGATCTATTGAACCATGGAATTTTTAGGCGGATGTACTGTACGAGTACCTATTTAATATCTGCGAGAATGTAGACTTACATAATGAAATAACATACAATCGCGCCTTTTTCCCAAGACTCAGTCCCATAGGAGGTAGGTAGGATCCCCAGCTCAGGCAAAGTGTTAGCTATTGAATTTTTCCATTAGGAATTATCTCAATAACTGCCTGGAGTCTGGAACTGTGCCCGGTAGATGGCAATAGACTCGCCCCCTATTTATCATTTATCATATTTATCATCATCATCATCTCAGCCGTTGGTAATCCACTACTGAACATAGGCCTCCCTCATAAAGGGGGATTTTGCCAGTACTCCACACGCTTGGCAGGCGGTTTGTCGAGCGCAGTTCGATGGTTTTTTGCTTTTGCAGAGGACGCTGCTGCTTGTCCTCTGGATCTGTAACCCTTAGCCGGCTCTTACGGCAACCACGAGTAGAGAGGGTGGAGAACTATTCTAAAGCCGGTAACTCCACTCCTCCTCCCCTATTACATGGGACCAATAACATACTGGCGAAATGTGGGTGTGCCTACTACGGGACTTAGTCCTGGGTACACCTTTGCTTACCCCTTCGGGATGAAGGCGTGGTTGTATATTATGTGTGTTGTTTGCATAAGGAACCGCTTGCATAATATTACTATCATATTAGAGACAGAACAAGACATTATTCTTGTCATATATTTTTCCCACAATACTAAAACAGTCTATAAACATGATTTAAGTGTCATAGAAAAACTATAATACACGTATAAAAATATCAAAAAACAATTTATATCTAAAGCACGGGTCGTAAAAAAATAATTTTGAGCTCTTAATTAGTCCCTAGCAGTATAAGTTGATTTTAATCATCGTGATCGTGTCTCTAGATATAGTTTATCTACAAAACAAGCTTTCCAAAGATAAAACTCGAATTTTAGATTATAAAGTAATAATGTTAGTTATAAAAACTTGATTTTATTATGCCATCGATCTTGTACCCACGATTGTTGGATCACTCTATCAGAATAGGTCAACTCGTGGGAGTTCTACATATTAAAAGCATTAAAATATAAAACATGCTATTGTATTTAATAAAATTGCGGATTTTATTATTAATGCGATAAAATCCTTACGCGGGGCCTACGGGTAATGTAACGAAACGTTACATGACGTCGTCTTTTTAATAGTAATAACTAATTTAATTTTAATATAATCTGATCTATATGCTAATAATCTATATTGTATTTCCAAATTAAATCTAAAAAAGCTTATATGATAGTAATTCATATTATTGAAATATATAGACCATTGGCTTGTCTCCGCACGCGCTCTGACTAGGTACGGCGTTCATGTCAAATGCGACAACAAATATCATGCCGAAATCGGCATACCTGAGCCTGTTGCTATTTCTAATCATAATAAGCATTGTTTCAGAATCGCTGACATTGGTTCAGTCTTTTTATGCCTTACTTTACAGACACATTTACGTTATTATTGACATAAAAGCACATTTTTATTCAAATTCATTCATTCATGAATTCATTTTCGTATGAAATCAATTAATTGAATTACCGACGCGTAAAGAACCTTTCCAGTATAATAAAATAAACTGAACTGTTGTTAATTCGATAAATATTTTGACATCGTTGTTCTTTAGACTTGCATTCCGGCCTTATTTATATAAGATTATATCCATCCATAATCTATAATCGAATAATAAACGTCGTCTTAATCTTGTTTTCGGCAAGACTCATCTTTTTATCTTATCTTATGCTAGACAGAGACTTGTCACATCATTTGAAATTATATTCATAAATCTTTAAAGAGATGATAATGATTTGAACAAATAATTTCGAGATAGACATTTTAAAATTGAATCTGCTTTGGCATTGAACAGAAAATATTTTTGTTGAGTCGCGAATTTATTAATAAACATGATGTCTGAATTTAGATTTCTTTTAAAGCACGATAGTGCTATGATCATAAAATATTTATATAATACTTTAATAAAATGATTACTAACCTAAAGAGGACCAATAGATATTGTGGCTTAACTTAAGGCGCTGCAAGATAATATTATACTCGTACAATAATAACAAACAGGAATATAATGCATTTTTTTATTATTGAAAATGCATATTAATTAATTTTCTGTCAACTAGTCGCAAGTGGGCCGTATGTATGTCAGACGAGTTGACAAATTATTCGCCATTACTAGTTCTATTCATCAATAGGTATCTGAATTGTTTTATTACCAATCTGTGAATCGACTATGAACTTGAGTTAACAGAAAGTGAAATTCCATCATTAATCACACAACTAAAATCAAATATTTATATTTCTATGAAAGGGTACGTTTATTTGAAACTTTAAACTCTTTTTCCGGGAGTCAATTCGTGTCGAAGGGTCGAAAGGTCTGTTGACATCCGTCCAAACAAAACAGACTTGTTACTCTTTTTTTTCAGAGCTTCTAGAAATCATGAAACTAATATGGATATTTAAAATGTTAACGTCAACACTCAAAGTTTATATTATGTTTCTTTGGGCGCGAATTTCCCAGCACTCTGTCTTACTTAACACGATATAATAATATGCTCAATCATATTAGGAACCTATTCACATAATGCATACACTATCATTGATCTCCAATCTTAGTCAATTGGTTGCCAGAATTTTACTGTCTCATTGTTCCGTGCCTCAAAAGACACGTTAAGTTGTGATGTATGCCAACCGTATGACAGTTGGCATAACAGGAAGATAATCATAGATAGAAGAAAATCGTTAAATCATATCAGAGTCTTTTAGAAGACCTGAAAACTAAGAATACTATGGTTGACCCCCCCTGTGAATTTGTTCTTAAACCTCTTACAGACCCCCATTTTAAGCATTTCATTACAAACGTAAGCGAAGAGTGGCAGGTAACCTGTGTGACCTTTCTTAAAACCTGGCATTCTCGCCACGCGACTAAATCCTTCACAAAAACTGGTATGTCATTGCGCAATCTAATAATAAGGCCTATTCACACGGCACCCCTGTATTTTTTCAATGTCAAGACGGGACTGCCATGCAATTCCGAACAAAAACGGCAAAGTCAATAATAGGCCTGTGCACGTGTTGTCGATGGATTATAGATTATGTTTTCGGATTTTCTCAGTGCCGTGCGAAGGTAGGCAGGTAGGCATTCATGGGACAATTTTCTGTGGAGTAGTTTGTTTAAACATCTCACATGTATATTTTTTGTTAAAACTACAAGTAATAGATGTAAGTCGTATTACATTTAATTATAGGGTTTGAAACATCAACAAGCTATCATAATAATATTTTCATGACAGTATTACGATATTATTATGAACGCGTTGACTATAAAATCACTTGTAACTTAATAGGAAATGTCATGGTAACATAATACATAATTATTTCGTTTATAGGGTAAAAGTTATATAATTTGAAATTATAATGTATAATGATATTTTCAAAATTTTACTTGTCAATAAATTTTATGTATTAGATACTCTTCATATTTTCCTGTTTCATTCGTTTCTTCTACAGCACAATGAAATTGTATACAATTATAACGGCCAAGATTGTAACTGTCTCAAACAAAACTCAACGTTGCGATCCTTTCAAGAATATTTCGACAAAAGCAGGTAATTTTATCAACGAGCTTCGGTTTCTTTAAGGAACACGTAAAAAATGAGACAGTTATTTTCAAAAGATATAAAGTGCAGATTCTGATATTTAATAAATAGGTCAGCAGTGTATTAGATATGATTTCTGTTATTATGCTTTCAGCGAATGATACTTAAAGGAAATTTATTGTTTTTTAATCAATAGACCTTAGACTATTTTGTGATTCGTAATATTGTAATTGACCAAAATGATAGTGATAAAATCTTGCAATGAACTTAATAACGTTTTTAGGTTTTTTGAAAGGATGAATTCAAAGAGTGCGTCATTTTACGTATAAGATATGAACAAGCAACTTTTCATTTTCCTTAATAAACTTCTGATTAATGAACTTAATAACTTTTTTAGGTTTTTTGAAAGGATGAATTCAAAGAGTGCGTTATTTTATAAGATATGAACAAGCAACTTTTCATTTTCTTTAATAAACTTCTGATTAATAGCATCTCTTACAAAAAAGACAATGCCTCTTATTACCTTCGGTCCGGAAGAAAGTAAAACGTTTTACAAAATTAAGAATACGTAATAAAATTGAGCCTTTTCATGGAGGCTTCATATACGCCTGCCTTTATCACGGAAGCCTATACTTAGTGCAAAATACGAGATTTTAACAAGCTTACTTTTGATTTTTGTTCCTCGTTTGTTGCTTATTAAAAGTTTTTGTGCTCGCATGAAACTTATTGCGATTATAATTTTTGATCAGCCTGCCTCATAACCGAAACCTACATAATTAGTTGTCTGTTACAAATAAGATTCATTCTGATACTTATTTAGTCTCATTATAATTTTGGTGCGGTTTAGCAGTACTAACAAAAATTTTAATTTAACCAAGCAACGTTCATTTAACATCATACAATTTTTATTATATTAATTGCAGAATTCGTCCTTTTCATCGATTTCAATGACCCTGGGTTTAAAAATATTTTCGATGTAACTGTATCTGTCTGTATCTTTATGTAACTGGCGTTTTGCGTTCGAAGATATTTGAAGACTTAAGAATACTTAAAAAATACGTAGGCCTTCAATATTTTACTTTGTTTTTAAATTGCAATTGATATTTAATTAATCACTATAAATTCGATTAAATGTCTTTATTAAATCTGACCTTTCAGGCTTAAACATTTCCCGTCATAAAAAATTCCGATAAAAGTATGTCATTGTATTGCAGCAGTGGAACGATTATTCTATAGAAAAATTCGCGTCAATTAAGGAGTAACCACGAATTGTGACTTATTTTGAACCATATATTTTTAATTCAGTTCCTTCTTCTTTCTAGGAATTATTTTTAGGAGTGACTTGTTTGAGTTGCTCTGCTATTCTTCAGCTCACGTGCAATTATCTCGCTGTAGCCAGATTCCAGCGTTGCTACAAAATACTCTAAATAAATAATTTGTCAACTATCTTTAAATTCAATTCTTGTGGCTTACGAGATATTTTGTTAGGTAGTATTTAG
Organism: Hemistola chrysoprasaria; assembly: GCA_947063395.1. Taxonomy (NCBI): domain Eukaryota; kingdom Metazoa; phylum Arthropoda; class Insecta; order Lepidoptera; family Geometridae; genus Hemistola; species Hemistola chrysoprasaria. The sequence goes on from OX346715.1 coordinate 5,299,242, forward strand.
TAATTATTATTAGTAATTGTCTTCAATAACATAATATGACATTTTATTAACAGTATCTTGGGTACGCTGCCATCTGACAGTGGTTTAGAGCACTTGGATTTTCTATAGGCTGGCATGTCGGCCTGTGGATTTTCGAAGCGTTCTATGGTATAGTGTATTTAGTTAGGGTAGGTAGTAAGTAGGTACTCGTAGCTCTATTGTTTAGTCTTTTTCACTCTGCCCCATTTCTTCTTATTTATTGAGAATATTAATATTATATTATTTGGGAGTGCCCTGTCATGTGCTTATCCACTTGTTCTAACCCGACTGTTGTTATATTGATAAATTATATTTGGTCCGATATGCATGAAGTACTGGCTAATCTAGCCAGCCAAACTCCGCCCAGAAGCTCAGAAACTCCCTAAAAACTTCGCAGGCTTTGCAGAGTGACCTCACTATTCCGAGGATTGGTGCACGTTAAAGCGCTACTGTCTCGCATTCTAGGACTACGTAGGCAGCCGTTACTTCAGCAACAAAACATCCTCTGCGTAGTGGACTGTCTGCAGCGTTCCTTGTGAAGTGTCTGTTTAAGGGACAGTGACCTGTTATAGTCCGTATCATTATTTAAGGTTCTTTCTGTTCAGACTTAACAGACATTTTAAAACCGCGTGTTTTAAGACTGCCTCGGTGGCGTAGAGGGTGCATGCTCGACTGCCAATCAAGAGGTCCCGGGTTCGATCCCCAGGTCAGGCATAGTGCTAAATATTGGATTTTTCCATTAGGAATTATCTCAATAGCTGCCTGGAGTCTGGAACTGTGCCCGGTATATGGCAATAGGCTCGCCCCCTATTACATGGGACCAATAACATACTGGCGAAATGTGGGTGTATCTACTATGGGACTGAGTCCTGGGTACACCTCTGCCTACCCCTTCGGGAAAAAGGCGTGAATGTATGTGTTAAAGCGGAAAAAGCTGATTTTGATTGTATGGATTCCATAGCTAATACACAAACGCGTTAGAAGCGGATTCTATAAAAGTCTATAGCATCTTATTAAGTGTGGCCACTGTAAAATAGCTCAAATAGTTAGGATGTATGGTGTATTGCTCTGAGCAATTAGTAGCGGCTAGTCACAATTAACGGTCCTTAGAGTCCGTACTGTTACGGTAATTGCACGGTATATAATAAACTTCAGTGACTCAAGGATGTTCGAGAGTGTTTGCAGTGGTAAAGTGGCGTTTTCCTGTCACATGATTTTTTATGTTCAGGTACTTTAAAGTTCATGATGCGCTATATTTATGACTTCTGCAGAAAAGTTATTTATTAAATTCAACAGACAATTGAACCTAAAAGACCCCGCTTTCACATGAATTTTAAAATCGCCAATAGGTACGCGGTGTTGTAGGGTTGTAGGGGAGGTCGGCTGACTAAAGCGGTCTGTAAAGTGACATTATAAACTAACATTTGGGTTAGGTTGTTTATAGACTAATTATGCGAAATTATAAACTAACTAAACAAATTATAAACTAACAGTTCTTACAATTTCACTGTGATATACGTATATACCGTGTAATAATAATAATAATTATAAACTAACGGTCCTAACAATTTCACGGCGATATATAAAATATATTAGTAATGAAATCGCGAGAAATCCATGGAAAAAGAATAGGTTATGCAAGAGTTGTATCAAATGTTGGCAATGGAGAGCGGTGAATGAATGAATAGTTGCTAACTTTATGAATGTCGATGTCAATGAATGAAGCTGGAATTATGATAAGTATCTTTCTTGTTTGCTCTAGGTTAACATATTCGATGTATTTTTTAAATAAGTATTTTGGGTAGCCTTATGAATTACGCAGAGACCTATATAATATGATGTATGTTATGTATTGTATGAAGATTAATCATTTAAATATTAAGTCTTCGTTAACGTTATCGCAATCTGGTTATAGAGTTTTAAGTAAAATTACACATTTTTTTATTATAATAAATATCATTAGATCTCCAATCAATACCAGATGTAAATCAAAAAACCAATTATTATATTAGAATCGACCACCATCTGCTATGCATTAATAATAATAAAATAATTAAGTATCTTGCCATAAAACTATTATAAAAATTGATGAATATCGACCAAAATACTTAAATTAATCAATGCGCACTCGATCCTGTTTTCAAGAGATGTCAGACATCATATTATACGACCACTTATTTTAATATTATGTATTATATTATGTACTTATGTACCGGGTTCGATCCCCAGGTCAGGCATAGTGTTATATTATTGGATTTTTCCATTGGGAAACCACCTGAGCATTCGTTTCTCTATTTTTGTCACTACGTCTTCTAACTTGCCACAGCATTCCCATATCACACTATTCCTTATTTTGTCCATTAAGGTCACTCCAGTCATACTTCTCAGGCTTCTCATCTCCACAGCCTTAATCTTATTTTCATGCTTCTTCTGCCAGACCTAACATTCACTACCATACATAAGTGTGGGGATAAGTACTCCTCTATGGACAGCCAGTCGTGCCTTTTTAGACACTGACTATTTATATAAAGGTATTTGTCCGTGCTGGGCCGGAACAGAATAGTCCAGCTGCATCACTTCTCGTGCATGTCGTAAGAGCCGACTAAGAGACAATAGGCTTTTATATTATAACACCTTTCCTATTCCGGGTGATCCCCCGACACTTGCACCAAGTCTACTTCGGCACGGAAGGCGAACACTGTCGATAGGCAATAGTTCTCGGCGGACGTGGCGATCTAGCAGGGTTTTGTGATTCGCCTCTAAGGGCGCCTACCAGGATCTTTAATGGTGGCGGTCATATCACTGCATCTTAGTTATCACCGGTCGTACCGGGTAACCGGTCCATCGGGGACTGATAACATCAGACGAGAGAGTGGGTTTGCACCAGCGCAACCGTTTACTCACTATAATCAATTCACGCGCAGATGAACCTTAGCATTACTACGGACTTAGAGCGAAAGTCCTATGGCGATGGAGTGGTGGCGGTGGGAGTCCAGATTACGGTGAATCTGGTTCTTAGTTAGCACTCTGCACATAGGCTGTCAGACGAGAGTGGTCGCTCCTGGACTCGATTGAGGCGAGAGCATGGGTTCGGCAGCACGTCTGATGAAAAAGCAGCCCTATTTAGGATCACTCTGCTTTCCCCTGCACAGGGGAGGGGCCTAGAAAAGGTGGCCTAAACATAGTTCGCCTCAACCATCAACCTAACGGCAAACCGCGGTCGTTAGGAACCGTCTTCATCGCGGTCGAAAGAAGCATAATAATAAATTTAAAGTATCAATCAAAACTATGACATTTGCAACGTGGAACGTTCGCACACTTTTAGACAATTCCACCAATTTGTGTCCCGAGCGGAAGACCGCTCTCATTGCTAGGGAACTTTCCCGATACAACATAGACATAGCAGCCCTGAGTGAGACTCATCTGTCTGATAGCGGTGAGTTGTGTGAGGCCAATAGCGGTTACACGTACTATTGGATGGGTAAGCCTTCCAGCGAAAGGGCAGGCAGTGGAGTTGGTTTCGTCATCAAAACTACTCTTGCGAAGTCTCTTGTCGAGAGTCCACAAGGCATCAACGATAGACTCATGACACTGCGACTCCACATAAGTCCCAATAAATTTCTGCACCTTATAAGTGTCTATGCACCAACCATGTCATACTCTGAGGATGAAAAACACCAGTTCTACGATGACCTTAGAAATGTTTTGCGGAGCATACCTTCTACAGACAAAATCATCCTCTTAGGTGACTTCAATGCGCGCGTCGGTTCGGACCATCATATCTGGGAAGGGGTTCTCGGTCGCCACGGTGTTGGGAAGTGCAACTCAAATGGAGAACTGCTCCTATCCCTATGTACAGAGTTCGACCTTTGCATCACAAACACCTTTTACCGCCTGGCTGACAAGTACAAGGCCTCATGGATGCATCCACGCTCCAAACATTGGCATCTTATTGATTACATCATTGTACGCAAAGCCGACATACGCGATGTCCTTATCACCAGAGCAATGCGAGGCGCTGAAGGTTGGACTGATCACCGATTAATTAGGTCAAAAGTTCGTCTTCACTATAAACCTCCCCGTAGAGGAAATCATAAAATTCCGGCAAAACTGGCCTGCGCAAAGCTGAAAAACTCACAAAAAATGCAAGAAGATCTAAATGCTGAGCTCGGTGCAATATTTTTCGATACAGCACAGTCCTCTATTGATGAACATTGGCGCTTTTTAGCGCAATCACTTCACAAAGTTGCTTCACGAGTAGTCGGAAAACCAGATAAGAAGAATCAAGACTGGTTTGATGACTCAGACTCTGAAATAATGAGACTCGTTGATGATTTTAGACGTCTGCTGTCCGATCACTCTACTAATACCACTCAACGCAGAACTGCTAACCGTGAACTCAAACTCAAAGTTAGAGAACTTAAAAACCGTTGGTGGACGGCGAAAGCTTTAGAGCTCCAACTTCTTGCCGACGCAAAACAGAGTGGGGCATTTTTCGAGTGCTTGAGAGCCATTTTTGGGCCCCGTATGAAAAAAACGTCACCTATATACTCGCGCGATAAAACTAAACGACTGACGGATCGCAGTGAAGTACTAGACCGATGGGCGGAACACTTTAGTGATGTTCTTAATCCCGTTTGCCATGGTGCGGATCTTGCTTATATTAATTCGCTCCCAGCTCTGCCAACTTCTTCAGAGCTTAGCGATCCTCCTAGTCATATTGAGTTCCTTAGTGCTGTAAATCGGCTCAAAAATGGTAAAGCAGCAGGCTCCGATAGCCTCCAAGCTGAACTTTTTAAGTATGGTGGGACTAATATCCACTGTCGTCTATTCGATTTAATACTACGAATATGGGAGCTTGAAGTCATTCCTCAGGATTGGAAAGATGCCACAATTTGTAAACTTTATAAAGGCAAAGGTGACTCCTCTGACTGTGGCTCGTATAGAGGCATTGCCTTGCTCAGTACGGCTGGGAAAATTCTAGCCCATATTATAAATCGGCGTCTAGGAGAGTTGGCGGAACGCATCCTGCCAGAAAGTCAATATGGTTTTCGTCCAAGCAGGGGCACGGTCGATGCTATCTTTGTCGTCAAACAGTTGCAGGAAAAGAGCCTTGAACAACATCGCCCGCTCAACATGTGTTTTGTCGACTTAGAAAAAGCATTCGACCTAGTGCCGAGACCTGCTCTGTGGGCAGTTCTCTCAAAGGCTGGTTGTTCTGAGAAGTTCGTTAATTTAGTGCGCCAATTTCATGAGGGCATGATGGCCAGGGTGAAACATGAAAACGACTTCACAGATTGTTTTTCAGTAACCAGCGGAGTAAAACAGGGATGCGTAATGGCGCCTACTCTCTTTGCCATCTATTTTGCCTTCGTACTGAGAGATGCGTATGATGACAGGTTCGGACAAATCCACCTCAACGTCAGAAGTGATAAGAGCGTATTCGATCTGTCACGATTTAGAGCCAAACGATCTGTTCAGGAGCTCGCCGTCGTTGATGTTCTCTACGCTGATGATGTGTGCTTAATGGCCGATGATGCTCGCAGCTTACAAACCTTTCTAGACAAATTAGATCTGTCTTGCAAAACATTTGGCCTGATTATTAGCTCTACCAAAACCCAGGTACTCAAACAAGGTATTCGTGGCCACCCACCAGATTCCTCACCAATCCTCTTAAACGGCAATGTCCTAGAAGAGGTCCAATCTTTTCGATACCTTGGTAGCTTCATTCGTAGTGACAACCGCCTTGAAACAGAAATCTCCTCACGAATAGCAAAAGCTGCAGCATCGTTTGGCCAACTTCGTAAAAGAGTTTGGGACTCACATGACCTCCATCTACAGACTAAGATATCTGTCTACAAAGCAATCATTTTGCCAATTTTGCTCTATGCCACCGAGACATGGTGTCTCTACAAAGGCGATATCAGACGCCTTGATCAATTCCACATGAAATGCGTGCGCTCAATACTCCATGTGAAGTGGCAGGACAAAGTCCCAAACACTGAAGTCCTACGAAGAACTAAGCTGTGTGGTATTGAGTCCATGCTTATGAAGGGACAGCTAAGATGGTGCGGTCACGTTGTACGCATGAGCGATTCCAGGCTTCCTAAGGCTGTTTTCTACTCAGAACTAAAACAAGGAAAGCGTAAGCCTGGAGGGCAGTTCTTGCGCTATAGGGATGTACTGAAGCGCCATCTTAATGCATGTAACATCCCCTGCGAAGGTTGGGAAGAACTCGCACAGCAGAGGTCAGAATGGTGTAATTCTGTATCCAAAGGTACTATTAACTTTGAAAAGAAACGCGTAGAAGATCTTGACGCCAAGCGCCAAATTAGGAAAACCAGACCGAAACCTTCCTACACCTACACATACAACACAGCAGGACAGTTGCACTGTGCACTTTGCAACAAAATTTTCAAAACCAAATTTGGTTTTGCAAGTCACATTCGCTCTCATGTGCGAAAACAATAATAAGGTTCGCCGTCGACGGATACGTCTTGGAGGACATCATCATCATATAAAGGTATTATTTTTTGTACATGGATTTATGCATCCAATGATACGGTTTTTTTTTATAAGTACATAATATAACATACATTCACGCCTTTTTCCCGAAGGGGTAGGCAGAGGTTTACCCAGGACTCAGCCCCATAGTAGATACACCCACATTTCGCCAGTATGTTATTGGTCCCATGTAATAGGGGGCGAGCCTATTGCCATCTACCGGGAACAGTTCCAGACTCCAGACAGTAATTGAGATAATTCCTAATGGAAAAATCCAATATTTAACACCACCTGACCCTGGGTATCGAACCCGGGACCTCTTGATTGGCAGTCGAGCATGCGCCCTCGACGCCAGCGATGCAGTCGAGAAAGAATGAGATGATATAGATATAGAAAAAAAAATGTAGAGAAGATATACAGTGTCACAAAAACGTCAAACTTATAAGTTAGTGCCCTCTCCTTTTTCGTTTGGGGGTTAAAAACAAGAGCTGGACTAAAGTAATTTGAAACATCAATGAATCGTGCGTATATTTATGATTCAGACGCATGTGACTTACAAATTAATCATGAATTTATGAATGAGTTGGCTTGTACCAATCAGAGAGTTCATCCATTGAAAAGGTTTATAATCGGAAGCTGCGAGAAATACGAGCAGTTCTGCAGAAGACAATTGCATCATCGGCGAGTGTCGAGTCATCGTCCACGCCGGATGTTGTTAACCGAGCCTTGATTGGCAGAGACCAAGTTCAAACAATTAACTGTATAGACCAAGTTCCATCGGTAATATTATATAGGTACATACCTACATAGACCTGAACTGAGGATGGATTTAATCTACAACCGAACAACGAAGGAGTGTAATAAATAAGTTTGACGAGTTTTGTGTGTTTATCTGTGTGTCTGTTTGTGGTAGCTATCCTAATAATCTCAAATCGTAGTACATTGTAAAAGTCACTTTTGTAATAGTTAAACAAAACGTGTAGAAAGTAGCGTGTTCTAACTCCCAGCGACATCTTGCACGGTTTTCTTTGTGTGTATGTTTGTTCCCTCTTCACTCTAAAACTGCTCAACCAATTGAGCTGAAAGTTGGTATAAATAATATAGTTAAGACCCTGGAACACATTGGGTACTTAGTCGCTACTTCTACAATATTGCAATGACTTGGTGACCTTGTCCTGATGCTGCAGCATCAGATTCAGTCGGGATATCATTAAATACAATATCGTGTTTGGGATCATTATAATCGTCTCGACGTTATACGATAGTGATGGTGAGCAGGGTCTGAAAATGGAGCAGGGAGAGGAGGAGGGGTTTTTCCATTTCTTAATTTAACTTGTAGAAGAAATAAATTCTACGGAGTTTCTAGTAGGTAAGCATCCTCTTATTAAAGTGTAATTGTAAGTTTGGAATAACTTTCTGAATTAACTAACTTTGAAATCGTGAAAAATCTCTTGCTTCCTAGAAGAGGTCATTGATGTATAGTTATAATGTATGAACAGTCGATTTTTGTCGCAGATTTTCCTAATAATTCTTGACACAATGATGATTGCGCTCAGTAAAAACAGGCATAGCAGCCGTTTTATTCTAGATTCTAAAGTCTAGAGGTATAAGACCTCTAGAACCGACTATTCAGAGAATTTTTAATGACCGATAAAATATTCTTCTACCAAGTTCAAACAATTAACTGTATAGAAGTGTTCGACTCTAATGAATGATACAGACTTGCTCCATTTCATTACACAAACACCGTGACAAGACGCGAGCACAAATTGAGATTAATTTAAGACTCACGATGGTTTTTAAGCAGTGTTGCCGTATATATACATTATTCTCCAATTTTGAACAGAAGAAAAAAAAAAGTAGACAATTATAGTTTTCGTATCGACTATTGGACGTTGCTGCTATCATCTTCATATCAAATTAAAAGGCCACTGCGGTTTATTTAATAAAGTAAGTACCTAAGTGCGTCAATAATATTAGCTTATCTTCAATATAACAATATTTTTCGGATCTTTTTATGTAAATAAAATAAAACAAATTATTAATAACATGAAGCAGTCCTTTCGATAATTGATTTTAATATTCACTTAAATTATAAGTTTTTTATAGTAACATATAATATTGTTAAAAATTTGATCTGTTTGGGGTAAATTTTTAAGTTTCCCGGCAAGAAATATGTTTTTATACATATATCGTTTCAAACATTTTCCTTTATCTGCACCGCACCCGATTTATATTTATATTTATATTTATATTTATATTTATTTATTTTTATCTTCAGTTTCGTTTCGTTTAGTCCTAGCGTTGTGCTGAATTATACATAAATATTACTTATAATATAAAAAATACTACCTAAATAAGGGGAAAATGTTCACTAGCAACTGGTACCACCGACCTTAATGATCGTTTACAAGCGGTTATGAGCTTTACCCTCTGACAATTAAGAACTTTCTATTAAATATAAGGAACTATTAATAGTTACTGTTGTTACACAACTGAACCGTTTAACCTAAGGACTTGGTCCTGAGGCTATTTATAATCTCAATTGGTCCCGAGAATTCTTTGTTGGCTGCCATCAATTTTAGCAAACATTTCTTTGTTACGGTCACGTATTGTGCAGACAAAAAGATCCTTGTTTCTTTTTGAAAATAATCGTACTGTTGATTTTGTAAATGGGTAAACATTAGGTAGGAAGATAGTATCTGATTGAACCTTGGTCTCGGGGAGCTCGTCCTGTCGTTTTAATGACGTAGCTCTTAGCTTGGCCGAAAATATTTTGGTTGTGCCCGCCGAATTTAAAATACCCTGTGATTTTTGTAGTTAAAGTAGGAAATCAGAGTTCGGTTCTTAGAGCCACTGTTCCGAAGCTCCACGGACCGGAGAGCCATGATTTCGATTAATTGATTTTATGTTGCCATTTTTTACTTGTACATTGTACACATAGCTGAAATATTTTACCACATTTAGCTAAAAGCTAAGGTCCAGAACCGAGGTCGAGCGTTTTCGACTCAAAACGTGAGTTAAGTCGTTTTATATCATAATACCTAAAAATGTGTAACAAACACTCACGGTAGTTTTCAAAGTAGTTTTAATTCTATACTTTGTAAAAGTCATAATTGTGAAAAAAGTAAAAATACATAATTTTTGTGTAATCTTTTCTGTAAATCCCATAGAGTGAATCCCAATACTTTACTTAGACTTTTAGTTAAAAATAGACCGTAATAATAAATTCCTTAGACGACTTATCAGGTTTTTCTACCTTAAATAGGTAACTAGGTGTACTGATACCCGCTGATAAGAATATGGGAACCAAGGTTATGAATACACATAATATTATATATACTTAAGAAAAATTATGGTTTGGTAAGATAAACACATCTACCTAGAGAGGTTACATGAGGGGTGATTTTTCCATACAAACGTATTCCCGTGTTTCCTCCCTAGATAACTGCTAATGGTTTTTTTTTAATAAAATCTAAAGTAAGCATGTCCCTGTCATTTTCATTTTTCTACAAACTCATTGTTAAATGAAGTATGACCCTTTAAAAACATGAAGAACTGTCCCAGTTTTACTCGCGTAATTTGACGTTCACTAAACATAAATGAAGAGTTATAGAACAAAAATAAAATAACAGGGACATAGCCTAATTTATCTTCTAATTTTCAAGATATAAATTTATAGATATCAAACTGCTACGAGGTCATGTATCCTGTTAAAAAACCTTTTAACACTGAATACTCTTATTAACTAACGACGACGCAGTAATAAAATTAAACCAATAGTTGGGGTGGAGACTAAGTCAACTGAAGCCATTCCGCAGGTTCAGCTGACCTACTTATTAATTTCATTTTTCTTTTGGTGAACTGAGGCCAATCTTATATACTCTTAGGTTAACTGAGGCCACTTCTAAATTAGGACATTCTTGATATTTTAGAATTTTATAGAATCTAGCAACAGCAATTGACTTCAACGGTAAGTAGAGGTAGCAGTATCATCTTACATTTTAAGCAAACACTCAAACGTTGGTAGCCATCGCAATTTGTACGATCTGTTTTGGATCACACGCGTTACGAAAACACTCTTCTGTCGGCGCAACGATACTTATTCAATACCAGGCGATGACATATCGGTCACTTATAAAGTCTATGGCAAGTCAGTCTTATCCGCTATATTAATATAGCTTTCGTAATGAAATTTTCTAATGCCTACAAGAAGGTACCTAAGATTGTCTTTCGTACTTGCAATTGCAAACGAAAGCTGTGTGTTATAACATTCAAATAATAATATATAGGAAATTATTACAGGCTAATTCCACTGGTCTCCATCTCCTTTCCTTTTAAAGTTAATCATAATAATAAACTACATACAAATTTCAGTTTTCTAAATTAAGTCTGTTAGCTGGTCGTCGATTGAGTGAATGTGTCATGGATTTTTGAGTTATATATTACTAGTTGGGCTATTTTTTTCTTCTAGGGTCAAAGCTAAATTACTTTAACCAATTGTTAAACTCTTTCTGGTTTTTAATTTAACGTTTGTTATCTTATTGCATATGACTGTATTGTGTTAATAAAGAGTTATCTATCTATATAAATATTACCCGTCGGCCTCGGTGGCGTAGAGGGCGCATGCTCGACTGCCAATCAAGAGGTCCCGGGTTCGATCCCCAGGTCAGGCAGTGTAAAATATTGGATTTTCTATTAGGAATTATCTCAATATCTGCCTGGAGTCTGGAACTGTGCCCGGTAGATGGCAATAGGTTCACCCCCTATTACATGGGACCAATAACATACTGGCGAAATGTGGGTTTATCTACTATGGGACTGAGTCCTGGGTACACCTCTGCCTACCCCTTCGGGAGAAAGGCGTGAATGTATGTTATGTTAAATATTACCAAATTTCAGTCCGTCGGTTTTTGTAGTTTTGGCGTGAAGAGGTATAAAAACATACATCTTTCGCATTTATAATTTTACTGGAATATAAAAATATAGGTACAAATATAGGTACAAAACAGGTCAGTGTCTGGTCTATTTGGGTAACTTTTCGATGTTCCATACCTTCCTATCGATACTGATTACTTTTAAATCGATCTCCACCCACGCTCAGTAAACATTTACACAAGATACGATAATGCGACACCACGGCGACTAAGGAAGTGTTACTTAGAAGTTTGTACTGATAACAACTCTTTGAATCCGATTACAGACCAATATTATTGAATAATACATTTAATCATTGGAGCACTGCGCTGCGGCGGCTATACTGAGAAATAGTTTTTAACCAACTTCCAAAAAAAGGAGAAGGTTCTATGTTCATTTGTATGTTTTTTTTTGTGTATATTCAACGATATTTTCGCCAATTGTGAACCGATTCAAAAAATTCTTTTTTAATTCGAAAGATTGTGAAAAAATCTCCAGAGATGGTCCCATTATCATCAAGTCAGGATCTGATGATGGAATCTCAAAGAAATCGAGGAAAAACTGACTAACTGACCCACTTCCCGGTTTCCGATTGAGCTGAAATTTTTCATACTTATGTAAGCTTAGTAACAATGCAATAATCTGGTACTATTAAGCAAATCTGATGATAGAGTCAGGAGGTGGATAGTGGAAGTCCTCAACGGCGAACAGCAATGACACGAAATTTTGTTAACCATAATAGCCTGTTCGAAACTCCTCAATACTGAACAGCCCAGACACAAAATTTTATATATTATGCATGCAATTATTAACCTAATTAAAACTAAAAGTTTGGCATTAAAAAGGGTAAAATAAATTATTAAAAAAAAATTAACCGAATTCAAAACCACAAATAGGCACTCAAAACCGAAAATAAATTAAAATAATTTTTATAAGCACTACCCTCTATTTGAAGTTGGTGCCAGCCAAGTCTAATAGGCAGTATACATAGATACTATGTAGTATGTAGTAAGTAGGTAGATACTTGTAGGTAGTATCTAACAACTACCTATTATACTTGTCTGACACCGACTTCAAATAGATGAGTGGGTAGCGCTTATCATAATTATATTAATTTATTTTTCGCTTTTGAGTGCCTAATTGTGGTTTTGAAGTGGATTTAATTTTTTTAAACCAATACAATACTGTTGTGCTGTAATAGGTAGGTACATAATTTTATTCTTTAAAAATTGCTTTTGAGGCCAAAAGTAATTGAAAAGCTGATTTTAATTGCTTATCGATTCCACGACTTTCCGCATGCGCCCAACATTTGTAATTGTAATCTTGAAATTGTCACAAGCATTTGAAATTGTAAGTTTGGAATCGATCATTCATCATGTGCTTATATTTGAAGTGGAAAACCTTGATATTGAAAAGTCACAGACTCGATAAAGAGCAGCTCGATAAACAAAGCGTTACAAAAGTTGTAGTAAGTAAACCGACTTACTCTTCCATACAACATGAAATTTCTGAATTATGAAGGATGAGAGATTAATTTTCCAGTCTATTGTTTATTGCTGGCTTTTAATCTGATCTTTATTTACGCCAAAACATATTTGGTTAAAGAAAACCATGTGTTTTTTTATAAAATATGTAAAACATTGTTTTTAGGTTATTTTAAAGTTTTTCGTGAATAGAAAAAAAACACACGGTTTTTTTTTTCCTAAGATAATTTTGCGTAAATAAAGGTCAAGTGAAGAGCCAACCACTAAATATTCTCTCGGAAAATTATTCTCTTTTTCTAGATTTTTTGAAAAATTGTGCAATTCACAATTCTTTATTTGGAAAGCTTGATGGGAGATTCACCTTTTTAAGTATTACCATACCTTTTTGTAGCGTCCATGACCCAGTGGTCGTGATGTTTCACTTAAAGATTCGGAGTCTCTGGGTTCAAATCTCAGTATCCTATCAATATTATAAACGCGAAGGTTTGTGAGGATGGATGGATGTTTGTTACTCTTTCACGCCAAAAGTTCTGAACTGATTGTGCTGAAATTCAGTATGTAGATAGTCTGGACCATGGAATAACATACCTATAGGGTAACACGTAAGTAGTCCAATATTCCCACGGGAACAAAGATTACGCGTTTGAAAGCACGGGTTCACATAAAATAATGCCTTTAATGCCTAAGAAATAGTCTCTGCCTACCCCAACGAGAACAAGGCGTGACTGTATGTATGTATGTATGTATGTACGAGTATGTCATGCCTAGGCGAGCCTAGTGTATTTTTCTTTTAAATTTTCAAAGATTTACATTTCGAAGTATTTTAGCGTACTCGTGTTAGTGTACAGAATATTAAAATTAAAACAGCTTGCACAATTTAGTCCCTCGATCCTCCTTATCTCTACAATCAAGGTGATTGCATATAATGATTTGAAGTTATTTTTTAACTTTCGTTTTACACGAATTTGCAATTTATTTTCACTTGTCAGAATTGTTTTAATAAATAAATAACTTAATGACCCTTATATAATATTATTACAAAATAAGGAAAATATTTTTTTTTGTGAAATCGTAATTTTTTTTTTTTTTTTTATAATACAATTTTAATATAATAATCATTATATAAATTAGGAAATTAAAAACTATATTTTTAATAATTCTTGCGTAAAATGAAAATTTTGTGTCGTGTCGTATACTTTAAAAAAAATATATCGATGATTTTGAAGCTGAGATTTGAATATTTCGAGAGCCAGTAATTCTTGTCATTGCACCTATAAAAGCATGTTCTTGTATTACAAGTGACCCACTTGTCACGAGACAAAGTCTATTCATTCACAATTTGTACCACCCTTATAAAGAAAACTTTTGCATAAACGCTATTAAAATTTCATTTCTGTTGCATAGAGTGTATAAGGTTTCTTTTAGATTGAAGACTTATTTTCAATTATTACTCTCAAAGCTGTATCAAAGCAAACATAACGCCTTACCGTCTCCCCCGCTGAAGAAACAATAATGGACAATAAATGGCCAACTTGACACCACAATGGCAAGAAAAGATAAAAGGAAGAATTACACGGAAATTTCGAGGCGTGACTATTGTCAACAGAAGTCCTTCACTAGATAACAATTTGCACTTCGAGTATGTAGTTCTTTGTTGTTCATGTCGTTATAAATAAATTACAATGACCAGATGTACGAGGAATCGAAGTGGCGCTGACTTGGCACGCTTAGACGCAATCCTTTGAACTAATAGCTCAAAAAACATAGTAACGTTGCACAGCTGACTACTCACAAAGGAACCGAAGCTCCTTGTACGAATGAAATATTAATAGTAAATTTTCTTTTAGTGGACTATTCAGACTTTCAAACGTATTTGGTATAACGATCTTGAACTAAGCAGCTTTCTACGGCTAATAGAGCGGACAATATGCAATATTCGTTGTAATGAACCTACTTCTAACTGATGCTAAGGTATGTGAAGTGAAATGTTAATTACAATAAGCACTAAGCTAAGCTTTAGAACTTTCTTTCGTTAACAAGAAGATTTATTGTAAAATATTTCCCTCGGTGGTTCACAAGCGCTATTACTGGTCCCAGGTTCGATTCCCAGGTCAGGCAACATGTTATTTCATGTAACAGATTATTGGACTTTCCATTAGAAATTTTCTCAATAACAGCATGGAGTCTGGAATTGTGACCGAGTAATGGCAATAGGCTTGCATAGCTCCTGCGGGAAAGAAGCGTGATGTTATGTAATGAGCAAAATGCAAAAGGTTTTTGGCAAGTTCGAAATCCCATAAATCTAATTTAAAATGAAAGTAGACCAAAGTCCGACATACTACATTGCAATTATAGTGTAACGAATTCTTTCCGGTTGCATAAAACCGCACGCCGCGCCGCGCCGCCAGCGAAGGAAGTAACACCGTTGTAAAACCATCGCCTTGTTGTAAATATTTATGGTACACGCCATATTAAAATTGACGTATTATACATTACAAATTGCCGTAACAAAGCTGTTTCGTACCGAAACAGATTCCTAGCATTTTTCGTAGTTTGTCACGTGACCATACATTGAATTGCATTTTGTTTGTGTTATCTATGGAATTGCATTGGCTCCTACCGAGCGCGTCGTCGACCATCCTCTCGGGTCGACTAGACAAAAATTAGACTGAAGCCGTCGCACTCCCGGACTCAGCCAGGTACGGAGCATAGTGCTCACCATAGTTGTTTTGATCCGTTCGAGCCGGATTTTGCTTTTCTCTGCTGTGGTCACGTCGTATTATTCCTATCTTGCCACGTTTTGTTTTGTGCCGCATTAAATTTAAATACATAATTTATTGTGAAATATCACATATTTTCGTTGTTAGTTAGTATATTTCAATGGTTGTTGTAGCGACGTTTCGCGTCCCGACAATATTTTGTGCACATATCGTGCTTTCTTGTTTTTTTGCCCATATTTGTGTTGCGTTGTTCCGCAACCGGCAAAATGGCGGAACAAGATATTTTCGAGCGAGACATTATTCTTGATGAAATAAAACGTATTTTAGATTATTACGAGATAAATGAACAACAATTTAGAACCCGAGCTAAAGACATTCAATCGATTCAGAGAAATTTTCTTAAGTTGCAAACTAAAATTGAAAAGTCATTGTTAAAATTACAAACTTTTGATCGAGAAGAACAATTGCGTGTTCGACATGATTTCAATGACATTTATTACGCCATTCAAGCTCATGTTGATGATTTTAAGCGAAAGGAAGACGAAGGCAGACGCATGAGCAGAACCTTTAATACTTCCATGCAATCGAATCACGGACATTGTCATATTAATAAACTGCCTGTCCTGCCACTCCCTTCTTTTTCCGGCGAAACTACCGAGTGGAAGTCGTATTACGATCTATTTTGTTCAGTTGTTCACAACAATGACAATTACACGAATGCGGAAAAGTTTAGGTATCTTCTGTTAACATTGAAAAATGAGCCTCATAATCTCATTAAGTCGATACCCATAACCGATGATAATTATTCTGTCGCTTTAAACATTTTAATTACTCGTTATGAAAACAAACGAGCCATCGCTTCCAAACACCTTGATCGCATATTTGATATCGAGTCTTGTTCTGAGAAAAATATTGCACAGGGTTTACGCAATATTTTGAACATTTATCATGAAAATATAAAAGCATTAGAGGTCATGAACTTTCCCATTCAACATTGGAGTTTTTTATTGTTACATATTTTGTTGCGTAAAATACCCACATCTATTCGTAAACGATTTGAATTGTCTTTAAAAAATCCATCCGATATTCCTAATGTCGACTTGCTTATTAATTTTCTAGAAAAAGACATGCTAGCCAATGACATAGTTGAGGGCGCTGGCAAATTAAATAACCAGACCGGCGGTAGTTTGAAAAATAGCCACCCGCCTGTGTCTGCTACCAAAGTACCAACTTACCGTGCGGTAAATGCCCACGTTTCGAGTTCGAGTTCAAACGATTCTCGACCTTCTTATAATGGAAATAAGGACAAATGTGTTTGTTGTGATGATCAACATGCACTAACAAAGTGTACTAAATTCTTGAGCTTGTCACCTAATGATCGCTATTCACTAATTAAAACAAAGGACGTTTGTTTTAATTGCCTGGGCAAATCGCATAACGTTGCCCAGTGCAAAAGCACTTTTTCGTGTCGCTCTTGTGGGAAAAGACATCATTCAAGTCTTCACTTTCCGAGTAAGAACTATGCCGTAGGTAACCTATCGAACGAGAAAAATGTAGCCTTAGTTTCAGAATCAAAAATCGTAGATACAGTAGTAGACTCCCCGCTTCCCGATCAAGCTGCCACATCGAGTAATACGACCAAAATACATTGCGCGTCGTCCAATGCTCCTTTTGTTCCAACTAAAACAGTGTTGCTTGCCACCGCACTCGTCGATGTATTTGTAGACACTGAGAAACGGTCGACAGTGCGTTGTATGATTGATACCGGCAGCCAAGCTACATTCATTAGCGAAGCATGCGTTAATCGTTTAGGTTTGTCTAGACGTCACGTAGATATCCCAGTATTTGGAATCGGTAACAAACCGGTTCGTCCGAAAGGAGTTACGTCGTTTTGTTTATGTCCAAGTAATGCGTTGCAACCTTCTATACCCATTGATGCGTTGATTTTACCTAAACTTATGCATAACATGCCAAGTGTTAAATTGCCAGTGACTGAATGGTCACACATAAACAATTTAAAGCTAGCCGACCCCACTTATCACTTGCCACAACCAGTCGAAATGATTTTAGGTGCTGATGTTTTGCCCTATATACTATTAGGTGGTGTCGTATCGGGCGAAACGGGTTCCCCGACGGCCATAAATAGTGTGTTTGGATTTTTGCTAATGGGGAAAATAGCTTTAGATTCTCCCTTGAAAAATAGTGTCAATGTTTGTTTCAGTTCGTTTTGCGATAACGATCTGCGGCGATTTTGGGAGTTAGAATCTGTCTCTTCTGAGGAGAAAGTACTTACCCCACACGAACAATTGTGCGAATCTATTTTTGAAAGTTGTCATAGTCGTGACGTCACAGGGCGATATACAGTAGCCTTACCCCGTAAGCCTGATATACAGCAGCCTCTTGGCGAGTCGCGTGATATCGCCTTGTCTCGGTTCCACAAACTCGAACAACGTTTGGAGCGCAACCCGAGTCTCAAGGTCGAGTATCACAAATGTTTACAAGAGTATTTGGATTTGAACTACATGGAGCCGGCCCTCGGCCCTCCGACTTTAGGTAATACCTACTACATACCTCACCATTGCGTTATCAAGGAGTCGTCTACGACTACTCGTACTCGTGTTGTTTTTGATGCAGGGTGTTCCAGCTCGAGTGGGACATCCCTAAATGACATACTTCTGACTGGACCGAAGCTTCATCAGGATATAGTTGACGTGCTTTTGAAATTTCGCGTTCATAGTGTTGCGCTTGTGGCCGATATTCGGCAAATGTATCTTAACATAAAGGTTCGAGAACCAGATCGAGATCTACAACGTATTCTGTGGCGTACCTCGCCCAGTGATCCCATTCGTGACTATCGTTTGTGTACCGTGACTTTTGGAGTTAGTTCGTCACCGTACTTAGCGCTTCGTACGATACGGCAGTTGGCCCACGACGAAGCCAATAACTTTCCACTTGCGTCCAAAGTGTTGTTGGACCAAATGTTTGTCGATGACATTTGTTGTACTGAAGTTGATGAGGAAAAGGCACTTTTATTGCAGCAGGAGTTGGTAGGTATTTGCAAATCGGCCGGTTTCGAGTTACATAAGTGGCACAGCAACTCGCCAGCGTTGCTCGCCGCCATTCAGGCGCCAGTCATTCATGGTGAGCGGCAACAGGAAGTCTCCTTTGCTCCCATGGAAGACGATAATCAAACCAAGGTCCTGGGGCTTCAATGGAACCCTCAGTCTGACCATTTCACATTCAGTGTGCAGTGTACATCGAATGTCGTTACCAAGAGAGCCATTCTTTCACAGATTGCCAAAATCTATGATCCAATGGGTTGGTTGTCACCGGTTACTCTTTTTGCAAAACATCTCATGCAACTATTGTGGATTTCAGGAGTCTCTTGGGATGAGAGGCCTCCTATTGACATTGTTAATGCGTGGACAGCGTTTGTCCAAGAGTTGCCTCTTCTTTCGCGAGTTACTATACCACGACAGATATTTTTCCCTTCGTGCAGTATACAGCTACACGGGTTTTCAGATGGAAGCGAGCGCGGCGTGGCCGCCTGTGTTTATGCTCGTCTGACTGATGACGTCACAAAGGAGGTTCGAACGTTTCTTGTTTTCGCGAAAACGCGCGTTGCATCGATCTCTCCTTGCCTCTCTATACCTCGCCTTGAGTTAATGGGGTTTGTCATTATGTCCAGACTTCTGGAAAAAGCAATAAATATCTATCGTGATCGTATCAAAATTGACGAAGTTTTTGCGTGGTCGGATTCCACGATAGTGTTGGCGTGGCTTCGATCACCACCTTATGAGTGGAAAACCTTTATTTCTAATCGTACGAGTGAGATTCTCACCCGATTACCAAACTGTCGTTTCAGGTATGTTCCTGGTACCCTAAACCCGAGTGATGCGCCCTCTAGGGGCCAATTGCCTTCGACGTTCTTACAGAACGACATGTGGTTTGACGGCCCACAGTGGCTCCGCGAGGAGCCCGCTACGTGGCCCAAACCCAAACACATTCCTAATACGAATGAGGAGAAACGTAACACCACCGTAGCTTCATTACCTGTGTCGGTAGTTGAGGATATTGAAATAGTGAATAAATATTCGACTTTGGGTAAATTAGTACGAGTTGCATCCTACGTGTTTCGTTTCTATAACATATTGAAATCTCGAGTTAGAAAAGAAAGAGTTGTACATCCAAATTACATAACAGTCCACGAGTATAATTTTACACTTAATCGATTGATCTATTTAGTTCAACATCATGTCTTTTCCGAAGGCTTAAAAAACATTTCACAAGGCAAACAGCCCTCTAATCAATTGAAACGCCTCGATCCTTTTATTGACGAATCGAATTATTTGCGAGTTGGAGGTCGTTTGCATAGGTCATTGTTACCCTACGAATCAAAACATCAATTGATTTTGCCCAAAACACATCGCCTAACGAGTTTGATCATTGACGACGCACATATTGCACATCTTCACGCAGGTACCCAGTCTGTTCAATATATACTTCTACAAAAGTATTGGATCTTGTCTAGTCGAGACATCATACGCCAACAGATCTATCGCTGCGTACGTTGTTTCCGAGTTCGTCCCGCGCGTTCCCGGCCGGCTATGGCGCCGCTTCCTTCAGCCCGTATCCAACCGGAACGTCCATTCTTAAAAACATGTGTTGATTTCGCGGGTCATTTCTATGTGCGTGCTAATAAGGTCCGAAATGCAAGGGTTATCAAGTGCTATGTTGCGGTGTTTGTGTGTTTGAGCGTAAAATGTTGTCATTTGGAACTTGTATCGGAACTTACTAGTCAAGGGATGTTAGCGGCTTTGCGACGTTTTACATCTCGCAGAGGCCTAATTTCTGACCTGTATTCGGACTGTGGTCGAAATTTCGTAGGCTGTAACAATTATTTGAAAGAGCTATACAACTTTTTGAAAAATGACTCTGTTCAAGCTGCTTTGAACTCTCAAACCTTACAACAGGGCATTAATTGGCATTTTCAGCCACCCTACGCACCCCATTTTGGTGGCCTACATGAGGCGTGGGTAGGTGGTTTTAAGAGACATCTCCATCGTGTGGTAGGAAATCGTGTGCAGACCTACGATGAGATGCATACCGTATTGTGTCAAATAGAGGCCGTGATCAACTCGCGGCCCCTTTGTGTGTTGAGCGCGGACGCGTCCGATCCGCTCCCCCTCACCCCCGCGCATTTTCTGGTAGGTGGCCCTCTGACGGCCATGCCAGACGTCCCCCTGACTGAATCGAATCCAGGGAGGCTTCTTCGTTGGCAATGGGTACAACAGTGCGTTCAACACTTTTGGAAGCGATGGAGTCGAGAGTATTTACACGAAATCCAACAGCGTAGCAAGTGGTATGGTGATCGCGGCTCACCTATTCGTGTAGGTGACATTGTAGTTGTTTGCGATGACAATCTTCCTCCACTCCAGTGGAAGTTAGCTCGTGTGCATGCTCTCCACCCAGGTCAAGTAGATAACAAAGTGCGAGTTGTTACCTTGCAATCGGGCAAGAATTATTTCAAACGCGCAGTTGTTAAAGTTTGTAAACTTCCCGTAGAATAGTTACTATTACATTTAGTTAGTTAGTTAGCATTTACTTCTTATGTAATTACCACCCCTTTGTTTCCTCAAATAATCATAAGAATTGGTATTAGTGTTAATCTTAGAGTTCCTAGTTTCAATATTGAATATAATTCGTTAAAAGAACCTTATTCTTTTAAGGTGAGCGGCATGTTTCGTACCGAAACAGATTCCTAGCATTTTTCGTAGTTTGTCACGTGACCATACATTGAATTGCATTTTGTTTGTGTTATCTATGGAATTGCATTGGCTCCTACCGAGCGCGTCGTCGACCATCCTCTCGGGTCGACTAGACAAAAATTAGAGTGCATTGAGCTACGAACGCGCACACTTGTTGTTTTTTACTCGCGCCGCGCCGGCCTGCAGATTTCACTATCTGGGCCCCCTTTTGGAAGAGCGGCATAGACCAGTGTCGTGGGTCTTCGCGCGTGATGTGAAATACCTAGTACCTATGGACAGTCGGATTTTGGAGAACTTGTCTTGAACCATCGCGTCGTTCGCGACCCCTGAACCACCAGCCTGAGAAAGGCCCCTGGAGCTCCTACTGAAGCCGTCGCACTCCCGGATTCAGCCAGGTACGGAGCATAGTGCTCACCAAAAGCCTTTACAGTCATGATTTACACGCAGATGCATCGGTAGCTTAAATCAATTTAGTAATTTCAGAATAACGGTTCAAAACAATAGTACTTAACATTTTTATCGGAGACGTTCGGCGCTTTTAATAACACACTAATACAGCGATCGTATCGATTCCGGACGCAACCAGAAGTTACAATCTAAATAAAACACGTTCTACATTGTTATGAAGATGTGCTTCTTCATTAACCCGGTCTAATCATCGGCGGCCGAGTGCTTGTTGTTATTAATTTATAGAAAGTCATCGTTGGCCCATTAGGTGAGATAGTCATATAGATCAACGGCTGATACTATGTCTGACCAGCCACCGACTCCTAGCTTTGTATTCAGCTCGCTCTAATGATCACGTGCCGCTTGTTAGCGATGATCAATGGCCATTATTACCACCGATTGATTTTGTATCACCGATGCCGATTAGATTTATGACTTCCACGGATCCTGACTCCTGCAATAGCCGCAGATATTGAAGGATTCCAACAAAAACCGTGTGATTGACTGTAATTATTGTAGCTATGAAATATGGCCAATTAAAAAGCTTAACGGTGGGCGATGAAGCAAAATCGGAAGTCACTAGTTAAACGTCAATGAAGAGTTCTCCTACCGCTGTTTTATCTTTAGAATCTTCGTTATCTTTTTAAAGATCTATCGAATTAATAATCTAACACCTCATTAGTGTCCGTTGATACAACGAAATGCAAATTCGAGTGAGCATGTTCGAGCTTTCTCATTCTCATACATATACGTTGACCAATCAACATGTATTAATGGCCTGTTTTAGAATATATCCAATAAGTTTTGGGTGAAATAAAGACCGTTATTAGTTCGGTCGCTTTGTGTTAGTGGCGTGCCTGTCGTATATTTTACTAGTAGGCCTGGTTTTTCGTCCGATAAACTTTTTTATACTGACACAAACGTCTTAATTAGGGGCAAACCTTTTACGGTGTAAAATATTGCACCGCTTGCTTTCATGTTCTATTAACAAAGTCCAGATCAACTTTCACATTTTGATCAATAAAATGAACCTTATTTACAAATGTTATTACCTGTTTTGATAAAAATCATTGAAATATATAAACAACGATGAATTTTTACTATCTCTATACAAACTAAAAGATTTCGATATTATTAATGAATACTTTTAAAAAAAAATCAAACATTTCAACCATTCTCAATCTATGTGTTTTGATATGATAAAATGTAATTTATAATGCAAATAAAAATTAACGAGACCATTAACAAATCGATGAATGCTTCCAAATATGTACCAGACTTCATTATAATATGTCTGAGTTATTTGATTACTATCAAAAAATTAATATCTTTAACGCTTCTGAAGACCGTAGTCTTTACCATGGTACAAGACTATGGGATAATATGCCAAATAACACTAAAAATCTTATTATCTAATTCGAATTTGTAGGTACAAATTATATATATTATTAAGTTATCATTACCTTAATCATTTATATTTTATGCTCAATTTTAAAATGAAAAGATTTAAATCACAGTTATTTAAAACAATTTTAACACATTTCAAATTATTGTTATAATTGTTAATTGTATGTAATTATTGTTCTATTAGTATGCCTTTGTACTTTTTACTGTAGCTCTTAAAGTAATTTGGTTAATTAATTTAATTAAATGGGCACTTTGAAGTTTACAGACCTACAATTCTTTTACTATCCAATTTGATTTCAGTACTATTGAACTACCCATAGTGATGACACCTTGGTTTGCGTTACATTGAGTACTTAATTTAACTACTTTTGCTAATGTTATATTCCGGAAATGGTGTAAAATGAAGTTGCTTTTCATTAATAGTATTACGCCTATTACAAAAATGACACATTAAATCACATCTTTTTCTCCGAAGGGGGCAGAAATGTACCCATAAAATAGTCCCGTAGTAGGTAGGTAAGAATACCGACAGTTGAGTTTTCCGATACAATGTTGGCCTGCCCTGGGAATCGAATAATAATAATAATAATAATTTTAATTTATACTCTAACAGAACGGGTTACCCCAATTACACTGCTCGAGTCAATTCATATGGGTATCTAGGACCTCTTGATCAGCAGATGCGCTTGCGACAACTACAACAACGAGGAAGTCGATAAGAAAAATAAAAACATTCACAAGTTTCTTCATGTAAAATCTACATAATATGGATGCAAGCAAATTATTCCTAAAGTAATAACCAGAAAAATCGAAACTAAGAAAAAATTTCGTGTTAAAAATATAATATTTTGATTCATGGCAGCCCTAATCGTCACGAACTCAAATTCAAGTTGGCCCTTCTGATTTTATGACGCCAATCAAGCCATTAGGCCTATTAAAGACTATTATGTCTATTATTATATTATACCTACCAGAAGCATGTAGGAGCATTATCATGAATAGCAGTTCTGAGGAATATAATCAACTCTATATTAAGTAATATTCTGTAATATTATGAAGCCTATAACCAGCTATAACTTCTGATTGGATTCATTGACTGGACTGGAAAACGGGTTCAGATATTAAAATTAATTACAATGCTTAGATGTATGGTTTTATAATTTTTTTGTTTTGTTTGATATTTCTTACTTTATACTTTATACATAACTTCTTCCTTTTTAAATTAAATTTTTCACATGAAAAATCAGAAGCTTCAACTTTTCAGTGAGATAATTTTGTGATTAAAAAAACAACGAGTTGAATGCAAAAAAAATTCAAAAACCTTAAAGAAAATAGTTTATTCGGCAAGATAAATCTAAAATGTAAATCAGGTATGCTTTTTTCTTCATTAAGCATAACTTATGAACCATCAATAAATATTATTTCTTATATTATTATTCTTATATTGTGATTTATGATATATCTTTGATTTATTATTTTTAAAACATACATTTTTAAAATTTCACCAAGTGAAAATAGCATGGAGTATTCTTTATTAGGAAAATCATAGGTTGAAAAACCTGGTGCGAGAAACCGGCGTCACAAAGGGTGTAAGTTAAATTCACGTCACAAGTGGCGGGTTAAACACATACTTCAAGAGCATAAACATAGCAAATTACTTCTAGTAATGAGATGGCAAACAAGCGTCGGCATATGGCGAAGGTTGTCTTTTTATATATTTGTAAGGCTTCATAGTGTCGACATGTCTCGTGGCATGTCACTGTGGTACTTTTATTTTCATACTTTAGTGCCACCTGTTGTCATAATTGGTAACCGTTTTGTTCTTTGCTCCAATACATATTATAATAATAGTTCTATGATTGTTTTTTTTAAGTATTTTACCATGTCGAAACTAAGTTTTTTATCACTTGATACAAAAATCAATAAATAATCAAATGAAACATTTAATCATTTGAATATATTAGCACTAAAGAATTGCCCTAAGCTTCTTCCAGTACTCATTTATTTCTATAATTTTTTTTCGGGAGCTGAGGTTTACCTCAGCTCCCGAAATGTGATTATGTTAATATGTTATACTTGTTTACAAGTATAACATATTAACATAATCACACAAAACAAATTCAAATTAAATCTTATGTCAGAGGTCGCGCGTGAAACTAAAATAAGTATTTATAAAAAAATATACAAGACAAATCGACGAACTAAAAGAAAAAAAAAGTTTCGTTGATTCGTCCCAATAGAATGAACCTGTTGTAGGACGAAACGACAAAGGAGCCGTTTATGATAACTTATAAGTACTACTACCAGTGCCCGCTGTTTAACCCGCGTAGTCTTCGTTCCCGTGGATATATCGGGATAAAAAGGGTTTACTAATGAAACGCATAATATGTATTGTCATTATATACTGTGGCATAAGAACATTCAGCATAATGATCACTACGCATTATATTATTAGGCACAAATATTATATTGCCATAATCTTCTGTGTCATAAAAGCCTTATTAAATAAAATAATAAAAGTAACGCAACCTAATCTAACCAACTGATTCGGATTTCTTAATATATTTTTATGCCACATTGATTATTATACGAATTATTACCAATAATTCCCCTTAAAAATTTATGGGACACTCAATTATGCCTAAACATGTTAGACCAATTACTACTTATGCCAAACTTTCTATTATGCTACGAGGGGAGGTCAAAAAGTTCGCGGAATGGAGGGTTTAGAGAGGGAAGGGGGTAGTTATTTTTACCTGTCGCTACTTGTTGACTCAATACAATTATAAATACTAAGTTTCAGCCCAATCGGTTCATAAACCTTTGAGATATCGCTGGATAAACAAGTCAATCGGGTAGAAAATATCAACTATGGAGAAAATTGAGTATCGTGCTGTGATTAAGTTTCTCACTAAGCAAGGAAAAACGCCTCAGAACATTATGGAAGAAATGTCATCAGTTTACGGGGACTCCTGCCCTGTAAAAACAATGATTTACAAGTGGCATAGTCTTTTCAAGCAAGGCAGAGACTCAATTGAAGACGATCAGCGCTCAGGTCGGCCAATTGAAGCAACGTCCTCAGACATTGTTGAAAAAGTTGAAAAACTTGTTCTTGAAGATGCACGCCTAAAGAAGAAACAAATCGCAGAGATGACTGGAGTATATCATCTACGACCATTTTGAATATTCTCCATGACCATCTTGGCATGTCTAAGGTCAGTGCAAGATGGGTACTGAGAATGCTCACAGCGCTTCAAAAACAGCAGCGCGTCGAGTGTTCGCGCGAGTTTTTGGAGCTGTGTAGTGAAAACAGGGATGAATTTCTGAACCAAATTGTGACTGGAGATGAAACTTGGGTTCATCACTATGAACCTGAGTTGAAGCAGGAGTCAATGCAGTGGCACAAAAAAGGCGCAGCACCGCCCAAGAAGTTTAAGGTGTCACAATCGGCCGGAAAGATTATGGCTGCAGTTTTTTGGGATTCCAAGGGGATTTTATTAATCGATTATAAAGATAAAGGTGTCAATATCACGGGGAAGTGCTATGCTACACTACTGGAAAAATTAAAAGTAGCAATTAAAGAAAAGAGAAGGGGAAAATGGTCTCGAGGTGTGCTCCTTTTGCACGACAACGCACCCGTTCACAAGAGTCATGTTGCGATGGCTGCCTTACACAAGTGCGGCTTCGAAACTTTAAACCACCCTCTCTATAGTCCAGATTTGGCCCCTTGTGATTATTATTTATTCCCAAACATGAAAAAAGAGCTTCGTGGAAAGAAATTTACGGATGACGATGAAGTGAAGTCGGCAATATCTGCTTATTTTGAAGGCCTTGACGAATCATTTTTTTTCGAAGGTATAAACAAATTATTTGAAAGGTCTGAAAAGTGTATTAGGGTTAATGGAGAATATATTTAAAAGGAATAATAATTTCATGTTTAAATTCACCCCCCTTCCCTTTCATTCCGCGAACTTTTTGACCTCCCCTCGTACATTATTATTATGCCATACAATTTTATGCCAAAAAATATTATGCCAAACGGAGGAATCCTGACAAAAAGTACCATAAAGCGTGTTATTCCAGGGTCTAATCTAAACTATCTATTATACATACCAAATTTCAGCCCAATCGGTTTAGTATTATTCATCCATCCAACCTCACGAACTTCACATACTTCACATTCATAATATTATTAGGATAGGACTGTACAACATAATATGGCTAGTAGAGGCTGAATCCTTGCGATGACACTAACTTTCTGTATACAAACGCTTTGTATTATTAAGCTATATTACGACTTGTAAAATAGAGGATCGCTGCTAGTTCTATTTAAAAGTTATTAGTGCATTATTTATAAATTATAAATACACATTTATTTCAAGATTAAGTTTTAAACCAACTTTTACGGCCTAAGCCTATAAATTTAAATTTCACGGTGTTCTGCGCATTTTTATTTTTTAGTGATACAGTTTCGGCGTGGATCAAAGCTGGCACCTGTAACCCCGCTCTGTTAAACAAATAAAAAAAAAACAATCGTTTATGTGTTACCATAAATATTAATAACGCATTTCTAAACCGTTAAACGCTGCTGTAGAGTGACCACAAATTTCAAATGTGTTAAAAACTAAGAGTGCCAATTTACGACAAAATAAATAGAATAGTGGTAGGTGAATTGGTTCTCAAGCGATTTTTTTAGCGTAAGTTCTACGCCATTATTCTGTATATAAATATTATTTACAATTTTTTCTAAAGGTCTGGTAATGTTTTGTAACAAATGAGTTAAAGTTGTCTCCATAAATAATGATTATCTTATCTTCTATGAGTTTTACATTTCTGCCTTATATAATATTATCTTTTCTATCACATAATTTTACTTACCATAGTAAATGCTTGGAGAAATTAAAATTGGTTATGGTTCTCTAGTTTACAAGTCCATTTTATTTTTCTATTATCGATCTCTCGTTTTCTTGTGTACCGACGTTGATAATATTTTGTTTAAAAAGCTCTCAAAATTCATGGTCTCCCTGCAGCCGTCCACATATTGGCGTCAATTTTGACTATGTTCTTTGCCAATTCAATTTTACAAGTCAAGGGTGTTCCAGCCTCACCCACAAAATTAATCAACCCGCCTATTTTTGAGACCCTGTTTATTATAATTAAGATTGTGCCCTTTCATCCCTTTATCTTATACCGCTGATTAAGATTTTATTCATAGATGTTCGTTTTTTAGCAAAACTAATATTATGTTGGGTTTTCATTCCTCTCTACAAATATTGGCCAAAAGTTATCATGATTAATATGACTTTTAATTTAACCTGAACATTTTTAAAATATAAAATTTTAAAGAAACCTTTTATATTACTTTTGATATTTTGATTAATACTAGGGGCAGAGGGCAGAGTTATTCTTGATTTTGAGTGAAAAAAGATACTCTAAACTTCCAAATTCCAAATTAAGATAAAAGTTGATCAGATCGCGAATGTCCAATGGCGCTTGTCTATAAACAATGCTCGAACAACGCGCATTATAGGACAGCTGTCTCTGACCGCAACGGCAAAAAGTGTCCAGATACGATCAGGTCGAATTACATCCAGCCACGGGCCCGCGTCCTTCTCTACCAAAAAATTACGAAAAAAAACCCGCCGCCACAGAGTAAACAACTCACTGTTTATGAGGCACTCGTTGTTTTTGTTCTGAATTTATCCAGTATGATATTTGCTTTAACGCTTTGCAAACAGTTACCGAAGTACCCTGATGGATTAACGTACTTTGATTCGCCGACGATGTGCGGTCATTCGACATTGCATTGGCATAAATAAAATTATTGACGCGACATCAGAAGGTCTGTAATGGTGATATACAAAAGCTTGCCAATTTTAACGGTTTTTCATCAAGATATAGAAGATCTTGGTCCTCGTGGTATCGCAAAATAATAAGATTCTAATATCGCCACCGCATTCGACCCCCGAACAATGTGCGTTTCTCTACGGCTTTTAAACTTCAATAGGACGGTATTTAGATGGTATTTTTTCAATGAGGTACGTGCACTGTTCTCTTATTTGCCTTTTGTCATGTTGTGGGCGCGACAAAGCCACAAACATACCCTGCTGAGCGGCCGACAGATTTTTTGCAGAAATTTCGTATTTTATTTCGTTTTATTGAAAATTCGCTCAAGAAATAGTAGGTACGGTGTATAAGAAAAAAGTTTAATAGAAGATGCACATGATATATCGTTTGGTAGGTAGATTCCTTTTATTCTGAGGATAGCTTTGTGGTATTTTCGGTTGGTGCAGTGGTCAATTTTAAAACCAACCAAGATTAGGGATAACCGTCGCCTTTGATCGAATCGTATGTATATCTGTTTATATAATAGATCCATAACATTAATAAATATGAAAATATTTCTGATAAATCACAATAAAAAATAATGACTATTATTAATACATAATATTGATTACAGATTCCTCTTTGGCATACAATATTAAACTGTACTTGTATAATAATAAACAGCTAATGAAACTGATTTGGAGCCGATATTCCCTACATTAGTAAATAACTTAATGACCAACTCTTGTTATGCTGAATGAGGCTATACTTATATAGCGGTCTGCAAATACCTAAGAAGTTATTTCATTGAAGGCTGCTGAGTGTAGAGGCAGTCAGCAAGGCAGGGGTGTGCAGTGCGCGCAAAACCAGCCGGAACACGTGCAAGTTCGCACAATGCCAGTTTGCATTTCCGCCCGCCGCCGCGCCGTGCACTTCCTCTAAGTTTTACTTTTATTGGACGCTGGAATACAGGGCTTTTATTGCGCTCTCATTGTTCCCAGGACATTCAACGCATCGTAGGTTTCGATTTCGTTAATGATATCGAAAATTTAATCGCGGTAGAAATCGAAAGGAAACCACACAAAAGCCAACACAGCTTTTATTTCCCAGTTGGTTTTAGTTCCGTTAAGATTCTCTGGAACATTCCAAAGTTACCGTAAATGCGTCTCGGATTAATCTCTCAAACCACTCCACATCAAAGATAAGCCTCTCGAGCCACCTATAGTGTTTCTGCAAAATTTATTTGCACTCTCGGGTTCTAAAACAAAAACTAATGCATTTATTTTTGGAAAGACAATGCAGCAAAAAGTGTCGAAAGTAAGTAGATCAGATAGTACAAAGGTGTGTTTGGAAGAGAGATAAGTTGTTTTTGCAAATAGACTACGCGACGGTTACATTCTAATATAGCTCAAAGTTATGTGAACATAGAGTTTAAATTCTCGAAAAGGTTCTCGGTTCTTCCAAAATACTGGCCACATACTGTGGTCAGTCTGATTATTTTTATCTGTACTGTATCTTTAAATGGTGTCAAAACTTATGTCCGGAGCTCTGCGTGATACAGGAAGGTGTGATTCTAGGAGGTAACCGACCACACATAGTGATGTCTCATTTACTCTTAGTCATACGGGTGGATATGACAAATTGAGACGTTTAGCAGACGCAGGAGGTCCAATTGTTAGAAGTAATAAGATTTGCGGAACAGATACAAATTGTTCTCTATCTTGACCAATTTCGGGTGATAGATTTCGTGTCAATAGATTCGTGATCGGAAGTAATTTTTAGGATCGTGGGTGTCCTGAAAATTGTGGTTTGCAAGTCGTCTAATGATTGATGTGGTTTGGGAAGGTGTCATTGATTATTGTGACGATGAGCCGAAATATTTTATATCCAGTGTTTTTATTCTAAATGTCATCCTAAATCGACATGACGTCAGGGTATGTTTTAGATTGAAATTATTAGGTGTAACTATAACAAGAATAAAATGCGAGTGTATTATATCATAATATAAGGAGCGATCTCGTGTTGAATCGATTAGGTTAATGTTTTTGGTATGTAGGCTACCTTATTTAACCCATTCTATAAACTAATATCCTGATATTTTTATAGAAGCTTAACTATGACCCAGTCATTTTAAGTTCTCTTATAAACTTTCGGATGCTTAGTGAACCTCTAAGAATCCCAATTTTACTTGCGTGATTGGACTTTTACTACAAAAAAAAACGAGTTTATAAAAGAAAATAAAATTATAGGGATAAAGTTTATTTCATCTTCAAAATATCAGAATAGGTTCAGGCATCAAATAGATTTTCTATGTTCGGAGGAAACAAGGGAAAAAACATCGATTTGGTAAACTTTCCCTAGGATTATGTCAAGTTGCTAAAAGGTAGGCTTTCCTGTTTTGTTCAAGGTTCTTTCCAACATTAAACCGTGGAGTTTATCTAACAATTGCGGTTAAAAATTTTGTTTTACTAATAAAATACAGAATTGGTACCATAAAAGTAGCTAGTCGATTAAATTAAATTAAATCTATTATGAGTCATGAAGAAGTTTTCATATAGAAATTGATAAATGTTTTAGAGCGTTATCTCATTGAACGGATGTGGTATATAAATATTAGATACGGATCTACTCAATCTTTTTAATTGAAATGAGAAGATGGAATTTCTTGCTGTGATGAGTGATTGCTAAGTAATATTATTACAAAATCGAACTAAAAACTACTGCATTCACACATACAAGGTGTAAGAAATGGTTTAGTAATAAATAAAGGGCATCTACTTATTAAACTGAACCACATTCAAATGAAATTAGCA
Source organism: Hemistola chrysoprasaria (assembly GCA_947063395.1). NCBI lineage: Eukaryota > Metazoa > Arthropoda > Insecta > Lepidoptera > Geometridae > Hemistola > Hemistola chrysoprasaria. The sequence goes on from OX346715.1 coordinate 5,331,146, forward strand.
AAAAAAAATTGATCATCTGATCGGTTATGTATGGGAAGTCGACTATCGTTTTTTTTATGAATTTTAAAATTATTTCTATTAAAAATGAAGAAATCATATCCCTTCTATCAGCGTCATTGGTTTCCCAAAGTTTGAATGGGTAATGATGTCGTCCCAACCATCTTAACGTATTTAATAGGTATAGTTTTTAAATGTGGACATTTTTAATAGGTATATCAGAAAACGTTGACTTGTTATGAACACAATTATAATTATGACTCAAGTCGGCCAAGAAGTCCAGGGCTTGGATAATAAGACTTAATAGTATAGATTTACATCTTCTTGCATTCAGTAACTATTTGCCCGAGGATAAGTTTCACCGTGTCGCCTCAACATCAATGGACATCGCGTGAAATGCTTGTAAAATCTACCATGAGCCAAGTTGCTCCTGGATCAACCACCGCCATTAACAACAACTGCACTTGTTTCAATTTGAAATGAATCTTATGTCCTATAATTTAAAGAATTTTTGAGTGTATTTTTAAGTTGGTAAGTACGTAATGCGTGTAATCAGCTCCTGATTGGGTTGAATTAATCTCTGGCGCATGCGTGACCATTCGCCTCGATGATGCACCATCGGAGTTGTCCAAAGCACTGAGCTGAATTAAAAGTAATGATGCAATTAAGACTCATATTGCTCGTTACTCGTTGCGTGAAATAATAATCCCAAATTTATGTTTTGATTCCGTTTATGAATTGAATAATTGGTGTATCTCATTTTATCGTTTGATTTATTGGCCAGTTTAAATGTAAATAAAGTTATTCTCATGAATTTTTAATAAATCGAACAAGTTATATGTTGCTTGAAAATGGAAATATTATATTTATCTGATAGTGGTTAGTCAACAGCTTAAAGTACGAAAAATACCAGGATCTAAGATACCTTAACCCCTTTTGTGGGGCTGTCAAATCAATGGCGCACCTTTTGCAATGTCCTAACTGTCCCACAGCAGGTACGATGAAGGACAAACTCAAACTCAATCGTTCGAAAAGATACCTCTACAAGAAGAACGTACAAGAAATTTTGGCCCCCAAACAACCAAAAACGCTGTAGATTTAACAAAATACTGGACCATGTATTTTTTATAAATAAAGAACATTATAGCTATTTTGACTCGAAATTAAGAAAAAAAAGAACATAATATCACGTCTTTTTCCCCGAAAGGTTAGGCAGAGGTGTACGGTGGTCCCCCGTTCCTATTTTTTTGTCCCATCTAATTGAAAGCGAGCCTATTACTACCAATTGAGCACAAATCCAGACTCCTGACTGTTATTTAGAAAATTCCTATTGGTAAAATGTACATAAATCAGTTTAGTAGCTTTATCGTGACGAGGTAGCACACTTTCACAAATTAATATAAACTTTCGCACTATATTATTATAAGTGGGAAGGTGGGTCATTTTATTGATTTGAACATAGATTTTCCCCAAATCTCTCACCGACTTCCTGACTCGAACAATTTTACCAATCCTTTCTCTTGGCGATTGGTTCCATGTCACACCATTAATTCTTGATTGTCTCATTCGTGATGCGACCACTTCCCATTAGCTACTGCTTCTGAATGCTGCGCTATGGATTGCCATATATCAATTAGGGTTGTCAACTTTTATTCTATAATAATTTCTTCTCTGGACAAATAAAATTAATTAACATAATACTAAGGTATCTATAGGTTATTGTAAAAATTTTAACCTTCCTGCTCAATTATAAGGCAAGCTCTGAAAAAAATATTTTTATGCAGGATTGAATTGATGAAATATTCAATTTTAGTTCATTAAAAAGTAATATGAATAATTTTTTAAGTGTTAGCTTTAATCTCTGATGTAGACAGCCCTATTTTCTAAATTGTTCTTTATTTTCATGAGAGAATTCTCTACAGTCTGCCTCCTAACCGCGACTGTTGCTTTAACGACAATTATAATCATTAAGATCGGTTACGGTCAATTTCTTTATTAAGATGTCCAAGTCACAAGTCGTCAGCTACGTTATTTTCTCGAGACCACCGCCACATTCATTTTAAATACTCGTATTTATTTAAATTAGAATTTAAGAAAAATAATTATTGAATACTCACTGTATTGCTGTACACTTACCATATTTTAGATGGCTCGGTTATGTCAAACGATTATATAAGATATCTCGGGGGCAAACGATAGGTCATATCGGATGCTTTGTAGGTTTCTTGATGATTTGAAACTCAGACGTTTGGGCTATGGCTTGGATTATGACCACACATCACTGTGCTAGCCGCCATCGCCTATAAGCTAATCCGCACATAATCGATACGTGGAAGTCGCACACTGTGCAATTTCCTCGTTCTTCTCTGCCGCATATGTGCAAAATGTGGACTGGTTTACTTGCTGAGGTTTTTCCGTGGAGCTACAAAATGAGGCTTTTTAAATCGTCCACTGCTGAACATAAATCTCCCCCATAGAACTTCATAAACTATTCATATGGGGGGATTTTGCCGTAATCATCACGCTTGTGCGGCTTGGTGATCGCAGTAGTTGGAATTCTTGGTGACAGAGAGCGCTGCTGTCCGCTCTCCGAATATGTCCCTCTGCCGGGTCACACGGCTCCCACGAGATGAGAAAGGGGTGGTCTTATTACATATATTTATAGCCGGGAACCACAGGCTCCTTCGTCGTTTCGTCCCTCAACGGGTTCGACCCATCAAAGCTACTACTTACATACTAAGCAATAAGTATTTTTTACGAGTAACCATATCTAATTCTATATTATTTCAAAACACTACAATGTTAATAAATGCGACGAATAAATATAGGTTTCAAGCATTCGTGTCTGAAATGGACCTTTCACAATGCATAAGTAGGCTCTACCGCATACAGAATTGATGTTCAATACCCAGTAGCAGCACATCAATCAATGGCCTGCAATACCTCAATACCGGAACCACGAAACAATTTGTTCTTAACCCTTAATTACTGATGCTTTATGCATCCAACACTTCGCTGAGGTGGTCTCTTTTATTACTTTTATTCACAGACTATCAAACACTTGACCTAAAACAAAGTTTCCTTTAGGGCGAAAAGGTGGCACTGCAATTGCACTGCGATCAGTGCTATTGGTCTACAAGATTAGCTAATAGTTTTTGACTGTAACTGGGCATTCAGAAGCCCGTGCAAACAGCGGATTTCGAGATTTACTATTCATATTTTAACAACCAATCACAGAAGTCCCTGTTACCTCATCCCGTGACTGCGATGGTGATTCTTATTTTTTTAGAAAAATTACCCTCATTAGCTTTCATTAGGATTATTATTCCACGGTTTAATAGACCATCGGAATTTCAAACCTGATTTACCTTTGATCATGAACGTCGCGGTTCAGTAGTGACAGCTCGTGCCTTACCTTGGTTAGTGGAATAGAAAATTGATGCGGTTATCCTTTGAGGCGATGACCTGTCTATATTTGAATGTCATTGACACTGCGTTATATGGATTATGAATGCGGTCGGAAATACCAAAAATGAGGTGCTGAAGCGTTAAATTGGCTCAAGATCTTTGTCTTGTTCACGGATACAATACCTAAAATATAATATATAAAATCAAAATAAAAAGTAATTCTTTTAATCATAACTATATCCTAGAATCTAGAGATAATACAGAACTAAACATTGTTTGTAGCGGTTATGATCTGTTAATAATTTCATTATATCTTGTAAATAAATAAATACTATAAATTATAAATTGGAATGTTTATGTATGCGTATGTTTGTTATCTCTTTAAGCATCAAAGTTCTGAAGCAATTAAACTGAAATTTGGTATGTAAATAGCTTAGACTCTAGAATAACACAAAGGGTACTTCCAGCGGCTGAGAACGCGGGACACAGTAAGTCGAATATAAAAATATCAGCCGTGTCATCCCATCCAAAGATAATAAAGTTGATGAATTAAAAAAACATGTCGTTAAATATTATTAAGCTTTATGGGAACCTCGATCCAGATAACGTTTATCTCAGAAGAGAAAGATATATGAAACTGGATTTGAATTAGTATATCCTGTTATCTCTTCACTTTGTTAAATGTAGCTTCTTTATCGTGGAGATCCAAAAAGCATCTTTAATGAATGCCACTGATTACCGAAGTGACGAGGCGCTACCTTTTAGAAATAGCTATTAACAAATTGCTTTCGGACAGTTATTTTTGTAATGTTACTTGTTTGTGAATGAGTCTATCTGTGGCGATCAATTTATCGGCTCGTTAGCCACTGATAAATGCTATTCGATTGCTCAATGATTATAAAGCGGTTAATCAAGATGAGAGCTCATATTAATATTACTGTGAGAATGTCTCTTATATTTTTACTACACCACGGCAACGTAGAAAAGGAAGGGTTGTGATTGTAGCTCAGTAAAAGAATATTATTAATTCCATGTTCGAGGTAATTGTATCTATAAACCTAAGCTTTTAAAATGTTTGTCTTATTTTGATTAGTTGATTTCTTATTACTAGCAAAGTAAACTAATTAAAATTTTCGTATCAAACTGTATAATAGGCTTTATGCTGGAATTAGCAATTTCAATTCTCGAGCTAGGCTTTTGCCTGGTTTTGGGCCAAGATACCCTCTGTGGAACTCGTCCCTGATTATTATCTGTGAGTTTTATTTCGTGTAGATATCATGGTAAGATTGCGTGATTGCGGAAAAGCTGCAAAGATTACTTGATATCTGACGAGCCTTATAATCGAGTTTCATCGAGAGCACCACACTATGGGCGGTGCCGAGAATAATGAGTAGCTTCCACTACTAACACGTTAGCGTTTTAATACGCTTTAAGTACCGTAGCGGCTTGGACTGCAATGAACTAAATGATAGACTGCCGGTGAATTTCGGATCGCACACATTTATTGATAACCGTGAAAGAGGAAATTGGATACATACGTACATTTAATGCTTTTAATTTGACGGAAAAACGGCGAATAAGTGCAAACGCATGAGTGGATTAGTTACCTCTTGATTTTGTAATTAAATTCATATATAATATATATATATATATATATATACATAAGTTAATATATATACATAAGAAAAAAAGAGAACCATAGAGGTTCTCTTTTTTTACTTTATTTTTTTACTATATATTTCATAGAGCGGTGATGAAGTTTGAAAGAAAAGAATGCTCATTTAACCCTTAATTTGCCCAGACTACTTTTACGGGAGTTTAGATGAATACTATAGATTTTAGGGATGCTAGGTAAGCAAGAAGGACGGGAAAAATGGTAAAAAAAATCCCTTATCAATAGTTTTCATGATAAGGCACGGGAAGTATGCTGGACTTTTCTAAACATCCAATGAATTGACTGTTTGTTGTGCGTGCACTATAATGGACGGTTTCTTAAGTTGTAGAAATATCATTTTTTGGATATTATTGCGTAAAAATAACTTAGATAAAGGGTTTTCATATTATTTCTTGCTCTTTATAAATAAAAAGTGTATTTATATACTGCGCGGCACTGCACTGCGCCTGTAACCCTGAGATATTAGTTGTTAATACTCGTCATGCCCAGTAATTTCGCGGGTAACATTGCCCTTCAGACCGGAACATAGTGTTTTAGTATTTTAGTATTTTGTATTGTATTGAATTGAAATAAATATTTTGCATAAAATACAATATGCGTACAGGTATTCGATCCTCAGTCCATATCAATTTAGGCACCAGTTTAAAATCATCGTTTGTATGTCTCACAATTTTATTTCTCAAGTTTATAGATAGATAAATAAACACTTTATTGATACACCACAACCTTTAAACTAATAAGCATTTATAATAACTAGTGTAAAAATATGCGGTCTTATCGCTAAGAGCGATCTCTTTCGGACAACCTTTCATGTCAAAGTCAAAGTCATAAGGATTTATTCAAATAGGTCACAATCTGACACTTTTGTACGTTAATGAAAATAAACAGTAATGAGTCTACCGTGCGTTCGGAAAGATACCTTTACAAGAAGAACGCACAAGAAACTTGTAGGGCTTAATTTTTTCAACTGATTGTTTTACAATATTTGGTTTGGTTACATTCGTTTGTTTGGAAGGTGCCGCGTGGTGGCTATGCGGAAGTTCCCAGGCATCTTTGTCCTCTCTGTAGTGATTTACATCATATTAAGCCTTCTTTAGTAAAGTAGATTTTATATAGGTTTTGAATTTACCCTCTGAGAGCCCCGTTATCTCTTTTGGGATTTTATTATAGAAACGTACACTAATTCGTAAGAATTATTTTTTATTTGTTTTAGTTAATCTAAAGCTAGGTATAGCTATTTTGTCTTTATTCCTAGTTTTAAAATTGGATTGGATCTCATGGAGGAGCGAACCGTAATACACATTTTTTGTTTTTATAGCTTGCTAGAAACAATACCTAATTGTAATAGTCATCTAATTCTGCATATAGACGAGTGCCGCGGCTGATGGCCGATAGCTGTCGGGTTACGGTGACAGTCAGACCACCGGAGACGAATGTTTTTTGAACGGTTCGTTAAAGGAGACTGGATGACATGTTACCAGTTATATGGCCGTAAGGATTTTCCCATAGTAATTGTGGAGTACCTAAGGGCGGTTTTACTCTAAATTCCGTGGATTGGCTAAAGTTTTTGCAGTTAAATTCAAAAGGTGTAAAAAATTAATCATCTATTTGTAAGATAGCATATCATGAGACCTTATTGACCGCGATTTTTTTATATTTTTTGTGTAGAATGAAAAGAAAAGACTACGTACAGAATTTCAGTTTTAAGGGCCGTGGTTTAGATTTGGGCGTTGCCGAGTGAATGCGTCAATCAGAGCTATAAAATTTATATTTGTTTACAATTTTATTTTTTATATTTTTATATTAAACGAGTAATGTAATAATATAGGTATTTACTAGTAGACTACCTTCTTTGTGTATTATCTGAACAGGACCTAGTAGCTTTGTCCTTATTTAAAAAAATAGTTTTCAGGATTTTTTTTTTAATATTCATCAAAGTGTTTCAGATTTATTTCAGGATACTTTTCACCATAATATTTTATTAAGAGGTAAATAATAACTTGAAACTGCTCCATTTATTAATGCAAATAAAAAGACATCTGTTTAATGTTTAATTCAGTTGATCATTGAAGTCAATCGTAATCTAAATCACATTATCGTAGGTCAGCTTTGTTGACCGACTATAAGGAAATAGTTCGTTCGCTTATATTAGGGTGTCACTATTGAGGTAATTACTATAAACTATTATAGTTTGCGCATATTATATATTTACATAATTATTTATCATCATCATCATCAGCCTTTGTTTGTCCACTGCTGGACATAGGCCTCTCCTAATTTGCGCCACTGAGCCCGGTCCTAAGCTCTACTCATCCAGTATCCATCCAGACTATCCTTCGCAGGTCGTCACCTGGTAGCAGGACGTCCTACGCTACGATTGCCTACTCGCGGTCTCCACTCCAGAACACGTCTACCCCAGCGGTTATCAGTTCTGCGCACAATGTGACCAGCCCACTGCCACACTTGCTTATTCTTAAAGCTATGTCGGTAACTCTGGTTCATATAATTATTGCAATGTACAAAAATTATTAATATTACCTGATAGGTCTGCATCATATTTTTTGTATGATTTTATAATTTTTTTCAACATTTTCTTTTGTTTACCTTGCATAATATTTTAAATCACAACTTTTTTCTAAAGGTGTAGGCAGATTATTTAATGAAAGCTGTGTGCCTGATTCTGTGCCCGGTAGATAACAATACACTCGCTCCCTCTTACATGGGACTTAAAATCATAACTGCCGAAGTGTGTTACTACAGCGGAGTAGGTATATCTCTGCTTACTCCTTTGAGTAAAAGGTGTGATGTTAAACTATTAATAAAATATGTAGGTGACCCATTCCATAACGTATGGAGTATAATTTCTTCAATTTACTGATAAGTTAATATTTACTGTCACTCAACACCTGGACGGTTCATCGCACTGACAGTTTCAATCGTAATCAGGTTCCAATTCATCTTCAAGTCAGCGTGCACCAAATTTGGTCAACGTAAATACATAATCGATGCTCCAAAATATATGACACATTTTGTAAAATACTTCATTGAATTTTATTTGTTTTCAATGAAAATTTGCAAAGGAAAAACTTGGCGGAGCTTTTTTTGGTTCATCTACGCTTGCACGCCTTTTTATTGTGAAAAATAAACAGAAACATAAAAAGATCGTTGATTAAAGATAATGGAAATTATATTACAACTTCTGTACTTACCTCACAGTTAAACCCCCTGAAAATTATTATTTTCCTATTTCTGAATCCTAACTTATTTTATACCAAATAATTATAAGCCAAATTAGTTCAGACGGGAAACTTTAATATCCACATTTGCATTCATTTTTTCATTTTAATACCACAAAAATGCTACATTTCTATATAAACTATTATTATTTATTTAGTTAAAGCGTGGGACTAAAATATATTATAATCACAACACAATATGCAAAGTATTGAAGCTTTCACATGGCACGGTTCCAGACAATACACACCGACCTAGTAAAGAAATAAAACATTAAATATTATTGATGATTATCCCTTAATTTGTGTAATCTAGTGCATTCAGTAAAAAGAGGAGCACCCTGTACGCAATACAATGTACAATAAATGCTTGTCCGCCGAGTCGATACATCACCAATGGCGTAGGCTTTTTGTGGCGAACCTTCTCGACGATTTTATGTAGTTTAATTCGATGCTAGTGGCGGTATCGACTATCGACTCTAATTATTTGAATAGTGCGACTCGAACCTCTTTGACTAAAGCCGGTAGGTTGTTTGAGAAAGGTGTAGAGACGATATGAGGCGAAATGTTATTTTTATCATAGCTAGTAGTTGTAAGAAGACAGAAATATTGTAAACAAAGGTATCACAGAATTGCTAAAAATAGTCACAAATTACTTATATTGATGGTAGAATATAATTTTATAATTATGTACTTCCAACTCCTAGGGCCTAGGGTTTGCAGTAGGTACCTATAAATTACTTATAAAAGTCCGATCCATATATTATGGTTAAGTCACAATAACAGAAATAGTCATTAATTTGCGACGTTCTCTTTTGCTATATTTTATATGTATATAAAATATTTTCAAAGTCATAAGCCTCTCTCTAGTTTTGAGTAATTTATAAAATGATTGCATACTTTTTTATTTCGCCATTGACGGCACTTGTGAAATTATCACGTTTGTGCCGAGACTAGACAAATTTATAAAATTGCGTTTATTATAAAGTGCTGTAATAATTTACTTTGACAAGAACCTTGAATTTCTCATACTTTATAAATTATTGAGCTATATTATTCAATATTTCACGCACCTACTTTTATTAAAATTTGTAACAATAGGTAGACCTACAAGTAACCACTCTTTTTTATTCTATGACACAGAAAATAATAAATAACTCGGACAGAGCTATTTTTTCAGACAACTAAGCAGCATTTGTTTTTTAAATAATGATAAAAACGTATTTCATCAAAAATAAATTCTGTTTATTAATGATATAACTTTATATAATAAAATATTTATAATGATTGAATTTATGAACTTTTACATCCATGCTCAATCTGGTGGCATAACATAATATAGAGAACAGTTATTCTATGTACCTATATGTTCAACAGTCAAGTCGATGTAAAGATTCCGTGAGAATGATAACTAGATTATCTCGCCCATTTCTACCTGCTATCTTTAACTACTCCACCAAGAATTTAAACAATTTCATAAAGAATTTTGACCCAAAATGAAATTCATCTAAGATCTCTAATTTTACTGCTAGCGCCCTTTGGTGACACATATAACGGAATTTTAGAAAAAATACCTGTTACGGCGATCCAATTCATTAGAAGCTATTAAGGAGGTTTATAACGAACCTTAAGTTTATATTACGGCCGCGCCGACTGATTAATTAAATAGTCAATGAATGGGACATTATCTAGATACGTTACTTCTCGTAAGCTTTGTTTGGAATCCGTATTTTTACTCTTTAGTATTGTAATTTAGAACTGACTAAAGTTTATTGCGTGAGATCGAATAAACTATGGTCGACTTTTAAAAATAGTATTTTCTGACCGAAGAGGAAGTTTTAAGATAACGGAACTCCTTTTGCATATCCTCTGAAAAAATGTGTCTGGCCGCAAAGAAAAAGCACTTGTTTTTATCAAAACACGAGTTTTTTTTTTCCTTTTGGGGACTTTGGCGGCCAGCACTTGAATCCCATATTCAAAAATAGCACGCCACATGCTCGAGGGATTTGGGTCACACGCTCATTGGCAGAAACGTTACACTCAGCGCCAAGGACACCAGCCGGCAGCCCTTGGGCCACTTGCAACTGCGTTTTTATGGGAAATGTACTTTGACGTATGGATGGAACGTGCTTCCCATTTTTTCATTAAAATGAAGATGTTTATTAGGAATTATTATGTAAGAAAAAGTGCAAATTCCAGAGTTTTTATTGTTTAAATTCTAATTCAATGTTATATTTAAATCGGTCTTAAAAATATTTTCGGAAGTGATTGAATCTAATGACTACGGAATGGATCAACCTTGAGTTCGGAAAGACACCTTACAAGAAAACTCACAAGAAACTTGTAGGTAAGGTTTAATTTTTCTTTTGCTAGATTCTTGGTTGCATTCGTTTGTTTGGAAAGTGCCGTTGGGTGGCTATGCAGAAGTTTTCCAGGCATCATTGTCTTGTTGTATTAGTTGACTGTAATTGGTTGACGTTGACACGAGTAAAATAATATACTACGATGACAATAATAATACGCAGCTTATTTGTAATTTTTCAGAATTCAAATCGATCAGTTCAAGAATCGCAAAGCATATAAAAATAACGGATAGAGTAATTATTGGAATACTAAACAAGTGATTTTACAGGTAACGGGTAACAGATTACAATTTTGGGGTAATCGGTTCTGCGCAAGTGGCCACCGCGCAGCTGTTGCGCCTGCGACGCGGTACGCGCGACCGACGCGTGCCCCGTAAACGCACGAGCGATGCCGAAGTCGTACGAGACTGAAATAGAAAAGCAAAGCCTATCCTGCTAAGCTTACAAAATATGCATGAAAATTAAGAAGTAAAAAGTGTAGGTATTCTATGTAGGTAAGACAATGTCTCGTTAACTAGTTACTTAGGTCGATAAATCGGCAGTTTCGTTAGAGCGAGTTGGGGGGCAGCTCGACCGCAATTAACTCGACCGCGCGGTCGACTCGCCATCTTTAATATTTTTATTATTCTGAGGGGGCTGACTAGACCGCTCATACAAAGTACAGTAGGTTGAAAAAGTGGTGTCAATGAAAATAATCTGCCTATTTGGCTGACCTTGATTTTACTGCAGCAGGTATCAAAAATGTTCAATTAGTAAGTGCTACTACACTGCTATAAATAGAATAAATAACTATTGTGAATCGCATCTCTGGGCCCTAAGATACAAGCTCTTACCTAGTTTTGGGATCCACTGAAAATATACCTATTTATTAATATATATTTATACGCAAAATTTTACGGATGTTTTCGGGTGTTTGTATAATTATTAGCATAAGTATTTTTGTGAAATAAACAATTTTTTTATTATTATTATTTATTTATTAATTTTCATTTCATTGGTTTTTATTTTAATAAATAATTTTGTAACATACCTAGTAAGAAGGTACCCAGGACTTCAGAAATTTGCAAGAGGTCTATGATAATTTCGATATTACAAAGCATATCAGCAATCAGCAAAGAGCATACGAAACAAATAGGAAAAAACCAGTATACCTAAGACGGACAAGATAATGAGGAGCAGGTTCCAAGCAAACGGATGCGTCCAAGCACGATAACCGACAATTAAAACTAAAGGGGATTATCTAGATGACCGAATGATTCGCTCATCAATGTTACTTGTTGGAAGATCCAGTTTTGGCTCTCTGTGTTATATTTTGTCGGGAATGAGTAAAATCATATAAAGAGGACTTTATACAATTAGATATGATCCTATCCTACTAAAATTATAAATGCGAATGTTTGTGAGGATAGATGGATGGATGAATGTTTGTTACTCTTTCACGCTAAAACTACTGAAGCCATTGGGATGAAATTCGGTGTATAGATAGTTTAGACCCTGGAATAACATAAAAAGTACTCTTTATTCCGATATTCCCATGGGAACAAAGACTATGCGGGTGAAACCGCGGGGTAGAGCTAGTATATTATAAATGCGAAAGTTTGTGAGGATTAATGGATGGATGTATGTTTGTTACTCTTACACGCCAAAACTACTGAACCAATTGGGCTGACATTTGGTATGTATAAAGTTCATAGATTAGACAATGATTAGAGATATATTGGAATAACACTTAGGGTACTTTTTATATCGATATTTCCACGTGAACAATGACTACGCAGGTGAAACCCCGGGGCACAACAAATATAAATAAATTATGATATGAACACATAATTTTACTTCGTAGATATTAGGATATAGGTTTATCGAATGGCTTATTATATGTGTTATTAGAATCGGAGAAAATAGGGAAATTATACGAAACAGCGATTTGGTAAAGTCATAGAATTGTTAGGACTGCCTCTGTGGCGTAGAGGGCGCATGCTCGACTGCCAATCAAGAGGTCCTGGGTTCGATCCCCAGGTCAGGCAGTGTTAAATATAGGATTTTTCCATTAGGAATTATCTCAATAACTGCCTGGAGTCTGGAACTGTGCCCGGTAGATGGCAATAGGCTCGCCCCCTATTACATGGGACCAATAACATACTGGTGAAATGTGGGTGTATCTACTATGGGACTGAGTCCTGGGTACACCTCTGCCTTTTATTCTCTCTCTATTTTTTATTTTTTAAATAGAATTGTTCCAAATTCCTAAGGGGTAGAAAAATGCTCTTTAGTGTCAAAATAGACTGACATGTCGGCCCTATTTTTAAAGTGTTCTATAGCATAGTGTATTAAGTTAGGGTAGATAGTATAGGTAGCTGTAGAATTGTTGTCTTTTTCAATAAAGGCACTCTGCACTGAGTGTTATAATTAAGGGGAATAATATTAAATTATATTTAAAATAAATAAATTGTAAGTTTTCACAGAGCCACAAATAATTTGAGAGTAGCTACAATAATACAGGTGTAATAATATTATGAACTTTTCGACTACTCATTTTGTACAAAAAAACAACAATTAATGAACCAACGGAAATATCCACCCATAATGTCCTTACTTCCTTTTCTTTTTTCATATCAAAAATTAATATTGCACCTTGATTTCGGTAGGCGGGGATGGAACGTGATACAGTTGCATTACCGATTGTCTTTTTCAAATGAAATGTATGGTTAGGCCCCCCATTTCGTATTTCGCGAAGGTATGCCATTTTCTTTGCAAAAATGTAACGTGAGCTGAGACACGTGTTGGAAACCTTTTATTTTGGTTTTGCGAGGTTCTGTTTTTATTTTACATTTTATTATTATACTTAGGTACCTACTATACTTGGTTAGTTGCATATTGGTTCAAAGAAAAAAGAGTAATTCAACATAGTAGATACTTATTACAGGAAACGATAATTTTCGGTTAATAAGTTTGACGGCTTAAAAATCCTTAACATTGATAAGTTAGAATATTATGTAGAAAATTCTTGTCACTGCACTTCAAAGCTAGGGTTTGTCTCCACGGATACCAGGATCTGATTGAATTAGCCACCGATCCCGACTAGATTTAACCCCAATTACTAGAGTAAACAATTTACAGATGGTATCATTCGGGTAACAATTTACAGATGGTGTCAATCGGTAAATTGTTAAAACATCATACATACTCGTACATACCTACACTGCAAGTTAAATAAAAGCTTGTAAGAATGATGATATAGATTAACATTTATAGATGGTATCAGTGGATTAAACTAGGCGGGATCAGCGGCTTACTCAATCTGATTCCACTATCTATGGAGAGAAACCCCAAAGCTCTATTAATATACGGCGATCACAGACAACTTAAAAAACCACTTTAAAAACATAGCAAAAATGCGTAATTGTATCACGCCTTTTTCTGAAGGGGTAGGCAGAGCTGTACCCAGGAGTCAGTGGCGCATAGTAGGCACACCCACATTTCGCCAGTATGTTTAAAGATGTCACTTTAATGCTTGAGCCAAGGGTTTGCATTGATATTGCATAACGGTTGTGATTGTAGAAAAAATATATATGGGGTACTTCAGCTGTGATCTTTTAATTCAAGATGTTACTTTTTGTCTGATATCATTTACGATTGATAATTATACGTGTACCTAAACTTTATAACCTGAACTTTGGTATTTCATTTTTATGTACATATAGGTATTATATTTATATGAGATCGATTTCTATATGTAGACCTATATAAAAGATACAGAGATCAATATATCCTGTAGGAATAGAAGATACTGTCACATTACGTAACAGGCTATCTACCATTTATCAGACCTAATTCTTCATGTTAATATAAAATAAAATATAGTGCGCAGGTTTTAAGTTGTTTTATTTACACATATTTTGATGTTCGTCGAATTATTTAATAATAATTTCTTATAACTAATTAGGAATCTGTCTTATTGTACTAAAAATATCTTTATACACTAAAAGTCTTTGTCTCAATATATTTTATATAAACAACGACATGGACTTTCTGAAACATGTCTTGATGGAGGTAACGAAACACAATCAATGGGGCTTCGAACTATAAAACTTAAACATATTGACTAGATAACAATTATAATCTAATTACATGCTAAAAGGCTTTAATCTAAGGCACAGCGGTCGTTCTGATCACTTACGTATATACAATATACCTAAATGCTTCATTGGAACAGATAAATGATCAAATCAGTCTTTGAAGTGTTATTCCGTCTACGTACGAAATGTAGTGTATTCGGTGTTCAGTCATTCGGCGGAATGCATCGATGGGGTCGTTACAGTCCATCATTATATCCTCTCATTAGGAATATACTGATTGCGCTTAATTGGAGGTTCTCTCAAGTCCTCCCGCTCCACAGTCGGATCACTCTTGAGGAATACTCGTTTTTTCATAATCACCAAGCCGCTCTGGCCGCACTTTGATCGCCGCAGTGCACGGTTCCTGGGAAAAAGGAAAAACCATTTTACTTAATCGTTTTGCACTCGAGACATCCGAAGCACTCATTGACTTCGATGTTAAAGGAAGCCATAGTATCAAAGGACATATGACGCGTAAAAAATTCCCATGAACACTAAACTGGTATCACCAGATGTTTGCTTAGAGCTTAGCAAATATTGTAACACGTGTGCTACGCTCCTCGCTCTATACGTTTCCTCTAGAGATTTCGTCTTCCGGTACAATAAATTAATAGCTCACGAAGCGGCTTCTCGTTTTTTGCGAAATTAATTTGTTTTTAGACGCGGCGCTACCAGTTTTGCTAATCCGTAAAATTTGACCATATGCCTCGGGTTCCCATTGACCGGATGAGATTTTAAATGGAATCGAAAATTATGAGAACGTGTTTCCACTTGATGACAGAAGTCGTATGCTTGTTTATTTTTAAAGACACAAGAGAAGTGTTTTTCGAATAGATGAATTTTTATGAGCTATTTTCCCAATAGATGCGGGAGAAACCGCAAGATTGTTAGAAGTAATTGCTGTTAGGCTATTGTAACGCGTAGGAAGAATGCGGGTCCTTAGTTATATTTTAACTTGGCATAGTCCTGTGCCTATAAAAAATTACGAGGACAAGTTTTTATAAAATCGACATATTTTAGGATTCTCCATTGTATAACCACTTTTATGTCCCCGAATCGCACAAAGAATAGATCAAGTCTGTCTTATGGTTCAATGCTCATTCACAATAGCATACGAGCTCGGTTTTTGCATCAAACATCGTGGATCGCTGGGATTGTGCAAGATAATAGATACCTGTAGGTAACCGTGACTAAAAGGATCATAAAAAATACTGCAGACTACCTGATGTTCCTCCTCAATAGATATAAGGTAAACATAAATCCTGATTTAATTTTTCATAATATTCTTTACAGAAAGATTCTAAGTAAATTGATTTATTATAGATAACAGTAGATATAGAAGACAGGAAGGAGCTACAGATTAAACCTTGTATTTTTAATTGTCACAAGTACCTACATTCCAATAAAATCATACCTATTATCAAGTTCGTATTTTGTGAACTATCCAAAATCTTTTATCCTGTCTCTACTTACGTCTCCAGTATAGTACAATATTCTCTTATTTTTTGTTTCTCATTGAAATCTGATAAAAAATAAAAACTACCGCGACGCATAGGAAATGATAATATTTTTAACTAGTATACAAAAACACACCAAATAATTAATATGACCCAATAAAAAGATCTACAAAAAGTTTCTCAAATTTGTAATATGTAAGTAAAGCTTACCTCTGATCACTGTTGTTGCCACCACGAAATAACATCGAGAAGCTCTTCATCCTCAGGGCTCATCGGTTCGTAGGTGTCGTAGGCGTCGTGACAGTTTGGCCCCGTAGAACTCTCCGACACAAGGGATGGCGCTGGAGAATGAGATTCCTCAGAGGAAGGTGGAGTATGAGGTCCATTGTTCGATAAACTTATGCCCATCTGAGATTCCGCACAACCATCTTCACCATCTTCCAATAAGCGTTTAAGGCTCTTGATGTATTCCACAGCAAGTCTCAAAGTATCCACTTTACTCAACTTTCTTGAAGAACCCCGTCCTCCAGCCAATGCGGCTGCAACAGTTGAAGGGATGTGTTGACGGAGTGCTGCGAATCCATTGTTGACTTGCTTCACTCTATTCCGCTCGCGGGCGTTCCTACGAGCCACGGAAGCCGGCTGAGTCTGATAAGGCTGGTGCAAATAAGATTTCTTCTTGCAACGAGATGCATCCACTGGAGCCGGAGCCAGCCTGCGAGGCGCGGCAGTCTGGAGATGCGCCAGCTTCTGATCGACGCTAATGTTTTGATAACTGTGAACGGTAGCCATCGGCATCGCGAAGTATTCGGTCAAGTGTAGAGATCGAGAGCGCACGTGTGCGTGCCGCGGAGGTTGCCGGTGGATTGGCGGAGGTGGCGCGCACCCCCGACGCTAAGTAGCGCGCGCGACGGCGGCGGAGACGTGCGCGGGCGACGCGGGAGTGGGGCGCGTGCCCGGCGCGCGCGCGAGCACACGCACTGCAACGCACCGACCGGCGGCCGACACGACCGGTGCGACGGTCCACCACTCATGCTACTCGCGGCGACCGGCACCGCACCGCACCGATCAAAATACACCGGCGCTTATCATACCATAGAGCGGCAAGCTCGAGCCGCTATTGTTGCACGTCGTAGCTCGTAATTATCCCGTCCATTACCATGTTCGGAAGACGAGATCTGCGCGCGTCTATTTAGAAGTCGTTAGCGAGAATAGGCGCTGTAAACCGATCGGGGACGATATTGCGTTATTAAGCTCTCGGAGCTTTTGTTTTATTATAAAAGCTTTGTGAACTTTTTGTGATAATTTACAAGTACTAAAGATATCGGATTAAAGCCGCTCTTATTTATCTTTAGACGAGTATTATAACGATGGCAAGTTCGTCTCGTTGACATATTAATTCGGTTACGAGCGCGGCGTAGAGTCGCTACGAGCGTAGCAAAAAGCGATCTTTATAAACTAGGTAACTTGTTATCTACGGATTTCTTATTTTATTTAATCGGTAGCTTGCCCAGCTGGTAATAAAGTCAATGGACTTTAAACGCAGGTGTGAGGGGTATGATCAGTGCGTAACTTAGCCCTGGCTGGAGTCTGGTGGAGTATGGCTTGTAGCCGCCATCGCCACTTTATTTGATGACTTCACTCTTACCATGGCACGTCAGACATTAGATATTTTATAGGTTTTACTTTTTATCCCCATTTTATAGAGCAGATGTTGATGTTCAATCGCTTAGATTATCTTAAATACTTTTGCATGTAAGTGAAGTTTAATTTACATATGTTTTTGTAACGAGCACATTAGTATTTTTGTTTTTATTAACGATCTATAGTTTTTTATTTATTATCACTTACCTTACTAGATAACTAGATTTATTTTATTTAGTAAATTTAAAACCCATCATTGTACTTCACTAAATTAAACCTGTACTTGTACTAAATTAAACCTGTTATTTTAATATCATAAATCGAATGTAATACAAACATTTGTATGAGTTCATAACAATTATATTTGTACTCCCAAAATATACAATAATTATTATAACACCATCCTATAATTTTCATATAATAAGATTATGACTAATATACTCTAATATAAAACTTAGCTATTGCATTATAATATTATATAAATAGGTACAAATTAAGATTGAACTGATTATTATAATATAGTAATAATAGTAAAACAACCCGTATATACAGTTAAGGTAACTTAAAAGATTTTCATTCCTATTTGTTTTAAAAAAATGAACATGATAGAAATATTTAAAAAAAGTACATAGTAAAATATATTTACGCTAATAGATAGTAAATATGGATATTTAGTGGATAAATAAATGTAAAAAACGATAGTAATTTTTAAACTTTTGTGTTTTGAACACATATAATTTAAGTGCGTAGATTATAGAAACTTCGAGGTATATAATGTTTTAACGCGATAAAGACGCATTTTTGGCAAAAATAAGTATCGTTAGTTTATAAAATAAATTATGTTACCACTGAGAATATCACTGATACGATATATATGTACTATGTACGTTATAATAACCAACTATGTGTAGTTGCATAGGTTTGGCACTGCCATGATTCCCTAGTCATAAATTAATTTTGTATTGTCAGTGTATCCCCCGTTGGGATTTTCTAATAAATAAATAAAATAAAACAATTTACTGTACTTAAACTAACCTAAAATAGCCTAACCAATTTATAATCTGCCAAGATTTTTTATAAACTAACATAAGTGGATTGCAGATAATAGATACATAGACAGGTCAAAGGTTTTTTTGCAGTTGACCTCTATATCAGAGAGTAGATCAGGTAAGCGACAGGTGTAGTCTTCACTCCACCTGTGCCTACGAGTACGGCCAGTTGACGTTACATCATTATAGAAATGGTTAGTGTCACCTGTGATCCCGGGTTTCCCTCGCGTACATTTGACATTATTACTTAGTAAAATCTCTTAGATAAATATTTTAAGATGTACATACTTAATAGATATACATGAATGTACTTAAGTATTAACGTAGGTAGTCGGGATTTATTTAGCATGTGCGGGAGTAGTTTTTCATTCAGGTAGTATTAAAAAATTAAGAGAATGTTTTTAAATATTTACAACTATTTATAAAAACTACCAAAATTTCTTTAAAAACAAACATAAGTTTACTTAAGATACCTAGATCCCTTAAATCTCAGGGTGAATAAATTTCAGGGATTAATTAGCAAAATGATTTAAAAATGATGATATAACAATATTCTAGACATAATATAAGAACACACTAGACTAATACATGATATACTGATATATAGGTATGTAGGTAGATGTACCAAGTAGTTACATAGCTCTCGTAATTTTTTATTTAAATGTCATAGCAAAGATTTGCCCCCCTGCGGGTAATATGATGTGCCGTGCAGTGTGCAGTGCAGTGTATTCAAAGTAATTACTCGATAGTACGAGTCTGTATGAGTACTACCTCTTTTCTATTATTTTTAAACCCCTAAATAATTCTGCAGTAACGCCATCTTTAATATTACAAGCGAACAGAAATCGATTTAAGTTTTCATCCCCTAGAAGTTAGAAGTTTCACAGTAGCCTTATAGATGGCGTGCGCAGCCGAGTGGGGTGGTTTTGTAAGGGATGATTTTCATGTTTCTATGTTTTTTTGATAGATGGCGTTGAATGACATGATGTTAATTTTATCTTATTAGGTAGTGTATCTTATAGGGAATACGCAATATGAAATGAGTGTCTGATACCTCTAAAAATCTTATTTGATAAATAAAATCATATTGAAAATAATATCTGTTCAATTTTATCCAAAGTTTAGGAATCCTCAGGATCTTATTGGTTTTTTTTTTACATGGCAGAGTGCCTTTATTGAAGAAAGACTAAACAAAAGAGCTTAGGTACACTATACCATAAAATACTTAGAAAATCCACAGGCCCACATGTCAGCCTATGGAAAATCCATTTGCTCTAAACCACTTTCAGATGGCAGCGTACCTTATTGGACAGAAAATAGATGTTATGTCACGATTTTCATATTATTATTCTCTTAATGCTGCCAATCAAGAGGTCCCGGGTTCGATCCCCAGGTCAGGCAAAGTGTTAAATATTGGATTTTTCTATTAGGAATTATCTCAATAACTGCCTGGAGTCTGTAACTGTGCCCGTTAGATGGCAATAGGCTCGCCCCCTATTACATGGGACCAATAACGCATACTGGCGAAATGTGGGTGTATATACTATGGGACTGAGTCCTTGGTACACCTCTGCCTACCCCTTCGGGAAAAAGGCGTGAATGTATGTAATGAAGGCTACATAACCGGTAGATGGCCTATTGTATTATTGCATAGGACCACATAGGAAAAAAAAAACACTGAAAGATTGTAGGTAGCTACATAACAATGTTTGAACTTATATTATTATATAGAGTAGCGCCCTTGGCTCAGCGGAAATATAAAAATTGCTTGGCTTAAAATCGGAAGTCCCTGGGTCAAATCTCACCATGTGGACTTTAAACCTGGGTGCAACCGTGTTTCAAATGGCATTTTAATGGCAAGGTCCCGGCTGTTTCCTATAAGATAATATGTACCGAGTACGGGGCAGGCGTTAAGGTCATGTCAGAATCTAGGCGACCTGAAACTCTGACAATATGGGTTGTCCACATAACCGCCGCGTAATTGGGGTAACCCGTTCTAATAAAATATACATTCAAATAATAATTATTAATAAAAAAGTTGTTAAAAGAATATGAAATCTAAGCTTGTATAAGGTGTATAAATACTACCCGTAATTTCCTGTACCGTGTTCAGAGCTTCTAAAATATAACTCGCTTTGTAAATAGTTTAAATACATATGTTTTTTATTAACCTAAGCAATTTAATTAATGTTTACAAGCAGAAGCGCCAATTAACAAGTTTGTTTAATAAACGTACTACAGTTTTCACGCTCGATATTTAATTAAAGCAATTAATCAAACACTTTATAAGTATGTTTTCACATCGAACCTGTTTATAACAGATATTTTAATTATAAGATTTTTAACATAGTATTTTATTAGTGAAGCAATCGATATAGCAGAAGACTGTACCAATACCAATGTTCATTAATTGGAATCCTACCAGGAATTGCCGTGGGAATTATTCTTTGGAACTTTGTCTCGACAGTAGTTTACGTGAGAATGTTCTTGCAGCTTAACTCACTCATAAAATCACGCTTTTTACTCAAAGGGGACGGCAGAGGTGTACCCAGCACCAAGTCTCATAGTGGGTGCACCCACGCATCCCAAGTTATATTTTTGGTCTCATGTAAGAGGGGGCGAGAATATTGCTATCTACCTGTTACAGTTCCAGACTCCAGGCCGTTATTGAAATAATTCCTAATAAAAAAATCCAATAACATTTTTACCTGACCTGGGAATCAAACCTGGGATATCATTGGCGGAAGAACTTGCAACCACTACGCTACCGAGGCAGTCAACCAATTTTTTAATTAAATCGTCAAACCTAAATTAGTATAGTATAGGTACAAGTTAAGTTACTGAGGTGTCAAGGAATCGGTCTATAATAGGAATCGGTATAAGTGAGCGAGATATCGGGCTAATTAATTTTTGATTGACGAGCTGCCATCTCTTGCTGCAAGTTCAAAGCCAAGTGCACCGTCTCAATCACAACTTTGCAATTATTCACTTCGATAACTTAATCGACTCATTGCACGTAATTTGATTACAAAGCCTTTTGACTTAATGGATTGAAAGCAGCCTCATTTTGATCGGAACCGCATAAGATTTTTCCGAAACGATGGGTCGGCAAGCAGCGAACTTGTAATTATGCTGTCATTTGCGAAATCGATATTTTAATAAATGCATAAATTTTGAGATTTATTCCGCGCTGTACGAAAAGAGCTTAAATAATTAATAAAGATTTCGTTATCTCCGAGTAAAACTTTGTGTAAATAGTTATTTAAAGCGTTATATAATAAATTATGCAGACGGCTAAAGTTACATCGTGGTTTTAGCGGCGGGTACATGTATTATAAATGATAATACCACCTCCGCAGACACAGACAGATTCTGATTGTCATCGAAACAAACGTCGTCCGACGCTTTCTCTGCGCGCGTAAATAACGCTAGGTTACCGGCAATAACTTCTCTAGCCATGTGGAGGCCTATCATTTACGAAATAACAATCGCAAATAAAATGCAACGTGCATGTGTGAGCGGGCATTAGTGATGCGGTGCGGGCGGTTGCAGAGGCGCGGCGCGGTGCACCGGTCAGGCGCAAACATCGCGGTTGGGTGTATAATTTCGCGTACGCTGACACGAAGCCTCTTCTACGCGGTTGCAACTCCACAATATATCACGTGGCCGCGTATGCTGCCACACTGTATAATTCGTGTAATTTATAGGGTAGGTTTGACTAGTAGCGAGTCAGCCGACGGTTAATAGCGCGTTGCCACGCGACAGACTCATCTGTACGCCCGCGCACACAACCGAACCCCGCGCTCTCCCATCGTTTGATTAAAATCCGCCTGATAGCCTCCCATAGCTTCTAAGTTATAAGCCCGGGTGGTAGTTAGAATAATAGGCACCTTTTACTCCTCTGATAATACGCCACTTCTGATACGACTTTACATTCAGTCTATATGCGAAGTAAAATTGGCAGCAATTTAGCGGCGTCTACGCTACGCTACCGAGTCGCTTAATAAATGCTCAGGGTAAAATACGCGAGCTTTCTTACTAAGTGTACCCACGATAGTTGGCACACAATAAATGTCATTTTAATAATATTAATATCCCAATAAATTTTAAACGTTGAGTGTACCGTCTCTGAAGCTCCGAGCGCCGTATTTAAACAACGCAGTGTTTTTTATTTATTTAATTCCACGGTATAAAGTTCGCACACCATAGTGTTGGAATTTATTTTATTTTACGATCATCTTCGGTGATTATTCATTTATCAAACAAATGGCGGAGCTTCATCAAACGGATATCTTTCGGATCTTTAAAGTAGTGTTGTACATTTTACTTATTAAAAATGTAGAGGCCGTGGCGCCGATACGAGATCTAATTATTACACGAAGTTTAATACAATTTAAAACTAAAACAATGCATTTAATGGAGATCTGGTACTTGTCGGCTGCTTTCTTTTATATTCTCTGTAAAGGCTAATTGTAAACTTTTGTTGTGTTTTTTTACTCTTCTCCGGGTTCATTGAGAATTGTTCTTCTAACATAACATAACATACATTCACGCCTATTTCCCGAAGGGGTAGGCAGAGGTGTACCCAGGACTCAGTCCCATAGTAGATACACCCACAAATCTTCTAATATATATATATATTTTTTTTATGATAGTGAGTGACAAGACGAGCTAATCAGGTGCCTGATGGTAAGCATCATGATTGCCCATATCAGACACAGTGCCACCCAGTGTTTTAAATTTCAAAATTCTGCGCGGCACTGCACTGTGCCTGTCACCCTGAGATATGAGTTGTTGAATCTCATCATGCCCAGTAATTTCGCTGGTAACATTGCCCTTCATACCGGAACACAGTAATGTTTGCACATTACTGCTTGGCGGATGAATAACTGGCAAAGGTGTGGTACTTCCTCAGGCGGCCCCCTGCAAAGAGGCCTACCACTACAAAAATTAAAAAAATATATATAATATATTATAATAATACATAGACGTAGCCTACCGGATTAGCAAGTTGAAATGGTAATGGGCAGGGTACATAGCACGTAGAACTTATAGCTGATGGTGGATTAAAGTTCTCGAATTGAGACCACCGACTGGCAAGCGCAGCGTATAACGTCTAATATGGGTGGACCCATAACGATGACAGACGATCTGTTAAAGACAACAGTGGCTACTATTATTTTTAAAGGTATAATATTTATGATTATTTTTCTAATAGGTTAAGTATGTCATGGCACAGTCATGGTTTAAAATATTGTATTAGGTAGGTAGAAGAAAATAATAATCAACACTCTGTCCACTCTCCTTTTCAAGAGTTCCATTTTTCATTGAGCATTTCTGTAAAAAGCGTGATGTTATGAGTTCAATATAAGGGACTACACCCAATGTTAACATTGGTCCAAATATGTGTCATCAATGTGTAGTGGGCCAATGTTTGCCTATCATTGGTACAGTATTGGCCGTACGCCAACAAGTCAGATTAACAGTTCTATTATAATCTAAGTAGATTCTAAGCAAGTACAGTTGCAGGCGTAGCAAAGCGTGCCCATTGTTCATTAGAGGTCCGCTATTGGCTCAGATTTAGCCTCCGATGAAACCTACGACCAATCACGGAAGGGAAGGTTTGACTAGTTACTTGATTACTAGCAAGATTTGCTGAATCTCGCGCTAGTTGCTCTAGTCGGTTATATCTATATTCTGATATCGGAAATTAGTTCTTATAAGACTGTCTCGGTGGCGTAGGTGGGCGCATGTTCAAATGCCGGTCATGAGGTTCCGGGTTCGATCCCCAGGTCGCGGAAAAGTGTTCAGTAATGGAAATTTAGGGATCCATTAGGAATTATCTCAATAACATCCTGGAGTCTAGAACTGTGCCCGGTAGATGGCAATAGGCTCGCTCTCACATGGGACTAATAACATACTGGCAAAATGTGGGTGTACCTACTATGGGCGTGTTTGTATGTTATATGTCTTATAAGAATGTTATGAAATGCTTATAGTTCTGTCTTCTTATGGTGCGTCTACGCTAGAAGGGACTCTGATGTTATTTTGTATTACTATAACCCTAAAAAAATACCTTAACAGGAAAGCGGGCCTGTTAGCAGTTTAACATATTCCTATGGAAAATTTACCAGATCGATTTTTTGTATTCCCCTGTTTCCTCCGAATATAGAAAACCTATTTCATATATTTATTATCCAGATATGTTGAAGATGAAATAAGCTATGTTTGTATCATTTTATTTTTGTATTTAAACTTATTTTTTTAGTTGTGAACGTCTAATCAAAGGAGTAAAACTGGGATTTTAAGAAGTTCTTTAAAAAAAACCGTGTGTTTATAAGAGAAACTAGAATGACAGGGACATGGTTTACTAATTATTATAAAAATATCAGGATATCAATTTATAGAATGGGTGAATGATATTCCGAGGAAACACGGGAATACAAAACCTCGATTTGATATTTTTCATAGGATTGTGTCAAATTCGTATAAGGCCGCGTACGCTCTTAACAAGAAACGGGTCAAGCTAAACCGTTTGAAAATACTTGTAAAACTAAAAGATCATTCATAAAAAAAAAACATTCACTCATTCATAAAGTATTAACAATTTAAATTCACGTCACAGATTCAATTTCAGCTTCCGAATACGCGTCACAATGAGAAGGGTCGGAACTTTTACTTTTTAATAAAAACAAAAGAAGGATCGTCACGCATTATCACGTTGCGACAATTTCCCCTTCATTATGTGAACGTGTTATAATCTGTGGCGATCCTGTTGGCGCCAGAACTTTATTGTTCTCTGGGTGGTTAGAACGCACGTGGTTTGATTTTAAATTGTATACTGGATGAATGGGATGGAACCGTACCCAATAAAAAAAATTGATTGTTTTTGGCATATTAAATATTTATTTATTAAGAAATCCTGCGTCAATATTGCGTTGATGTCTTTTTTCTAGAAGTAAAGTATGCGTCTATAAAGATTTCAATGCGCTCAGGAAATTTTATCATTGAACATTTTCGAAAATTTTGTAACATATTCATTATCCGCCTCAGCAGGGGCTCAATTTTAACAATATACATCCATATCGACATAGACTGCCTCGGTTAGGAATTTCCTCAATCACAGCCTGGAGTTAGGAACTGTGCCCGGTAATGATAAATTCACTCTACATTTGTAGTGGTAGGCCTCTTGCAGGGGGCCGCTTGGGGAAGGACCACACCTTTGCCAGTTATTTATCCGCCAGGCAGTAATGTGCAAACAAAACTGTGTTCCGGTATGAAGGGCAATGTTACCAGCGATATTACTGGGCATGACAAGTTTCAACAACTAATTATCAAACACTGGGTGGCACTGTGTCTGATATGGGCAATCATGATAATTTTGGTTAGGTTTGGCTAGGTTTAATTTTATGTTATGACAAAGAAAACTTTCGAGTATTGCAAAACTTACTACTGGTAAAAAAGAGTAAGAATATGTCATGTTGTGTGTGATGTAAATTATTAAATAATATTCCAAATTTTATTAAATATTTTATAAAATATTTTATAAAATATTCCAAAGGTTAGGTTTAAATTGTTTATTATGATAGAAAATTTTCGGGCATGGTATGATTATGGCATACAATTTTAGCACTGACAATTATTAGGACACATGAAGATTATGGCGTAAAATATTATGGCTACTAAAAGTTAGGACTTCAAAATTTATAGACTTCAAAATTATGAGTATTAAAATTATGACAAGTTGTAATAGGAGATATGACGTTATGACAAGTAATAATTAGTTATAACATAATATATTAGGGCTTCAAATATTATGACTTGTAAAATTATGACAAAAAATATTATGCGTATGAATAGGGAACCTTGCATGAGTTAATATTAAGTCATGAGCCCTCATTTAGTCCTGTGATAAAGTTCGGCAACAGTTCGACAAATAATAATTACATAATTGTCAATACCCTCGTGCTTCAGTCATTGTGTTGCGAAAGGAAGTCGGTACCGAGATATATGTAATTTGAAATGATTGCCGGTCATTTGTAAAGAGGCTCTTTAAATATAATTAAGAGTATTTGACGTGATTGGAAGTTTGACGTCTGGAGTCTGGCGAGGAATACATAATTTTGGTTTGATTTGACAGCAAAGGTGGCCTCTTAGGACTTTGACACAATCATATGAAAATATTACCACATCAATGTTTTGTTATCCGATGTTTCCTCTAAATATTGTAGACCTATTTGATATTATACCATAGAACGCTTCGAAAATCCACAGGCCGACATGCCAGCCTATAGAAAATCCAAGTGCTCTAAACCACTGTCAGATGGCAGCGTACCCAAGATAGTGTATTTATTTATTTATTTTATTATTATTTATTTATTATAGTGTATTTAGTTAGGGTAGGTAGTAAGTAGGTAGCTCTATTGTTTAGTCTTTTTTCAATAAAGGCACTCTGCCAAAATAAAAAAAAAAAAAATAAAAAAAAAAAAATTTGATATTATATTTATAAATTGATATTTTGAAGATGAAGTTAAACTAAGTCCCTATCATTTTATTTTGTTTAAAAACTCTTCATCTTTTGTTGTGAACGTCTAATCATGCGAGTAAAACTAGGATTTTTAGAAATTCATAAATACAGGACATAGTTTACTTCACTATAAAAATATCAGGATATAAATTTAATAAATGGGTTCATAATATTCGGAGGAAACGGAAGAATACAAAACATCGATTTGGTAAAATGTTCATAGGATTGTGTCAAATTTCTCGTAGCTGGGTTACGCTCGACAGAAAAGAGTAGAAAATAATGGGGGCGCCAGTGTATTTTTTAACAGTAAAAACTATAGAATGAACACTTATAATATTATGTTGTTCCGTTTCTACTCTTATCTGACCAAGCTATATAGATAAACCAGCGTAGTTTATTCCATGCTTAGAAAAATAATTTTGTAAATTTATTATGTACTTAGTAAGCACAGGAATACCCTTGAATAATGGAGATTTCAATTAGAGGAGTAGACTGGTATGTTGCTGGAAAGTGCGACACATTACATGCAATTTATTATTATGAATAACTATGTACTTTAGTGGTTCTATACGAGTTACTGTTATGGTTGTGTGCATTAATTTAATAAAACAAACTAAAAAATAAATTTTAAATAATGTGTATCTATAATATATTACATAATATATTGGCCGTGTAGTTCCCGGCTTTATTGTTGGGCTACCCCTTTCTCATCGCGTCGGAGCCTTGAGACCCGGAGCGGGAAATATTCGGAGAGTGGGCAGCAGCGCTCGCCGTTTCTAAATTTTCAAATTAGTATGATGACCAAGCCGGCTTACCAAAGCTTGGTGATTACGGCAAAATCCTCCCATATGAATAGTTTATGGCGTTCTAAGAGGCCAGTGTTCAGCAGTGGACGTCTTCAGAAGAAATATCCGGTAAAATTATTTTTTAAAGTCATCGCACATCCGCTTTTGTAATCTTTGACTAAACCCTAAGTTTAGCGTTATCTTGTCAATGAAATACAGTCTATAAAACTAATTAGCAATCTAAGGTTTTATGACGCTATAAATAAATAAAATGGAACCCGAAAGCGGAGAGTTCACATAAGTTTCGCCGTCCGTTTTTGTTTTAGGACCCGATGAAGACATCTTGACTAATTAAAAGTTTAATGTTACTTAGAACGCGTAACGCATCAATATGTATGAACGCGATTAGACTCGATACAAATACTGAAAGCTTCTCGGCGTCCTTTAACATGCAAAGTTTACGGTCGCAAAAGCAACATATTTTTAACTCTATTGCTAAATTAATAAAGTCCATTTCATAGCACTGATTAGGGCTTTATTGATCGCAAGAAGATTCGGCACCTCCGAGAGGTCGTCAGTGATATGATCATAATGAACCAGTTTCATTAGCGAGCGATACGGGAGATTGAAGAAAAAATTCGATCAGTGAATCACAACAATGAGGTCATTAATGAAATGCCGATCAATTAAGAAGAAGAAGCCGCGGCGGGTGCGTCTACGATGATGAATAAATAACACATTTCCTTTAATTTACAAATGGTCGGGTTATACCGTAAAAACTTGAAAACCGATTCGACTTGTACGCCACACGACTCCAACGTAACCAGCGGGGAGTTTAAATACTCTAGCGTCAATTCCACTCATCCATAAAATTATACAAATTTAAATTCATTACCTCATAAACATTTTTGCGATCTTACTCTATCGATAAAATTCCATGCAAAAAAATCTTCGACGTGAACTTTGTAGAAGGCGCGCTCTAAATTAAACTATAATAGATTATTAGTAGAAAAATCCACTTTTCATCCATAAAATAGCGAGTTTATTTCGGTTATTATCGACGGGCGCACTTAAAGGAGATTATAGCGGTCTCTTTTTAACGATATAAAGTGCCAATGAAATTACCGGATCGCTTAGTGAGTATGCTTACCATTATGTAGGAATAAAAGTTGTTCGCTTAATAAAGAAGTAGATTTTACACTTTAACTGGACGCGCAACATGTGCAAGTCTTGTACCGAAATAATCGCTGGTTGGAATTTAAATGAGGTGCCAATTAGAAGCGGGATTGCGGGAATACTGATATTATAATATTGTCGTTTTATATGCCTGATTGATATTCGACTTCGGTAGAATAGAAACAATATATGTCATCATCATTATCATTATCTCAGCCATTGGAAGTCCACTGCTGGACATAGGTTTCAGTCATGGTGGGGAAGGGATCGCCAATAAACCTTTAAAATAATGTATGAATACACATTACGGTGCAGTTTTTTTCTTACTCATCGCATTTCTATTTCTGCTCATCCTGCAGCTAATTCATGATTTTTATGCCTGAATCATCCCATAAGCATATTCTACACTCATCCCAATGTTAATAATTAATGAAAAAAGAACGAAAAGAGCAGTGCGAATCGGGAGTAGTACGAAATCTGGGCCTAACACATTCTACAAAATTATTTTTATACGTCAAACAAAAAATATTGTCACGACACTTATATTACAATTATAATAATTACATAATGACTTTTTTTTAAGCCATAGGTGCCAAACAAGCAGACGGGCTGCCTGATGGTTCGCGGTTACCGCCGCCTATGGATACCTACAACACCAGGGGTATTGCAAGTATATTGCCGACCCTTCAAGACTCTATTCACTCTCTTTTTGAAGAGCCCCATGTTGTAGCTTAACGGGAAAACCGTAGCAGGGAGATCTTTCCACAGTTAGCACGTATGCGGCAGAAAAGAACGGTTAAATCGTGTGTGCGACAGTGTGCACACACAGTGTGTGTAGGGTTGATGTTATTTTGTGACGCGCATGCTACGGATTCTGTGAACGTTTTGGTGGTTTTATGGAAAGTATTAATGGCAACGTGTGATTTCACGGAGATCTATGGC
Organism: Hemistola chrysoprasaria; assembly: GCA_947063395.1. NCBI lineage: Eukaryota > Metazoa > Arthropoda > Insecta > Lepidoptera > Geometridae > Hemistola > Hemistola chrysoprasaria. The sequence continues at coordinate 5,361,520 of OX346715.1, forward strand.
ATGTGCGAGGGCGCGATGGCAACACAGGGAGGTGGATGCCAGCGCGACAGATGATTGTAGAGCGAGATTGAAGATGGTGGCCTTGAAATAAATCATGTAAAATATGCTGAAGTGTTCGAGTATTATTTAATGGAAAAGGCACGTTTACATGTGCGACGTCCACGTATCGATTATGTGCGGATGAGCTCTCAGACGATGGCGGCTAGTACGGTGATAGAACCGTGACGCCGGTGTCAGGTTGAAAAGTTCATCAGAACACTCCCCGTTGTAAATGCGGTAAAAAACACTAAGAGACCCACGTCCGTTTGTTTTATTTTAATAGCAAAAAAAAAACTGACATCACAATATTTCATACACATATTTCTCAAAAAGGAATCTTGTATTAATCTGTATTGAACAGCAAATGACCGTAGGTAAGTATTAAAACTTATTTATTTCAATTTTGCCATAATTTACATGTCCCGACCGCAAACTGCGTGTGGCACTCGCGTAAAAACATACTTTTGAAACGTGAAACAATAAATCAAAGAACAAAAAATACGTGTTACCGAGGTCCGTTGTTTACACATCGACATTGTCGCGGACCTTAAAACAACCAGATTTTGCATTCGATACCTTAAGCGCTTTGCTCACTTTACTGGTAAATATAATAGAATAATAATACAATATGGGACAACTTCCACCACACAGTCATCTGGCCCCTAACTAGGCAAAGCCATGCAAAATAGGAAAAGCTATGGTAACGAGAAAACTGATATACATGCTTATTTACGCTTATACCTAGACACAGATCAAACAGACATTCTTATGTGCACAAATGTTTAACCTGGCCGGGAATTGAACCGGAGGCCTGCGGCTCAGAAGGCAGAGGCACTACCGGCTGAGCCAACCGGCCAGTCTTAGAATATGAACGTTATAGTTATAGGGCCGTAAGCGACCAAGAATATTCTTTAAGAATGGTGTTGATATGGTTATAGTGGGTAAGGTACACCGTTACGTAGCCACCGTGTGGTCGAATACGTTCATATTATATTGGTTTTATGACGTACTAGTACAGTGGGAAACAGCTTTAAGGCGAACGCATTCGTACTGCATATAAATAAATGTGTGTTACAGTAACGTAATTGCAAAATTCTTAGCTGCTTGTCAGTACTGTCTATCACATCGGAACTAAATCATCTCAGACACTATAATAGGTCAATAAGCGGGTCGCTCTTCCATACAAAATGAAAAATCGCAAATATGGAGAGAGTGAGTATAATTTTCCACTCAATTGTTTATTTTTGCTTTTTGATCTGGCCTTTTTTTGCGCCAAAATATATTTGGTTTGGTTGAAAACATTATGGTTTTTCACATTTATAATAATTGTTAAAAAATATTTATTTTGCACACCACTGACCAAATGTGATTTACGGTACTCTCCTCTCCCTGCACGGTTGTCTGGAAGAGGTCGCTCTTAGCGATAAGACCGCCAATTGTTGCACTATATAACATGCTGTTTTCTTTAATTTTTAAGATTTATTGTATTGTGGTGTACCAATAAAGTATTTATCTATCTATCTAATTTATTGTAAATATCATAAAGCCGTAGGGTCTTCTTAAACAAAATTTATTTCAGCGCAAATAATGGCCAGATTAAGAGCCAATTGAGACAACCAAACAATTGAGTGGAAAATTATTATCTCTTTCTTCTATGTGTAATTTCATTTTGTATAGAAATCGTAATATACCTTTAATAGGTATCTTATAATAAATCTTACAAAAGTCGCAAATATCTGCATCTTAACTGCAATGCATCGTACTCGTAATAAATACTTCTTCTTCCTCATTACCTTACCGCCCAAACCGACATGTCGTATGCAAAAACGGCAAATGACGTACGCCAATATATACGAACTACCGGTTCACTTAGCGAAATTGAGAAATAAAGATATATTTTTTAATAATTCAAGCTCTAATTGATATTTCATTCAACGGTTCACTCGTTGGGTGGCGGCTTATAAGATTGACATTAATGTATGTGACACCGGCGTACATTCTGCTTTTTTGTTTATTCAAATCGCGGTTTTACATATTTTTACAATACCGCACATGGGATTCAATTTACACAAACGCTTTATACTTAGAGCATAATAGAGCAGGAGTTGTCAATAGTACGCACCTCTCTTGTTTTATTTTTATTTTATGATAATGAGTGACAAAACGAGCTAAACAGGTGCTTGATGGTAAGCATCATGATTGCCAATATCAGACACAGTGCCACCCAGAGTTTTAAAATTCGAAATTCTGCGCGGCACTGGACTGGGCCTGTCACTCTGAGATATGAGTTGTTGAATCTCGTCATGCCCAGTAATTTCACTGGTAACATTGCCCTTCAGACCGGAACACAGTAATGTTTGCACATTACTGCTTGGTGCAAATGTGTCATTGTGTGAATATGACAATTTAAGCAATGACTTTGTGCTAATGTGACTCAATGCAAATGAGACAAATTGAGCAATGACATTCTGCTAATAATATGACCATTTGCGCCTAAATGACTTTCAGATGTGACAATATGCGCCTAATTTTTTTGTACTTATTAGTTTGCGTGATTATATTCCGTGATATAGATATGCTTACCTAGCCCTTCGCGAAAACAGGAAAAAATAGTACTGGACAAATATAGTGCTTGACATTTCCCGTCCATACTGTTCTTAGGTTTTACATATTATTCTCAATAGAACGTTTCATACTGGTTTAACGTAGGTAATCTTGGTTCATGCAGATGTTAACACGTCCAATTAAAATAATAACAAGATAAATTATCATAAAAACAAACCCTTTCTTCAAAACAATCGATGATATGACGTCTTACTTCCAATTCTATCAAATTACACGTTATTTTTATTAACTTTAACAAGCAGTTGCGTGTGGTAGCAACAGACTAATGTCTTATTAACAGTAATGGCTTCCGTGACAATACAAATTAATATTGTTTTACTGAATTCGTATCAAATAGTAAGAATTAACATCTGATTCTATACAGATCCATTTTTTGTTAAATTACTTGCATGCCTTAACAAAAAATGTAGCAACTAGCAACCCTTTCGGAATGCAGAGGTAGTTTTTTGTGCCTTTGATTCACAGAACACTTGATATTTGAGTAATGATACAATTCCTCCTCGGGTGAACAGTCGCAGTGCAATTTAACTGAAAGCGGCTTCTGTGTCTGACTAATCGTAGTAAGTTTAATAGTTACAGAAAGTATTGTCATTTCATAACATCGGTGGCTTTTTTGATTGACCTAGCTTACCAACTAATTAGTTGTAATAATAGTAATAATAATAGCAAAAAATATGTAATAATAGGAGAATTTATAATTATAATTTATCCTATTATCCGTCCGTTTTCAAAAGCTTTTCTATGTAACTTCCTCACACAACTGCGACGGTGATTAATATTTTTGAAATCATCTTTATCAAGCTAGGCTGGACATCATTTCTTCCTTTCTTAATCCTTTATTGGGTGGTTTCGGCACAGCTCGTCTTCATCAACCATTCCAGTCTCCATCAAGCTTCAATAGGCTTATTATTCTATGGTTTTGATTCAACTGATTGAATCAGTTAAACAGTGACAAAATACTTTGGATATATTCCTTTGTGGTAGCGCTCGGTACATCATGATGTGTCTCACGATATTTAAACCTCATGTCATTATTAAGACATCACTACCCGGTGGCTGGGAACGATCCTTTGCCTGATAAACATTCAGTCATTTATATTGAACGTACAAATGAACCAAATAAGATGAGTATGAACGAGTATTGTTAAAGTTATTGTCGACTGTTGAATATCTATGGGTGGAATGAAAAAGGCTTTGAAGAATTTATGGTATTTTCTAAATATTTTAATTAATTAGTTTCGTATCGCTGCGTGTTTTCTTATCTTCAAAAAATTAATTCTGGTCGATTAAACACGATCAGACCAAACAGCCCGAAAATATGTCTCCAATATTAAAACAAATTTATCCATTCATTTGTGTAATCCACCAAAGCAACGTCACAAAGCTACATCCACTGAGTCGACGGAACCATCAATTAGAACGTATCTCTTAATTAAAACGTAACGTCTCAGCGAATTTACCCAACTGGGGTATTGTCGCCGGTGGTCTTATTCAGCAGGTAAAACTTAGTTTAACGATTGCGGCACTAAAGTTAGCATTTTAACGATAATATCAATTAAACTGTAACTCATTTATAGACTCTTTAAAAACCTCGTAAAGTTTATCAGAGAAGACTTTAATATCTTATTAGTACGTGCGACAATTTATGTATATTTTCACAATTAGATCGGAAGCATCGTTTGTGTAAATGGAACAATTCGAGGCATAATTATTTACAATAACTTTTTTATGACTGTAATAAAGACGTATTCTCAAGGCTCTGCCACAGAAAGATATTATTGAACATCAGGGAGTTATTAAATTGATGAGCGGTGATATCCTTTTAACAAAAAAGGCGTTAACCACGAAGAATGGATTATTATTTTTGTTTAATTAAGGAATTTTCATGCTTTATAAGGCAAGATCTAATAATTGTATAATAAAAAACACAAAAGGTCGGGGTGGAGCCACCTCCGAAATTATAAAGATCAGAAGCTTAACTAATAAAGATTGGTTACTGTGTTTTCTGTTACATGTTTTGGGAACGTCCTTGTGATATATTTGTTTATTTATCACAATATTTCGTACCTATTTGGAGCGTACTTCTTCTGAATTATTTCTACTATAATTTTGTCATAAATGCGAAAGTTAGATTAACTTAATATAATGTGCCTATTGCTACGGAACTGAGTTCTGGGTAAACCTCTGCCTACCACTTCGGGTGTGATGATAAGTTATGTGCTACTGGTGTTTGTAATTTGTAACTTTTTTCTTTACGCTTAAATACTGAACTTATTAAGCTGTTGGTAAGTTTGTAAGTAATATACTAGTAAGTCTTACTTTTGTAGGACTTATAGCTATATTATACAAAAGAATAAAGATGGAATTAATATAACTTGAGCTGAAGTTATATATTTACAGAAAAAAAATATTAAATTATTTAAATTTATGATATTATTGCATAAAACGATATAAATTTGCATGCTATAAGATTTTTCATATTTGTCCAAATAAATATCTCTAAACGCAACGACCCTTTGTAAAACTTTTTTTTAAATTTGTTAATTAGGCGTTCTTAGTTGACTAACTTAGTAGACTCTCTAAAGGGACTCTCTATAGAGTATTTTTTTTACAATGCACAATTTTATCGAGATCTATAAGGTAGGCTATAAGGTTCTGATAACAATGGCAATTCGGTATCATATAGATAGAAGCTCCATACCGTGTGAAGGTTGTTACTAATTACCCCAGCAAGGGGCATCTCGTGCTGAGCTTTTGTCAATCTCAAGCAATAAATCAAGTCCAGTTATCGTCCTACCGCGTTTTGTTAACATTTGATTCGGTGGCAAACGAGAATTCTCTCTAACCAGCCGTAGCTTATGAGATTCACTGCAAACATTGATCGAAGGGTTTTATTTATCTGGAATTTAAAATTTAAGAGAGAAAGACTTTTTTGATTGTTTAAGAAACGTAGAGTATAATCTTTTGGAAAAGTTTCATGAAATAACTAATGCCCTTGGATCTTATTTGTTGGAGCTTAGAAGAAAATCAAAAATAATATCTAAAAATTTGTTAGTATTTTGATACTATGTTAACACTTTTGAACTCGATTTCGGTGTGTGAAAAAATTGGTTTGATTCTTTTAAGTGATCTTATTTTTGTGACAAAACTACGACATATATAAAACATTTTTGGCTCATGAAAATACAGCAGTTTGCGTTCGGAAACCAGAAGTCTAGAAACAGTTTAAAACCATTTCTGCACGGCGACTTCTATATAAAGAAAGTTTTCCTCCAAGGCAAGTTCTTACACTTAATAGAGTACAAGACATTATTTGTCACAAAAACGTCTCCTGCAAAGGTTCGATAAAACGACTAACCTACGTACCCACTTTACTGTAAGGCCCTATAGAGACTTGCTAAACGAGTCATGGAGCGTTAAAAATGGTCTTAGAGTCCAGGGTTGAAGCATCGATGAGCATACTAATGAGTACAGAACTATTTTAGAACATAATATTAACAAACAGGTCACATAATATAAAATGCAGTGGCTCCGTGCTATAGTTTACTTGACTTTGTTGGAATCAAAATACGTTATGAAGGAAAGAGATGGGGATATGGTTATGAGAAGGTGTGAAGGAGAAGAATGCCTGTTGAGGCAGGTGTAGTGGTACATCTGCGCATGCGCACTGACCGGCACGTGCGCCCCCACTAAGCTTTCAGTGTGAAAGCTACTTAGATTCACTACATAGGCGTTGTTGATTGGTTTATTAGAAACTTTTCTAAAACGTTTTCTTTGGTTTCATATTATATTCTAGACTGTAAAGATTTTCGCCTATGAAAATTTAATAAGGAGTAAGGAGACAATGTTATAACAAATTTAATAGAACAGAAATATACAGATTAATCTAAAAATATCATTTTTGGTCGACATTGGGAGGTTTTATCTTACTGGCTTTGACGATATTTAAACTTTTATTACCTCACAAATCCTTTTATTTTTCTCATAAACTCATCATCACAGCTTTTCTCAATATTTCAATACCAACACTCTAGCACTTTTATTAAAAAAATCCTTAAAGAAATTGCTTATCATACATAAAACTCAATAAATTGATAACTAAAGACATGCAAGACATTTTTTCGTGTCATTACGGTAAGAACGCACGAGCGGTCGCCAATTTTATAACCGTTTTCGGGAGCAGGAAGACGCGTGCCTGATTTCAATAATAAATTGATGCCTGCACAATTCACTAGCCCTGTATTATCGACATTGGCACAAAATGTTATGGGCGGGGAGCAACGGTTTCTTGAGGGCACGTGGAATTTTTATGGTGGCAAGGCTTCGATTAGTGTTATTAAGTATTGCTGAAGCTTGCCGATGCAAGCATGTTATGTCAGAGTTACGTGCCAGTTTTCTTGTCACAAGTCAAAGAAGCTATGTGGTTTTGGGAGATTAAACGCAGTTTGTAAATCGTTAAAAAACCTATAATGCTTCAATATTAAGTGCTCTGACATCGCATGTACTGTTGACGTGGTGCCTATTTAGTATTAAACTTATATAACGGCTTCAGGGCTAAGTTGGTAGTAACTCTGCCTGCAAAGCAAGTCCTGGGTTTGAATTCCAGCCGGGGCAAGTTTGTGCGGTGAGCTCAAATGTTTGTTTTTGGGTCTTAGATAGATTAGTGTGGTGAGTTATTGTGTGTATCCATGCCGCCTGAAATACAGGGCATACTATTGCAGGGGTATGAGTGTGACGCTAAACTAACGGTGATAATAGTTAGATCATTCTAATTATAATATATCTAATATTATTCTAATGTGAGAAATCTTTTACATTCTACTAACATTCTAAATATGATAATACATAAATAATTTCAATAGACCTTACCTTAAGGACACACTACACACCTTAGCCGCCGGCCTACCGACTAAACCCGGCGGCTTTATATCTGCCACATGGACTTGTAAGCACGGGTGTATAGTGTATGTCGCCGACATTATACTTGTGAAATTTTGTCGTCGATAGGAACCGCTAGAATTTATTTAAGCTTGTAGATTCCCTTAGTCTTATTTCACCGCCATGATCCTAATTCTAAAGGTGTCTTGATATACGGTAGTGTGATAGGGGCTTATTGGAAGAAGGCATATCCCTACCGGTGGTCTGATACTGACGATGATGATCATTTAAATAAAGGCATAGGAATAGGAATTTCTCCGCTACTATTACAATTTATATTTGGCTATTTGGCTATGCTCGGAATTTCTCTGCGAGATCGAATCAGATATGAGGAGATCCGTAGACGAACGAAAGTTATCGGATTAGCGAGTTGAAGTGGCAATGGGCAGGGCATAAAGCACGTAGAACTGATGACCGATGGCTGTAAAGTTTTCGAATGGAGATCACGGACCAGCAAGCGCAGCGTAGGACGTCCACCCACAAGGTGGACAGACGATCTGATAAAGACGGCAGGAACATGCTGGAGCCGGCCCGCTTACAACCGGACTGGATGGAATTCTATGGGGGAGGCCTATGTTCAGCAGCTGACGTCCTATAGCTGAGATGATGATGATGAATTACAATTTCATTCTTCTCGTCGTTGTCTTATTGTACCTATATGCTTGTACAATTAACCAAAATTATTACTTTACAGCATTTAATTTCTTATTAATAAAAATTCTTCCCACAGAACCAATTAATATAACACTTGTTATGATTATTATTCTTCGCTTTCGTAATTATCGCCATATTGCTCCAAGGGTTTTTATTATCGTCGGTTTATTGTGTTTTAGTAAACCAGTTAAATATTTTATTCTGACGCATAGATTGTTTAGGCCTTAGGTTATAATATTTTCAAGCGTTTAAAAAAGTTAAGTTGTCTGGAAACTCTTTTAATATACCAACCCCTTTAAATATGATGAAACTTCTTGAATTTTAGGTATTCTTTTAAATTACAAGTCGAATTTTTTTAATTTTGAATTTAGTGGTTTTTATAACATAAAAAACATACATTCACGCCTTTTTCCCGAAGGAGTAGGGGGATACACCCACATTTTGCCAGTATGTTATTGGTCCCTTATAATTAATAGGGGGCGAGCCTATTGCCATCTACCGGGCACATTTCCAGACTCCAGGCAGTTATTGAGATAATCCCTAATGGAAAAATCCAATATTTAACACTGCCTGAACTGGGAATTGAACCCGGGACCTCTTGATTGGCAGACGAGCATGCGCCCTCTACGCCACCGAGGCAGTCAATAATGTAATAATAGTATAATAATAATATAATAGTATGGGACAACTTCCACACACGGTATCTGGTCCCAAACTAGGCTAGAAGCCTGTACTATGGGAACCAGATGACTGATATACATACTTATATAAGCTTAGAACACCCAGACACAGATGAAAAAGACATGTTCATGCACACAAATGTTTGACCTGGCTGGGGATCGAACCAAGGGCCCGCGGCACAGAAAGCAGAGTTACTACCATCTGATCCAACGAGGCTTGTAATAATGAGTATAGGTACAAGATAGGTACGCATTAGAATTATAATATTATATTTTATTTAGAAACTGTTGTTGATTTTGATACGCGTGTTGGAGTATAAGTGTTGTAAGTGTTGCAAGCATCTGATTATTAATAAAATAAAATAAATAAATACAACAATGTGTCATAATAGTTATGGAGATTCATTCACTCGTCAAAATGGAACTCGCAAAATAAAACACATCCAGAATCAGGAAAGAAAATTTTGCAAAAAGAATCAGCTGATCGGTTTTGTATGGGGTGTTTTCTCAGACTTTTTTATTAATTTTGCCTTCACATATTTTTAGTCTAGGTTTTTTTTTTACTAAAATAACCTGTGTTAAACTTTGTAATTCTTTTTTTATGATAATGCGAATCAGGTGAATCTCATGCGAGCAAATCAGGTGAATGATGGTAAGCATCATGATTGCCCCTATCAGACACAGTGTTTTAATATTCAAAAAAATAATGATATAAAATAAATAAACAGTTATAAATAATTTAAATAATTAGTAAAATAATATGATAAGCTCTAAAATAGGAGAATTTATATTGATATACAATTTTAACTGGTTTGAGAACCTATACATGCTTGTAAATTATAATTTGATAGATTGATTGAGTTGAATAACGTAAGGATTTATTGATTATACGTTATCGGTCACGTTATATTCAAAGGTGAGAATTTTTACAATTTACAGTTTTCGACGATCAAAAAATTGTGCTCAAAAAACTGTAGGTTCACAGTTAACACTTAAAATGAACCGTCGGCTTGTTAAAAAGCTATTAATAATGTTTTAGACGTATTCCAATAAACGTTTTAACACCTTTTCTCTAAGGGTATCATTAGGCTTATTATTGCCGCCATTTCAGATTATCTTGGTTCACATTCAATCACAAACGGGTTCGATTTAGTAATGACATTAAAACAAGGGTTCAAGATATCGAATTTTTAATTATAACAAAAAAAACTCAATGTGTTACAAAAATATATGGTAATCCTTAATAAGGTGTATCTATAACTTGCAGAAGAATAAACTGATAAAATCCCCAAAAAAAATTCGACTTCCCCTAAAAATTTGTTGGCCTTGTGGTTCCCGGCTATATAATAGGACCACCCCTTTTCATTCCGTGGGAGCCGTGAGACCCAACTTCTGCGATGACCAACCCGCCTGCCAAGTGTGGTGATTACAGCAAAATTCCCCCTTAAATAGTTTATGGTGTTCTATAAGGGAAGCCTATGTTCAGCAGTGAACGTCTTCTGGCTGGTGATGTGAGTGATGTGACATAATTTACCGATCGGAAGTAGAAATGCTTTTTGCTAATTTTGCTTTTCATTTGAAATTTGTTCAATTTTATGCGTAAATGGACCTGCTCAAGCATTACTATACGTTTTTTTAACATTTGTATAACCAAAGTTTCTGTTGCAATAGTTTAAAACTAACTACATACAAATATGGCAAAAAAATTCAGATCAGATCTGTATTAGAGTTTATAAATCAGTTGGACGCAACCACAGAGCAAACAGGCAGCGGAATATTTATTTATCTCCGTGTAAATAAAGAAATCCAGGAGTTCATTAAAGGGTTTAAATTTTATCTGTGCAGTTTATGTTAACCACCGAGAACGCCGCGGCGCGGGCGCATCCGATACGGAATCGAATGATCGAACTAATTGGAACACTGTACCAACTAATTAGAATAACTTGTGCTTGTTCCGACACTAATATATTTTTGGAACGAACTCCAAACAGTTTTAAAAACGACTTATATTTTAATTAAGCCTCCAAATCGAAACAGCTATATTGATAGGTTTACAACTTAACTCCTTAATTTATTTATTTTAATTTTATTCATGTGACAGTCATATGTCCCAAAAAACCCAGAATATTTTACAATTTTGGCTGTAACTATATTCATCAGACACATAAATGGTGCAAATAAAAAAAATTCAACTCGGATAAATTGGAAGAGATACAAAGATTGGTGATTCGTATGCAGAGAGAACCACCAAGGGACAACTTATCACGTATATTAAACACTTCGTGGTACGAATCACCAAATAACACTGTCTTAAATGTATAAAATCACCAGGAAATATGTAAACAATGGAGATAAATAGCTGTCTGGCTTAAACGAGACGGAAATTATTTATAGATTTATATGGAGGAAATAATAGTGACAAATTCACACGAGGTAAACGGTATTGTTGTCATTATATGAACGCAAGTGATTTGTCACCCATAAATGCATGGCGCTAGGTCAAAGGGTAGCAACGGACGTTGGGTTCCTGAACTCATTAGTAATTATTTTCAATAATACAACAGTAATGCCTGGTATTACTGTGGCATTAATTTTTTATACAAGAGACAAAAAAATATATGATAAAAAAGATGAAATTTTTTAAAAAGTGTCTGCCCAGGGTCAAGATTTATCAATTCAATTCAATTGTTATTTTGTGGCTTGTGAAAGTGCATAAAACACCACAACTTTGCCAATGTCACGTAGGGAGATAGAACATCAAACGAAGGAAATTAACTAATAAGTGCTTTTGAATTTTGAACACAAGCAGAAATCATATCATATAAATATATCATATAAACTAAAATAACAAGCAACACTACAATAAATATAAAAATTTAACTCATATCCTTCTCCTCCTTTGATAAATTGTTTACTAAAGATTGATCATTTTCTGTAGTAAAATACATTTTGACGCTCAACAGACACTTTTTATATCGCTGCCAATTTGTAAAAACAAAAATGACATATGAATTTAATACTACACATTAAAGAGTCCCAAAGAATGCCTAATTCGAAATTTAAATAAATTTTTCATTAGCTGTTTTTGTTACTGGTCTAAAAACTTTCAGTGGTACCCATATAAACCTTACCCCCATAAACTAACTACTACTAGTTTAAAAAAGGCATCCGATTAGCGTCGAAGATTTGAGTTGTATTTTATTTTTATGTATGAGTATAACATATTGGCGAAATCTGGGTGTATCAACTATGGGACTGAGTCCTGGGTACAATTCTGCATATTTATCTACTCGAATCTATTTCGTGATTTCAAGCATTTGTTAAGAGACTTAAATTGTATGTGTAATATGCAACCTTTATGTCACGTAGAGATTGTTAATTTACATTGAAATATTAGATCTTTTCAACAAAAAGTGTTATTATTCAGTAATTCTCACGCGCAAATTACAGTCGCATGATGATTGACCAGTTTGATAAAGCGTTTAGTCATTATCACGTTGCCGGAAGTTTTTATATAAACACACACGGTGTAAAGGAACTCTAAGGGTGGCGGAGTACCCACAATTAAGGGCTAATAGCTATACATCCGCGTTAGGTTATATTCCCACGATGAGGAAACACACTGATTGCAGTTACAACAATTGGATTGTTTTAAACTGGTGTAAAAGTCCACTAAAGTTAGATACGTTATATTAAATAAATAAAATTGTGGTTTGGTATCTCAGATCAAGCATGCTTTAATAATAATTTCTTACTTAACATCAGCAACATTGTATCAAAACGCGATAAGGGGAGCCGGCTCAATTAAAATTTGAAATTGCCCATCATTGAGTGCAGACAAGTTTTAGAGCTACCATCGCAACATATTTGCAGAAGACCACCCTCGCAATACCGACAGGTCTAACCACAATTTGCCTTTGATAATGCCGGCTTTGATCCCTCTTATCAGGAGATAGAAAAGATAACATCTCTGTCGTCGATTTCGTCATTGTCCCGCCCATTAACGCCCATTAAAATTCCAATCGACACACACTTATTCATCTGTCAACGTCTCCGCGATGTATACGCCATGTTTGGCATTACCTTGAGAGATTACCTGTTTAATTAGTCCCAATTGTCGCTATATATGCCGGCGTCTCGAGTCACTGTAAAAAATATCTCAGTTTCCTCTCGTAAACAATATCCTGTGACTCAATAAAACTGATCAATTCGCTTTAGACTGTGACTGATTTTGTTAGTTTTTGGGCGCCGGCTGTCCTAAAAAACAAACAAATATTCCGTAGAACTAATGAGTGTGTAATTTTGTTAGGGAAGCTCCATGTAGGCGGTCCATGACCCTTGCATGAGGGTGCTCCAAATTAATATTCTCGTCAGCATCAGTAAAAAATTTAAGAGAAACTGATTATAATTCTATACCGGTATACTAAGGCCTGCGTCCGTCACTAACGTTACTCTTTTCCTTTTGCCTTCAATAAAAGCTGAGTTTAAGGAATCTTAAAAGGAATGAATCGAACTTTTCTTAAATTAGAAAAATCTGTATCACTCGTATCTTCGTTTAATTTAGTGTTTCGAGGATGCCTATAAAATGGGCTGTTAAACGGCTGTAAAACAGTCACATTAACCTTTCACCGGCGCTATTTAGTCGATATAATTGATTTCATCCCTCGTAAAATTAATTTTGGGCTTTTTCGTATTGTTTGAAGACTTAAAGTTTCAAACACTTGCATTTATTATTTCGAGTCATTTTATGAGATACACCTTACGCGGGGATGGCAGGTAAGTTTATTAGTAATATTTTCATAATACAAAACATACAAATAATGATTATTAAATTAAAGTTTAAACTACTTTTCCTGTGTAAGCCATTGATTTTCATTACAATGTGGTATTAAAATCATAATGTTTATTAAAAGTAAGCGGCAGTTTATAATACAACTTATATAATTAAAATTTCAGACTCGGTTAATATTATAATTAGAGAATGGGTTTAATCGCGTGAACGTAAAATATTTTATGTGACATCTCCACTGGACTGTTACCAAGTGTACCTCTGGAGGAATCAATATATAATATAATATAATATATAAAATAATATAATTTTTGTTACTCTTCGTTTTATATACAATAAAGTTTTTAAAAGCCAAAAGTAATTTTGAACCAAAGGAAGTTTGTCGTACCTAGCTTCTGATTGCGGAGTTATTTTTTGATTTTATTTAACCTCAATATGCAAAAACATTTGGTAGCATTTTTAACTTACATAAAGAAGTATTTTCATACTTCTATAAGAAGTATTACATAAAGAAACTCAGTTAGGTTTATATTTGATTTTTATCAGCATTTATCCGCAACAATAATACTTAATATACCTAACAAAGGTACTTATAATAAAAATATAAGTATGTACATTGAGAGAAGTACAAGTTTCCTAAAGTAAAAAGCCTATTAATTTAAAACGTCATAACCATTCACCGGCTTTAATCTTATTTTCCAAGTAACAAACAGACACAAGATTATGTCAAGATACAGTTAGCTTACAGACATAAAACAATAATGATGTCTGCTTGAAACACTTTTCATTACGCTTAGAATACTAAAAATATCATAAACTTGCATCATGTACCAAACCATTCGCGCCTCATTCGCTGTTAACGATCATTAAATGACGTTTACAGACATTAACACTGATTGGAGGATTGATTGCAGAACAGATTGTTCAGGACTCAAGGTCCATTCGATCCGCAATCCTATAAATTGGTAACAGAGAGATTGGAACGCAATAAATCAGCTTTGTTAACTTTATTTTCATTTTGAATATTATAGTTACGTCTCTACAGGGATATAAAGTGCGTAAGTGGGTGGATAAATTGGGCCTGGTCTTAAAAGAAAAGTATAGCGGAGCCTGAACGTGGTTATCAAGAGTATAAACATTTCTCACAACTCTGTTATTTAAAGCGTTCAAGCGGCGTAAAAATCAATACGCAAAATTATATTTTAATTAAATCCATCTCGAGACTTTATTCCCGTGAGAATTTTGAGAATTCTTTTTTTAGGACTGAGTTTTGATAAGGAAGTGGCAGTCAGCAAGTTCAATCAGTGAGAATTTTGTTTTTTTTTTATTTAAAGAAGCAAATTTACCACTTATAAAAGTAGCTTGTTCTACGCAAAGAACTTTCCTCCCCCGTCATCTTCGACCAGCTCTAAGTCATCCAAAACTATTTCATTCGCAAGACGGTCGGTGCTAGCTTATACCAGCGACACGTCGACTTGCACTGCGACCTGGACCTTCCCTCCATTCTTCAATTTATGAAGGATTGCTCTCGCCGCTACTTTGACGTGTGCCCCCGCCACCCCAAGCCCTCGTAGTCCAAGCCTCGATCTACTCGATAGTTCAAGCTGGAACTCCTCCCTCCGTAGACGCCCTCGCAACGTCTTGGACGACCCGATCGACTCTATCGCCACCGTCACATCGTCGGGGTTAAGCTCGCCCAATCCTACCAATTTCGGTACTGGTGCTGGATACGTACCAGATTCACCAACTCACACAATCACAACACCGCCCTCGCCGGCGAGGATGAAGACCTCTCAGATCCTTCAGATCGGTTAGTTTCTCTCCAAATAATCAAACAGATCAAACCATTGATAGGGCCTTAGGACACTACCCTTCTGGGGTGCCAGAGTAAGTCTGACCCCACGTTATCAGGTGACGGCCCAAGCCAAGGTTCGTACCATATAGGTGCCCTTGAGTTACTCGCCCTTAAACTTTAACTTTGGGTCGAGCGCCCCCTACACATTTTTCAGGATATTACCTTATAATTAAGTTTAAAATACCAACGCTATCATTTCCAGTGTTATAAGTGTAAGTCAACTAAACCAGTCCACCAAAGACTCGAGTTACAATTTAAGATACAATTTCCAAGAAACTTGAATATTTTACTTCTATGCAAAAACGAAAAAGCATTAAAATGCCACGTCAACATCCAGCACTTAATTTGTAAAAAACGGTCACCTTGCGCCGATACATCAGATTTAACTAAATGTCTTTGCTGGATCACAGGAGTGGTCAAGACATACTTGTAAGGGCTCGTACACATAGATTGTAATATACTGGATATTTTAAAAAATGGCTTTGGTAATTTTTATTGTAATTAAAGTCCTTTCCGATGTTTGTGTAAATCCTATATGTGTAATCTGTACGTTAGAACGTTATTAGGCCGTGAGTAGCAAAAAAAATATTGTCTGTAAATAATAATATATCCTCATATTATTATATATGTGGAAATTTGTGTGTATGGATAGATTGATGTTTGTAACACTTTCACACCAAAACTACTGAACCGATTGGGCTGAAATTTGGTATGTAAGTAGCTTACAACCTGGAATAAACACATGGAGTACTTTTTTCCGATATTTCCATGGTAACGATGTCTACGCGGGTGAAATATCAACATCTCTTTGAAGAATACAGTTTGGTAAGTAGTGGGTCGTTCCATTGTATATAATATGATGTTTTGGAAGGATGGTCGACATGCTGGTGGTATTCAACAATTTATCATTTTTTTGTGGGCCTCTGGTGCGTATAATTTATTATACGCACTATTGCCTGAAATAAATGAATTATTATATTATTTGTGCATTTCAAACGAATTCGGTGAAAGAACTCTACTAGAAATAGCTTATGGTCTACCATGGCACTATAATATCTATCAGAGCCTTAACCTCCATTTCCACCAGAACTGTGTGTTGATGTGTTTGCTATCAACTAAGAAATGTTAATCGAGCAGATATATTTCCATAACTGATCTTCTTCTTAGTCGTGGTCGTTTTAGGACCCTCTGCCTACAGATTGTTGAGAGGCGTGCTTTTATCTGTAATTGCCTGAGGATTGACTCGTTATATATCTAGACTGATCTAGACAACTGTGAAAATATATAAATCTGTAATTTTATATAGACTAAGCGGTATATTCGCTTGAAATACGATATGATCAAATAAATACAAAATCCACTAGAGCTATGCTAAGCTGTGTAATTAGAGGTGTTTGTAATTCAGCAATTCGATTTACATATGAATACGAGTTATATTATAAATATATATATATTATATATACATACCTTTATCAAACTCAAAACTCAAACTCAAACTCAAAACTCAAACTCAAACTCAAAACAGCTTTATTCAAATAGGTCATAATCTGACACTTTTGTACATCAATGAAGATAAACAGTACTGAGTCTACCGTGCGTTCGGAAAGATACCTCTACAAGAAGAACGCACAAGAAACTTGTAGGGCTTAATTTTTTCAACAGATAGGGTCACAATATTTGGTTTGCTTACATTCGTTTTCTTTGAAGGTGCCGCGAGGCGGCTATGCAGAAGTTTCCAAGCATCTTTGTCCTCTATGTACTGGTTGACTTTATAATAAGCCTTCTTTAGTAAAGTAGATTTTATATAGGTTTTGAATTTACCCTCTGAGAGCCCAGTTATCTCTTTGGGGATTTTATTATAGAAACGTGCACTTATATACATACAATTATATATATACAATTATATAAGTATATAAATGGAAGGAAACAATTCAGCCCGCCACACTGATTGGTGCGGAAGGTGCCTGGCTCAAATCCCGCTCGTTGGTAAATTTTTTCTTGCCTTATTCATTTAATATTTATATTATGAAATCCTAAATGATTCACTGACTGACATGCAACTCAGATCCCAAACCACTGATCCTAAAGACTTGAAATTTGGAAAGTAGGTTTCTTTCGTTGTCTGGATGTGTGCTAAGAAAAGATTTATGTAAATTCACATTGTAAGAGGTTCAAAAAGGGCGTCATAGTTTTGATATAAAACTCCTATATTTCACAATTATATTGCAAGTGGCAAAGCCGATGTGCTCACACTAGCATTGTATATGAATCTGATTGCTGAATTACAAAGACATCCTCTATTACGAGTATAGGTAGATCGCTCTATTGAGTCCTCGCCTGCGGGGTAAAGGTGCGTAGGACCAGAGAGGTGCGGGCGGCAGACCCCGCCCGCCCGCACCTCTCCCTGCCCCCGTTCACGTCTACCTCGGCGCCCCCCGCCGCCCCTTTACCCCGCAGACGAGGCCTCAATTAAGTGTTCCAGCTATAGACAGCTTAGCATAGCTCTAGTGGGAAAGCACACTTAAGGTGTAAACCCAGTGAGTGGTGGACAATCAGAGAGCCGGACGCGTGTCATTCACTCAGTACGCAATGCGTTAACAAGCACATGCAAATTCCGCTCTCTCCACTAACAATATTCCTGATAGGCCAAGGGCCCTAGCTAAGCCAATTTTCCGTTTGCATACTGGAAAGGTAATGAAATACGATTGAAAGGAATCTACCTACATAAATATTTTTAAGCAGCCTGCCAGCGATCGTATGTATTGATCTAGGAATTTATTTTAAAATAGAGGTCATTGAGGGTAATTGTAGTAGTTTATAAATAATAATAATAATAATAATAATAATAATATGGGACAACTTCCACACACGGTCATCTGGTCCCAAACTAGGCTAGAAGCCTGTACTATGGTAACCAGAGGACTGATATACATACTTATATAAGCTTATAACACCCAGACACAGATCAAACAGACATGTTCATGCACACAAATGTTTGACCTGGCCGGGGATCGAACCCGGGCCCCGCGGCACAGAAAGCAGAGCTACTACCGTCTGAGCTAACGAGGCTGTGGCTATAATAATATAATTATAATGATATGGGCTAAAAGCCTGTACTATGGCAACCAAATGACTGATATACATAGTTAAATAAGCTTATAACACCCAGTCAAATATCAAACAGACATGTTCATGCACATACATTTTTGGCCTGACCGGGGATCGAACCCGGGTCCTGCGGCAGAAAGCAGAGTTACTACCATCTGAGCCAGCGAGGCTATCAATATTTAGATGTTTTGTAATAATTAGATGTGTTGATTGCTGAAATCCTTACTGCTTATTTCCACAGTCCTAACCAATGAGGACTTCCGCGATACGCGCAACTATAATTAGCCAATTAGTACATAATTTATAACTCTGAGTACTTACCATAATTGCCCCTGTTGACCCTAAACGAACAGAATTCTAGAAAAGATTATTTAATTACATGGTAACTCATTACATTTTTAACGCTTTTACGTCTTAACCGCTAAATTGATTTCGATAAAATTTAGTTTAGGGAGTTTAGATAGGACTGGGTTATTTTTCCTATTAGTATTATAAAATGTGAAAGTATGTGAGGATGGATGGATGGATGGAAGTTTGTTGCTCTTTCACGCCATAACTACTGAACCGATTAGGCTAAAATTCAGTATGTAGATAGTTTAGATCCTGGAATAACACATAAAGTAGTTTTCATTTCGATATTCCCACGGGAACGAAGACTACGCGGGTGACATCGCGAGCCACAGCTAGATGATAATATTTCAAGTAGTTTCAATATCGATATCTTAAAATAAGTTAAGCTTACCTTCTATGAAACCTATAAATATTACGCCGCAGCGGGAATTTTGATCCTATTTGTTTTAAATCACAATAAATAAAATCGAATGAATGGATTCCTGGCACCGCGTGATTCTACAAGTGTACACGCCAGGCGAACTATAAAAATGATTAACGCGTGTCGCGAGGCATTTTATAACGAAAAAAGATATCCATATGAAGACTGGGGTAAAACAGTAGGCGATACAAATCGATTGGTTTTTGTCATAAAGTGCGTTCAATACAATAATAAGAGTATTCAGGTTTTTGAACGCGCTTCACCTTTACGCACGTATATAAAATCATTTCAATGCTATAAATAGTAATATGAAGCACTGTGTTATTGTTAATTTACCTATTTTATGCAATACGAATGTGGAAAGAAAAAATTTCAACCACGCACCATACGCTATTTTATGCAATTAAGTTTTTTTCAGCATTTATAGTAAAAAAACATAAAAATTATCTTATTTTCTATCGTGGGATTATTTTCTAATTCTAAAATTAATGCCCCCATCGAGGAAATTATACACAAATATGTTTTATTGCCTTTCAATGCCACTAATCTGCTTTGCTTAACGTTATTATTGGGATCTTATAAACATTTGCTTTTGGTGAAGAATGTCAATGGAAATCTAACTTTTATTTATTCTACATTAAAGTTGAAGATTTTAAGAATATTTCTTTTCTAATTTTGTAGTGATATAATTCGATTTGGTCAGACTCGTCCACACCTCTGGGTGGGCGCCACGGCCTCCCGCCAGTTCCAGATTAGAGGTTCAAATGTATTGCGTGGGCTTTAAACATTTGTTAAACAGACTAAGATATTTGTTCCAACTCCATTTTTCTTCAGATTAAGTGAATTTATCCCATAGAAGCACAGTGTAAACAAGAAAAAAGTGGAATTACAAGTTGGTTTACGTGATTAAAATAGATTTATTTAAAGTAAAAATTTCATTGCTCGTATCGCATAAATATTTCATATATGAAAAGATATCACCCGACTGATTTATGGGTAATACAACTTGTATCCTATCATTTTAAGATGTCACGCACTAAATTTATTGCACTGACATGGCAAGAACACGTAGGCTTGAAGTTTTTTAAAGTGGTGCTAGCGTAACAGTCCAGTAGCCAGTTATACTGCAGTGGACGATTAAAAAGGCTTTGCGCTGAGCTGAATAAAATTTTGTACGAGGGAGAGTAGTGTGGCAATAAATATTTATAGAACCACTTTTCCATCTTCGGCAAATTGCCTTGTAATCGGGTAAATGTTTTAGTACAACATTGTTTGAGGGTCGGTGCATGGTTGGTAACAGAGTATCATGTATCGTTTAAAATGCTTACGAGCAGTTCTACTGATGTTAAGTAGAATTAGGACCAATTAGGTACAAAATCGTTTTATTATTGTTAGTGTCGATCGTATAACAATATGCATGTGCTTGGAAATATACTAGAGCTCGTAACAAGACTTATTTATTTATTTATTCATTTAGCTTTCCACATCATATTATATAGTAAAAAATTCACATTGTAGATTTTGGTTTTGTAGAAAAATTACAGATATATAACAGATAGAACAACTAAAAGAATACATAACTTTTTATGGGGATATACTTTAATTAAAGCTAAACATTATTAAAAATAACATATTTTATATCGATGCCCAAAGATGTTTTAAGAACATAACAACATAACGCCCACGACTCAGACAAACCCCCATTTAAAATCAATATTCTGAGATATATGAAAAAAAAAACCAGTTAACTAGACTTTGATAATCGTTGTTACTATAATCCTTGGGTGTTATGTTTTATCTATTAATTATGTA
This sequence comes from Hemistola chrysoprasaria, assembly GCA_947063395.1. NCBI lineage: Eukaryota > Metazoa > Arthropoda > Insecta > Lepidoptera > Geometridae > Hemistola > Hemistola chrysoprasaria. The sequence continues at coordinate 5,382,792 of OX346715.1, forward strand.
TATATTAATTTCGTAGATGCTTTACAGTCAATTTTTTAAAATTAAAACCCCGTAAGATTATGTAATATGATTTAATTTTACGTGACCTTGTCCTCATTTTTTAAGAATCGAAATTCTTAGAATCTTCAATTTCGTCAAAACCTGTTTTAAAATAGGCATTTTCTCCATTTGTTTTAAAGCATATACTTATTTTTATTTGTTTGATGTAATCTAGGCAATAAATTCACTTCACACGTAACTATGGCCACAATATTTGCATCGACACGTTCGCGAACGAAAGATAAATTAAAAGTTATGATCATTAATGAACCCGTTTTAATTTACGATCAAACTGCAGATAAATAATCAACTTCAGCTCTTGCTATGAAAAAATTAATCAGATGTTGAATGCGACATTCCACTTACAACCACTTCTAGGAGATTTTTTAGTTTTAACTTAAACAAGTTTATTTATCAAAAGACTAGAGATCTGTTATTTTATAACGAGGATATTAATTTATGTACAAACTTACCGTAGATGCAAAACTTATTTAAAAAGTAAAACTAATTGTCATGTCCGTGTATAAGTAGCGACTATCGTAATTAATGAAAATTGCATCAATGTTAGTAAAATACGAGAATATAGATTGTGTGCTTACTATGAGTGATATGAGTATTATGGTGTCATTCAGCAGCTGACTTCAAGCACAAATGACGGAAAATCGATGGATGTTACAGTCAGCTGCGGAATGACATTCACATCGAACAGATACAAAATCAGTCGTAACTTGCGGCCGCTGTATGAGCCGAATAGCCGAATATCTATATTCAACAAAATTCACGGCTACAGACTCAATCACTCCAACCAGATATAAATCACCGCTAATTTGTCAAAATTGGGTTATCTTGTCATATGAATATTGTAATTCGTGACAGTCAAAGAGACGCCGGTGATTTGTCAGACCATATCGATGGTCTGTCGACACTCAGTTATGTTTGATGGTGAGCGATCACACTGATCTAAAGATTGGAGTCACTTTGCATTTTGAAAAGGGAAAAACAAGGTTCATTGGTAGTAGTCATCCATATATGGTCGATATTCCACTTAATCGTACAAAACGCGTCTCCTTCCATCCCAAGGAGCGCTCAGGAGTGCAATTCTATACCAGCACACCTCTTCCCATCTGAATACGATTTTAGGACCTTCAAGAGAAGAGTGAATAATTATTTTCTAGGAAAGCGTGATTATCATAGGCCTTACCTTCACTTGAGGTGAGATTGGGGTCAAACGCTGACCTATTTAATATTAAAAGAAAGTATCAATCTATCCAAGACATATTTCTGGTATTGGGCCCAGTATTCAAATTGCTGGTTATGTCTCCATCCAATGTCCAATGAGTGGCCTTCACGTTGTAATAAAGATTTTAAGCCACATTAAGTAAACAAAGGAGTTCACGTTTGCATCAATTGGTTTTGTTACCTCTTTAATTAATTATTAAAACTCTGTAAAATTTTCTTGCCCCTTAGCCTTGTGTTGATGATAATATTAAAAAGTTTAGTGCTTAGAGATTAATATATTATAGAGGTAATCACATTACAGAGAATGGTAAATTGATGGTATAAATTATCCCGACTTGTCGAAATTTTCAAGTATAAGGATTTGTTTAGATTGGGCTTAAAAAGTATATAGAATTACAGTAAATAGTTTATAATTATAATAATTGATTGATAAAAGCAAAAAAAAAACATACTTTTCTCTGAATCTATTTCCGTTACGTTAAGGCGGTACCTTAACATGATCTACAATTTTAAAATAGTGACTTATAAGTAAGCTGTGTAACTGTGTACCAATATCTAGATAGTATTTTATTGATGGCGTCCGTTTACATTAACAGGGGTAGGTCGTCCATAGACAACTCAATCCTAATACGACGCTATAGAGCTAAGTTAAACTGCATAACAACTGACCCAGCCTCATTTCATTTCGTTATCATACTAAAATTCATTAAAGTGTCGTCTTGTTGTTAATTTGTCTATGGTGTCGTCACATCGACATGTATGGTCAATTTGTCGTGATGGCTGGTTTGCGATCTTGCTAAAAGATTGGCGAAAATACAACATTATCGGGCATTGGTTGGACAACGACAATGTAGTCATGCACGAGTAATATGAATCGATGACTGTCATCTATTCATTACTCGTGGGAAAAAGATCCGACGGATGTTTTTTGCATGTACAGATTAACTTTTCTTCAAATATAACAAATAAAACACAATATTTGACAGCCTTGTTGGCACAGATGGTAGTAACTCTGCTTTCTGTGCCGCAGGTTCCGGGTTCGATCCCCGGCCAGGTCAAACATTTGTGTGCACGAACATGTCTGTTTGATCTGTGTCTGGGTGTTATAAGCGTATATATACGTATGTATATCAGTCATCTGGTTACCATTTGGGATTAGGTGACCGTGTGAGGAAGTTGTCCCATATTATATTATTATTATTATAAAAGTTTAATTAAAGTCAACATAATTTTAATATGAGGCCTAAAAGAACTTTTGAAAGTCAAGTTCTGAAGTTTCATTGTAATATAATATTATTTCATTGATTTTAAAATTATAGAATTAAATATAGATAGATAAACTCTTTATTATTAATTACACCACAAACACGAAACCTTAAATTTAAAATAAAATTATAACAAATAATGTAGCAATTTGCGGTATTATCTGTCACAAATCTGCTGAGTTACTTTAGCTGTAATATTATTATTATAAGTATTTTGTTTGTTAGGGCTTATTAGGCCTGTTGCAAAAATGCATGGAACATTTGTCAAAATTACACTTATCGAATCAAAAGCGCATTCAAATCAAACAAGATACAAAAACCGTTGCTGCTAACAACATCATTACCGCAACGAGCGTATCTAATCTCATTAAAATTAACATATTGGATTTGAACCGTATTAAATTAATAATTGCACTCACAATATGTGCAATTTTGACAGGTGCTTCGGAACTCACAATACGAAATATTTTTATTTCACATGATTTAAAATTCGATACTGACTTTTAATATAACCAACAATTATTATTATTAGGAATATTAGATATAGGTGAGATGTTTATCTATTCAAACCAGAATCTCCAGATTTCTATTTTTTTTGGTAGTGACACAGAGCCACCCAGTGTTTTAAAATTCAAAATTCTGCGCGGCACTGCACTGCGCCTGTCACCCTGTATTAGTTGTTTTAACTCGTCATGCCCAGTAAGTTCACTGGAAACATTGCCCTTCAGACCGGAACACAGAAATGTTTGCACATTACTGCTTGGCGGATGAATAACTGCTAAAGAGGCGTAATAACTACAAAAGATTACTTTCCTTTTCAACAACATTACTTTACAAAAATTGACGCTACAATAATATTCCTTTGGCATTTATTCATAAAACTTATTTTATGGACCGTCTTGGTGTGATAACCCTAATTTAGCATGATAATTCTCATCAACAGTTCTAAAAAACAACGGCCAATGAATAAGTAATCGGCTATTAGCGCCCCAATCTATTGTTTCATTGAATTTTATTATTCCACGACTATGGTCATAAAACAGCGGTTTGGACTAAAAAGGTGGGGACAAAAATCTCACAAAAGCTATCTCATCGTTTAGTTTAATGTCTCACTAGAGGACAGTAAATTCAGGAGGATGGCCGCGTTAGATACACCAGTTAGCTACGAGATAATAAAACGTTTGATTCATATCCTACCGTACACTCTAGGGACAGCCTTTTAGCTCCGGATTCTGCTTCTCGGTAAATAACTTTCATTAAAAATGCACTGTTCTGTATGAAAATACTACTTAACAGAAGAGATTTATCTCGAAAGTGTTGCATTTATAATAGAGAGCTTTACATAGATCAATAATTACATTTGTAATGATTTTTGAGGATTAGGACACTTTAACTAAACTAAAGTAAGATGGGGTTTTTATTTCCCGCTCGTTCACACTGTTGACGATCGGAAAAAAGTTTAATGGTTTATGTTTTATTTTTCGTACGATTTTCGTTTTATCAACCATACTTTAGTAGTTCTGTCGACATAGTTTTCTAACAAAAACTAGAAAAATCATAGAGCATGTGGATTATTATATAGGATATAGGAAAATGGAAAGTGCGACCGCATTTTACCGAGATTTCGACCGAGATAACTATCAATATCACTTGAATATACGCTGGCGTGTCAGCATTGAAGTGTTCTCAATTAGTGTAATTAATCAAGGAAGATATTTAAAAGAAAGCCGTAGATTTTTTTCTTTTTCACCCAAAAAAGTCAAAATGCAATATAAATAGGGTATACATAATTTGACAGTATATATATACAGTACTTTTCGATATCATCTCCCAAAGTAACCTTTGTTTTTGGTCAGGCATCCCCTTTTTATATTCCAATTTTAATTACAATCCCATTATAAAGTATACACTTATTTAATTGAACTACTTTGAATTAATACACAAGAATATTTCAAGTTAGTAAAATAACTGGGTGATATTTATCACCGCTATTCCGCCAGAACTTGGTAGGTACCTAATAGATATGAATCGCAAATACTCAATAAATGACATTCTTAATTAACGCGTTGTATCTTTATATAAACGAGTATAGCTCTGTTAATTATTTTGAACCATAATGGGAAAATATTAATATCAATAAATAAATGCAATTTATAGATAAGATTTTAAACCTTACAAAATGTAGAGTGAAGATGAATTTTTGTTTTATTTTTTTTACTATTTATTTAGTTATGTTTTGTAATATTGTGTGATAAAGAGTAAATAAGATACAGTTACATTATAATGCAAGGTTTATTTTCGCATATCTGACTTTCAACGTAGAATACTTACAAATACCTTATAATTTTTTACTGTAAATAAGACTTTAAACCTTTCAAAATGTAGAGTGAGGGTGAATTTTTGTATTATTTTTTTTTACTATTTATTTAGTTAAATTTTGTATATTGTGTGATAAAAAGTAAATAAGATACAGTTACATAATGCAAGGTTTATTTTCGCATATCTGACTTTAAACGGAGAATACTTTTACGAATACCTTATAATTTTTTACTGTAAATATCACTGTACAATAAATAAGACTTTAAACCTTTCAAAGTGTAGAGTGAGGGTGAATTTTTGTTTTATTTTTTTTTACTATTAATTTTGTTAAATTTTGTATATTGTGTGATAAAAAGTAAATAAGATACAGTTACATAATGCAAGGTTTATTTTTTCATATCTGACTTACGAACTTACGAACACCTTATAATTTTTTACTGTAAATACTCGTATCACTGTACTCGTATTTTTAACTGAAACATAACACGCTATAAACTTGCTTTGATAGTTTCCTTCTGTGTAATTTACCAGAGGAATAGGCCCTTACGTAGCTATATTTTTAATGAAATAAATCTTGATTGCTTAAGACAAGATATTGCTTGAAGTCTAGTTTGACTGGCTGATACAATCCTACTAATAAAAAACATATAATATTTCAATAAGAGACATAAAATTATTAGGACTTTGGTACTCCCTGAACATCGACGAAGAACTCTAAATATGAGGCTGCCGACTAGGTCTAGAGCAGTGGCAACTTTTTAGTGGTAAGGGATCACGTTACATAGTTTTAGTCGTTCAATGGACCACTAGTTAACTTCCGAATCTTTGGCTCAAAGTAACTATAAGCAAAAGGCACTCCTGCTATACCATCCAAATGATTTTTGAGCTTGTTTTTCTAGTTTTTCAGAATCAGAATCCCTGCTCGCTAGAGTCACTGTTCTAGAGTCTAGAGGGTATTGCAAGTTTTGAGCATTCACTCCCTAAATTACAACCAGGCGAAAATGAAGTCGCCATTGTTAATTACATATTACAATTTTGCATAGCCATAATGATCATACTGGAACTGGAGAAAATGTAGTTGAATATGCACAAATGTGCTAACTTGGCGCCGTTTTTGTTTTATTCATGATCTATTTTATTAACTTTTATCTGAAATATAACATAACATACATTCACGCCTTTTTCCCGAAGGGGTAGGCAGAGGTGTACCCAGGACTCAGTCCCATAGTAGATACACCCACAATTCGCCAGTATGTTATTGGTCCCATGTAATAGGGGGCGAGCCTATTGCCATCTACCGGGCACAGTTCCAGACTCCAGGCAGTTATTGAGATAATTCCTGATGGAAAAATCCAATATATAACACTTGCCTGACCTGGGGATCGAACCCGAGACCTCTTGATTGGCAGTCGAGCATGCGCCCTCTACGCCACCGAGGCAGTCCATCAATATCCATCTATATAAAAAGCAAAGGGGAGATGAAGTTTTGGCTTCTCGAAAATGGCAAGCTCAAATTAGGTCCCATTAGATCGCACTTCGGTCTTAGGTACGTTTTTCTATCTTTGATTTTCAATATATTATGTATCTTATATTATGTATATATTATGTATTATGTATCACTGTGCAAACTTCACACTGAGCAAATTGAACGTGCCAGTTGTTGAGTAAGTGCTGCTGGGAGAACGTACCCTGTCTGCCCTTTTCTTTATATCAAAGGAAATAACACATTTGTATCTATTCTACAATGTACTATGAGTCTTATACATAATATTACGGACATGTCCTCACCCTGGACTCGAATTAAAACCAATACGCTCATTAATAGTGGCTCATTTTAACTAAACTTCATGGAAATGTGACACTGATCTAAAAACCAATCATGACGCTATAAAGTGTAGAAAATGAATTTCAATTAGAATCGTGTTTCTATCAATAGAAAGCCGGGCTGTAGAAGCTTATTAAACTTTCAGTATGTATATTTCTTGAGAGGAAATAATAAACATAAAGGAACAGTTACTGTTATGATCCTTTTGTAATTTTGATTCTATTGAGACGTAAGGATATAAACTGGATTTTTAAGTTATCATCGTTTCATGAGATTTTATTGGCCTCGTGGGTAACGGGTGTTATTATTCCGTATGGAAGTAAATGCCAGTAGATAAGCTTTAGGAATGTTTTTAATAAGTACTTGATAGTTCAAGTCACATTGCCAGGAAGGACGCAGATAATTCCGAAAAGCTTGTGATCACTGGCAAAGTGGAAGGAAAAAGTCTCCGAGGACGCAGTCCGATGCATTGGTCCGATCAGATTTGCACCACACTGGACTCTACCGTCTACGATGCTCCCTTTTACTTAGTATCATAAAAAGTCAGTCTTTCTTTGTGGTAAGTTTAGTCACCTCTTTTTCAGTTCTTTAACACAGTTGAACGCCGAATGTCGGTGTAAGGTAAGCGTTAACATTGCGATGAAAGCGCCGCGATTCGACACTCAAATAAGATGATATATAGAAGAGAATAAGAAGAAATGAAGAGTGACCATTCATTATTATTTTTGGGACCGAGTTCGTCTTTTACATTCAAAGTGATCTTAAAAAATAATTCAGCCTTTTTAATATCAGTCTTTTAAATGGGCAAGTGAAGTGAAGTGATGGGCTTTTTTTAAAATATGAGACATTACTACAGCTACATGCTTACTATCTACCCTAACTAAATACACTATAGAACACGAAAATCCGTAAGGCTGACATGCCAGTCTATAGACAATCTAAGTGCTTATAAATTTTTTTATAACTACGTCACTGTCGTAGCCTATTTTTCATTTTTTTTTATGATAGTGAGTAACAAGACGAGCTAATCAGGTGCCTGATGGTAAGCATCATGATTGCCCATATCGGACACAGTGCCACCCAGTGTTTTAAATTTCAAAATTCTACGCGGCACTGCACTGCGCCTGTCACCCTGAGATATGAGTTGTTGAATCTCATCATGCCCAGTAATTTCGCTGGTAACATTGCCCTTCATACCGGAACACAATAATGTTTGCACATTACTGCTTGGCGGACGAATAACTGGCAAATATCACTAATGAGAAAAAGATTAAATTTCAAATAATATTTTATCTTGAGCTGAATTTATATCAAATAAATAGTCATAAGTGTATGCTGTGTATGTAACTATAAATTTTATCCCAAATATTTATAAAAACAGTTATACTCACCCTAATATCAAGTGGAATATTACAAGTGCCTTCATTTAATTGATGTCAGTTTTTGAATGTTGCAACACACCGCCCATACACGCTGCTCCACCACCTCTGTTTGCCGGGATGTATGGAATTTGTACTCAATAATTTAACCACAAAATATCATACAGAAAGTCAGCTCAAGCAGATATTCAATTACATAAATACCTCGAGAATAAATATTACGATCACAAGGCTGAACTACCTCGAGCGTACACTAAAGACCACAAAACATATTAATATAGGATAGACGTCGAGTGGTCTGCAACCAGTTATCTCCTAAAGTAAGCACGTCAATATCTGCGTGCGTTTCCAAATGGTTCATACGTCTTACTTCTGATAAGAACTTTCCTTCTGTGTTAGGTATTTTGTGATTAAACCATACGATCTGTTAGACTTCGGAACGCTTAAATTTAATTTTATCGTTAATTTTTGTGCATGTCATTTAAGAAAATCATTTTAATTGACTGTTAAGTGGGTCATAATCTTTTGTGACAGCAATAATAGTATTTATTTACTTATCTTACCATCCTTATTAGGCTCCTTCGTCATTTTGTGCCATGACAGGTTCGTCCCATTGGGACGAATCGATGAAAAATAAAATTAATGTATTTTTTACGTAAGAGGTATTTTTTTAAATACCTACTATTTATCCATCCTGTTTCTACAAGTTTTTGAAATGGTGTTTTATTCAAAGCTCAGTACATCTTTATGCATACGATCTAACAATGTATTTTTAAAACCGTTTATGTGTGATATTTTAATTTTTTTTTATATTATTATTCTAGGATCAAAAACGCTACCGTCTAAAGACCCACATCTATCATTGTCATCACCATTTGAATTCCACTTTATGGAGTCAAAACTGAGACTTAGTATAATGTTCCTCATTTGATGGATGGACCAATAAGACAAAGATCCCGGCCTATTTTTATACTTTTACCTTTTTTACATCCTGGACGGGGCAAGGGAAGTCCTGGTATTGTTTTGCTGGGAATAAATCAGCTGTTGGCAACTGCAGGTGGGTCCAAAGGATACAGTTTCAGTACAAATTGCTAGGTTTTGTGTTGGTACTTTGCCAGGTTTTTTATGTGCTGTGATTTTTTAGATTAGGAAAATGATTGTACATAAATAAATAACTTTATATACCTTATGAGTATACTGAGTACATATAATATATTTTTTAATATTTATGTCATTAATTAAAGCGTTTTTGTTGATTTTTAAACATTTTTGTTATATAACTTTTTTTTTATTTCACAAAACCAATAATTAAATTATTAATCAAAATGGGTCATTGTGAAGTCCAAATAAAACCGGACGCAGGTGTTACAAGTGCGGATGTTACAGAACAACCCACTTCCAAACTAGAGGTAATTGAAAACACTGAATTTAAAAAGAAAAATATTTTGTGAACTTATTATATAATATGAAATAGGTATGAAGAAACGTAATTCAATTTAACCTATTAATTAATAGGCATTTTTATAAAAAAAAAATTGGCTCAGTTAAGAACTAAATTTTTTCTAACTTAAACTTTTGTATATTGTAACGCTGTGGCGTGTTAGAAAATGTAGTGACAAAGATAGAGAAAATAATGCTGAAGTGGTTCGGACATGTGGAGAGGATGGATGAAAGGAGATTAACAAAAGAGATTTATAAGACTAGTGTGTATGGTCAAGCCGGTAGGGGTCGACCTAGCCGTACTTTTCATGACGTTGTTCTTAGGAAAAGCCAAGTTACAAGTACCTACAACCGACAAGCATGTATGAAAAATGTCATAAAAGTGAACGAAGCGAAAGTTATATCATCATCATCAAGTATATCAGGATAGAGCAAGTGGAGGGAAATAGTCTATGCCTACCCCACCTGGAACAAGGCGTGACTGTATGCATAAACTTTTGTAAATAAATTATTAACATATTGATGGAGCAAGAGCGTATGTATGTTTACTGTTATTTAATTAGAAAACACCATTTATTAAAAATCAATCTGAAACGAATTATAGCAAAAAATGTCTTGGGGTTTGGGTTGGAAAGGTTTAATCCGAAGCTAATCGTGCCCTCTTTTTATGAGAAATTAATCTACATACACATTATACTATACTTACAAGCTGAGATTTGTCCTGCAGTTTATCCCTTGTGGTTGTCAAATAAATAAATATTACTATGATAACGAATATATGAAAATAATATAACGATATTGAATCATATCGTTTCGGCATTCCCGCAGACATCTCTAAATAACTAACGCGTCCATAAAATGCCAGTACTACTGCAATACATAGATATTATTTTATTTCATAAAATATGCCGTACCCATAAAAATTGTCGGTCGTCGGTGAAGCCCAAAGCATTCTAATGCTACTTTAACCGCCCCTTATGTAAACAATATAATGAACCAGTCCGAATCATTTGTAGAATTCAATTTACATTCTCACTCGAGGGTCATTTTAAGGGCATCAATCAAGGATTGCCCTTCTTCAAATGTCAAAATATCTACTCTCTCTTTCACGGCGGTAAATAAAGAAACAGAAAAACAAAGACAGAGAAACAAAATTGAAAAGTTACCCCATTTCACTTATGCCTTAAGGGAAATACTGCTTCAGAAGCATAATCAATTTGCTTCTTTGATTCTAAAAGCTTTTTATATTCATAGGACTATCAGTCACAGTGACTTTTTAACCATACCATTACCTAAGTGTACATTTCTTAAGTTTCTGAGTAAGGACTCTATACACCTATGCCGCCGACATGTCGGCACCAACCGTCGGTTTTTTGTCGGAGACACGGATTTGTATGCACAAGCTTATATCGCCGATAATATTCTTGTGAAAATTTTCCGTTTACAATAGTCGCCAACTTGTATCGGAAGCTTAGGTGTGTAGAATACCTTAGATTGTCATTATTTTATAGACAAGAAGACTCACAGCTTGCTAGATAATGATACCCTCTAGCATATCCATTAGGGACAATTATTTTTTCAATTTAAGTGCAGAAAATTCTATCCACACATTTTTAATTTAACATTATCTATGAACCAATTTATTTTTTCTATCAATATAATATCTACTATCTTGTATTAAAAAATCCCATCCCGTTACCAACGGGCTGAAGATGACTGTCGCGTAGATGCTATAAGGCGTAAATTAAAACATAAAATTAGCGATCTTAAGATACGAGCTCCGTACCTACTATTAAAAGTAATGAAAGCTTCCTCAGAATCTTAATTGATCGAATTATTATTACGCGAGGGATAATATATTGGCATCGATTTAAAATGTCGCTACAATTCTATTTCTGTCAAACTTTAAATTGGATGCGTATGCGCAATTATTTGATATCGATTTTATTATCGATGCTTTTGATCGCCATAATTATCGTCATTCGTTAAATTATACTTTTGTGCCATAGTTAAAATCACGTGTCTAAGAAACCTATGGGAATGATTGTTAAGTGGTGGTGGTAGTATTAATGTGGTATAGGGGCACCTTAATAAGTCTTGTATGAATCCCGCGATAAAGAATATTATGTGTATACAGAAAGATGAATACAGAAATGACGACTGAAAGACTAAAATGGAAGAAGAAGATATAGATATAATGATTATCACTTTATTGTACACCGCACAGAGAATACAACATAATATAGAAAAATCAATTCACCTATTATCACCTCATTTATTATCTCTTTAGGGTCTAAATAGAAAAATATAATTAAATAAAACAATTCAACTAATTAAACTTAACATAAATTATAAATAAAAAATATCATTTAGGTCGCCTCCTGCAGGTAAGGTGCCCAAAAAACTAGCTACATTACCTCTCTGTATGGCCAAACTTATACGTTGGCCAAGGCCAGCCTTTTGGTCACCTGAGGTTTCAACTAGGCGCCTCGATAACTCGATAGAAAATGATGTATTATGTAGACAGTTACAATTTTATATCCATACTGCACGAATATAATATCAAGTAAATACAACAGTTACCAAAGCCACTAACATAACCAGTAAATTTCACAGTAAGTACACACATTTCGATGTCTACAATGTTAAATGTTCGCGTTACATGTGTGGTCGCAAATATCAAAGCAAATGACACTAAGTGGTACTTAAATATAATTTCTTCGTGATATTTTGTTATGACCTATTGCCAATATAATATCAATACAAAACATGAGCAGTTTTTTCATGATTTATCCCGTACAACTAGTTAGTAGCACTCACTGTTAAAGATAGCTCGTATTTAACTCATGTCAACAAAATGTAATGTGTTTTTAAAGTAAATGATATACTTGACATCCCTCCAGGTACGACAAAGTAAACAAATCCGTCCAATCGGTAATTAACGGGCAGAAATCGAAGAACTTAATAATATAATTGAGCGCCGCGCGCGTGTTCTGCTCTCCAGTTAGCATGTCCAACGTCGAAGATGTTGTGCGCAAAATTATGTTAAATACACGCTGCAAATATTATCTGTAATATTGACTTTTTAATGTACCTTAAGCAAACTTGTTACGGATTGAAAAATCTCTCAGTTACTCAAAAACTTCCGCCAGCCTCTCTTTTTTCAACTCCAGTTTTTTGGTCAAAAATGATTTATGTGATCTCCCGCTATTCTTGTTTACGAAGTGATCGCCGAACACAAAGCGTAGAGATTCGTATCGCAACGACTAAATGCGTTCGGCATGATGCGAGAATTTTGACACCAAACACTGACGATAACATCTTAAAACACCTAATGTTTTAAACAAACTCTTTTATGTGGGCTAACTTAATTTCGAGAGAATAAAAGAGATATTTCCCGTATCATTGTTTGATATATTGATGTATTTTTTATTCGATGTGGGAGCAATAAATTAATGAACGTTCTTTCTTTTATGGAATGAAATAGTGCTAGGCATTAACATCACTTAGGTGGCTGGGCAATAACAGGACGCCGAGCTTGAATTAGTCATGCATGTTTTGCCTATGATCTAGAGTGTTATATCTGGCATGCATATGCAAATATCTGGTATAAACAGTGGTCTGAGTGACCGCTGAACAGCTAAACTGGTTCGCGTAAGCCTTAGACGGCAAGGAATGAGGATTTCAGTCACTCGCATAACAAAGTAGAATCTCATATTAATTTATAACGTCAATTTCGATTACGACCGCTTGTAACTTTGTATAACTAGAAAGCATACAAAAATTAACAATATTTTTAAATAATGTACCAAACAATAAGGTAAGTATGGAAAATATGTGATAAAATTAACAATTTATAAGCGACGTCTACAAGCGCCGTAATAGCTTTTTCCTTACATAAACATCTACACTTTTGAACGAGTGTAATATGACTTTACACATTTTATTACGTTTGAGCACAATTAAAATATTTAATTACATTAACAGTGTTCAAAGGGTTATCACGCAGGCACTCAGCAGGTTAATTTTTGTATGTAATTTTAATAAGTTTTCTATATAATTACTGGCCACAAGAGTCCGATCCTTTTTATTGCCTTAAGCTTATTTAAAACGACATTAGAAATGCGGGTTTGAGATATACACTCTTTCATACATTACTAAGTAAGATAAAGACAGTATTCAAACTCAGTGATTTAAATGTGTATAACATTCATTCGTTTAAAGCTATCTAAAAACTATTGAAATAAATTACTATTTATATATAGGTATATGCTTATTAGTTTAGGTTTTTCAAAATAGACAAAAACCAAATTTTAAGTCAATTTTCCTTTGGCTCGCAGCATATTTTGTAGATGTGACATACAAAATCTGTAGCATTCCCGATATAAGTAGGTACCTAATTAAAATATTCACTAATATAATAGCACATAGGGTACTTTGTTTCCTGATATTCCCACGGGAACGATTTATACGCGGGTAAAACCGCGGGGCACAGCTAGCACTATATAAATATACTCTATTATATACTATACTCTTAGGTCAACTGAGGCCACTTGTGAATACTCGTTGGTAAACTGATCCTGCTCTTTGTTTTTTAGTGTAATCATTTCAGTAAAGTTGCATTTCCTGTGTTCACAAAAAGGCTCAAGAGAAAAATACTAATAACTATACATACTAATGATCATTGTTATTTTAAACATATTTTTAATGAGTTTAGTCACTGTCATCCACTGCAACCGCTGGTCTGGTCAGAGAAGGCCTACCTGCATCCATTAGGATTCCGCAAACCCTTAGATCGCTCACCTACAGACCCGTTGCCCGTATTCTCATTCCAACGTAAAAAATAGACGATGTAATGTTAGGATCTAGTCCTGACAGATCAGAGAGAGATATGGAGTCGATAGTGTGTCTTAATTTTTTGCAAAATATTTTTATTTGATTAATTATTATTTTATTTTATTAAAAATCACTATAGGTACTTCTCAGGGTTTGAAACTGCGAACAACAGCAAGTGTATAATGCAAATGACTATTGCATATTAACAAGCTCGAGATATCGGGATCAAAATTAACAAGATTGCATCTATTTCTATACCAAACCTTATCAAAATTTGTCGTGTGATTTAGGCGTAAAATAAACGAAACAGACAAGACTTACTTTTCACCTTTATATATTTTGTATGGATACAACGTTACATGACATCGTTAGACGTCTGCTTACACGGTAAAATATGAATCAATTACTTTGATGAGGGCATGATTCATAATGTATCATTTATTTAATTCATTATACGAACAAGTCTTCTAAAATGGAATACTTCACGCTCAAAACACTGCAAGAAAACTATTTGATGTTCCATGGTGTCGAATGTCAATGAAACATGAATTAGTTATATTCGTTCTCACACCATATATTTTATAAAATGTTGGTTTTTGCCGAATGCTCTCTCATTGGGAACAAAAGATTGTTTTTATTTTATTACGTGGGACAAACTATAAAATATTACTTAATATGCTCCAAATGTATTAAATAGGTTATCCATCACTGCTAATTTTATATTAATAGAAGAAAGTATATTATAACGAAAAGTACTTATGTAAACCTCAATATAATAAAATAATTTAGTCATTTGGCATGGTGTGCATATTATGCCACAAGGATAAATATGTATGAATCTGAATAAGACGGAACGTTCGTTAGAAATCAGAATGATAGATAGATAGATAAATTTGCGGTCTTACAGGTAAAAGCGATCTCTTCTCGTTTAACCACAGGTATAACTTAATTTACGAAAATATGACCAAAAATTTATATTTATTGTTCAGTTGGCTATCATGTGTATCAATATAGTATATCAGAAGCTATATTTGACAAACCATACAATACAAATAAATGTCTATAAAATGCCTGAAAGTTTGGATGACATCGTCTCCACCAGCCGTAGTTCTTGCAGGTTGGAATTAGTGGTAAGTGTGGTCGCTTGTATGCAAAACTGAACCAGTCGCAACAGCTGACGCTTAGACATTTATTAGCTGGTGTTATCTACATGCAAATTATTTTTCCTCCTCCAGACTTTATTAAAGCGTTAGGAATAAAAATGTAGTTAAACAGTTTGAAATGTATTGAAGTCGAAACTCAGGAACGTTTAGGTATGTAAGGCTTATAACGCACTAGGCAGCCAGGCTGCGGTAGCCAATATATAAGAAGATAGATTTTTTGACTGCTAAGTGCGTTATGTAATAAGGTCCTATTTATGGGCAGGAAATTTGAACACAAATTGACATAGCTAAAGCCCTAATCGAAAAATACTACCTACTAAAATCAAATTGACTGCCTCGGTGGCGTAGAGGGCGCATGCTCGACTGCCAATCAAGAGGTCCCGGGTTCGATCCCCAGGTCAGGCAAAATGTTAAATATTGGATTTGTCCTAATGAGGAATTATCTCATTAACTGCCTGGAGTCTGGAACTGTGCCCGGTAGATGGCAATAGGCTCGCCCCCTATTACATGGGACCAATAACATACTGGCGAAATGTGGGTGTATCTACTATGGGACTGAGTCCTGGGTATACACCTCTGCCTACCTCTTAGGGAAAAAGGCGTGAATATATGTTTGTAGAATCAAATTCTATAAGGGGTTGTATGGATTAACCATACTTCAGAACTTTAGGTGGCCAAGATTCCTACAAAACTCCCAATATGGCCAATAGACTGCTCACATAATGTTTTTATCAGACAACCGGATTTAATGTTTTATTTCCAATATTGTGTTTACAGTGTTCGATTTCACATTTAGTCAATCCTACTAATTTTATAAATGAATGGATGTTTGTTACTCTTTAACACAAAAACTACTGAATAGATTGGGTTAAAATTTGGTATGTAGGTCACTTGGACCCTGAAACAACATAAAGGGTAGGTACTTTTCCCGATATTCCCATGGGAACGATGTCTATGCAGGAGAAACCGCGGAGCATATTTAGTTTTTTTTTAATTACTATCATGGTTTTTTGTACGTGAGACATAGTTTTATATTTTTTTTTATTTGGTTCATGAATTGAATGAAGCTTTAGAACACAAACAATTAAAACAAAACTTTCTATGTAGGTAATTACATTAATTAGTTTCGTCGATTCGTTCCAACCTGTTGTGGGATAAAAAGACGAAGAAGCCAATAAAAAGCTCACTCTTAACATAGCGAACATAGCGTGCACAAAATATTGATGAAAATTGCATGTTGTTTATTTAGAATAAGATGAAAATAAAAACAAGATTCTCACATCCTCAAACAGCCTGTAATTCACACATTCAACTATGTACCAGCCTATAATAAGCTACACAACATTTTAAGTAGCATCTACTTGTAATTATTCACGTCCGTCCGTCTTATTTAGATTAGACTTGTCTTTATAAAAACCAGTGAACCAAATAGAGTGAACTATCATTAAATGCCTTCATCTACTATGTACAAAATTAGACCAAACTTCTTATGGTCAGGTGGAGTGAATGTGAGGATGATGTACTGTTTCACCACGGACACCTACTGTGGAAACAAACCTCACTCCTGAATGGTAAAGGCAGGCACTGACTTGTAACATTAGTTTGTAAAATAACATTCTAACATTCTTTCCCCCGGTGTCAGGGTAGCTTGAGCCAGAAAAAGATAGAGAGTACATTAAAAGCAAATGTTATACATTAAAACGTCTACGTACCTGGAAAAGATGTACAATAATTATTGAACATGAATGAGTCATTTGTATGCAACCCATACTACTACACGTTCTTGGTGATTTTACTGATTTAAGTTTTTTTTTTAAGTTTTATGATAGTGAGTGACAAGAAAAGCAAATCAGGTGCCTGATGGTAAGCATCATGATTTCCCATATCAGACACAGTCCCACCCAGTGTTTTAATATTTAAAATTCTGCACTGCACCTGTCACTCAATCAATTGACATCAATTGCCTCACCTGATAGGTTTTCGAAAGAAATTCTTCAGGTTTTCGTAAATATTGTGATAGTATTTAAAAAATCGCTTATAGTGGTTTTTTAGGTTTACGATTCGCATTTGTTTCTCATTGAATAATAGCGGATTGATTCTACATTAAAATAAATAAAATACGCTAGCTTAAAACAGAAGTGCGATTGTCTGTAAGCCATAAAAGTCTGATCAGCCATAGATTTTAAGTGACTTTAATGTCATCCCTTGACTGTTTTATATTAAAGATGTTTTTGCTTCCATACAATATGCACGTATTGAAGATACAGTCATAATTAGTCGACATAAGGAGTTGCACCTGCTAAAACTATAACAATTACACTAATAGTTGATAAAACTAGTCCATGTAGGCATAAAGCGGATACCAAAACGTTTGATTTTTTTTCGTTGCATGGCATTGCTTCTATGATTAACATAGAAAATTTATCTTCGATAATTGACGATATAATTATATTGTAACTAAAAAAATCTTGTAGCTTATTTTGTATAATCGTGTCTAAATTACCAGTAGAAAATATTTTTATTTAATCCTAGTTTTTAAATGATATATTGCGAAAAATTTGCACAAATTGTTTATTACTGTGAACTATTGCAAATAATGCAAAAAAGAATATTGGAGTGGAAACCATAGAGGAAACAAAGACCAGTTGTTCGGTCACAGTTGAGATGGAAAGATATCACTTCGAAAAGATAGCGGGCAGCAACTGGAACCTAACTGCTCAAAATAGAGAAAAATGTAAGATTTTGAAGGAGGCCTACACCAGTCTACTTCTTCTTCTTCTTTTCGAGTCGAAAAAGCTATAATTTTTTATATTTATAACACTGGTCCAGTATTTTGCCAAATCTATAGCATTTAAGTTTGCTTTAAAAAGGTCCTCCATCGTACATACTGTGGGACAGTTAGGACACTGCAAAAGATGCGACATTGATTGGACAGCCCCACAGTCGCACTTGTCCTCGCTAGAGAAACCCCACCTAACCCGGTTTTCTTTGCATCTTCCGACACCAGCTCGAAGTCTGTTTAAGGACTTCCAAACTGGCCAGGGAAGATTGCCACCCGGTGGAAGTTTTTACCAGTCTACTGGTTAAGAAAGACTAAGAAGAAAAAAAGGAAAAGAAATATACAATTATTAAACAGTAACATTAATTTGTAACAATACTCGTATAAAAACTAATATTACTACATGGAGATAAATGAATGTCCTTCGAAGGTCGCGTGGCGGAGTGAATAACCCATGCAGTGTGCAAGATGCTTATTAATTACATACAATAAGAATCCACTTATAGTTTCTACTAGAGTGAAGGAGGACAACCTTGTTATTAAAATTGTGAAGTTTATACTGTTATGTACGTTTATACTGTCGTGTACCAAACGTAGAAATTCGACGTCGCACTAAGATTGAAGTCGTTGGTATACCAATAGCCAGGCTAAAGTGAAGATGGGCAGGACACTTTGCCAGGCGGGATGAAAACAGGTGGACCAAGGTTGTAACAGTTTGGCACAAATACGGGCTAAGTAGATAGATAAATAGATAGATACTGATATGTATGTATGTCTTCTTCCTATCTCTCCCCCCTTGGCGTCGGTGGCGCAGTCGTTCTCTAGTGAAAAGATTATTTTCAATATCAGCCTGAAGTTTGGAAATGTTACCTGGTAGATGGCCATAGGTTCCACCCTATAACATGGGACTTCAAAACATAACTGGCGAAATGTGGTGTACCTACTATAGAGCTGGGTCCTGGGTCCCCTTCAGGAAAAAGGCGTGATGTTATGTTATGTTTTTCTTCTTCTTTAGCCTCTTGTTGTCCATTTTGCAAAAAAAGGCTCTCCTCAATTCTCACTCAAATCTTATGGAAATCTGTCTGTAAACTGTTCTTGGATATGCGAACTGAAATTCTGACACAATAAGTAGGTATGTAAAAAAAACATAACATACATTCACGCCTTTTTCCCGAAGGGGTAGGCAGAGGTGTACCCAGAACTCAGTCCCATAGTAGATACACCCACATTTCGCCAGTATGTTATAGGTCCCATGTAATAGGGGGCTAGCCTATTGCCATCTACCGGGCACAGTTCCAGACTCCAGGCTGTTATTGAGATAATTCCTAATGGAAAAATCCAATATTTAACACTTTGCCTGACCTGGGAATCGAACCCGGGACCTCTTGATTGGCAGTCGAGCATGCGCCCTCTACGCCACCGAGGCAGTCTAGGTATGTATGTGTGTAGTGCTAATACCATGAAACCATAATGGTGACGAAAAAACTTCGTCATCATTTATTTTTCTATACATTATTTCCATTTCTCATAAATAATTTTTTCAAGAACAAAGTTCTAGTATGATAGGATGATAAAAAACATTTTTTCTATGATCCTCGAGCGATGGCCTTGATAATGACGATCGTTTCTGACGAGCTATTTTATAACAAAAGTGGCACGTTCTCGCTGCCATATCCTTTTTCGGTATGATCCCGCATACTATTCGATACGTATTGTAAAAATAAAAATCCTAGGGTGGCCGAATACCTGCGCCTTATATTGCAAAGACTACATTTAATAACGAGATAAAAACATATTGGCGTGCACTCGACCTGCTACAGACTAGTCTATATATTATTATTTACCACAGAATTTGTTTTTGTAAGATATTTTTAATGGTTTTCATTTTCAATATTAAGTGAATATTATTATAATAGATCACACTTTAGTCTGCTGAAATAGTGTGGTTTGGGAAACCTGTTCTTTTATAATACATATAAATACCAATTTTCTCGTTCCTATGAGAAGCATTTATCACAATGTAACGATCTATTTAGGCTATGCTTTATGCAATCTTAAATAAGATTGATATATGAAATGCATGAAGATTTTCCCACGAATATTTTGATTGGTCATCGAACTCGTCAACGTGAGATCAAAGCTCACCGCGATATTCACTCGCATATCGGCCGTCGAATCTTTGTCATTCGCGCTGGATCGACGCGAACCGACACCGGCGTAACACAAGCGCCGCCGCTGCTGGCAATTAATGTAACCAAAGATCATCAATAAACAACTTTATCACTTCATCGCCTCTGACAACCAGCGGGCTTAAACAACTATTATAGGGACCAGCATATTACAAGTTCTGTGTTACATGTTCTGAATATTCAGTCACGCACATCTTGCTCGAAACCGGCGCGAGCTTGCATTATTTTCCATCGACATATTTATAAATAAAGTCGTATGATATTGGAGAAAAAATGACAGCGTACGCGATGATACAATTAGGGCGTCGGTACAAGGAAAGCCGCGAGATATCGGCCGCGTTTCGAACGCTTAAAGCTCACGAAGATATTTTCTAATGACCATTTGCTTGGGTTTAATGCCGACTTAACCAATTATGACCATTTAAACGGATGGTCAAGGCATATGACGGTCTGCGAAGGCTACGTCATGCCATATATGGCAATCCAGTGTTTGATCGAAGACTCGCAACTCGCAAATATTGTTTTTCTCGGCAGCCTCTATTGATGCCTAGATAGCTCAAACCCAAACTATATACATTCGCGATGCAGTTTATTTTATTAATAATCACACGTTGGTTGTTAAGAGTATTGTAATTAATTTGGAATTAGCTTATTGTTCTTAGTTATTACAGTAGTTGTAATTATAACTGGTTATTAATTTAAAAATACCCATAGAATATAAAAAATATACATAAAAAATATACCCATGATGTTTGATACTTAAAGCAAAACTTTTATTGAAGTACTGCAACCAGATAAAACTGTGTAGTAGAGAGTATCATAGCTACGAAAAAAATTTAAGAGAGAAAAAATTAAGGGCTGTAAAACAAAATAAAATAAATTATAAGGATATGAATGTATCAAATAGGTTTACTATATTCTGAGGAAACAGGGGAATCCAAAACATCGATTTTGTAAATTTTCCACAGGATTGTGTCAAACTGCTAAGAGGTCCCCTTTACTGTTAATCATATTTAATTGTCACATAGATATTAGCTGATTAACATACTTCAGGCTCTGTCTACTTTGGTTCTAACCAAAAGACCGAGGAAAACTATCTCACATATTTTATAAAAAAAACTTTCATACTAAAACAAAAATTTTATGGTTGCCATGGTTGCATGGAAGAGATCGCTCTGAGCGATAAGGCCGCCAGTATTTTCCTATTTTATTTTTAATTTTTTTCTGCTTTGTTATTTTCTGTTATATTGTGGTACCAATAAACAGTTTTCATTCATTCATTCATTTTAATATATTTTAATCATTTTTAACAGAGTAAAACGGTCTATACGCTTTTTCACATGAATACAAATAAAGTCTATAATATTAATAGGATTGATCGCATGGTAAGATTCATATTGGATTCGTGAGCGAGTTGCGCTTTGATACAAAGAGATACGCATATGATCACGCGCATGAAGATACGTAGATCATGCGCATTGATAACGTGATCGCATACGTATCGGTTACTCGCACGCACATCGATTAATGAAATATACTCTTAGGCTGAGATCGACCAACTAACTTTAATAGTAAGCAATGCTTGACCGGCCGTCAAATTTCTGTTCAGATCAATATACTTAAGGGGTAGGCAGAAGTGTACCAAGGACTCAGTCCCATATGAAAGAAAGAAAGAAAGAAATGTTTATTTGCCAAAAGATGTAAAACACAGGAAATAATAATGTTCATATTAGTATTAAAGTGAAGATAAGCATATGATAGGGACGATGTAATTATCATTATGTACTTGCCTAACATTCCCATGGAGGATTCTGGGGTCCCACACTGGGCTCCGGGCCCATGTCGTGGAGGCCTAAATAGATTTACATTAAGAATACGTATCCTGAGGGAGCCTACACCTACTATATAGGTACACCTACATTTCGCCAGTTTTGTTTTTAAGTGACATGTAAAAGCTATTGCCAGCTACCGGGTTCAGTTCCAGACTCCAGGCTGTTATTGAAAAAATGGCTAAAAAAATCCAATAACACTTTATGCCTGACCTAGGTATCGAGCCCGGGTCCTCATGATCGGCAAAAGCGCTTGCAAATCACTAGGCTATTGAGGCAGCCAAATTCAAACTGATGATAAAATATATAAAGTGAACATTAACGTGCAATGGTCTAACGAGAGGTTTAACTAGTGGTTAGTTTAACTAAGTTAAAGTTTAAGTGGTTAAATTAAGTTGGTGCGACTTAGCCTTAAATGTCAGTTCATTGAAATCGTTATAATTATTTTTAAAGATGTGTATTTAGTTCGTGAGATAACGTTTCAAGGTTCCATTGGAGCTATAATACAGTAATTATCATTATATTGTGATAATTATAACCAAGAACTGAGGGTCAAGAAACTTTTAGTTGAACTTATACATGAGTATTAACTTATACCTCGGTGCCTCGGTGGCGTAGAGGGCGCATGCTCGACTGCCAATCAAGAGGTCCCGGGTTCGATCCCCAGGTCAGGCAGTGTTAAATATTGGACTTTCCATTAGGAATTATCTCAATAACTGCCTGGAGTCTGGAACTGTGCCCGGTAGATGGCAATAGGCTCGCCCCCTATTACATGGGACCAATAACATACTGGCGAAATGTGGGTGTATCTACTATGGGACCGAGTCCTGGGTACACCTCTGCCTACCCCTTCGGGAAAAAGGCGTGAAAGTATGTATGTATTAACTTATACCTGAAGTACTGCCCTTATAATAATGAATGGAGTGTTACCAGTTGTCTGAATTTTATTAGTTAAGGTTAAACGTCACCCATACAAAATGAAAAAACACAGATATGAAGAAATAATAATTTTCTACTCAATTGTTTGTTGGCTCTGGATCTGGCCTTTATTTGTGCGAAAACATATTTTGTCAAAGAAAATCGTATGGTTTTTTCACAAGCCACTAACGACCGAATTAGATAGTAATCTATGGAGAACGCCTACGTTCAGCAGTGGACGTCCAAGATGGCGGTGACTTTTCGCTTACATGTGGAGGAACATGGAGTTTTATGAACATTCTACATGACACCAGGGTTGGTGGGGAAAAATTCACCCGACTATTATCCCGCCCCACCGAGTCAATTTAGTGGGGCATATTCTACTGCAAAATATGTAGCACTCCACTATGTTCCACCAGTGTGGCTTGGTGGGGCAGGGTGAGACAATCCAAGATGATGATTATGATAAAACCTTCATATTAGATCTAAGTATTTACAATTTATGATTTAATTATCAAAAATGTATGGCACTTATGAAGAAATAAACTATATTTATTTATTGAAATATTCAAAATTAATAAGTTTTAAGAATTTCCAAAAATATAAGCATGTCATTGGAATAAGTAGGTTTACGGAATACATGGCACGGGGACGCCTCGAGGAGAGCTCCTCCTCCCATTGTATTGTACAATACGTTGTAACTTCTCACTAACAAGAGCAATGTAGTACAAGCTATAAGAAATTGACTAAATACTTCAGCTTAGGCTAGGCGACATTTAATTTTTTTCGTTCAGCTAGCCTAGCCTACCCAATATATTATTATATTTGGGTTCTTTAAAATTTATGACAGAATTTTATTTCTGTCAAATAAATTTTAATATCAACGATTATTTTGCACAGAGTTGCATACATTGCATAATCAAAATATTATATTAGCTGTGCCCCGCGGTTTTACCCGCGTAGTCACCGTTCCCGTGGCACTAACGGCAATTCGTTTCTTATTCCTTTTCTACATCATAACAGAAACCTATGAGTAAAATTTTAGCTCTCTAGGTCCAATGGTTCGGGCTGGGAATTGATGAGTAAGTGTGTCAGTCATTCAGGACTTTAATTTTCATTACCTGTGTATAGCAGATAGATGATCACTATACCATAAAAATTACAAATTATTCAGGGCTGCGTTGTTTTCCTACTATGGCAGCTCATCCAATTAAGTTTTTTTTCCTTACTCATCCAGCAGAATCATTTTTCGATAATTTAATATTACTGGATCATCTTACTATGAGCATAATATCCCCACTCATTCTACCCTACGCTTACCTTACGCAGGTATTAATAACATCAAAGCGCTCGAAAAATCTATGCTTTGTTAGGTTTTCCCATTTTTATTCTTTTTCTATATATATATATTATTTTTAATCAGCCCGTATCTAGCGAAGTCTAATAGAATAAATGAACTATTGACACGATTAAAAGAATAAGCCCGTACCCACTGGGTATATAGGCTCCTTACTTACTTACATATTGGTCACACTTAAGATTAAAGCTATTGATTATTATTATAAGCTTGCCTTAAGCTTGTAACTTGTACCAAACGTAGCCCGAAGCGCACTCCACATTTGTAAAATCCGTAATAAGCGCTCGCTTTTGGCATATTGTATTGACAAACGATAAATATTTGTGAGATTGCGGCATGCACAGATTGCGGCAGCGATTCTCTTTAGCTCCAGGCTATCAACTATAAGGTCCTTAGACTGGCACAGTAGGATGGTGGTTTCCTGTGCCTTAGTAGCTTGTACACTTCCTATCAGTGCAGTCTTAGAGAAAGAACAGATCCAAGTATCTTAAAGTGGATCGTTTTAACTCTCTTAAAGATCTAATCACATCTAAAAGGTTACTAGTAATAATAATGGATAAGCATCTGGTGGCGACAGCCATTTTGGTGCGCGCATTTGTACTTTTTATATTTGAAAATATTTCTTTTTGTTTTAGGTTCTGTGCTAAAATTGACTCAGAGTCCCATTTTTTTCCTTGGATTAAGTAATTCAAGCTCCAATTTTGCGATATTCCTTGTTTTCAACCCATTTTGCGTCGTCTTACAGCATCATTTTAAAGTGTAATATTTTTCAACATTGGTATTGTCAATATGGCTTCACTATCTAAATTGCGAAAAAACTATCAGCTGTTTAATAATTTTCACTCAAATTGGGATAAATCAATTAAAACCGTATTTTAATGGAAAGCTGATTCTGTTTTGGGATTCCATAGATGATTCCATGGTGAAAGTTATTCCTAATGATGTAGGTATGTAACTCAGTTGAGGACTTGAAAATGGGACCAAGACAAGCATAAGCGCATTGTTACAAGTATCGTTAGGTAATACATATTAGATTTGTAAATATGGTTATATAGTATATATGGTTCCGATGGTATGAGATCCAGTCAGAAATGAGGAGATCCGTAGACGAATATAAAGTTACCGACATAGCCCAGCGATTAGTAAGTTGAAGTGGCAAAGGGCAGGGCACATAATAATAGCACGCAGAACTCATAGCCGAAAGGGCCATAAAGTTCTCAAATGGAGACCACGGACTAGTAAGCGCAGCGTAGAACGTCCTCCCACAAGGTGGACGGACGTTCTGATAAGTACGGCAGGAGCACGCTGGATGCAGGCCGCGTACAACCGGACTGGATGGAAATTTAAGTCCTCCTTAAATTTAATGCGCTATGTTCAGCAGTGGACGTCCTATGGATGATGATTAAGATGATATGGTCCCGGAATGCCATGTACGATAGCGATGAGTTAGATTAATTTAATTGATTAAATATTACAAATTTTTTACATCTACCATCATAGCAGATGAAATTTTCCATAAATATGCAATTATAAGCCTGCCTTTTAACTATAAAGTCTTATAAACACGACATTTGTCTCATGTACAGAAGAATTTAATTTTTAGGGCGGTTACAATCGTATTGAAAGATATTAGTGCAATCAGTATCTATCCGCCTTGAAATTGATAAACAAAATGATCACAAAAACCATTAACACGTGGGTACATAATCGATGAGTTAAATTAATACTTTCATGTTCTTTTTTACTTCTGTTAATTTAACGCAATAGCTAGAGGAATGCGCGAGCGCCACCCTTAAAAAGCCTAATTTAATTTAACAGGTAGGCAGAGCTTCTTTAATCATAGGCTTACCTCTAAATTATATGGTACGATAATGGCTGCCGAGCAATCAGCAATTCTTCATTTTTGCTACTGTTTTTTTGTATCTATAAAAAAGGAAATCTCAGCCCCTTGCTACTCCTTCCGATATTAGTAAAACATTGTATAGATTTCTTCTGAATGATCAAATATTGTTAGTTCTCCACATGAGCTGCTTACACTACGTACGCATGTGTAATTTTAACAGGTAGTAATTAAACTTTCACGATTTAAACACAAATTTCATGGCAAAAACGGAACTTATTTGCGCTAAAAAGCATTATATTAGAGCAATTATGTCCCGTTTTTACCAAGTACACTACAAAAAGGAATAATTTCGTAAGAATTACGAATATATAATCACATACGAATTTAGAATATAATATAATCACACAGTCACATAGAATCCTTTGACTGCCTCGGTGGCGTAGAGGGCGCATGCTCGCCTGCAATCAAGAGGTCCCGGGTTCGATCCCCAGGTCAAGCAAAGTGTTAAATATTGGATTTTTCCATTAGGAATTATCTCAATAACTGCCTGGAGTCTGGAACTGTGCCCGGTAGATGGCAATAGGCTCGCCATCTATTACATGGGAACAAAAACATACTGGCGAAATGTGGGTGTATCTACTATGGGACTGAGTCCTGGGTACACCTCTGCCTACCCCTTCGGGAAAAAGACGTGAATGTATGTTATGTTATGTTATGTTAGAATCCGAGTGCAATTTTACAAAATAAATCTAAATTTAAACTAGATCAGTACCTAACTATACTATCTAAAAATCTAGATATACTAAACTCTTGGTGGAATAAAACTGGCCATAAGCCTAAACTACTCGTAAGTATTTATTCAACTTAATTAAATAATTAATGTACTAAATTGACACACAGTACGATATCTTGTATTTACCTAGCAAGTTATATTCTACATGATAAAATATATTCACTTAAAGTATACTCTTACCAAGATAGGCCCTCCTACCTAATACACACATACATACAGCCTGCTTTCTCTAAGTACAGATTGCCTATCACGAAATAATCAGCACCTTTTTACAAAAATTACAGAGCGCTAGATCAGGAGAAACTCCGATAAGATTGGACGCATCATTAAAATCGAATGACTATGCAGAAAGGAATATTATTATAAAACATGAGACTTGGTTATGATCTGGGAGCATATTTGGACGGGCACGTATTTGAGGCGTTTTTACTCAAGTTTACACCACGTTCAGGAGTCGCGAGCACACGTACCGTTCAAATTACAGGGCTGATGTTAAAACTTAGCACTTGTTAGGTGTCAAAATTGCCATAATTTCAAGAAGAGATCTGCGCCCCGCCTCGTGTTAAAGCAAGCCGACTTTTTGCCCAAACCAAAAAATTTCAAACTCAATATTTTTTTAATGATTTGTGGCCGAACCCAATACGTCCAAATTGGACGATCGGATACAAAATCGCTAGCGATCGTGTGAAAATAATATCGATTTTAAGCCTCGGCTTCCGCACTTAAAGCTGATGGACTTTGTTGATACAGAATGTGATTTATAATATAATCTAGCTTGTAACTTTATTAGTACTTACGTATACTTGCGACTAAGGATTGAATTATCATAAAAAAATATATTTCCATAAATAAAGACCATTTTTTATTTAACCAAACTAACTTTATCCAAAGGAAATTTTAGTCGTTAAAACATCATATCAAAGTTTTTATGATAGATAAATAAATAAACTTAAATATTAAAATTATTGTTTGTATTTAATTTCACCCGGAAGTAAAAAAAAAGCTATCTTTGAATCTGCTTTTCTCTTTAAAATTATTATTGATCAAGTATCAATGACTGATAAAACAAGTATTTAGTTGTAACTTCCGCTCTTCATTCACTTTTGCTTTCTTTGTTCCTGCGTCGTGACTGTGAGTTGTTTCTAACAAAGAAAGGTACATAGTTATAATATATAATAATATATAATAAGTCCTTTATTTCAGGCATAAGAATCCCATATGGTTTAACAAAAATCAAATTAGACTAATTAAAACTAATACTAATACTAAATATGTATAACATAATTGTTATTTGGTCGCCTTAGTGCTATTCCCTTTAAGGTGAACAGCAGTCCAGTTATAAAAGAACAAACAAGATTACTTTCAATTATAAAATGATGACGCAGCAATCAAGATAAAATAATAACAATAGTTATAGCATTGACAGCTCTTGATATATACGTTACACTACATAACATTTAGGTAGCTCAAACATTTAACATTAAACGCGTACTTATCTTACTGTGGTTAACTTTTATCAATGTACGGAGTTATTCCAAAGAAAGGTTCTGGTGTATTATTCGTTAAGTTTTGTGTAAATTGGCTTAGCTACAAATATGTTCAAGAAGACAGATATCATGCTAATTTGGCGCTTTATTGGCATGCTCTGAGTAAACTAATAAAATTTTATGAAAACAAGGTACATCGATAACCTTCTTTTATTTGACTTAAGAGGTTACATGAGGGGTGATTTTTCCATAAAAACGTATTCCCGTGTTTCCTCCCTAGATAACTGCGTCAGAGCAATGTTTTTTTTTTTATAAAATCTAGGTCTACAATAAGCATGTCCCAATCATTTTCATTTTTCTACAAACTCATTGTTGAAGATGTATGACATGAAGTATGACCCTTTATAAACATGAAAAACTGTCCCAGTTTTACTCGCGTAATTAGACGTTCACTAGAAATAAATGAAGAGTTAAGGAA
Organism: Hemistola chrysoprasaria; assembly: GCA_947063395.1. Classification (NCBI taxonomy): domain Eukaryota; kingdom Metazoa; phylum Arthropoda; class Insecta; order Lepidoptera; family Geometridae; genus Hemistola; species Hemistola chrysoprasaria. The sequence continues at coordinate 5,411,970 of OX346715.1, forward strand.
CACAAATTAAAATAATAGAGACATAGCCTAATTCATCTTCTAATTTTCAAGATATAAATTTATGGATAAAATCAATTATTCTCGGAGGAAACACGGGAATACAAAACATCGATTTCGTAAATTTTCCATAAAATTGTGTTAAACTGCTAAGAGGTCCTGTATCCTGTTAAATGTAATATTACGTTCATCAACATAACTTAAGCTACTACCATAGATTTTCAAACCAAATTCAAACATAGTATAAAAATAAACAAGTAAATTTTCAATAGCGCCCCTAAATAGCTATTTATCAGTAATAACGATATTAACACTATTGTGATTCGATTAGTCTCGCTCTCATATCGATGGACAGCTTTGATTTTGACAAACGAATTCATTTTATTTGAGTGCAATGTAATTTAACCGATTATCGAGTTTAACAATGACCGTTTAGAGTTTTGTATTATTTTTATTTGTTTCATGTTGTTTATTTTGAATGTTGGTATACGTATATTTTAAGTACCAATAATATGTTTATGTATTTGATTTAAAATTATACGACATGCAGACTTAAATGAAACTCAAATTTTCTTATTTAGTAAGGCGTTGTAAGTCTACCATGCTCATGTTAACGGACCTACAGTTTTTCAGAAAGATACCTCTCTGTGAGTGCAATATTATTATTATCTGTTTTTTATTAATATGAGAACCAGAAACATTATCATAATATATATAAAATAATAATAATATGGGTCAACGTCCACGCACGGTCATCTGCTCCCAAACAAGGATAGAAGCCAGAGTACTATGGTAACCAGATGACTGATATACATACTTATATAAGCTTATAACACCCATACACAGATCAAACAGACATGTTCATGCACACAAATGTTTGATCTGGCCGGAGATCGAACCCGGTGCCTGCAGCACAGAAAGCAGAGTTACAATCTGAGCCATCGAGGCTGTCATGCCAAAAGTATTAACACAATTTGATTAAAATCAATTTTCAACGTAGTTCAGATTCCGTAAATAGCACAAATATACTGTACAGTGTACCCTGTACCCTGAACAGTACATTAATGTTTAAAATTCGTGCATTAAACACCGTATTATTATCATAAAAATGGATTCTTTTGCCGCAACCGACTTCTAAAACAGTTTTGCACAGTAAATCTGCCTATTTCACACTAAATTTCACTAAACAGTCCGTGTCATAAAGAAATTCATCTTCTTGAGGTGTATTGATAGCCGAAATTAGTTACATACATTGAATCTATTCAGCGGTCAACCAGACGTGAAATTCTGTATGTTTGATGTTGTAGCAAAAGTGTGGCGACAAAACATAACATTTTCTTTATTATCGGTTACGGGAATTGTGCAAAAGGGGTTCTACCTGCTATCTGGTACCACAAAATATCGGAACACAGAAAGTCAGCTCCAGCAGTTTATTTTTTAAATCAGTAAATGAGATTTATTTTTAATTGTTTTGATAAAACTTAAGGGATTTATGCCTTTTAGTAGCTATTTTACATGTAGAGCATAGCGAGACTAGTGCAATGCGGAATTTCCCCTTGTTTTCTCTAGTTATAATCGGCGCACTCACGCGATTGAGAGAACTCGAAAGCATAGGCTATAATAATATAACATAATTCAACATTACCCTATTTCGCGAAGGGGTAGGCAAAAGTGTACCAACGAAGTTTCCTAATTGAAAAATTCAATAAAAAAAATTACCTGATCTGGGAATCAAACCCTAATGATTGGCAGTAGTGCTTGTGAACCACTCTGCAACCTAAGTGGTCAGAATATCATACCCGCAAGCACCCATGTTCTCGCGTCTATGTATGCGTGTGTTTTCGACTTGTTATATGCACCTCACCTTCTACATTGAATATTTTGTGATCTTACGTTGTCGTCTCGCTACATTACACAATATTCACAATAGAACCCTTCAGTCTCCTTAAGGACTTTTTTCTCGTGTTTAATTTCAAGTCAACAAGATGGACTCAAGGGGTCTCGGCAAACTGCTAAACAATTGTTGCGTCACGGTCAATAGAGCACGGTGGTTTTTGTGCACTTTTTTTTCCACTTAGGGGCTTAGTCGAACCCGTTACAAAGTTTAGCGGTTAACTAATTTATTTCGGCGCCATAGATATAAGTAGATAATCTGCTTTAGCAACATGCAATTCTTAAATCCGATTTGGTAATATCTTCTTACTTCAGGCGTGAATTTTTCTATGCAACCTTTTAGTAACTAGGATGATTATATTACGTATTTACTAAGAATGGAAAGAAAAGGGGTATTTTTAATTGCAGCAATGACATAACTTATTTTAATATGAGGAAGTAGGTACCTATTTTATAAAGGACTAACCATTTATCGTACAGCTATTATAATAATGTGGGTGTACGTACTATGGGACCTGGGTATGTCCCTGTTTACCCCGCTGGGAAAAAAACGTCATGTTTTATGTAATATATTTATTAATATAAAACATGTATATATACAAATATACAGCCGGTGATTTTCTAAGTAAAAAGTAACAATTTCGTCAAATATGTTGTACACACAATTTAGTTTCATAATTGGTAATACATATTGCAAATTTTCCAAAGCTTTAGAAAATACATTTTATCAAAAGATAAGTTATCTAGAATTACAGAAAAAATAACTTTTCTGATGAAAAATAACTTTGCTGATAAACGTTATATAAAAGAGCTTAAAATTGATGAACAGCTTTTTTGCAGTCGTCTGTATCCTATTTTAACGCCTATTGTGAGAAAGCTATTTTAACAATAGATTAAAATCGCAGGCGTCGGTTTCTCATTAGATATTTTGCAGCAAAAAGTTTTTTTTCTTATATTGAACGTATTTTAAGGAAGCGGATGTATAAAGTAACCCCCACAGAGTTTCTTGATACAATTTTGTCTATTTGAAGTGCTATCGGAAGTATCGGTACGTTTACAAATACATTCTATAAGTTGCTATACACATTTTGCACAATCTTTTGAAATTGTAACATGTATTGGCCTACAACTCATAAAGAGTGGACACGCAATTTCGAAGTAGTCAAACAAAGATGGTCAACCTCAATAAATAATCTCCAAGCCCACGATCGCGGTGACAGAGGCCACTTTGGACCATAATGAAATTATTTCAAATCACTCACGCCTCTAAAGCTCGTGCCATTAGAAAGATTTATATTTGAACACAATAGAAATCGTAAATTCGCATTCGACTTTAGAATTTCACGTGCCCAATTCCTCGAGAAGGAAATAAATGGCGTACCAATTATTCAGGGTGCAGCCAACCGGAAGTTTTCGAGTTTTATCGTCTGATTTTAAACAAATATGAAACGTACAAGCCCTTCCTAAGCTGAGCAGAATAAGGGATTACACAGAAATCCTGTTTTTGTTTGTTTTCTTTGGCGTAATTCTATTGTATCGATCGGCTCGGTTTGACGGCTTATGTATGAAATTGGTGGAATTTTAAACACGTTTAGTGGCTACCTTTGCCAGGTAACACAAGAATAGCTGTACTAATTTAGTGATTTACAACTGAAATATATTTTTCGAATAAAAAGCTACCCAAGCCGTTTAATCTCTGTTGGAATCTGATTACCAAAACTGATGATACAATCAACAATAAACAAACCACAAAATGTAAAAAAAATGCTGTTCAAATAACGGAATTTGTCTATTTTAACAAAACAAACAAGTTTAGTAATTATTTAAAATACAACCTTAGAAATTAGTTCGAAGATTTTATCAGAAATATACGACAGGTCAAGAAAGAACAGCACAACATAAAAACGTTCACTAAAAAATATAAACTAGGACTAACACCTTTGCGATTGGAAATATCGACCTGTATCGACCAGTAGATTCATTTGTCAATAACCCTCAAGCTGTATAAATTAAGCTGGAAGATAGAAACTAAAAGCATCGGCTTCTGTATCTTTGGATAGGTGTCAGAATTATCAAAATTAATACTATGAATGATCGGTATTGGCCTACGTGGGAACAGATAACACGGCCATACTGAAACTACTTACATGTGTAGCCACTTTTAACCAGAGAAAACGTAGTATTACAACTTGTTAAATAGCCTTTAAAATCTTAAGCCAGTATTGATTTTACGACTCGGCGATATTTCTTTCTATCACGTCTTAACTATTTAATAAAAAGGCGTTGCTATCTTCCACATTTATTTAATGAACCGAATAATTTCTCTATCTTGGAAACGTTAAGAAGTGTCTACTGTTTAATTGAAAAGTTCTATTTAATTGGTTTGGACTTCGGAAATATCTTATATTCAATTAATAAGTCCAACGTAATTGGATCAAGTCAGTCGGATCTCTTTGCTGGTTGGTTCTGATGATGCATCACATCAATCTTCACTCGTTAAAATCTGTTTTTATTTATCTCACTTCATATATTTCAAACTCTTAAATTAACGCCAACAGAAAAATAAATGATTTTATGAAATATATATCCACTCTCTCCCTTTTTTAACGTGATATTAACATTTATATTAATAATTATTTCTATTAAATAGGTCAGCGTTTGACCCCAATCTCACCTGATGGGGAGTGAAGATGAGGCCTATGATGGAGCATGCTTTCCTAGAAGATAATTATTCACTCTTCTCTTGAAGACCCCAAGATCGTATTCAGGTGGGGAGACGTACGCCGGTAGAGAATTCCACTCCTTAGCGGTCCTTGGGATGAAAGTAGCCGCGTGGCGTTTGGTACGGTTGAGTGGTATATCGACCATGTAAGGATGGCGCCTTGCCGTTTCTCTGGATGATCTAAATCTTAATCTAATCTTAATTAATATTTTCGTTTTTCGTAAAGTATAATCATTCCGTTTATCTATATCCATTAATTTTATTTTACTTTTGGCTAAATCTAATAATTTCTCGAATATTCAACATTTTTACCTTACAAACTTTTTCCTTAAAGTAATTTCTGTAGCACCGTTAAAGTTGCGGTCAGTCAGTGGCCGGATTTACACCTGACTGTTTCCTTGCTAAATTATCCCTAAATCATTGTCCGTGGCTGTCTTTTGCAGCCACATCAAACATGCACCGACAATGTGCGGCCGGATCTCTGAAGCGGAGCTAAGACGCGTGCCTCTAATCTCTATTGATATAACGGAGCAAACGCACTGTATGAACACCTTACCTTTCTTTTCACAAGACGTCCTTATAAAACGATAGACCGCTATTTCTATTATTTGATATTAGAGAACGGTGTTACACTTCACCGTTATGAATAACAAAAAATGTTACAGTTTTAGACGTAACTGTATCGCATCCCCTTCGATATTCCTTGATCAATACCAATAACAAGGTGGAAGGAAGCAATACATTTTACTCACCGATCAACATTATGTTATTGAATTACTTTTAAAATTGATTTGGTGCTTTGGAGGTGCGTTGTTTGCAGAACGTTTGCATCTGCTGGTCCCGATGGGTTTTTTGTTCAACAGACATTACAGAGTGTCTCGATGTGGGCCTTTAATTACGGAGCACGTATGAAGATAATTGTAATATAATCCTATTGCAGGCAATCGTGAATGAGCAAGGTGGTGGCATCGTAAAGACTGGAAATGTGCGTAACGCGATCTGATATAGTATGAATAGAAAGGTGTCCAAATTTGGCACGTTCCTCGTTAGGGACTCTTATCATGGCTTCGATTGCACCTTGGCATAGATAAATAACTATTCTTATTACTTCGTCCTTATATTATTGGAAGCATCTACATCAAGTAGCAGATGTAAGGGTTGTATTCATATTTTTGTTATGATTTGAATGGAAACTTCGGCAAGGTGTGCTGTGAATTTTTTTTGCCTACGAAGATGTTGCTATTAATTTTTGCATAGTTATCTAAAATAAATAAACTTTTTAAATTTAAAACACCTGTAGAAAGTCTAAAATTAAAACACTAATATATCGTAGTTAAAAATGCCAGCAATTATACAAAATAATTGCAATATTACAATTCCTAGTAGCCGATAAATTTATGGTAGAGAATCCAGTTTGATGTTATCGCAGTTGCACGTTGTCGGCAAATACTCAAAGGATTATCGGCAGATGACGTATCGATTGCACAATGTGACATAATGAAAGGGTGGAGTGCAATGCAATGCAATTCATAGGGGCACTCCAAACCTCGGTCAGATCGCGTAACATGACACTTGGCAAAACCCTTTTCAGCAAGCACAGCTTTATTCTTGTCCGGTGATAGATGATGACGTTTGACTGCGGTTGATTAATTTACCTACGATAGAACTTAGAAAAACATAAAATCATATTTAAAATTACAGTGAATGTGGTAAGGGCAATTAAGAGTGGTGAGTATACATACATAGATACATATACATAGATGAATATTTATTAAACTTATTCAAGAAGTAATATCTCATTAAAGTGTTTTATTTTTTCGTGATCAAATGGGAATCAACATTTTGCCATCCCAAGACAACTTCAAATGTCGCTAAAATTTACTCGTACATTCACAAACAGAATTATGCCAGTCCATGTTGCAAAAAAGAACGTTGACCTAAACAAATATGTATTAAGTACAGTTTGCCTACTGGCGCCGGTAATTTGACACGAAAAATGTAAGTTCTTGTTAACAGAAATATAGAGGCTTGTTTTGAGGCTTCTGAGACTTTAGTTATTTATAAAATTTATATTAATAAACATTTAGTCTAAGCGAGACTAAATGCAGATCTTAAGATAAATTTTACGATCTATTTAGTATCACTAACGTTATTTCGTTCAATGACAAAACAAAGACCAGTTATGTTTATACAATCCACTTTAATCAGGACCAAATTATATCCAGATCAAATCGCATACCCAAAGCACAGGTACAAATTACCGACGACTCAACTCGATCACCCGAGATGGTGGTCATCGATAGCACCCTGACTATGAAGACATAATTTAGACATAAAAAACGTGCCTTCAGAAAGTCAGGACTAGATGAACGATGTTGGCGTCGCGTTTTAATTAACGATGAGAGTTGCGATTGAAACGTCCTGCGGAAAGATGCGATTAGTCTTCTTTGATTGTCAGTTGTTTATGTTTGAAGGATTGCAGAGCGTTACTAGTTTTGTAAAAGCTTTTGCTATTAAAATTCGGATCTATGTATGTCCCAAATTATTTAAATCGAACGTTTACGACCAATGTGTATTACCAGTTATGACTTATGGCTTCGAAACGTGGTCTCTCATGGAGAGGGCTATGTTTGGGATTTCTCTGCTGATCGAATCAGAAATGAAAGGATCCGTAGATGAACGAAAGTTATCGACATTCCCCAGAAGATTAGCAAGGTGAAGTGGCAATGGATAGGGCACATAGCACGAAGAACTGATGGCCGATGGGGCTGTAAAGTTCTCAAATGGAGACCACGGACCGGCAAGCGCAGCGTAAGATGTCCATCCACAGCAAGAACAGGCTGGACCCTAGCTGCTTACAACCGGGCTAGATGAAAATCTGCGGGGAGGCCTATTTTCAGCAGTAGACCATCGCAGACGCCTTAAGTAACATTTGTGGAAGCAGCGTTGCAGTGGAAATGAGTGAGAGATCAGACAACAGCAAATGTTTTTATTATTTTCACGTGCAATAGAAACTTAAATAGGGCTAAATTTAATATTTGACAGCCTCGATGGCTCAGATAGTAGTAACTCTGCTTTCTGTGCCGCAGGCCCCGGGTTCGATCTCCGGCCAGGTCAAGCATTTGTGTGCATGAACATGTCTGTTTGATCTGTGTCTGGGTGTTATAAGCTTATATAAGTATGTATATCAGTCATCTGGTTACCATAGTACAGGCTTCTAGTCTAGTTTGGGATCAGATGACCGTGTGTGGAAGTTGTCCCATATTATTATTATATTATTATATTATATGCTCTTATTAATACAGTCCTTATCCTAATCTGAATCTTACCTATCTCGATGGTAATTTTAAGTGTATGATAATTAGTCTAATAAATTACAAGTCAAAGTTGTAACGCTGATTTATATTTTTATTCTTCTACTGGAAAAGTTCAGAGATATATTTGGTAGGTAACACATTTCAATGTCAAGCTTGCCTACACAACTTTTCGTGGTATGGACTTCATACATATTCAGAAGACCGCAGAACTCGATGCGATCTCTTTGCATAGCAATCGATGGAACTAAACAATTGCGATCACAATCGCATACGAATATTCGATTCATACGGAATAGGTGCCTTGATTTCCTTAAATCAAACTGGAGTCGCCGTTTGCATCCGTCGGTACGTCAAGATGACTATCGATATTTACAAGGCCTGTCTCGGCTATCCCGGTTTCCGATTGATGCGAATATATTTATTTCGAATGTAGGTACACGAATTGTTTTCGGAGTGTTAATCTGGAGGATATTACGTAGAAGTATTTATTTGTATATATATAATGAAATATATACTTCTACATAATATTATGTAGAAGTATTTATTTCACGCAAGTTGGTTTCGATCGTTTTGGTTTTCATTTCTGTTATCGATGACGCTGGGTGCCGAATACCTACCTTAAGAGCGTACATGGCCTTCTAGGAATTTGACACAATCCTATGAAAAAATTACCAAACCAATGTTTTGTATTCCCGTGTTTCCTCCGAATATAATTAACCCATTCTAAAAAATTTATATCCTGATATTTTTATAGTGAAGTAACCTATGTTCCTGTCATTTTAATTTATCTTATAAATTCTTGGTTTTATCATAGTGAACTTCCAAAAATCGCAGTTTTACTCACGTGATTGGACGTTCACTATAAAAAATGTAGAGTTTATAAACAAAAATAAAATGATAGGGACATACTTTACTTCAACTTTAAAATTAGGATAAAAATATATCAAATAGTTTTACTGCATTCAGAGTAAACAGGAAAATACAAAACATCGATTTAGTAAATTTTCCATAGGATTGTGTCAAACTGCTAAGAGGCCTTGTATCCTGTTAACAATTCATGTTAGACTTGGTAAATTTTAATCCTAATGCGTAATATGAAATCCATTATTTGCACCCACTCTCCTTTTACGAACATCTGATAGTGTTGTAACCACAGAATAGAGAAAATTATAGTAACACACCGAAATGATTAATAAATAATAGATATTTTAACCAAATATAACCCATAATGTTTGCTCGAATGGTCGCGTGCGACGGCCGGCATAATCAAACGGGGCTAAACAAATAACACATTGCAATGATTTAGAGGTGGTCGAAGCTTTTTGAACGAACTGTCCGCACCTATGGGTGGGCTAGAACCCCGCCACGATGAGAATTCAAATAGTTTTACGACCCCAAATCGGTCATAAGTCATCATGATCTGACACAGTTCATAGTTAATGATCAAGCATGCTGTACATGCATAAATGTTATAGAAGAAACCATTATAACACTATCTATATAATATCGTTCTATGTATTGAGATACATTTTTTATAAAAAATATTATGAACAAAAAGGGGTGTCTTTTCGTTCAATACCTGTAATTATTTTTACATAAGCATCTAGCAAACTCAATCTGGGCAATTATGCATCCATGTGAACAAAAGTAAAATCATTTCACTATTGAACTGGATCTAGCATAAACTAGATGTTTAGTAGGAACGAGACAGAAAACATCAAAATAAATTATACTAATATTATAAATGCGAAAGTGAGTGAGGATGGATGGATGTTACTCTTTCACGCTAAAACTACTGAACCAATGGAACTGAAATTCGGTATATAGATAGTTTAGACCCTGGAATAACATGTGGGATATTTTTTATCTCAATATTACATAGCTAGTAAATAATATGCTACAACACGGTCTGAACTTATACCTATGATAACCAAAAAACTAATATACACACTTGGACTATGCGAAATATGAGACAGAATGCAACAATGAGTGACATTTTTTTCTTAGACAACCTTCACTCATTTATTCTACTTGACATTATCACCGGCATTTTAAAAGTAAAATACTTAGTTTGAAATGCAGTAAAAAATATTGCAAATCAATTTCACCGTCGACACCGATATCACAAAGAAACCGATACAAGAAATGCTCATGTGAGCGTAAAATCTGAGTCTCCGTATAACCCTTTCGTTTTGATTTTCGTCTTCTTATTGATTCGGACAAAGCCGTTTCCGGGTTGCGATTACATCTCAATCGATCGGCACAGGAAGTTGCATGCTTCATTAGCTATATTAAAAGTGCTATTATGATAGCCTTTTCATAAACCGACAATGCTTGTCTTTGATCAGATCGCCATACCTCCCCGCGAATGAGCACTTATGATTTCCTTGCACATTTTTCTTCTTAACATAATAAATTCAACTCGTTCATTTCTTTCTTCTTTGACCGCTTCCAACACTCATACGATTATTATAAATAACGTTACTTCAATGTTTACTAACAAAAATCTCGATGATTTGTAAATTCGAGTTATAATAAACATAATATAAGTTACCCGCGCAGTGCAGTGCAGTTTGAATTTTAAAACACTGGGTGGCACAGTGTCTGATATATGGGCAATCATAATGCTTAACATCAGGCACCTGATTTGCTCTTCTTGTCACTCACTATTATAAAACAAAAATAATAATAAATATTCACCCCACGTAGTTTAAAAAGTCTCATGTGACGCTTGCCAAGACAGTGTAAGATAGTCTTCGATCTTCACATTAAAACTTGTTTACTCTAATGATTTCGGGTCTGGAACATACCTACTCAGAATATTATATCTCATAAATAGTTTAATAATCTTTATGGAAGGTGCTCTAGTCCTATACATTTTTTTTTGTAATTTATAGCATCAGCCTCCTTTTAATTCTCCAAAACACCAAAACCGTCGAATTAAACAAAAATTAATCCAATTAATATTAAGCTAACACCCGCGGAGAATATTTATCATAATAAGAAGGAAATTCTCTGCTCATAAATAAATACGGTCGCGGTTTAGAAATGTGTCAGGTGGATTTATAGAAGGCAGTGAAAACAAGGGCACCGACTCTCTGGGACACCCAAACATGCAAATCAACTTTTGTTTAGGTTGGGTTACGTAAAAATAAGATTGAAGTTAGAATATAAAGCATTTTCTTTCCTTTTCTATACAAATTGCAAACTACTAGTCATTGTAAGGTATAAGGTACTCACTTGTGTTAACTTTTTACATACCAACGTCCAATCCAGTCCAATCGGTTCATTATTTTTAGCGTGAAAGAGTAATAAACATCCATCCATCCATCCATCTATCCTCACAACTTTTGCATTTATAAATAGTAGGAAGTAGGATAGGATTATTGTACTCAAAAAAAATTCAAAATTAATACTAAGTAAAGTAGCCGTGCCTTTTCCATTAAATAATACTCGAACACTTCAGCATATTTTAAATGATTTATTCCAAGCCCACCATCTTCAATCTCGCTTTCCAATCATCTGTCGCGCTGGCATCCACCTCCATGTGTTGCCATCGCGCCCTCGCACATGCCATAGATCTTCGTGAAACCATACGTTGCGGTTAATACTTTCCATAAAACCACCAAAACGTTCACAGAATCCGTAGCATGCGCGTCACAAAATAACATCAACCCTACAGTAAATAAAAATGTTTATACACAGTTTCAGTTCAAAATGAATTATCGAGATGATTTCCTGAACACATTTTAGCAATGTCTCGGTCCTCAGCATTCGTATGCATATGCAACAGCACGTGTTACCGACCTTATCTGCTGTGATATTGAAACTTAATAAAAACAAAATAAATTTTGGCACGTACGCTAACGACCAGTCAGTTTGGCAGATGTTACTTTTAGTAATTAGAGGGAAAAAATCCATTATTATCCCCTGTTTGTATAGAAATTGATTACCGGTGCTTCTGAAGTTCACCGTCTGAGCAACCGTGTGAACTGAAAAATCGTAATTGAATGCCGCCTAATCAAGATTACACCATCCCTCTCTATTACATACAAAAGTCTATATAAAGAAGAGAGATAAATGTTAGGAAGTAATTGTTAAACCACGTGACCACTTTTTGATTGATGAACAGCGAAAACGCCTCGAGTGAGTTAATCACGCCTAAATTCAATAAAGAAGGCACATGAAAACAATAAACGAGCTTTTTTTTGTTTTCTTAATGTTTGTTTTGGGAATTAGTTAAATTTTTTAGGGAGAACCTCATTTCGACATATGCAACGAACCAGTGAAAGATTTTAATCGCCAATATTAATTTTATTTAGATCTATGGGTATCAATTACGAATTCATGCAAATTACAGTTTTATCAATGGCTTCTAATTGATTCTAGAGAATCGTTTTTGATAGGCTCAAATAACACATTGTAAATGTCCATAAAAATTCGTCCTACGAGGAATATTTTTTCTTATATCATCAAAGTAAAGAGTCAAAGTGCTATTAAGGTTGCGTCAATCGTTTGACGGAGACTAGAATTAAGATAAACGTTTCCTATTAGATCCATTTAATGCTAGAGCGATTCGGGACTATAAATATAATGCTTTTAATCATAGTTAGTGGATAGGTCAGATAATTTTGTATAATCAGAACAGGGAAAACCGTGGGCTAGGCTTTGAAAATAAATTTTTATTTTGTAAATTCGTCAGGGTTTTCCATAACTTTGCCGAAGTTCGAAACTTAGGTTATTGAGTTAGTATTAAGGAAAGTTAAGTAAGCACTACTATTAAGGTAAAGGTAAAGTGGTTAGGGAAAGTAGTTACTGGGCATTCGGGATTTAACACCATAAATATCGTGCAGTGTTGTACTACGCCCATCACCCTTGACTGCACCGAAGACCTGTATAAAAAAAATCATAATATAAATCTATAATAAATAATAAAATAAAGTTTATTTTCTCTCACAACATTTTTTCGTGCTTATGTACTATGTGTTACAGGTTTTTATATATTGTTGATCTATCTTGTGAGAGACTGGTGCCTGTTGTAGATTTCAGAAGAACCTGTGTTACAGGACAACAGTGCCCCCCCTCAGACAGGAATCTTATCATGATAATATTATTTTTAAAACATCGCTTTAAGAATATTGGCAATATAACAACTGTGGAGTCGTATATATCTAATGAGTGACTATTTTATAAGTTTTTTGTAGTGAATGGTTTAAGTGTGTTTTAATGTAGTTTTATGTAGTTAGTTTATTAATTTTTATTATAATAATTTCAAATACAATGTACATTGTTAAAATTGAATAAATAAACTGAACTGAACTGAGTAAACATTAACTACAAAATAGTCATATATTATTATAGGATCGTTGTAATAGTAAAAAAAAATGAAAACTAACATTATGCTTAAATTAATACTAAGATTATAGTAAGAAATTAATGACATCTACATGGTATGATATATGTTTGCTAGGAAAATTTTAATTAGTTAATATTTTTAAGTGCGTTTAAGTCCTAAAATACTATAAAAAAATTAACATAATATTTTACGTCTCTATATATTTTCTAGTCGACGATGTTCTAGCAGCCATTGGTCATAATCCGAAGATAACGCATATATAAATAAATAATAAAGTAAATTGAAATCCCAAGTAATAGCATGCGGTTGGCGACCCCACAGTCGTAAATGACACCGGTGCCTTTGAAACAGTTCGCCACTTAATAGAATTTATTGATTAAACAAACAATTTAGATCATTTCTGTGAACTTTAAATCAAGGAAACTCATTCTTAGTAGAAAATTTTAGTAGGTTAGTTTATTTTATAGTTTATTGAGAAAAATATTTCATTATACGAGTATTATAGGTATTGTGTTGGGCTTCACAGATTGATTGTGTGTTCAAGAAACTCACGCAATCAGATTGTTATTTTGTTTTACTTACGGCTAACTAATTACACAGAAAAATTTAAAATTGACTATTAGCAAAATAATACTTATTTATTTATTTATTTTTAACTAGCTGTGTAGTCTTCGTTCCCGTAGGAATATCCGAATAAAAAGTACTTTTTATGTTATTCAAGAGTCCAAACTATCTATATACCGCATTTCAGCCCAATCGGTTCAGTAATTTCGGCGTGAAAGAGTAACAAACACCTATCCAACCATCCTCATAAACTTTCGCATTTTTAATATTAGTAGGATTCAGCACAACGCTAGGATTAAGTCGCATTTTCTATCATAAATACTGGAGAAAATGTAACAGAAATTGGGTGGAGTGCAAAAACATGAAAAGTTTAAAATAACCAAAACTACTTATAATCAAGTAAAACATAAAACAAACAGCAAATTATTGTACAAAAACCAAAATTAAATACTTATTAATAATCTACTCTATGTAACTATATATTAAACACAATATAAATATAATTAAAATAACATAATAATACTTAAATTGTATGACATTTTTATCTATGGGTCTCGTTCAGCTAACATGCTAATACACCATAAGAAAAAAACTCATGTCGCGTGCCAATTCTGCCTTATACTTAGGTACATAACTACTATATATTTACTTACCTTTCGGAGTACCGCTGAACGGGGGCAAATAAAGATTCACAGGTAACAAGTATAATTCTATCAAACCGGCAGATGTATTCACTTGTTATCTGACTTGCGTGGGTGGACATACTTGCCAATGAACCGATCTCAATGCTTTCATTGTCCCACCCCTGATGGCACGCGACTACTCACTTCCTTATTTACCTATGTACGATATACAACCTTGTCAAACCAAATATTTTCGTTGTTTCACATTTTCAGTTCAAATAAGATACAATAAATTGTAAGGACAAGGTTCGAAATGGAAATACAGCAATTGACCCTAAATACCTAGTGCTAATATGTAAGGCATACAAGAGTGAGATACATTAAGTTTTTTAAGCTTAGTTTTAAAATTTTTGACTGCCTCGGTGGCGTAGTGGGCGCATGCTCGACTGCCAATCAAGAGGTCCCGGGTTCGATCCCCAGGTCAGGCATAGTGTTAATATTGGATTTTTCCATTAGGAATTATCTCAATAACTGCCTGGAGTCTGGAACTGTGCCCGGTAGATGGCAATAGGCTCGCCCCCTATTACATGGGACCAATAACATACTGGCGAAATGTGGGTGTATCTACTATGGGACTGAGTCCTGGGTACACCTCTGCCTACCCCTTCGGGAAAAAGGCGTGAATGTATGTATGTTTTAAAATTTTGAAGGAACGTCCTTACCACTTTCTTCTTTTTTTTTTTTTTTTTTTATTTATATAAATGACCTATGCTGTTGGCCTCAGATGGCCTCTACAGCTTTACCGGGCAGTGGTGAGCGCAGGAGGCGCTCGACCCAAAGTTTAAGGGCGACTAGCACAAGGGCACCTAGACGGTACGAACCTCGGCTTGGGCCGTCGCCAGAATACGTGGGGTCAGACTTGCCCTGGCACCCCAGAAGGGGAGTGTCCTAGGGCCCTATCAATGGTTTGATCTGCTTGATTATTTGGAGAGAAACTAACCGATCTGAAGGATCTGAGAGATCTTCGACCTCGCCGGCGAGGTCGGTGTTGTGATTGTGTGAGTTGGTGGATCTGGTATCCGACACCAGTACCGAAAACGGAGCGTCTGTTGCGTATATTGGTAGGATTGGGCGAACCTAGCGCCGCCGATGTGACGGCGGCGATAGAGTCGTCCGGGTCGTCCAGGACGTTGCGAGGGCGTCTACGGAGGGGAGGCCACTTTCTTCTTGGATAGATGATCATTTTATATTGTGTCTAGCTTAGGACGCCAGCAATGAGCTGAGCTGAGAACCAGGCTCAGTGAAGCAGATTCTTCTTTTTCGTTACGTTCTTGACAGAACGGTCGTGGTCGTCATGATGAGACTGTAGCATGGGCAGATATCGCCTCACCATTTTATATATGTCGCCATTTTTCCCTATTCCTGGTCATTCTGGAACATTCATTTAGGGGGCCGCTTATGATAGTAACTATCTTAAAACTGTTGAACTAGAAAGAGAAAGAACTTAACTAGATTAAAACTGTTTTAATCTGATCGGTCCATCTCATGGGCGATCTACCCCTCGGCCTAGTACTTTCTACCTTTCCTTGTACGACTAGCCATTCTTTGGAGTCATTGTCTCGTCTCGACACGTGTTAATTAGGACAAGCCTATTTCCAGCAGTGGACGAGCACGGGCTGATGAAGGTTATTATTTTATTACAATATAAACTAAACATACTCGTATAACAACGCTGCGTAGAATGTATAATAATACGAATTGTGTGAAAGTATTAATAAGTAACTGAACAGTTAAAATTTAATATCCATTAATTCATTTCAAACTATGAATCATTGAATGATTTAACCCTATGTTTCGACCCTAAACAGTTTTATAGGTGCAATCTATGTAACAACAATATTACTAATGAACTTTGTACCTTTAGGGTATATCGACAGTCAATCTGAGGGTGAGTTTGATGAATCACAGCCGTGTGTTTTCTACCCCTAAATCATTACAATGTAAAATACCCTCATCTTATACTACATTACACGGAAGATGTCTAACGCAACGAACTTAATATTTTATTGAGAATGATTTTATGAAAATTAAATTAATATTATTATTTATTGTAATCTATACTTATTACTATAATCTACAATTATATATATTCATTACTTATTATATAAATATTCGCAATTTTGCTCATATTAAATATAATGTAGTCTTCGCCTATAATTACGATAGCATTCATCATGTATTAATTAGTCATAATAGTTTTTTATTTAAATGTAATAATATATATTGTGTTTGCATTTAATAAAAAGATAACTTTATGGTGGTATAGTAAGTTTGACTGCCGATCATGAGATCCCGGTTTCGATCTCCAGGTTAGGCAAAGTGTTAGATATATGATTTTCCATTAGGAATTATCTCTATGACAGCCTGGAGTCTGGAACTGTGTCTGGTAGATGGCAATAGGCTCGCCCCCTATTACATGGGACCAATAACATACTGGCGAAATGTGGGTGTACCTATTATGGGATTGAGTCCTTGGTACATCTCTGCCTACCCCTTTGGGAAATTAAATTAAATTATTTTTTTCCATAAGCATAATTATCTAGCTTGTGTGTTTGTTAAAACAATAGACACTACTTAAGTCTGAGTTGCACTAGCTAACTTATACAAAATACTTAACCAATTCTTTATATGCTGTGAAATCTCTGGTTGGAACAAAATATTGTTGTGTAAAATGGTGCAATGTATAATTAATAACACATTTTAACAAATGATAACACACCATTTTAATAAATGTAAAAAAACGACGCTGAAAATTAAACGTTATTACAAACAACTTAAACAATAACAACTAGAGATTTGACGATCGATTAAGTATCTATTATTGTTTAAGTTAGTTGTTCCAACACAGCCTTGGACTATTGATGATATTATGTATCAGCGCTCGATTCGTCTCCTGTCCTGTTCGACTGCCGACATACTTCTCAAATGAGGCAACTGTATTCCTACTCAGAAGTCGGAGTACTCAAATTTGTGCAACACAATTTTGTCACGCACACCAGCATTACTTGCAAACTGTTTTACACGCACCCCAACCTTGTGTTACGCACTCTACTTAAGTATATTTGAAAGAAGACATATTTTCGAAGCTGTTCTTTTTAGGTAATATGGTATCTGGTCATAGCGTGCAAGGAGACTTGATAGATTGAGATGGATGTAGCGGCAATATAAAACTAAAAAAAAATTAAATCAGTCCATGTAGTGTGTGATTTTTTTTTATCGATAACGATAACTCAAAAAAATGCAATGTTTATTTTCATACTGTCCTAACTAGCCATCTATCATGGAGAATGGACAAATAGCATTAGCCTGGAGGTAATTGCAGCTCCCGCAAATGATCAAACCAGTTTAATGACCAACTTTGATTAATACTGAGTGTCCTCGTACTAATGATGGATGCACCCTTTCTGGTAAGGGTTGGACCGCCGGCAGCGAACCACCCTCCGCGTCTAACGTAATTATACACTCATTAGCGATCAACTAGTTTATAGTTTTTGCTTGACCCTTTTAAAATAACATGGAAAATGGTGAATGGTGAACTAGATACCTAGAGTTAAAGTTCATAATATGCATTAATTTGAGTCTACTTTTGTACCAATATAGCGCTTTTCAACAGATTTCAACGTCTGGTCCAATTATGATATAGAAGATATGAATTATTGATTCCTGATTTTGATGTATCTGACATAACAAAGGTAAGGACTTACTTAACTAAATTTATTTTTGAGTTTTCAGTCTTATGTTAGCATAACAAACTTCGTAAAATTGTTATAGGTCCTTACCTGTAACAATTTTATGTTGTTATTTATTTTAATAATACCAAGTACCAATAACAAAGCTATGCTTATACGAGTAAGTTGCCTCAAAAGTCTTATGCGCTACGATCTTCCTTGTGCGTCACTTTAAAAAATCTATAATTTTATTTATATTTTGTAGGATTCATGATCATGGTATCTTTAAAGTGTTTCAATCTCAACCCCTGATCTGGTTCCACAGCATTACAGTCAGAAATCATATCGCTTCAGATTTATTGTTTCAAGCCTTGAGCAAGAGTGTCCAGTATTTAATTTCGGCGGCCTATATCGTCTTAGCCAGGACCTTTTGCCCTGTGCGTAAATTAGCCCTATTCATAGTCTGGAAATAAAAACTGGGTAGAAATTACTTATATTATTTGGAGTCTCCTAAATTTCGTAAATTTTAATAAGGGGCTTATTAAAATTCCTCATGTATTCTTGCCAAGATATATTTAGGTATACTTAAGTGAGAAAATTTGAGTGCCGAAACGTTGAAGTAACAACGTAGCGAAACGCGCATAAGAACGGCAAAAGACTGAGTGCAAATTGGGAGAGGCCCATGTCGAGTTGTGAATAATATAAAATGGCTGAAAATTAAAGGTTTTGCAAGATAAACAACGAGGTTAGATATCAAATTAATTCAGCTGCAAATGTACTAGCATTTTTAAAACTGGCAACTTAAAACTATGAAAATCATTTATACCAGACTATAAATAAGTCTCACATCCTTACGCAGGTAATTCGTACGTCCGTTAACAATTAATACCACATCGTGACCACCGAGGGGTGTCGTGATCGCGGCGTCTCTGACCTCAGATTGAGATATCAAAACCTGCGATTCAATCCCACGGTGATGGTTGTTTGTATTGTACTTATCAAATCACTGCCTTAGGCCATCTTTGGCGTAGTTAGTACATGAAAAAAAAATGCTGATATAAACACATAGATACCGCTGTCATACATTTCAAATTCGACAACTAGTACTACCAAAATTGACGTACCCATCTAACATGTCCAATATTTTTTTTTACGCAGGCTTGTACTCCTTGCAAACTGCAAACTAGCATTGTGTAACGCATACTACAATTTGTAAGTTGTCAAAGTTGCTAACGTTTTAACCCCTTTGGTTTTATGTAGTGCGGTATATTTGGTCGGAGTGCACGCGGCGATTAATCGGCTTATTCCGTTTCCTCCAAAAAACAATTCCTGTCACCTCCAAATTATTAGTAAGTACAATTTTAATTCCGCCTCTCCTCCAAAATCTAAATCAGGTACTGTTAACGACAGAATAACTATTCTTAAGTGACGTCATTTTTATATTACATTATAATATTACTCCTGTCTTATTGATAAAAAAAGTTTAGCAATATTCTAAGACAGTACAGCTAAAAAAAGAGGTAAAAATAGACTTAGGTCTGAGGGTGAAACAAAAGATTGTTAAAATGTTTCGACGTCCTGCACAGAATATATATCTAAAGAAAGTTAACCATTTCTTTTTCTAGTTCACCATAAAAAGTTTGACCATTCTCAATTTTTATTAACCATATCATAAAATAAATTTGTATCTCGCATTGGCACATTATCTGAGTCTAGAATCACTATCACAGACATTATCTAAAGTCAATGCTTAACGCCTATACATTGAGCACCTCTAGATTTATTTTACAGTTGTCTGGGTATTTACACAGGCTCAGTTACGGCACTTATCTAAAATCTACGTAATGGTAAGTGCAACCATACGAGATCTATACTCCGATGGCAGCCTTGTTCATCTATTTGTCGATAAAATAATTAGATTTCTTCGCTAATGCAACGTGTCGTTTCACACAGCAAGTTATCACGAGCTTTTAGATAATAATATTTATAGGTAAGCAATGAAATGAATAAAATTTTAAAAGCCCATTGGCACTTTTACCAGCCAGTATATTTTCAAATAAACGAGCTGTCTATGTTTAATATGGTGTTTAAATTTTTATGTGATTTAACAAATAACAAAGGACTACAACTTTAAAATCCACAATGATTTAACACTATTGACGTTTTTACTATTTAATGGTGTTTGTAATTATTTTATTGTTAATGATAACAAATGCTGATAACAATATTATTTTATAAAATTATTAAGACAAAGACGAGACGTGACTACTACTCCCAGCTATTAGGAATTTGACACAATCAAATCGATATTTCGTATTCCCTGTATCCTCTGCTTCAATGCTTTTTTCAAAAAAAGTTTATTTCCCTACCAAATTATAGGGAAATTAACTTTTTAATTTTAACTTTAATTTATAAACTTTTGATTTCTTTCGGTTAACGTCGAATCACGCGAGTAGAACTGGGTTTTTATTTCCTATTAAAAACCCACTCGCTCTGCTTAGGTGGCACAATGGGCGCAAGCTCGACTGCCGATCATGAGGTCCCGGGTTCGATTCCCAAGTCAGGCAAAGTGTTAAATATTGTATTTTTCCATTAGAAATTATCTCAATAACTACCTGGATTCTGGAACTGTGCCCGGCAGATGACAATAGCCCCATATTACATGGGATCAATAACATACTGGCGAAATGTGGGTGTACCTACTTTGGGACTCTGAGGTCTGGGTACGTGATTGTATGTTAAGTTAAGGACCCACTTTTAGCTAATCAATCAAATCAAATTGCTAAGTTGGCGTTAAATTAAATATTATTTTGTTGTACCCAAACCAAGGAGCCTAAGCTAGTATATGAAATGCTAATTGTTTTGTTACAAATACTTGTGAAGCTCACAATGCGCAGTCTTCATCGATGGTTTGCTCTGATTTATATTGTTTGAAGATGCATCATGTCCTGAAGGGTTGTTTGCTTAGTGCGCTGTTCTTTGAGTAGGTTGACTGGATTGTCTTTAACGTTTTTTCACATAGAGAAATAATAATTGTAATATCTTAATAATTTAAAACAAAGTCGCTTTCCGTCTTCAGTAGGGGACATAGTAGTATTCAGACATACAGAGAGGAAGGTTTATAAATATGTACCAATTACCTATATTATGGTACCCAGAGCGAAGTGAAGGCATTGATAGGGCTCTAGGACAGTCCCCTTCTGGAGTGCAAGGGCATGTCTTACTCCACGTATTCTGGCTATAGCACAAGCCGAGGTTCTAGGTGCCCTTATCCTAGTCGCCCTTAAACCTTAAGTTTGGGTCGAGCACCTCCTGCGCTGACCACTGCCCGGTAAAGCTATAGAGGCCATCTGAGGTCAACAGCATATTATGTCATTTTTTAAAAAGCGAAGGTAAGTCGTGAATAATTTATAAACAATGTATTTTTATTTCATTAAGCGTGGTATTTTTTTTTAATAAAACTTCTAATTAATATTTATTTTCATTCGATTCGATAAATACTTGATTTAAAATATATATATAAATTACTGTACATATGCATAATATAAAAATATTTTTCTACTATCCAGTCAACATTGTATCAATCCAGAATTGGATTGAGCCATTTAAATAAAATAAGGCAAAATCTAGATAAGGCCAGTGAAATAATACTTCTCTATGGTAGGTAGATATGGTTTTATTTCTCTCAACTTTCTGCAGTTCGACAGTGGCTCTACAATACCATACCAGTTATTCATCCGCCAAGTAGTAATGTGCAAACATTACTGTGTTCCGGTATGAAGCGCAATGTTACCAGCGCAATGGGCATGACGAGTTTCAACAACTAATATCTCAGGGTGACAGGCGCAGTGCAGTGCCACGCAGAACTTATAATTTTAAAACACTGGGTGGCTCTGTGTGCCGCCCAGTGTTTTAAAATTATAAGTTATTCATGATACTTACCATCAGGCACCTGATTTGCTCGTCTTGTTACTCACTATCATAAAAAAAACCAAAACAACTATGATATATATTTATCCGAGTATAATATTATTATTAAACAAATTATTTCATGATTAAAAATAAATCACTAACAAATGAGACACGTTCATCCGATAAGCAAAATCCTTGCTAAAATACACCTGCGATTTTATTCAAACGACTGCATTTACTGGGTACTAATAAAATTTTAAAATTCAAGAGTTACTTTAGCCGGCGCCTATTAAGAAGCCGTGAACTTACTGGAATCCATATAAAATATACTTTATTTAGATACTTTGCATAATATCATTGGAATAAAAAATATCACGATTTATTTTGAAAAAAATAATTTATTTGCCTTATAACTAATCACAACCTAAAAATTATGATATAATATGTGACCGAGTAGGTAGACATTTAATTCAATTAAATACTTAAATTTATAATATTTTTTGAATTAATAATTTTCAAAAAATAATAAAAAAATAGCCCTGTTAAGAAGATAACTATTATATCTATTAGAATTAATTGTTACCACTATATATAAAATCCTAAATGATTCACTGATTGACATGCAACGCAGAGCCCAAACCTCCTAGATACTTGAAATTTGGAACGTAAGTTGTTTTTGTTGTCTTAACGTGTGCTAAGAAAGATTTTTGAAAATTCACGCTCTAAGGGGTCCAAAAAGGGCGTCAAAGTTTTGGTATAAAACTCCCATATTATATCATTTTAGTTTAGAATAGTACGATAAGCCCAATACCTACTTTCTACTTAGCATAAGTTTCTCAAGTAAGTGAATGTAATTCTTTTTGAGAAATAAACATATCTTTAACCTGAATTGCGAGCGGGCAGAGCAGCTGTTTTTACTCTAGTCTATGTATAAATACACATTTAATGTTATGTAGATAATATGTTATAACAATACCGATTTACAAATAAAACATTGCAAATTATTAACTCAGTAGTTAATAATGTTCATGTGTTGAGTTTTAACCGAACGAGTTGCGATTCCTATCAAACCCACTTCTTTACTTTCGACAAAATTATACTTGGAAAGCTCGAAAAATATAACGGACTTTATTCACAAAGAATTAACGGCGATAATTGCATATTAAGTTGGAAATCGGGAGTCATTTTAAGTGGTAAGGGCATGTAAAAACTTTTGTCATGCTATCTGGATTGAATCTAAAGCTAAGTTTTACGGTGATCGCAAACGTTACATACTTTTTAACTATTTACAATTAGTATTCCATTGGTTAGCTAAAGCTATTATCGTTATTGACTATATTTAGAACTACGTAAAATAGTTTTTGTTATATGGATGTTTTTTATGCTGTGACTAACGGCACGTGTACTATGAGTTTACCTACTCGTGTTTATAACCCCTCACTATGAAAAAAATGGGGGTTATAAGTTTGACATGTCTGTGTATCTGTCTGTCTGTCTATGGCATCGTAGCTTCTGAAGGTTTGCGAGATCTTGTGTATTATCTCACTACTATGCAACTATGTATGTGTGTAGGATTATGTAGTAGTTAGAGTTCGCTAGGCGTTACTAATAGATTGCATGATATTGTCCTGCCTATAATAAGTTCCTGCGTGTAATACTTATGAAATAAAACGATGAAATATGTACACTGGTGGATGGGTTGACAATACGGACGCACGGTACCGAGGCCGGGAAGCAAGTGTTTCTTTGAGTGGCGCTAACTCCAAATAACTCCAATTTGCAACATTGCATATTTCCGGCTCCGCTCCCCGTTACCGCTGTGTCCCTACAGAAGGAATGGACCGATTTTGATGCGGTTTTTTTGATAGAAAGTGAAGTGATCGGAAGTGTTCTTATCGGTATTATCAGTTCTTTTTTAGGGGCCGAAGGGATAATAATATGTAAACCTTCCAGTAGTCTAAATATGTTACAGATGACCAATGTCTGATGATCGAGCAGGAAAAAGAGAAGGTTTTTATCTTAATTTACGTGGTAGTTTTGCCAATAGGTCTTTGTGCACATAAAACGTTTTGAAAATGGGAAATGGCACGACCCGCTGCCAAAATAGGGATTTGTGATTTCGTGACCATTGGACGAATGGGATGGTTATTAGATATAGGTACCACTCGGGCTCATCCCTGGTACTTATTACTTATCTTCTGAGTCAACGTTCACAAAATAACTTGAAAATCATAAGTACGATTTTATGTTTAACATTATTTTCTCATAAACGTCATATTATGCAAAAACTCAGATTAAGAAATTCCATTTAAAGAATTATGAGGCACGTTCCTATGTACGCAGTAATGCCAGTTTTGTACGACTTAATTTGTTCGGAGATTGTGAACTTGTTTGCTTCCCATTAAGGTATTGGCTCCATCGACTAAATAACTTGCAGTTGTAAACTCGTATCAAAACGTCCAGACTTTCAAACGTGTCCTCTTGCATTAAGTATACTGGACGGGTTAATTTCAAGACTCAAATGACGCGGGCCTTTATGCACTGATGCCGTTGAATTAGAATTCGATAGAACGTCTAAAAGTTTTATGAAAGAAAAGATTATATATTTCTTTAGCTGAATATTAATTCTTTAACAGAACATAATAGAGTTCTAAATAATGTAACATATATATTTTTATAATAATGCAAACCTATCTTTTTTTTTCAGGTATCAGTTTTCACACATGACATATTTCTTAAGAGAAGTCTATCTCGTTCAATTCTCCGGTCAGCACTTACAGTGTTTACGTGAAAGACTGCATAATACAGGCTTAGTGATTCGAGATGAGGCACAGCTGCACCAGGGGCGTGGACAACGGTGAAAAACGATGTGACTCGAATTTTGACGACACATTATTGATTATGTTATGAAACATACCTACCTCTATACAATCTCAAATGAGAAGAAAATTTCACCCACCGGCGGGACTCAAACCATGCAATCTCTTTTTTTTTTTTCATTACGTATTGAAAGAATTATTAGCAAAAAGAGCAATTTTTTGCAAATCTCTCAGAGAAATACGAGTTGGTAAGTATAGATTTGATATAATTTCTTTGTATAAAATTCTAAAAACCATGCTTGCGTTTTCAAAAGCTAGAAAAAATCTTAAAATTATTAATTCAATCCAAAATTTTGTATCCCTGATTAAGAATTAAGTTTATCCATGATATTAATTGTAGGAAATGTGGGGGGAGTCATTTTCTGGGCATCGCTCGCGCAGATGTACTGTCCCACCTGTCCGCAGAATATACACTACACATTCCTTATTCATACTCTATCGTTAGTGATTTGTATTCAAAGTGCTAGTTAATTTTTTTACTATTGAATCAAATTATAAGGCATAATAAATTTGTGCAATTATATATTTATGTCTATAAATATGAATTTATTATAGTAAAATTAATATTAGTTTAACAGGGCAACAGTTTAATTAGTTTAATTGTAGTGGTAGGCCTCTTTTGCAAGGAGGCCGCCTGGGGAAGTACCACACCTTTGCCAGTTATTCATCCGCCAAGCAGTAATGTAACTAACTGTGTTCCGGTCTGAAGGGCAATGTTACCAGCGAAATTACTGGGCATGATGAGATTTAACAACTCATATCTCAGGGTGACAGGCGCAGTGCAGTGCCGCGCAGAATTTTGAATTTTAAAACACTGGGTGGCACTGTGTCTGATATGGGCAATCTTGATGCTTACCATCAGGCACCTGATTTACTCGTCTTGTCATTCACTATCATAAAAAAAAACTGGGGCTTGTGAAGTCAATAGACGTTCTGAATGTATCATAGTTTTCTTTTTTCAGAACGACAGACAAAGCGTAGTTAGATTTTAGCATTATATTTATGAATGACTTAATCGATTTCTTAGTATAAAAACATTAAATAATGGCGACTACTTAAAATATTTTGTTAGATATGTAGTACAATACATGTTCTTGTTGATTTTTTCAATGAGCACTGAATCAATCAAAGAAATAATTATCAAAATCCGTTCATAATAAATTAATGCAGTAATCGCGTAACAAGCATACAAAACAACATCAACACATGATCGAATTGGGAACCTCCTCCTTTCCTCATCATTTTGAGAATAATACGACTTTCTTTATTTGCAGACGTACTTAATTTTCTTGTGGAGCTATGTGCAACAAATCTACTGGCTTTCAATTAATAAAAGCTCGTGGAGCGATTTCCACGATTCCGTAGAGTGGCAGAACGCCTTTTGAATATCGTTATTAAAATAAAATAGAAATATAGAATAATATTTATGTCATTACTGGCGAAATGTGGGTGTATCTACTATGGGACTGAGTCCTGGATACATCTCTGCCTACCCCTTCGGGAAAAAGGCGTGAATGTATGTTTATGTTTATGTTGTTTATTTATGTCATAACCTTTATTATTATTTCTTAATAGAAATATGGAATACACCTTTCAAGTCCTACATTATACATTTAACAGTATTATTTGTATATTTTGTGGTTTATATCCCTTTCCCCAAACGACTTTCACAGTTAGATACCTATTAATAGGCGTACACACAACTTTATAAAAGCAGGTGCTTTTAATTACAAAGGATGATCCCAAATTATCATATTATTTATTCGCGGTGAAATCTCAATACGAGTACCAAACTATGTCCTTCATTAAGGAATGTTTTAATTCCTTTTGAACCCAATGTTATTTTTATAATTATGAGTAGGAATGAGGCATATGTCTTTGAGATACTACATTTTTCTCATACAGTTTTAATTTGAATGCGTAGAGTAGTTCATTTTTGTATATTTTATTTGGTAATTCTGTAACAATAACGAAATTACGATGATAGGTGAGTGTCACTTGCAGTAAAATACATTTTCTTGAAATCTCTAATCCTTCAAAAGGAAAATTGTCTTTTGAATTTTTGCGTAACGAATGCCATATTTAAATCTAATAATGATAGCATTTCGTTTTAAACATTTATTTTTAATAGCTGTGCACCAAGGTTTTACCGGCGGAGCATCATTCTAGAGGTATAATTATAACAAAAGTATTATACCGAAAAAAAAAATCATATCAGTTCCATTAGGCGTAGAAGTAGCGTCTGTGGTCCAGCGGGAATATGCCCGGCTTTAAATCCGGAGCCTCTGGATCGAATCTCATCATGTGGGCTTTTCGCCTGGGCGCTACCGTGTTTCGGATGGCACGTTAAACTGTAGGTCCTGGTTGTTTCCTATAAGATATGTAGGGGCAGTCATTTGGTCATGTCGGGAACATTGGGTTGTCCACATAACCCATATAAATTGACTCGAGCAGTGAAATTGGGGCAACCCGTCCTGTTAGAGTATAAATTCAAATTATTACTTATTAATATTATTATTAAAAGTGTACAGACACAGAAAATAGGATTTTATGAAAGTACGGATTCGCAAACAAATGCCAGTTTATATAAAGTCTTAATTTTGATTACAAATAACACTAATATTTTGCTTTTATATAATATGTTATCGTTTCAAGCAAAATAAAAATTGTACACTCAAGTCAGGTCAACAGTTTTCCCTGTTATTCCAACGCAGTTTTCAGTAAGGCGATGACTTGGGCAGGTGGAGTCACGAGGCGGCCGCCGGATCGTCCCGTCGAGCCACTGCGCACACTTCTTTCATTAAAATTAATACCGATGTCGCGTGTGCACATTCTTACTCGATAACGCCTCTTCGTAATTAAGGACCGTTTAGGGTGTTTGCTGACGATGCGGTTGCGGTTATTGAATTTTTATTTTTGCGTTAAGAATCACTATGTTATGTCAATGTCACTTATCAGTTACAGTTTATTACTATCTTTATGAATGTGGGTGAGGGTATTATTTCTATGCGCTAGACTTTTCTTTATTATTATCGTAGGACCATAGAACATTAATTATAGTCGTCCCACAGAACAGTACACATTACACTGTACCTACTTTAGGTACAGTGTAATGTGTATTTTTTATCTGCATTTCATTTCTAATACAAAAATGTCATATTAAAAAATAAGCCTACGTGGCCTTCTGCTTTAAGAGATTCGGAATTAAACATAAAGTGGACATTTTAGGAATAGCGATACTTAAAAGTCAGACGACATGCCCCGAAATCCATTTAACATCGTCGTCAATCAAATTATGATAATGCTTTCAATGAATTCAACATTCAGCTTACCAAACAAACGTAATATAGTTACCATCTACTGTTATCTATAACAGTAAAAAGATAAAAAAATATTATTATTTACACTAATTATAAAGGAAAAAACAAAATTTTCCCCGTCAGTAAGTACCCTAAGCCAGCGCACTTGTCTTGGTCAGGTTGGCGCACGCCCGCCACGCGCCTCAATGGTACCTACCTACTTCATTCGGCGTTTAATCTGAACTGCGCATACGCATACCATAATAATATTTTGGCAGCCATCTGATTAAGTACCCACAGGATTAACTTTTTATGTATTTGAGTATTAATGTCCTGTTACAAACAATAACCACATAATATTTGACAATTAATCAACATATGAAATTATCTCATGAAAATGGATATTACTACAACTTAACTAAAAGAACATTTAAAAGTTTTATTAGCACAATAATACGATTAATAATGTTATTTTGTAGAAGCCTATATCAATAATTATTATGATATAATATATATAGGTATATTGTGACTAGCTAGGTATATTGTGTTAAAAAACTTAAAAAATTCTTTAGTACAAAAATATTTGTATTATCATTATTGATTTATTCCTGGGTTTAATAACGAAGTTAAAGTAATTATGTTTCTTTTGCGCTCGTGTCAAATCTTGATAGCGTTTTTACTTAAGAATTATCATGAAAATATTTCCAGCTGCCGTTGAACCGTTCAAAATATCAAACACGCAACAAGTTTGTTTATTGCCAATATGTATTCGACGTTTTATTTATGTTGATCATACTTCAACTGACATTTCAAACTGGATCTTGAGTCGCCACTCGCCACTTTTTCATAGGAAAAATTAAAGCTTTTCAACGAGGGTGTCAAATACTCGCCTAATCATTTTCTACATCGAGATGTAGGCCCGTGTATGAACGCCTAAATCAGCTTTTAATATAGTAAAAAGGTTTTTATACACTTTTCCCCTCATAATTGATGAATGCAATATAAAAGTAAGTCGATTAATGAGGTGTAAGCTAGCGGTACTCAACGGGTGACATACAAACAAAATATAGGGATTAAATTCCTTACAAATTGTAAACATGAAAACGAAGCTAATTATCTTAAAATGAGACCTTATTAAAAAATATATAGATCAATCGTGGATTTATTATTTTCGACGCAACTTTTGACTTGGTATTTTTTACACCAGACAGTAAAAATACACAATAGAAACTTATATTGGGAACAATACTAATTACCTATTTAAGGGCCATCTTATCGCCGCAGCTAACGAGCCGTCGTAAACCAATAAACCAATTATACCAACCTTGTTTGTCGGCAAATGAGCCGAATTTCCTCAACTAGCCTTATTTATAGCCCTTTGAAGATATACGTGAAATATAACCTACTAAGTGGAACATGGTTACTCGTTACGAAGTTTGCATGTTGTCAAATAATCAACCGGAGGACTTGTTTATGTCGACTCTTAAATCAAAGCACGACAAACTCGATGATAAACTGAACGAAAAGATATCATGTCTCGAAGAAAATAAAGACCTTGACATTCATATGAGTTATAAAGGGCGTACCGCGTCTTCAGTACCGACTATTACAGGACAGGAACAAGACAGGAAGCACATACTCGATCAAACGTACAATGAGCAATAAAACAATGAATGAAATTAAATGTGCGCCGCGTCATGAGTACAAACGTTAATCTTTAATGCGACTGTCAGTATTGGGCACAATATTTACAATGTGAAATCAATGCTCGACAATCTCAGCGTATCTCGAGCACGATCGGCGCGACGCGACATCACCGACAAGACCAGACGGACACGTCGACGTCTGCGCCTCACGTCACTGACCACCATTCGACGTCACCACGTCAGCGACGTCACATGTAGGTGGCAAAGACACGCCGGCGATGCGCTCTCCGATAACTCTGGTTTACAAGCATGCCAGACAGCGCATTTGCATTTTGGACGTTCCAAAGAACACGCTTATCTGATCTAAGATGTAAGTGGGAGAACAAGTATATTTCGCTGCAAATACCTTAGAACGAGATTATTAAATAAACGCTTCAATGACGACGTGTTTTACTATTTTCTAGATCGGTTTCGCTTTTCATTTGTTTGAATAAGGTTTTAACATAAACGAATGAAACCGCGAATCATTGCGTTCATAAATTAAAGCTCGTTGAGGAATGCCTTCGGTTTTCTATTGTGTCTGATAGCGCTTGAGACGAAAAGATACATTCTCTTTATTAATTCTTAATGCGATCAGTCTATGACGGCGCGATGAATAGGACTCACTCAACATATCGTTAATCAAATGAGGCCTATTGGAAATGAATCAGGTAGTTCTATTGTGCTATCGATGTCGGCGCGTCTATGACCATATATGATTTATTGACCGATGTAATTCTTAAGTATGGATCAATATGGATTGAAGTGGGATCTTCAATCGAGCGAGAGCTACTACTTCGTAATACTGGTTAGCTGATTACATCATGACGATACAAAAACTGAGTATAAACTCCTGTTGGGGTCCCTTGACTTCACTATTTTGGAATGAACAAACGATAATCCTTGACGTTATTTAACGTCCATTGCTCACTAGTTTTCTTTCCTTCTTTGTTGCATGTAGCATGAAGACATCATGATCAATCCGTACTAGTCCACTGCTACACATAGCGGCCTTTCTTAATTTGTGGCATTAAACCCGGTTTTTAGCTCTCCTCAATCAGTTTCTATTGGCCTTCTCTTGCAGGTCGTCGTGTTGCTCTTAAGCGATACAAAGTGTGATCGGCTCAAATCGTCTTTTTCCTTTCATTCTATTCCATAATCCATCACTAGTGGCTTCTAAACTCGCATCCCTTTTCATGCATTTCCTAACATGCACGTCCATAACCAGTTCACAAAATAAATAGAGATCCCATGCTACTGAACCGTGACTATGTTTAACTGTCGCAGATGACACATTTCCCATAATCATCGCAATAGTGTTTCCCCCACAGTCCCACGTTCATCTCGTCATTTGTTTTACCTAATTGTTTTATTTGCGAGTAATTGCTCGATTTTGATGAATGTCAACCAATTTCCGGCAATCATTAGACTAACGCGATATAAAAATATTAAACATTATAATATTACGTATTATAAATTATGCAGTTGCATGTTTAAATTATATTTATGAGAGATGAAATGTTTATAATCTATCATTAAAGATTTAAAACACTTTGTCGCACTTTGTAAATGTTTGGGTGGACTGGCGACTCACACACTGCCCATGGACACATACTCGTACGCTCGCGTGATTTTTTGTTCGCAAAATCAAGCTTCCTCGTGCGGATGAGGGGCAGCATTATAATCACCATACCATACATACATGTTTGCTATCTCATCTCACCAAAACTACTGAACCATTTGATCTGTTTTGTAAGTTAAAATAGCTCTTAGTCTAGTTTCAATAACCTCTAGGACCTGGAAGACGATATGGAACGCTTTCCTGTAATTAAAAGCTGGATTTATCCTCTTGACTGAGGGCGCATGCTCGACTGCCAATCAAGAGGTCCCGGGTTCGATCCCCAGGTCAGGCAGTGTTAAATATTGGATTTTTCCATTAGGAATTATCTCAATAACTGCCTGGAGTCTGGAACTGTGTCCGGTAGATGGCAATAGGCTCGCCCCCTATTACATGGGACCAATAACATACTGGCGAAATGTGGGTGTATCTACTATGGGACTGAGTCCTGGGTACACCTCTGCCTACCCCTTCGGGAAAAAGACGTGAATGTATGTATGTATTTATCCTCTTGTTATAAAATGCGATTAAATACAGTGTAAAATTTAACACAATCTTTAGGTATTTACAGTTTAAATTATAAATATAACCGTTTATGTGAGAGCCACTTATTCGTTGTGACAGCGTGGTAGGTAAAGGGAAAATTATCATGTCCAAATACC
Source organism: Hemistola chrysoprasaria (assembly GCA_947063395.1). Taxonomy (NCBI): domain Eukaryota; kingdom Metazoa; phylum Arthropoda; class Insecta; order Lepidoptera; family Geometridae; genus Hemistola; species Hemistola chrysoprasaria. Next base: position 5,444,225 of record OX346715.1, read on the forward strand.
TGATGCTGTGGGTAACTTTTTATGTTACATTGTAGGCAAATTGCTATGTAGCTAGAATGTTTTTAAACATTTGTTCTCGCTTACAAGTAAAGTAGTCTATATGCTAATTAGAAAACCGTAAGATTTCTATTATCATTATAAAGAGGGATTAATTTAACGTTACTAATTAAATTCTTAATAAAACTAGAAGAAATGCTTATTGGTAAATTAGATACGGGTTCGACGTACATATGCATCAAGAAAATTATTAGCAATACTAGTCTGAGCAAATCAAGTATTAGGGTGATGAGAATAGTGCAATTTTCCAAAGGACTCCGTATCATAAGGTCAATATAAATAGTGCTCCTGGTAGAGCTAAAAGGTCAACAGAGGCATACCGGGGGCACGGGAAGGTCGCGCGTTAATATGTATTATCTATGGTCCCGCGGGTCAGCACAGATCACTATATTAGTGTCAGGAGTACGGTGGGTTTAATAATTCCTTGTATACGGACGTACGCTGTTTGCAACAACACACAGACATTGTGCGTGGATCGGGCGCTTTTCCTTGACGTACTCGTACCCAACCCAACACCCATACCACGCCCGCGTTTGTGCTTTGATCTTTAGTTCTAGGTAGTACTGCGATTGTAATAGGCTGAATCCCAATAAATTAGGTGTTAGGTGCTTATGGTGCTTAGGTGCGTTGATATTTTGGTTAAACGCATGATCCCATTCACTCACTGACATAAAAAAGACCCCTATCGCTAATAATTTATAGGTTACCATAGAAAAGTACACACAAAAAGTTGATATTTACGGAACCCATTAGCACCTCTAGTCATATCCGGTACAAAATCACGGGGTCCTACCCCATAAGATGACTGGACAAGTACTCAATATTTTGATATCGAGTCAATTTAAATCTCATAAGCGATAAGAGTTCCTATGAATTTGATCCATAAAAAGAAGGCAAGTAAATAGACGTACGAGGGTTAATACTTTACATACAAAATGTGTATTATGAGTTTTGAATCTACTAATATTATTATGCAATCGGTAGGAGCTATTGGAAGAATGCAATATTAGGTTAAGCGCACACTGCGAATAGAAATCTAAATTCTGTGAACAATACCGATTCACTAGAGTTGCAAGATTTATTTTACAGTGCGAGCTGTGAAAAGAAGAAATGAAATTTTTGATGTTTTCGCAAATCGCAGCGATTAAATTCCAAAAATACGCACCGAACGATGATTATGGGTGAGAATTACCTAACTTTTCCACAATTCCCCGCTGGTGGTGAATGTCTGTGAGAATGTCCAGTATCAGTACCTCTTATTTCATTTCAAATTTTCACCTCCTCCGCCACCTCAGTCGTAGGAAGTCTAGTGCTGGATATTGGCCTCCCTCATTGTGGGGGGCTTACAATACTCGCAACGCTTGGTAGAATAAGAGAGAGAGAGTTCCTTTCACAAAGTCAGTACTTTAATCATTATTCTGTATAAATAAGCATCTTATATCAGCAAATAGCTTGTAAAAATTTTATTAAATCTTTCTATAAAATATATTCTAAGGCATATCAAGAGTATATCATAAAAATATATCATTATATAAGTAACTCTCGGTGGCGTAGTAAGCAAGAGCTCAACTGCTGATCATGAGGTCCCTGGTTCGAGCCCCAGATCTGGCAAAGTATTAAATATTGGATTTTTCCATTAGGAATTATCTCAATAACTGCCTGGAGTCTGGAACAGTGCCTGGTAGAATGGCTCGCCCCTTATTACATGGGACTAATAACGTACTGGCGAAGGACTACTGGTATAGGACTGAGTCCTGGGTACACCTCTGCCTATCCCTTAGGGAAAAAGGCATGATTGTATGTTATGTATGTTGTTATGTAAGTAGTATCCACTTGAATATCACAATCTAACCTCTTCGATAAACACAATTTTACTATAATTAAAGAGCAGCAACAAAAAAAAGAAAAAGTAACATTACAAAGTTACAAATTGTTTAAGTTGGAGTCCAGACATATAATCCACTCATAAAAGAGAACTCAGGCTATCGACCGATTAAAACAAATACCAAACGTTTCAAACACCATTTCGATTCAATTAGATTTAAACATGTAGAATGTCTGTAATTCAGTTAGTCAGTTCGACACAATTAGGTCGCTTTGATCAAAGCAAAAGAAATTGGGAAAGGGTTCTAAAATATATTATTAGGTTCCTAAGTGCTTATCGCAAAGCTTTAAACATTATGTAATTTTAAGGTTGCTTCTATATAAGATTGCTCTTAGGGATAAGGCCGCCAATTGTTACACTCTATCACTCTATCTCAATTATTTGATTAATGATTATTTTCTAACTATGTAATCCGCCTGGGGAAGTACCACACCTTTGCCTTTTCATCCGCCAAGCAGTAATGTGCAAACATTACTGTGTTCCGGTCTGAAGGGCAATGTTACCAGCGATATGTTAGGGTGAAAGGCGCAGTGCAGTGCCGCGCAGCATTTTGAATTTTTAAACACTGGTAGGCACTGTGTCTGTTATAGGCAATCATGATGCTTACCATTAGGCATCTCATTTGCTCATCTAGTCACTATCCTAATAAAACAAATATAATATATAAAATATTATTATTAGTACCGCTGGCGTAGTGGTCGCGGTACGCTTTGGAAAAAAAGGTATGATGTGTTATGTTAAACTTCCGCAGTGATAAATAATGTTTATTTATTTATTTATGTTTATTTGGGTCAATTATTAACAACCACGCATTACAGCAGATAACAGCAGATAGACAGCAGCAGCAGCGCTCTCCGTTTCCAAGTATTCCAACTACTGCGATCACCAAGCCGCACAATATGCGTGGTGATTACGGAAAAATCCCCCCATATGAATAGCTTCTATGGGGGAGCCCTGTGTTCAGCAGTGGACGTCTTCCGGCTGATGATGATGATAATGATACTCTTAGTCTCTATAGATTAAATGTAGGTGGGTGATAATTATGTTCATTTTATAACATTGTTCTAACATATTTTTAAAGGTAAAGAATATTTCCTATTCAAAAGTTTCTTGTGAAAATTTTTGTTGTCATTTTGTCGCTACAAGAAACACCATAGACATATTTTAGTGATGAAAAAATGTTGATAACATTTAATTTAGAAGGCATTAGGCATGTGTAATGTTGTCGAAAATTATGTCAAAGCTATTTGAATCATTTAAACAGGCGCTTTCATAGTGTGTTTACGGTATTGGTTTAAAATAACATAAATCTAATTGTCTTGCATCTTGGAAACAAATTCCTTAAAGATTTTAGATGAAATTAATTAAAATTAAATGTTTCGATAACAATGTGATGATCGGCATCAAGCCTACTTTACTTTATTTAAAACTTGCCGATGCAAGATGCGAAGATTCCTTAACTGATTGATTTATTCATACTTAATGAAACTGATATTAATGAAACTGATCATATCTCTCCAAGTACGTTCGCATATCTTAACTGTACCTTAAATAACGTAGAGGATACTTCTTGCATTTATGCATCTCTGAATACTTAAGCAACATTTTTACAAATAAACATCGCTAATGCAATACGTCCTTGTCGTGCAACTTCTAGGTATGCCATTAATTTCAAGTTTTATGTTGCAGCGTTCAGTGGTCAGTAAGAAAAAACTCAGGCACGCGTTAGCCACCGCTCCCCCCGACCGGCCGCGGCCCCCTAACCACTACGCCAGGTACGGACCCGCACGTACAAAGGGGAAGGGATGATCGAAAATAATAGGGGAAGAGAATTTTAAAATTTATATTTTTTGCAGCCGGCGCAGGTGATATAATGCGTGCGCGTGCGCCGGCGGCTCACTTGTGCGCGAAGCTCCGCTGTCCGCGCTCGCTCGCCGTAAGCTCCCGCGAAGCCTCCCTCTCCTCGCAGTACTACCTCGATAGTCGCGCTGGTCGCCCGCGTGCGCCGCTCTCGCGTAAACACACACGTAAAATGCTACAAGAATTACAAATCGTCCAAGGGCAGACGAACTACGTCGTCGTCTCGCCGGCCTACACCTCTAACCTGTCGAAGACTAACATCGAAAGGAGGAATGTGCCTATTGCTCCGGCTCCTGAAAAGAATTATGTTACTCACGATACGCCGCCGAACCTTCAGTACAGGAAGAAGGTTCACTTCAAAACAAACCCCTGCACCGGCCCACAAGCCGCGTCGATCGCGAGACGCAACGCTCGCGAAAGGAATCGCGTGAAGCAAGTGAACGATGGATTTAACGCGCTTCGACGACACCTCCCCGCTTCAGTGGTTGCCGCATTATCCGGTGGTGCCAGGAGAGGATCGGGGAAGAAGCTCAGCAAAGTAGACACATTAAGGATGGTGGTCGAATACATTAGATACTTACAGCAATTGTTGGATGAGAGCGATGCAGCGTTAGGCATCACGCGTGATCAAGAAAATAGAGAAAATATTCCAAGCAATAGTGGCGTGCAGCCGATGACCTCTATGGATATGGACGATGGGTTCTTCTACAGCGGTTCCCCTTGCTCCGAGAAGCCTGATTCGCCTGCGCCTTCAGAATGTTCCTCGGGCGTATCATCGGCGTATTCAAATGAACATCGATATGAGGTGACTACGCAGCAGAACTTGGGCCCCATGGACGAAGATGAACTATTAGATGTCATATCTTGGTGGCAGCAAAAATAATATTGTAAGTATTACACATACGTTATTATTTTTATTGAAACATTTGTAAATGCTACTTTTGTTCTCGTCTTCGATGTTCCAGGAACGTAATGTTGTTTTATGAAACTAATTTTATTTTCTTTTGTCCTCAGGTCAACCGGAATCAAATTGACGAATCCCTCCGAAAATAGTGCATTAATTATTGCATTTATTTGTCAATAAGTACGAAAAGACTCCTGTATATCTAGTCAAAACCGATAGTGCCTTACAATTTAGACGTAAAGCAGTAAGACTTGAAAAGTGTGTGCATTTCGATCTTTGAGACAAGAAGACTTATCCTTCTGTTAGTTAATTACAAACCTAAACCAATGAAGGCTGCTGTTAAATATTAATAAATGACTGTTATAATATAAGATGTAGGTAGAAACTTATGAAGTGGTAAAATAAATTCCCTCCTTAAACCTCAGCTGAAATTCACTTGTTTTGCTTGCTGAATTTTTTTTTTTTTTTTTTCAAAATTTATTTAAGTAAATCTTAAAAAGTTTATTTTAAGAGAAGCTCAAAACATCATATTAGAACTTTTGAAGACTTCTTTCGTTTTATTTTAAAATATTCCAAAAGTTTGGATATAAGTGATTGTTTGAGACCTATTCACACATTTATGGAGTGAAATTGCAAGTTGTAAATTTGTTACCTGTTAGAAATAAGCTTGTGTATTATATTGCGATTGCCTATAGGAATCGAGCCAGTCGATATTATTGTAAATACCTAATTTAATTTTAAGTATTACGTGTTAAGAAATACAATTATTTATTGAATCGAGAATATTTGTTTTTGTGATTTCACCTTTAAGGCGGTTGCTCTTCCATACAAAATGAAATTTTCACAATATTGAGAAAGAATAATTATCCACTCAATTGTTTGTGATTGGCACGTAATCTGGTCATTATTTGTGCCAAAATATAATTGGCTTAGATAATTGAGCCATTGTTGCTTGTTAAATGTGTAAAATAAATAATAATAAACTTTTTTTTTTTTTTTCAAATTTACAGAGAACAAAAATAACTTTAAATTTTTTTTTTTACAATTTTTATTAATGTGAAATAAACATACGACCTTCTTCAACCAAATATATTTTGGCCCAAATAAAAGCTAGATCAAAAAGCAACAACCAAAAATTAAGTGGAAAATTTTATTCTCTTTTTCTTCAACCTCAGACTGCCTCGGTGGCGTAGAGGGTGCATGCTCGACTGCCAATCAAGAGGTCCCGGGTTCAATCCCCAGGTCAGGCAGTGTTAAATATTGGATTTTTCTATTAGGAATTATATCAATAACTGTTTGGAGTCTGGAACTGTGCCCGGTAGATGGCAATAGGCTCGCCCCCTATTACATGGGACCAATAACATAATGGCGAAATGTGGGTGTATCTACTATGGGACTGAGTCCTGGGTACACCTCTGCCTACCCGTTCGGGAAAAAGGCGTGAATGTATGTTATGTTATGTTATGTTTTTCTTCATATTTGGGAAAATTTATTTTGTACGGAAGACCGACCCCCTCAATGAAAAAGAGGACAATATAATACATTTACTAACCTTAAACATTAAATATGGTATAATATGATAATATATAAATATGATATATTAGAATATGTCCCATGTCTCTTTTTATATGGCTTATGTACAGCCGTGGACGTCCTACGGCTGAAATGATGATGATCAGGAACCTTCTTATTAGAATTTTATAGTGAAATCTCTTAAGGAGGGTTAGAGCATGAGCTTTATCTATGTAGGTAATTGTTTAGAATAGCAGTGTGATTCTGTTAATTTTCTGTTTATTTTAGATAAAAAATAAATAAACGAATGTTTTTCCTGTCCCCACATAATATAAACAATTTTTACATAATTTCATAATTGATCAATTTTACCCGTATATACAAGGTGTTTAAAACACTTTTACCTGTTGATGAATAGGTATAACATTTTTTATGCCATAGGTGGCAAACAAGCAGCACAAATATTTTCTTTAGATTGTAGATTATATTATGTGTATTGCATCCAATATTATTATTATTTATTTATTTTGTTTAGTTTTATTAAATAAATTACGTATTAGTTTTACAGAAATATTTATATACTCATTTTATTTTTGGTAGGTATAGATTTTAAATTAATTTGAATTGTTAAACCACCGTCCTTGCAGCATTTTAGTATAAGTCCTGTTACCGCATGGTTGCCTGGAAGAGATCGCTCTGAGCGATAAGGCCGCCAATCGTTACACATTTTCTAGTTTTAATATGTGATTTTATTGTTTTTTGTACTAGTTGTGATACCAATAAAGAGTTTTCTATTCTATTCTATTCTATAGTACACTCACCTATAATGTTGTAAGTTTTTTTTTTTTTTTTTTTTTTTATGGTAGTGAGTGACAAGACGAGCTCATCAGATGCCTGATGGTAAGCATCATGATTGCCCATATCAGACATAGTGCCACCCAGTATTTTAAAATTCAAAATTCTTCGCGGCACTGCACTGCGCCTATCACCCTGAGATATGAGTTGTTGAATCTCATCACGCCCAGTAATTTCGCTGGTAACATTGCCCTTCATACCGGAACACAGTAATGTTTGCACATTACTGCTTGGCGGATGAATAACTGGCAAAGGTGTGCATGGTACTTCCCCAGGCGGCCCCCTGCAAAAGAGGCGTACCACTACAATATTAATATTGATATTGTTAATGTGAGATCAGCTCACTCTTGTCATTTACCCCTTGCATCGCATAATAAATCATCGCAGCCCAGATGCAGGAATCGGCGGTATACGGCACGATGCAATCGCGACTATATTTCCCAAAAATAATAAAAAATACCTCACACGAGCCCAATCAAACATTATTATATGACACAGGGATGAGGGCAGATTCTATTAATTTATAACCAATGTGGGTGGATATACTGGCATTATTTTTTTAACTGAACTTGGTCGCACAAGATCACTGTAATTTTGTGCTGTTTTATAGAGACGATTCAGTTTTATTAATATCCACTTTATTTTATGTGACGTTAAAAATAACGGTAGAAAAAGTTGGGGCAACCACCATTAGGGCGTATTTATGTGTTAATCTAAGTTAAAATAAGTTTGTGACATTATAAAATACTTGTGCCGAGAAATTCGGCACAAGTATTTTATAATCGAAACTCGAAACTCGAATAACATCCACTTGTAACTTAGGTTGCTAATATAAGGTTATAAATAAAATATCCTTTACACAAAAATTATGGGTATGCTGGTTAAAACATTTTAAAATAAAAGTGCTTTAACACCTTTATGTGGCCGTATAGTGATAGTGATGGTGGCCACTTTGATGTGACTATCAACCTAAATTACGTTTGAATTGTTTGTTAGTCTGTTAAGACATTTAAACTTGACAAAACATTGAAAAAAGCTTTACGTGGGAGCCCGACCGTGTTATCCCAATGTTTCAATAAAAAAATCTTATTGTTTTGATAAAAAATCACTTGCTATACAAACATCTGATAATAGGCGTGGGCGGGGTAAGACACAAAGAAGTATTTGTTAACACCACGCAACACAATGCAAGAGTTTCTATTCGGGTGTAAAATTAAGTTCTCTAACGTAGACCTCCCTTTGTCAGTCCAAATGTTCACTTTTTCATGTCACACATCCCGACGTTTTGTTGTTGTTTGTTCTACAAATCCACAAATTACTGTTTACAAATGTTTTTTTAACATTAATTGGGTTATAATGATGCTATAATTTGCTAAAAGGGATTCCATTGTACGTAATATTTTTTGCGGCCACAAAATAATTTTTTTAAAGTTTTAATCAAGACAAGTTGATATCAGAGTGACTTCCTGTGATACACGTTCAAAGGTAAAAGCTACTTTTAGTGGGTTTATCTAGCTAATGATGTTTTATGATGTAGCCGTAGTCAACGTTATCGCACAGTGTCGCCTACGGTAGCAAATGTTCCATTTACACTTAAAGCTCCCTTAGGTGCCTAATTTTAAGGTCCTTATTTAAGATGACATTCTTTTTATCCCTTCGTCGCCTCTCATATCTAAAAAGTAACTTAATTAATTGAAGGATTGCGGTAGTCAACCGTAGTGATTACTAATCTTTTTGCGGCACCCGAACTCTTTTGTCTGAGTACTTATCTCAGTGATAAAAAAATATAGAGACTCGAAGTATCTACAACTTTCGGTTGAGATTTCGTAAAATGTAACCAAATAAAATCATCATCGAGATTTCTTATAAGAAGTATTAGCTCAGTGAGCTGTAGGCGTTATAAGTTTCAGATTTGATGTGATACAGGAAAATTGTCATTTTTAATGTTTTCAACCATAGATAACTCAATCTATAGAAAACAATGTTATACATATAAATATCATATATGCCCACAAAATTTCTGGTGAATCGGTTAAGAAACCTGTAAATGAAAACAGCCGGACCGATGTACGAAATATGTTTTTGCACAAGTTGATATGGAGACGCTTTGCTCATGTTTCGTAGTCCGTCAAAAAAAGCGAGAAGTTATTCAGTTTTAAGAGAAATTCAGAAACAATTAAGAATAATTGAAACTTCGTCAACATTCAAGAAAAAAACATAACATACATTCACGACTTTTTCCCGAAGGACTACTCCTTACACACCTCTGCCTACGCAGAGGTGTACCCAGGACTCAGTCCCATAGTAGATACACCCACATTTCGCCAGTATGTTATTGGTCCCATGTAATAGGGGGCGAGCCTATTGCCATCTCCCGGGCACAGTTCCAGACTCCAGGCAGTTATTGAGATAATTCCTAATGGAAAAATCCAATATTTAAAACACTTGCCTGACCTGGGGATCAAACCCGGGACCGACTGCCAATCAAGAGCATGCGCCCACCGAGGCAGCCAAGTTCAAGAAACTCTACCTAAAGTCAGTGAATGATCTTAGCACGCGATAATTGTCGACACGTCGCAACCAGTTTATGCTGGTGCAACAGGAGCTCCAGAATTAACTCCCAATTACCCCTAACCTATCGTAATAACATCCCGCTGATCTAAATAACCCAATTGAATATTTTGTGAAGAACAAAAGCCGGCAACACGGCTGTCTGCCGCATTACCGGCCTACCACAATAAATCGAGGAGGTCCGTCGCCAAGGGGCTAATTACTCTGAAATATATAAAACACTCTGAATATCGGTTGATATACTGTCTACTTAGGAGCCGTGATGTATGACCGCACACAAAGGATCGGACGCCGCGTGCCTCCGGGCCAATGATACGCTGCGATTATAAATAAGCATGTTTAGGATAACGATTGTCGACACTATAGAATTAACGCCTACGCGATGCTACTCAAATTAAAATTACCTATTAAAAATTTGGTATTCCGTACGGTGCAATACAAGAACCTAAGTATTTTCAATCAACTCAGTCCATATCCATCTACTGCTGGGGATACTTATTAAGAATGCCTAAAAAAGCTCTTCCAAACCATTTATTCCTTTTTTATGATAGTGAGTGACAAGACGAGCAAATCAGGTGCCTGATGGTAAGCATCATGATTGCCCATATCATCAGACACAGTGCCAATCATTGTTTTAAAATTCAAAATTCTGCGCGGCACTGCACTGTGCCTGTCACCCTGAAATATTTTAGTTGTTAAAACTCGTCATGCCCCGTAATTTCGTTGGTAATATTACCCTTCAGACCGGAACACAGTAATGTTTGAACATTACTGCTTAGAGGATGAATAACTGGCAAAGATGTGGTACTTCCCCAGGCTGCAAAAGAGGCCTACCACTACAGAAACATTGATATACACCATATACGGCACATATATAGCGCTTTCTGACTTTGTCGTCATCTGACCATCAGGCTGCTAGCTGTATGCCATATTTTCTGGGCCTGTGCTAGTCTGACCCGCAACACATCATCTTTTGACCTTGCTGGTGGTCCGATCAATCTTTTTCTCAGTTATCATACTACCACAGGTATACCAGTAAGCTCAGGTATACCAGTTTTCGTCCCTAATTTCCTTTTTAGGTACATCCTACAAATATTATAAATACGAAAGTTTAACGGTGGGTATGTATGTGTGTTCCTTCTTCACACCGAAAATATTAAACCGATTGGGTTGAAATTAGGTAGTCGGAAACGATTATTACGCCGACAAAACCGTGGGGCATAGCTACTAATAATATTATTTCATAAAATATTGATCTAAACAATTTCTGTCATAAAATTTCTTCTATTACTGGAAACGATGGCACGGCATCATAACAGTAATTTTAAATTTCTTTCAAATCGACATCTAGTGATACATCAATGCAGGCGACATTGTTAGTTCAATGCACAATAGATCACATAGGAACGCACAATAGATGCATGATTGTGCACAATAACGCACATGATCTAGATTGGTGAGCCAATGTATTTAACGCCAAAGGGTTTATTGTGCGCTGTATAAAGCACCAATGTCCGCAATATCTCGATTTATAATTATTTCTATACATATTTCTAAGAATAAGTAAATTACTGTTTATAAAAATATATGGGAAAGACGAGAAGATCTTAACAATTTTTTTGTGGATGTTGTCTTCGTTTATTTTTTAATTCATCAATTAATTACCTACTTAAAAATAAACTTTTACACGTGAAGACACTTTTGAGTGTAATTTTTATTTGTATAATTTTGATAAAATTAGAAAGAATCGGAAATCTAATGACCATTGCCGGTCTAAGCGAGTGGAGTGAAGTAAAGGTTACTAAGAGGTTTTGTAAAACTCGTAAAATTTATTTCTGGAAAATTTAATTCTACTCCTATTTTCACACAGAATGCAACCACTTCTTACAAAATGTTAACCTTTAATATAATATAGAGGTAGAACGGAAAAATCAGTTTCATACGAATAAACATTTATACCACGACGCCCACGCACAAAGATACTAATCTCTTCCACAAACAAACAATTACATCAAAAAGTAAAACTGTCAATGTGGTTAAAAGTAATCTATATCCGAAGTTACCCACAATAGGGCTCTGATAAGATCAAAACTCAGACTTGAACAGACAAATTGTTCGCATTCATAGTCCGTAAATGTATAGATATGTTTACAAAACATGTCATTCTACGAGAATTATATTAAACTGCGTCTTCAATCGTGAAATTGATTCCACCTTACGCGGAATTGTTTGATTTTTATGCTGATAATTATTAGAAGTTAAGAGAACAATATCTTTTATATTTTTATAGACTAAGCAATAAGCAGACTATTCACTTGAAATATTTCTACGTACTTCCACGGTAGCTCAATTCGGTGGGTGCCCTGCACGCAGATTGGTGTGGAAGGTGGGGATACTAGTCTCGCTCGTGGGTGAAGCTTTTCTTCCCATTTTCATATTGTAATTTCTGCTTTATTCTAGAGAACAACAACAAAACTAAGTACAAAAAAAGTCGAGAAAATAGATAAGTGACAATTATACATATATAATTAAACTTAATTATTTTTCCACGAAACCTATAAATAAATACAAGAAGGGTACAAAATTATTTTGTCAACTTAATCTGAAAAATTCTAGATTAGCATATGCATTGCTAAGTGAGTGAGTGAGTGATTGCTAAGTAAGTAAGGGCGTATGCTCGACTGCTAATCAAGAGGTCCCGGGTTCGATCCCCAGGTCAGGCAGTGTTAAATATTGGATTTTTCTATTTGGAATTATCTCAATAACTGCCTGGAGTCTGGAACTGTGCCCGGTAGATGGCAATAGGCTCGCCTCCTATTAAATGGGACCAATAACATACTGGCGAAATGTGGGTGTATCTACTATGGGACTGAGTCCTGGGTACATCTCTGCCTACCCCTTCGGGAAAAAGGCGTGAATGTATGTTATGTTATGTATTGCTAAGTGAATAGTTTTATAATCAAGGTTAACAAAAATGGTTTAACATATTATAATACACACACATGCCCATACATACATAGCCATACATAGCCCAGCGGATTAGCAAGCTGACGTGGTAATAGGCAGGGCACATAGCACGTGGAACTGATGACTGATGGGGCTGTAAAGTTCTCGAATAGAGACCTTTCTCAAGAGCAAGAGCAGTCGTCCACCCACAATAAACAAGCGATCTGATAAGGAAGCCAGGAACACGCTAGATGCAGGCCGCTTACAACCGGACTGGATGGAAATCAATGGGGAGTCCTATGTTCAGCAGTGGACGTCCTATGGTTGAGATGATGATGATGACGATTATAATACAATTATAATTCATGTATTATTCAATTCAACAATGTATGAACAATTATCATTAAGTATGCCCTAATTTTTTCAGGATTACAACAAAAATTACTACGAGTAAGTTCGAAATATTAAAAAGTGGTTGTAATTATAATTGGAAGCAAGTACGTGTATCTCGATCAATTAAAATGTAGTAGAAGTCGACGTGGCCCAGTGCAGCGGGCAGATGTTAAAGGATTGCGAGGTGGCAAGGTGGGCTTCAGGTGCCAATCGCTCGGCACAAGCCATAGCTTTGTCATCGCCATGTACTATCATACACACATAACTAAAACATTTTTCCTAATGATTTATATTTTTTTGCGATTCATTGAATGAAAAATCTTTTAATTATATCGTTATAAGATGAAGACAAGCTACAAAAGAGACATTACCAGAAGAAAAATAACCGATGTTGAATATCTTAATAACATTTATTTTTATACATAGTTTATACTGCTTCGGTTAATAAAATTATAAAAAACGCATTAGTAATCTATTTTTAAAGTACATTATTCATTTATAACAATAGATAATTTTAGAAGTTTATTTTTTAACCAAAAGTATATAATACATTATTACGTAGTAAAGGTATTTGTATATATTTTATACATAATATCATTATAATTTATATAACACAATATATTATTTACACTAGTGATATATTTAATTTGTAAAGTAGCACCATCTTCTTTTTGCTGAAATGAATCCTCTGCATCCATCAGTTGTCTGGAAGAAATCACTTATTAGCGATAAGACCGCCGCTTCTACATTTAAGTATAGTTTATCTGTATCCTTGGTGTACAATAAAGTTAAATCAACTATTATCTATCTATCTATCTATATTATAATACTGTATGTATGGTCTAAAAGCAAGCGCTAATGTTAAGCATGAGGTTCTAGGTTCAATTCCCAATTTATTACTGCTAAAGTTTTGGGGCACATCTACCTAATCCGTCAGGAAAATAAGGCGTGATGTTATGTTATGTAGACTATTTTAAATCTATAAAAAAATAAATTCCAAAAATCTGGCAGTTAAAGATAGTTAGTTGATATTTAATTTCAGAAATATCAATGATTTGCGCTTACCTATTTTCATCACGACAGTACAAAAGACGTCGCTGTCATATTTTTTCCAACATCCGGCTCGCTCAAACATGGAATGCGCGAAAGTAGCACGAGACAATAATTAAACCCATCACATTTTCGATTCAGAACTCAGTTAAAATTGTAACTTTGTCATGTATGTATCCTGAGAGCTCGAATGGTTAATTATATTTATTTGGATCGAATAAAATTAAGCAATTTGCATTTACAATAATAAAGATTATTTATTATGAGTACATTTATTTATTAATAAGTATACCTAGTAAGCATATTGACGTATGACGTAAGTAATCTAACTAATTGAACAAGTTCCTTTTTTTTACGTGGGGAAATGCATTTTTCGGTTCTACGCCTACAGGAGTGGGCGAACCATGTCGACAAAAATCAGATACAACTTAAGACATACTAGTAACATGTTCTGAATAAAAACTGTCCGACTATAAATCCTACAATATCGCTCCTGTAACGGCTGTTAGGCGAGGATTACGGAAAACATCAACGCGGTACCTAAACGAAATTTAGATAGCAAAAGGTTGTTATTGTAACTTGTAGACAATGAAATATCAAATCCAAAAAAAACGTCATGTAATTACAACTAGCCGTGCCCCGCGGTTTCACCCGCGTAGTCTTTGTTCCCGTGGGAATATTGGAATAAAATGTACTTTTTATGTTATTCCAGGGTTTAAACTATCTATATACCGAATTTCAGCCCCATCGGTTCAGTAGTTTTGGCGTGAAAGAGTAACAAACATTCATCCATCTATCCATCCTCACAAACTTTCGCATTTAAAATAATAATAGGATTTCACTCTGCATATTTTCATTTCTATCTCAAATATAAACATGAAAGCGTGCGGCAAACAGCTGACGAGAGCACTAGTAGAATTGCACAATAAATCATAATATTCGATCGAAAGCTGCAAACCCTTTAGAACTTTCACGGTCAAATAGACACTTATGCCAATAGTTGCAAAAACTACCCTTTCCTTTTGTGCAATTCGAAACTTTCTTGTATTGAAGAGATTCGTGCAAAGCGCATGCTATAACCAGGTGCTATTAGTGAAAGATGTGTTGTCACTGATGTACTCAAGGTGTATTAAAATATCCTTATTCCTAATCATAACTAAGGTAGTGAGTGGATCTGAGTTTTCAATTTTAACGAAAACAAAATGATAATAATTTTTGAACAATTAAATATTTTATCTGTACCTTAACTTACTCAACTCGGCTGCATTAATCAAAACTCGTAATCAAGCTTGTAATCAAAACTTTATATCCCTGTAACTTTATTATTTTTATAACGATTATTGATATTAACTACAGAGCCCACTTAAAATTAAACGCCAGTACAGACAGACGCAAGTAATTCTTTAACTAAAATTATAAACAAACTTCGAGCCAGATTGATATATAGAGGTTCGGGTTATCAAAATATTTATCATTAATTCAATTTTATTATTTATGGCCGTCATTATATCTTGCTTATCCTATTAACTGGTCAAAAATTTGTATGACAATGAAGGGGTCGTAAAGTAAACAGCGGCAAATATAGACACAAATATTTTATAGGACACATTTACATCGGTGTTAACGAGCAATCCCTCTATAAAAGCATCGTGTTTGAACATAAATCTTGAGCCGAGCTGGGAGGAGACATCTCAATACAAACGCATAAATATTTTGTATTAATGAAATATTATTATTACGCTGTAAAATGTTTATAGCGATCGAAAAGTCTCCCCAAATACGAAGTGTCTCGTGATTTACTCTCAAGCTTAAAATACTTTATGTGAGTCTTCAATTGATTCCAAGGGATACAGTATCTCCCTCGTGGCATTTAACGTCCATCCCGTTTATCAGTTGCCTTATCATTTGTGGTCAACATTTAATGAATTTTTGATGTTGCTGAAGAGATCTGTTCGATGTGAGTTTTTTGTGCAAGCACAATGGCTTTTTAGTTTTTTTTCTCTACATTTTCTTATATAATGTATCTACAGTATTGCAACAGCCTTTTTTCAATTACTTACTTTTATTATGGTCTTTATTATGGTTATACCCATAGCCTCGTGCTTATTTTATTAATATAATTTGGCGTTCAAAAAGGTTTTTAAACAAATTTCTGTAATAAGTATTCCATGTAAACGTAAAGAAACCTGTTGTACAAAAAATTTACCATTTTAAGATAAAAATACTCTCTCTATTTATTTAGTAGGTGCATATTCACAATTCCACGACTCCCTTAAATGAAGCTTTTAGCAACCGAACCTTGAAATATTTACATTAATATCGATGATTTAATTTAACACTCTCAGAGTGTAAAAACTGCGATAAGACGATACATATCGTCATTTACTTAAGTGGTTGATAACGCACCAACGATGAAAAGTTGAAGTTATTTTTTTAATTAACACATTAAGGGGAGGCATCTTAATCTGTATGGCGCCAATTGTAAAAAGTATTCACCCTTTGATAAGAAAACCCGACAACTTTATCAACGGCTCGGGAACTCTCCATAGAGCGAGGTTTGCAAAAAATCTATCTGTTTTTTAATGAATGGTGTCCATAGATACGAAATTTTAGACCACCTTGCTATTTCACCTCAAAAAAATAAAATATTTGTGTTACCAAGTTTCATGAAAAAAACTGATACAGTTTTGGTAACCCAAAACCGCTTTTTATTCGTCATTATTCGGAAAATTAAATAATGTTTTGATTTTGTACTATCATCGGCTTAAAACGTTTTGTCGACTCAACAGTTATATTAATTTTCATAAATTTCCAAATCATATGATCACTTGACACTTGTATCGTTTTAATACAGTGTTGAAGATAACATTGTATTGCCGACATCATGTGGGAATAACCGGCAGCGATGGCCATAAGGCCTTCTCATAAATCACATATCGTAACAACCTGAAATGTATATGCCTTAAACGGATAACGTTAATTATGAGTGAATAATTACTGACGTGTGACGATTTAATAGGCGTTTTGGCACTTATATCAGTGTTAAATTAAATCAAATAGTTAATGAAATAACACTTAATATAACGAAAACATTTCGTTTATTTTAGTAGATTCGTATATTGTGATCATCGGGTAAAGTATTCATTTGTTTATTTATTTATTTGTGGAAATGGATTCACGTTACCAATGGATACAACTAGCCGCTATCCGTGGCTTAATCCATCCCGGGTCGATCCCCAGGTTAGGCTAAGGGATTTGTTTCCACGGATAAAGTCGTCAAATCTAGAGCTTATAAACGGCCGTAGCTCTTTGTAACATCTAGGCCACCGAGGCAGTCAAAAGCAGTATAAAAGATACACGTTGACCACACCCAACCCAATTATAATATAATTCTTAATTTAGACATAAAGATCCAATAATTATTACATATGAAAATTAAGTTCAAAATAAAATTAATTCAGTATAAAATTAAAAATGTTCATCACATTATTATTAGGAGACAGGTATGTGGAAGATTAAAATTAAATCAATCTGAACATAAATAAACATTAAATCAAAATTAAATAAAAGGTACCTCTACAAAAAAAATGAACATAAACTTGTTGGGCTTAATTTTTCCAATATTTGGTTTAATACATCATTATCATCATCTTAGCCGTTGGAAGTTCACTGATGTACATAGTTCTCCCCCATAAGAAAAGTATTGGTTTTGCCAATACTCGCCACGCTTGGCAGGCGGGTTTGCGGGAGCAGTTTGGTGAGTTTTGCGCAGAGGACGCTGCTGCCCATCCTCTGGATATGATAACTCTTAGCCGGCTCTTACGACAACCACGGGTACTGATGATGGTGTTCTATTCTAAAGCCGGTAACGCCACGGCATTATGAAATATACATAATATATAAATAAATATAAATAATATTTAACATATATAAATAGTAAGTAGGTCATGTCTGCTCTGACGACTCTTTGTCTTTCATAAGCTTTCTAAAATTTTACATGGCATTTGAATGTATCACATTCTGCGACTCCAGATACATCTCTCTAGGGATTTAAATGTCTAACAAAACGTACACGTTTTCGCAGTAGTTGTACATCTTTTTATTTGTTAAGATTTCATTAAAAACTATAAAATATCCATTGCAAATTGCTCGAATTTGCAATTAACGTACGTTATTATCATACTAGTCTACTAATAGATTGTTAATGCGAATAAGCTTCTTACATATTATCTTAATGTGTTTCATTAAAGGTATAAAAGTAGGTAGGTACATGTAGTAGCAGAGTGTATTTATAGCAATTATCTTTTTAATACTTACTTTAGACAAATGTTGGTAAATAATATTCAACAAATTCAACAAATTTTATATTATGCAAATAATTATTAGGAACAATAATAATATAATGTCGTGTCTATTTTAAAAGCAACTAGCTGTGCCCCGCGGTTTCACTCGCGTAGTCATCCTTTCTGTGCGAATATCAGGATAAAATTTAAAGTACTTACCATGACAGTTTTTATTTCTTAATAGCGGCTATGGAGTTTGATGTAAATAGGTTGATCATAATAGTACTGAATTAAAAATTTACAAACGAATAAAAACTTTTTGCTTGAAGTGAAGTGTGCTGGAATGGTGGAACATTTTCAAATAGTGACTCTGATATTTTCGTTTTACATTTAATTTAAAGATTTTTTCGGAGAACTAATTTGTCATATATTACCGGTTAAAAAGTTTTATTTTATTTAACTATTAATATTCATATACGTCACAAGCCTGTTTATTCGTGGCCGAAGGCTCATACTAAAGTGAACAGAAGCCTGGGGTCCTGGGGAAGTACCACAACTTGCCAGTTATTCATCCGCCAAGCAGTAATATGCAAACATTACTGTGTTCCGGTATTAAGGGCAATGTTACCAGCGAAATTACTGGGCATGATGAGATTCAACAACTCATATCTCAGGGTGACAGGCGCAGTGCAGTGCCGCGCAGAATTTAGAATCTTAAAACACTAGGTGGTACTGTGTCTGATATGGGTAATCATGATGCTTACCATCAGGCACCTGATTAGCTCGTCTTGTCACTCACTATCATAAAAAAGCCTTTCAGCCTAATCGGTTCAGTAGTTTTAGCGTGAAAGAGTAACAAACATCAATCCATCAATCCATCCTCACAAACTTTCACGTTTATAACATTAGTAAGAAAAATGAGCAACATAAATATTTTTTCGAAAACATTTTAAATGCCATTTATGTATTTTATGTACAAGCAAAAATATTAAATACTAATAGGCAATATTTTTTAACAATTATAACAGCTACGCATCGCGAATTCCACTCAAGAATACAATGAAACAGTTTTGCGGTTTCTTAAAAACCAACATTATATAAATATTACATCTTCCTGTTTTTTGATGAGAACTTTTTTGTTGCGGCAATATTTCACGCGCGGTAATAAACTTTTGAATTATTATGGCAATTATAGAAAGGCAAAACGAAAAAATAAATAGAGACCAAAATCTCTCGCTTGAGGCTACGTTGTGGTGGGCCACTGTTCCCACTGTTGTGGCCATTTTAGAACATACAACTTTATACCGCGACTCTAGATAACTTTATTATTTTTGGGAACTTTATTTTATTATTTTTAGTTTCACGATCTGGACACACTAAAAAATCTTAGCGTGTCCAGATGACGAAATACCCAGTGATTTTTATTTGAGTTTAATTAACTCACCTAACGTGTCCAGCTCTCCGTGTGGGGTTAGTGATTTACTCAATAGCTATTTTCAGAGCGTAAAATGCGGCATGAGTGTGAAGGACCTCTTTAAGAGTTATGCTGCACTACTGACTGCCCCATAATGAAATAAAAAAGGCCTCTCTAAAACACTTGCAACTTGCACTCTTCTAGATTCTAGGCCCTGCCAGTCTAATTCCTGCCAAATTATATATATATATATATATATATATATATATATATATATATATATATATATATATATTTATTTATTAATTTATTTATTAATATATATTTAATAAGAAATATACATCAAATAATACGTTATTATTACTAAGTTACAATATTTTCTAGTTCAGTTAACTTAGTTGAAACTTTTTCATATTTTGACTAACAAACATATATTCATAAATATCCACTTACCGGCAACTTTTTGCTGCATTTTGAAGTCACTATCCTTAGTATCTCAATCGTTTGATTTATTGCCCAACGATTAGAGAACAGTAAGGCACCGCTTGTTAGCATTCAGTATTCATGCAGTTAGAATAGATTTGCATGTTTTACTGAATTAGGACTTTGATATGGCCTGACGAATTTTCTAAGGAATTTCTACCTATATTTTTTATCCCTAAAAGCTTAGGTTAAACTATGTATAACATACTTACAATGTGAAAAATACTGGACTTTTAAAAGCTCTGTTCCCATGATAAGCGTTAAACATACGTTTTGGTAACGCACGTTTTCGAGTATAATAATTATTAGGCTCTAGACTCTAGACAGACAGCTAGCATTTAAACTGCACTCTGACTGCAAATTTGCAGTTTAAATGCGGTGTGTAGTTCGGCGTGCAGTTCCAACGGATATCGGGCTGCAGGGCTGGTTTGCAGTTTTATTGCAGTCGTAATATCTGCATTCAAACTGCAAATTTGCAGTTAGAGTGCAGTTTAAATGCAGGTCGTCTCGTCTGTCTATCTCTAGACAAAGTGGCAAAAGTGCATCAGCATTGAACATCGTAGACAAAATACATACGTATATTTACTGTTATAAACGTATGTATAAAGAATGTCACAGTCACGCCTGTAGATACAGTCACGCCTCATTCCCTTTGGGGTAGGCAGAGACTATTTCACTCCGCTTGCTACGATCTTGACATATAACTTCCGGTTCTTCCACTTTTATCACATTCTTAATACATGCTCGTCGGCTTTGGTTGCTTTTGACTATTGACCTAGCCATACCTTAAGACAATATTGAAGATAAATTTATAACAGTAAATAGATAGATAACTATTTATTATAATAATTAATTCTGCCATTTAAAATTAGTACTAAACCATCTTGCATCTTAGCAAATCTCGTCTAATCTAAGCAAACCTTTGGTCGTTGGAAGCCATTTACATAATATTATAATAATAAAATCTGCTAATTAAGCATGTTTTACGCCAATACTGATCGATGGTCTCACAGTATGCGATAGTTTCCATACATTAACATGCATATAAAATAAAAGTAAAAATAAAGGTACGTACTTTGCGAAACAGTGAGCGGATATAGCCAAGGTAAGAAAGAGGCTCTCACGGTAAAAGGGCCTACTTTATCGTGTATATATCAATATAGGTTTTAAGTGTGAGCATATCTGATAATAATTTAAAATTATAAATATATTCAACATGCACACATACACACTGTGCGATTTTTCCTTTTCTACCACATACGCAAACGGTGGAATGATCTCCCTGTTGTGGTCTTCCCGTTGAGCTACAACATGGGGCTCTTCACAAGGAGAGTGAATAGAGTATTGCAAGGACGGCAACAAACTGGCAAGACCCCTAGTGTTGCAGGTATACATAGGTGGCGATAACCGCTCACCATAAGGCGGACCGTCTGCTTGTAAAAAAACCTATAGCATAAAAAAATTAACAGTATGCCTGGGTAGAGTAGTCATTCATAAGCGCTATTGCCGATCATGAGGGTTCGATCCCCAAGTCAGGCAAAAAGTTTTAATGGCTTTTCCATCAAGAATTTTCTCAATCATCATCATCTCAGCCGTTGGTAATCCACTACTGAACATAGTCCTCGCCCATAAAGGAGGGTTTTGCCAATACTCAACACGCTTGGCAGGTGGGTTGTCGAGCGCAGTTCGATGGTATTTTACAGAGGACGCTGCTGCCCGTCCTCTGGAACTGTTAACCATTAGCCGGCTCTTACGGCAACCACGGGTAGAGAGGGTGGAGCACTATTCTATAGCCGGTAACTCCACGGCGAATTTTTAATATTCTCAATAACAGCCCCTCATCACTAGGAACTAAAAAAACATTACTGGCGAAGTTTAGGTGTACTACAGTGTTTTTTATGTTATGTTATGTTATGGTATAATGGGCGTTTTACAATTATACAAAGGTTAAAAATCTAAATTGCTAGTCGCCAGCCAGATGTTATCTATAACACCCAATTTCTGGCTTGCAAAATAAAGAAGAGCTGTATTTTACAGACCATGTAATTCTTCAATTAGCCGCTACGTCATAAAACCAACAATAAAACAATCGATACTGGCTTATTTCGAGTAACAAAGCTGTAAAGTCAATATAAAAAATCATGCGCGGCTAACAATTGCTCGCACCAACGTAAATGTAGTGTGGTTATACTTATAACAGTGGGGTATAAAGAATTCACAGCAATCCGGGGATTAACGAATGCTCCCGGCAGCCTGCGTTTATAATACTCACAGATTGGTAAATATATGAACAATGATTTTCAGGAATAATCACCTGATTTACTAAATTCTCTTGTAAAATCACAGTCTAGCGATGTTATAATGAAATATAAATTCATTCAAGCATGGAAATCGGCAATTATTATTTTAAACATAAACTGTCTACTACATCCATACTACGTACATCTTGTAAAATTTTGAAATGTCTTAATTTACAATTTTCTCTTACCTTTTACCTATATCATTCTATTTTCAGCAAACAATATTGCTTGGATTATTTTTCTGTATTTTCTTGTTCATATTAATGTATTTCAGACTAAACGTGTTTTGAATAAAACCTTCTAACAGCAAATTCTCCTTAAATTGTATCATGAGGAAACGTATCCCTGTAATTAAAATACTAATTAAACGCTCTTGAGTTTCAGTATATTCTAGGTATTGTTTGTTCACTTACCAGCCAGAATGTCCAATCCACAGCCAGGGGCTACCGCGAACCGCCCAGGAAGCGCAGCTCAACGCGCGAATACGAAATAAATTTCCTGGCAAGCGTAACAAAGGTGAAGTAAAAAGGAAGTACAGCCCCCGGGCAAGACGCGGTAACGCACTGCGACGAGATTTATACACCATACCGCTTTCGAGATACAAGAAAAATGATGGGAATGAGAAAAGCAAGTTGTCAGCTTCGGATTGCGGGCAATATGGAAATTGTGTTTACTGTTTACACTTTACACTGCACTTTATGACGGATCGAAAGTCATAATCACTGGAGCACGTTTAAAGTTTTGATTTTTTTGCTGGATTTTGGCATAACGGAAATAAATTATATTTTTTGTTATCTATGCATGTATTGCCTAATTCTAATAATTTGTGCCCACGATATTACTGCCCGCCTAGCATGGCACAGGGATAACTTGTTATCCCCGTAAAGACGGGAAAAGAGAAAAGTCTCTCTTTCGCGCCCTACCGATTTATATCTGCTGTCTTGTTCTAACCCCTAGGACTTCGTTTTCCTTGGTCACTGTGCTACCGGGGCTGATCTATTTCTATTATTTAGTTTTCCATCGATTTCTTGAAAACGTGCAGGTACGTTAAGTACCTTCTAGCTAGGTTTGGATTGCTTTGCAAAACTTCATATTTAAATTGCGAAAGTATAAAAGGATGTGTAACTTGTGAAGAATTATTATTGGTCCTTAGTGTATTGCAAGGCTCAAGGCTTCGCAGTAGAGCACCGGAACAGTACAAAATGTCCTTGACTTTTTTACGATCTTCGTAGTTTTTTGACTACAAAATGAATGTTTTTCATATTTTTTTATTCTCGGTCCAATTAAATTGTAGATACAAATCAGGGTGAAACAACAGAGTGAGATGTCCAGTGGGCCAAGTTGAATGGGAGCGATTTGTCTTACAACATGAGATAATCATCGCTGTCAATTCAACACCTCCGCAGATGTGACACTCTTAATGAGTCCGTAACTTACTAGCTACTCGATGTTTTACTCGCTGAATATGTAACTATTCACAAAAAACTATTAAAGCGATTGGACTGTTCGGTATGTAGTTAACTAGGACTCTTAAGTAACATATAAAGGGTACTAAGTCGGTGGAACCGCGGGGTACATCTAGTCCAAAAATAAAACTATACATATAATTGAAGAAAAACGAATGTCATTGGAGATAAAATATTCACCTTATCATACAAAATGACTGATCCGCTAAGCAGTTTATTATCAAAATTGAGCTTGTGTTTCGCAAATCTTGAGGAACATATAATTTTATAACTTATTAGATTCATAGGATTTTTATCGAATTTAGAAATTTATAATTTTCTAATGCCACTTCGATCCACGTCTATTGTTTTCAAATGAGCAATTGTCCATAATATGATTTCGCTGCGCTCCACCTAGCAAAAGTTAAAATGATAATTTTGGTCGACATAGATCCATGGAAGTTTGAGTACTGTTAGACATCCCAATAATTTTGTAATTCTTGATGGGTATTAAAACTAGTGTGAAGCTAAATTTTAAAAAAAATTTCAAAGCAAACCTTCAACATAAACACGACATGATTACATTCGGTAAATTCCGCATCCATATTCTGTGTGATGTCGTCATTAAAATTCACCGAAATTAAACTAACCACATGTTTTATAAAGTGGTCGATCATTTTATTTTGGTATCCTGTTACGAAGCCGGTAGTTAGGGGGAGGACAACCAAGTTTTCGTACCAATTAAGTCAGGCTTGCGCGGGATCACACTGGAAGATGTCCTTTGGGCACACGCAGCCGGGATTGCAAATAAGAACTGAGGCTGCTGTTGAGACGGACTCCTTATTTTTGGTGTTACCACTTAATTTTATTTATCTTTTTCTGTGTACAGAGACCATTAGTATTTTGCTACTAGTTTAATGCCCAGCGGCTTCGTTAGCGCTATATTTTGCTCTACGTATGACCGTGACAGCATATCTTAGACTATAATATAGGTAGAAATCTGCATTCAGATGCAGATCTGCGTCTCCGCATTCGCCTGTGATGCGCCTTAATAAAAAAAAGACTAATTAGAATAAAATAATTTTTAATAAAAAATAAGGAAGTGAAGTGGTTACTCAATGGTTTCTTGTCCAAATTAAAGCCACCGTTAGTCCGGGCTGCAGGTTACAAAGTAATAACCAATAAACATACATGCGACCGCTTCCAATATTTTACATAATTATTTACGAAATTGTTGCACACGCGTTAATGATCAGCCTCACTCACACTAATCATCGCGCATCTTCCCTGAACACTGCCGATTGGACCTAATTTACGATTACGGAGAAAGTAATCACATACAAATACCCAGGAGCCCGAAAACATTTCAATCCCCAACAATAATACAAAGTAGGAAATAATATTTTTCATTTCCTGTCTAGTGATAGAGTGAAATGTAGTTTTTTTTGTATTGTACGTATATGCCGTGAGAGTACGGCTACCTGGCTCCCGCTGGGCAGTGATTCCTTATAAATCGACATCGAGTGAGATATCGGGAGTGCGGGGTGCGCGGGCGACGGATGACGTATGCACAAAGCTACACAAAAGCGCACATGATCTAGATTAGTACCGCA
Organism: Hemistola chrysoprasaria; assembly: GCA_947063395.1. Classification (NCBI taxonomy): domain Eukaryota; kingdom Metazoa; phylum Arthropoda; class Insecta; order Lepidoptera; family Geometridae; genus Hemistola; species Hemistola chrysoprasaria. Next base: position 5,469,796 of record OX346715.1, read on the forward strand.
TTGTGTCGCCAAAGGGTTGTCGCATTGTGCGCGCACAAACGCAGCGCCATACACAATGCCGATACCCGCAAACATCTCGATGTTCAATTCGCACAGTTTCTATGAATTTCTAAAGAAAATAAATATAACTTTTGACAGCGGTCTGCGATTCGATGCCATCGTTGTTTGTCAAATAGGGATGGGAAAAATTTATAACATCAGAAAAACTTCTAGAAGTACAATGTGAAAATAAAATTATTCTCATATATTTAGATGCGATTTAAAAATGACGATTAGAATAGTTAGGGTAGAGAAGTAGGGTAGGTTGGTTGATCAGCCTGAGGCGCCTTATAATTAATTTTATTTTGTTAAATGGCTAGCAATCATACTTTTAGCTAAATGAAGGCTTTTGACCTGACATGGGTAGGTAAAGGGTAAATACCACCCTTTGTTATGAAATATTCTAATAGTTTTTAATAACCCCCTTTTCATTAAAACTAGACAACCTGTAATTAAACTGCTATAGAGAGTGAAGTAGTTACAAAGAGGTTTTTAGGGTGATTTTATTCCAGACTGTGTATCTAATTAGGTTATAACATACATTCATGCCTTTTTCCCGAAGGGGTAAGCAGAGGTGTACCCAGGACTCAGTCCCAAGTAGATACACCCACATTTCGCCAGCATGTTATCGGTCCCATATAATAGGGGGCGAGCCTATTGCCATCTACCGGGCACAGTTCCAGACTCCAGGCAGTTATTGAGATAATTCCTAATGGAAAAATCCAACATTTAACACTTTGCCGAACCCGGGACCTCTTGATTGGCAGTCGAGCATGCGCCCTCTACGCCACCGAGGCAGTCGAGGCAGGTTATAGGTATAGGTTATTATTATTATCTATAGGTTCATTCACAAACAGTTCATAATTCTAACAAAATATTATTAGGTTCAGAATAAAAAATAGGCTCGTCCTCTTATATCATCTAAAATGAAAAGTCAAAATATTTTACGGCCTCGTATGTTAACACTTTTGTCAAAGTAGATCACCCACAAGACTCACAAAAGGCACCGATGTAAATCTAACCTTTTACATGCCGCTAAACTGTCCGATATCAAAGTCATAAAATATAGATATGAACATAATACAGAGCGCAATAAAACCGTCATTCGCGTTGGATTAAAAAACTTCGTGTTTTGGGTAAAACTTGTTTTATTTATTTTTTGTGCGCAACCACACCGGTCACCGGATCCATTGTTAATTTGTACCTCTTGAGCTAAAAAATAGGTGAATGGATGCCAGCGCTGTCCTTTGAGCACCCTCGGGTTGACAAACTTGGAAGCGATTTGTCTTATGTGTTCAAGATCCGATCTTACACATCTGATCTCTTTTTTCAGAACACATCTCAATTAGTTCGATCGCGTTTGGATCTTTCGTGGAATTTGAAATAAATTTTCCTCGCTGTAAATTAAATAATGAGACAGTAACGGCTGCAGTGGTAGGTTCACTTTTATGGTTTTATTGCGTTAACGCTAGAATACAAAGACACGATATCAAGGCTTGATTCATTCAGAGTATATACCCTCTTAAATCAACGCCTGTCCATTCATCACTAGAACGACACTTCTGTACAAAATAAACACTACAAAATTCCATGTCCATTCAATCTAAAATTTACTTTGGTACTTTAAATTTAAGGTCTGAAATAGGAAATAACAAAATACGCATAATTTAAGGAAATAAACGAAGATGCAAGCATTAAAGTGTACGCTGTATCTAATTAGATAATATTATAATTTAATTAGATTCTATTCTCACGTATGGGTGGTATAACATTTTGGGTGTTATCGAATATACCAGTTCCAACCACTTAATTGTTATCAATTCAAGCAACATTAATTTTCCACTTGCTACAAATAAATTACTACAGTACACAGCAAAAATTGTGTCATAACATAATAGAGTTGGTTTTAATTATTGTTAAATTTTTAAACCTAATAATGTAATTACAAAATCATTTATACCACTGTTCGCTAATGATACTTTTTCTTAGATTCCAGTTACAATTTCAGACAGTAAAAGGAAACATTTCCCTTTGTTTACACTATAATGTTTTATGTTAACCTAGACTAATTTTTACATTAAATTTAGAGTTTTAAGCTTTTTAAGTTTTGCGTTGTAAACTCTGGAGAAAAACATTAATTTTATAATATTAAAACCGCTGGTAGCTATGCATTACTTTAGATACAACAATAATAAGTATTTTATATTTATATAATATTATTATGTACTAGAAAAAGTTGCTACAATACTACATACTTCCAGAACTTTATGTGAGCTCGCTTTAAATTTGATATGTGACGTAATAAAAAATCTAAAAGTCGTTCAAATAAAGTAACTTTTTTGGTAAATTTAAATGCATTGCACTGACTGACAAAAAAGGTAGCGGAAGAGGATGGGACCTTACCAATATTAGTTTTATATGCGTTTGAAAAAAGGCTAAGAGACTGACACTTGAGAGGAATGGTCGAAGGGAATAATAATAGTGGGAACCCTTTGGGGCTGATCTGTAAACCCTTTCAGTGCGGCACCTGACACGGAAGCTTTTTCGCACAGAACATACTGCGTGGGAACTCATTCCAAAACCATTGCTCTCGTGATTCGTGATTTATGTGAATCGATTTCCAAACCTTTGGAATTGTCATTCTCAATGGACGAAATATTTTTTATTCCATTTGGCAATGTAAAACCCAAAAATCGTAATTTCTCAAATAATGACGAATTTAAAATTTATGAAGTTTCAGAGTTAAATGTCACCAGAAAATTATATTAAAATTTTGTCGTTTGAGTTTGGACCAGCTGAAGTTACCGCCACTAATTAATTGATATTGTTTCTTATATAATTTTAAGGTTAATTTATATAAAAGGTTCATTTATCAAATTTATTGATATTTCTAAAGATCTGACCTTTGGCTTTGATCCCACAACCCGCGCTGTGCCGATGTGTTACATGGCCCTTTGCATCGAAGTTCTAGGTAGTAGGTAGCTGTCTGCAGCAGTGACGGGTTGGCATTCGCCAGGCCAGCATCGTGCTTGTCATCTACATTTCGTTTACTAAGTCGGACGCTATTGTCAGAGTAGTCGAGGTTGCTTACATGAGTGGTCTACACTTTGGATCCCTCTGATGACTTTTGCCATTTTATGGCCATTTCTGCCATTGCCATTTCGATTGAGCTTTGCTAGAGCCCTGAACTCGGAACTATTGATGCCTCTGTGGCTTTCTTGATTTTACATAATATATATAAAATACTGATGCCAGTAAACATCTCTGGCCAAACAAAGGGGTAGCGCAGCTAGCATACTGGACACTTTCACTAACTGAGCTCGGGACGGGGTTGTTTAGTTCAGTAATTAAATTACCTAATATTTTATATTTTTATAGACTTAACGGTCTATTCGTTTGAAATACAATATAATATACACGTCCCTATATGGCATAGAAAATTTTCGCCTATGAACTAGTTCCTCGACGGTAGCTAAAATGGTAGAGTGGCCACCACGCTCATTGTATTAGGTTCAAATCCCACTTATTGGTGAAGTTTTTCTTTCCATATTACATATATTGTAATTAAATTATCTATTCAAAATAAAAAGTATGTTAGTACAATTCAAATTAGATTAGAATCAGGTTTTGATTTTACTTTTAAATATTAATCGTGTTAATTGAATGAAATTAATATTAATGTAACTAAGTAAGCTATTTCAGTAGCATTTATAATATTTTAAAAATAGTTTCTTCTTTACGTAAGTTTTACTTTAAATTAAGCGTAAATGGCACTTTATCTAGTTTGCTCTTCAAAGTTCAATAGTAACACCTACCTGTCGTTACTGTCTGTCACGTCCTGAATGCTGCTGACAATGAAACAAGCAATTAGACACATAAACATAAAGAAAATTGAGCTTTAGTACTTTGAAATAGAGTGGTTTAATAAAAGACCCGCATTGTTTACACGCCAGTGGACAGATAGTGCTATCTGGTAGACTTCACTTGTTTTCCAAGCTAAAATGAAGGTTTTAAAATAACTGTACTTACTTGTTACGCCACTTCTTTAACGAACTCTGGGAGAACTCTGGAGAGTAATATTCTTGCACCTCCCATATCAGCCTATGCTTATCCAACCGTTCTCGAGTAGATATTACTTTATTGTACACACAAACAAATAATTTACAGAATTCAGAAACTATAGTTACATGTGATGATGATGATGATGTGATCCGGCCGATTTCGACGATGGCGACAGCTTCAAGTCCGCAGTTGTTGTTTGCTGTGTGCTTGTCTGTGGCTTATGTAGCCAATCTTCTTTCTGAATACTCCATTGCGATTCTAATATTACATTGCGGGCATGCGGGCATAGTTACATGTACAAGGGGCGGTATTGCTAATAAGTTATTTCTTCCAAGCAACCGATGGAGAGGATTTATAGTAATAGCTAAGCAACGTCCCACTGGCTTCTAAGTGCCGTAGATGACAATAGTTAGTTCATGTTAGATGCTTTTGTAGGCGCTGTGTTGACAACTAGCCATAAGGTGGACAGACAATCTAATAAAGGTAGCAGGATCATGACAATTACAACTGGACTAGATGGATATCTATGGGGAAGGCCTATGTAGAACAGTGGACGTCCTACGGCTGAGATAATGACGATGATGATGAGATGTTTTTGTGAGAGTTAGAACGGGAATATGCTAACCACGCTATTGACGCGACAAAAATGGAGGCGTCATAAGATTCAAGCATTTTATGATAATTTAAAAATTGTAACTTTCAACTAACTGAACTAGTTTGACGGAAGCAACCCCTTTTAATTTGAGTGCTGTCAAAACAGCGGATATTCCCCACTTAAGCTTATTTCGTCTAATTGAATCCTAGAGCATTAAGCCTTCCAACCTATAATCCCCTTTATGATATTCACGCCGACGTTTTAAGGATCACTCTTTTTACTATCCTCTAAATTAATTTTTTGTCACCAAAATATGATGCAAGGTGCTTTTGGTAAATATCAGGTAAAGTGAGTTTTTATGGTAGTTAGTTGATTTTTTTATTTATAATAGATGTTACTAAAATTTCATGTTTTAGACGCCGTAAAATGGTCTTAAAATTTTATCAAATCAGTTGGCAATTCTTTAGCACGCGACCATAATATGTCCTCTCCATCCATCGGTTGTCTGGAAGAAATCGCTTATTAGCGATAAGACCGCCGCTTGTACATTTAATTAGTTGCTGTATCCTGTAATGTTATTTTCTTTGTGTGTACAATAAAGTATTATCTATCTATCTATCTATCTATATGTATTTATATAAGTAGGTTTTATAAGACTACTAGCTGTGCCCCGCGGTTTCACCCATGTAGTCTTCGTTCCTGTGGGAATATCGGAATAAAAAGTACTTTTTATATTATTCCAGGGTTTAAACTATATATATGCCGAATTTCGGCCCGATCGGTTCAATAGTTTTGGCGTGAAAGAGTAACAAACATCCATCCATCCTCGCAAACTTTCGCATTTATAATATTAGCAGGATTGTTTACATAACATAATATCATACAATCACGCCTTTTTCCCCAATAAGTGGGCAGAATTGTACCCAGGAATCAGTCCCGTATAGGTACACTAGTACACAACACCCACATTTCGCTAGTATGTTATTGGTCCCACATAACGATAGGGGGCGAGCCTACGGGCATAGATCCAGACTCCAGGCAGTTACTAAGATTTTTCTGAATGGAAAAATTCAATATTTAACACTTTACTTGACCTAAGGGATCAAACCCAGGACCTCCTGATCGGCAGTCAAGCTTGCGCCCACTACGCCACCGAGGCATTACAAAATAAATATATTAATTTACGAGTATTATACCATAAAACTACTATCATAATATCAATAACTAACTATAACAGTCGATTTTATGGCTTAACCAATAATGTACAAACACAGAAATCAATGAATATCCATTGGAATTTAAGTTATAATCTAAGCTATAGTAACCACAGCGGTGTTCTAAGTAAATCACGATCTTGCTACCGTCCCCGAAACAACGACTACATTTCTAATGCTAATAAATTATCAAAACTAACACAACGTATAAAGTACTCTAACTATAACAAAATAAAGAATAAAATCGGATTTAGCACACTCGCTCAGAGACATCTTTACGAATACATTATTGTAAACATGCTATATAATAAAATACAACAGTCGATAAACCTGTGATGATCTAGAGATATATGGTTGAACAACCGAACATTATGGAAAAGAAATTTTCTAAAACATCACATTGAACTCGAGCGCCACTAAACCGTAATAAACATGCGTCGGTTACTTCCAAAGATCATTGATTCGATGGATAAAGCCACTGGATTACGTGGTTACATCATTGAGCAATCATTTTCAAGTTCTGCAAAAAGCACCCACATCAAGAGTAAAAGCGCAGAACAAAAACTCCACCGCGGTTTTGTGAATCTTTTGAGGAAATACAGAAAAAATGTAGCAAAAGATGAGTGTTATTTGGTACTTCATGCGGAAATCGATCTCAAATTGCGCATCCAAAAAAGGGCATCTTCCGATTTCATTCGAACAAAATTTGAAGTAGCAATCAAATTTTTTTGGAGGTAAAACTGCAATACTCGTACCCTATTCTATAAGAAAGTTTCATTATTATTAATATCGCATTGTCTAGGAAGCAACGAAATTAGTATAAAATTTCACCATTCATATTTGTTCAATAGAGCAACAGGATATTTTATGAATTTGCGGTCAAGTGGTCACATTCGAATCGTGAAGCTACTAATTAGAAATCAGTAATCGCTTTCTTTTGAATAGACTGCTATTGATCGACAGATGTTATTACACCTTTTGATAGAATAGTTACACACCGTTTCGTGGTAAAGATAATAAATAAGTCATTTGACACTACGTAACAACTTAGTGTACAAAACTGGACTATCAATTTTAAAACCGAGATGAACGAAGAGAGGAAAGAAAAGGGGAACTTAATTGCCAAACAAAGGTACAAATCAGGCTGAAAATAATAACACCTACCTATACCTGTTCATGTCTAAGTTTGCTGTTTTCTGTATACTAGGACCGATCTAATATGAGATTAGTAGACATTTTGAATCGTGTTTATAAGGTATAAGTTACTCTTATAGCCATATATAAAATAACAATATTTAATGATACAAACATTGAAAAGAAACTACATTTTATAATAAATGACATTAATTAAATTAGTAAATTGCATTTTAACACCTCTACAAACGGACGATTTATCGAAACAAAACTAGAGAAAGTGAAAGATTAATTAAAATATAACGGATGAATGGCTATCATTGTAACTGAGAGAATAATCTTTAAAGAGATGAACAATAACAATTGCGCTGTCGATAACAAATGCATTGGAGTCGGTGAATTTAGTGAAATGAAATAAACAATGGCTTTCACAGTAGAAAAGGACGGCTACAGAGCACAAAGAGATAAGTATCACCGCAAACATTGCTAATCTGATTATATAGGTAAGTAAATTGAAATTGCTTATTTATTTATACCAATTTTGCAAAAAAAGATTTGAGGTACTTATTACTTATCACACTGCAAGTTTTGTTACAATGTGTCCTTTTCCCCTTTTAATGCCACGCAGTGGCACCTCTCACTCTTATTATAGTTTATCACTCGTATTCGAGTTCATCTCAGTACTCAAATCTTATTTACGCACTCCAACTTTTCAACTTTTTAGAGCGCTCGTATTAGGTTTTCTCCATAAAGTGGGGTTTAAGTTTAAGCACTTTTCCGTGGCATTCAGTCTTCGTAAATACTAAAAGTAAAATCAAATGGCAACAGGAATACTGTTTTATCGTTCAGATTTCGCAAAAATCACGAACACAACAAAGCTCACGTGCCCCGTGCTATAAGATTAAGAGCACAATGACTTGCATCCGATTTGATATCCGAAATCCGCTAAACGTTTCATTACTTTACAATTCTACGCACGGAAGTGAAAACGCACAAAAATCAAGAGTTAAAAAAACTTAATCTTTATGTTTGAATGGAGTAACACGCAAATTTTAAACATATCTTTTTCCCACGTGTTACCTTGACCGAATATATGCGACGCAATTAGTTGGTGCGAATGCATGAGTTAGGCTTAATTACATTCGTTAGTCCCTTTCTATCAGAGTTTTCAATAATCGTAAACTGCAATCTACTGTTATATCAGGTGAGAATATATTAAGCGCTACACACGGCCTTAGCCGCATACAAATTCTGCACTTATTATGATCATGTGCAGCTAAGAGAAGAATATTACATACTACAGTTACGCTTTGTTCTCGCTGTGGTTTTATTTCGGGAGATTATTTCTCTCTACTTGCTACGATTCTGAGGCATGACTTTCGCTTCTAGCACTTTCATAATATTTTTCATACATGCTTGTCGATTTAGAAAATATTATATTTATTAATCGTTATAATAATTTATATTATAATCAAACTAAACTTTGTTAAATATAGCTTGATGCCTGACAGCTGAACGAAAATCAATTATTTGGCCATATTTTCGTAAACTACGTTCTAATAAGGTAGTTTTTGTAGTGGTAGGCCTCTTTTGCTGGCCGCCTGGGGAAGTACCACACCTTTGCCAGTTATTCATCCACCAAGCAGTAATGTGCAAACATTACTGTGTTCTGGTATGAAGGGCAATGTTACCAGCGAAATTACTGGGCATGTCGAGATTCAACAACTCAGATCTCAGGGTGACAGGCGCAGTGCAGTGCCACGCAGAATTTTGAATTTTAAAATACTGGGTGACACTGTGTTTGATATGGGCAATCATTATCCTTACCATCAGGCACCTGATTGGCTCGTCTTGTCACTCACTATCATAAAAAAAGGTAATTGATTTATTATTTTAATTATAAAGTATCTGACATGATACCAATAAATTATGAACATAATTTAAGAAAAAAATACCCTAAAAATAGATTTTTGTTCAGTTATCACGTTTTAAGCTATATTTTATGAGGTAATATATAAAATATAAACTCAAACTCAAACAGATTTATTCAAATAGGTCATAATCTGACACTTTTGCACGTCAATAAAGATAAACAGTACTGAGTCTACCGTGCGTTCGGAAAGATACCTCTACAAGAAGAACGCACAAGAAACTTGTAGGGCTTAATTTTTTCAACAGATAGTTTTACAATATTTGGTTTGGTTACATTCGTTTTCTTTGAAGGTGCCGCGAGGCGGCTATGCAGAAGTTTCCAGGCATCTTTGTCCTCTATGTACTGGTTGACTTTATAATAAGCCTTCTTATATTAAGTACAATCACACTGATATACACAAGGATTTCTCACAATATTATGTACGTATTACTTTGTAAGATGTGCATTTACAACAATGCCAACAAGCAATGAATTACACTTGCAAATATATAGATTCGTCATTAAGCCCTCATTCCATTCACAGATTATTTGAAACCCTTTCATTAAGGCTGTGTGTCTCCGTCCTGACCGTAAACGTAACAATTCATATTGGCTAAGATATCTTTTGTCGCTTTATCAGTCTTTTTGCTTTCGCACATGTAAATGCATTTAGCTCCCACCTCTTATCGTCGCCAACACCATTAATCTCGTAACAATGTACAAACTCGCGGACCGAGCTTCGATGGCTTAATCAAGCCCTGCGCTTGACCATCCATGACATATCCTTTTATTAAATTATATAGATAAAAATGTTTTGTGCCTCTGATACGGGTAATGACTATTGACAATTATTGTTAATATCTTTTTCGAACTGGATGTTCTTACTAGAGATGGGAAAAAAGAGGCTCAAAATTTTGCCATTTTCCTATTTCCTCATCATTATCGAAATATTTTTTCTCGAAAGGCAGGTGTAGGCGAAGGTGTGCCCAGAACTTAGTCCCATGGTAGGTACACCCACACTTGTTAAGCCATTTGCCATCTACCGGACACAGTTCCTGACTCCAGGCTGTCATTGAGAAATTCGTAATGGAAAAATTAAATAACAATTTTACCTGACCTGGGGACCCGAACCCGAGATCTCTTGATCGGCAGTAGTGCATGCCAACCACTACGCCACTGTCAAATTTATAATTACTATTATTCTAAAGGAAGACTGCATCGGTGGCGTAGTGGGCGCAAGCTCGACTGCCGATCACGAGTTCCCGGGTTCGATCCCCAGGTCAGGCTAAGTGTTAAATATTGGATTTTCCATTAGGAATTATCTCAATAACTGCCTAGAACTGTTACATGGAACCAATAACATACTGGCGAAATATGGGTGTACCAACTATGGGACTGAGTCCTGGGTACACCTCCGCCTACCCCTTCGGGGAAAAGGCGTCAGTGTATGTTTATGTTAAAGGAAGAATTAAAAATGTGTCAAATTCATGATAATTTTCGTTTATTACAACATACGTATTAAAATCCTAAGAAATTTCAGTCTTATACATAAATCGTATTTACATAATTTATTATATTAGTTCACAGCCAAGTTATATACAAAAATAAATATTACATAGTATGTCTTCAAGTAAGCCTAATGTGCAGATTATTTTACAAAATACTTGAAAACAGACATTTTACACAAAAAACACTGCTTAGTCAAAGTTGCAGGTGACTAGAAAATATATATCTACGTAATAATTATTCACTTTTGCTGCCACCATGAAATCGCGTCAAGTAAGTCGTCTTCATCCATAGGACTGATTTGTATATGATGGTAGGTAGGGTTATATGCACTTGAAGAATGAGCTGATGATACACCTGAAGAGCAGTCCGAGCCGGCTGGTGATGGAACTGACTCGGAATAAGGCGATCCTCCGCTAAAAATCCCTTCGTCCGCTTCATAAAGCACTTGACTCTTGATCACTTGTGGCTTTGTTATTCCCAAAGCTGAGTCGCTTTCCTCGATCAGGCCTTGCAAGTGTCTAATGTATTCCACGACCATTCTTAGTGTGTCCACTTTACTGAGCTTCCTCCCGGAGCCACGGCGGGAGCCACCGGATAAAGCGGCGATGACAGACGCTGGCAGGCGTTTTCTCAATGCGTTGAATCCGTCATTCACTTGTTTCACACGATTCCTCTCCCGGGCGTTTCTTCTAGCAATGGATGCGGTTTGGGCACCACTGTAGCCTGTGCTCTTGTAGTTGTACTTCTTATCTTCAAAGTCCAAAGTTAAGTATTTTCGCTCAGGTACAGGGGCGATTGGCACCATCTTCGGAGAGTACGAATACTCGACAGATTTGTGTTGAATTCCTTGCAACATTGCGATCACGTGAATAGTTTCAGGTTAAGGGAGATACGTCTTTCTCGGTAACTATCTAATGAATGAGCTCGGAGCTCTCCCGCGCCGCTTATATGGGCGCACCTTTCCCAAAAAAATAGGGACCCATCGCTTCCCCCGCTTCGCCACAAATCTTTTTTTCGACCCTTACCTGGAATACGCTTTTATATATAGCTTTGAATTTTTGGATCGTAGACCCTTCATACACGTGCCAATGAATTTATTTATTACTGTTGACCAATCTCCTTCACTATGCCGTAATATTTATTAAGGAAAGGATAAACAATAATAACGATTTTATGAGTAGGTATAGTAGTAATCTAGCAGCTTTTTTACTCTTTAAATTAATTTCAATTTCAATTATGATATAATTTATATTGTAATATTGTACACAATTACTATTGTACATATTGTACTCGTACTATTGTACATATTATTATATTAAATAAATTAATTTTAATTTTGTTTTTATTGTCAACTTAGGTAGGACTTAGGCCTAAGTAGGTACGTTACGAACGTTACAATATTTTCAAAAATAGGAGACTAATAAATACTCTACATTATTTACTATACCTACTACCTTAGTAGTTTTTAATTCCCATCGTAAATCGGTAGGTTCTTGTCAGATTATTCTGCGGTAGTTTTTTTTAAAGTACTTATTTAAGCCTATATCTACTCCGTGTCCTGTACAAAGATCTAGTATGGCGAAAACTATTCAATGTCTATGGTCCTATAGCGCAACGTTTTCTAGGAACCCAAAGTCAAACTATTGGATTTTCATTACTGTCAAGTGTCAGAGACAAGTGGAATCCAACAGCTGTTCATAATACAGAATTCTAATTTATTATGGGTAACGTAAAAATTAAACAACAAGTTTTATTGTATTTGGTCGCACAACAGAGACCGTAGCCAATAAGAATACCTACAACAAAATAAACGAAAATACATTTAAAATTGAAGTCTATTTCACTGCAATAACATTCATTTTGTCCGTAGAATAGTTTCTAAAGTAGAGAATATTGGTCAACTATGCAACCCGCACGATGGGCGGCATTATCTTTACTGAATAACTGAAAAAGGTTACATTAATGTAGAACGAAGAGCTATTTCTCTGGTTATTGAAAAGGAATGGACTCGCTATTGTCACCCATTGTGTTTGCAAAAAGGTATGTGGGCCACGCCATTGACTGCTTCAAGAATGGATTGTTTAGAAGCTTTCAATCATCCCATTGAAGCCGGCGCTAAACGCGATTTTAATAGACTCGACGTCGCCTCCAAGAACCAATTCGTATTTAATTTTTATGCCATTCAGTATTTTATTTGCCTTTGGTTGCATCTCTTTGTCTACTACTTGAAACCATAAAAACTTCAAGTTGCGCTGTAAGAAAAAATATTATTCATTTGGTGTAGCAATCAACAAGTAGGTAGGTGTTTAAGAAGTCAATACAATCAGCATAGTAGAGGAAATACCGAACGATATAATTCCTCCAATTTCAATCCTCATCTTCACGCTCTGGTGGCTTTGCATTGCATATAATAACTGCATAACACCCAAAGAGGACCTGTAAGGCATCTAGCTTAGATACCAATAGGTTTCTAAGCTAAGCTAAGGTAAGGTAATAACCATATTTATTATTGAAAACAAGATAAAAATATTTAACAAAATATGAAATAAGGTGACATTTTAGGTAGAACTTTTTATTAAATGAACTTATTATTTGTTCCAATTTTCATCATTTTTCGATTCGTAAATGTCTCCCAAGAGTCATATAACTTCTCACATATGAACAATTGAATCTCTAGACGCTGTATACATCCATCCATCATCTCAGCTCAGGTCTCCTTCCTGCAAGTGAATTCGCAAATAATGAAATTGTGGGAGTGATACAGCGAGGCATAAAGCGCGTTCTACAATAGCTCCACGGGCGTGCTCACAATACTCTCGTCAAATAACATTTAGCCCACCTTAGAAAATCGCAATATAGAGATATCCAAAGACACAATGCCTTATGAAGGAGCCAACGGAGCCATAACCGATAATTACAACCTTTGTCACTCCCACATATTGAGATTTTAAAACGAAACTAACAATGAACTGAAAGGATCCTTTTGTGAAAATTGGAATGAAAATGCTTTTTGATTGAGCGTTCGAAGTCGATAATCGCTCAAAAATTATATTTTACGGTAATCCTTGAATGAGGTAGAACAAATCATAAATACTTTGTAGACCATTGGTTCTCATAGTTCTGTTACAACTTTATAAAGGGGACGTCGTACAGTGTACTGGTCATTCATATTCTTAAATTGCCTTGTAAATTGCCGCTGATATTATAAAATGCAAAATCTTTTCCTTTTCGTTCGTCTTGCATGCCGATTTGCATTTACAAGTAGGTGTATAATTGGACCACTATTTGTAATAAACTCATTGGGAGGATTATAGACCGGCGCAATCACCTGACAGATCCATTAGGTTTTCAAGTAAAACCTAGCTAATATTTATAACGAGCTTTTAGATGCTTTTAGCTGATATGAGCCTCGGTGGTCCGTCGTATTGGGATGTTTGATAAAGCTGTAACTTTAATTGCTAAACTGGATCGCTTTGAAGGGTACCGCGCCACGCGCTTCACGGTTATCATGTTTTGTTGGTGAGCAGTTTTATCGAGTACCAGCTTTTTCTGGGTCTCAATTGCGATTATGTTTTTGTTTTGAACTCCGGCAGCTATGACCTTAAAAGCATTGACAGAATTTAATTCACCGATACCAGGATATTTTTTCAACTTTTGCATATGATATCAAGAGATATTCGTAACAAATCTGATGATTTTTATATTTCATTATAATCTGTGAAAGTAAACCTCTTTCGGGTAAAGATAAAGGGTCAAATATTGATGCGTAACGCGACAGATGCAAACCTATATGTTATTGAGGATTGTTTGCGAAGAGAAGTGGTGCTTTGGCACAAGTCACGGCGCAACCATAACGCACCTTTCCAACATGTGTGCAATCCTTTCGCATCTGCCTGATCTTGCACTGATTTTTATTTATGAATAATATGACGAATTATTTCTGAGCTTTTATTTGAAATAGCACCTTTCCGGATGTGCGTCCACAGCGGATGTTGCTTTTTCTATAAAATTTGTATCGCGAATTTGGCTTTGATTAAGTATGCACTCACTTATATCAATATTTAATAGAACATGCCTCTACAGATGACCACTGGTTCTCTACACTAAACTTTTTTCATGAAATGAGGAGAACGAAATCGGCTCAAAATCTTAATTATAAGCAACAAGCGGGCTTAATATATTTCAGTGTTACCTAGAATAAGCATACAAACTCTACGCTACACTTCAACTTTATACATAGGACTCATGATATAGGATAAAAAAGTAGTCGTTATATAGTTGTCGTATAATACGCAAATATTTACAAAAAACATGCAACTTTCTAAGAAGACACGTCTTACATTAAGACCTCAATAGCATGGTCCTATCAATCGTCTACGGGGGTATCTATTTAATAAAGTTATACGCATGACAGTGTGCCAAGAACACCCATTGTTGCACAACATTATGTCTCCCATTATTGACATATTAGCTTTTTAGTGGGCAACTTTATTGTGCACCAACTGTGTTTACCAGAATACCACACGTGAATGGCCTTTTAGATTTTTTCTAAAGTACAAACCCAATGTAAGTCACAGAGTTTTAATAAAAACACTGTTCCACCTAAAATAAAATCACGACGAGCTCAGTGTCAATAGATAACGATTAAACTCTTGCTGTGACTTAAAAGTCAATTAAATTTTTTTTTAATGGAGTTAAGTACCTAAATTAAATATTATTATTAAAAACATTATCTGAGCCCCACGATCCGCGGCGTTTCCCGCGGTGCGACGCAAATTTAAATGTAATTAAGGAATTTTAACCCAGTGTAGCCATAGCTCGGGGAGATAAATAGAAATCCAACAGCTTAATAACTGTTGTTAATGAAAATAAACCGTTTAACATAACTCAGGTCATAATGAACAGTTTGGAGCTATTAACCGGTCATTTGAGTTAAATAATTTTCACTAAAACCATTTTACAGTACGGTCTTTGGTGAATTCCCTGCTATGGGTCATTCACACGTACCGCGGAAAAAACACTTTTAAATGGCATCATTGCGAACTCACAGAAGAGACGGGCTGTCGACGTGTCGAGCTTGTGCCCTCTACGCCATCATGGCAGTCAAACCCTGACAATAACAATATATTGCTATTAAACTGCAAACATAAATTATAAGGAATTTAATAAATTCATATGTGATCTTGTAAAGATAAAGATTTTACTATTGTCTTTTATGAGGCCAATAAAATTATCGCTATCAACAAGTCTTAAATATATTTTTAGATTCCAATTACACTTTACACGGTTTGCATTACCGTGGATTGCCCTATTTGCAGACTGAAACGCTTATTTTAACAGAACATCAAAATTGCTAGCTCGCGCCGGCTCCACCCTCTACTAAAAGTTTACGATTATTGCAATAATAATTATAAGTGACTCGCTCCACTACAGACAGCGAACAAATCATAGCGTAATGATACGACACTGAAATGAAAACAATATAAAATTAAATTAAGGAAGGACTTCACTTTATCCTCTGACATAATTCCTTTGGTTGCTCATGTCAGTCGTCTGAAGTCTTTGGCGTTATTTTAATATTGCAACCCTACTCCACTCCTTCTTACTTTACATAATTTTTAAGACTCCTAAATTGTTGGTGTATCAGCATCATTGTTGGTTTGCGTTATTTCTAGCAAATATGAATAATTATGTGGTGTTAGGTCAGACATTTGGGTATAGTCAATGCTTATTCTACAAACAAAAGTTACTTTTTTCTTTTCCAGGACCTGAACTCTAAACTATGGAATATACTGCCAAAATAACTTTTCAATAACTAAACAAACAAAAATTTCATGAATCCCTTACCTAAATTAATAATTAACTGTATAATGACCAAATTCCACAGGCTAACTGTATCTCAAAGTTACGACTAATTATCCTCATAAATATAATTAAGGATATATCTCTAAATCTCTTCTAAGTAGAAAATAGCACTTCTTAATCAAGGACCACCAACATAGCGACATTTAGTACACGCTTCAGATGTTTATTGATACACCATCTTTGCCTAATTAGACTTAACGCTTTATTAATTCAAATGCTGAGATATAAATCATCATAGATATGAAGAACAGGGTGGTCTATTCTGACCCGTGTGATATTTGTGATGCATGAACCATGATAATCGGTATCATTTAAGGTCAAAGTCTACTGGAACAGTAGGAGAGTCGTAAATTCTGATGCAGCGTGAAAATTTATTACGTGGGATTTTGATATCTTCACAGTTTAAGTGATTCCAGTGAAAATTAGATATTTTGTATATTTTTTTATAAGCAATACACATTTTTGATAAATTTAAAGTTTGCAGCACTTTTAATTAATGGAAACTTTATTTTATATTAATATATATTATATTTTTGCTCTGCTATAAATTTTTCTAAAAAATGTATCTCTACTCTTTTTTATGTACTTTATACTAAATTTATATAGTTCAAGATAAATAAAAATAATAATAGATTAAGGAAAATCAATGTCCTGACTTATTAACACTCTCTCCTATCGAGCATCGAAAAGTCTCTTAAGTCTTAGACCTAGAAGTTAAAATAGTCCTCAGTTATGTTCGCAGTTTTTTAATACGATATTGACAAAGAAAACGAAATGGAAAAAAAAATAAGAATTACATTTTATGTAGAGGAACATAGTAGTAGAGTTTGAATGCTATCGTAATTCGTGTCGCGCTTGTTACAAAGTACGAGAATAGGGCGGATTCGATTTCCATCTCATGAGAAATTGCTATTTTATTCATATCTATGGATGTTGGTTTCCGCAGCATTGGAATATTTTATTATATACTCGAACATACATACTTATGAACCCACGATATACTCAAACTCAAACTCAAACAGATTTATTCAAATAGGTCATAATCTGACACTTTTGCACGTCAATGAAGATAAACTGTACTGAGTCTACCGTGCGTTCGGAAAGATACCTCTACAAGAAGAACGCACAAGAAACTTGTAGGACTTAATCTTTTCAACTGATAGTTTCACAATATTTGGTTTGGTTACATTCGTTTTCTTTGAAGGTGCCGCGAGGCGGCTATGCAGAAGTTTCCAGGCATCTTTGTCCTCTATTTACTGGTTGACTTTATAATAAGCCTTCTTTAGTAAAGTAGATTTTATATAGGTTTTGAATTTACCCTCTGAGAGCCCAGTCTCTTTTGGGCCCAGTTTCTTTTCTTATCTCTTTTGGGATTTTATTATAGAAACGTACACTATTTCCTAAGAATGTCTTTTTATTTGTTTTAGATAATCTAAAGCTAGGTACAGCTATTTTGTCTTTATTCCTAGTATTAAAATTATGAAGGTCACTATTTTATTTTAATTTATGTAAATTTTTACGGACATACATGATGTTCTCATAAATGTATAAGGATATGGACTCAAAAGTTGTATTAATTATTCTAATCTCTTTTATTTTAATAAAAATCAAGTTCTATTTGCAAGCTAAAATGAAGTATTGAATTTTGCTAATAGGACCTTTTGATAACGTGCTAAATAATCAGCATTATTATAGACGTAATAATATAAACCTACCTCAATTAATTATTAAAAATTACCTCCTAGAAAACAAAGCCTACGCACCCATATTTCTTTGATAAATCTACTTTTTATGACAATCACATTTATTATTAAGCTCTCACGTGAATAGTAGCGCCCATCCCTTGTCACGCCATACGACACTTCTCTCTTCATTTTTTATCCATTTCACCTTCTTATAAAGACGTTAAACGGTATTACGACACTCAATACTTAAGATCTTATGTCAAAAGATCAAGAAAAACGCACGTCTCTGCTTAATTTATAGGAGCTTAGCCTTTTTGTGATCATGTTGTATTGTTAAAGTTAACAATTCCTTTTTTATAAGGATCACTGCTTAGTATTAATATCAAAGATGTACGAGTATGATACCTAACTAATAATTATTTTTTGACATGATAATATTTCTATTTGAATAAATTAGTCTAGTTAAGAACCTTAAAATAATGATAGAAACTATAAAAGGCCACTGCCCCTAAACACTTACAATCAACGCCACAGGCAGTCCTCTATGCGTAGGCTCTTTCGTAGCTGAAGAAACGGTTGCCCATGTAGTACTGAATTACGAAGCAATACACCTTCAACGTGAACAAATCTTCGAAACAGTGACGTCTCCTCGAAGCCTGCGAAGTCCCCAGAAAGCTTTTGAGCTTCTGGGTGGAGTCAGGCTGGCTAGATTAGCCAGGATTTCACGTACAGCGGACCAGATTAGAGTGTAAGTGCGGAGAAGAAGTCCACTTTACATTTTGATCCAGTTTTATTCTTTCAGAGATATCGGATACCAAATTAAAATGAAAATTGCAATAAACACTACAAACAATACGAGTTAATCGAGCTAAATACATATATATATACATATAACATATAATACATACGAATAAAAATACATCACATCGAAATCGAAACAACTTTATTGACTTTATCCAACAACGAATTATTAAAGTGTCAAAATTCACACGTTCAAAACTCAAGCTGTTTTCACACTGCGTAAATCAACATTCATGATACCTGTAATTTAATGAATTGGTTACATCCACCACCCATTCCCAGACGCCAGAGCAAAGTGGGTTTTGTATAGTAGCTTAATGCTATGAGCTTAATGATTAAGAATTGGAAGCACATATATCGTATCTATAGAAGAGACAGTTAATTAGAACTGAACACGATAAAAACACATCGCAATGTTAACAAGCAAGCGTAGTTACAGCTATTCGTCTAATGAATTTTAATTATTGCTTTGAAAAGAGTTGAATATACAACAGCTTCTTTTATGCTAAATTCTTACGATTCCCTCATTCTCGCCGCTTCATTTGAAAATTCAAAATAAATTAACAAATCAACAGTTCGAAATTTTAAAATACGCCGATTTTCGTATTTGCTTTTGTACTAAAGTACAAATTATTTTTAATATTCGACGACGGATAACTTCAGTTAAAAAACCAGCAATTACGAACCACAAACATAAATCAAGTGAAGTAAGTTTTTCTGGTCTTAATTAAAATACTCGTGTAATTGTCAGAAATACGATCTGAACTAATTACATTTTTGTATTTTGAGCCGTCGCATGGGCAGCTCCTTGTTTTGTGGATCAAGGAGTCAAAATTTATATATTTTGTTCAGATATTGTTACTACAATTTGGGAAAGCAGTCTTATCCTCACTTGTGCATTTTAAGCAATATTTACAATTTCAATTTTAACAGTTTAAAAAAATTTATTAAAATCAACTGTACCTACTTACTGTGCTGTACTGTCAATTAAAATGAACATTTAACTTAATAGAAAGGTAATAATAATATTCCCTACCAAAAATTAAAGTTCGTGATATATGAAAATAACCTTTCTATAATAATATGCCAACAAATAAACCAAATTAGAGAGAAAGAAAACTCGTTCTCAATTGCGAAAAAGATAAAAGCAACACAGTAATTCCTGGATTTTATCCCCGGAGCCTGAAGCTGTTTGAATAGTAAATGATCCATTCATTTCGGAAGGATCATTTTTCGAATTGGATAGCAAATTAATACTGTTTCAGTCTGATAAACAAACAGATTTTGCATATCTGGATCAACGGTTGGCTGATCTCTTATGATCGGCGTGGAAGGAGGAGGTCTTGATCCTTGTTTTTCAAGATCAACTGATTATAAATTTTATATTCTAGCTTTGGCAATGTTGAAGATGATTACGTCACTGAATCACTGAATCACCTGCTGTCTTGCTTTTTTTACTGTCGCTTTATACCGAGCACTGTTATAAGTGAAAGACAGATATTATTATTTATCTACAAGAAAATAATATTAATTTCTAAACTATCCATATTAATATAAAATCTAAACATTTTTTTCTCGCTTTATGATTCTCTTGACTTGACTCAAGAAGTCCTGGGTTTAATCCCCAGGACAGGCACAGTGTTAACTAACTGCTTGGAGTCTGGAACTGTGCAGAGAAAAAAGGCTGAAATGTATGTTATGTTATCATAAAATATATTTGTATGTACACCTACATAACTATTTTCTTAATTCCTGTTATCAACGCTCCCTTCGGTATTTCAATAATAAATAAATTTTGTAAACATTTATTTGTCGTAATTTTTACGTGCCTACCATAATTTTTAAAAGTTTTCGTTAATATCCTGTTATAAAATACACAAAGTATCAAAACTGCTTCCTCAAACGGCAGGTTAGTCTGCGTTTATTTGTTTGCCAAAAACGAGAGAATTGGCAGGATAAGTAATAGCTTAATTCTACGTTGTGCTTGCTAAAGTGGTCGGTTCTTTGGTTAAGGTGGCTGAATTCTCGGCCGAGCCGTCTGAAAGAGAGCCATCGTTTAGCAAAACATATGTTATTAGTAAAATTAGAGTAAACAACTGGCAACCATAGCGTTCATTGAACTTGTTACTGCGAGAACTTTTTCTGTTGTGAAGATTATCGATGGAAGATGCGGTAGTGCAAACTGTAGTTTGTTAAATATCGATCGAATTCAAATGCAGTTTACATTTGAGGTTTACCTAATAGGCCTGGCTGGCTTATGGTAACCAAAAAACTGATAAACATACTTATCAACTCTTATAGCACGCAGACACAGATCAAACAGACATACTGAGCACAAATGTTTGGCCTAGCCGAGAATTGAACCCGGAGCCTATATGATCTACCTTTTTTATGATAGTGAGTGAGAAAACGAGCAAATCAAGTGCCTGATAGTAAGTAAGCATCATGATTAACCCCAAATCAGACACAGTGCCACCCAGTGTTTTAAAAATCAGAATTCTGCGCAGCACTGCATTGCGCCTGACACCCTGAGAAATTTATTGTTGAAACTCGTCATGCCCAGTAATTTCGCTGGTAGCATTGGCCTTCAGACCGGAACACAGTAATGTTTGCACATTACTGCTTGGCTACCCCAGGCGGCCTCCTGCAAAAGAGACCTACCACTACTAAAACCTACCTATCTTTAGACAGACTTTACCTATCTTTTTTACAGACATGGTAAAGATTAGATATTACGTTCATAAGTAGGTACTGCATGTTTGACCAGCTCTCTGGCATACAAAAATTTAAAAAAGTACATTGATTGATTGAATTAATTACTAATATGTCATAGTATAGTATTATTATTATTTATTCATGAACCAATAGTAAAAATATTAATAAGAAAAATAAATAAATTGAAAATTATGTCAAAGTGGAATAATGAATTAAAACTACAATGAAAATAATGACTATATGACAACAACCTTAAATACTAAACTCCATAAACGTAAGTAAACTCAATGGTTTATTACACTAGAGACCTATACAAGATATAAAGGCCACCCATCTAGCACCACACAAGACTCGGCCACTGTGACGGATTCCCGACACGCCCCTCATTTGTTATACAAATTTTATACTACCCTGCGAGCGAAACCTCAGCGAGCACACGAAAACTGGGAAAAAGAACAATAGAAGCTATGACTTTACCGTGACTTATCTACATCGCGTAATGGCTAAATTTAGGAATCAACTTTGTTCTTCAATGTGGTTTGGAAAATATAGTTGTCAGGTTAACGTAAAATTAATTTCAAATTTTCATTCAATCTCTATGTGTTTAAATAAGAATCAAAGTCCTGAAAATTAGAAATCAATGCTTTGCCCTTGCTCTTGGACCTAGAAAGAAGACCCATAGGTATGATAAAATAGACTTTTTAATTCCCACGGGAATGAAGTTTACAAGTATACGAAATTACTCCTGTAAACTATTATAATAAATTTATAATAGTTTTGCCCTGTTACAGTACTATAGTAACCAGAAAAGCGATTTGTAGCGAAAGTTAAAACTTGTAAAATATCATTTTTTTTACCTACCCATAAAACACAAATAAAATGAGTATAATAGAATTTAAATAAACGAAATTACATTTAAATTACTTATCGAAACATTATGATTGCAAGCAAACAGTAAAACAACTACTGAAAATAACATGCAATGTCGTAATCCGATGAGAGCCGTGAAGAAATTTCATTAAATTCACTATCACCTGAGGACAATGCAATCACAGTATCCTACTTAAACAAACAGTGCATAAAGTTGATAAAATTGGACAACCCAACCCGTGCCAACTTATGTGTGAATCAACCTTAAAATTTAAAGCTCTTGTTTACTCAATTTTTATATCTGGGCCAAGAATTTTTGTACATTAATCCTATTTTTTTTTAAGATAAAATCAGGTGCCTGATGGTAAGCATCATGATTGCCCATATCAGACACAGTGCCACCCAGTGTTTTAATATTCAAAATTCTGCATGGCACTGCACTGCGCCTGTCACCCCTGGTAACATTGCCCTTCAGACCGGAACACAGTAATATTTGCACATTACTGCTTGGCGGATTAATAACTAGCAAAGGTAAATGTGGTACTTCCCGAGGCGGCCCCCTGCAAAAGAGGCCACTACAAAATTAAAATATAATAATATTTTAAAGGCGAAAGTTTGTCTGTGTGTGTACGTATGTTTATTGCTTTGTTCACATCAAAACTAATGAACCGATAAGCAAAAATAACTTAGACCCAGAAATAACAAATACTTTTTATTCCAATATTTCCACGGGAGCAAGGGTAAACCGCGGGACACAGCTAGTATTATAAAAAGAAGATTTTCCAATGAGTTAATGTACTGCTGTCCAGTATGAAGCAATTGTACAGAGGCAGTGGAAATTGAGACGGCAGGAATTGCGCAGTGCCGCCTCAGGGTGCTGGCAGTACCATAATGCTCCTTGATTAAATAAACCTTCAGCTCAACGTCACGCCGCCAGCACATGCGTCACTCTTCGCTCTTCGGCATATCGCACAGATTCCATAATCAAAATTCTTCACAGCCTGCTATACTCGTATGAATATAGCTCACAAACGTAAGTATAAAACGTATGCAAGACCGAGATTCATACATTTTGTTAAATTGCGTTAAAGTGCAGCATTGCAACTCTTATAAACATAACGTATTGGTAGATTTTGCATTGTCTCTCTTAGGTAGAGATACACTAGCTTAAACCAACGGTTTTGCTGAAAAGTATCCCAACCATGTGTAATTTTATTTTTATTTATTTATTTAAGTAGCACTCCATATCATATAATATATATAAAATATTAATTGTAGATTTTGTAGAAAAATAACAGATACATATTATGACAACTAAAGGAATACATAACTTTTATAAAATTGTGTAATATATAACACATGAACAATACTAGGTTGAAGCTTTCTATATACCAAATTTCAACTTAATCGGTTTAGTAGTTTAGGCGTAAAAAAGGAACAAACATAGTGTGTATATTCACACAAACTTTTACATTTATTATGGGTACAAGCGGACATTATTCTGGCATACTTACATGTAGACAATTAGTCACCTATGCGTTGAATTGATTCTTTTAAAAACTCCACCACGGGGGCTGTTTTATAATCCTCATTATATTACCGAACGAACGATTTCAATTTACACCGGTCAATGGTAAATTGAGAGCGGATTATATTTTTATTTCACGTAAAATTTTATAGCGCACTAAAATAAACCGCTTCAGATAACGCTATCGGTCATGTCAATCTACTGCGGCACGGTACTCCATAAGAGCATCATTACGGGGAATCGAATTAAATATCGATAGTCCTGTTTTTGCGGGACAAGTCCAGGCTTCTATTAATATTCATTACATGAAGCGACTCTATAGCATTCTGCCCTCCTACTATATCCTTAAGGAACTTGCGGCGGTTCCCGGCAATTTGTTAAGAAGTATCAGCTATTTGTCTACAACGAGTAGCATTTATCAGCAGCAAAGATGCTTAAGGTCCTTTCGCTCGCCTCAATTTATGAATCGATTGTGGAATGACCGAACTCAACTAGTACTTATTCATTCTGCATGTAAATAAATTGAATCTGTGAATCGGTATTAAAAAGTCGAAAGCAATGTGTCAGCGTAAATGTCTCGTACGAGTAACATTTTTACTACTTTTAACTTCGAACAAGTTGAAATGTAAATTGATATCAAATGGTATTCGACGAAGAATTCGAAGTTTATTAAATTCCAAAGGTGGTTAAATGTTCACCATCGCCGTTGGTAGCGTCGGTAATTAAGAATTTTAGGACCTCAAATAAAATAACCTTACGTTTCGTTCCGCCTAAAATTATGACTTAATAAAATGTAACTTGTATCGTAACTCATGTAGTGGTAAAGGAACGGTGACGGGTATGCTTATAATGCTATGTATGAGCAAGAAATCTATTAACCACGCTTTGGAAGGAACTTCATTTTTAGGGTTCCTTACCCAAAGGATGCCAAAGGAACCCTATTACTAAGCCTCCACTGTCCGTCCGTCCATCTGTCTGACACACAACTTAAGCCGACAAACTGTAACAGCTAGACACTTATAAAATTCACAAAATATGTATTTCTATTGCCACTACATCAGCAAATGATACATAGATAATATTTTATTGTACACCAAAATAACATTACAGGACACAGAAACTAAACTTAAATGTACAAGTAGCGGATGGAGAGATTTAAAAATAAATTAAGTTCATAATTAAAGGTGCTCTCCATACAAGTTACATGTTTTTTAAAATGTCATATAAGACTTTTATTGCAATAAGAAATGTATTCTTATATACTAATTATACTAAAAGTACCTAATAAGGTTTTTATTATAGTACTTCTTAGATTATGATAAAAGGTGACACCTATAAATAGGTATCTAGGTACATGTTGGGTAGGAACCCTTCATATGTGAGTCCACTTCGCATTTAACCAGTTCATTTATGTTAATTGAGCTGTTTTTAACTCTGTAAAAATTAATAAACTTACCATCCTGGCTGTACAAGCCTTACGTTATGCCAGTTAAAAATAGCATAACTTGTTCACTTTATTTTCTCGTAAAAATATTGGATATCATGAATGTGACTGCCACACATTGGGCATATTTGCATCTATGTTAATATTGAGTTCAATACCTCAATACAATGATCGAGTCCTTGATCCAATAATATATCCAAGAATCAATCTACACAGGGATATCCGACCCCACTATAACATTAGTCCAAAAAGGATAGCATGAAAAAATGCGCGAACTGGGAAGTAGCCTCGATATTCTTTAGCCCTTAAAAGCCTGACTGCTCATAGACTTTAAGTGACCGTCATGTCATCCCCTGTCGGAAATGTTAAAACATGAAATCGGCAATCTCCATAAATCAGCAATCAAACAATGCCTCGGTGCGTTAAAGGGAGTACTCGTAACATAAAGTCAGTTAAATACCAGGCTGGTACTTGGTACTCGGTACCTAATAAATTCAAAGGATTGTCTGGACTGCAATGGTGAGAAACTCGACGAGTCGCCTACAGAAGCCGCCTGCCCGCGAGGACATAAATCTACGCAGTCATCGATGTGTCCAATACGGGTTGCCATGTGTATTGCTTTAATTACCTTTACTTATTAAATTAGTTATTGCTGCTTATAAGTATTTAATTACACTAATTTGTAGCCAACTGTCAGAGGAAAGTTAAAAACAGCTACAAAAATATATCCTGTACAAAAATATATACAGGACAAATTTCCCAAAATCAATTCGACATCAGCATCTTCGACGGGGGAATTAAATAAAAATGTAATAATACAGTTTTAGTTATTATCAAAATCGATCATCTAAGTCCTCAGCAGCAGTTCTCAGCGTTTTTTTGAAATTGGCCCTAGTTTCATAGATCCTTTCAAAAAATTCAAATTGTATAGGTATAGGTATAAGAAACTTATTAAATTCGTTTTCATAGCAAAATATGTGAAAAAGGTATTAAAATATTTAAGTACTATCAACAACTTTATAATATACGTATATTATAAAGTTGTTGATAGTCCAAAAATAGAAGGGGTACGTACCCCTTCAATTTTTGTTTCTACTGGAACATTATTTCATGTAGAGATAAATATACCTTTTATGTACGCTTAATTACATAAAATATGAAGAAAATACAGTTAATCTTAACACGTTCCCAGTCCAGGCCAAAACAGGATAGGCAACCATTACGTCCAATTAATATTTTTAGTTTTTAATTACGCCTTTTGAAATTAAAACTTGTAAAAATCTTATTGCCCATTTTTTATATTATTTAAAAAAAACAAATTAAATTAAAAAATGTGTATCCTGGTTCATACGTTCGTCGAAAAATATGTCGTGATGTTTGAATGAGAACCATGACCCCAAATGTATACCATGGACTTACGACTTAACAAAAATGTTGACTCCAAATAGAGTCATGGGCCGGGAACGTGTTAAGCTAGAACAAGTGGCGTATAAAATAATTTATATATATAAAATATATATAAAATAATAATAATTTTGTACTCGTAGATGTAACGTTTTCTATTAATTTATATATTTTCTTTCTCACCATGGCAACCCCGGTTTGAATGGCCAAGTATGAAGGATGGCCAAGCAAAGCACCGACCAAGGCTTTTAACGGACGGTTTTGACAACTACCGATGTTTGTATGAATTGAAATATGAAATCCTCTGACTTTGCTGATTCGCTACATTGATATCTGAAGATAAACGGCTGCTCAAGAGATATGTGCGTAAGTATTGATCAATTGCTCGCTTTTGTACACTTACACATAACATACGCCTTTTTCCCAAAGGGGTAGAGGCAGAGGTGTGCCCATGGTAGTAACCCACACTTTCCAAGTTATGTTTTTAGGCCCCTTTTAATATGGGCCTATTGCTACCGAGCACAGTTCGGCCGTGGTATTACTAACATGCAATCGTCAACAGCAGTAAAGCTGTCAAACGTCATTTTTTGTATGTCGTTGGACAGCAGACATAAGGCAATTAAACGCTTTCCACACTTCTACTGCTGTTCGTAATAAGGGGGCCGGACGCAGTTGAGAAAATCCTTAATGGAAAATCCAATAATACTTTTGTCTGACCTAGGTTTCAACCCTGGACCTCATGAATGGCAGCGGTTGCAAACACTGCGCTACCGAGGGTTGATGAGAACACTAATATGAAACTGACACTGACACTTAGTTATATAGGTATTTTAGCCAGATAATAACGACTCCAGTACAAAAGAAACGTGAGTTTTTATATCTCTCTGTATTTTATAATATGATGATTTACAAATAATTTGAAATTCAGCACACAGTAAATAAATTCATCACTTTTTCCAAATTTCTCAGTTCACGTGGACGTCAATTTAGCGGCATTGCCAGAACTCAAAGGTTGATAAAAAACACAATAGGATTATAGCGATTATACCAGCCTAATGGTCTGCCAAACACGGGCATTAATGTGGCCATACAATATTGATGCTTCCAGAATTTATAGCCGATGTTTAGACGAATCATAAAGTCAAAGCGGCTTATTAATGTGTGAAGAAGCGCACCTCCCTCAGAACAATAATATTCTAGAGACATATTTTTGTACCCCCGCTGCGCTCGTTAGTGAAATATTTCGTTATCAAACGGAATACAATTGAATGTGAACGTCAAAAAGCTGAGTTATCATTTTAATATGACTTATGTTTTGTTGTTTTGAATGAAAGTAATGTTTGAAGTTTGAAGAGTATTCGGCAGACGGCTGATCGGCAAAAAGGCGCATTCACAGACACACTTCCAACCTTTCAACATTATTGGAACTCGAGTTTTTTAAGATTTGTGTAGCAGTATGGGCAGAATTCTTATTCTTCTTGTTGAGTCGTTGTCGGCCTGAGAACACTAGTTTTCAGGCCGCGCAAAGGCCTCTGACATGACCTCAGCTATCGTCTATAACAGTCAGGACCAACAGCCTTCCGTTTCACGTCGAAGCACTGTAGTTTTCGAATCCATTGGCTCTGGACTCGAAATAAATTCCAACTGAGTCAGGGACGCTACTGTATAAATGGAAAAAAATTGAGATTTAAAAATAAATAGATACGTGTGTGCTCTATAAATACCAAAAACGTAAACGTACTAGTAACGTTAATACTACGAGTATAAAGTTGAATGTGTCGTTCTTATGAAGTTTAGTGATTAAACTATTAAACCTAAACTTATGATTAAGTAAGTAATTTTTGTACCCTATAAA
This sequence comes from Hemistola chrysoprasaria, assembly GCA_947063395.1. Classification (NCBI taxonomy): domain Eukaryota; kingdom Metazoa; phylum Arthropoda; class Insecta; order Lepidoptera; family Geometridae; genus Hemistola; species Hemistola chrysoprasaria. The sequence goes on from OX346715.1 coordinate 5,498,428, forward strand.
ACACATACCATACTACTTTTCACCTATTTAAATAGCAAGACAGATCATTGTTTCTATTTTACCATAGGAGGCAAACAAGCAGACAGGTCGTCTCATGGTGAGCGGGTACCGCCGCCTATGGATACCTGGAAGACCAGGGATATTGCCAATATGTTGCCAAGTTAAAGACTCTATTCACTCTTCTTTTGAAGACCCCGACGTTGTAGTCCAACGGGAAGACCGCAGCAGGGAGATCATTCCACAGTTTGCATTACATTAATTCTTATTTTTAATAATAAATTTTGTGAATACATCTCATACTGTTATCATAAGATAATGTCTGCATTGCGTGCGGTACAAACTCCCGAAGTCAACTCTAATCTATTTAAAATCAAGAGACATTCGCTTCAAAAGCACGTTTCGATTGAATTAGATTTAATCTTTCCCTTGGGAGCAGTATCTCCGCTTGCTCGCTTTGGTGAATTTGTTAATCGTTGAATAATTTACATGCACATTTTTGTTGTTGACTTTGAATTATGTAAATCAACAGTGAAGAATTCGTTGATATACAGTAAAAGATTTCTATAACTATGGGCTTTCATACAAATAGAGACGTTATACTCATTAAAAAAAGCCCTAAAACGAGGCGAAATTCTGTTGCACCTACTTATATAGAATATTGTCGGTTTGGGAGTACGGGGATTTGTATGGACAAACATAGTATATAGGTAGATAGCGTGTGCGGGTCGGGCACTTTTCTCAGTTCTACTCTTGCCCGTACTCCTCCAGCGTTCTATCTGCGTTAAAACTTAATTTTCGCCTCATTGGGACAGAAGTTTTGGCATAAAAACATAACAAATATAGTTATTAAAAAATAGCATTTAAAATACGTATTAGTGAGAGATGAGTCAATATCTTCATCTTATTGTAATAAGACATTACATATTAAAAATATATATATTATATATAAATAGATATTTAAAGATTTTTAATGTTTTAAGATAGGTACTTACCAAAATTTCTTAAAATTTGATTTCGTTATTTAACCCGTTCAGTGTTTTAAAATATTGAACCAAGTTTTTTCTCAGAAGATAACCAAACTCGTAAAGTTAACTCAATCTAACAATAATTTAAAACGAAGCAGCACAGATAGAGCTTTCAAATAAGAAACATCTTGAACCAGCTTAATAATATGCATTATTAAGCAACAAAATTTTGGATTTACTGTATATTTTTATTCGTTTTACTGATTCCTTCGACGGCATCATATCTGGGTGCACGTCGCATTTTTATTTTCATTTATTAACTGCGGTACTAAAAGTGTTAGATCACAGTACAATATTATGCAGTAATAATAATTTTGTTAAAGTAAAAAATTAGTGCCCTGATCCAATATTTGTTTTTATGGCTAAATTGACAAGCATTTTGCATTAAAACTTCTATTATTTTTTGAGTGTGCATATTTTAAACCTATAAAATTTATGTGTAATTTTTTTTATGCCGTAAGTGGCAAACAATCAGATGGTGTGCCTGATGGCTCGCGGTTACCGCCGTCAATGGATACTGCAACACCAGCAGTATTGCCAGTATGTTGCCGACACTTAAAAACTCTATTCACTCTCCTTTAGAAGAGCGCCATGTTGTAGCTGAATAGGAAAACCGCATATTTGTATGCCGTTTGACAGCAGACATTAAGTAATTAACGCTTTCTACACTTCTACTGCTGTTCGTAATAAGGGGGCTTGTCTTTTGATAGTCGTACAAGGAGACCATTTTTAGTCCAACATGCAAAGGCCCGTTTGAGCTTTTATTCTAAAGGTAATGGATAGCACCTATCGGGGACTATCTCTGAAATCATCTACAGAAAATGAGCTCAAACAACGCCCCCGCTAGGTGCATGGACTATTATAGTGAATGGCTGGAAACTACTTTATTGTGCTACTTCATAGGTGTGATTTCTATACCTTGTCTAATTTAGCTTGATCAATGACAGCTGAACAATAATCAATTTTCTATCTCTCTAAATCGATATTAACTATATCTATACCAAATTTCATCTAAATCAGTTCAGCGGTTTAAGCGTGAAGAGGTAGCAGACAGACACACTTTCGCATTTATAATATTAATATGAAAGTATGGGTTAGTAGGAGTAGTGACTGTGCTGTGTGGAAGTACTGCAGTATTGGACGCTGTGTTACAAGCGGCAACAAGCGACGACAGTGGCTCCGGGCCAGTGTCAGCGGTCGCTAATTACTGCAATCCTGACACCTCCGAGGCGCTAACTGCACCGCACCCTACAATTTCCCAGACGTGTACCACTATGGGAACGTGAAGGATGTACTCTTACCGACACGGATTTGCTTTCGCATTAGATGAAAAAGTTACTATTGAAGTTCGTTTTAGTTTTATTTTTTTTTTACTTATAATTTAAAGTAACAGAGTTCTTTAAAAACAGATAACTTAAAGAATAACATAGATAATATTATAATATTAATTATGACACAATAACTTTCGGTACCGATCCCCGATAGCGCCGGAAAACGATACCTTCGGGCCAAAACGAGGGATACTGGAAAATATAGCTGTGCTTTGCTGGACACTAGACCACGAAGGACTGGAATGTCATCATTTATTTTGACTCCAACTTCGTCAGCGACTCAAGGGAGTAATCCAATCCTGGCCATCGTATCTTTAATGTAGCGATCTACATCTTCGGCGATCCATTGGACGTGGTAATGGAAAACCTAGAGAGATAGATAGCTATCATCAGCTCTGCAATGCGAAAATTGTGTGCAGCTGAAGCGGTGCCGTATTGGCTGCGGCCAGGACTAAACAATGAAATTTAGTAGTAAACAATACTAAAAATACGTACATACTATCTACCCTATCTAAATGCATAATGCTGAATATAGACCTCCTTAAAAATCCATAGGGCAAAACTATTTGCACGCGTGCCAATTTCCTTTTTTCGATTGATTTGATATGTTAACCTAAATGGATAACCTAACTATGTGAATTAATTCACTTAGCGAGTTTAAGATTAATGCCAATTTACCACTTGCAGAAACGTTGGTGAGTTATACACTTTAATTTCAATTTATACTGACTTCAATTGAGACTGCCTCGGTGGCGTAGAGGGCGCATGCTCGACTGCCAATCAAGAGGTCCCGGGTTGGATCCCCAGGCCAGGCAGTGTTAAATATTGGATTTTTCCATTAGGAATTATCTCAATAACGGCCTGGAGTATGGAACTGTGCCCGGTAGATGGCAATAGGCTCGCCCCCAATTACATGGGACCAATAACATACTGGCAAAATGGGTGTGTGAATGTATGTTATGTTATGTCAATTTATACAAATAGGTAACATGCCATCATTGCAGCCTTTAAAAAATCGAAGTGCTTTAATTCACTATACGATGGCAGTGTTTATTTATTGATACGTCTGATGATGTATGTCGTATTTAAATTATTGTGTTGTAAAGCAATAATTGCAATAATAACTTTATAAATTATATTATGTGAGTATATGACTTACTAATTACATAATATTATATTATAATTTCTGGGCTACCGCTCCGGTCGTGGTAACAATTTCTTTTACTGAAATAAAATTTTGAGAAAAAATAACGGAAAGCAAAATTTCATTATAAATCAGACCAGCCGTTGTGAGATTCAAAACAAGAATAGCACGTTTATATATTATATATAAAAAAAAAATGTTAATAAGTAGAGCGCGTTGATGTCTTTTATATGTAGACAAAATTGTTTTTAGCAAATCGTGTTATGTAAAAAAGTATAATGAAAAATGAATAAGATTAGTTTAAAAAACGCCAGCAGCTTCAAAGCATCTGTGAAATCCCATAATTCACATATTACACGGTTCTAAGCCATATTCGTGGTATAAATCACAACGTAATTGCTGTTATTACAATTTAACGCTACTGGAGTGTAAATAAGTATATATGTATTTATGATGTATGTGTACAGATAATATGATATGAAATAAAACTGTATATAGAATCTTTATTGTTTTTTTTTATAACTTTAATGAATAACCTACTAAAATATTTTTGTAAAATAGATCAGACTTTTGGTTATATATACGAAATGTTCTGTTTTTATCCTATGACGTCAGAATGTCATAGCATCTTTTTTTTCGTCACTTATCCCACTTCTATTCCTTGCTCATCATCATCATCATCATCATCTAAGCCATAGGACGTCCACTGTTGAACATAGGCCTCCCTCATAGATTTCCATCTAGTCCGGTTGTAAGCGGTCTGCATCCAGCGTGATCCTGCTGTCTTTATCAGATCGTCTGTCTACCTTGTGGGCTGACGTCCTACGCTGCGCTTGCTAGTCCTAGGTCTCCAAGAACATTTACAGCCCCATCGGCCATCAGTTCTAGCCCATCGCTTAACTAGTGCTAATCCTCTGGGTAATGTCGGTAACTTTCGTTCGTCTACGGATCTCCTCATTTCTGATTCGATCTCGCAGAGAAATCCCGAGCATAGCCCTCAATCATCCTTTTTCATAAAATAATTTGAAAAATAAAAAAAATACTATTTTATGTACAGTCTTCAAAAATTTCGTACTTTTACTTATTCGTTTTATAACTTATTCTACTAGGTTCAATAAAGTGGTTCTTGAATAAAAACCCATTGCTAGGTATTTGTAGAACAGATTTTTATTTAAAGTTACGTAACTAATAAATATACAATCACGCCTTTAGTAGTAAGCAGAGGTGTACCCAGAACTCAGTCCCATAGTAGGTACACACACATTTTGCCTGTATGTTATTGGTCCCATGTAATAGGGGTCGAGCCTATTGCCATCTACCGAGCACAGTTCCAGATTCCAGGCAGTTATTGAGATCATTCCTAATGGGAAAATCCAATATTTAACAACTTTGTTTGACCTGGGGATCGAACCCGGGACCTCATGATCGGCAGTCGAGCGTAAGCCCACTACGCCACCGAGGCAGTCTAATATCTCGTCATAATCAAATCGATCTAAATATAGCCCTTTTAACTTTGATGCGGAGATAAAATCATCAAACCAACCGAACGTTGTGGGAGCCAAACGCAACCGTGTGTAATACGGTTTGAATGGATAGCACCAGACGCCGGCACCGGACGCCTACTGACTCCTACCACAAAATAACAAGAGTACAGAAAGTTCATGTATGTACCTCACCTTTCATACCTACTCTCGGCGGACACGCTAGGGCTATCAACTCTGACTTTTGCCAGAAAACTATTGTGGTGGCGGCACTCGTATCTAATTATTTGATTGATTTTTGAGAATAAAACAGGAAGAACGTAAATAAAAACCAATAATACGTCAAATAATTCAATTTCAACAAAAATATCATAAGACGTCTTTTTCTCCCCATATTAAGATTGTATTTCAAGGGAATAGACTGCCTTAGTCTATGAAAATATAAAATGTTATCACAAGTCACGTGACTGAAGCGGATGGCACTCGCGCTCGCACTGTTCCCAACGGTTCCGAGATATCGTGTCCGTGAGCGATGTCTATGTGTGCGTTGCTCGATCGAGCGTAGTATGTAGCTTGAATTCTGTTCACTTATTATTTTGTGCTCCTATGGACCGACAAACAATAGCCAACGGAACAAACCAGATCGATATTAAAATCAGACGGAGATCGCGAGCTGTAATCTTACATGTGTCAAAACAATATGCCGAAATGGAACGCTTATTGCCGTTTTTACAAATGTGTCTGGTTGCCTCGGAGCGCTCGTTAGCGTGAAGTACGAGCTATTGTGGCCATACGCTACAATGGAGGGCGGAGCGGCGGCCTCAGGGCGCCCGAGTCACGGAGGAAAATGCTCGCCACGCACTCCCACATTTAAATCAATGACAGTTCACACGAACCATCTCAGAAACAAACACTATCATATCCACAATCACTGCTATAATTCCGTACACAGAGTGAGTAGAGTTTGTAGTAGGCCTCTTTTGTAGGGGTCGCCTGGGGAAGTGTACCTTTGCTAGTTATTTATGCTCCAAGCAGTAAAGTCCAAACATTGTGTTTCTAATGTTACCGGCGAAATTACTGGGCATGACGAGGTTCAACATCTAATATCTCAGGGTGACAGACGCAGTGCAGTGCCGTGGAGAATTTTGAATCTAAAAACACTGCAATATGGGCAATTATGATGCTTACCATCAGGCACCTGATTTTATCGTCTAGTCTCACTAATTTTTTTTAAATGGGACCTCTAAATATATATCGCTATAACAGTCTATAATGAAACCCTAAATTACTTCCAGTGTTTTTTTTTTCTTTTAATTTTTGCGGGTTGAGGTGAGTTAAAAGGTACAGTTTTAATAATCACGCATACAAATAAGTAAACCATAAGGTTACTGCATAAGTGGTTGCACGTGAAATAGTTTTTAATAACGTATATGGACTACTGACTGCGCACCACAATATGGCAACGGGGAAACCTTGAACGAATTAACCACTGGACGCGCCTTCATTCCGTTCTCGCCTAATACCCCGCAGGTTAATACCATGAAACATCGGACATCGTTGTAGTTTTACTGTCACAGTCATTCGTACACCATCGGGAGAAAAACATATTTAATAAAATGACGAAACGTGCAGTTAAATGGTGTAAAAGTTATAGTGGTCGAGCAACTAATGTTTCTTTTCACTTGTAAGTTTAATTTTTCTTTATTAATACAGCTATTTATACCAAAAATTAATATTAATTGAAAAAATATATCCAACTTAATCCGACTATATTTAATAAACGGTCATGAAGTATTATACACCACGAACAAAATACACCTATCTAAATTACCTGGATTATTTACGTCAAAGTCAAATTTACTAGGGCTTGACAATGTTTTAGGTAGGTATAATAATATCGATAAAAATAAATGACATATATCGATAAAACTGTATTAATACACTTGAAGCAAACCGGGAAAGTAAAAAAAATTTAACGATGTGTACCTCATAAATTGAGCATAAATTGAGCTCAACCGACACAATAATGAAGGGATTTTAAATCGAATCATTACTTGTGATGAAAAGTGGATACTGTACGATAATCAGAAGCGCTTGTCGCAATGGCTGAACCCTGGAGTCCCAGCCGAATCTTCCCCTAAACGAAAATTGACTCAGAAAAAGATACTTGTGCGTGTTTGGTCGTTCACTACAGCTTTCTAAAATCTGGCCAAACGATTACGGCAGATATCTATTATCAACAACTGCAAACCATGAAGGAAGAACTAGCTGCTAAACAACCGAGATTAGTCAAACGCTCTAGGCCACTGCTGCTTCACGACAACGCAAGACCACACACTGCACAACAAACAACCACTAAGTTAGATGAGCTACAATTGGAATGTCTGCGACATCCACCGTACTCTCCGGACCTCGCTACAACAGATTACCATTTTTTCCGGTATTTGTACAACTTCTTACAAGGAAAACAATTCAACTCCGATGTGGCAGTCCAAACCGCCTTCAAAGAGTTTATTGATACTCGCCCCCATGGTTTTTTTACTAAAGGGATTCATGAACTACCCATGAGATGGCCAAAATGCATAGATAACAACGGTGCATACTTTGATTAAATAAATATAATTTACAAAAAAAAAATTACTATAATATTATATTCCTCCCGTACAAAATGCCAATTTCCTATGTAAGGACCTAATATTAACTAAAAGGCAAAATCAAGCCTACTGAATGGCGGGGATAAGCTTATCAGCAACTTATTAGTAGCACTAAATAGTAATAGTATCCGCGTCTGACAAGCTATCATCTGGTTTCATCAACAGCTCGGCCAACCCATATAAAAAAAAACCGTATTTTCAAAATCGTATTTGAATATTTATTGTCAGACTATCATAAACTCGTTGTTCTTTCATTCGTCCTCGATAGCAATTTATCGACTATGTCAAGCACTAGTGTAGGTGACATAATTTTACGGGTACTTCTCGCTGTCCACACCTTTTTGGTCAACACTGGGACTTTTTTCTAGGTCACTAATGGTGGCAAGTAGGACAAAATAAAAAAATATTTTTAGAATATGTTTCATAAATCACATAATATTATACGTTATAAATTCATAATATTATTATAACGTCATTAATTGCATCATTATAATATTTTGTCAAGTACGTATATATATGTATATATACGTATATATTATATGCTACGGTAAATGTGTTTTATTGAAAATAATTATTGATCGATAATTATTGATAATTTTCAATTAATCACATCTACCGTAATATGTACATTACACATACTACCTATTATTATAATATCGTAATCAGAATGAATGGATGCACCAGCAGGCCCCGTCTAGTATTCTTTTCTATGGCTAGCGTAAATTACTTATAATTATTCTAACGGTAGCTGGAAGTTCAACATGTATATAAGGTGAGGGTTGAATTGAGGATGTAAGAATCAATATATGTATGATAGGCAATTCCCACATGTCACGAGTGGAATACATATTCTGAAATAAAAATTGCAGTTGTCACTAGTGGTGGGCAAGGAGATAGGGATCAAGTGGGAAGTACCCAATTTTTCTCTCCGTCATTTTAATCGCAATTGTCAGTTGTTTTGCTCTTAGACAGTGACAATGCTACATGCGAGAATAGTGCAACAATATAATACACAAAGGTAAATCTTTGTGTGCGCGCAATTATGGATACGAATATTACGGTAGTGTGTGTATATCTTCCTAAAAGTCAGCAATGTGTGAAATCCTCCTCCCCCCGCAAAAATCGGTTGAACGTGTTTTCATACTTCATTATGTACAATTCGCGTCCAGTGGTTAAATTGTCCTAGGGGGAAACTCTCACGATATTCCATAGTTTCCATAGTCCATTTCCAAGACATATAGTCACCCCCTTTTCCCGATGGAATTGGCAGACCCAGGACTCAGTTCCATAGGAGGTAAACCCACATGGGTATACCCAGTACTCAGTCCCATAGTAGGTACACCCACATTATGCCAGTATGTTATTGTTCCCATGTTAAAGGGGGTGAGTCTATGGACATTGTCCGGGCACAGTTCAAGATCGGCAGTCGCGCTTGTGCCCACCACGTCACCGAGGTAGTCCATTTCCTCTCTCTCATACTGGCTCCCACGTCGTGGTGGGGTCAGCCTTTCTAATCTTACGTCTCCACTTCGCTGTATCCTCAACTTTGTTTTCCCAAACGTCGCACTCTCATCATAATATGGAGGTAGTTTTTGTAGTGGTAGGCCTCTTTTGCAAGGGGCCGCCTGGAGAAGTACCACACCTTTGCAAGGGCAATGTTACCAGCGAAATTACTGAGCATAACGAGTTTCAACAACTAATAACTCATCTAATAACTATAACTCAGGCGCAGTGCAGCGCCGCGCAGAATTTAAATTTTAAAACAGTGTGTGGTACTGTGTCTGATATGGGCAATCATAATGCTTACCATCAGGCGCCTGATTTGCTCGTCTTGTCACTCACTATCATAAAAAAAAGACCATTTTCATAGTTTAATAATATATTCAAAGAACGAGACACGAGTCACAACCTCGTCGCGTCGCAGACGTACGTACGTCGCCTAGAGTCAGACTCGTTTTTCGCATCTCTATTCCACATTAATTTACATTAACGACACCGTTTTAATTCCCGGCCCACCCACGTCTTGACGACGTAAAAAGCAAACTCTTGTGTAAATAAATAGCTCATTCTCTCACTGGCAATGAACAAAAATCTTTTCAGCCAATAACAAAATTCCTGTCGACATTCGTATAAATATTTGAAGTGTACTCGTACGTGAACGGTTTACCGAAGCTCATGAGAGTACTGCTATTTTCCTGAAAATATTTCAAGCCTTTTAAAATGTTTAATTCGGTCCGTTCTCAGTATGTCGTGCGTTATTCAGGTAAAAATTATTCGGATCCAACGTAATATTATCATACTAACTATCACGGCGGGACTCGTTTTCGATATTCATTAAGCTTTTGATAAAGAAGTAATCGCGATTGAGGAAAGTCCCGTTGGTTGGACATTGCGTCCCGGCGCGTGGCGGTCGCGCGCTAACTGTGCGGACCACTTTACGACAAAATAATATTCTTTAATTATAATGGAGGATCGTCGAGTAAAAAGGCGGCGCACGCGACATCTGTATTAAAATTTAATGGAATAACAGTTGCACCTGCGCAGTCTGAAGATCGAGTTTGCAGAAGGCGCGACGCGACGCTTACCTCCACGGAATCTGCTAAATGTATCTAATTAAATATTAATTACAAACGTTTCCAAACCGAAAGGGATTCTTGCGCACTCATTTAGATTTCGAGATACATAATGAAGTGTTGTCATTGTACATTTTTGGGACGTTCAATGGCAATTCCAGATTTTTTTACGTTTTGGAGTTTCCTTTGCTGGTTTGGTTTTTTTTACATTACATACTTAATATTATACCTCATACCTAATTATACTTAATATCTCTTGATTACTTTCTTTATTTTTAAGTTTTATTTTATTTTACAACATCACATAATTATGAAAATATTGGCTTATTTTCAACAAATATCTTAAAGTTTATATAAATATATTAAAGTTCCTAATATATATATGGGCTCATACAAATGCTCTTGTAGATTAACTCGGAATACTTACAAATTATGTATGTATGACAAATTCAAACTAATGTATAGGTAATAGAAACGTTTGATACTCTGTCACTCTGTCTGTTTCTTATCTAATCACGCCTAAACCGCTGAACCTATTTAGATGAAATTTGATAGAAATATAGTTTGAGGCCCGGGAAAGGACATAGGATAGTTTTTATCCCAGGAATCATCATTTAAAGGGGTGAAAAGGGGGTGGAAGTTTGTACGGGGTCAATGACCGCTAAGCCGATTGAGCTGAAATTTAGTAGTAATGTTATCTACATTACTACTTAGACCCAGGAGAAACACACAGGGAACACACACTTACACATAGGGAACTTTTATTCCGAAATTCCCACTGGAACGAAGACTACGAGGGTGAAACCGTTGTTATAGTCAGTGGTTTATATATTTGCAAATCATATCCATGAGCTCATTAAGAAAGAGCATCTCTGCTCTTTCGTTATTTGAACTTATTTGGTACATTGGGTTGTAGTCCAGTCATTTTAGTAAGTTCACCTCGGAATTCGAGATACCCAGCTGTAAAGTCTGTAAATACTTATATATTGACACCCTAAAAGTTGTCTCAAAACCTACATATGGTAGGGTGTACGCATCTATTAAATTTCAAGGTCACAAAAATCGTCTTTTTTGCGCTTTTTTTGTAAATATCTCATTTCCTATGGGTTTTTGCTATTTGTATTTATCAATATCGTAGAATACAAAATTCTCTACAAATTTTGTTTAAAAAATTTTTTTATACGGTGAACCGTTTTTGAGATAGAGGGCGGAGAGCGCGCGGTCACAGCATCACTTCAGGTCAACCGCTGCCTCCGGTCGAATATAGTTGATGAACTATCTATAAATCAATGATTATAAGTCAATTTTCAATTTGTCAATTTTTATTAACTATTATATTATATTTTATCATTTTTTTCCTAACCTATCCACTTTTTATTCAGTATTAATTTATTTAACAATACTTACCTGCCCATGTAATTGCAGAATTGTTAATGAAAATATAGGAATTATATTTGAATTTTACCTAATTGATATTAATAACTTCTTACATGATGAAAAAAAAAACAAATAAATTATGCATTAATCTTTTTATTAAAAAATATCATTCAATACACTTATTTTTATTAAAGTAAAAAAATGGAATAAAGGGTGAAAAAAATCATTTTAAAAGTTTTTGAGAAACTGACAAATTTGGATGAACTAGCTGCAGCATTTGAGGAAGAAAATTTTTCGGCCCAGAGATTATTAGAGAGTGGAACTCAAACCTTATTGGCAGTCTATAATGCTCCGAAATTTGTGAAAAGTCTCGATCATCTTCGTTTTATGCATTACGTCAAGTCTACAAAACTTAATAAACCTGTGCAGCTTTCAAATATTCCACCAACAAGTGCAGCTGCTCATCAACATTTCAAACGTGTATATTATCAAGTTCAAACTTGGTTAGGGCATGATTTGGAACCCCAGAGGTATGGGGTTGGGCAATGCGAAACGATTTTCTGGAGCCTATCATGACAATTTTACCACCTGCTCCAGAAGATTTGCTAAATACAATTTTCTGCAACTGCAAGAGTGGTTGTGGTTCGCGATGCGGATACAGGAAAGCGGGCTTGCAATGCTCTTTAGCTTGTGGCCAATGTAATGGGCAAGCTTGTCTCAATGCAATCTACCATATCAGAGCGACTTTAACGAAGATGGAACCTTTGACCCCCAAATCATGGAAGACCTTGAGACAAATGTCGTTGAAGATGATAATGAAGACCAGTTTGAAATTTACCAGCAGCCGGAAGACGACGATGAAGAGGAAGATGATTAAAATTATAAATTGTAGTTTTTGTACCCTTTATTCAATTTTTTTACTTTTAATAAAAATAAATGTATTGAATGATATTCTTTAATAAAATGATTAATTCATAATTTATTTGTGTTTTTTTTTTCATCATGTAAGAAGTGATTAATATTAATTAGGTTAACATTCATATACAATTCCTATATTTTCATTAACAATTCTGCAATAACATGGGCAGGTAAGTGTTGTTAAATAAATTAATACTGAATAAAAAGTGGATAGGTTAGGAAAAAAAATGATAAAATATAATATAATAGTTAATAAAAATTGACAAATTGAAAATTGACTTATAATCATTGATTTATAGATAGTTCATCAACTATATTCGACCGGAGGCAGCGGTTGACCTGAAGTGATGCTGTGACCGCGCGCTCTCCGCCCTCTATCTCAAAAACGGTTCACGTATAAAAATTTTTTGTGACCTTTGACCTTGAAATTTAATAGATGCGTACACCCTACCATATGTAGGTTTTGAGACAACTTTTAGGGTGTCAATATATAAGTATTTACAGACTTTACAGCTGGGTATCTCGAATTCCGAGATTTTTACCTAATTTAAGCTTAAATGACTGGACCATTGTTAGTACTTAAACGTTAGCAATTGTTATATCAGAACTTACGAGGTTACGAATAAATAGCCTTCTTATATCTTCAGAATCACGTCTATTCTTTGTCTCTCGTTCTTAGTTTATGTAAAGGTAATTATTAATAACCAGCTAAGGAAGGCCCTGGTCATTACAACCACCAAGTTCATTCTAGTTACCGTCACTTTGTATAAATTACATAAAAATAAGCACATCGGGAGAGGGATAGTTGTATCATGGTAAATGAAGGTTGGAGAGTGATAGAAGAAGTGGCGAGGGCAGGTGTCACGGTACATCTGCTGGCTCACAGACGGGCACGTGGCTCAACCCTATAAGACCGAACCGTAGGAAAAAGTTGAGGAACCCCTGTCGTATCCTGCAATAATTAAATTTTTAAATCCAGTCTCATTTGCATTTCTCAAATGTTTTATGATGTGACCAGATAAAAATTTTAGTATACAAAGACCTATTTGGGTATATTATAAGACTGAACTAGGACTAAGAGTAGCTGTATAATAGTTGAAATTAGCATTAAATCTCTTAAAAATTAAATTATTTACTATTTTTTTTTAAATTTACATAATATATTTAGCTTAATTGAAACTTTTATGAATATCTTTATGTAGAAAACTTGTACTTATATACAATTACTTATTATGTAGGTATTTTGTATTTTGTGGCATAGTGGGCTCGACTGCCGATCATCCCGGGTTCGATCCCCAGGTCAAGCAGGTTAAACATTGGATTTTTTCAATAAGGAATGATATATCTCAATTACTGCCTAGAGTCTGGAACTGTGTTCGGTAGATCCCGGTAGTCTCGCCCCCTATTACATGGGACCGATAACATACTAGAGTAATGTGGGTGTACCTATGGGACTGAGTCCTGCGTACACCACTGCCTACCCTTTCGGAAAAAAGCATGTATTGTTTGTATGGGTATTGTATGTTATGTTATGTTATGTTATGTTATGTTATTACAATAGGTACCCAGTTTCTTTTTTATTATTGTCATTCTGTCTCCTAACCAATTTTACATTAAATAACATCACGCCTTTTCCTAAAGGGGTAGACAGAATTACCCAGGACTCAGTCCCGTTGTAGGTACACCCAAATATCACCAGTCATAATGTAACCAATATTATCTCCTGCTTTCATAGCTTTCAGCATATCTTAAAATAATGTTGAGTTTGGAAAATAAGGTCCAATAGCGGCCTCTCTTTTGGGTATTAAGCGGAATAAGAGCCTATCAATTTAAATTCGTGTAAATCATACATAAGTTTTATGTTATGGTAAGCGAAAATCCATAAAGAACTGTTACACAATTGTAAATTAAAGAAAGTTCAAAATTCCCTCCCATACGATGTTCTGTTTGATTTCATTACGTAGAATCTTGATGCTCAAACACCTTGTGAGATGTTTGAAGTTGTTTTGATATTAAATAGCTTCAGGCAACATTTCTAGAACCTAACTGTATTCTATATCATTTTTACGGTTCCGTACCCAAAGAGTGCCGAAGGAATCCTATTACTAAGCCTCCGCCGTCGGTCCGTCTGACACAGGGCTCTATCTCATAAACAGTATAATTTTCACAATATAATATGTATTTCCATTGCCGCTATAACAAAACAATGATAAAATAAAGTCTCTATACAACCAACATGTTTAATAAATTGTCATTTAATACCTTTACTGTGCCTTTACTACTAGGAAAAAAAACCTATACGACTTCGAATAATAGAAATAATAATTTTATTTGGTAGCTGAGGAAAGGTGACAGCTATAAATAGGTAGGTAATAGGTACATAGTGGGTAAGGACAGGAACCCTTCATATGATGCGAGTCCCATTCGCATTTGACCAGTTTATTAATTTATTCAAACACTAACGAAGCGTCGCGTAACTAATAGTAAAATGTCGAAGAATGTACCAAGTGATATTAAAAAATGTTAAAGATTGTAACTAGCTGTGTTTTGAATAACTAATTCAAGAGAAGAGTGAATAATTATCTAAATTATCTTCTAGGAAGTGTGCTCCATCTTAGGCCTCATCTTCACTTCCATCAGGTGAGATTGGGGTCAAACGCTGACCTTTAATATAAAAAAAAGAAAAAAGTTATATAAAAAGAAAAAAAAATCACTTCTATACTATCATCTCATCTAATCTAATCTAATCATCTCATCATCATCATGAGTCGAAAGACGTCCACTGCTGAACATAGGCCTCCCCCATATAACGCCATAAACTATTAATATCTTTTGCGTAGGAATATCGGGGAAAAAGTACTATGTGTTATTCCAAGGTTTAAACTATCTACATACCGAATTTAGCCCAATCGGTTCAGTAGTTTTGGTAAAAGAGTAACAGACATCCATCCATCCATCCTCACAAACTTTCGCATTTATTATATATAGTATGTAGTGAGATAGGATTGTGTTGTTTACTTTACAGAGATTAAATAACTATCAAATTATGTCACAATTATTTGGTAAACGGCTCGTCTCGTCACTCATTCAACTCGTTAAATGTTAAGTCAAATACAAACGGAACAAATTAAGAACTTCCTTTATTGAAGCCGGTTAAAATACGACACGACGTAAACGAATAAATGTAATTGACAATAAATGTGAAGTCATTAAAATCGTCGAGGCCGGCTGATGCTCGATACTTCATTACTTTTTGCCAAAAGGTAGTGGAGACTGTCCTCGCGACTGAAATTAGATGTTATCAGGGTAAAATTATAACCAGACTTCTGTCAGTACATCGGTCTACAACGCACAGCTGTGCCACGCGAAGTCAGTAAGTACTACTAGTGCTCGAAGTTCGGACCCATTCTACTACGAGTTATGTAACTGATTGGTTTGTAGGTACGTAAACAATACAGTAGGTGAGTTATATGTTAATTGATTGAATTTGGCGTTACTTTTCGGAACTTCATTGTAGACTTATTACATATATATTGGAACAAGAATAATTAGTTTTTAGTTCCGATTTTTAGTGTCAAAAACAACATGCACAGTGCACCGCCCTCCCGTCCTTAAAATTGCATGCAAAGAGGAAATGCTATTGGTATTATTTTTGTTAGTAACCCCATTCATATATCGACACGTGTTTCGCGTCTACACGACGTATCATCAGGAAATAGACTGACTCCGCTGTAAGGGCGACAAATGTTAGTACGACGCCGCTTCTCGAGATGTTACCTCGTTGAATGCTGGAACATGAGTTATATGTTACGTATTTTTGTTTTTAGTACTATATGAAGTAGTTTTTTGTTTTTTTTTTGTTTTAATGACCTATGATGTTGGCCTGAGATGGCCTCTACAGCTTTACCGAGCAGTGGTGGGCGCAGGAGGCACTCGACCCAAGGGTTAGGTTTAAGGGTGACTAGCTCAAGGGCCTAGGGACTAGACGGTACGAACCTCACCATAAATTGTGATTTATAGAATTAAATGAAAAATACTAGGGTATCTCTAATCTTGCTATATACGGCTAGAAATTACCACGCCTTCCTTCTATCCTACTAGGTATCCTATTTATCCTTCCTACTAAATATTATTAATGCCAAAGTTTGTGAAGATGGAAGGATGTCTGTTACCCTTTTACGCTATAACTACTTAACCGATTGCGCTCAAATTCGGTATATAGATTAGACCCTGGAATCTGGAATAACATGAAAAGTACTTTTTATTCCGATATTCCGACGGGAACGATGACTACGCGGGTGAAACCACGGAGCACAGCTAATAGTATTATAAATGCAAAAGTTTGTAAGGATTGATGGATGGATGGATGTTTATTTTCTTTCACTCCAAATCTTCTTAACCGATTGAGTTGAAATTGGGTACGTAGCTAGCTAAGAACCTGGAATAACAGGATATTTATTATCCTGATGTGCCTACTGGAGGAACAATGTCTAGTTCTAAATAAATGTGCCTTGCTCCATTGATTTACTCCTAAATGCTAACTTATTGAGTGGAGTGGGTACAATTGAAATGAAAAATGTATACTTATATTTATTATATTACATAAGGAGGAATATAGGAATCAAAAGCTTACATATGACGTCTATAAGTCAGTACACAATAGATTCTTAAATTATGTTATGGCGTTTAATAAAATTCACCAATTTGCAATGAAATAATATTACAAATACACACAATCAATACTTTCAGAATATATAATGTTATTATAAGGATAATATAATAATGAGTATATACCAATGTTCGTTAAAATCCAATTTAAATGCATGTTGGAACGCACCGCTAGAAATAAACCAGTCTCAATGAGAATGGATTGGTCATGAAAAATTCATGTGATTTATTGGTAATATTTTTGCGACGAAATAACGATGTAGATTGGGTAGAATTATTGTGCCTCTGTATACCAAGTACCATTCACGAGTAGGTAAGTTTACTTATTTTGCTAAGTCGGTCGGTCGCTAACCGTAATTCCACAGTTTTCAGTTCGATTATTTATATTTTTGTTGGCAAACAAGCAAACCGGTGTGCCTGAAGGTGAGCGGTTACCACCGCCTATATATATACCTGCTATACCGGGATACCTGCAACAACAGGGGTATTGCCGGAATGTTACCGACCCTTCAAGACTCTATTCACTCTCCTTTTGAAGAGCTCCATGTTGTAGCTCAACGGAAAGATGGGATGAGTCCTCTGAAATTATGACCTAAAACTATCGCTAAGACAGCCGGGACCATTGTACCTTTTAAAGCACTGTACCGTCTACTTAGATACCATTTATAAATAAGAAAATGTACGCAATCTTCTCATGACACCTACCTTAAATTTTTCTTATAAAAGAACATGAGTCAGTGTAACAGATCATAAATAACTGAGAAAATGAGTAAACTACAAAAACGCTAAGGTACAGGTAAGATAGGCAAGTTTTATCAAACGCCTTAAATAATACCAGAGCATTTATCAAATAGTGAGTTGCTCCGATCTTTAGATTTTGAGTTTGATGACCCCAAATACCCCAAAACTTTGGGTTTGAATACTTAAATAAAGCAGTACCTAAATTACCTAGGTGGGCGACGGTCGTATCAATTTAAAAAAAAAATTGTTTTAAATGGACACATAGTACCTAAGATTAATAAAGTTAGATGTCCATATCTTCAAGATACAAGGTAAATACTACCTGTACTATTTACTACAAAACTCATTACGAATGCACATCGATTAAAAGTAGGAATCCATATAAAAACCTTATGTTGGTCAGCATACCTGGGCACGCGACACCAGTCCCTGGCCGTCAATTATTGACAGGTTTCCTAAATAGGCAAGCTTCGAGATGGAATGAAAGTAAAAGGAATAGTAAAAATCTCGTTGGACTAGTCCTATAAGTATTATAAAGCAACTTCATACGCGTAACTTGTAGAAGTATTTGGATTGATGATAAACTTCATTGGAATTTCATAGCCTACAAAATATAGTAGCTCGTCTGAGCTTTTCAAATTACCTATCAATGTGTAGGGTTATCATATAATGCGTGTATGGGGGCATACACGTTGTCAGGTTGGCCGAGTGTAGGGTTGATGTTATTTTGTGACGCGCATGCCACGGATTCTGTGAACGTTCTGGTGGTTTTATGGAAAGTATTAATGGCAACGTGTGGTTTAAGGAAGATCTATGGCATGTGCGAGGGCGCGATGGCAACACAGGGAGGTAGATGCCAGCGCGACAGATGATTGTAGAGGGAGATTGAAGATGGTGGGCTTGGAATAAATCATTTAAAATATGCTGAAGTGTTCGAGTATTATTTAATAGAAAAGGCACGTCTAGGTACATATGTACATTTTTATACTGCCATGGCAGCTAGTTGCAAGAGCTAATGCCGATCATGATAATCATCATGATCATGATGCTAATGATGATCCTGAGCTTGATTTATTTTTTATGACTGTGAGTGACAAGACGAGCAAATCAGGTTCCTGATGGTAAGCATCATGATTGCCCATATCAAACACAGTGCCACCCAGTGTTTTAAAATTCAAAATTCTGCGCGGCACTGCATCAGTGCAGTGCCGCTTATCTGACTGACAGCTGACAGGCCTGAGCCTGTCAGCCTGAGATATTAGTTGTTGAAACTCGTCGAAACAGTAATTTCACTGGTAAACATTGCCCTTCAGACCGGAACAGTAATGTTTGTACATTACTGCTCGGCGTATGAATAACTGGCAAAGGTGTGCTACTTCCCGAGGCGGGCCCCTGCAAAAGAGGCCTACCACTACTAAATCCCCAGGTTTGATCCCCAGGTCGGGCAAGTGTTAAACAAGCCAATATAAATTATGCCTAAAAATCATATTATACATACTTATGTATATATATATTATAATAACAAGCGTGTCAGTTATATTATTATGTACCTACTAATGGTAATTAGCATTATTTATTTTCAAAAGGTCTCAGATATTGCTAACAAAAAATTACCTAAGTTCTTTTCTTCGCTTCTTAAAAGTGAATTTCTTAATTGGACGTTTGATGTGTGGTTTAGAATATTAATTACAAACTCATCAAAAATTCACAGATTCTTATCGTTATCTTAATAATCGGCATTCATTCATTTCGTTCATTGATAAACGTTATCTTGTTTTAATATCAAATCTGGTTGCAGTCTTCTACTTTATTACTTAGTTAACATATTTCGGATGGCTAAATATGATTTCAATCGCATTTTCAGGGTTCCTTACTTACCTCGATAGGAAAAATGAACTCTAAAAATGAACTTTATTTATTTATTTAATAACATAATGATAGAAAGCTTAAAGTATAGATACCAACGCGCTAACTATCTTAGTAACAAATGACTTAAATAAACTCTAATATTAACTGATATAGACCGCATACTCTCATCAAAAATATCGACATATTGGATCTCACTTGTGAACGCGTTCAAGATGGATAATGCTCGCGAAGTAGGCGTGTTGTTAATCGTAAAGCTTATATTAGGATCACTACGTTGCAGTTGGTAAAGTGACCACGACCTATTTCAATAATAATAATAATATGGAACCACTTTCACACACAGTCATATGGTCCCAAACTAGGCTAAAAGCCTGTGAAATGAAATGAAATGATTTATTTGCGTAAAACATGGTACATAGAGCTTGTTAAAAACTTCAATATATTTGTACAGCATGTTTTGCCAGTTTCTCTGGCGTACAAAATATAACAAATACAATAATATTATGTCAAGATATAATAATTGAGATTGGATTTAATATCATTATTGAATTATAAGAGGAATTGTATTAAAATTTAAGAATTGGAGTTAAAAATTAAGTCGAATGTCAAAGTCAGTGATAATTAATAATAAAAAAATCTATGTCGTCTTTATTCAAAATTGATTCAAATCCAATGTCAACAGCATTATTACACAATTTAATTACAATAGATACCCTATAAAAGCACTCATGATTTTACCGATTTTACTGTACCTAAGAATAATAACTATTACCTGTACTATGGTAACCAGATGACTGATATACATACTTATATAAGCTCATAATACCCAATATATAGGACAACTGTTTTCCAACGGCATAGTTATGTTTGTCCCTCAAGGTGCCATTTATTAAGAAGAAATCATTTAGTTATTCACTTCCTGAAGTTAAAAACGAAACACAACCGGAAGAGTTAGGTACCTACTTTTATACATTCACATCAAAAACAAAGCAGGCCGCGCCATTTGCACGTCATAATATAATTTATGCCTATGCTCACATTCCTACGTAACATTCTATAAAAAATAAACCTGTTAGTAAACGCAAGGTCATCTAAACACTCGCATTTGTTTTTCTCTGTACTATAACAACAATAATTTTAAGCATAGAACCCTGGAGGTGTTAAGCCCTACTTCCAGTTGACTATTTTTACACTTTTTGTTTTCGAGGTCCGATGTAAATGCGCTATCATTGTTAACAGGAACAGAGACCTCTTAGCTAGGATTTCTAGCGGTTTTTGTAGACCGATTTGACGGACCCATCATGAGGCACTGGCTAGGCATGTACAATGCCTGCTGGTCCAGTGCTAAGTGATGGGTTTTGTACTTTTAAGTTAGGCATTTTATTAGTTAATATTTTCAATTAGAATAAGTACTAAATAGGTTAAGCTGTGATTGTATACTAAAATTATGGACTCTGTCCGAAATAAAAACTTTTTGAATTTTGAATTTTTATAGCAGTTGACACAATTCTATAGAAAATTTTCCAAATCGATTA
This sequence comes from Hemistola chrysoprasaria, assembly GCA_947063395.1. NCBI lineage: Eukaryota > Metazoa > Arthropoda > Insecta > Lepidoptera > Geometridae > Hemistola > Hemistola chrysoprasaria. The sequence goes on from OX346715.1 coordinate 5,519,744, forward strand.
TTTGTATTCCCATGTTTCCTCGTATATAGTACACTTAATTGATATATTTATAGCCCATTTTGAAGGTGAAGTAAACTATGTCCCTACCATTCTATTTTGTTTATAAACTCTTAATTTTTTTATAGTGAATGTTTAATCACGCGAGAAACATTTGAATTATTGGAAGCTCACTTTGACAAAACAGAGAGTTTATAAAAGAAATTAAAATGATAGGGATATAGTTTACTTCACTGTTAAAATATCAGGATATAAGAGTATCGAATGGGTTACTTATATTCGGATGAAACGGAGGAATACAAAACATCGATTTGGCAAATTTTTTCATAGGATTGTGTCAAATTTCTCGTAGCTAGGATACGCTCTTAATGTGCGCTGGTACAGCACACTATAGCCCAGCAAATCTAAGAAGTACCGTTTGACGGCACAGGAAGCAGAGTTACTACCATATGTGCCAACCAGGCTGTCAAATATAGGTACACACAATGTTTGGTTAGGTTAATGTATCTTGTATCTTTAGAAAATAAATTAATAATAATAAATTTTCGATGGCTTCGCAGGCCTCTTTAATCACTATGCTTCCAGGGACCATCTGTGGAACATTGGGTTAGAACCATTGATATCACAAAAATCAAGGATAGACAAAGAACCTGGAGCGTAATCGAACGCGAACTCTAAGACCGAATAGGATGGCGAAGCTCGGTGGAGGAACTCTTCCCCATTTATGACAGCCTTGTTGGCATAGATGGTAGTAACTCTGCTTTCTGTGCCGTAGGCCCCGGGTTCGATCCCCGGCCAGGTCAAACATTTGTGTGCATGAACATGTCTGTTTGATCTGTGTCTGGTTGTTATAAGCTTATATAAGTATGTATATCAGTTATCTTGTTACCATAGTACAGGCTTCTAGCCTAGTTTGTGACTAGATGACCGTGTGTGGAAATTGTCCCATATTATTTTTATTTAGGGGACATAGAAACATAATCAGTATGTAAGTAAAGTTGAAAATGAAGAGCCAATATAACGTAAGGAGAAGCTGCACTAAAACAAGCACACAAATAAAAATGTACATCGACAAACCGCTCATGAACTTAACTCGGTACACGTGAACTTAACGAACATGAACTTAAAGGCGTACGCTGGAGAACTCATGTTTCGAATGCTCTAGGACTATTACAGGCACCTTCAAAAAATCTTTTGTTTCGCTTTGGCTAAATAATTCAAAAGGTCATTCATCACATTAAGCTGTCTGATGTACTCGTAATAATTATAATGTGTAGTGGTAAATAAATATAAAACTTATTTGCTATATTGATGTAACGTAGTGCAAGTCGGTAATTCAAGCCCCCGATGTTTAATACCGAAAATCATCGTCTTCCGCGTGAATTCACTTAATAAGTTACTGCAACACAAATTAGATTACTATCAACCGATTCCAATTTCACTGGAAAACCACTAATGTTCCATAATTTAGGAAATTATGCAGCACTTACCTACCCCTGTGCTTCGACGCCGCGTAATAGTCATTTTATCGCATAATATTATGTCGTATATATGTGAAATAAATAAACGATTAATTAATAAAACCTTTGCAGAAACCAGCCTTTTGCATTTTTTTTATAATAGAGAGCGACAAGACGAGCAAATCAGGTGCCTGACGGTGATAGGCACTGCACTAAGCCTGTCACCCTGAGATGGATAGATAAGATTAACTCTTTATTATTACACTACAAACAAGAAACCTTAAATTTAAAATACAATTATAACAAATAATGTAACAATTGGCGGTCTTATCGCTAAGAGTGATCTCTTCCAGACAACCGTGCAGGGAGAGGAGAGAAGAAGAAGAATAAATCACATTTATTGGTGTTGAATCTTGTCATGCCCAGTAATTTCGCTGATAACATTGCCCTTCAGACCGGAACAAAGTAATGTTTGCAACATTACTGCTTGGCGGATGGCAAAGATGTGGTACTTCCCCAGGCGGCCCCCTGCAAAAGAGGCCTACTACTACATTATTCTCAGCTTTCATTTGACACCGTCCGCCATATTGAATTTAGAATGACGTCACTTAGCAAACCATCTACTGTTATCAAAACTTAACATTTATACAAGATTTTGGTTTCAAATCAATTGAAAAAATAAAAACTCCTGAATCGTTAATGATCGTGTGTGGAATTTTAAAAAAATAAAAAGAAATGCTAGCAAAAAAACCATGAATTTAAACTTCATTCGCATCGAGGGAGGACAGACTAGGTGAATACAGAACCGAGGGACAACGAAGTGGACCCAATATTTCACATAACATACAATCACGCCTTTTTCCCGGGAATCATTCCCATAGTAGGTACACCCACATTTCGCCAGTATGTTATTATTGGCCCCATATAATAGAGGGCATACCTATTGCTATCTCCGGGCACAGCTACAGACTCCAGGCAGTAATTAAGATAATTCCTTAAACAATATTTTATACTTTGCCTGACCTGGGGATTGAACCCTTTAATCAACCCTTATGATCCGAAGTCGAGCTTGCGCCCACTAGAGGTAGTCAACCAATATTTCAGTTGCAAGTTATGACTCAAACATACATTATAATATACATACGTACCTACATACAAACATTGCAAGAACTAAATAAAAAGCTAGTAATACATAGTAAAAGATTATCACATCACGATAGTTAAGAAGCTTAAAAAATATCACGGTCGTTCACATTACAGGGTACACTAGTTTAGAACAAGTTATAAGGTTACATTTTGAAAATATTATATTTTAAGCATCAGGATATTTAATTGCCAGAACGATATAATAAATGATTCACAAAACTTGTATTAGAATCGCGTGGACCGATTAAAAGATATGTCGTAACTTTTATCAAAACTTGGCTTATTATAATAGGCAGGTATGTATTATAGAGGATAATGAACTAAAGGCTGGACATCGGTTTTAGATACCATAGAGTCTCAAACGTGCAAAAAATTATTAACAAAAATCGGCGCAGATTACCTACACACTGCCACAAATAGGATTAAATTTCAGTCCAGATCCTTGTTTTTTTAGTGATCCTTGCAGAATAGTCGCATCGATTTATGAATCTGTTTTGTGTGTTGTATAAAGAAACAAATACTTGTACCTACTTGTACAAACATAACATAACATACATTCACGCCTTTTTTCCCGAAGGGGTAGGCAGAGGTGTACCTAGGACTCAGTCCCATAGTAGATACACCCACATTTCGCCAGTATGTTGTTGGTCCCATGTAATAGGGGGCGAGCGTATTGCCATCTATCGGGCACAGTTCCAGACTCCAGGCAGTTATTGCGATAATTCCTAATGGAAAAATCCAATATTTAACACTGGCAGTCAAGCATGCGCCCACTACGCCACCGAGGCAGTCTACTATATACGTATATAAATATGTCATACGTGACACTTTTACCGTGAGTTCGAGCAAATTCATTGTGCAAGTCATTGCTTAAGTGAGCTATTGTCCCAGATCCGAAATGGAATATTTGATAAATATATTATATAATTTAATAATGAATTATTTTATCACGTGAGTCACTGATTTGCTAGATTTCACTAAATATCATTTTACCGCAACATACATACCTACCAATGTATTTATTAGGTTTTGAAGATAATGGGAGTTCTACTACTTTAATAACAACTAGCAATGAGGAGCAGGATATAGGATAGTGGGCAGCAGCGCTCTCCATTTCCAAGTATTCCAATAAATACTGCGATCACCAAGCCGCCTGCCAAGCGTAGTGACTACGGCAAAATCCCCCATATGAATGGGCAAGAATAGTTTATGGCGTTCTATAGGGGAGGCATGTGTTCACGAGTGGACGTCTTCATGCAGATGATGAAAGCGTAGCATTATTCCGTAATAACATTGTTCTCTTAATAACTGTATACCCAGCGCAAGCCAATTAGTCGGCATAACTTTTCAACCTCTTCATTACTCGTTATATTATTGCTCAACCAAATTAATGAACCACAATAATACCTAATAACCTTAATAAACTACGAGTATACATCCAGGTTCGTTTTAAATCTATTAAGGGCCCTGGGCTCAACGAATATTGCATAAATCCACATGTGGGTAAGGGTCCTTATGACTAATGTAAAAAATATCACGTGTACATAATAAGGTCTATGTTATACCATTTCTTGCCCATGCTTTTACAGTTTTGACGCCAAAAACATATAGAATTTAACAGTAAATGCGCGAGCGTGGCAAAACTTTCAAAATCGAACAATTAAAGCAATTAAAACGCAAGCAGCGTAAAAATTAGAGGACTAAGATAATAAGGATCAAGAAGAGATAAGAGGATATAGTTTCACCAATGATGGAAGTATTTGGTAGGAAATCGTTAGAAACTTGATGTTTGTGACGTTAAAAACTTGAAGTGGACGTGCCGAGGGCGCCCTAGACACGTCCCCAAAGTGCCCAGTGGATAAGAAGGGCCCGTATAAATATTATAAACGTTCCTCATGTATCACTTAATGTATTAGAAATAATCTGTTCTGTGGTGAAAACCGTATGAAAATCAGATCAGTAGTTTATGACTTTATTGCAAACAGACAGACAGACAGACGTGCCAGATTAAGACTACTTTATATAATAAATAGTGATGCAATAGTTATAAATACTAAACAAAATATAGTGTTTTTCAGCCAAAATACCAACGTACCGGCGCAACAAGTTATTTTAATATTCACTATAGTAAAATTTAAGGTTACAAAACATGTCCTTTTCTTTTTTTTTCTACCATGACCTTTTTTTTTTTTTGTTTTGCCCGGGCCCCACATCTTGGGCTTGGAAGGGTGTTCCGTGCCCTCTCGAACGCCTACCGAACGTGCGAGAGAACACGGAAGACCCATTCCCACCCACCACCACCGCAGGGCTCAAGTGAGCCCCGCCTGCGCCATCCATTGTGCCCTATGCTGACTTCATAGGGACACGCGGAGGCGCAACCCACACCGCGGCAAGCCGTCGGCTTTCCGCCCCAATTCGGACGCAGAGGATAGGGAGAGCGGCGCATCGTAATACCGTCACTCCTCTTCCCCTGCGACCCCACCGCCTTCGCCATCTAACGGTGGCGACCCCGTTTGGGCCGCGGAAGGCAGGAAGAGCGGCGCACCGCAATACCGGCACTTCTCTCCTGCCGCGGCCCCACCATTCGGCCGCGATGCGTCCCATACCGCATCACGGTCCGCCTCAGTTGCGGTTCGTCCCACACCGAACCGCAACCTACTCGGCTACTCACACTCAGCCTGGAGTACTAAGTGGAGCAGCCGACCACCTCGGGCTCCTCGTCGCTTCACCGTGGGCCCCTACCACGGTTACTGACCCCCACCGCCGCGAGAAGGCGGGAACCCATCGGGGGGAGAAGGCGGGAACCCATCGGGGGGTTTCTACCATGACCTAGGCCAACATGATTATAATTAAATACCTACCTTAAAGTCTAGACATACTCTTGCGTAGATTGCATTATAATAATTGCATTATAATATTTATGTACATATATTATGTTAAAAGTTGAAATATCAAACTTTAAAGCGACCTGATATTCGTTATCTTGTACTTCTGATTTGCATAAAGTCTACTTCTACTACCACTATATAGTATACATAAGAATTAATATCATAATATATAGAACTTAGTATGGGTTCATCTACTCGTGGACACACGGATTGGCTTCTAGTCCGGAGTCCCTGAATTGAATCTAACACGTGGACTACTGTTACTGTGTTTCGGATGACACGACATTAAACTGTAGGTACGATGCTGTTTTTTGTAAGATTCAGGGGGTAGTTGTTAAATCATGTAGCCTTTGTAAGAATCTTCCTGCCTATGGCGACCTGAAACTGAAAAATGAGTAGTGGACATCCAATGTAGTTGTGTAGACATAACCCACATGACATCGACTCGGCAGTGTAATTAAAGAAACCCGTTCTGTTAGAGTATAATAAATTCAAATTATTATTAATAAAATTTAAGAATGACTTTCCCCCAATAAACCTAATCATTTTGTGAGTAGTTTTAGCCAACTCATATTATGTATCTCGGGTTATTCTAGAGGTAGGCCCATTGATTTTCCCCATCAATGGGGATCAACTTTTCCGATCTCAAAGATGGCCCAGAAACTGTAACCAACTTTATGCTTCCGACTTCCGAATGATATTAAAACATGTTAAAAATCTTTAGGCACATACGGAATTAATATAATATATCTAAGTACATCAATTAAGTATCTACAAGGTCAGTGATTAATCAATACATGCTTAGATTCACTTTTCATTACTTCATATTCATTAGAATTCAAAATTTGATAGAGCCTACGAATAGATTTCGTAATATTTTTTGAGTGTGGCGCAATAGATACCTCTATTCAAAACACCTTTCAAATATTTTGAAAAGTTGTCTGACGAAATCGGCAATCGGCATGCATCGACACGCTTATTATTATACAGAAAAGTTTTTTATAGAACAGAAATTTTACAACAAATATTATACATTAATTGAGTTACTTTTGACTGCCTCGGTGGCGTAGAGGGCGCATGCTCGACTGCCAATCAAGAGGTCCCGGGTTCGATCCCCAGCTCAGGCAAAGTGTTAAATATTGGATTTTTCCATTAGGAATTATCTCAATAACTGCCTGGAGTCTGGAACTGTGCCCGTTAGATGGCAATAGGCTCGCCTCCTATTACATGGGACCAATAACATACTGGCGAAATGTGGGTGTATCTACTATGGGATATACTACCCAGGAGTCACCTGGGTACACCTCTGCCTACCCCTTCGGGAAAAAGGCGTGAATGTATGATGTATGATGTAGTGAGTTACTTTTAAAAATTTTACATATTATCGTATTCCGGTAATATTAACATAAACATAACATAACATACATTCACGCCTTTTTCCTGAAGGGGTAGGCAGAGGTGTACCCAGGACTCAGTCCCATAGTAGATACACCCACATTTCGCCAGTATGTTATTGGTCCCATGTAATGGGGGCGAGCCTATTGCCATCTAACGGGCACAGTTCCAGACTCCAGGCAGTTATTGAGATAATTCCTAATGGAAAAATCCAATATTTAACACTATGCCTGACCTGGGGATCGAACCCGGGACCTCTTGATTGGCAGTCGAGCATGCGCCCACTATGCCACCGAGGCAGTCTCCGCAATATTACGTAATTTTTATACACCCATGTATGTATTTATTTATTGTAATACCAATTAGCCTTACATTATTACCTTAGAAGACCTATTTAATTGTTGTTATCTTGATATCAGTAATTGTTATATATCAACAAAATATTAAGATAGGAATCAATCACAACGACAAAATATCATGAATAAAACTCGATAGGGTAAGATAATTTCTTTTTCGAGTACATATTTTTTTTTTTATAAAACGTCTTGCTTTATAGTTGGCTAGAGAATATTATCTTGTTTTTATGCATATCAGTTTAAAAACGAGTAATTGGGACTTAACTTTTAGTCGTATCTTAACATTTAGATCGTATTGTGAGTGATAATAATTTCATCATAACATGTAAGAATTGACCGTAACCTTTACCTCTACTCGAAACTTGTTTTGGTTATTCACAAATGTGTTTTTTTTATCCTATAGGTGGCAAATAAGCAGACGGGCCGCCTGATGTTCATCAGAAGATTCATCCCCGTTGTAAATGCTGTAAAACCACTAAGAGACCCAATGTCTGCGCATACTGAGTGATTCTAGGTGGTCGGTGAGATTAGGGTCGTCAAATATTCTGACAGCTCTACGCTGTAAAGCATCTAGCGGGACAAGCTAGTACTTAGGTGCTCAGTTCCAAATATGCGGGAGCAGTAGTATTCAACGTAAGGGCTTTGTTAACTAACAGTCGCTGGCTTGCCTTAAAGTACCGCTTCGCCTTATTCAGCACACCAAGTTTCGTGGAAGCTAGGCCTTGCTTGCAATATAACTACGGAACTGTACATTTGCAGAAGTGTCGACGCCCAAAATTTCGATGCTCTCCGAGACCTCGAGAGGAGTGTTCTGGAACTGAGACATAAAATGGGGCTCCTTTCGCGGTAAACATGCAAGCCTGTGTTTTCGGTGGGTTGAACTGGACTAAGTTTAATGCATCCCAATCCGAGACCTGCTGGAAAGAGGCCTCAATTTCAGACACAAGTTTGCTCCTGCACACTTCGCATCCGTGCATCGCCGGTTCTATCATCTGCATAGCAGTGCATATACTATTTTAGTATGTATAATATATCATAAATGTGCAGAATGAACAGCGTCGATGATAACAGAGAAGAGAACATTGTGGAACTCCAACGTTGATACGCTTACTGCCGGAGCAAGAACCGTCGATAACGACCTTGATGCTCCGGTCAGATAAGAAGCTGGTGACCCATTCGCACAACCCTTCAGGTAGGCTGTAAGCTTGGAAAGAAACGCACTATGCCACATCCGACCAAAGGCCTTGGCAATATCCATACTAACCGCAAGTGCCTCCCCTTTGCTCTATACGGATTCAGCCCAACTGTCAGTGAGGTACACCAGAAGATAGATCACTAGCTGATCAGCCGTGACGGAAACCGTACTGGCGGTCACTAATAAGCTGGTGGTGCTCCAGGTATCCTAGAATCTGGTGGTTGACCACACGCTCCATCACCTTACTGAGTAGAGAGGTAATGGCAATGGGTCTTTAGTTAGCTGGATCAGACCGATCTTCTTTTTTAGATATCAGATGAACCAGTGCGACCTTCTATGAAGATGGCACGCATATTTGAGTTTAAGTTATTAGAAAAATGCGTGTTAAGACCGAAACCAACTCAGGACCTTTAAAGCAAGAGCTGGAATTACCGTCCGGCCGACTCGATGTGAAATAAACATTAACTACTAACTATTATAATGCAGAATTATCATGGACTTGTGTTTGAAAAAAATGTAATATTATGGCCTTAATATATATATATTTCTGAATTCGATTTTATAGGGATAAGACATTCAATAGAGATAAGACATAGTGGCCATTTGGATCTAAACACATAAAGAGCAGAGGAGTAACGTGTGAAAATTGACAAACTTCTCATTTAACAGTAAAGATTTTTTTTTTATATTAGATCACGCATTTTTCCCAAAGGGGTAGGCAGATATGTACCTAGTTCCATAGTAGGTACACCCATGGGTGTCAATACCTACGTAACACTGATTTGTGACTCTGAAGTCGGGCTTTTATCTCTATCAGAATTTATTCTTTGCCGTGTGTGAGGGTGTATGTGTGTGTTTATTCTGTGGTTACCTAAAAAGTATCGATCTCTTCTTTGCATGGTCTCTGTAATTTGGCACACACTGCTACGCGTAGAGTTAAAATTTAAATTGAAAAAGGCAACATTAAATCTGTTCTTGCACAACGTAGGCATTAACATATAAAACTCATGTTGTTTTCTGTAGGTATAGTGATTAATATCAATATATTGCAATAAACCGCCTTATTTGTAAGTAACTGTATACCAACATTCACACGGCACTCACGCAATATGTCAAAAAAATTGGTCATATTTTAAAAATATAACGATAAGGACATCCTGTTTTGTGACAGTATTTTAACATGTACCTAAAAGGAAGTTTTTGGAGTTTTGGAGATAATTCGAAATATTGATCTAGTCAGAATCTAGTGCCTTCTTAAATTATTCTACTAATATTATAAATGTGAAAGTTTTCGTGGATGGATGGATGCTTTTTTTTTTTCACGCCAAAACTACTGAGCTGATTGGGCTGAATTCGGTATGTAGAGAACTCAGTGGGAGTTCGTTTAATCTTGTAGATACTGGGGCAGTATACACTTTCTTTTTAATTATTGTCTGTTACCAACAACATTATTTTTTTGTGTCGCACGTATAGGATATTAGCCAAAATGTTTTGATGAAATTAATAATTTTATTTTCTCACAGTGGTGAAAAGTACATTGTAACACATGGCGCTAAAACCCATTATAATTCGGTTTCTACTTCCCCCCTCACTAAACTACCTCTGCTGGTAACATTTCCCTTCATACCGGAACACAGTAATGTTTGCACATTACTGCTTGGCGGATGAATAACTGGCAATGGTGTGGTACTTCCCCAGACGGCGCCCTGCAAAAGAGGCCTACCACTACAATAAAAACAATCGAAGCCGAACGACTGACAGCTCTGTCATAATATATACTCGTTCACCTGTACATGGGACCAATAACATACTGGCGAAATGTGGGTGTATCTACTATAGGACTGAGTCCTGGGTACACCTCTGCCTACCCCTTCGGGAAAAAGGCGTGAATGTATATTTATGTTATGTTTTCACCTGTGTGTTTATTAAATTTTATATGTAGTTGATAGGGTAGCTTTTATTTTGTAATAACATAAACATAACATAACTAATATGTAATATACATAACATAAACACTTAATACCCATATTTATTAATTATCTAATTTTTGTTTGTTTGTAATTATATAAAATATTTATAAAATGACACAACTTACATCAATACCATTTTAGAATACAATTTAATGACGTTTGTGTCTTTGTGATCCGTAATTTATATAATTTTAGTTTTTGCTTAATTTTTACTTAGTCGTCACTCGCCCAATATAAGTATATTAAATGCTGTCTTCGCCTGTAATTGCAATAACATTAATCATGTATAAGTTAATTTTTATTTGAATTTAAAAATGTATATTGTGTTGGCGATCAATAAATAAATAAATAAAAAATAAACATACTATCCCTTTTTGACAGCCTGGTTGGCACAAATGGTAGTAACTCTTGTTGGTGCTTTCTGTGCCGCAGGTCCCGGGTTCGATCCCCGGCCAGATCAAACATTTGTGTGCATGAACATGTCTGTTTGATCTGTGTCTGGGTGTAATAAGCTTATATAAGTATGTATATCAGTCATCTGGTTACCATAGTACAGGCTTCTAGCCTAGTTTGGGACCAGATGACCGTGTGTGGAAGTTTTCCCATATTATTATTATTATTATTATTTTTCTCAGGTACCCAGGGCTCAGTCCCATAGTAGGCAGTAGGTACACCCACATTTTGTCAGTATGTTATTGGTCCCAGGTAATAGGAGGCGAGCCTATTGCCATCTACCGGGCAGTTCCAGACTCCAGGCTGTCATAGAGATAATTCCTAAGTCAAAAATCCCATATCGAGGATCGAATCCGGGACCTCATGATCGGCAGTCAAGCTTGCGCCCACTACGCCATCGAGGGTCTGTAATAACACATAGGTTATTTTTCTGGGGGTGTAACCGCGATACGCGACTAGTATAGATCTAGTCTAATATTACAACAATTTGAGCTAACAACATAAGTAAGAGCAGTGAGTGTAATTAATCCACATTATCATTGCAATTAACAGCTCCTAGATCTGCGGAGTAAATTATCAATTTAAAATAGAATTCAGCTTAGCAAAGCTAAAATAATAACATTCAAGGTTTCCAAGCTATATACTATTAGACTTTCCAAAAAAATCACTCGAGGTTGGCTGGAAGAAAATGCTCTATATTATGTCGCCATGTTTTTGACGTGCAGTAAAAAAAACATGTGTATAGGTGTTTATCTATTAGGCATACATTTATGAATTTATAATTATCAAAAACCTTGATACCACGGCTGAGCAAGTATCTTCCCTCACACATTACATCAAGTTTTGTACATTCTAATTAGGTAGATAACTTCATATCTTGTTTTACTCTATGTACTTGACCCAGACCGAGACGATAGAGTGTACTCGCGTAGGCCACAGAATAAATAATAGTACCATAGGCGCTGGTACTTGTTTGCGTACCTATGCGTTTTTGATCTTGTCTGATCTGGCGGTCAGAGGACTTCCCATTCTGTCTAATTGTTTTGTTTTGATATGTTGAACTACACAGGCGTGTGACTGCAATCTCACCTACTAGTAAGTGATGACGCGGCGTAAGTTGGAGCACGCTTGTTCAGTGAAAACCTGTTCACTCTTGACTTGAACATACTCACGTTATAGTTTTAGCTCCACATTATAGTTCCAGCATCGGGTAGGTCAGGTCCAAGCGCGAATAACATGTTTCCGAAAGTTCACCTTTTCCATCGAAAGCATCGAATAATAATAATCCATTTATTTCGGTTGTTCACTATTATAAAATAATACAATTAAAATGAATCATGCATAATAAATTAATTAAAAGAAAAATGAAATGAAATAAAATTTAAATGACAATAATTAAAAATTAGACCAAAAAATTACAAAAATTAAAATTGTAAGTTATAATCTTCAAAATAAAATTAATCATAGCCCTATCCAGTGGCCCAAATAAGGACAATCCCACCTGTCTGACAATACCTTCACGATGCTGTTCGGACTTCCAAGAACTCTGCCCCTCAGAGATGCATACCGCTTGCGCAAGATGGCATGAAAGCCGTCAACTGCACACTCGGCGAATATGTCAGAGGCACTACAAAATCGAGGCAGACCCAACAGCACTCTGAAGGCATTATTATACTGAACTCGTACGGCGCTGTATGCCCTCTAACTGTAACTGGTCCAGAGGCAAGAGAGAAGAAAGAATGGCAATATGCTCCTTCACTTGTTTTGTACACATTGCAAACCTCCGGGTCAATCATTGATTTAAAGAAAAGGGGAGATGAGGCTGGCTTCTCTAAAATGGTAAACTCATATTAGGTTCTATGAGGTCCACGTACGTCAGTCATGTGGGGTCGTACTAGAGACTAATATTGTTGTCTTTGTCGCACTTCTGTCTAAGATACGTCTTTCTATCTTTGGTGTTCATTATATTGCACTTGCCATACGTGCCAGTTGTTGAGTAAGCGTATGAAGAACGTACCCTATCTCCCCTTTTCTTTAAACAATGGAACCAGCATATTCGCGCGGACACACAGCGCCCTACGTTCCCTTCCCAGGTCTAGGTCATCAGGCTGTCGACGACCCAGATGCTGCCAGGCGAGCTAGATGGCGCTGGAGATGAGTTAGAACTCGCAAACGTTTTGTTCACCTGTTAAAAACGTAATTTTTTTATTTTTTTATTGAAATCTGAGATTTATAATATTAGTAGGATCATAGTGTTTTACTACTTGCAAGGTGCACGTATTGAAGTGCACTTTAGTTGAGCAAAGTAAGTGTTCGGAACGCGAAATCTAGTACGTAGTACATTAATATCGTTGGCTACAAGTTATTGGAGTAGATTTTATTTGATTAGCTAAATATAGAAGTTAACTACAACTTCGACATGGACGATAAGTTTTCATTATGTGGAATATATCGACACTAAATCCATCAAATATTTATACAGTCGTATTAAAAAATAATAAATAATAATAATAATAATATGGGACATCTTCCACACACGGTCATCTGGTCCCAAACTAGGCTACCCACACTAGGCCTGTGCTAAGGTCACCAGATGACTGATATACATACTTATATAAGCTTATAACACCCAGGCACAGATCAAACAGACATGTTCATGCACACAAATGTTTGATCTGGCCGGGATCGAACCCGGGCCCTGCGGCACAGAAAGCAGAGTTACTACCATCTGAGCCATCGAGGCTGTAAATATAATTATAAATATAATTATAGTACTGAGGCCGTTGCGGTAGCGGCTATAGAATGCTACCCCACCCTCTCTACCCGTGGTTTCTGTAAGCCCCAGCTAAGGTTTATCAGAGCCCTTTGCGTGAAAACATTGAAATGTGCTCGCTAATCCGCCTACTAAGCGTACCATGTATTGGCAAACCCTCGTTATGATGGGTCGGGCCTATGCCCAGCACTTCTGGACTGGACTTCCAATGGCTGAATGATGATGATGCATGACTGATCCCGGGAACCTTTAAATATCTTTAATTTCTTATACTTGCTTATGCTGAGTTAGTACCGTTTCGTTAGAGTAGTAGTAGAGTTAGTAGGTTCGTTGAGTTAGTACCTAAGTTATGTAGTAAGTTAGACTAATAATGTTTTTGTGTGCTGTGAATATATAATTTTACATTCTTTTCTTTCTGTCACAGGGGTGTGTGTGTGTGGGTGTGTGTGTGTAATTATGATTCAAGATTCAAAGTTTTTTTTTCAATAAACATGTGTAGGTTAGGTACATTACTAAATTATAATTGACCGAGAGAGCGAAGCTTCTCAGTTTCAAAATTGGCCTAAAATTGGGTCTTGGATGTGTGTAGTGAGTAGTTTGTTATTGTACGTGTCCATCCTAGTGCAGGAATGTGTGTGCAGGAATACGTTTAATAATAAAAAAGGTTTTGTCTGTCGGTCAGTCTGTCTGTTCTCGCCTACTACAGGTCGCATTTTTCAACAGATTTTGACGAAAATTTTAACATTTGTAGGTACAAAGTTTTTTTTTTTTTTTTTGTCAATCGCGATTTTTTATTGGGGGGAAAATAGGGGTGAAAAAAGGGAAGTTTGCTGTTGTGTTACACATGGACATATTTCAATTTTTAATTTTTCAGGTAGATGTAGACTTAGACACCATATTATTCGACCTCCATGAAATGGCTTTGCTGAGCCGACGGCTTCATGGCTGAGTTGGTAAAATCTGGGAAGCAAGGAGTCCTGGGGTCGAATCCCAGCCGGGACAAGTATTGTACGAGTATGTGCGATGAGCTCAAATGTTTGTTAACGGGTCTTGGATGTGTGATTGTATGTGTTCCGCCTGCGACACAGGGAATCCTATGTAGTGCAGGGGTGTGAGTATGTAAAGTTTCCGTTATTATTATATGCCAGGGGAAAGTGTCTATTATTGCATGGTTATAACGTGTGAGGTCTACTGTTCTCATAACCATCGAATAACTACTACAGCTAGAACGCTTAATTAAGTCCTCGCCTGCGGGGTACAGGGGGGGCGGAGGGCGCGGAGGTAGACGAGAACGGGGGCCGGGCGGTGCCTACCGCCCACACCTCTCCGGTTAAGGCTAAGGACACAAGAAGCGGTTTTCACCCGCGCCCGCCGCGGTGGCGGAATGGAGTTTTATTTTCAAAACTCTCGAGACCGGAGTTTTGTGCGGTTACGCAGCCGTCGAGGTTACGATTATCGCTCGCAAACTTGGCGGTTGATTATCGCAATACCCCTCCCCGCCCCCCACTGCCCACAGCGGTCGCCCGCCAACCGCTCGCACAGCGCGCGGGTGCAACCCGCCGCGGCTGCGGGACCGCGACCCGCGCCCGCCGGTACAAGATGACCGCCGGTGCAGCGGGACCCGCAAGCAATCGCACACGCCGCGGGCGTAAAACGCGTCGTGAAATGTGCTTTAATTTTTTACATAAATATTTTTATTCTACAAAGGCTGCGGACCCGCAACCACGGCGGGCGCGGGTGAAAACCGCTTAGTGAGTCCTTAGCCTTACCCCGCAAGCGAAGACTCAATTAAGCGGTCTAACTATGGTTATTAATTATCAAGAGATTAAGAAAAGTCATCACATTGCCGCACCTCTGACACTATCAACCGCCTATCGGCACTCAATTAGGTTACATTCACCTTCGCAAATGGATTTTTTACGTAACATAGGTACACATACTTATACACAATTATGGTTATTTATATTTGATAGATATTTTTAAATAGGTACACTTTCTTGAAAAATAGATCGTTAGAAATAACATAATTTTAATTATTAAAAAAAATGGCAAAAAAATTAAACACTCAATAAAATAAAAATACCTACTACCCACTCTGGGATTATACCAAAATAGAGTAATGCCAATCTTATTCATAATAATATATAATTCTCAAAATGGCGTGCAATTTCGCAAACATTACTCAAATTAAACAATTATTACAATAGAGACAAGTAAAGTACTTTAATTGGACCTGTGACTCATTTTGTTTTCGCTTTTTATAATCAGAATAACCTATATTTTTAATGGATTAAAGTCCTTGCCAGTAAAAAATTCACCCAATTAATTTAATTAATCATTGACAAAATTTTCAACCTTTCCATGTTGTATTTCCAATCTGCCACAAAGTTACCCGTCTGTGGTGTAATTCTCTGGGAACCCGCCTTTGTAAAACCCCAAGGTTTAGTTATAATAAATCTGTCTATAATTAATCGTTAAACAGCATTGCTATTCAACGTGGCAATGCTGCCAGTATCATGGGTACGCTGCCATCTGACAGTAGTTTTTTGAATTTTCTATATGCTGACATGTTACGCCGATTGATTTTCAAAGTATTCTATGGCATTATGTATTTAGTTAGGATAGATAGTAAGTAGGTTACTACTGACTATTGCTTAGTCTTTTTTCAATGAAGGCACTGTGCCCTCACTAAAAAAAAATATAGGTACTTATATATTATAATGTAGAAATTTTGTCGTGTAACGTTTGCGAGCCTTGCGGTCAAATTCCACTGTCATATTAATTATAATACGAGTCACCTGTGACACATTGGACATAGATCAATGTAACAAACATTTCGGAGACCTATAAGGATTTGCTTTTGATAATATCGCAGAATAAGCACAGGGCAGATAATTGTTATTTTGCTGTATTAATAAAGCAGGTAAACATTTAGAGATATGGAAGGACTTGATTGGGAGAGGCTTTTACCCAGTAGTCAGTAGTGGGATAGTATTGACGGGAACAAATACCTACTTTCCTAGCTGTAATAGTGCAGAGAAAATATAACATTACATCTTTTCCCAAAGAAAAAAGAAGTGTTACCAGGGCCTTGTAAACCCAATAGGGGCCACTAGTGCAGAGTATTATACACAAATTCATTCCATTTCTCAACCGTAGAAAACCCATTGCTGGACATAGGCATCCCCCATATCCATTATGGTTTTGCCAGTATTCATACTTGGAAGGCGGGTTGGCGAGCGCAATTCAATGGGTTCACAAAGGATGCTGCTGCTCGTCGATCTGATAACCCTTAGCAAGTTCTTACGGCATTCACAGGTAGAGAAGGCTAGGTACCTACTATTCTATAGCCGGTACCGCCACGGCGCAGTACTCTTCTTCTCCTCCTTAACAATTTTCCCGGCTATAGCCAGGGTCTGCTTTCCGGCTATTTCTCCTCCACTTCGCTCGGTCTTGTACATCCTCTTCAGACTGTTCATTGGCACCCATGTCGACTCTCACGACGTCAAGCCAGCGTCGCTTTCGCCTACCGCGAGGTCCTGCTCCTGTGACAATGAGGTCTATAGGCACCTGTTCCCTACATACTCGGCAGGTCTACGCAAGATATGGCCATACCATCTCAAGCGACTCACCTGGAGCTAATCCGCTACGTCACGTACATGAAGGCTGCCACGGATGTATTCGTTACTGTGTATATTATACTGTGTAAGGTTAATTAGAAGTTACTGATTCCCTATAGCTATGCTTGTTTTACTAATACGGCTACCGGTTGAGCGTTTTCAACACCAAATGCCGGAATAGAAATTAAATCACTATAAAAAATTATAACAGATAATAAATTTTGCGATTGAGTAAAATAATTTTGATAACAATATAGAGAGTATAGAGATCCGCAAATACACACGCATTATACAAACATTATACACACGCATGGTTGAATTTAATTTACTAGAGCTTAAGTAATAATATTATCACGTCCACCGTTCACATATAAGCAAACTCGTGAGGTGATTTTTCACTCCAAATCTATTTAAAAAATAAATATATTAGAAACTAGCTGTTAACCCTCGACACCATTCGAGTGGAATTTAAGGGTTTTATTTGTTTGTACGGAACACTTATCATTTTTCTAAAAAAAACTAACTAGCTTAAGTTACTTTTTATAACATAAACTATCTGCCTGTGGAAGTCCCGCTAAAATTGATACAGCCATCAGAGATGAACCCGAATGAAAGGTGTTCTAAACCTTTTTCTTAAATAAAATTACAGAAAAGGCTTTGTAGTGTTAGAGCCCTTTTGCAGAGCGCCGCCTGGGGAAGTACCACACCTTTGCCATTTATTCATCCGCCAAGCAGTAATGTGCAAATATTACTGTGTTCCGGTCGTTACCAGCGAAATTACTGGGCATGACAAGTTTCAACAAATAAATAATATCTCAGCATCCGCAGTGCCGTGACTCGCAAAATTTTGAAATTTACAACACTGGTTGGCACTGTCTCTGATATGGGCAATGATGCTTACCATCAGGCACCTGATTTGCTCGTCTTTTCACTCACTATCATAAAAAAATTGTAACCCGAAAGAAAAGTATTACACGGGTTAGGTTTATAGTTTTAAATCTTTTTCAAAAAAGTACATAGGGCAATATTGGCAATGAAATGAAATGAAATGAAATAGTTTTTAATCCAGATTTCTACATCCATATTGTGATTGATTAATTTAATTATTATCTATAAGTACCTAAATATTGTACAACCATAGACAACCAAAAATATTGTTAATAGTATCCTAATTTTATTATTACAAACAGACACTTCAATTTTATTTATTTTAAGCACATAGGTAGATGATTGGCACAATGGCAGCTTGATGAAAACAACTCTGAATTAATTTTGGTGGGAGATTCTTTAAGATATAAATATGGCTGTTATTAATCGCTATCCCTTCGACCCGTTATTAGTGACTGACAAGTGGCCTTCATAATGTGAGAAGCAATGTTGGTTTTTAATCATAAGAAACAGAAATAATTACCTAAAAATATGGTGCAATCGCTACTTTACATTCTAAAGTCACGCCTTGTTCCCGTGGAGGTACTTCATTTGACTAAGTTATAATAGAATAACAATTCTCTAAATAATTTAATGAACTAGTGCCATATAGGTACCAAGTGTCTACGTTACGGCAACCGTTACCGCAAATTAGACTAAAACACACGGGTCATGGGTGCTGACGGTGTACGGTTTATTAAGTCAAGATTATGCTACCTAGACACGACCCAAGGTACTATGTTTATACCTATATAATACCAGCTGTGCCCCGCGGTTTCACCCGCGTAGTCATTGTTTCCGTAGGAACATCGATATAAAAATATGCGCACAAAAAAATACAAACATACGCACAAAAAAACAGTGCTAGCGCTGTTTTTTTTTTTGTGTTATCTAGATGGCGCTGGAGTTAAGTTAGAACTCTGTAGCGTTTTGTTCACCTTATAGAAACGTAACTTTTTTACATTTTACTGAGATTTGAGATTTATAATATTAGTGAGATCAAAAAAGTAATGAGACCAAAATAAACTATATACAACATAATAATATGCTAAACAACCGTCGGTCTTATCGCATGAAGAAAATTGTTAATTAATTATTCACAGGAATAGGAATAAGTATTCTCACGAGTTCTATGTTATTTTGTAATATAATTTTCAACACCCTTGTAACGTGACCGTTATCTCAACGTAATTTCGTTCATTATACTACATATTACTTAACTAGTGCTTTTTCCTTTACTTTTTTTAAATCGCCACCGAGATAAGCTTTATATGCCAAAAAAAATATACTATTAAGAATGAACCATCATAATTTCATGTAATTATATTTTTTTAACAACAAATTAACCTGTATTTGTGTTTTGACAACATCATTTTGTATTTATTACATTTTAATACGTTTTTACCAGTGCATTTGCGCGGGTATGAGAGCAGCACGTGAAAAAAAACAGCGCGCCATTTTCATTACTTCAAATTATGTTGACATTTTTAATAAGTAATGTTAATTAATTTAATTAATTTTTTTTTAAATTTTTTTGAAAATTAATTTATTTCATTTTTATTAATTAAAATAATTTAAAACCACGCAATGAAATTTTTAGCATAAATTTTAGCAAGAGCAGTTACACGATCTTACCTTGTAATCTCAATCTAAGGGTGTTGAAAAACGTCGTATGGAACACGTGTGCTATGAAAATTCCGCTTTTCGGTATTTCTTATTCACGCCCGCCTTTGGCTCGTGCGAACAATACCACCTCGTGCGTAATGTTCAACTTAGCGCACTTGTATCATAATGTACTATTATTGTACATACTCGTATATAAATTTATATGACCAAAATGTCACACGGGCCTAGTTCAAAAACCAAGCAAATTAGTAGGCATATAATAATAATTATTAATTATATTCATTGGGAAATACTTATGTAAATTGATGAAGACAGACAAGCTAAAAAACACATGTAGGCCTTTCGAATTTTGAGATTTCGATAGTGTGGGCTACATCTATCTACATACTCATTTTCATAGATCGTTGCGGTGTTTGGTAGGAGAGTATGATACTCGCAGTTTTATATAGAAGCAGGGGTTGGCTCAGTCATATTCAGTCTTATTCGAACTCTCGTGAACGCCGCCCAGTTTTGATAGCAAGTACGTCATTTTTCTATTTCTAAAATATAAGAGCAGTGACCTCTATAATGGCAGCCATTTTGAGTTGCGTAATAATTTTGTGAGTGATGTGGGATGAGATATGTGTCTTTGTTTTTGAAATCTAAATTGAAAACAATGTTCCTTTAAACTATAGAACTTGTTACAAAAAGGTTTAGTTATACTTAAGAGGGTCAACTTAAATAACTTGCAAAAGGAAGAATTGCTTTCCATAAAAATTTACCGATCAGCTGATCCATTTTGTACGGAAAGTCGAAAAGAAAAATCTGCTAATTCCGCAATTGTTTCTTTTGAAAGTTGTTCAGTTTGACGATTAGATGCACCCGCTTAATTATTACTAGACTTTTAACGCATTGTAAGTATAGGGGTGTAAACTATAGGGACTTATGTAAAAATGACAGCCTCGTTGGTCTGGGTGTTATAAGCATTATATATGAGTATGTTTATCAGTCATCTGGTTACCAAGGTACAGCCTTCTAGACTAGTTTGGGACCCCATATTATTAAGTAAAATTCACTATATAAGTAGATATGATAATAAGTAGATATGATGATTATACAACGTCTTACAAAAAAGTGTAGTTACACTTCATACTTAACTTCCACATTAAAAAATTGCATAATTTTGAGAAAAAAATTTCAATTTCCCATAGAAATTTGCCGATCAGTTGATTCATTTTGTGGGAAATCTAATTATTTTTTGGTTGTTCAGAGCTATTCTTTTTTTTTTCAAAGTGTTTCAGTTTGACAGGTAGATATGCACCCTGTTAAGTATTACTTCACTTTTTTAACACGTTGTACAGGGTTAAACTATAGGGACTTATTTAAGTGAAGTTTATTAACATAGAAATGCAAAAAAGTGGATATCATGATTATACTCGTATAGGCTTTTTTTAACCAATCACTAATAAATCATTGTAATGGCAAGTAAAAGTGTTTACTAACAGCACCAATAAAAAAGTTTTCAAATCCCATTCGATTCCTTTGGCATTCCATTGGCCATCATAGAATAGTTATGGTAATCTTTAGGAATTTTTATATCAATATAAGCACGCTCTTTCACTCTAAATAGTATTTTACCTAGACCCTAGTTTTTCCATTTTCTTATTGAAAAGTATTATTGAAGTTTAAGTTAGATAGATGTATGGTAGATGTAGGTAGATGTAGCGTCCGTGGCCCAGCGGAAATATGTCCGGCTTAACAGGAAAGAGGACCTCTTAACAGTTTGACACAATACTATGGAAAATTTACTAAATCGACGTTTTGTATTCCCCTGTTTCCTCCAAATACTTTACTTTACATAAAACAGGATATTAATTTATAGAATGGGTTTATTATATTCGGAGAAAATAGGAGGATATAAAACATCAATTTGGTAAATTTTTCATAGGATTGTGTCAAATTCCAAGAAAGCCGCGTACGTCTTGAAATCTGGTCACCTGGGCTGCTACCGTGTTTCGGATTCGGATGGCACGTTCATCTGTAGGTCCCAACTGTTTCCTATAAGATATGTAGAGGGCAGTCGTTAGGTCATGTCGGAGGCCTTGTAGTAATCTTGGTGATCTGAAACTGACAATATGGGTTGTCCACATAACATATAAAATTTGACTTGAGCAGTGTAATAATTGGGGTAACCAGTTCTGTTAGAGCATAAATTCAAATTATTATTATTATTATGACCACTTAAACTTGGTGAACTCCGACTCAAATCATAATTACACGTAATCTGTTTGCATCTTCTTAGGATCATGGTACTTTTTCTATAAAACAACTTTCACTATTGATCCAAATCTGAAATCGAAAAAATTAATCAGATGTTCTATACACCCTTACATAATAAATAGTAAGACAAAATAGTAGCTTCCCGCCTTCTGTACGCTTAGATCTTTTAAACTATTATAATGGTGTTTAATCAATTGACATAGTAACTCAAGAGGAAGGTTTTAGTATCATCTTGAATTTCTTTGTCTATGCACATGTCGCAGTTACTGGTTAAAACAACAGTTATTTGGATGTCTACGGCATGCAATTAGATGCGTAGGCCAATAGTAAATTGAACTTGAATCACTCAACGTTTAACAACTTGACGTATTTATTGTCAGCCCTTTTAAGATGACTGACCAAGACTTAGGCAAGTGATTCAAATTTAACCTATCCAAACCAATTTAGTATGCGTGGGCTTCGCCAGAAGCTCTAGCGGTCGCCCCTGAACGTTGCTTCGTCACACTTGGCCTTCGCTTTGCTACGGAGGTCCTATCCTATCCCACTTACTAATATTATAAATTCGAAAGTTGGCTTAAATTCGGTATGTAGATAGTTTAAGACATACGGTACTTTTTATCCCGATATTCCCACGGGAACGAAGACTGCGCGGGCGAAATCGCAGGACACAACTATTATATGTATAATAATTGTATTCTGAGCGAAACGAAAGCGGTTAGCTGGTTTTGTTACAAGTCAACATATAAACATACATAAACATACATTCACGCCTTTTTTCCCGAAGGGGTAGGCAGAGGTGTACCCAGGACTAACAGTCCTATAGTAAATACACCCACATTTCGCCAGTATGTTATTGGTCCCATGTAATGGGGCCGAGCCTATTGCCATCTACCGGGCACGGTTCCAGACTCCAGGCAGTTATTGAGGTAATTCCTAATGGAAAATCTATTATTTAACACTTTGCCTGACCTGGGATCGAACCCGGGACCTCTTGATTGGCAGTCGAGCATGCGCCCTCTACGCCACCGACACAGTCTCACATGTCAAACACTTTTTTATTTGGAATGATGTACCTATATTTCTATCTCTTATCAGACACGACATGTCAAGAATACTCATATTCATCGGCCTGCTATCCACCGCATCAGCTTCCTTCAAGCTACAGGAGCTGTTCTCATGGAACGCAATGGATTGGAACTACCCAGATACTTATACCAAGCAGCAGGCGATCGTAACCGGAGCACTGATACCTGAGAATGCTTTACCTGTTGGCATCGAGAGGTGGAAGAACAAACTTTTCATCAGCGTTCCTAGGTGGCGCAGTGGTAAGTACAACATACATTATTTTAAAACATACATAAAAACATAACAACATAATAGTATTTTATCCTATATATGATATATGTTAAACATATATAATAGTATTTTAAAAACAGACTAGATAAACATTTAGAAACTAATAAACTTTTTAATACGCAAGTGCAGTGATATGCACGTTTCAGCTTATGCTGCTAGTGCATTATTAAATAATAATAATTACCTATATCTATAACCTATATGATCTCGCGCCGGCCTCGCTTCGAGACCTCCTTCTCCCAATTTTTTTTTTTATAATTCAGCACAACGCTAGTACCAACTTAATGCTACAATAGCATTTTCTCCCATAACTGGTAACTGGAAAAACTGTTATTTAAATCGGGTGGGGTGCAGACAAAGGAAAATGTAGAAGACAATTTTGTATAAAAACTAAAACAACTTGCAGGGAAACTTAACAATTAACACAAACAGATAACATTAACAATAAACCTAGTAGGTACATACAGTACATACACATACACAGGTACATACACACATAAAAATACTACAATAAATAGGTATAATTTGTTTAATAATAACTAGAACTAGATACATAAATATGTACATCTATGGTATAATCTATGGTGTTGTTGGATTTTGCTATTATCTCAGCGACAACCTGGAACTGTGCCCGGTAGATGGCAATAGGCTGGCCCACGTGGGCGTTAAAGCATAACTGGCAAACCTCGATCTACTCCTTCGGGGAAAAGTGTGACGTTATCTATCTATACTAATATTATAAAGAGAGAAACTTTGTTTTTTTGTTTTTTTGTTTGTAACGAATAGGCTCCGAAACTACTGAACCGATTTTAAAAACACTTATAGATAGCTTAATTCAGTGTGAGTGCCATAGGCTATATGAGATTTTGAAAAAAAATAGGGATCCGTAAGAAAACTGCAATATTGTGAACCAAGGTGTCACATAATATAATTACCATATTCATAAAATTGCGTGCGCTGTGAAATCCATTGATGGTAGAATAATATGATGTACTAGGGGTTTGTAGTACTTATCAATATCTACAAAATAGTCCACGGAAATTTTATCCATCTATTTTGGTTTAGTCACAATAATCGAAACAGACATTATATGCATGCGCTGTGAAAAGTATTGGTGGTAGAATAAAGTAATGTACTAGGGGTTTGTAGTAATTATCAATACCTACAAAACAGTATACATAAATTATATCCATCTTTTTTGGTTTAGTCATAATAATCGAAACAGTGATTATTTCTCATGCGGTGTGAAAACTATCGGTGGTAGAGTAAAGTAATGTACTAGGGGTTTGTAGTACTTATCAATACCTACAAAACAGTAAACATAGATTATATTCATCTTTTTTGGTTTAGTCACAATAATCGAAACAGTGATTATTTTTCATGCGGTGTGAAAACTATTGGTGGTAGAGTAAAGTAATGTACTAGGGGTTTGTAGTACTTATCAATACCTACAAATCAGTATACATAGATTATATCCATCCTTTTTGGTTTAGTCACAATAATCGAAGCAGTGATTATTTTTCATGCGGTGTGATAACTATCGGTGGTAGATTAAAGTAATGTACTAGGGGATTGTAGTAATTATCAATACCTACGAAACAGTATACATTGATTATATCCATCTTTTTTGGTTTGGTCACAATAATCGAAAGTCATTATATGCATGCGCTGTGAAAAGTATTCGTAGTAGAATAAAGTAATAATGTACTAGGGGTTTGTAGTACTTATCAGTATCTTCAAAATAGCCCACGATAAATTATAACATGTGTTAAGGTTTGGTCATTGTAACAGAAATAGTCATTCATTTGCGTGCGCTGCGTAAACCATTAAGGTTATATCTATTAAAATACAATGTATCACGAATTTACTCCTGTTAAACGTCCACTATACCTACTTCTGCTACCCGTGCGAAGCCGGGGCGGGTCGCTAGTATTATATAATTTTAAATTAGCCCCACGGTTTCATCCGCGTTGTCATCGTTCCGGTGAGAATATCGGGAAAAAAAGTACTCCATGTGTTATTCCAGGGTCTAAGCTACCCTACATACCAAATTTCAGCCTAAACGGTTCTGTAGTTTTAGTGTGAAAGAGTAACAAACAACCAACCATCCATCCATCCATCCTCACAAACTTTCACATCACTACATAGTATAAAACAAAGTCGCTTCCCGCTGTCTGTCCCTATATATGCTTAGATCTTTAAAACTACGCAACGGATTTTGATACAGTTTTTTTTTTGTTTTTAAATAGATAGACTGATTCAAGAGGAAGGTTTATGTGTATAATATATGCATAATATAGTAGAGAAACACTAATAATTTTAGAGGTTTCTAAATGTGATGAAATAAAATGTATCACGAAATTACCCCCGTTAAAACGTTCACTAAGTAAACCTACTTCTGCTACCCGTGCGAAGCCGGGGTGGGCCACTAGTTTATAATATTAGTAGGATATGGCTCGGAAATACGTGCTATACCCAATCTTTTGATAGGCGTACACGGAAACATATTTTTAGTCCAACGTATGGCCTCTACCATCTTCTCTGAATCAACTTTTGAGCATTTTATCTAAAGATAATGGCACTTTTAACAGTATTGACACTGAATTATTAAACATTGTCTATCTATCTATCTATCTATAGAAAACTAATAAAACACATTATGTACAAATACTTTCTAAAAGCTTTTGCCAAACCATAGAGCAATCTAAATATAGAACTAAATAATATTATTCATATTAAATTTGGTTAAATAATTATGCTAAATTCTAATGTGTATCTTTCATTCAACCTAGTTGGCTCAGATGGTAGTAACTCTGCTTTCTGTGCCGCAGGCCCCGGGTTCGATCCCCGGCCAGGTCAAACATCAAACCACAGGAACATGTCTGTTTGATCTGTGTCTATGGGTGTAAGTACGCATATCAGTCATCTGGCTACCATAATACAGGCTTCTAGCCTAGTGTGGGACCAGATGCTCGTGTGTGGAAGTTGTCCCATATTATTATTATTATTTATTGACCGTAGATTCCATACTTTGGTTAAATTATTAAAATAGTTTATACGGAAATAAAAACGTATGTCGTGTCCTTTCAACGATAGTACCTTATCAAATTGTGGAAATCCGCATCTGTGACCTTACTGCTTTCGTAATATGTTACTTGCCGGTATTGCCACATGCTATTGTTATTGATATTGCTATTGTGACGGGCTTAAATCTAACCGAAGCATGTGTGTGGAACTGTTTCGCATACTTATAATGTTCTTCTGGCGTTCGCGCCTTGTTGCCATTTGTCATTTTGTGTCCGGAAAATAATTCATCATCATCATCATTTCATCCATAAGACATCCACTGCTGAACATAGGCCTCCCCCATAGATTTCCATCTAGACCGGTTGAAAGCGGCCTGCATCCAGCGTGATCCTGCTGTCTTTATCAGATCGTCTGTCCATCATGTGGGTGGATGTCCTATCCTACGTTTGCCGGTCCTTAGACCATTCGAGAACTTTATAGCCCCATCGGCCATCAGTTCTACGTGCTATGTGCCCTGCCCATTGCAACTTCAACTTCATAATCCTCTGGCCTAATTCGGTAACTTTCGTTTGTCTACGGATCTCCTCATTTCTGATTCGATCTTGCAGAGATATCCAGAGCATAGCCCTCTCCATAGCTCGTTGCGCTTAACTATGCTATTTTGAGCTTACTGGCTCAAAATAGCATAATTAAATAGGTACTAAAATAATTAATAATTATAAAAAAAAATAAACGGTTTTAGTTTATGTCAAAACTGAAGTTGTGTACCAAATATCAGATCAATCCCATCAAAAACATGCATCTATAAAAGCAAATCTTTCCACGCTTTCAAAACATCGGCAAAAATATTTATTATTGAGATCACAAATACTATGCCAAGTTTGGTAGAAAATATTTACATATTATATATTGTTGTTGATTTTATTGATGAAGGCTAAGGCGTGCTCGACTTGGCGGCAGATCTGTCAACAAAAAAGGGGTAGAATTTACGGTCCAGTACCAAAATTCTAATACATTACTTTATAACAAAACAATTACATCAACATACTTTCACGCCTTTTTCCCGAAGGGGTAGGCAGAGGTGTATCCAGGACTCAGTCCCATAGTAGATACACCCACATTTCGCCAGTATGTTATTGGTCCCATGTAATAGGTGGCGAGCCTATTGCCATCTACCGGGCACAGTTCCAGACTCCAGGCAGTTATTGAGATAATTCCTAATGGAAAAATCCAATATTTAACACTATGCCTGACCTGGGGATCGAACCCGGGACCTCTTGATTGGCAATCGAGCATGCGCCCACTACGCCACCGAGGCAGTCTCAAAACAATTAGGTTAACTTAAATAAACCTGTATTAAAAGACGACATACTGACCCAACTTTATGATCTTAAAAAATTAAAACAATAATATTTAATTTATTTTATGAGGAATTGCTGCGCAGAATACGTACTAATATGATTTAAAAATATATTATTGTTGTATTATTGTTAAAAATATATATTTAATATATTTTTGTAGTGGTAGGCCTCTTTTGCAGGGGACCGCCTGGGGAAGTACCACACCTTTGCCAGTTATTCATCCGCCAAGCAGTAATGTGCAAACATTACTGTGTTCCGGTATGAAGGGCAATGTTACCAGCGAAATTACTGGTCATGATGAGATTCATCAACTCATATCTCAGGGTGACAGGCGCAGTGCAGTGCCGCGCAGAATTTTAAAATTTAAAACACTGGGTGGCACTGTGTCTGATATGGGCCATCATGATGCTTACCACCAGGCACCTGTTAGCTCGTCTTGTTACTCTACCATAAAAAAAAATAAAAGAAAATGATTGTAAGCATTAGGATCACTTCACGGGATATTTCCCTGATCATGGCGCATGCAAGTGCTTCGAAATAACAGGAAACTCTAAAAACGGCGAATCGTGGTAAATATTCCGTAATAAGTGATTCTAAGAATACGTACTTATAATGTTATGTATAAAGATTACCTTAGTTTTTATTTTGTTTATTCACCAATTAAGGAAATATTAGATTCTTAAGTGACTAACTGCGTAATATTTTTATAAACGTAATTACGGAGAAAATTGTTGTGTCTGTTACATAATTAAGTTTTGAAAATTCTACTCCATATACTAACGCGTGAAATTTCTAAACTAGCTTAATATTAGTCATAATTTTATAATATCGTGGTTATGTCAGAACAGAACGACTGCAGACTAGCTATTATCATAGCTTTAAGTACATATTTACGAGTAATTATTACAAGCTGAATGTAAATTCGTAACCAAAAATTTCATAAATATACCAATTACTCAAACGGGGTCAAACGCAGACCTATTTATTATAAAAAAAACTCATTCAAACTGTGGAATGAGCTCCCTGCAGCGGTCTTTCCGTTGAGCTAGAACATGAGCCTCTTCAAAAGGAGAGTGAATAAAGCTTTAAAGTCCATGGTTCACTAAGTACCCACACTTCTCCAGTTATGTTTTTTTAGGTCCTATGTAATACGGTTGCTCCCTATTTATTGCCTATAGTCATCAACCCGACACAACTCTAGACTTCAGACATTGAGACAAGTCCCAATAGAAAAATCCAATAAAAAAGCTTGTTCCATATATATTTATTATTATCCTTATCATGCTACACAAAACACTGTCAAAAACAATTATTTTTAGAGAAAACATGGAGTCTAACTCTTCAGGATCCGCTGGTACAGGCAGCGTTTCCACGCTGAATAACAAGACTCAGTCACTGATTTATAAAGCAGGCATCGACGATACGCCCCAACAGGTTTTTGACATTTGTTTTTGTTACGGGCCCCTAAGAATCCATAGCCTCTAATCCGACCGGGAAGAACACAATGTGATCCCATGGAGATCGATATTTACGAGATGTTCTCGTCTCGACTCCCGTCGCAAGTTGGTTCTAAAATGGAGACATATACTCGTCGCGGCTATCATTCTATACTTGGCTACATTTTCTTTAGAATAATAAATTATCCTTATTTTCTTAATTCCAGGTATTCCAGCGACACTGAACTACATTCCCCTAGATGCTCCATACGATCCATCACCGAAGTTGAACGCCTACCCGAGTTACGAAGGCAACGAGCTCGGCAACTGTCAGACTGGCTTGAACACCGTGTATCGGATTAAAGCAGACAAATGTGACAGGCTTTGGGTCTTAGATACGGGCACCTTTGGTTATGGTAAGCATTATATACTACAGTTCACCCAAAATTGTATGTGCTCTCTCGGAAGTACGCAATTAAAGGTGCCGTTTGTACCGCGCTGCCATAACGGCTAACATCCGAGAGCTCATTAATATTATTTTGCGCGATCTATAGCCTCATTTTTACTTGCTGTACATCAGTAACAACGACATACAATCACGCTTTTTTCCTGAAGGAATAGGCAGAGGTGTTCCCAGTACCTATAATGGGATTGCCCATTGTAGGTACACCGACGTTTCGCCTGGGACTGAGTCCTCGGTACAACTCTGCCTACTCCCTCGGGGAAAAACCGTGTTGGATAACATACTATGTTATCCAACCCGGTGGATGAATATTACCCTTTACTTCCCAAATTCTTGATTTTGTAAATTTTTACCGTAGTTGACGAAAACATCGGTGAACATAGGTAATAAAATAATTAATATGCGGCGAATACTTACATACTTACAACTTATAGTGTTACTAGCTGTTCCCCGCGGTTTCACCTGCGTAGTTCGTTCGCGTGGAAATATCGGGTTAAAACGTACCGTATGTGTCAGGCTCTAAACTATCTACATACCGAATTTCAGCCCATTTGGTTTAGTAGTTTTGCCGTGAAACAGTAACAAACATCCATCCATCCATCCTCACAAATTTTCGCATTTATAATATTTGAGATTTATTAGCAGGAATAGTAGGCTTAACAGCAACGTGTTCGGTTTTTGTCACGAGGCGGAGTAAAATATCAATTGTGTTTTCATTAGATAAAACAAACTTGCATATAATTTTCCTACCTACATACTAAACACCTATCATTAAATAAGACGTCAATGAGTTGTTTGTGTTCTTTTTTTATCACCACCGGAGAGTAGGTACCTATACCTTGTCTAATTTAGCTTTATCAATGACAGCTGAACAAAAATCAATTTTTTGGTCATATTTCCTTAAACTTGGTACATACATGGTAGCTTATCGGATAACTCAATATTCAATTACCTATAATAAATTATACGGAAATATGACCACCAAAAAATTGATTTTTATTCAGTTGTCATTGATCAAGCTATATCTAATAATAATAATAATAATAAAAATCTTTATTTGGAATAATAAATAGGGTTACATGGTACATAATGAGTAACGATGATATCTGCAGAAGTATAAACTGTGTCACAGATACCAACGCCCTCCTCCGGAATTAATATAGAATGCTTATTCCAATTGCAAAAAAAAAAAAATCAGTTACTTAAAATGACAAGATGACAATGATGATAATTTACATATACATGACAATATTATACTTTATATAACATAATATGTAAGGCAACAATATTATATAAACATTACATAATCTGACAAAGCGTAAATATGTTCCACTGCGCTGCACCCAAATGAGAAGACACATATTTTCCTCATAAATAAATAATAAACATAACATACAATCACGCCTTTTTACCAAAGGAGGTAGGCAGAGGTGTACCCAGGACTCAGTCTTATAATGTTTGCTAATTAATCGGCACTCGGACGTATGCTATGTATAGTATAACTAGCGGCCGGCCCCGGCTTCGCACGGGTAGCAGAAGTATGTATAGTGAACGTTTTAACAGGAGTAAATTTGTGATACATTGTATTTTTATGGGTTTCTGTTGTGGGGGTCAGCTGCAGATATAGAAACTATCTTTATACTACAAAAACGTGCGATTCGTGCCATCTATGAGATGCGTCCACGCGAATCCCTAAGGGAATTATTTAAAGAAATAAACATACTGACCCTACCATCCTTATTTATGAGAACATCATGTATGTGCGTAAAAATTTACATAAATTCAAATTAAATAGTG
The DNA here is from genome assembly GCA_947063395.1 of Hemistola chrysoprasaria. NCBI lineage: Eukaryota > Metazoa > Arthropoda > Insecta > Lepidoptera > Geometridae > Hemistola > Hemistola chrysoprasaria. The sequence continues at coordinate 5,551,249 of OX346715.1, forward strand.
ACCTTCATAATTTTAATACTAGGAATAAAGACAAAATAGCTGCACCTAGCTTTAGATTATCTAAAACAAATAAAAAGACATTCTTAGGAAATTGTGTATGTTTCTATAATAAAATCCCAAAAGAGATAACTGGGCTCTCAGAGGGTAAATTCAAAACCTATATAAAATCTACTTTACTAAAGAAGGCTTATTATAAAGTCAACCAGTACATAGAGGACAAAGATGCCTGGAAACTTCTGCATAGCCGCCTCGCGGCACCTTCAAAGAAAACGAATGTAACCAAACCAAATATTGTAAAACTATCTGTTGAAAAAATTAAGCCCTACAAGTTTCTTGTGCGTTCTTCTTGTAGAGGTATCTTTCCGAACGCACGGTAGACTCAGTACTGTTTATCTTTATTGACGTGCAAAAGTGTCAGATTATGACCTATTTGAATAAATCTGTTTGAGTTTGAGTTTGAGTTTTATAGATATAACCCTAAGGTTAACGCAGCGCACGCAAATTAATGACTATTTCTGTTACGATGACCAAACCTTAACACATGTATAAATTTATCGTGCGGACTATTTTGAAGATACTACAAACCCAACAAACCCAAAAAAACAAAGTTTCTCTCTTTATAATATTATAGTATAGATATATTATTCTATATTATATTCAATTTCACAATAGTTTCGGGGAAGTTATGTCATAACAATATAAAATAATGCAAATATTATTAATTTTAATATTGAATTTATTATACATTTATACCAATGATGACCGTCTTCAGCTATGTAATCGAATTAGTAAATAGGATTAGTAAATGTATGGTGACATAATATAAAACTATTAACTTTTCTTTATTTCTTCACAATATTATCTGTCGGTAACTATAGAAGGTGTTACAAAAAGATGTAGTTATAATTAACGAGGTGACTCTACCTATCAAACTGAACAGCTTTCCAAAGAAAGAATAGCAGTACGCGAGAATAAATTTCGATTTCCCGTAAAAATTTTCCGAGCAGCTTTTTGTATGGGAATTAAAAACATTTTATTGCATTTCGCAATTCTTTCTTTTGAAAGTTGTTTAGTTTTACGGTTAGATACGCACCTTTAAGTCTTACTACACAGTTTTTGTTATAGGTTTCAAATGTTATGGTACAATCCAAAGGTTAACACCAGTTATGGAAAAATGTCTAAAACGGTTAATTTGTAGTTAATCTGCATCGCAAAAAACAGCAATAAGCTTATTTGCAGTATATAAAAATAAAAACTGACCACGACCTATTTCAATGGTTTTCTCACATAATAAACTTATTCTTTCAAAGTATGGAACCCTAGACTAGGCAGAACTAGTTATGTCATTTGACAATTTACTATTGTAACAAGATATCATGTATTCAATTGTACGAGGATTCTATGTTCATAAACTTTTATTTAATTACAGAAAACGTAACCAACGTGTGCCCATACTCCCTGCATGTGTTCGACTTGAACACCGACCGTCGCATCCGCCGCTACGTCTTCCGGCCCGAAGACATCCAGCCCGACACTTTCATAGCCAACATCGCCCTTGACGAAGGTCCGACCTGCGACGACACATTCGCCTACTTCTCCGACGAACTCAGCTACGGACTCATATCATACTCATGGAAGAAGAACAAGTCCTGGAGATTCAGCCACAGCTACTTCTACCCTGACCCTCTAATTGGTGACTTCAATATTGCCGGCCTTAACTTCCAATGGTTCACTGAAGGCATTTTTGGAATCAGTGCTGGTCCCACTCAGTCGGATGGACACAGAACGGTTTACTTTTCACCCTTATCAAGTAATACAGAATTTGCTGTATCCACTCGTATTCTTCGAGACGAGACTAAAGTTGAAGGTTCATATAAAGACTTCAAAGTTGTAGGAGTACGCGGTCCAAATACGCATACAACGGCTAAAGTCGTTCACGATTCTGGTGTTCAGTTATTCAGCTTGATCGATCAAAATGCTATCGGATGCTGGAAGACCTCGCTTCCTTTTAAACCGGAAAACATCGGGGTAGTAGATAAAGATGACGTAGGATTAGTATTCCCTAGTGATGTGAAGATTGATGATCAGCTCAACGTTTGGGTCATTTCTGACCGTATGGCGGTGTTCTTGGAAGCTGAGCTTGACTTCAGTGATATTAACTTTAGGATCTATACTGCTTCTTTAGATACTTTGCTAAAAGACACTGTCTGCGAAGTACCACAACAGCAATACCGTCAGCAGACTCCTGTTAAGTTTGCTAATACTGTGCCTCAAACATTGACTGTTAACAATGGAGCTTTTGGTAACTATATCTCTACAAGCCTTATACCCACTACATCATCTCTGTATGCTTCACTTCCATCCGAATTATTAACATTTGAACCACGCTATTTAAAGCGCCCTTTGTCTTCACCGAAACTCCAAAGCTACTCGTCCTTTCCTGCTCCGCCGATTATAACCACTCGAGTAACGAAGCCTAAATCTAACCGAACCCCTTGGTATTTGAATACTAATTACGACGTATTCGAGGCAAAGTAGGCTATCCCAAACAAGGCTATCTAAACAATACGAAGAAGGCCAAATTAATAATAAAATGACTATGAGCAGAGATTAAATTAATTATTATAATTAAGCCGCCAAGTCTAAACCAGATAGTGCCGCCGACCGCCATACATTAGGTGTATTATTACGTTTTTCTATTTACTCAAGTGTATCATTAATTATTACTTATAGACATTAAATTTATTATCACTCAGTACTTATGCTATTTGTATAGATATCATTATGCATCTGACTGCTGATTTGAGAAAATGCAATATAATTTTGTATTATGTTACTTATTTCAAAGCGATATCACTCACAAATAATTTTATGTAAGAATTTGATAATATGTGTGTGTGTGTGTTTGAGAGAGAGAGAGAGAGATAGAGTAACGACAACACGAGCTACACACACTTAAACATAAATTTATAGCTAACTTAAAAATTTGATTAAAATAAAGGTATGTTTATTTTAATCAAATTTTTAAGTTATTAAAGAAGATAATATCTAAGCTAAATAACATAATAGCCTACATGAAACTATGAGTTTAAAGTAAATATAAATGTACAGAAATCTTAGATTTACTGCACATTGCGTTAATATCATAGTAGACGACGCGCAAATCTATTACGCGATTCAAACTCAATAAATGTCTTTTCAAAACACTTTTCGATATTCTACGGCGCCGTGAGCTCGCGTTCGTAAAACGTGCATCCTCGGCAATGACATAAAACGCAATGTGCAAAGAACTCTTAGGCCTATGAACATAAAGCATCTTATAATTCTGAATACTCTGAATAACCTAACCATAATAATCTGTATTAAACTCATAATATGAAGATGTATGTCTCGGTTGTATTTGTTGATAATTTATAATTTTTTGTATTTAATTCGTAATAGCCAACGTGTAAGCTACTAGATTAAGCAAATTGTTGTTGTGATGATTATAACCTTTTTTGTTAAGTTGTTTTTTTTTATTATAACCTCACCTTTTTTTATTTTTAACGTGTTGAAATGCATTTACGCATACTCGCCCACCAGGGGGAGGTGGGCGAGTTATGTCGGGCTCGACGAGAAGCGCCCATACCGACTAAAACCACACGATGAGCAGTCCCTCGCCATGTGAGACGGGATAGGGTCGCGCTAGCATTCACTATCCCGCCTCGGCGGTCATTATAACCTCACCTGCTTTACCAGGACAGCTAAAAGTTTTTGTCAGTATTTGCTTTTTTAATAATTTAGTTTTTGTTGTATTTTCTTAGTATAGACTTTAAATGTATATTTGTCAAGAGCATGTCCTATTGCTGCAGTGTCCTCAACTACCTACCAACTTCGCTAAAAATAGTCCTTATTCTTTATACTAACATACAACTAACTTATAAATACTAACATATTTAAATAACTCTCTAGATAATATTAAATTGGTGGAAAACATTGAAAATCATAAAAAATAACCGATCTGTAATTATTCTAGCCATGTTTACAGTATTGTTACATCGACGTTAGAGTTTATTAAACAATTGCTCACATTAAAAATTAAAATTCAACAAAAAGGTAACAAAGGTACAAAAAGGTAAAAAAAGATATTCCATGCATCAATAGATTCAATTGTGACCAATTATCAAAAAATCATCGGCACATTTTTTTTGCAGATATCACAAAGTAACTGTATATTTAAAGCTTTTTTATGTATTCCAATCAGAACTGAGAAAACTGGTTAGATATGAGTTCGTCGTATCGTCCTACCTCAGCATTACCAGTATAAATCGCAGGCGCTAAGCACTCTGACGAGATAATGATTCTGAATAATTGAGTATTTGAAAATAAAACGTATTTTTATATTTATTTTGAAAGTTTAATCAAAATTTTCATTTATTATAAGCAATTCAAAATTGATAAAATTCCATTATGAGTCACTTTATTACAAACGCGGCACGATTGATCGCCATGTTTGTGACGTCATAATTTTATGTGGTACTTTGTCACATTGTGACGTCGCTACAGATTATGAGCTCGTTCGGGTACAATCGGCATGTATTCGGTACTCGATGAAAAATGATTTTTTAATTTGATATAAGTAACTTTGTAATTATAGCGGAAGATCGTATTATGATCTTTCCATTTATGCAAAACAAATTCAAATACGCAATAAAACCATGGTACCTAGTACCTACATAACATTCTAGAACAGTGCTACCTATGCAGTCAATTATTTTCCTTAAAAGCCTGAATAACGACTACGACTGACAATAACAACAGCATAATATTTCTTGTCACGATGCTACTTAACTAGGCTAATATAGAAAATATATTCAAGTTAGATTATTTCCATTAAGCCCGTCACACACGCAGCTATAATATATATTCATATAAATCATAGCAAGGCATATTACGATATATTTTCTATACAAATATTCGACTCCGCACACGCAGCTGTAATATATATTTCTATGATGTCACCAACACATACCGTAATATATATTATTGCTTATTAATATAAACTACGGTGTCAATGAAATGAAGGCTACGTAAAATATATATTATAGCATCGTATCCGTGTGTGATAACTTGCTATAATATATATTATAGGACGGTATATTAATATATATTATAGCTACGTGTGTGACGGGCTTTAGAAAGCGAAAACATTTTTCAATAGTTTCCGTGAATTCGTGTCAACGAGGAGGTTTATCTGCACTTGTATATATTATAACGTTAGGTACCTATAACGTGTTTAAATTAAAAAGGAGACACGAATTTATTGCTAAAGAATTGTACGAAAATGATCAGTCGACAAAGGCTTCGCTCAGTAGGTATTAGGTACAGAACATCAGTTCTTTCAATGTGCTTAACTGATTCAAACGTAAACGTAACGGAAACTAAAATCTCTTATCATACCGTGAGTTTTCTTTATTGACAAGAATGTAATCTTTTATTGCATCATAAAATAATATACTCGAAATAAACATAAGACTTTTGTTCTATATTATTATACTGACAATTGTTTTATCTAGAATGCGTTGAATAGAATCTTGGGATCTCGGTTTCATGAAAATTATAAGTCAGTGTTTAATTGAACTTAGGTTTCAAGAGTGAACCCGGATGGTGGTATTATATTGAGTTATATATATAATATAGGAATATTGAAACGTATAGCACTTGTTTTTCTTACTTTTTAATAGTGTACATATCGTGAAGTGGTGATTTGCGAGCATTGTTGAATGAGGCTCGGAACATGATGAACGCCGATAAGATACAACCGAAGATCGCTACAATATCTTCCAGCAAAGAAGATTATGATCCTTTCGAACATAGAAAAGTTGATAAACCTAGTTCGTAAGTATTTGTTATCGCCTTTTTTAAACTACCTCGGTCTGCCTCGGTGGCGTAGTGGGCGCATGCTCGACTGCCAATCAAGAGGTCCCGATTTCGATCCCCAGGTCAGGCATAGTGTTAAATATTGGATTTTTCCATTAGGAATTATGTCAATAGCTGCCTGGAGTCTGGAACTGTGCCCGGTATATGGCAATAGGCTCGCCCCATATTACATGGGACCAATAACATACTGGCGAAATGTGGGTCTATCTACTATCTATGGGACTGAGTCCTGGGTACACCTCTACCTACCCCTTCGGGAAAAAGGCGTGAATGTATGTATGTATGTTTTCTAAACTACTCAAACTGAATTTGTTTGTTTCAAACATACTAAGGTCTAGCACGCATACTCTTGCACGTGTACAAAACTCCATGTGTGATTGAGTCGAGTGTCCAGGGTGTGTTATTACTATATCTTTTTGTATACACACAACCAAAATTTCACACAGTTATATATAAATACTACCTACGTAAAACCTTACATGAATTATTGTAGATAACATAACATAAGGTGGTTTAGGGAGGTTTAAATACATGATAATGTTTTAACTAGTACCTAATTACGGGGAAAAGGCGTGAATGTATATTTACTTAGCAAACATATTTTTGTTAAGTATGCTCGTAAGGTTACCATCAAGTACAAGTTGATCATCATATTTAATGAAGATTTCATTTTATAATATGTTTATAATTCATAATGTTTTAACTAGTAACTAATTACGGGGAAAAGGCGTGAATGTATGTTTTTTTTTCTATTTTTTTTTTAATTACGGGGAGATAGGGTGCGTCAGTATTGGTCCTCAACCTATCTAGAAATGAAAAACTCGAACAAACCCGGAATGAGGATGACAAGAGGCACGAGTAGGGTACAACCTGAAATAAGTGAAAGTCTCTCCTGCAACCAAACTGGCTCCGCACGAATCGAAATGTCGTTCCTGCGGATTCAGTCAGTCACGTCGAGAGGGTGGTGTAGGCTCTGGGGCAAACCTACGTTTCCTTAAGTTGTCCCAGGTGACATGTCTGTGAAAAGTGTTCTAAATGCTCTATACAGATTAATGTTTAATCGTCTGCCAAAGACGCCAAGGCCAATATAATAACTAGAATAGCCAATATACTTAGTAACTAGAGATTTAACGCTTGGTAAAACAATAGTTGTTGTTGAAGTTAGTTCGAATGCAGCCTTGTAAAACACAATAGTGTTTTATCTGAGAAATTTTAGTGAAATATAAAGTGTATATATACGTGTACGATAGTTCACAAAGAAAAAATAATACCGTTACTCGTAAACGACTGACTACCACACGACGTAGAATAAATTCCACTATAACTTGATACTTGCCGAAAAGATTATGTAATAATAAATAATAATAATATGGGACAACTTCCACACACGGTCATCTGGTCCCAAACTAGGCTAGAAGCCTGTACTATGGTAATCAGATGACTGATATATATACTTATATAAGCTTATAACGCCCAGACACAGATCAAACAGACATGTTCATGCACACAAATGTTTGACCTGGCCGGGGATCGAACCCGCGGCCTGCGGCACAGAAAGCAGAGTTACTACCGACTGAGCCGTCGAGGCTGTCGACGTCTGGGTTGACTTCTTAATACTTACTTATTTCTTAATCTAGTCGTCATGGAGGTAGTACTCGTGGAGGTAGTACCACCACGGTAGCTCAAGTGGTAGAGTGCCTGCCGCGCGGAATGGTGCGGAGGGTGCGTGTTTCTAATCCCGCCCATAGGTGAAATTTTTCTTACCATATTCGTATAGGATATTTAATTTTTAATGTTCATTTTACAATCTATTTCAGAGATGTCAGAGCTACGACCAATATAATAAAAGCCTCCCTTGGCTCGGGATTACTCGCTGGACCTCTAGCCTTCGCAAACGCTGGATGGGGAGTCGGCATAGTCGGAACCGTCGTTATAGGAATTATTTGTGGACATTGTATACATATACTGGTATGTATTTCATTTTAACTTACTTAATTTATTTGTAAGCATTGCAATTCAACGCGGCAATACCGTCAGCTTCTTGGTAACAATTCCATGATAGTAGTTTGGGAGTACTTGAATTTCCTTTGGGTGGCATATCAGCCTTTGGGTTTTACAGGTATTCTATTGCAGTGCAGGTATTATTTGCTTATTAGTTAGGGATGGCAATTAGGTAGCTGTAGTTTTAGTTTATACTTTTTCAAAAAAGGCACTTGCTTATATAACGACAGTAAGTGTATCGTCACATAGCATATCTTCATGACACAGCTGATAAAACATAGAAATTATTTATAGGAAACACAAAGAATACAACCATAGAAATAACAGAATAAACATCTTTTTGGTTAATAGTAAGAAAGTAAATCGTAATTATTCTAGATACATAACATAACATACGTTCACGCCTTTTTTCCGAAGGGGTAGGCAGAGATACCTGGGTACACCCAGGACTCAGTCCCATGTAGATACACCCACATTTCGCCAGTATGTTATTGGTCCCATGTAATAGGGGGCGAGCCTATTGCCATCTACCGGGCACAGTTCCAGACTCCAGGCAGAATAGATACTTATGTCTATAACTCGTCAAAGTTAAAGAAAGCCTTTACGATGAGCCAATTTTTAAGTTTTTTTTTTTTTTTTTTTATGTTATAGTGTGACAAGACGAGCAAATCAGGTGCCTGATGATAAGCATCATGATTGCCCATATCAGACACAGTGCCACCCAGTGTTTTAAAATTCAAAATTCTGCGCGGCACTGCACTGCGCCTGTCACCCTGAGATATGAGTTGTAGAATCTCATCATGCCCAGTAATTTCGCTGGTAACATTGCCCTTCATACCGGAACACAGTGATGCTTGCACATTACTACTTGGCGGATGAATAACTAGCAAAGGTGTGGTACTTCCCCAGGCGGCCCCCTGCAAAAGAGACCTACCACTACAAAAACAAAAACACACAACACTACACACAACAAACACACACACACTACAAAAAGTTATGCTAACGTTAACATAACAACGTTGTTTAAAACGAATATAATTTGATCGTGCTTATGTGTAATATTATCTGGCCTCTGTTGGCCCTAATTATGTGCATAAATGATGTTTTGCAAGCTAAAACAGCAAATAAACGTTCGAACATGACACGGCCGTATTAGCGCACCGTACCGAGTTATAATAATAATGTTCCCCGCACAGTGCGCCACACGATCGAATTTGGAATGGCGGCGAACAAAGTTCGTGATACAGCCGTACCATGTTCGATCGTCTTTTTGCAGTATTATAGGCATTGTGCCACTGGGCATTGCCTATATTTTGATATGCAGATAATTTTGTTTATATTTTGGAAAGTGGTCATTCCGATGGGTATTTTTGTTATTTATGCTTGTTACTAAGACTCACTACACCCACGAAGTCATATATTTACTTAGCAAACATATTTTTGTTAAGTATGCGCGTAAGGTTACCATCAAGTACAAGTTGATGAAGATTTGTTTTTATAATATTCATATGCGTTTACAACACGAAATATTAAGTTTAAAAAATATTAAGTTTTTTTCGCCATTTATCTCGTGTTTCTATAACTAAACTATGATTGAAAAGCAACCACCTATCTCAACAAATATGATCATTAACTTATTCAGCGTAAACAGAATGCGAGCCCAGTTTTGCGTATGTCGGGTATCCCTTTAGAATAGTTAGGGTTCATCATCATCATCAACATTCCAGCTACTGAATGTTTGCTGGCCATAGGCCTCCCCCATAAAGGGGTGTTTTGCCTATACTTGCTACGCTTGGCAGCTGGGTTGACTAGCGGAGTTCGATCGATGGTTTTACGCAGAGAGCGTCCTCTGCCCATTTTCTTTATCTGATAACTGATAGCCCTTAGTGTTTAAGCTCTTAAGGCAACTAAGGGTAGCGAGGGTGGGGTAAAGATAGGGATAGACTGATAGGGTTGCCCATACACAATTATTGAGACTCGGATTGAACCGATGTACTCTAACCCTACTGTGAGGCCTTTAGTGGTATTTATAGAGCAATTTTATGCCTTGTTGAACCAAACAATTTGTACCAATTTCTCACACGATAACACACAAGCAAAACATAGACACTTAGGTACAATTTGAATAAGTACAATAATTGTCAACCATTACGTTTTTTGAGTTTCCCGATATTTCGATGCAGTTGCATGCGCCATGATCACGGAAGAACTGACAGGCAGTTGATCGGCGAGTTGAATTTTTATTGGCAGATAAATCGATCTGCCCTCTTTTTTAGTATTTTACTCTAATGCTTACAACCATGATAGTTTTGAATCGTATAATATATGTCAAAACACAATGTCGTTATATAATTGGTTCCCTACTTGACATATAATGACGTTTGTTGTACTCCCCTGTTTTCTCCGAATATTATAAACCCATGCTATAAATTTATATCCTGATATTTTTATAGTACAGTACGTATTTTTATTAGTAACGATCTTCTAACCTAACCTATATTTATTTCAGGTAACGACTTCACGAGGTTGTTGTAAGATAGAAAAGAAACCATCGTTAGGTTATGCTGAAACGTGTAAATCAGTATTCACAAATGGACCGATGTGCGTCAGGCCTTTTGCTAATGCGGCAAGGTAAAAATATTTCTTCGTTTTTTTCTTTTCATTCCTTTGCTTTCTGTATTTATGAAATAAACTTTTATCAATGTTATTATTATTAGATTAGTTATCAGGATCTAACAGGTCCCCTCTCTTAGCAGTTTGACTCAATCCTATGGAAAATTTACTAAATCGATGTGTTTTTTTTTCGTATATAGTAAACCTATTTAATATACTAGTAGTAAACTATAATTCCCTATCATTTTATTTTTGACTATAAACTCTTCTTTTCTTTGTAGTAAACGTAAAACTGGGATTTTTAAAAGTGCACTCTGAAAAATCGCATGTTTAAAAGGTAAACTAAAACGACAGCGACATAGTTTACTTCACTATGAAAATATCAGGATATTTTATACAATGGGTTGATGATATTCGGAGAAAACAGGGTAATGCAAAACATCGATTCGGTAAATTTTTCATATGGAAATTTCCCAAATTTAATATGGAGAAACAGAGAATAATTTTCCACCCAATTTTTTATGGTTACCCCTTAATCTGGCCTTTATTTGCGCCAAAAAATTTTTTTTTTTTTCATATTTACAAAACGCATTGAAATAGGGTTATCCTATTTAAATGCGTTTGATCGAGGTTATCCTCGAAATATATTTTTTTAGGTATGAAAAAACCTATTCATACTCCTAACAACCAAAATTTTGGCGCAAATAAAGGGCAAACACCAACAACAAATAATTGATTGGAAAATTATTGTCTGTTTCTATATATTTAGGAAATTTTATTTTGTATTTTGTCTTTCCGAACGCATGACTCATTACTGTTTACTTCATTGATGTACAAAAGTGTCAGATTGTAACCTATTTGAATAAATCGTTTTGACTTTGACTTTTTGACTTTGTATGGAAGAGCTACCGCCTTAACTGACGTCATCACATTACACGATAGGATAACCATGGCAAAACTGAGCTTTAGCTTTATTGTGGAATTACAAAAATCAATAATAATATATCGACAATTAATCAAAATTAAATTCGTTTGCAGAATATGCCTTTCATAAGTTATTTGCGTCAATTTACAGCAAATTGTAATAATATTCATACAGTTTATGTAGTTCATACAGTATATATACAAGAATACAGATTATTGTATATTACCTTGTAACATTGATCACGAAAAAGTAATAAAACTAACTTTGTTTCACTTTATTTTGATACAAAATAATGTCATAGATACGAGCAAACAGTAATTATTTTGTTCATTTTCAGCATATTTGCAGAATTTTCATTGTTGTGTACATACGTTGGAGTATGTTGCATTTACACGATCCTTATTGCTGACTCGATAAAACAGGTTTGTAGATAATATTTTTATTCATATGCCTTACTTCATAACAAACAACATCTAGCAATAATATATTGTAAAAATTATTGATGTTGAATTGTTGTTGATTTGACCTCTAGGATTTAAGACTTCTAGAACTGTCGCCCTTACATCGGGGTCAGAGTCTATTTCCTGATGATGCGTCGTGTAGACTCGAAACACGTCGTGGCGATATATAAATGGTGTCACAACAACAATAATACCTATAGCATTTCCTATTTGCATACAATTTTAAGGACGGGAGGGCAAAGCACTATGCATGTTATTATGATACAAACAAATCGGAAAAATCGGAACTGAAACTAAAGGATCTTGCTCTATGGAGTTCTATTTTCTTTTCAATGGAGTTCCAAAAAGCAACGCCAAATTCAATGAATTATCTAGGATATAACCCCACTCAATTGAGTATTTGAATTTTATTTTATTTTGGCATAAATGGAAAGATCATAGTATAAGATTCGTACCAAAACTATTTTTAGTTTTCTTTTATTCGCTATAATTACAAAGTTATATCAAATTAAAACATTATTTTTTATCCAGTACCGAAAACACGCCGATAGTACCCGAACGAGCTCGTGACCTGTAGTGACGTCAAAGTGTTATAAAGTACCATACATAACTATAACATAATGACATCACAATCATGGCGACCACTCGTAGCGCGTTCGTGAACAAGTGACTCCTATTGGAATTGTATCAATTTTGAATTGGTTGTAATTAATAAAAAAAAAATTAAGTGAGTTTTGAATCGGATAATACATAATTTTCATTAAACTTACAAAATAACTTGATAAATACGACATTTTTTTTTTAAATACTCCGTTATATAAAATTCAAATGTCAACGTAGTATTAATTTTGTTAATTACTTTTTTGTTTTTATTAGCTGTTATAGAATAAAAACATTAGTTTAGCTTTATGTTGCAAAGTGTGATGAACTGTGCGGCACTGCAGAAATGTTCAAATTATTACAGTGCCGCACAGTTCAGCATACTGGTGGAATAGCAATTTTAGATTAATAATCTAGAGCAGTACTCTGTATTATATAAAGTGTAAGATATTCGAAAAAACATAAAAAACCGAATATAATAAATATACTTAATATAATAATAATATGGGCCAACTTCCACACGCGGTCATCTGGTAACAAACTAGACAAAGCCTGTACTATGGTAACCAGAAGACTGATATACATACTTATATACGCTTATAACACCCAGACACAGATCAAACAGACATGCTCATGCGCACAAAATGTTTATGGCCGGGAATCAAACCCGGGACCTGCGGCTCAGAAGACAGGGGCCAACCAGCCAGTTGAAAACTAAAAAAGATTTTCTTCCTAGATATTTCTATTCAAAATCTTTTCATCAGCCAATCAACGATCATTAGGTGATGATTATGTGCAGTTTTCCAATGGTTCGTTGGATGTTAATGTTTAAAAAGAAGATTTATATATAAGATAGATTGCTAGAAAGATCGATAAATCTATTTTAGTTTATTGTTATTAGGGTTCCGTACCTCAAAAGTAAAAAAGGAACCCTTTTCATTTCATTCATTTCATTTATTTATTCATTAACAATCTTCGATTGTATTTGAAATTTTATGGTACGTACAATTTAAAATTAATGCTAAATAGAAAATAAAAAACAAAAACAAAACAAAACAAAATTATAAGATCACTTTGTTAGTCTGTCTGGCAGTCTGTTTGTCCGTCTGTCAAAACCATATTCCTCAAGAACGCGTTGAAGTATCAAGTTGAAACTCATATGTCTTCGGTCTCGTGCTGCTGTAAAAAAATTAAACATCTAAGTTAAAGCAATCAGAAGAAACGGTCATTTTAACGCACATTTCCATAATCTTCGAAACGGAATGAAAACCTTCTAGGGCACTTCCCGTTGGTTAGCATCATGAAATTTGGCAATTACTAAGATTACTTACACAAGTAAAGGAAAAAATCTCAAACCCGTAATATTTTCCATGAAAAAATTGTGATTAAATATTATGTTTGCAGTATCTAGGTAGGAACCCTATACTATGCATTGTTACTAAGGTATGCCTATACAATTTATTTTAATATTTATTTTTGTTGCAGGTAGTCGATAGATATGCTCCGACAGTGATCATGCCAGTCGAATACTACTGCCTTATATTCCTAGTACCTCTGATTATTCTATCTCAGGTCAGATACCTAAAGTTTCTGGCAGTATTTTCATTGCTAGCCAATATACTACTTTTCGCTGTTTACGTAATTTGCCTCTATTATGTATTTGGTGATGAAATCAATTTCACTGATAAAATAGTTGTCGGCGATCCTGCAAGATATCCGGCATTTATATCGTAAGTATACAAGCGACTTTTTCAAGAATCATGAGGATTCAATCCTCGTACATTCATTAGGAGACTAATTTCTCAAGACACGAGTCATGACGTCACCTGTCATCGCGTGAAAAGTTTGACTAGATGTTCTATGTTATAACTAATTCAAAATAAAATATTTTGGTGCAATTTTCAAATGCTCTAATTAACTGTATCTTATGAAACCGGTTTGTTTGAGATTATTAATCTACATTCTCTAAAACATAACCGGTTTGGCATCATATCAATCAAAAGCCCAAGAGCACAGAACAGTTAATAATAGTTCTACGCCAAGAGTGCTCTTACTGAGAATACGTTTCCTCTTAATTTTTTATCTAATAATTAGACTTATTATTTATTCGTAGAATAATTTTATGGTTAAAAATCACATAACATAATTTGCAGTACGCCTAAATTATGTATTATATAATAAGCTGATGACTGAGTATGTCAATCAGTCAAGATATCGTTTTTATATAATATATTATGATACAGTTATTGTTATAGTTATAATAGAAGCTTCATTGAACCACTTATTTTAATAATAATTGAATGAATACTCGACATCGTTAAATACAAAAAACCTGTCACTACTCTTGGAATCGTGGAAAAATCAACGATAGTGTTTTGTTAAGATTATAACCAAAGGCAAAGCAAACGCAAGAGAACACACTTTGTGTAATTTATGTTATATAGAAACAAGCTGAAACCTTTTTCAAATATTTTAATAACTATGACAACTGACACAATTTAACTGAAGTTAGTAAACTTTTGTCAATAAGATTAAGTATTGCAAAGACCAAAGAATGTGTTTTTAACCGAATATATTTCCTGATTCAAAGTAGGTACCTAAATATACAGTGTTAAAAAAAGGTATTGTAATACTTCAGAGGGTAATCGATACCAGTAAACAATATGCAAAAGAAAGAAATAATAGCGAAATTAGCAAATAAAAAATTTCAACTTTGATTAATTATTGATCGGTTAATGACTATTTTTAACACGTATACAAGTGCTTATACGCACATGGGTTTATATAATATATATAATTGTAGAAACCTATAAAAATAAAATAGGTTATTATAGAAAACCTAATAAATTGATAAACTTGTAAGTTAATGTTATTGACAGCCTCGTTGGCTCAGATGGTGGTAACCCTTCTGTGCTGCAGGCCTCGGGTTCGATCCCCAGCCAGGTCAAACATTTGTGTGCATGTCTGTTTGATCTGTGTTATAAGCTTATATAAGTATGTATATCAGTCTTCTGGTTGCCATAGTACAGGCTTCAAGCCTAGTTCGGGACCAGATGTGTGTGGAATTATTTTGTATGTGGGATTATTTCGCTGTTCAAAATTATGTTTCGACGCGATATTCTAATTTTAGAGTAGTAATGAACTATTATATTACATTAGAATACTTATGATACTTACCTAATAATTTTTAAATGTAGCAGCGAAATTACTGAGCATGAGGGGTTTCAACGACTAATATTTCAGGGTGACAGGCGAAGTGTAGTGCCGCGAGTTTAAAATTTTAAAACACTGATTGGAACTGTGTCTGATATTTGTGTTCGATCCTTAGGTCAGGCAAAGTGTTAAATACTGGATTTTTTCCATTAGGAATTATCTCAATAAGTGCCTGGAGTCTATAACTGTGCCCGGTAGATGGTATTAAGCTCGCTTCTCATCACAAACTATCAAAACGCTTAGAACAAATGTGGTTGTATGATGTTGGCTGCCTGGTCCTTCCTGGTCCTGGTCCTTCAGGGTTGCTGGTGTTTTTAAAGTAACCCTATATATATTTTTCTATTCACAGAACAGTAATCTTCGCAATGGAAGGTATTGGCGTGGTGATGCCAGTTGAGAATGCAATGAAGAAGCCTCAGAATTTCCTCGGCTGTCCGAGCGTGCTGGTCGTGGCTATGGGGGTTATTGTCTTCCTTTATAGCACTCTGGGACTCTTCGGCTACTTCAGATATGGCGATGTTCTGAGAGGATCTATCACTTTGAACTTGCCTATAGACGATTTGTAAGTAAACTAACAACAACAAATAAATTGTTAAGGCATACGTATGTATGCATAGTATAGGGTTCCATACCTCTAGATAACCTGAACAAAACTCTTCCAATCCCAAAAACAATTTGTTTGATTGTACAAAGAACATACAGCGCGATCTAGTTGCAAACTACAGCAAACATTGAGGAAGTACCCTAAAGCTTTTCAGTCACAACTTTGCGTTAGCTTAAAAGGATGATTTTTTTGTAAAAAGAGACCGCAGATCTGAGTAGTTGGTATCAATTTCAACATGATAACTACGCGTTTTCTTTAAAAAGTGTCTTGACAGACGGACAACAAAGTGATCTGAATTGAAGGAATTTGCAAGCGGGTAAAGCCAAAAAAAAAAGGTTTACATTAGTGTCCTATATACTTACATAGTTAAAAACAAAGCCGCTTTCCGCGTCTGTGTGTTTAATGACAGTATATCCACTAATTCCTCACCACGCCACCTTCAACCACGTAACGGATTTTGCTGCGGCTTTCACCGTTGGATGGAATGATTCACGAGGAAAGTTAATTTTATAATTAGGTAAAGTTTGTTATTAATTGGCTGAAAAATTATGTCCAATGTTGAAGAGGTGGAAAAATACATGCCGACTGGGTGTTTTATTCTCATGCGCTGCGTAAACCAAAACAGTTAAAAAAAAAACAATGTATGGAACAAAGTTATTCCATTTGAATCAATTTATTTAACTATGTTAAACTGCCATCCGTGCAAAGTCGGTAATTTTTTTATTTTTTTTGAACCCTGAACTCTAGATCAATATAATCCCAGTACTTATAATAAAAAATTAAATCACATATTAAACACTTATTAACACCGCTAAAGTCGTTAGCCTTGTAAATATATCATCAAAGATTAGTTATTATTAAGCATTTGCTAAGCCTATAATTAAAGATAAACATCATACTGCAGATAAATTTACAAGTCCTTACCTACTTTATATAATATGGACCATGAATTTTAAGAATCTTAAGTGCATAGACTTCCTCGATAGATATTGACTGCCTCGGTGGCGTAGTGGGCGCATGCTCGACTGCCACTCAAGAGGTCTCGGGTTCGATCCCCAGGTCAGGCAAAGTGTTAAATAAATAAATATCGTTTATTTCTTCATAAGTGCTATACACTTTTTGATATTTAAATCTTAAATTGTAAATACATCTAATATTAAGATGAACTAGATGCTTTGTTTCAGGTAAAAAATGGCTTATAAGTAGTACAATGGGATACAAATAATTTAACAATTAACTATGTATTTCTTATGTACTTAAAAAGCTGAAGTACTTTAGTACGTAGAATTAAAATAGGTAAACTTAAAAAAAACACTTAAAACAATTTAATTATCTTTACACACTAAGATTTAAGTCCTCTGTCTGTTGAAGACAGAATGATAATATGTATAATATGTAATAATATTATCACATAGGATAACGTAAAAGCAGTGTAGTAGCCGTGGGGTGCCGGAAAACTTTTATTAAGCTTCTGCGATTATTATAAAAATAACAAAATAAATACAAAGATTTTTTTTATAATTGATTTCCAAATAACCTTTAAAACACATTTCCCTTCAACTATACCCTACATTGCTTTCATAAAATTGAAAGAATCCGAGCAAACCGGGATTTATTGGTAGGTATTTTTCAAGGAGTGCGAATCGGAAGGACCCTTTTTAATCGTGGTTGCGCTAAAAGTCGGCTTAGGGTTATATGAGATCCAGAGTATAGGCAGCAACGTCCTTAACGTAAAAAGCAACAAACTGAGATTGCCAACCCACCTGCCAAGCGTGGCAGCAAAGCGAGTATTAGAAATATGGATAGATTCACCACCTAGAGTACCTTGAGTTTTACCACACTTTTGTTTTATTATACCACGATTTGATTGCCTCTTTAGTTTCGTAATCTGACAAGGTTTTCAAACTCGACTTTTCGTTGTTCGATAAAGATTTGACAAAACAATGTAGACATTATAATATATCGCCATATTATGTAATAATAGGAATATTATGTACGATGGTCATCATAAGTTCATCATTCATAATCACAGACATGGTCTGCTGACGTAGCCAGAAAATTCCTTACTAAAGGTAGATCCGTACAAAGACAGATCATACTCTAGCCCAGAAACGTCAGAACCTTGATTATAAAACGAAATAATATCTTATGATAAAACACCTACTTCTCAGTGGAAATAGGTACACTTACTCCTACTGCTGAAGAGTTGAAGTGCTCTCTCTGTTTACATTATAATGTTCTTTGTTTCAGGCCAGCGGTATGCGCGAAGGTCTTCATAGCTTTGTCTATATTTTTCACGTTTCCACTACAGTTCTTCGTAGTTATAGACATATTTATTAAATACACACTGCCGCATATTCCTGAGAAGTATCACATGGTCACGCAATATGCCGCTCGGACCATTGGCGTTTGCTGTTGCGGTAAGTATTTTATTTTAGTTTTATCTGTTTGTAGTTTAGTTATTTTTGTTTTTGGAAAATTTAGTTAATGTTACCCCTTCACGTTGACAGATTGAACTGATTTGAGCTCACCAATTTAGCTTGCATTGTGTTCTAACCATATCAAGTAGCGAAAAATACACTGTCTATGGTTCTTACATACAATAATGAGATCAGATCTATGGATAGGAAAATCCAGCAATGTAATGTTGAAATTAGCTTTTTTGCTTAATTCGCAGTTATTAATTGCTGTGATAATTATTCGAAACAATAAAACGAGCGCTACATAATGATCGTAGGCCAAATTAATTATGTTAAGTATTTAGTACTCTACCTATTAATTACAGTGAAAATTATTTACTATTGAATTAATTATTGTAAACAAATAATACCTAATTCTGCAACTTAAAATAGCATAAAGTACGCAGTAATATTAAAGAGGTCAGTTTGGAAGGGTGACATTTCATTTGAGGATAAAAAAATTCACAGATGAACCGTCCCCAAAGTTATTTATTTCAGACAATAAAAAATTCAGAAAATGTATAATACCACTAATGTTATCGTCTATTTGTTAAAAGATTAGCTGTTAATGTTATGTGAACTAGTTTAACGATAAACAACGTTTTCTTTCAGCATAAAAAAAATATTTCTTATTTTCCAGTGGGGATCGGAATAGCTTTACCAATGTTGGAGCAAGTCATCAACATCGTTGGCGCTTGTTTCTACTCCATCCTCGGCCTCGTCATTCCAGGTATCATCGAAACGGTATTCAGATGGGAAGACCTCGGAAGATTCAAATGGGTTCTTTGGAAAAACATCATCATTGTAGTATTCGGCCTCACAGCATTAATATCTGGTTGTACCGTCACAATAATGGACATCGTCGAAATACTGCACAAAAAGAATCAGCAATAAGCTAAATTCAAGGCTCAAACAATTATTATCCACTTTAAAGAAGATAACATGTATTATATGGGTGTCATTAGTATTTAAGTAGATACACTTATATTTTTTGCGATGTTACTTGTATATTATATTGTTTTAATGTTAGGCTCAACATTTTTGAGGCATTCGAGTTTGGTGATTGATAAAGGTATTTGTGACTGTATTATTGAAGTTTAACGATCAAATATTTATTTTAACTATGTGTTTGAATATACTGAAGAATTCAGATGAGTACCTATGTATATGTACCTATGTTTGTATAGTTTTTGGTGTAAATATGTAGTCGATTTCTCAAATTATGATCATGTAGGTTAATATTACGAGTACCTAGATAGTAAGTTTTCAGTAAGAAATGTGTACACATTAAAATTTACTTAATCATTTCTTACTAATTCCTCTTAATTTATTTTATGTTACTACATAAATACGGGAGAGTCCGACCACAACCCTCCAACCAGCCAGGAACTTTACATATGCATATTCTATATTCTATAAAATATAATTATTATCACTGCAAAGAATTACTTTACAAAAATACTACATACAAGAATAATATAAAAACTATATACCTATTACTATAATAACAGATGAACATTATATACCTAATGGAAAATGAAGAACACATAATATTTTGCTATAGAGTGATGTGGTTGGAGGAGGCCTATACCCAAGAAGGGACCATGCCTCAAAATCAAATAAAAATATTTATTTATCACAAAAACTAAAAAAGAAATTAGAAGACATGGAAGAATAAAAGCTTAATATATAAAAAAAAATAAAAAAACATAAATACTAAAGTAACTAGCCTTAAAATAATTATGAAGTAGAAATTCCTTATCAGTTTAAATCACGCAATGTTATTGGGAATAATCGCGTTGGTGTTATAAAATTCATAATAAATAAAATAAAATGCCATAAAAAAATTATGAGAGTCTTATAGACAGTATTATTGTTAAAAACATTATAAGTTACCAGTAAAGTGATATTTATATTCCAAGTTAGTTGATGTTATCCTAAGTCCTAAGAGTAGGTTTGTATTGTAGCTACTACAAGGAACAATTATTTAAATTATTAAAGGAGCTAACGCTAGAAACTAGTTTTATTTCCTCTGAAATAAAAAAAAAACTCAAATCGATGTAGATGCCGTCATACACCTTTATAAAATACTTGGCTTTTAAAGGTAATATAAATGATAATATGATCAAAGTTTTCATAAATTTTGAATGAATTCATGCCGCTTTATCTATATTAGCTAACTTATGATAAAAGATACATAGGTAGGTACATGAAAAGATAAAGGTAGTAAAATAATTAAAATGAGAAAGATTTTACGTCATGAGAAGACTCGCTTTAAGTGGCGTTAGAAACAGTTATTGTCTTGTCTCTTTTAAGGATATAGAATAGATTAACCACAAGTAGGTAATGGCACTTGAAACTTCAGTTTTAATTATCATTGTGGCGTAGATTGTCACACCAAGTTTTCAGTCAGTCTTTCTTGAGCTACCGGTTAATTTGACAGTCTAAATTAGTTTACCAAGAATAACAAGTTAATTACAGATCGTTTTACCGTGCTAAGTGATTTTTAAGATTAATTAAACATGGAAAAAGAAAATGGAAAGGCAAACAAGGAAACGGTCGATGAATACAATCCCTTTGAACACAGGAACGTAGAGAAACCTACTTCGTAAGTATTAACTTCTTTTTATTTTGGGATGATACTAAATACAATGTTTATATTAAAAATGCTGCAGACCTATGACGTAATGATGACAGAGTGTAAACTATGGATGAAAGTGGTGATGGAAAGATACTTACCTAATAATAATAGTGCATATAAAGGAAAGACTTCTAGCAGTGGCTACTAACAGGCTAGAACGCTGACGATAATGGAAACATAGCTGTAGTCAGCGTCAGTAAATACAAATAATAGTATATATTATACAATAATAATATATATAGGTGATCGTTTATGAGATTTTATAATATCTGAAGACAAATTAAGGAAACAAAAATATGTACTTACAAATAGTGCAATACGGGAATACCTTCGCCTAGCAGTGGGAGCACATAAAAGAGAAAGGCTTCTAGCAGTGGGTAGCAACAGGCTAAACGACGATAATGGAAACATAGCTCTAGTCAGTGTAAATACTTTATATCTGCTTGATTTTTTGATATATAATATATAAGGGTGATCATTTTATTAGTTAATATCCATTAATTATTAGTTACTACGGATAGTTGTCAAACCATCATAGATCGTGTCATTGTCGTATATATGTCGCAAAAGTTTAATTGATATTTGCGAAAAAGCGAATAATAGGAAATTAAGAAAGATTTTATCGATTTTTAAGATCTTTGCAGAAAGTCTATGGACTCTAGGGTAATTAAGTATTGGAAATTTTAATGGTGATTGGCTAATATATATCAATAATTGATTGAATTTGGCGTTACTTTTCGGAACTCCATTGCAAATAAAGTTTAAATAGTTTGCAATGGTTTGGTAGTTTAGTTAGTTTTAATACTATAGTATATATAATATAGTACTCATACTAACTCAATCAACTCATAAGGACTTCTGAAAGTGACTTGGCCAATCAGAGCATGAATTTATCAGTCAATCAACGCTTATAAAATGATTGTGATTCGCAATCATCCTTGGATAAGAGTTATGTGGGAGTCAAAAGCAGACCGAAATCGTTCATGTAATATAAACCAACGGCCGGTGTTTTGCGAATAGGGCTTACACATTGCAGAGTGCTTAGATATTTCGAATTATATATGATAATTCGAAATATCTAAATTATTATATATATTTATATACTAGCTGTGACCCGCGGTTTCACCCGCGTAGTCTTCGTTCCCGTGGGAATATCGGGATAAAAAGTACCCTATGTGTTATTCCAGGGTCTAAGCTACTTACGTACCAAATTTCAGCCCAATCGGTTCAGTAGTTTTGGCGTGAAAGAGTAACAAACATCCATACATACATCCATATTAGGATATATCAAAGACAGCAATAAAACGCTGTAAACAAGCTTACAACCGGACCATGTGGGGGTAGGCCTATGTCTAGCAATGGAAGTCCTATGGGTGAGATGATGATAAAGTACTTAACAAAGATAATTTCTAATGTTTTCAGCGACATTAGATCTTTAGCCAATCTCTTGAAAGCCTCTCTCGGGTCTGGAATATTGGCCATGCCGTTGGCATTTGCCAACTCTGGTTGGGTGGTTGGTCTCATAGGCACCGTGATCATTGCTTTCGTGTGCGGCCACTGCGTCCAAATATTCGTAAGCTTCTTTGAGAAATTATTATGTAGATTAAATAAGGAAGTACGTACCTCTACCCGTTAACCTAAATAACTTGCAAAGAAATGTCGAGAATTATACTTCCTATACAAATTTTGCAATATTTTATTTTGCAAATTGTTTAGATTGACGGTAGATTTTTTTTTTTTTTTTTTATGTTAGTGAGTGACAAGACGAGCCAATCAGGTGCCTGATGGTAAGCATCATGATTGCCCATATCAGACACAGTGTCACCCAGTGTTTTAAAATTCTAAATTCTGCGCGGCACTGCACTGCGCCTGTCACCCTGAGATATGAGTTGTTAAATCTCATCATGCCCAGTAATTTCGCTGGTAACACTGCCCTTCATACCGGAACACAGTAATGTTTGCACATTACTGCTTGGCGGATGAATAACTGGCAAAGGTGTGGTACTTCCCCAGGCGGCCCCCTGCAAAAGAGGCCTACCACTACAATAGATGCATCCTCTTAAGTATTACAGTATAGTAAAGTATTACTACACCTTTTGTTACTCATTTTAGATATGAAGATAGTATCTAGATTCTACAATGCCACCAACTTAACGGTTCAGTTGGCCATAATTGGATCTAATTAAAGGCCTATTTTGAGAAAATCATTCCGCTTTCAATTACACTAGCGACACTCCCAGCATACAATATTTACAATTGTATTATATGCTAGGGACGCTGTTAACTGAACAATAGGCCTAGCAAGAGATTTTCGCCATTCACCAAACGTATCGAATTCATCGTGGTTATATCAACAACGTGTGTGGAAGTTGTCCCATATTATTATTATTATTATTATTATTATTATTCATACATTTTTGACAGATAACGGTCAAATTCGATATGATTGCGATGGTCAAAAAAACTCGTCTTAGGCCCTCAGATAAGACGGTGGTACTGTGGATAACTAAGTCATACCTGAGGCCTTCAGATTATCTGTAAACGCTGAAACCAGCTTTGCCCACTTAGCAAGAATGCAAAGGAGAACTATGCCTGCAAAATAGTGGGTTCCCAACGAATATATGATTAAATTACCGTCTGACACCGTGGAGGCAGACGGTAATAGATGCGTGGTGGCTGACGGTAATAACTATTATCCTCTGCCCCCGTGGGAGCATTAATCGTATATACCATATGTAGGGAGCATATCCAGCAAAATACTTTACTTGGTACATTTATCCTACATTTTAGCTGGTGAAACCGTGAAATGTAAGGTCCGATTCACACCGGGACTGCAAAGCCTGGAATAGGCCAGCAGCAACCGGCAGTGACCGGCAGCGACGCACGCCTTTTCAGCATTTCAACTCTTTTAACTGTGTAGACAAGGTTTAAGATTATTTGACAATGACAGTGCTAACCGCACCGCCGCCAGTCGCTGCCATCTCGATGTGAATCAAACCTAAATGTTACCTAATAAAGCTATGTTTATGATACAATATAAGACTTGATGTCGTGAAATGTGTCAGTAGTTTATGTACTTAAGTAAAATTAAAGATAAAACGTTATCCATGTACTACATAGCAGTTTTTTAGTTACAAAGTCTTTAATGGCTCGTCATTTTGAACACAGTTAAATTCAATGTCGGTCTTTATTGTATTTTATTATGTTTTTCCTGCTATTCGATTATTTTATTGGATAACGGGTAGTTTGGTAAAATAAACACGAATAAGAATAACACGAAAAAAATGTGGGTATTATCACTGTGACTTAAATTTAATGTATACATAAAAATATGTAGGTAGGTACTAGGAGGGACTCGGAATAGTAAAGGGGGTACCATGAATTTTAACTTTTTTATAGAAATGTAATTTCGGAGATCGGAACTAACGTGCAAATAAATAAACTATAAATTTTATTACAAAAGGCTTATTAAATAGCATAAGAAAAACTAATGGTTGCTCTTATATTATTTGACTTAGTAAAACATTATCCCTGTTAAAATCTCTTAGGTAGAGACCTCACGTGGTTGCTGCAAGATTGAAAAGAAGCCTCTACTCGGTTATGCAGAGACATGCAGATCAGCATTTGCTAACGGACCCAAGTGTGTTCGTACTTTTGCCACGGCAGCTTAGTAAGTACACAAAATATACAAGTGAATTTGTTAAAAGGTCTTTGGGGCATTCACACCAGAAATGAATCTTTATTGATATATAATTTTAAAGACATTATCGGATTGTGCAATACGCTGTGATTTATTTTCCATAATTAATTCGATTTCCAATGAAGGAAATTTGTAATGATGCAGTTATACGAGTATTATTATCAAAATCTAAGTAATTTCATCATTTAATGTATCGGTAGTATTGTAGACAGTCTTGAAGAAGAGGTTTTCTTTTACCTATATTAGCTCCTAGCCAATTAAATTAAACATAATATATTATTTTCTTTTCAGTGTATTTGCAGAGTTTTCATTAGCATTCACCTACATAGGCGTATGCTGTATATTCACTGTTCTTGTTGCGGATTCTATAAAACAGGTGATCATTTCAATATTAAAACAGTCTATTATTATTAAGGCGAGTTGAAGAGAACTCTTTTACGAGTATAACAGTGAAGATGGCGACTGATCTGTGCTTTTTTCGGTGTAAGCACGTTACAAGTGTTCGCTATAATGTCAGTACAGCAAGCTGAGCAGACACACAATATACAAATGCTCGATGCGAATATCGTCAGCCGGATTCGTTACCATAACACCTCTAAAATCTTGTGTTTTGAGTTAAGTATGCGGAGTGATAGGAAATTTCATTAGATTTCTAAATCACAACCGGTACAACTCAAAATGTTAGTTCTTACTGATAGGAAACGACTTATTCTGGTAATAAAATAAGAACTTTCTAATCTCCTAGTATTCAGTAGGTATTAATTAATTTTGAAATATGCCGTTGCTAACTCTAAATTTAAAAGAAAATAAATACATATCTAAAAATATATTTTGAAATTTACCAATATACTGATTATGACAGACGATATTCACACCGAGCAAATTCTCAATAAATCAGTCGCCACCTTAAGAAGGCGGCGGAGAATTCCCCATACCTAACCTACTAGAGCATATTTCCAACATTTAATGACGTTATTCGAAATGAGACACTAGTTATCTAGGTTCCTGATCATAATATTTCAATCTAAAATAGAAGTGCTTTGGACTAAAATATAATAAAATTCCAAAATATAGGTATTTTGACAAAATATATTTATATTTTATTATATTTTGTTTTATTTACTTTGCTTATTCCTATGTTATAATAAACATTATGCTATTTTACCTTGTAATATTGTGCTTGGTTTGATAGAATAGAAATATAGGTATTAAAAAAAAACTTCAAATTATAAGTATTTTAGACTAATATATAATTAGGAACCTAGTAATACTAGTATAGCTAGTGTCTTATTCTGAATAAAGTCATTAAATGTTGGAAATATGCTCTGATTTCAAATGATTTAACTATTAGGTTTGTATGGGGAATTCTCCGGTCGCAGCCCCGTTAACCCAAAGGGTTAGGACGTCTTAGACAGTGATTTACCCAAGACTCAGTCCCATAGTAGGCACACCCATATTTCGCCAGTATGTTATCGGTCCCATGTAGGGGGCTAGCCTATTGTCATCTACCGGACACAGTTCCAGTTTCCAGGCTGTCGTAGAGATAATACTGAAAAAATCCAATAACGCTTTGCTGGTGTTTGCATGAAGTCCCGGTTTTGATCCCCTGACCTGGGGATGACTTCATGATCGGCAATGAAGCTTATGCCCACTAAACCGCCGAGTTAAACAAAGTACTTAATAATGAAAACGAAAAACTAACTAATAAAATATTCTCCTTTTCAGCCATTCGATAGATATGTTCTATCCTCAAGTCCACCTGTAGAGTACTACTGCTTAGTGCTCCTAATACCACTTTGCCTGATGGTTCAGATAAGGCACCTGAAGTGGCTCGCGCCATTTTCTCTGATTGCTAACATATTACTTATTGCCACGTTTGCAATATGCTTATACTACATATTTGGAGACACAATTGATTTTACTGAAAAGAGACTGGTAGGTGACCCGTCCAGGTTTCCGGCTTTTTTATCGTAAGTACCTATAACTAAAGAATACAAAAGGGACAGAAGGGACACTCCTGAAATCATTTAAATAAATTGCGACGCAATAAAGTGCAACTCAGGTCACACAGCGCCTGACTGATTATCGTCATATTAATCTACCAGCTGCCTCTCTTTCTATAGCGTATCTCTCTTTGTTCTCTCCGTCTAACCCATAGAAATTTTCCCATCAAAAGGGACGCCCTAGCTTCTTGTTACTTCATTCCTCTAATGCGGAGTGTCCCAGGCATGGTATAACACAATTAAGTCCTATATGTAATTTTTTTTTCTTTTTTACAACTTCCACACACGATCATCTGGATCAAATGCTAAAGAAGTCCTGGCCGAGATGTACCCAGGACTACATCTCTGCCTACCCCTTTGGAAAAAAGGCGTGATTGTATGCTATGTTATATAGAGTTTGTTCTTGTTTCCTGATTTACCTACAATATAATATATGTGCCCGCGTTGCACCCTCTGAAAGTTACCAATTCCAGGATTCGTATCAAATCTCGGCCCAATCGGCTCTTTCGTATTGGCTTGAAAACATAGTAAACATACTTTCACATTTGAAATACAATACGAATATGGAAAGAAAAATTTTCACCCACGGGCAGGATTTGAACCACGCACGTGCGTGGTTCAAATCGTATTGTATTTAAGCGAGTAGACCGCATAGTCTATAACAATATAAATTAATAAGATACTTTCATATTCTTACATTTCCAGTGATTCACGAAATAAAGCAAAATTATATTATGTTGACATTCCAGCACCGTAATATTCGCAATGGAAGGCATCGGTGTGGTGATGCCAGTAGAAAACACAATGAAGAAACCGGAGCATTTCCTCGGATGTCCAAGCATCTTGGTTCTGGCCATCACATTTATTATGATACTGTATACCGTACTGGGACTATTTGGATACTTCAGATTCGGTGACGTGTTGAGAGGATCTATCACTTTGAACTTGCCTATTGATGACGTGTAAGAATACCAATGACTACTTTTTTGGGCTCCGTACCTCAAAAGGAAAAAAGGACCCCTTATAGGATCACTTTGTCCGTCTGTCAAGACACTTTTTAATGGGAACGCGTGGAGGTATCAAGTCAAGTTGAAATTGATATCATCTACTCAGATCTGCGGTCCCTTGAGGTTGTAAAAAGTCATTCTTCTAAGTTAACAATCAAAAGTTATGGCCATTTTACTACATATTTCCATACTTTGCGCAAGAGACTAAGATTTATGGTACTCCTACATGTTTGCTGTAGTTTGCAAGTAAATGGCGATGTATGTTCTTAATGGACGGATTGTTTTTGGGATTGGAAGCGTTTTGTTCCGGTATCTAGGTATGGAACCCTACACTATGCATACATTCGTATGCCTTTCTCATAAACGATCTCATGAACGAAGTTTGGTCAATCTCCTCGAAAACAACAGGCAACGGACTTATTCCTTTATCAAATTATATCACTGGCGTGGCGTAGTCTTGGTTGAATTGATTAAATTATTGGCAGCTTCACTGACCTGCAAACAGCTTTTTGAGTGGATAAATTTAGGATTGAAATAAGTCCTCCTTTTTCTATTATTGCAGGCCCGCAGTATGTGCGAAGTTCTTCATAGCAATATCCATCTTCTTTACGTATCCTCTTCACTTCTTCGTGGTTATTGATACGTTGACGAGGTTCCTCAATCCATACATCTCGGAGAGATATCATAATATTTCGCAGATATTTATCAGGATTGCTGTCGTCTTGTTTTGTGGTAGGTTCACTCATGTATCATATTATCATAAAATCACGTTTATTACACGGTAGCACAGAACAGGTAATAATAGTACGTATAGAATGGATACTGTCATCCGAAAAACCAAATAACACTGGCTGACCTGGGAACCGAACCCGGGACCTCATGAGCGACAGTAGCGCTTGCGAATCCTACATTATCATATTACTTACTTATTCTTAAAATATATAATTAAAATATCATTGAAAACATCTGTGTTGCTGATCTAAATGTAGCAAAAGATCGCGACACTAATCAGTTATAACCAGTTAAAACATCCTACTTTCTACTCGAATAATGTAGGTAGTAGCTGTTTCGGTGCATCAAATAGCATTTTGTTTTTGATCGGTCAAATTATTCTGGCGATTTGCCAGATACCTACTAACACATTGGCGTTACAATCTAATCACGAGTGAAACATTTTCTTTACTATTGATACGAGTCTAACTACTTTGTAAGTTGTTACAAACTTCAGGGTACTACGTCTGAAAGGACCAAATTTAAAGGACCGCGGGCCATTCAACCGTAAACGAAAATCGACTACGCTCCAAAGGACCGGTGATAAAATTTTGTAAACGAATTAAATGTCATAAAAAATATAAAATACAGTCAGGTCACAGAACAGATAATAATACTGGTCAGGTATAAAAAAGTGAAACAATAAAAATAAAAGATTTCTTAGACTTTAATTACATAATATTTAAAAGTAATACTCAACTAGTATTATTTTATATTTTATTTCACTTACATGTCCCATTTTTACTTTCTTCTGCTAATGCTAGATTCAGTCTGGAATTTGTACCCGGTTGATGGCTGATGGCTCCCCACCTAGTACATGGGACTTAATCATAACATAACATACAATCGTGATGTGAGTGTACCCATAGAAGGTACACTCAGATTTCGCCAGTATGTTATTGGTCCCATCTACCGGGTCTACCATATCTACCATAAACCTATTGTCATCTATAGGGTACACTTCTAGAATTCAGGCAGTTGTTATGATAATTCCGAATGGAAAAATCCACTAATTAAGACTTTGCATGACCTAGGAATAAAACCAGGGACCTCATGATCGGCAGTCGAGTTTGCACCCATTACGCCACCGACGCAGTCATGGGACTTAAAAACCACAGTATATTTACTAACCGGTGGTCATATGAGATATAATAAATCCTTGTTTACTTTCATCCTTTAAGACATTCGAATAGGAACAAGTATTACACCCACTTGCCAGCGTTCAATTTAGCTGAATTTAGAGTAGGTCTACACACATTAATATTTACAAAACTAAAATTAAAAATCCTCTTCCTTGAGTCGTGTTCCTCGTGTCATGGAGGTGGATGCGATTTAAGGGTCATGACCACCTCCATCCATACCTCCCGTCCTCACGATAGTAGGTACGCCATCTCGTTATATCTTCGGCCACTAGGAGAGCATCGTAGACGTAGAGTCCAGTGTGTGTGTGTGGTGCGAATCTGATCGGACCAACGCATCGGGTTGCGTCGTCGCAGCCTTTTTCGATATAATCTCCGTCCTTCATGGCAATGTGTCTTAAGTATTCTAGGATTCGCTTAAAGCTTAAAGGTAGAAAATTAGTATTCGCTTAAAGGTAGAAAACTAAAATTAAACTAGAACAAAACTGACATACCTAACTAAAAATCCAGATTTGCTATACCCTTGGAGGAGGGGAAAGTGACCAGAATACTGGCGGCATTGCCTCGTTGTGTGCAGATGCTTATTTTTTTTGCAAAATACAAGCCAGCATTCCGGTCACCCGACGCCTCTATATTAGTTTAAGCTTGTTTATTGAATACACTAACTCTTTTCCAGGAGCAATAGGCATAGCCTTACCCATGTTAGAGCAAATCATCAACATCGTGGGCGCTCTCTTCTACTCTATCCTCGGTCTCATCATCCCGGGGATCATCGAGACGGTCTTCCGTTGGCAAGATCTGGGAAGATTCAAGTGGGTGCTTTGGAAAAATGTCCTTCTGGTATTATTCGGTGTGGGAAGTCTGGTTTCTGGATTAGTAGTCACTATAATGGACATAAGAAAGATATTGATGCTGAATAAAGAATGATATTATTGATTTGTGTTTCTCTTTTTATTTGAGACTAGCTGGCCCCGCGGTCTCACCGCAGTTTCGTGGGGGTAGCGGCATAAAAAGTACCCTATGTGTTATTTCGGGGTCTAAGCTATCAACATACCACACTTCAGCTGAATCGGTTCAGTAGTTCTAGCGGGAAAAAAAAAAACAAACATACACACAAAAAAGCGCTAGCTGACTCCGGAGTCGAGTCACAAGCTAGCGTTTTGTTTACCTGTTACAAACGAAACTTTTATAACACAAATAATATTGTACTGAGATTTGAGATGTATAATATTAGTAGGACTTGATGCGCCCTGCGGTTTCATACGCCACATAGTATATATATAGGTAGTAAACTAATTGTTTAGGATCTACCTAAAATACCATATTTCAACCTGATCAGTTCCGCTTATCCCTCATGACACAACTGCTTGGCACTACCAATAGTCAGTAGATTTTTCTTAAAGGGAAAAAACAAACACGTAACATTTTCGCATATTAGCTATTATGTCATGTATATTAAATTTTGGATAAAATAATTAGGTAGGTACTAAAGCTGAGAGCACAAAAACTGATAAGATGAAAACTACTGCTGCAGATAAATCTTCGATGATTATAGGCACAGTAAGATGTCTAATAAAGAGCAGGCATTGACATTTATAAATAGTAATTTTGTTAGAGTTAATACTGACATGGAATTTAGACTAACAAATAAAGAAGAAATTAGCGTTATACTGAAAAGGATGGCTTTAAAACATTCTTACGGACATGATGAAATACCCATTAATATAATTAAAGAAAACATTAAAGATCTCGCAGAACCCTTATGTAATTTTTTCAATAAATGTATTAGCTCGAAAATATTTCCAGAACAACTAAAAATAGCAAGAGTTATCCCAGTTTATAAGAAAGGTACCAAAACTGACCCACAAAATTTCAGACCCATCTCCTTGTTACCAGTTTTTTCCAAGATCTTTGAAAACCTTATTAAAAATAGGTTGTTATCACACTTATTTAAACATAGCATTTTAAATGAACGACAATTTGGATATAAAAAGGGCGTAGGAACCGTTGATGCTGTCGATTTTCTGATAAATGATGTTGTTAGCAATCTGGTAAGTAAAATTAAAGTGGCTGGATTATTTTTGGATCTTTCAGCTGCATTTGATATGGTGGATCATGATATTTTGATTGCTAAGCTGGAGCATTATGGCGTTAGAGGTGACTCGTTATGTCTTTTTAAATCATACCTCACAAACAGAAAACAATTTGTTGAGCTGAAGAATATTGTAGATGGACAAGAAATTGTAACAAGGTCTAAGATAGTAGCTGTGAGACGGGGTGTTCCACAAGGGTCAATCTTAGGACCTATATTTTTTGTGATATTTCTTAATGACATTATAAATTTTATAAATAATTCAATTCCTGACATTAAACTGGTAATTTACGCTGACGATACAAATGCAATTATACCAGCTTCTGACATTGATAAACTCAAAATTAAAATGAATGATGCGCTTAAATTGTTTAATACATGGTTTCAAGTAAACAATTTAAAATTAAATATCGAAAAGACTCAAGCTTTGCTATTTCGAACAACGACACACAAGCATGACACAGTAGAAATATTATGCGGGGGAAATAAAGTGGAGTTTTCCAAGAGCGTAAAATTTCTGGGGGTACATATTGATGAGTTCTTGAACTGGAAGGACGAATTAAAGTACTTGGAAAACTCAATTAGTTCAGCCTGTTATGCTCTAAGAACATTAAGGGACGAGGTGAATGTGTCACATCTCGTAATGGTTTATTATGCTCTTGTGGAGACTAAAATAAGGTATAGTGTAAAATGTTGGGGAAATAGCTTCGCTTACAATATGAAAAGAGCATTCATATTGCAGAAAAGGGCAATTAGAACTATTGTACGTGCACCGCAGTGGGATTCATGCAAGGAGTATTTTAAAAGTCTCAAAATTTTGACTGTCCCCAGTATTTTTGTATTAATAAGTCTCATGGATATTGTTAAAAACCCGCTCAAATATGAGAGTATTGAGCAGAGAGAAGAGAGGCTAAAGACACGTCGAAAAGACCTTTATACATTCTCATGCTTGAGGCTAAACGTAGCTAAGCATGCGTCGAGGTACCAAGCGGTCAAACTTTTTAATGTTTTGCCAACGGATCTAAAAGTCATAGATAATCCTCACATGTTTAAATGTAGGCTATCGGGAATGTTGTTGAAGGGGTGTTTTTATTCAGTTGAGGAATTCATAAAATGTAATTTTAATGATTTATGATTTTAATTATTTCCTGTTTCATTAGGTTTATTGATTTATGGACATTAAGTTGATTTTATTTTTGACATTGATTAATTTTTAGTATTATTTAAACTTTTATTTTTTTGACATTTAAATTGTTTAAATTAGTTTCTGACTCATGTGATTATTTTATAATTTTATTTTTATTGTAAATTAACTTTTTTTTTTTATTGTATTATTTTTTAATTATATTGTAGGTTTTAATGTTTTATTAATTTCAAACACAATTGTATTGATTGTTAATGAATAAATAAATGAAATGAAATGAAATAATAGCCAGTTTGTGGATAATATAATTAATAGTAAGTTCCCAGAGAAAAATGCATAGTAGAAACTGAAATAAATAAAAGAAGAAGAAAATGAGCGGTTGATAATCAGTTCTCGATTTTACCAAAAAAATTAATTTACGCAAAAATCTTTTCACTATATCAATACTGGTTATAATATATCAACCAATCAATGACTCATTAAATCGCAAAGTGCCTTTAAATTAAGACACGAGACAACTACGTATCAATCCTCAAAAGCCGTAACGAATATAGTATAAAGAATAATTGTGTCGCCAAATTGGCATTGATTGTTCCATTGACCTTACATTATGGCAATATTTCTGATGGGTGACTTATCATTATAAGGTAATTCGGTCACTGAGCAAAAACGTGACTTCAATAAGTCCATTATGTGGGTATTACACATACAAGAACCAACTTATTACCATCTTACTACGCTTCGGAACATATTTAAATAAATAAATAATAAATAAATAAAATTTTATTTCACCCAAAGTTACAGTTAAGTACAAAATTTAAGTATGTATTATTACAAG
Organism: Hemistola chrysoprasaria; assembly: GCA_947063395.1. Classification (NCBI taxonomy): domain Eukaryota; kingdom Metazoa; phylum Arthropoda; class Insecta; order Lepidoptera; family Geometridae; genus Hemistola; species Hemistola chrysoprasaria. Next base: position 5,585,379 of record OX346715.1, read on the forward strand.
TTTAAATAAACAATTGTCTAATATTGTAGATAAGTATTGCAGTTAGGTGTACCTTGGTTTAACTGAATTTCTAAAAAATTGGTGACCTACAGACCTACACTAAGATTGCTCTTGTGCTGCAGCACAGAACAGAGAGGAAATGCTGCAGGTCTGTAGTCCCTTCAGTGTCAGCTATATAGCCTAAGGAATTATTTACAATGGATAACAGTAGGTACTTGCTAAATTACTAAATATCTAATAAATAATATTGAATAACTTTTTGTAAATAAATGTAGGTATTCAGGATAATAATATATATCGTAATAAATGTTCTTATAATTATGGTTTTAAATTTAACCTACCTATTAATCGTGTAGTTCTTCAGGGCTCTATACAAGCCTATAGCCGTCGGCCCGATGACACAACCCGACGGTATTTTAGCAGCGACATGGATTTGCATACACGCAATCATGTCGCGGACATGATTCTTGTGAAATATTTTCGCTGGCTTATGATAGCGGCTTGGGTGTGTAAAGCCCTATAACGGTTCGGTACTACTTCATATTTTGAGGAGTTACATTGTAAAGCAATTCAATGTCATTGAGTATTTATTACCTATAATATAATACTAGTGTAGAACAGCGGCATTGCCCGCTCGCAATTATGAAATATGGTATCTTATACCAAAACTTTGACGCCCTTTTTGGACCTCTTAGAATTTGAATTTTTAAAAATCCTTAGCTCTGGACGTATGTCAAGACAACGAAAAGAATCTACATTCCAAGTTTCAAGTCTCTAGGATCAGCGGTTTGGGCTCTGTTTGCATGTCAGTCAGCGAGTCATTTGTGATTTTATAATATATATAGTGATAATGTACATAATAATAATATAATTAATAACTTTTATGTTAATGTGTCTAGACACATATAATTACAGGCAGATCTAATATGTCTGCCCTTATTAAATACTAAGTAAAAGAAGCTTTTACATAATGCAACGAGGAGTTAAGAAAAACAATATAATCTTTATGTATTAACGGCCCCGACGCGAAGTAAGTACTTTTAAATCCAATCCACAGAAATTATCTTTGTGTGAAAGTGCCCTAAAAAAATGAGTAAGTTCTAAGAATTAAGACTATTATTGTTTTAATGTACCTACAAGTCTAGAGTGTCGTGTTCATAAATAGTCATACGATTCATCCATTGAGAAAAGCAGTATCATTTACTATGTTTAGAATGGACAGTGTGTGTAATGTGGAGCCAAATGCGCACTCACTACTTGCAACTATGTTATCTAATTAAAGGCAGTGCAATTTTTTTTTCAGAGTCAAGTGACTATTTTTTTCCCCTTATTATTTCTTATATGAATAGATTCTCCTATATATTTTTTTTATGATAGTGAATGACAAGACGAGCAAATCAGGTGCCTGATGGTAAGCGTCATGATTGCCCATATCAGACACAGTGCCACCCAGTGTTTTAAATATCAAAATTCTGCACGGCTCTGCACTGCGCCTGCCTCCCTGAGATATTAGTTGTTGAAAGAATGCCCAGTAATTTCGCTGCTAACATTAGTGCTTGGCGAATGAATAACTGGCAGAGGTGTGGTACTTCCCCAGGCGGCCTCCTGCAAAAGAGGCCTATCACTACAATAAAAATGTAATACTTACATTTAAAAATAAATATTCCTTGACCATTCCAATAAAACTGTCTTATGTTTAAAATAAATTTGAACGCTCGAGGAAATTGCTTCCCATAATGTGTTTTTAGTTTTCAGCCGAGAAAAAAATTGGCATCAGTTTAAAAACACCGGAACTTTAAAAATATACACAAATATTTCTCTTACTTTTACGAGCAACACCTCATGCACCCATTGTTCGAAGGTGTAACACGCCAAATATCATTCAAGAGACACATACGTAGTCGGTACTATTTATAAGATAAGTGACTAGACGCCGTCCCTGTGCCAAATCGTAAATTAGACAGATATCTCTTACAGCATTTTCGTTAAAAAAATTTCGCGTAAATTCATATCACGACGTATTGTAACAACGAGCTTTTGTTACATAAGTCGCTTTAAAATCGTAGACATTCCGTTTATATTTAGCTACACAGTATTAGTTTTTATGTTATTTCGTATTACATACGGAGTCTGTGGTATTACATCAGTAATTCATGAAATGCGCAGTTCATTCTTATGATATCGCTTCTTAATATTTGGAAGTGTATAGCATACAATCACGCCTTGTTCTCGTTGGGGTGAGCATCTGCCTACCTCGAATTATTACTTCCTTCCTATATCCTACTAATTCTATAATACTAATAATATTATAAATGCGAACGTTTGTGAGGATGGATGGATGGATGTTTGTTACTCTTTTACGCCAAAACTACTGAACCGATTGGGCTGAAATTCGGTGTACAGATAGTTTAGAGACGAATAACATAAAAAGTACTTTTTATCCCGATATCCCCACGGGAACGAAGACTATGCGGGTGAAACCGCGGAGCACATCTAGTCTACAATAATTCTCCTCAATACCTAGGTCCTGTCAAACGTCTTCTGCTTCTTCCATTTCCATCACATTCTTCATATTATATGCTAGTAGGTATGTAATGGGTTCTTTTGACTTGGCCTATCTTCAGACAACACCATCATGTTGGATACTATTCTATAGCTGGTACCGCCACGGCACACCGCGGACACTCGACTCAATCCCACACAAAAGCCGCGTTATAACTACCTACTACACAGACACTGCACACATGGAGTTTTGTACACGTGCAAGAGTGAGCGTGAGGTGATTTCACATAGAAGCGGGGCTCGTGGAGAGCTCAATCTTGCTCGCCGGGTGAGGAAGGCCAATTGGTGGGCGGTGTCCATTCCATACGTAGTATTATTATCTGTTCTGTGGCCACTACTTTGTGGACAATATCAATTATTTATTGTAATCATAAATGCATAACTGATATCCTTATTAAATTAGCTGCTTATTTTGAAGTCTATTATTTATAATAATTTTAAAATAACCAGCTACTATTTCAGGAATCTATTCATTTATTTATAGATATTACTAACTGTGCCCCGCGGTTTCACCCACGTAGACATCATTCCCGTGGGAATACCGATAAAAAAGTGCCCCATGTGTTATTCCAGAGTCTAAGCTACTTACATACCAAATTTCAGCCTAATCGGTTCAGTAGTTTTGGCGTAAAAGAGTAACAAACATCCATCCATCCATCCATCCTCACAAACTTTCACATTTATAATAAGTAAAATTATACAAAGACAAACGATACACATGGAGCTTGATCCTTGGTAGATTTGGAAGTTAATAAATGTATTAGGAGCAGATAATGCTGACGAGGCCAAAATCAGCTAATTACCCTCCTCATTTGCATGACAATCTCTTGCCAAAGTGCCTTTAGTGTAATTAACATTCTTATTAGCAATAAACATAATCATGATTGGTTAGTCAAGCGAACATTGCTCGAGTCTCGGCCCGACCAAGATGACGCGCGCACGCCACATCAAATTAAAAATAAAAAAATAACGACTGAAAACAAATCAAAATACCTGTGGTGATACCAAACGTTACTGAAGTGATTGTATAGATTTGTTTTCATTATTTTTAACTGTGATAATGTCTAATAGTTATAATATGAAGGAGTTCAGCTCAACGTAAGTTTTTCACTTTCATTTTCATTTTCATTGCTATTTACACAAAAACGCAAAAACTACTGAACCGATTGGCCTAAAATTTGGTATGTATATAGCTTAGACCCTGGAATAGCACATATATATATATATATATATATATATTGTACCGATATTTCAAAGGGAACGAAGACTATGCGGTTGAAACCGCGGGGCAGCTGGTTACATTTAAAAATAATAAAATATATTATATAGGGACATATTTAAGTTAGTGTGTGTCAGGCAGGTACAGCTAGTTCCGACATTAATATAAAAATCACTAGTATACGTGGTTTTGTGGTTTAATATCACCGGCTTAGTTACTCAGTTAATCATTTGCACGTGTTTTTCTCACTCAACAGTCTCACGTTAAATTTTAAGAGGTTTTAAATAAACAAAACCGAATACTCGTATTCTTTCTTATTCGTGAATTTTGTTTTTATGGAATGAAAAATTATTTTATGTATACTTAGTTGATAAAATATTAACAGTGTCCATGTATAGGTATTGCAATATTTAAACATGGACAAATGGATAATTACGTATTGCGTAGGTACCTACAACAGTTTTCAGAATATTAAATTTTCACAAAACTATTTTTAAATCTTCTTACGTATGCTACCTCATTTGCTCTGAGACGACAATTCGTTTTTTGTGAAAAGTTGAGATAGCAAGTGGTGTTTGAAAGAAGCAGAAGTAGGAAACCAAGATTAGGTAGATAAAATACGTGTTTGCAGTGCTAACGTGTTTCCGAAGACGCTCAGAAATTGTAAATAGTCTTTGCTATCATGTTAGAGGCCTTCAAGCAATCTGACTTTAGACCTAAGCCTTCGGATAAAAGAAACGAAAGGTTGGTGAGTGTGTCTTATATTGATTTATATTTATTAGTTTTTATACTTACATGGATTTTTGATGAAAGGATAAAATTATATTAACAAATATTCAAGGCGACTGAGTACGTACGTGTCGATGTAGGCGTAGTTTGAATGAAAAAATATGTTCTCCTAAGTAAAGGCCTGATCAAACGTACCTACAACCGATTAGCATTTATGAAGAATGTAATGAAAGTGGATACAGTGAAAGTCGTATGTCAGGATCGTAGCAAGTGGAGATAGTCTCTGCTTACCGGCGTGGCTACAAGGCGTGACTGTATGTATGTTCATAATATATTATATTAATACATATCTGTTTTAACTATCTACGCTTTATCTTTATCAATCGTTGCCAAGTTATGAAATCCGGAGATGTTCTGCTCAAATTGTTTTCAAGGATACGCTGAAAATCTTGTTATTTTTAATCAGTTCTGAATACCCACCTTACAGACAATAATATTATGTCTATTGAATGAACATATAACAGACTTTGTACTTTAATAGGTTCAATTTCCAAACCAGGGGTACTATTCGCGTCACAGTTTAATAGCGCTGACATTGAATGCGCAGAAATTGAATTTTAGATCTGTTAGGACTTTTAGACCAATACACCTGCGCAAAGCCCTCCTCCACTTTTGCCGAGCGCTATTAAATCGTGACGCGACCATTACCTATAGTGTTGGTGCAAATTGTAGGAAAGGCGTGCCATTATGTAGGTGAACATTTTAAATACCTTGCAGTAAATAACTTGGATGTACAACCCAAACATCTAAATAAGTCATAAAAATACGAGCTGTACCCCGATGTTTCACCCTCGTAGACATTGATTCCATAGGAATATCGGGGAAAAAATTATCTATCCCCCTTATTAATACACGTTAACTTAATGCGTTATTCCAGGATTTAAGCTATAGTTCGACACAAAAGAGTAGAAACGGAACTAATTTAAAGTGTACGTGTTTATGAAATTGTTTTTACTCTTGTAAAAGACAGTGGCGCCCCCATTATTTTCTAGTCTTTTGTGTCGAACTATACATGCCTACAAACCAAATTTCAACCTAATCCATTCAGTAGTTTTTGCGCGAAAGATTAATAAACATTCACACATTTATACGTCCATCCATACCGTGTTTATATCGATATAATATTAGTGTTATGCAGAGAGATATTCTCTCTCCACGTATTATTAGCAGCTGCTAATTTTAAGTCACTCGTGAACATGACCTGACGACCTACTTTCTAGTAGACACGACAACACTGAGCAGTGATACTATTATAAAACTAAATTATATTGCGTCGATCACAAGAAGAAATTACTGGGTTTGACGAGTTTCAACAACTAATATCTCAGGGTGACAGGCGCAGTGCAGTGCCGCGCAGAATTTTGAATTTTAAAACACTGGGTGGCACTGTGTCTGATATGGACACCTGATTTGTTCGTCTTGTCACTCACTATCATAAAGAAAAGGTCCGCATCAAAAGTCGATAAACACGCTTGGGTAATTTTGAAGGTTTGAAGTTTGAAATACATACAAAATGAATATGGGAAATAAAATTTCACCCACGAACGGGATTTGAACCCGCACCTTCCACATCAATCCTCGTGGTGGGTGCTCTACCATTTGAGCAACCCATATAAATAAATATATAGTTATTTAGTTATTTTTCTTCTTAAAAAAGGCTTATTAAAAAATATAAAAATTTGAACACTACATAAACATAATTATGGTAAAATATGGTTTATATAATAGCGATTATGAAAATCTAAACGTAGTCATCGATTTTTGAAGTTAATTCATAGATCTCACATTAATATTTAGATAATAATTTTATTCTCAATCCACTCAACTTCCGCATTTATAATGCGAATGGTATTAATTTTCTAAAATATATTATAAACATTCTACGCACATTCTTCTGATCCCAATGGTTGTATATATAGGCACTTTGTTTACCATAAGTAGATAAGGTATCTACTCTATAAATGAAATAAAAAAAACGTATTTTAAAACCCGTGCAAAACCCAACTTTATATTGATATATCACCTCCCCCGCCTGCGAACAGGCACTACCTAATGCCCGTATTCACAATTCACGCACACATATACACACGCCATGTTTTCTACGTCGTAGTAGGCTATTGCGTGCGGGTGATTGTATGGAGTGACGGGGGTCTGGTAACTTTATTCTCATACGCACCAATATTTGTACCTGCTCGTGAAAATTTTCAGTTTTCTTTTTTATGTGCCAAAAATTTTTTTTTTTTATGTGGCTTCTTTGCTATACATCTATGCCAGTAGTATCCGGACGTAACGAGTATAGTAAGTATGTAGTAAGTAGCATTCAGGAATGTGTGAAATTGATTTCCTAGTAGCGAAGGTGCCCAACCGTGAAAACTACGAAACGTTGACGAGTTACATTACCCAGATTAATGCATGATTAGATAAAAAATGCAATGGTTGTTTGCATTGAAACGAATATATTATGTACTGAGTTTTATGTACATACCCCTTTTTACCAATAAACCGTGACGGGCATCTCCAACCCTTGGACCTAGAGAACTGAAATATTGTACCACAGAATACTAAGTACAGAAGATACACTCCTCAAAATCATTTAAATAAATAGCGACTCTAGCTCTGATGCAATAAAGTGCAATTCCGGTCACACACCGCCTAACTTATTATCGTTTTATTAACTTATTAACCTACAAACACTCTTTCTATCGCGTATCTTTCTATCTGTTCTCTCTGTCTAGCCCATAGAAATTGTACCGTCAAGACGGGCGCCCCGGCTACTTGTTGCTTCACACCTTTAATGCGGAGTGTCCCAGGCCTGATTGTACTTAGTTTTCCATTATGATGTTGACAATTAATATTAAAGAGGAATCAAACTCAAACTCAAACAGATTTATTCAAATAGGTCATAATCTGACACTTTTGCACGTCAATGAAGATAAACAGTACTGAATCTACCGTGCGTTCGAAAAGATACTTCTACAAGAAGAACGCACAAGAAACTTGTAGGGCTTAATTTATCTAGCTAGAATAGCCAATATTACCATAGGAACGGCGACTACGCGGGTAAAACCGCGGGATACGGCTAGTAATATAATATTAACACAGTTTTTTGTCAATTTAATAAGAATGCTGCCTGTAGTTGGCGTCCGAATAATATCTTATAGGACATTGACCGCATAACAAATTAAAATTACACACATACCTAGTAGGTAAATACAAATAACAATGCTAATTTTACAGTACCTCAGCATTGGATAAAAATATAGTAATACTTACCTACAATACATATAAAACATACATTCACGCCTTTTTCCCGAAGGGGTAGGCAGAGGTGTACCCAGGACTCAATCGCATAGTAGATACAGCCAGATTTCGCCAGTATGTTATTGTTATTACCTACAATACAATACATATAAAATACCGGTTTCACATAAAATAATCATCGTAATTAATTATAATTGGATGCTGATAAGCAATAACATGTTAACTTGCTTAGAGGCCATTTTGAATAAATCGTGTTTGAAGTTTTTGGCTCTATTTTAATTAGTTTGTTCTAGAAATATCATCAAATATAGCAGAAAATCATAGGTATAATATACTTCGATAATAGGTTTAGATCAAACTTGCATTAGAAAATATGCTATTACTTTAGTTATTTTAATAAACGCAAAATTCGTTATTACAAAATGCGCTATTAGACATGTATTTTTTGTAAACATGTTCCATAGCATATTGTTGCTAAAAGAAAAATAGCGGATCCACACTCAATGTGATCTATGTCAAGTAACTTAACGTTATATTGAATAACGCGTTATTAACTTAAATATAAAATAAATGTTATCAATAAAATTAGGTAACTGTATTTTTTTTATGTTTTATTGAAAATTCACAAAATAGACCCACATATTATTGTGGGTTCTCATTTTATTTTTAAATATAACCATATTTAAAAATAAAACGAGTTTAACATTTCCGTTTTATAGTTCACCTATTAATCAACATAAACTCTTCTATTTATTTTCAATTTTCACTCTCCAATAAAAACCTACATAAAAATCAACACAAAACTAAACAAATCTCACAATAACAAAATTACGTTAATTACTTCTAAAAATCAGCCTCATTTTACCCATAAAAATTAAAAAAATTTTCTTATCAAAATCTTCATAATCTCTCTTATTAATAAAAACTTCTAAAAATTAACAGTCCAAATTATTCAGTGTTTTTCGACAATTATGTGTTCGTCAGTGATAATTTAATGGTTTCTTCTATAAAACTAAATAAAAATCTTATATAAATTAGCAGTCTTATTATTGTTGCCATTAGTCTTACTGTCTTCAAGATAGACGAGATAGAAAAATAACATTAGAATGAGAATTATTCTTCTCGTTCATTCTCGTCTATTTCAAAATCAATTGTATTTCCAAAGCCTTCTGTATCATCGATAAAGTTACTAGGTCTGACATTCCTTAAAAAGTTATAAAACGGTTTTGCATCTGCTGGTATCAGCTTTGACATTTCTTTTAAGTCCTTTATTTTTGCTTCTGAAAGTTCCCGACCGTCAGGGTAAAGAATAGGGAGATCTACCTCAAAGTTGGGTGGACATCTACGTCCTTTGGCGCCTTTAGTTATGTTTATCTCTTTGCATGCATCTTCAAGTTTGGTTTTCATATAAAGCTTAGAAGGATCACTTTTACGCACTTCAATTTCAAAAGTATTCATCCATGATATCTTTTGTTTTTCTGTGTCTGTTTTTCTATTAGTAATGCGCTCTTGAATTGGAGCAACTGATTTGAAATCTTCCTTTTGTAGTCTTTTGACTATGAATTTGTTTTTACGACGGCAGTTTTCCATAACAGTAATGTAATCTTCCGGTGTATACAATCTGATGTGAGTTTTAAGGGCACATTCCACATCCCCAAACTCGGAATCATTTGTTAGGTACGTATGTCCAGGTTGTAAAAATCTCAGAGTAATTTTTTGCAGCGACTCATGATTATGCAGAATATGAAGAAGCATCAGCACCATTTTAATACTTCTATTCTGTCCGCCACATGAATCGGACCACAGGATCAGATGGGTAGCAGTAGGTTTAAGATGCTCATTCACAAATTTTTTTAGTTATGATCCCACCTCCTGTGTTCCGCGACCAGCTTCGTGTTCCAACCAAATGTTAAAGTAGCCTTGTCCAGTACTTCCACAATGTATACCCAAATTGTGGAGATTCAGTTGTCTCTTGTAATAAACGATGCTTGTGGGTAAGCGAGGTAGGCAATGAGTTTTTTCCAAATCGAATGTTAAAGTTTCAACTGATGGATCTACTTTAGCCATAGCCAAGTCGTTCTTCATTTGGGCTCGTAAGTTATAAGCACGATCCAAATGATCTTTGTGCTCATCATTTTGCTAGCTTTAAAGCGGTCACAGCGGAAGCACGTATCCTTTTGGGGTTTTTTAAACCGTAGATTGAAATTGTTGTAGAAACACAACCTGAATTTTGAGAAACTCACTGAACTTGGATCCTTTTCTTTATATAAGTCATAAATTTTAGTTAAATTTAAGTTAGGGGCCAAAAAGTTTGCCGTCGTTCCACACCTGCAATAATGTGAGGTGTATTTGGGCAAACTTTCAATGAACAGCTCTATTTCTTCCAGTTTCTGTCGTGAAATAGCATTCCTTCCTCCAGATTTACTTCCTCTTTTGTCGCTGAAAGAACTCTGTGATCGATATTTTTTTAAAGCGGAGTCAACTCTCGCCTGACTTATACTCAAAGTGTTTAGGAAAGTTTTCTTGCAAACTATAATCTTGGCCAAACTGTATGTTCTAGTAAATGTTCTTCTGGAATTGACTTTATAGCTTCTCTTCTTTTGTGACTCGTGAACACTTCCCTGTAACATCGCACATCTTGCTTCAAAAGATCCAGCACTCCAAAATCTCTGAAATTCGGTTTCTCGTTGCTCTAATGTTACTTTTTCAGTACATTTTAGAGGACAATCACAGCTGAAATCGATTCATTTAAATTTTCTTTCACATATTTGTTTCCCCTTGGCGCTGATGTAATCTTCATTAGTGTTTGCTCTCTTCTTTCTTATGTTTCTGTTCTGATCTGAATACTTTCTTTTTCGGCCTTTTTTGGGCCGTCCCTTCTGTTCTTCATTTGAATCGGTTTCTTCACTCTGATCAGTTACGTTATTTTCTTGTTGGGATTCAGAAGCACCTACAGTATCATCTCTCGGATTGTGTCTGGATTCTTCAGAATCGGCAGGATCCTCAGAAGTATTTGAAATTTCCGGAGCACTCAGGAAGAATGGCTCTACTAAAGTGGTTGAAGAGTCTCCTAAAGCAATATCATTGGGGTCAGATATGATCGATTCGGTATGGTCAATAAATTCAATTACTGTCGAGGGACCTGGTGTTGAGCATTCATGTAAATTATTTGAAAATAAGCTACACATGGAGTATTGTAAATCCTGTTCAGAAATTGTAATGCTCGGTGAGGTTCCTGGTGGGACTTCGAGGAACTCTTCACTTAATTGGCGTTGTAAGGTGGTTACAATTTCCTCACTAACAGGTGGTGATGCAGAGCTCTCTTCAACATAGGGCATTGCAAGGTCTACAAGTCTGTGACCTCTTGACCTTGGTGGTGGCATTCTGTAAAAATAATCAATGAAATTAACCACCTTTTATAGACTTCACTAGATTTTAATAGCATAGGCATTTTACATTTTAAATTGTACCCTTCAAAATAGTATAATAAAATAGTACCGAAAACAGCTATTACCAAAATCCATAAGTAATTAAATGTTTTTCAAAAATGTGTCATGTCATTTACAGTGTTATTGAAATAAGCGAACAAAGTTATCTATCGAGTTTATATTTTTGCAATAACCTATTATGCTTCATAGATGTTATTCAATAATCAGTCAAGCTTCATAGTTCATTAACAAGTGCAAGCCAATGATAGATCTTGTGTTTTGCAAAAACCAGTCAAACTAAATCAGCAGTTTTTTTGGTAATATAAGAATCTGCGTTTTATTAGACACCATTGACGTGTATGTAAAACGCCATACATGTTATTTTTAAGCATATTATGTAATATTAATGCTTTTTGAAAACTTATATTACCGGTAAAATAACCTCCTAGTATGGGTAGCTAAAATTCTCATAAATATGTAATGTTTGGACTTACTTTGAATAGATTTCTCTAATAAGTGATCGTCTCCAAAGTTCCCCATCGAATTACAACTTGACTAAATTCAGTTTATTAATATTTTTGTACATTTTTATACAAAACGTTGTTGAGTGGTTATTGACACACGCGTAAACAAACTCAAACTAATTTCGCAATTACCGCTCAAGTATCTTAGCTTGTTATAACTTTAAACAGATGGCGCTGTACGTGTTTAAAAAATATTCTAAGGAACTAAGTATCTTATTGCAAAATATTGTACCCGACGTACTGTTTTCGGGATAAGAATTTTAGGCATTATTTACGTATTCAAATCGTTTAACCAAGTTAAAACCTTATTGAAAAATGTTCTTCTTCACATTTTTGTGACTTAACATGTTATTGCTTATCAGCATCCAATTGTCGACAATGTGCAGCCTTACCGTAAGCGATCTCATCCAGGCAACCAGCCTTTGGATGGATAGCTTTTGTAGAATGAAGTCTCTAAATTGTAAAAAGTTTATTGGGTTTCTTTACCATCTTAGCCGCAGAACGGCTATTGCTGAACATAGACCTCCCCCATAGATTTCCATTTAGTTCGGTTGTAAGCGGCCTGCATCCAGCGTGTTGCTGCCATCTTATTTAGATCATCTGTCCACTTTGTGTTATTGGGTGATCATCTATCATCTCAGCCGTTGGTAATCCACTACTGGACATAGGCCTCCCCCATAAAGGGGGGTTTTGCCAATACTCGACACGCTTGGCAGGCGGGTTGTCGAGCGCAGTTCGATGGTTTTTTGCAGAGGACGCTGCTGCCCGTCCTCTGTATCTGTTAACCCTTAGCCGGCTCTTACGGCACACACGTGTAAAAAGGGTGGAGCACTATTCTTAAGGGTGGAGCACTATTCTAAAGGGTGGAGCACTATTCTAAAGGGTGGAGCACTATTCTAAAGGGTGGAGCACTATTCTAAAGGGTGGAGCACTATTCTAAAGGGTGGTGCACTATTCTAAAGGGTGGAGCACTATTCTAAAGCCGGTAACCCCACGGCACTGGGTTATAAACCTTCTCAATTAATTATAGTAAGCTAATCTCTTATTTTTTAAGGGCGTTCGACTTCCATAAAAAAATAATGTTACACAAATATGAAGAAATAGGGAATCATTTTTCACTCAGTTGTTTGTGGTTACCTCTGGATCTAGCCTTTATTTGCGGCAAAACATATTAGGTTACAGAAAACTGTGTTTTTTTATATTCATAAAATTAATAAAATAACCTAAAAACTACTTTTTGCAATGAATAAATGAATGAAAAGTTTATTTGCGTAAATATAGGTACAAATGAGTTCTTATAAGTATTAATACAATGTTCATTCCATATTTGACATATTATCTTTCGTGCAAATATTTAGATTTCTAGGCATACAAAGTAATTGTCATTTAGTATTTCAATAACTAATAATTTGTTTAACATCCAAAATTAAAATGAATAAATAAATAAATACAAAATTGAAACAAATAGTCTAAAGTTTAATATTTAAATAGTTGTCTCATGAGTAAAAACATCTGTGAATTTCACAGTGTTAAAATCGTAAGGTTTTCTTTAACTAAATAAAAATAAAAGCCGAAAATAAAAGCCAGATCCAGAGCCAATCACAAACAATTGAGTGAACAATTATTCTCTCGTTCTTCATAATATTATGTTAATTTTCATTTTGTATGGATGTCGAACGTCCTTAACGTTGTAAAAACTATAATATAGAGCCGAGATTACACGGTTTAGCTCTACCTCCGTCACGTTTCCGTGAAATATTATACTTATACATAGTGAAGTAAATAAAAACCTAGCATACGACATTATTTAAGTAAATAGTCTCACAGATAACACGTAGAGAATTTTATGCTTTTATTGCATTCATTGTCTTAAGGTTCTATCAAAAATCTTTTTATGATGGCAATTATGATTTTCTACGTCATTTTTTTATCTTTTATTTTATGAATACTCAATATATCTCCACATAAATATGCACGGTACTCTCCTCTCCCTGTAAGTTTGTCTGGAAGAGACCACTCTTAGCGATGAGACCGCCAATTGTTGCACTATATAACATACTTTTTTGTTTAATTTTTAAGATTTATTGTTTTGTGGTGTACCAATAAAGTGTTTATCTATCTATCACTTCCGGAAAATTGAAACCACTAGAAACCTGTATAATATTATTACTATCTGTTTAGGGAAGTCTTTGCAAGGTTTTCTCTGCTGCTCAAAAACTATTTCACGGGCAACCACTGACATAAGTTTAACAACACCCTTATAATAGAAAATAGAATCTAGAACAATACAGGTTTGTGATAAGGAAAATAAGGAATGTCTCACCACGATCGTCACGGGAGACATTGTTTCCAATTAGATTTACTGACCCTATGCGTTGGGGCCATCATAGTATTATTCTTGAATACAGTAGCACAAGTATAAGTTGGCGTGCCAGTGCGCCACTGTGCTAATAACAAGTGTTCACAGTGTCTCCTTTTTGAGCAGGAATAATAATGTTTTATATTTATAATACTTTGGTCCAGTATTTTGTCAGATCTACAGCGTTTTGGGTTGCTTGGAAAAGCATTCACGCCTTTTTCCCGAAGGGGTAGGCAGAGGTGTACCCAGGACTTACAGTAGTAGATACACCCACATTTCGCTAGTATGTTATTGGTCCCATGTAATAGGGGGCGAGCCTATTGCCATCTACCGAGCACTCCATCGTACATGCTGTGGGAAAAACACGAAAATTTTATATAATAAATTAATAGAGGTATACGCAAGGTACTTAGGTAATATGAGCGTGTCATAAACAAGAATATAGTAGTTGTATGCAAGTACATTTATTTATGTCAATTGATCCTAACAGGTTTTGAAATGAAACGTTATAATTACGAGGATTATGACTAAAACTTTCCGTCAATAAAAATTAAACAACATAGTTTATTGCCTAATGATCAATAGATACCACATACTATTAGAGATAGATAGATTTAACTTCTTATTATGTTACTACTCGTCATTGTACTCAAAGCACTATGAAAATGTCATAATAATATACATTATGTGTACATAAACAGACGTTAAACATCAGCAGACGGTCTCAACAGCTTTCCCTCTTCGAGCATACAATAATAGGTTTATGTAATTTTATAATTTTACAAAATTAAATAAATTGCTTAATAAATAGTAACTTAAAATTAATTAAGACTGCCTCCGTGGCGTAGAGGGCACATGCTCGACTGCCAATCAAGAGGTCCCGGGTTCGATACCCAGGTCAGGCATAGTGCTAAATATTGGATTTTTCTATTAGGAATTTTCTCAATAGCTGCCTGGAGTCTGGAATTGTGCCCGGTATATGGCAATAGGCTCGCCCCCTATTACATGGGACCAATAACATACTGGCGAAATGTGGGTGTATCTACTATGGGACTGAGTCCTGAGTACACCTCTGCCTACCCCTTCGGGAAAAAGGCGTGAATGTATGTTATGTTATGTTGTAAAATTAAGAAACTAAGGGCCTCTTTCACCATCCTCGAGTAAAATGCCGAGTAAGCTACTCGTCTATTAAAGGGGCGAGTGCTAATTTCATAATGTCCGAGTTATGCTAATCCGCACATAAACTGGCCTTTTTAGTGAATCTGACGAAAGTTACTTGGGACTTCTACTTGCCGAGTGGCACTTATCGGCGAGTAGTTCTCACTTTACTCGAGGATGGTAAAAAGGATTTAGAATCTTAGTAGTAATAAGTAGTAATAATAATAATAATAATTAGTAGTAATAATAATCTAGCCCATACCGAATTTCAGCCCAATCGGTACAGAAGTTTTGGCGTGAAAGAGTAACAAACATCCATCCATCCATCCATCCATCCGTCCATCCTCACAAACTTTCACAAACTTTTTTAATATGTATTAGTAGGATAAGTACATTATCAAGTCATTGTCAAATTTGTCGGAAAACACTGGACGAAACTCGCACAGGACTAGATAGAGTGGCGTAACCAAGAGGAGCGCTAATATCCAGCCGTGGGATACTGGCTGATTAGATAGACAGACCTTACCATTATTATTGTTATTTTATGGAAAAAATTAGACTTCACGAGCTAATACATTTATTTACCTCGTGACGTCCACTTTTTTCATATATTTAATTAGGTATGTATGTGTTCGGATCGCGAAAGTTTAAAAATTGCTTTATTATTTTTTTGTTTACAGAGCTGTAATAACAGAAAATGGCTTGTACCCGTCCACGATATCCATAAGCACTATTAACACAAAATGCAAAGACAATGACGTCGACAACACTTCGTATGATTATGACCCATTTGCCAATAGAAAATTGGAACACCCCAATTCGTAAGTAGCCTATTCAGTGCAATTATGCTTCTAAATTGAACATTTTTATTGGTTGAAGAAATAACGAGATCGTGTGGTTTTAAAACTACACGATCATAGTCACTGTACACTGTTGTTAGCAAGATAGAATTGTTAGCATGTCAATAGCCTGAAAATGTTCATAGAGGGCTAGCTGGCAGTTTGAATTAACCATTACTGGTTGAATGAACTAAAAATGGTTCATTTAAACACTATCAGAATAATTTAAATTGTGATAATTTTACCAAAGAGGTATCTGAGAAAAGCCAATAACAATTTAGCTAATGGCAGCGTGCTGCTTTTAAACCACTTTAAATTTTCAGAAAGAACATTATATTATATTAGTTGCTATGTCAACCACGATAATTTTAGGATTTTCAGTCTCATCAAGAAGAATAAAATTCGAGACCATTGATCTCTTCACACTGTCCACATTCAACTAACATCAATATGGTTTTTCAGGGACGTCAGATCATTCGCTAATCTCTTGAAATCCTCGCTGGGTTCGGGTATTTTGGCAATGCCAGCGGCATTTAAGAATGCCGGTACTATCGTCGGGATTTTCGGCACAATAATATTGGGCTATATATGCACACACTGTGTTTATTTATTGGTAAGTCAAAAACATATTCAAGCACTTCAAACCCGAAGAACTCGGAGCGATGTACGCGGACTCTATTCTCTACTTTTTCTAAGTTTGGCTCTCTTGTTAGAGTGGTAATGGTTGCTAAGATGCGTGGTCATCACTTAGGATTTATTTGATGGCTTTTGCGATATTACGCCATTTCTGGCTTTGCAAGAGATAAACTATGCATCCAGGTCGTTTTTATTTTTAAATAGGTCAGCGTTTGACCCCGATCTTACCTGAAGGGAATCACTTCGCATGTCCCACCCCCATGTCATTGCTGAAGCCTAAGATGGAACACGCCTTCCTAGAAGATAATAATTCATACTTCTCTAGAAGACTCCAATATCGTATTCAGGAGGGAAGACGTACGCCTGTAGAGACTTTCACTCCTTAGCAGTCCTTGGTATGAAAGTATTAGTTTTCCGAGATGTACGGTTATAGAACGGGCATGAGGGATCTAATTCATAATATGTTCAATGTGTATCGTTCTTGATAAGATCGGCGATCGGTCTTTTACTTACGCAGCCACATGCCGAGACAGAGCTGCTCAGCCAAAAGATGTTTTAAGTGGTTTAGCTTTTCCAGATGCCTATGTTATCTGCTTTTCTTTCAGGTAAAAACATCACAGGACGTATCAAGAGTTTCTAAAACGCCATCTTTAGGATATGCTGAAACTGTAGAGGCAGTCTTTGCTACAGGACCAAGGCCTTTGAGGAAACTCTCAAGAGCATCCAGGTAACCAACCAACGTACAACATTATTATTTATTATTAACACTGAGACAAACATTATTATGAATAAGTAGAAACTTGTTTTTAAAGCATAATCTCTTTATAAAGCTTGATATTATAATGAAGTAGGTAAACCTTTAATTACTCAACCTTGTATTTAAATCAGTTGACTCACGTGTCTACCCGTATTTACCTTATTTTATAAAGGTTTACCTATTCGTAGCACCCGTAGTAGGTATAGCTGCTTACCTCAACCCTGAACTATTGTTGATTGATCGCTAAATCAAGCAACGTTCCGACAGGTCACCTATTAACTTATGTAGGATGGGTGACCACATGTGTGGTATGAGTAGAGTAAGTACCTATAACTTATAACATCTAAGCGCAACCATGCGCGTAAAGTCCGTGGTGGTAAAGTCGTCGGTCTCGGCTGTTGTCATAGATTGTAATAAGTATCGACCATAAAAACAGAGGCTCCATGTAAATGCTTTCTTTAAAAATTCGACTCCACCAGTGGTGAGCCAGCATGCAATATTCGACTTTCAAGTGTGATACGTCCGAAAAAGACCAGATGCATTTTTAACGTGTGCGAAAAAGTTTACCTATTACATTGGTACTATTATTTATTATGTGCCGATAGACAAGTACGCAAGTTTAGTCTCGTTCACGATTAATGGTGCACATGCTACTAGATCTGGCCTAGCACGTGGATATTATAGGTATACTTAATATTTCCCACAATATGTTACAAAATGGTGTAGTAATACTTAGGGGGTACCTACATTTGCCCGACCAACTGAACAACTCTCACAAGAAAGAATTGCAAACTAGCAAAAGAAAATTTCGTTTTCACATACAAATTTCCCGATCAGCAGATTTATATAATAATATAATAATAATAATAAAATAAAATTGCTTTATTTCAGGCATAATAAAAACCCATAAAAAAACCACATAATTTTTAAAAAACAAATAAACCTAATTATATGCTGTAATAATAAAGAGTTTTTACCTATCTTTTTTGTTGTACGTTATATAATAATATTCTCCCCATGTCATGCTACCTTGAACGAATTAAATCGTCCTAGCATGCTACTCCTGCACGTTAAAACAAAGTAGTTAGTAGTTAGAGTTGGCAAAATATGAACGAAACCGTCGTGTGCCTCTAACTAATGAATAGGAAATAGTCGCTCTGACGACAGTAGGTACGTATAGGTGTATATATAGTCTAATTCACGTGTTCCAGGATATTTATAGACTGGGCAATGGCTTTCACCATACTTGGCGCCTGCGCAGTGTATGTCATCCTACTCGTCGACTCCGTCAAGCAGGTACTCGTATGTTGGACTATTGACAAAATTCCCAAAGATGCATAGTTTTACATACACTATCTACAACTAAGTCTTTTGAGCGTGACTCGTGACATAATCTCTAGCCATGTGCACTATAAATTATTCGGAAGTCATAAAAAATGAATTAAAACCTACTAATAACCGGGATAGTAGTTATTAAACTGCACACCAATCATTCCGTTCTTCTTCTAAAATTTATTCATTTAATGCTAAATAAGAGATTAAGGGCCTTCTTCACCATCCCCGAGTAAACTACTACTGGCCGATTAGTGCTACTCGGCAAGTAGAAGTCAGTAGCTATTGTAACTATTGACAGTTTCACAAAAAATTGGTTGTCTGTAAAGTCGGTTTACTGACGATAGTTGAACGTGACAACGTCTTAAGAAAATACTGATGGAATGGTAGCATTTTTCAAAAGAAAATTTTAATTTCATTTGTTTCACTTTTCACTGCACTTGATACTCGATCAAAACATGTAAATGTACTATAGTATAGCAGCTGTCCACGCAGACGCATCGCTCACTCAAGTAGGAGAGAGACGGATGTCGCTCGTTCCGTGCTCTCGCTTGCACTTCAAGCCTTACAGCGAGCGCCTCAAAGCGAGGTAACGCCGCATGAGTCATGTTTTTTCGTGCGTGCAGCCGGCTCTATCGAATTATAAGACGTTGTCACGTCAAAAAGGCCAGCTTATCTGCGATTAGCATTATGAAATTGACACTGCGCCTTTCTCACCACCTTTTTTTCATCACTTTTTCTTTAAAAGACGAGTCGCTTACTCTGCACTTTACTCGAAGATGGTGAAAGAGGCCCTTAGACATTTTTTTCAAACATTTTTTTCAAATTTGTCAACAGGAAAGGGAACCTCTTAACAGTTTGACACTTCTATTTACCAATGTTTGTATTCCTCTGTTTCCTCCGATTACGAACATAGTAAACCTATTAGATATGTTTATTAATATTTTGACATCTTGATGATGGAGTAAACTATGTGCCTATCATTTTATTTTTATATATTATAAACCCTTCAATTTTTTTTTGAACGTCCAATCACGCCAATACAACTGGAATTTTTAATAGTAAACCATGAAAAAACCGAGAGTTTATAGAATGGGGGGAATACGAAACATCCGTTTAGTCATTGAAGTATAACGCTTTGGTAAATTTTCATAGGATTGTGTCAAATTTCTCGTAGCTCGAGTTTTTTTGACATTCGCAATCATACGAATTCGTGCGTTATCTCTCAAAAATGTATGGGATCTCATATAACGACAATACGAATCCGATAGGATTGCAATTGTCAAATAATTTGCGCTAGACCTATAAAAATACACATGAATTTAGTTGCAAAGTCCTACGCAAGACTGCCTTGTGTACGTCACCCTTTAAAGACACTAGACCAGAGAAAAAGGCCATAAACCTGGAGTATTGTGTTTGCCTTTACGTAGGTACTACCCCTTTTACGTATCGTTTTCTTGTCTACCCGTCTCTATTCCATTCTCTATCCTTTTTTTTTTCTCTCTGCAGTAATAACACAGTAGGTACCTACTCCTTATGTACGTCTCAAAGTCTATAAAGCTATATGACGTACTAGCTATGCCCTGCGGTTTCACCTGTGCAGTCATCATTCCCGTGGTAATATCGGAGAAAAAAGTACCATAAATGTTATTCCAAGGTCAAGGCTACGTTAATGTCAAATTTTATTTATAAAAAGTAACAAACATCCATCCATCCACTCTCCCAATCTTTCGCATTTATAAGTAGGATATTGGTAGTATAGTATTAGCAATTATTATGATAATATTATAAAAGTATGATAATCCCACAAGTTTACGGATAAAAAGATAGATCATAAAAAGAAGGAGAGGTTATTATTATGTTAAAGTATAAATTAGCTTGAGATAAATCGAAGGCTTTTTATTTCAGATCGTAGACATCAAACACCCAGATGCTAAGTTCTCTGCAGATAATTACTATGCCATTTTCCTGGTGCTTTTGCTTGCATTCACTCAAATAAAAGCATTGAAGTTCTTAGCACCATTTTCTGGACTAGCCAACATTCTGTTAGTTCTTACATTCCTCATTTGCTTGTATTACATTTGCTACGACTTTCCCAATATTGAACAGAGGCCGATGTCGGTGGAAATTGGAAAATTACCACTTTTTATCGGGTAAGTCTCATGTTGCAAAAGTTTATTAAGTCACAGCGAAAGAATGTGTTGTAGCTTTTCCACCTCTACTTGAATGGTGGCTTGTGGCATCTATGCACTACAGTGCTTCGTAATACCGTTTATTAATCGTCTTTTCTTTATCATTATCATCTCAGCCACAGGACGTTCACTGCTGAACATAGGCCTCCCCTCCACCATAGATTTCCGTCCATTCCGGTTGTAAACGGCCCGCCTCATTAATGGATTAATAGGGCCATTTATCAACAAGCATTAGGTTTTTTTTATGATATGATAGTGAGTGACAAGACGAGCTAATCAGGTGCCTGATCGTAAGCATCATGATTGCCCATATCAGACACAGTGTTACCCAGTGTTTTAAAATTCAAAATTCTACGCGCCACTGCACTGCGCCTGTCACCCTGAGATATGAGTTGTTGAATCTCATCATGCCCAGTAATTTCGCTGGTAACATTAATATAAAACCTATATTAAGGTATTATTAATATAAAGATTTAAAAAAGTTAAAAGTTGCCTTAGTGGCCTTCTGGGCCACAGGTCCTTGGTTCGATTTCTGGAGTGAAGCATTGATGATTGATAAGTATGAGTAACTGTTTGACTGACTATGATATCATGGCTTATCACCTAGAGTCAAACATAAAATGGACTATAGATATTGTGCCCTCAAATATACCTCACAGGAACAGACTTAAAGCCTTTCAGGCCTGAGCGTTATTCGAGCGAAATTCGAGCATCCAATTTCGGACTAACCGCGGAACTGCATAGAAATACCATTCGAAACCCCGCGAAACCCACGCGGTATTTCCCGCTATCCAGAGTGGTAGCGAATAGTTCTGCTAGGCTTTTATACTACAAATAAACGATTGAACATAATACGGTCTACCACGAACTTGGTTCGCCACCATACCATGTTCGATCGCTTTGCGCATTGCCGGGCGAACATTATTGTTGTACCTATTACTTGATACGGTCGAACCAAGTTCAATCGTCTATTCGTACTTAGTATTAGTTAAACATTGATCTATAACAACACATTGAATATTCTCTAACCTGAATAAACCTTCATTCCAGTACAGTTATTTTCGCGATGGAAGGTATCGGCGTGGTGCTCCCGGTTGAGAACACGATGGCCAAGCCGCAGCACTTCCTCGGATGTCCCGGTGTACTCAATATTACCATGACTGTCGTCGTACTGCTCTACATGACCATGGGCTTCCTCGGCTATGTTCGATATGGAGACGACGCTGAGGGCAGCATCACGCTTAATCTGCCTACTGAAGAAATGTAATGCACCTTTGATATTTAAATTTTGAACGATGTTTACTTTGATATTAAATATTATTTATTAAATATATTTTATATTTGGTATGTGATGACTTACGGATCTGAAACGTGGTCTCTGACTGGTGGCCTTATCAGAGGGCTCAAATAAAGCAATGAGCTATTGAGAGGGCTATGCTCGGGAATTCTCTGCGAGGTCGAATCAAAATTTAGGAGATCCGTAGACGAACGAAAGTTACCGACATAGCCCAGCGGATGAGCAAGTTGAAGTGGCAATGGGCAGGGCACGTAGCACGTAGATCTTGATGGCCTATGGGACAGCGTAGGACGTCCACCCACAAAGTGGACAGACGATCTGATAAGGACGGTAGGAACATGCTGGAGGCGGGCAGCTTATAAACGGATTGGATGGAAATGTAAGGGGGAGGCTTATGCTCAGCAGTGGACGTCCTATGGCTGAGATAATGAAAAACATTGTCAATAAATTCAAGTGAAAACTAAATGTTCTTCTCTTTTGTCGTCATATCTCTTCCTCAGATCTGCTTTTCTGGTTTAATTAAAATTAGGTATAAATTAATTCCCTGGCAATATTTGACCGACTATTACGATATACTTAATTTAAGGCATCTGAAGCTGATCTAAAAAAGACGTTTCGATTCAATTCACCTTGGCGATATTATATAATAACCTCAATGACGTTGAATCGCTTGGTATCCTTACTCTGAGAATAACCTAGATAAATGAATTCCACAAAATTAGGATAGGTAGGCCTACATAATTTGCACTTTTCAGAAGAACCAATATTTTCTTAGCGCAAATTTTGATCTCGGTCGTTTCAATATTAAACGGTTTATTTTTTTTATTTCAGTCTCGGACTCATGGCCAAAATCTTCATAGTGATTGCAATATTCTTCACGTACACCCTCCAGTTCTACGTCCCGATGGAGATCGTCTGGAGGAACATGAAGGTGCACGTCTCTCAGCCGTATCATAACATAGCTCAGGCTGTGATGAGAGCTGTCT
The DNA here is from genome assembly GCA_947063395.1 of Hemistola chrysoprasaria. Taxonomy (NCBI): domain Eukaryota; kingdom Metazoa; phylum Arthropoda; class Insecta; order Lepidoptera; family Geometridae; genus Hemistola; species Hemistola chrysoprasaria. The sequence goes on from OX346715.1 coordinate 5,608,718, forward strand.
TTACTATACTTACTGGTATGGAAGAACCATATTTTTAGCCTACTAATATTATATACTAGCTGTGCCCCGCGGTTTCACCCGCGTAGTCTTCGTTCCCGTGGGAATATCGGGATACAAAGTACCCTATGTGCTATTCCAGGGCCTAAGTATCTTTTTTTTTATGATAGTGAGTGACAAGACGAGCAAATCAGGTGCCTGATGGTAAGCATCATGATTGCCCATATCAGACACAGTGCCACCTAGTGTTTTAATATTCAAAATTCTGCGCGGCACTACGCAGCGCCTGTCACCCCGAGACATGTTGTTGAAACTCGTCATGCCCAGTAATTTCGTTGGTAACATTGCCCTTCAGTCCGGAACACAGTAATGTTTGCACATTACTGCGTGGCGGATGAATACCTAACTGGCAAAGGTGTGGTACTTCCCCAGGCAGCCCCCTGCAAAAGAGGCCTACCACTACATAAAAAAAACCAAAACAAATTCGTTAAAGGACTTTTTTGTGATAAAAACTGTCATATGTGCTTTCCCGGAACTCAAACTATCTCTGTACCAAATTTCATCTGAATCGGTTCAGCAGTTTAAGCGTGACGAGGTAACAAACAGACAGACACACATTCGCATTTATAGTAATAAATATATAGTAATATAGTAGGTATTTTATAGTAATATAAAATATTATGGATTAGAAAGTTTATGTGGATGTATGTTTGTTACGTCTTCACAACAAAACTACTGAACATGAGAACGATGAAGCAAGCAAAACCGCGGCGCACAGCTAGCTATTTTACAAACATAACTGTACCTAATGAGTAATGAAAGACTGCGTGGATCGTGATGGTTTTATTGTCTTCAACTGCTGCTGTATATACTACCTGTACTGACTTATAAGTATTTCTGCGGACGCGCTGCGTCGTCTTTTACCTAGATTTCCAAGACCATCAGATAACAATTAATAGTTAATTTCCGGCAAGAATATAATTTTATTGCATATACCTTGGTAAACGTACCTAAGTATACAGAATAGAAAATAATACTATATAACTACGTAGAATAAACCAAAAAAAAACAATTTTACAAAAGGCACAATACAATACCCATAAGTAACCTAAAAGATGTCTAAAGTAAAAGATTTAAAATCTTCTAGCCTACTGAATTTCAGTACCTACTTTATGTGTGCGGGGGCCTCAATGGCGGGGGCAGTGAAAGAAGGGCTTAGCAAGGCAGTGGAAGGGGTCTTTATATTGTCGACATCTCTGCTACCTATACCTTCTCTAATTTATCTTGATCAATAAGAGCTGAACAAAAATCAATTTCTTAGTCATATTTCATTAAATTTAATTAATTACATAAATGGTATCTTATCAGGTAATTTAATATTCAATTAATAAATTGAGGAGAACCCTCTTAGAACTTATTAGACAACTTTTACTTAGACAAAAATTGATTTTTGTTCAGCTGTCATAGATCAAGCTTTATCTGACCAAGCGTAGGTACATTTATTTTTTTCACCTATGTACCCGTTTATGATAAAAAGTTTCCTTACTTTTACTTTTTTTTTTAGTGGTAGCAGCTCTGTTATTGCCAAATCTGAAAGAAGTCATTAGCCTCGAAGGAGCCTTCTTCTACTCTTTCCTTGGACTCATTGCGCCCTCTATATTGGACCTAATATTCAAATGGGATCGCGGATTAGGGAAGTACAACTGGATACTATATAAAGATGTTATTTTGATAGCATTCGGTAGTTTTGTGCTAGTGGCCGGTGTTACACAGAGTATCAGAGAGATTGTTGGTACAAATGACCAGAATGAAAGTAATATAACACTAAGTAATATAACGACAAGTAATATCACAGGTACTTGATCTTCATCTACATATAAAAATCAAAGTCCTGACTACTGACACACACACTCATCAACAACCAGCCTCAACTCTTGTAGGTACCTAGAGAGCTTAAATTTTGCATAAGTATCTATAATTTATAATTTAGATAAGGAATAAGAAAGCTATCCTCAGGATTCAGGAGTTGAAGGATATAACAACATTGTAATTGTAACTATTGTGTTAATGTGAAAGACTGTAAAATGTCAATTTCATCATCATCATCTCAGCCGTTGGTAATCCACTACTGAACATAGGCCTCCCCCATAAAGGAGGGTTTTGCCAATACTCGACACGCTTGGCAGGCGGGTTGTCGAGCGCCGTTCGATGGTTTTTTGCAGAGGACGCTGCTGCCCGTCCTCTGGATCTTTTAATCTTAGCTGGCTCTTACAGCAACTACGGGAAGAGAGGGTGGAGCACTATTTTAAAGCCGGTAACTCCGCAGCGAAAATGCCATACGTATATATAAATAAAGACAGGAATTCCCGAAATTCCGACGGGAACGAGATCGCGGCATTAACGCTATTTTATTATCTATTAAGATAATAATAATATAACAGCAGGTAATATCAAAATAACTAAGTGGTGTCAGTAGTAATATCACATTAAATTAATAATATTTTATTAAGTTTATTGATAAGTGGTTAATGTTTATTTTATTTATAATTTGTTAAGTATGTAGCTGGTGGGTAAAGAGAACGTACTTGTACTGTACATTGTAAATAAGTAGGTACTTATTTATTTTATAAGTTTACATTTTAAATAACAAGTATTTTGGTTAAAATAAATTTTATGTAATAAATGTAAATGATATTTTATTTATTTCATATGTTTGAAGAGCTAAATTACCTACCTCTACCTTACAATATACATAATTTATAGTGTTATATAATATCTCTACCCTGTAAGGCTCTACCGTGTTGAAACACACAAACACCTATACCACGAGTTTAAACTAGGCAAATGCCTCTCTGTTCTGTGGGCAAATGTTTAAGCTGAGCAACACGACAGAAAAAGTCAATAACTGTCAAGCATTTTTATAACAGAGATTTTTTGTCACTGTCATATCTACCAGAATCGTAGACAGAGAAAACTAGAATAATCACGAATGCGAACAATGACACTATCAATTTATCAAAGGAAATGGTTTATTCTGGTTTAATCTCCCTACGCGACTACGCCATATTGGCAAAGTTGTGGTGTCTAAAATCACTTTCACAAGCAGCAAAATAAGAATTGAATTGAATGAGTTGTATTTTAACATTTATTGTAGGGTTGCATAATATTATAGTTGATGGGGCCGACTAACTGTCAAAGTGGCGTTTTGAAGTCACCAATAGTGGTTTTGTATGAAATTAATGGTTAATTCACAGTTTTCTAATAAATTCATAGATTTTGTTGTGTTTTGTGTGCTAAATCGTAAAGGAACTGGAGGCCACTAGCATCCTTGAAATTAGAAACTTAAAAAATTGTGGCTAAAAACGAGAAGGAGAGAAAAGTTTGAGCCTAAAAACGGGGCGAAAGTATGTCATAAACATTTTTGTTTATGACATACAAAGTATGACACAAAGGAAAGTTATTAAGAAAAGATTGGTAAATCCTCAGGTTTACATATTTAAATTTAATGTGTATTTCAGTTTGTGTCTGCCGTTAAAAGCAATTTAATGTTGTTTTTACGTAACCTGCATCACATTATCAAGCACATACTGAACCTAAAATGTTAGGAATGTTAAAAATGTAGTTACCTTTTATCATTAATTTAGTAAACCTCAAAAGGAAACAGACTGCCCAGATAAACGAGCAATACACCATTGAGCACGTTTTAAAACCATGAAATTGTAAAAAGATTCAAGGATTCAGGAAATACAAGCCGCTTCTTTTTCATAATTCTTTCTTTATCTAAGTTATTTTTTACATGGAATACATAAATTCTTAATAGAAAATATGTGTAAAAACAGTACAAATATGAATAAAGAAATGTTTAAATCTCCCTCCACAAAAGGGTAAGTTCAGAGGTGGCGCCATCTGAGATCAGCTTTCACTTGCCAGCCCCATCGATTCGGTAATTTAAACGTCTTTGAATATGAATTGAATTTGACAGCTGACAGCGCCAAGTGCCATGCCAAGTATATAAGAATCATGTGTTCTGTGATAAATACGTAGTATTTTTATAGTGATCTGTGAAAATTGAAAATGAGAAATGAGCATTGAGCATGCCGCATGCTGCGAATTAAAAAAAAACAAATAACTTTCAGGTGAATCGTGAATTGTGAAGGCCGCAAAACGAAATGTGTTACAGAAACGCTAAGAAAAGATTTATTATTATGCAATAGACATTACCACCGCTCACAGTTAATCAATAAGAAAATAAGTGCTTATATGCAGTAAAAACTTGCAGAAAATGTCTCTAGCAATCAACTCGAAACTTGTAAGTGTAATCATTTTTATCAGGTACTTCATTAATTATTAATGATAAAAATCCCATTGATATTTATTATCAGTCGATAAGAATGTAAAAGAATTGATAGAATTCCCAATTGATGTTAAGTTATCGACCTTACCAGTTCTTTAGAATAGATTGTTCAAAAAAATATTGTTATGAAATATAAAATGAGCGACACTGAAAGTGCGGTTAGTATTAATTTTCCTTGTGCGTGTTTTGCTATGTCAATTTAAAAAAACGTCACAGTTAAGATACGAGATAAGAAGAGTTCGAGGTTCAAATTAATATAATTGTCATTGTGAGGGCATACCAATTTTATATTTTTATTCATTTCGTATTGGAATTGCAAAGAAGGCGCGTTGTGTTGTGCGGTCTGCATCTGCTTTTATTATAACATAATATTGTTATTACATTAACTATAATGAGTAATCTAGAAGCGGCTGTAACAGATGCTTTGGAAAGTTATACTGTATGTATAAGCTTATTTTTCATTTAAATTAATAATAAATAGTACGTACTTATGTAGTTACCTAACTGATTTCGATGCCTATATAATTATCTAATACTTACATAAATACACTTCATTATAACCATTCAATTTTACTATTGAATTATCATCAAATGATAAATTGATGGTTATCCCGGCTCTAGTAATGTGACTCTCAAGGCTACCGGGCACCAAAGGCAAAGGCACCAGGCTACTAGCAAAATAGTCTTCTTGACAAAATTTTCTGCAGGGCTAGCATGACCAACATTATCTAGTGGAGAATAACATGTAACATGACTCATTACATTCCATTCGGAAAAGAGAAATATGTCATCCTAGTTGCCAAGTTGACTATATACTCAAAGTATAGCAAAGATAAACCTTATCTATGCTTATTATGAAGGCAATCAATAGTGGCCTGATTTTTTTTTTAATATTTTTAGGGTTCCTTTCTCAAAAGGAACCCTTATAGGATCAATTTGTTGTCCGTCCGTCTGTCTGTCTGTATTTCTGTCAAGACACTTTAATGGGGAATGTGGGAGGTATCAAGTTGAAATTGATAAATACTCAGATCTGTGGTCCCTTGTGGCTGTAAAACTGTACTTCTAAGTTACTCTGACAATATGGTTGTCCACATACCCATATGAATTGACTCGAGCAGTGTAATTTGGGTAACCCATTCTGTTAAAGTATAAATTCAAATTATTATTATTATTTAACACAATCTAAAATTATGGCCAAGTTACTGCATATTTCCATACTTTGCACAAGGAACATAGATGGGGCGCTGTATGTTCTGTAGACAGATTATTTTTCGGGATTTGAAGCGTTTTCTTCAGGTATCTAGGTATGGAACCCTACACTATGCATACATACATATGCCTTAACAATTTATTATTCTAGGTCCTACCAATCATAATTGGTGCAGGTTCTGTAGTAGTACTTGCAACTGTCCTTGCCAACTGCCTTTGGGGTAAGAAGAAAGAAAAAAAAGAGGAGAAACTCAAGACACTTGTAGATGCCAATGCCAAGTACCAATTACCACTGATTGAGAAGGAGGTGATCAGCCATGACACAAGGAGGTACCGTTTAGGATTGCCTTCTTCAGAACATGTACTAGGTAAGATGAATATTAGTGCAAATACTATTCACATGCCATGTAGTACCGGCTATAAAACAGGGCCACCACTTTATCATCCCGAGGGAGCTGTGAGACCAGGCATAGAGACATTTTTGGAAAGTGAGCAGCAGCACTCGTTGTTTCCAACTAATCCAATGACTGAGATCACCAAGCCGTCTGCTAAATGTGGTGATTATGGCAAAATCCCCCCCAAATTCATAGCTTATGGTTTCTATGGGGGTGGTCTATGGTCAGCAGTAGACGTCTTCTGGCTGATGAAGATAATGATGAAGGTTGACTTAAGTTGTACATCCCATCATCTTGTCTCATACACACTTATGGATCTGCTGATCATATTGATTTTTTTAACCATACAATAATTCTTTCTTTTACAAGTTGATAATATGTACATATGTAGTATGTGTCTATAATATGTAGTAATATGTAGTATGTGTGTATAATATGTAGTATGTGTCTGCCCACTGTAATAGAACAAATTATAACAATGTACCTAATATGATTGTCTGAGACATTATAATTTGTATTGAACTGCACCATTGGTGGATGATATAACAAAAGCGGCAGGTTGATTCTGGACATGACTTGCACAGGACAGGGTCAAGTGGCATGATCTGAGGGAGGCCTATGCCCAGTAGTGGGATGTAGTGGGCTGATGATGATGATGATTGATATGTACAAGATTTTGCCCACAAAAAGTCAAGTGCCTTGCTAGCATTCCGTCAACAATTTTCTATGAGAATGTTGTTGATATGCTATGGTGGGCAGTGTACACCATTTCGTATCCATCTCCATGTGGAATACTGACCTGTTACAATCCAGTCTAGTGGGCAGACAGCTTAACACATTCCCTGAAACAATAATATAACTTTTCAGGGCTCCCTATTGGTCAACACATCCACTTATCAGCCAAGATTGACGAGGACTTGGTTATCAGGGCATATACACCAGTGTCAAGTGATGATGAGAAGGGCTATGTCGACCTTGTTGTTAAGGTAACAAAGATATTCACTGCCTGACCAAATATAATATTATATAATGTGTATAATATTCGAAAGTTTGTGGGGATGGATGGATGGATGTTTGTTACTCTTTCACACTAAATCTACTGAACCGATTGGGCTGAAATTTGGTACTTATGTAGATAGTTTAGACCCTGGAATAACACATGGGTACTTCTTATCCCGATATTCCCACGGGAATGAAGAATATGCAGGGGAAATGGCCGGGCACAGCTCCTAATGCATATTATAATATACCTAAGCTAATATAGCTAAAGACTATGCCTAGTTTGGAATCAGAAAACTATGTGGAAGCTGTCCTATATTACAAAATAAACAGTTTGTACTAACAAGAACATAATATATGTATTAATTTATATCCATCATGAAAAAGTAACAGACAAAAATGTATGAATTTGGTCCCTAATAAACAGTCTTATGACGTATTTGAATATTGTTATTTGTACAAAAGTGTCATATTGTGATCTTACTTATACTACATAATATATACTTATTTGAATAAAACTTTTTGACTAGATATCGGTCATTCACAAGAATTTAGGAATGTTAAGTCACAGGCCACGAGTAGCCCCATATAGATTCACTAGAGAGATTCCTGTGACTCATAACTTTCTTTGGCACAGGTGTTCAAATTATATGCCACAATAATTATAATGTTTGTGTGTGCCAGTTTCTGCATCCAACAATAGTTAACTGGTAATAAGATAATTATATAAGTTTAATGTTTAGTTGTGCATGCTGTGGCTCCCTATAATTGAGGGAACACATTTACTTAATTCCCTAGTCATAAGAATATTGTATCTTTGTGTATCCCCCGTTGGGAGTCCTTAACAATAAATAAATAAATATAATATTTTTATGTCTCAAACATAGATACTTCAGCCTATCGTAAATATTCGCGTGATGTCATGACTTTAAAAAAGGCTTGCTTGAAAAAACCTTATTGTCGTATTATTTAGTGTGTTTAGATTAAGCTAAACTTGAGTTCAACTCTCGGAATGCGTCAGTGGCGTAGTGGTTCGCAAACGTTATGGCCGATCATGCGGTACCGGGTTCGATCCCCAGGTCAGGCAAAAAGAGTTATTGGATTTTTCCATTAGGAACTTTCTCAGTATGGAACTGTGCCAGTTGATGGCAATAGGTGGCGACCCTATTCCATGGGACTTCAAAATATAACTGGCGAAATTTGGGTTTAACTTTTATGAGACTGTGTCCTGGGTACTCCTCTGGCTACCCCTTTGAGTAACAAGTAAAAGGGCGTGATCTTATTTTGTAGAGTCCTGTGATCTTCATTCTTTATTATCAGCTCAATCAACATCAGCTCTCATCATTACGGTCATCTGAACATAGGCCTCCCCCATAGATTTCCATCCAGTCCGGTTGTACGTGGCCTGCATCCAGCGTGTTCTTGCCTTCCTTATCAGATCGTGTGTCCACCACGCTGCCGCTTACTAATAACTAATAATATATTTTAATATAATAATAAGTAATAATCCTTTCGACTATGTTAGGGACTCCTTCCTTAATCACCAGATTTTGTACTAATCTTCAATTAAATTCTAGGTTTACTTTAAAAATGTCCACCCAAAGTTCCCGGACGGTGGCAAAATGTCCCAATATTTGGAAAACATGAAGCTGAACGATACGATCGACGTCCGTGGTCCGTCTGGTCGACTTCAATACGCCGGCAAGGGTACCTTCCTTATCAAGAAGATGCGTAAAGATCCACCTGTCACCATACTTGCTAAGAAGTTGAATATGATTGCAGGTACAAATTTAATTCTAGAAACCATTCAAATTCAAGTACACATTTTTTTACCACTTGTATTTTTTATGATAAGTAGGCACTTTAGAATGGCTCGGTGGCGTAATGGGCGCATGCTCGGCTGCTGATTATGAGGTCCCGGAATCAATCCCCGGGTCAGGCAAAGTGTTAAATATTGGATTTTGTAAATTAGGAATTATCTCAATAACTGCCTGGAGTCTGGAACTGTGCTCGTGAGATGGCAATAGGTTCGCCCCCTATTACACGTGACCAATAACATACTGGCGAAATGTGCCTACTATGAGATCGAGTCCTGGGTACACCTCTGCCTGTCCCTTCGGGAAAAAGGCGTAATTGTATGTTATGTGTTAGTTTAGAAAGATAGGTAATCATCAAAGACATTTTTTATTTTATTTTAATAAAGTTACGAGTACTAAATACCTACAAATGACAAGCGCTAGAGGGCTTTATGCGCTACAAAAACCCCAGCATAAATTGCATTGAAACGTTTTTATATAAAAATATATAACTGGTTTATGTCGTACTGTGTTTTATTATGGAAAAATTGTCAAAATAAAGAGTAATCGATTATATTCTATTCGTCCTGGTTACGGAATTTCATAATAGAGTGGCGCTGAAATGGTTAAAAAGCCTAAATAAAGTATTTATTTCTGCTCTCATTGATATTAAATATCATCATCTCAGCTTTAGGACGTCCAATGCTGGACATAGGCGTCACCATAAATTTCCATCTAGTCTAGTAAGCGGCTTGAATCCAGCCTATACCTGCTGCCTTTATTAAATCAATATAAAATATGTATATTATCACTTAATACGCCATTATCAGACTGATAATAGGTACCTACTTAAATAACCTTTAACATGTAGTAGGTATGTAGTATTATAATCTGTTCTGTGCATGTTAGTAATATTGTAGTGTACCAAAAAACAACATATTCCAACATTATCATAACTTTAGCTTAACACTTAACATATAGATAGATTATCTTAAGTATAGGAATTGCTTAAGTAGGTATAATATTAGTGAACGAATTGTATCACTTATATCAATAAAATTTTTATTATTTATAATCTACATGACTTGCCTGATTAAATTATCACAGTTTATCAATATATTTTGTTAATCAAGATTAGTAATTAGGCAACATACTTACATTGTTGTAGTGGTAGGCCTCTTTTGCAGGGGGCCGCCTGGGAAAGTACCACACCTTGGCCAGTTATTCATCCGCCAAGCAGTATTGTGCAAACATTACTGTGTTCCGGTCTGAACGGCAATGTTACCAGCAAAATTACTGGGCTTGACGAGGTTCAACAACTAATATCTCAGGGTGACAGGCGCAGTGCAGTGCCGCGCAGAATTTTGAATTTTAAAACAAACGGCATTGTGTCTGATACGGGCATTCATGATGCTTACCATCAGTCACCTGATTTGCTCGTCTTGTCGCTCATTATCATAAAAAAAAATATTTTTTAAATTTATTTGCATAATATATATAAATACACGAAGATAACCGTGATATTTACTAATTACTAGGCAAATGCAACACAATAAAGACTACAGAAACACGCTGAATACAAGAAAGACGCTTACAACCAGACTAGATAAATTTATGGGCGAGGCCCATGGACATAGAATGTTTCCAATTCCAAAAACAATCCGCCTATTACTAAGAACATACAGCGCCATCTAGTTGCAAACTACAGCAAACATGGAGGAAGTACCCTAGAGCTATTAGTCCCTTGCGCAATGTATGGAAATATGCAGTAAAATGGCCATAACTTTTGATTGCGTTAACTTAGAAGTACGATACAGTTTTAGGCCGGGACTACAGCTAAATGTTAGTAACAAAACGTTGTTATCTAACCGTGTTATATAACAACTCGTCCACAGCGACTTGACACCGAAAATGTTTTTGTTAGCAATTATCATTTTCTAAAATAAGCTCCGTACAAGGGCAAGTGTTTTCTTGTTTAAAATCCATTGATTCCGACTCACAATATGCTACAGTCTCTAAATAATAGAAAATTGCAAAATATTGTATGCTACAAAAGGAGATTATGATTTTCAAATATCCAGCAGAGATGTTGACGGCACGAGCGCTAACAAAAAATGAACTACGAACCCCCCCCGCAGGCGAAATCGGGTGATGTTTTCCATCCGCGACGGATAACGTGTTAGCGTGTTATATAACAATATTTTGTTATATAACACCAAAGCCACGCCCACTTTTCATGTTATTGTGTACACAAAACACAAAAACATGCCGCTGCGGACCCGGCTTTACAGCCACAAGGTACTGCAGATCAGTGTTTTGTAATCTGTAGTTGATATCAATTTCAACTAGGGTTACGTACCACAAAAGGAAAAAGGGAACCCATAAAGGATCACTTTATTATTCGTCAGTCTGTCAAGACACTAACGGGAACGTGTGGAGGTATCAAGTTGAAATTGATATCAACTACTCAGATCTGCGACCCCTTATGGGTGTAAAAAAATCATACTTCTAAGTTAACGCTACGTTCTAAGTTACTTTGCGCAAAGAACTAATAGATGGCGCTGTATGTTCTGGGTGTCTAGGTATGGAACCCTACACTATGCATATATACGTATGCTTTAACAATTTATTTTTACTCGTTTGTCTATCTTTTTTAAAGTTTCAAACTAGGCTAGAAGCCTGTGCAATGTTAACCAAAATACAGACACTATATAAATAATACATTATTTTATTATGCATTTAACACCCAAACATTGATCAAACAGACATGCTCATGCGCGCAAATGTTTTTCTGTACAGATGTCATAGTTTCCAATATAAATCAAGCTAAAAAATATTTCCTGAAATAATTAATCTCTAACCTTTATGACTGAGACTACGCTTCGTGCTCAATTAAATTTTATGCTTTGTTCAAACACATCTGTTAAAATAGAATATGGCAATATACTGCTAGAAATTTGAGCCTTATGTAAGGTATACAAGGTTTAAATTTCGATAAATCAAGGTTGCACTTATTTGAACACAATCCTTATATTGAGAACAATATATTCATTGGGAATGTAACCTTGCACCATGGCGTTAAGGTGTTTATTTCAATGTTGTCTTAATAGTTTCAATAAAGTGTATGGTACTTATTGTATTTGTATTTTGTATCTCGGGATATATTTTCCTTAAGTTTAATTTTTCTCTAAAATTTCTTACAAACTATAATATTTGCAATAGAAAATGCAACCTTGCCTAATGTAATTAAGGTGTATATTTAAATGTAGTCTTGATTTCATGATTTCAGGTGGTACTGGCATAACTCCAATGCTGCAACTTATTCGATGCATCTGCAAGGACGCCAACGATGGTACTGAACTGAGATTATTGTATGCAAATCAGACAGAAGAAGACATCCTGCTCAGGGTCGAACTCGAGCAGTGTCAGGGTGAACACCCTGAACAATTTAAAGTGTGGTACACTATTGACAGGCCTAAGGAAGGTAATTTCTTTCTACTGATATTTTCGATCATGGTTATAGGTCGGTACCAAAAACTAGTGTCTGTGTAATAAGGGGGAATTGGCAGAATAGTGCAAAAAATGTTAACAAAAAATATAGGTTACAAAAACACTAAGGGCCGCTTTTTGATCGTTAGTTACGGTTAAGTTAACCATTTGTCAAACTATTGGTCGACTTAACCAGTGATCAAAAAACCCAGCCTAAGCCACCACCCGGCACCTTATAAACAAACAAATGTAACCAAACCAAATATTGTAAAACTCGCAGTTGAAAAAATCAAACTACGAGTTTCTTGTGCGTTCTTCTTGTAGATATATATATTTCATAACGCACGGTAGATTCATTACTATTATTTGATTTTTTTTAATGACTTAAATAAATTTTCTTTGAGATTATTTTTTTTACTAAGCGGTGCATCAAACAAAATGGTTAGCTGATCGGATTTGTATGGGAGAATCGAATAATTTTTCGCTAATTTTGCAATTATTTCTTTTCAAAGTTGTTTTCAAAGCAGACACCTTCTAGGAACACTAATTGACCAGTCATACAAGACACCGCACATTGCAATAATCTGCACAGTTCTGGTTTTTTTTGGGATGTTGTTAGGATAGTTTTTGTGCTGATTGGCCTAAGTATATCCTTAATCCTTACGTATTACTAGACCTACCTCTTAAATCTTATATATTACAACATGAAAATGGGGAGAAAAATTTCAAACACGAGCGGGGTTTGAACCCACACCAATCCGCGTAGTGGGCACTCTTACCAATTGAGCTACCGTGGAAATACTAGTCATCGGCGAAATTTTTCTAACCCACTTACTGCTACCGCCTATAGGCGTATTGGTAGAGTGGTCCACGCGGATTAGTGCGGAAGATGAGGGTTCAAGTCTCGCTCGTGAGTAAAATATTTTTTTTATTTTCATATTGTATTTCAAGCCGCTTAGTCTATAAACATAATAAAATATAATTTATTAATCTCCCTTATGTCCTACAGGATGGAAATACAGCACTGGTTTCATTAATGAAGAAATGATCAAAGAGCATCTATTTCCTCAAGGCGATGACGTCTTAACTTTAATGTGTGGGCCTCCTCCGATGATCAACTTCGCTTGTAATCCTGCCCTTGAAAAACTCGGATTTAGTGAAGAACGTCGATTCGCTTACTAAATGTAACAAAATCATAAAAGCCAGTTCACACTTGGTTTGATTCTTTACAATAAACGGATAGAATTCAGTTTTCATTGCTTTTGAAATTTAATCTTTTGTACTGAATTTGGATAAGTGTAAATTGGCTTTTACTTGTCTGTAGATTGTGAATTTAGTTAGTGCTTAGTAGGTTGAGTCAAAGTCAATGAACTGCTTAGGTGTAATGGATTATATATCGAAGCTAAAGTGTCTTACTAGTTTAAGGGTCTGGTAGAAAAATAGGTGGTAATTAAATTATGTTCTCGAACAATATCTAAAAAGACTAAAATAGTCTAGTAGCTCTAGATTCTAATTTTGCTTGTTTACGTAACTTTTTAATTTGTCAATTTTGCATTTAAATGTTATTCCATATTTCGCAGGCAAACTGTAATACTCTTACTACCACTGGTCTTTATTTTAAGTTAAGGGTTGTTGTTCCCTAGTAACATTTTAAGGTAGACCCCTTAAAAGATAACAAGGAAATATTTAAACATGAATTTAGAATGGGGACAAAAATAAAAGGATTGTTTGCAATTTCTATGCTTTTAATGTTTGTGGTGGTTATTACAATATTAGTATTAGAACTTAATATCTCAATCTGAGTATAATTATTTTCCTTTAGAATAAACACATGCAGTTTTAAATATACAAAGACATGGTGAAATACGTAATATTAAAATAATTTTGACCAACAATATTTCCTGTAAAATTTTGTGCAAGAATTCAAACGTTCCAATAACATGTGTAATGTATACTTACTGCTTTTTGTTGTACAAAATGTATTTGCTTTTTTTATTGTTTATAAAAATGAAAATATATACCAGCACAAAATATTATTTATATACAAAACAGTTGTTGTAATAAAAGACGTTACAGTTAAGTGTTTTTTTATGAAACAAAGGACATACTAAGCAACTAATTATCATCTTTATACAATACTATTGCAAAAAACCCCTTAACAACCCTTTAAAATAATAACAAGACATTTGCATGCCTACCAAGGGGTTCCCTATTCATTCGCATACTATTATTAGCCATAATTTTACAACTCATAAAATTTTAAGCCATAATATATGTCAAAGCTAATGATCACCAGTCATAACGTCAATACTCCTATTATAACTTGTTATAGTTTTAATTGTCCTAACATTTGAAAACTATAATATTCTATGTCCTAACCGTTGATAACCATATTATTTTATGCCATAATCCTAACATGTCCTAACTATTGATATCACTAAAATTATGTGCCATAATCATATATTACTCGAATGTTAACTTTGTCATAATATAAATTAAACCTAACCTAACCAATAGAATTTCGAATGTTCTTAACTCATTAACGTAGTAAAAATCTTTTCTATGTAGCAAACTGTTGATATATGATATTGCTATAAAAAATATTATAGTAAGGCGCTATTACTGATTATGAATAAAAATTAAGGTAGTTTCATTGTTATTATAAAAATAACACAAAGTCAAATTTTAGTGTTAATATTTGGAACAAAGTGCTTAAACGAATTTTAAAATTATAATTACAATGGAAAACGAGTGCAAAATATTTACATCAAAAAGAAGAGCCAAAAAAGTAAATATCAGTGGATTTACATATGAAAAAAATCGAGTAAATAAAAAATGTTATTATTGGGTATGTGAGTTACGGCGAGATACTACCCATAAATGCAATACAAGAGTGTTACTATGTTACGGTATATAATCATATCCCGAGGGATATACATAAAATACGTACAATACCGATTATATACAATAACAATTATGAACAATGAAAATTAGGACATACACCATTATTAAGTATAAAATTATACATAACAACCATTATGACAACTAACAATAGGAATAAAAACTATTATACACAAAAATATTATAGCAATTAAATTTTAGGACAACTTATCAGTATTACTACAAAAAAATATGTATTTCCAATATTATGATTAGAGGAGGTTATGACAAATGATGTATGCGGAAAATTTTTATGACAAAAGACATTATGCGAATCAATAGGACACCCTACCAAGGTTGATTATGGAAGAAACAATTGTTATATAAATTTTAGACCTCGATGGTACCCATTATCTTGCAAATAAAAGAATTGAATTGAATTGAATGGGAACACATTCAGTGAGGTTGCAGGGAATAGTTTATAAGGAACGGAAATCTAAATACTACAACGCGTGCAACAATGCTTCTTAAACTTATACAGCTAAAGCTTTTTAACATACTTATTAATTATTATACCTTATCTAATTTAACATGATCAATTACAGCTGAACAAAAATCAAGTTTATGGTCATATTATCTTAAATTAGATACATAAATGGTATCTTATCACTTAGTAATATAATAATCAATTGATAAATTTATTATCTCTATTACAACTTTATTTACGGAAATAGTATTATAATATAAATTATGTAATAGTATTAAAAAAAAATTATGCCCGTAAAAAATAATATTTACGGGCATAATTTTGATTTTAATTCAGCTGTCATTGATCAAGCTATATTTCACAAGGTTTCTGTCTGTCTGTCTGTCAAGACTTTTTGATATCAACTAGTCGTCAGATCTGCGGTCCCTTGTGGCTGTAAAAAAAATCACACGACTTCTAAGTTAACGCAATCAAAAGTTATGGCCATTTTACTGCATATTTCCATACTTTGCGCAAGGAACTAATAGATGGCGCTGTATGTTCTTGGTATCTAGGTATGGAACCCTACACTATGCATACATACGTTTGCCTTAAAAATTTATTATTTACGAGTATACTCCAATAGAACGGGTTTCCTAAATTATACAGTCCGAGTCAAATAATTATAGGTTGGGTGGTCAATTCATAGCCCAAAAGTCTGGGTTTCAAGTTACCAAGATTCCTCAAGGAGTTCATCATGATCCCACATGACCATTATTACAAAATGCTACTCTAGCATTAAGTTAGTCCTAGCGTTGTGCTGAATTATAAACATACATTTACGCCTTTTTCCCGAAGGGGTAGGCAGAGGTGTACCCAGGACTCAGTCCCAAAGTAGATACACCCACATTTCGCCAGTATGTTCCCATGTAATAGGGGGCGAGCCTATTGCCATCTACCGGGCACAGTTCCAGACTCCAGGCAGTTATTGAGATAATTCCTAATGGAAAAATCCAATATTTAACACTGCCTGACCTGGGGATCGAACCCGGGACCTCTTGCTGAATTATAAATAAATTAAATGATCTAACCGAATAAATTAAATGATAACCTTATGCCTTATACATAATATGTTATAGGAAACAAAATAGCTATATTAATATTCCTCTGAAAATAAAACTAGATTAAAAATTGAATCATAACCATGACATTACTCGCTATGACACCAATTATTTCAAGCGGCAGTCTTCTGTCGAACACAAACAGTCCATATACATTGAAAACTGGTTTTTCGTAGTGGATTGTCCGAATTATTTCGCATGCTGTTTTTTGATAAGGACCTGAAAAGTACAGCTCAGATGTTTTTCTTGTTAAGATAGATAAGAGGTAAGATGAATAACCACTGGGAATAAATAAAAGAGAGAGACAATTAGTTCATAGTTGATCGTAAACACTGTTTACACATCCATCTAAGAACTATTTTTACCTTACTCTTTTACACAGGATCTGCATTCTGCATCATATTGTATGTTTCATAACTACCTACATAATATGTTTCATAATAGGCAACGTGTATCCAGTTGAACAGTAGTAGTACCCACATTTTTTCAAGTCCCATTTAACAGGCCGCCATCGCCTGAGAGCTCATCCGCACGCTTCGCACACTGCGATTTTCCCGTTGTTTTCTGCCGCATACTTGCAAACTGAAAATATCACCCTGCTGCGGTTTTCCCGTTGAGCTACAACATGGGGCTTTTCAAAAGGAGAGAATAGTGTTGAAGGGTCGGTAATACCCCCGGTGTTGCAGGTATCCATAGGCGGCGGTAACCGCTCACCATCAGGCACACCGTCTGCTCGTTTGCCACTATGGTATAAAAAAATAGGGGGCGACCCTATTCCCACCAATCTGTGGCCACCAACCAGCCACAAGTCCTCCATGCAGCTATTGACAAATTCTAAAAATCTTTGTAATCGAATCCAGGATCTCAAGCTAAGCTTACGACCTCTAGACCGACGACCCTGTTTCATGAGCGAGGAAACCGTTATATATGGCGGCACTCTAAATTTGTATTAATCCTCGGTGCTTATCACAAAATAGAAATATGCTTACCATTAATGTTGCCAGAAACCAAGCGTATGCAAAGCAGTTTCATATTGGCCACTTCCTGTATAAACCAGTCGTTAAATAAAGCAGAAATCGTCAACTGAGTGTAGTAAAAGCCAGCCCACATGGCGATCGTGATGGACGCAGATAAAGGGTACAACTATAAATAAAAATAAAGTGTTACAAAGAGATGAAGTAATAATGAAGGAGGTGCATCTACCCGCTAAAAAATTAAAACAAATTAAAAAAAAAATTGTTAAGGCATACGTATGTATGCGTAGTGTAGGGTTCCATACCTAGCCTAGATACCTGAACCAAACTCTACCGCCTTCTAAAAGAACATACAGCGCCATCTAGTTGCAAACTATAAATAAAATCGTTTTATAAAACCCATAAAGTAATCACATACTGAGATTCCCTTGCCCTGCAGCTCGTAAACCAATGTCTCGCTCACCTGCGCCACGATAACATTATACTGCGATAAAATTCTGATACCCATTTCTAACGCGCCAAGTATGGAAATATGCAGTAAAATGGCCATAACTTGCGTTAATTTAGAACTATGATTTTTTTACAGCAACAATGGACCGCAGACCTGAGTATTTGGTATCTATTTCAACTTGATACCTCCGTTCCAGTGAAAGTGTCTTGACAGACGGACAACTAAGTGATCCTATAAGGGTTCCTTTTTTCCTTTTGAGGTACGGAACACTAAAAAGAAATCTGGATAAAGGTACTTACACCACTCCGGTTACCTAAAACTATAGCACCAATAACTATGAAGGTCCAAATAAGAACTGTCAGCGAATAGAGCAATACCTGAAAACAATCCAAATATGTACTTCATCATCCAACCGTTGGTAGTCCACTGCTGAACATAGGCCTCCCCCATCAGGGGGGTTGTTGCCAATACTCGCCACGCTATGCAGGCGGGTTGGCGAGCGCAGTTTAATGGTTAACACAGAGGACGCTGCTGCCCGTCCTTTGAATCTCATAACCCTTAGCCGGCTCTTACGGCAACCATGGGTAGAGAGGGTGTGGTACTATTCTAAAGCCGGTAACCCCACGGCATAAATATGTACTTATGGGAGAAAAATGTTGTATGTATTAATATAACTCATGTTTACTTACCGCAAAGCTGTAGAGCTCAGTAATTAATTTATAGCATTTCAATATATCTCTGAGACACCCCAACCACATATCGTGTCTTAGAGTAGCATTTGACTTGCGGACATCTGGAATAATGAGTGAAACTATTCTCTTCCACCACGTTCTTTGTTTTGGCTTTTTCTTACGATTTCCATTTGTATCCTCATCAATATGATTCTTAATTATTCCATTAAAGTGTCGCATTCGTATCGATAGGAAATAAATCTGGGTGAATCCCAACAACATGTCATAGAATATAGTCAAAAGTCCAAGCCCATAGAACACTGTATGTCCCGGCTTGTCGAGCAATGAAATAGCGTTGGCTGAAAATCCGCTCAAGAACCCCACAAAAATTGATATTAATATTAAAATACTGAAACGGTAATTGAAATCTGTGTAGTACTTATATTTTTCCAGTTGCAGCGTTCTATCAACATTCTGTAGCATCAAATAAATTTTCACGTTATTTTTTCTTTGAGTAAATCTGTTAATGCTGTTGGTAAGGAAATACGCCGTATGTTCCATGCCAGTACCAAAAATGCATGATAGGTACATTAAAGTGCTTTTATTATAATACTCTCTTTGATAAAAAGCCATGTAAAAGCTGTAGGAATAAGTAACCAGAACAAGCCAGAGGAGCGAATACACATTTTGCCACGCCGTGGTTGGGGAAACGACATTATTTTTAATATTAACACGAACAGAACCCAATATCATTTGACACCTATAAATTGGTGAAAAACATCTTAAGAAATTATCTTCTAAAATATTTGGGTCTGCCACTGATTGACGAATCATTTTTCAGTGCTCCACCCTCTCTTAAACGTAGTATCGTAATGTACAGGATTTTTTTTTGTGTATGATAGTCGGGTGTTTTATTAAGTAGGCATTCTTAATCGTTTTTTGATATCACAAAATATTGAGCAATTAAAAAATTAAAATGTATTTAGTTATAGATACCTATTTATATAATAATAACTGACCATTATATCAGGTCGAGTAAGTATAATGACCACAGCAATAAATTTACCTAAATGATGATTACATCTATAAGTAATATGTATGTATCCTATGTTTATAACAAAGACATAAGTGGGTAGATACTATTTCATAATGGATTATCTAAATTATTTCGCTTACGGTTTTCTGTTATGGACCTGGAACAAATATTGAACACTAATTCTAACTTACAACAAAACTTTACCCGATGTCATAGATAAAAGTAAAATGTCACAACACGACGTGAAAATATTATTCTGCAATCAGGATTCTGCGTTTGCGATTACCCACACTTACTACACTTTCAAGCTGGAGACTCTTTACCTACCATTGTAATTGTATGAAATCAACCGACCGCCGCTATAATATCAGCTGTATACGTAGTACGTAGTAGTAGCCGACGTTCAAGTCTGCCATACTTCCCGTTTTAGGATAAGTATACAACTGGGAAAAAAATATTGAATGAAGGACGAATTGAGTATTAGGAAAAATATGTCGTATTAGGTATTTTTAATTTATTTTGAAAGTTTAATTAAAATTATGAATCTTATATAATATATCGCAGCAGGATTTAGGCTCGATTAAAAAATGATGTAAAACCGTTGACCTTTATCAAAGTCAAGGGTGTTACAGTCTGTATTTAAACTAAGTAGCCAACTAATAGGACTAAATTCTAGTAATAATTACTAAAAAGAGGATTACTCTGATCTACCAACCTAACCAGGTAATATTGGGAACTAACCAGCTTCTACAGTCTTTATTAAAGCACAGGTGACAACGAAAATGCACGAATACCTATTAAATTTTTATTATAAAATTCCTTTTGATAAAATCTTATAAAGCAGCTGTAAGAATACGTAACCAGAATGAACCAAAGGGTAGAATACCTATAGTGTCTGCAATGTCGTGGTGAAAAAAACTATGTTATTTTTAATATCAACACGAGCGGAACCCAGTATTATTGGGCCATAATGCAGCGGTAAAAAACTTGTTAAATAATTGTGGTGTTAAATAAATGTATTTTGTTCTAGCACCTTTTCCTGAAACATTTTTGAAGCTTCACTCTCAAACCACCCTCATAACATTAACAAGGAAATAACATAAGCCACAATCGAGTTTTAATAGTCGCTAAAAATACTAACATGATTGTAAGCGGTACAATTAAAATATTCATAATTCAAGGAGGCTAAATCAAACTCCTTTATTTATTATAAGTCCATTCTAATATTTTTATAGGGTCATTATAGTAGACAACAGTACATAAGTAGTTAATTTTTTAATCAATATTTCATTATACCATCTGTATTATATTCTCTAGGGTATGGAATATAATGGAAGCTATTAGATTAGAACCAATCCATAAATTTATTTTATATATCATATTAATGGTTGTCTTAGCCGGACATAGCTTGAACAATAATGTCCAAATCAAAAAATAAAGACAAAATCTTCGAAGATTTACTCAACAACGATTTCGTGAATGTATTTAAACCATGTTTTTACGTACAACGGCTATTTGGCACGCTCGGTGTGAACATAGAGTTTAAATTTATTACTCCTCCTTCCAAATTGTACAAAGTGTACAGCTTTGTGACCTGGCTAGTGACATCTCTTTGCGTAGTGCATGCTGTGGTAGCCTGTGATACTCAGTTCGATGCTTTATCAACTGATATACCATTAAAAATTGGGTTAATACTGAACGGTATTGGAAACTCATTACTCGTTTGGAAGAGCGTGTTCTACAGTGGCCATGCAAGATGCCAACTTTATGTGAAGCTACAGAAAATCGAACGCAGCCTTAAAATTAAGAACGTAAAGCGTATGAATGAAATATTACACATGATGACCTGGTTTTTGGTTGGCATTTCGTTCTTTCTGGGTGTTACATGGATAACTATATTTAATAAATATTTAATCAAAGATTATTGCCCAAGTGCCTCTGTAGCCTCAGTTGTTAGTTCGGCCATCTATCTCGAGATTTGCCATGTTTTCACCATACTTTATTTTATATCACTAAGAGTAGAATACATAAAAAATAAGCTCAGGCAAGAAATAAAGGATTGTAAAAAACAAGTCGTAGTTTCCCCATTTGATTTCAAAGCAAAGGATCATGATAAAGTTGGCGATGAGCTTGTTTATGGAATGTTCTATGTATTAGATAGTTTTGCTGATACCATGGATATTTTCCCACATGCTGTAAGGAAAGATATATCATTTAATTGTTACCAATAATGATTAAGAACAACATGTAACATATTTGTTTGTTGTAATTATTATAGTTGTTCGCTTTCACGTCTCAAATGTTAGCGTGGCAATTGATAACGATGCAGAATTTGGTGGTTTCATTCAAGAAGCAGGTAAGTACTTAATCGATCGTTTTTTTTAAGGTTGGGGAACTATTACCTTTCAAACCACAAGTTACTTATATACCAAAGACTATGCAGTAACTCAATTAGCAATAAGTCTGACTTCAGCCTTCTAATTTTATTTATTTCAAAGTAGAGATGATCGAGTCCTCTAGACCTGTTTGGGACAGTGACTGAACGATAATTCCATACAGAATAACCTGCCTAACTACATTTTATACTGAACATTTATTTGTTTTTAGATGTCTGTAGACATAGCATCATTTCTATGCTCGCTACCGTCGTCTATGATCTTCATGGTGTTGATGTTAATCCTTTGTTTCATCTCACAATCTCTGATGACCAGATTGGATCAATGTGCTGAACTATGCACTACGCTGACATTTTCGCTTGATGATGGTAATATGGCTTATTAGTAATTAATAGTTTTTAATGGATTAATAAGGCATGTAAGTAACTCAACCATAGTAGGTACCCACATTGCCGGTTATGTTTTATGTCCTACTAGCTGTGCCCCGTGGTTTCACCCGCGTAGTCTTCGTTCCCGTGGTAATATCGGGAAATAGTACCCTATGTATTATTCCAGGGTCTAAGTTATCTTCATACCAAATTTCAGCCCAATCGGTTCCATCTATCCATCCATTCATCCTCACAAACTTTCACATTAATATTAGTAGGACCGAGCAAGATAGGGGGCAAATTTTGAACAATTCCAGACTTCGGGCTGTTTGTTGAGATAATTGCTAATGGAAGAATCCAATAACACTTTTGGCCTGATCTGGAGGTAAAACCCAGACCTCATGATCAGCAGTAGCGCTTGCGACCACGCCACCGAGGCAATCCTGTACTATTGTACATGTGTATAATTATCCTTTTTTTATTTACCAGATATTATTATATCTGGTAAATAAAAAAAAGGATAATTATTCACTATACATTAAATATATTATAATAAGTATGTATAATTATTATAATAACTTTGTTTAGTAATTACTCGATTCACATCGTTTATCATCCTTGACTATCTATCTATTCGTAGTTGCTTTCAAATTACCAACCGATAATGAACAAGATAAAAAGAGTAATGACCGCTTTAATTTTCCTAATGGGAAGTGGAAATGTAAAGACTTCGAAAACCGTAAAGATATAAAAAATATTTGGGAAATTTTTCGAGAATAGTCATACAAATATAACAGTGGTAAAACAGATTTAAGAAATGTGGTGCTGGCGCAGAATGCTGAAAAAATCCTGGACGGAACGTCACACAAACGAGTCAATCCTCAGACAATTGCAGATAAAAGCGCGGCTCTCAACAATCTGTAGGCAGAGTCCTAAAATTCTTTGGACACACATTCAGGAAAGACCCAGATAGCCTGGAAAGGCTGATCATCACTGGCTGTGTTGAGGGTAAGAGAGGCAGAGGACGCTCTCCTACAAGATGGTCACACACGACGCAGGACGCTACGGGGGCCACCCTGCAAGCATCTATACAGATGGCACACGATAGGAATGTCTGGAAGGAGAAGGTGGCAAGGGTGTTGACGCATCATAATCACGTCCCTCAGTCATGAGGTCACGACTAAGAAGAGAGAAAACAGATTTTGTAATACTGAGGTGGTCCTAGAAACTCAATAACTTGTAAAACAAAGAATTAAGATTGTAGGATTCGCATAAACATTTTTGACATCCTATACTTTACTGATCTTAGAAGAGAATCCACTGATCTGCTAACCTAAATTTCTTCCAATTGGAAGTCGATTTTTTGGCGGAATATTTATCTTGTATTTTGTTCATTTTGAGATAGACGGCACCTATTTGTAACACCAGCAGGCCCAATAGGACACGAGCTAAATTGCTTCCCTCCTGCTTTTTTTTGCACTTCACCCCTTGGGACTAAATAATGTCCCTTGGTCACCGTACTATGTCCGCTGATATTGAACACATACTTACTCAAATTTCGTCATTTCACATGACTATTCCCAATGAGTATTCCCAAAATACAATCATGAAGACAAGTCTGGAAAACAACGAAGAATGTCCTATATATTTGAGTACTTAAGATGTAAATGGGTAAATGTGATTTATGGTACTCACCTCTCCCTGCACGGTAGACTGGAAGAGATCGCTTTTAGCGATAAGACCACTAATTTTTACACTATTTGTTATATATTTTTAATTTTAAGTATTATTTTTTTGTGATTTACCAATAGTGTTTATCTATCTATCTATCTACTTTTGTTCACAGGAAAATCCAGAGAAAATACTAAACGAATAACGAATTTATTAAAAGGAAAGCGTAATGCCACTGTTTTCGATATTTTCACACTCGACACGCAACTACCGTTACACCTGCTGGGAGTAACCGCCAGTTATACTATAGTCCTTTTACAGTTGGCTGCTTTATAATTTCTCTGAAGAAATCATTCATCGTTCAAGGCGGATAATATTTTACATTGATAATTATTATACATTTTATATTTCTTGTTTATTAGTTGCTATCCAATCGCTACAAAAGCACACAATATTCACGTACTCGTGGGTGTAGTATTCTTTGCATCCTTGAACGAAGTCCCCTATTTAATTTGCTTTGTAACCATGAAAGAAGTGAAATATCGTAAGCCCGAGTATCTATCCAGAGATATTTTAGATGAAGATTTTGTGAAAACTTTTACAGTCTTTCTCCGTTTACAATATTACCTTGGCAGTTGTCGTGTAGAAGCAAAAGATCAGTTTGTGACGTCACCTACAACCTACCAAAAGTTGTACACGATATTCTGCATCATTGTGATAATTTTTTTAAACGTAATTGCTATAAAATACTATTTTTCAGACTCTGAAGATTACGCTTTATACATTTTATGCGTAGTAGTCATTTGGGCAACATATGTTAATTATTTATTGATCACAATAAATACACGCTTTTTCAATGGTCAAGATAATGCTAACTTTTTCATCCGCTTACAAAAACTCGATCGTCTGATGGGATTAGATCGAGACAACCGCCTAAACAATATATTGAAACGAATTAACAATACCAGTATGATTCTGTTTCTGATGGCTTGCTCTATTATTGTCCTCGTCTCAGTTATTAGTCGCGAATGGGTTAACCTCACATTTACTGGGGCTTTTTTGTGCCAAGTCACTGGTATAACAGAACTAATATTCTACTCTAACTTACTCATTTACTTCGTCATACGACTTAGGTTTATAAACTGCATTATTAAAAATCATTTATCTCGAAATAAAGCAAAGAAGAAAACAGATAATTATGTCGCATTATCCAGACGAAGTTTGAAGAAGTTAGCTTTGGAAACGCATGATTTCGTCACAACCGACACTACCGCTTATTTGAAAGAAGTTTTTGGTTGCTTCGCTTTGTTTTCAAACTTGTACAGATTCCAGGTGAGTGATATTAAATTTATACTTACCCTTTATATTATATTTTAAAGCCTATTCAAATGTAACTTCTAATTTCAGCTCTTCATATTTTGCTTAAAACTGGTAGTTGTGAGTTTGTTAGTTTTTGGCGTTATCTTAATATGCGTCCAGAGAAATGTAAGTTTAATACTGGCCTATAGTTTTATTTCAAATTGTTTTCGTCGCCCATCATCAAATATATTATTCCAGTTGGTAGATATGGTAGAAATGACTTCACTTGGCGTTTATACGATAATCGATGTTTGCATAGCTATATTTCTTGGGTTCAGACTGCAGTTATTCTTTGGAGAAGTTAAGGAAACTAAGCGCGTGTCGATAGATGTGATGGCTGAATACACTAGCGGTAAGAAAATCTTCTTTAATACCCACTTATTTTAAGATGTACTATACTAAGAACTTGCGCCGTGGAGTTACCGGCTTTAGAATCGTGCTTCACCCTCTCTACCCGTGGTTGCCGTAAGAGCTACGAGGGGAGGTCAAAAAGTTCGCGGAATGAAAGGGAAGGGGGGTGAATTTAAACATGAAATTATTATTCCTTTTCAATAGATTCTCCATTAACCCTAATACACTTTTCAGACCTTTCAAATAACTTGTTTATACCTTCGAAAAAAAATGATTCGTCAAGGCCTTCAAAATAAGCAGATATTGCCGACTTCACTTCATCGTCATCCGTAAATTTCTTTCCACGAAGCTCTTTTTTCATGTTTGGGAACAAATAATAATCACAATGGGCCAAATCTGGACTATAGGGACGGTGGTTTAAAGTTTCGAAGCCGCACTTGTGTAAGGCAGCCATCGCAACATGACTCTTGTGAACGGGTGCGTTGTCGTGCAAAAGGAGCACACCTCGAGACCATTTTCCCCTTCTCTTTTCTTTAATTGCTACTTTTAATTTTTCCAGTAGTGTAGCGTAGTACTTCCCCGTGATATTGACACCTTTATCTTTATAATCGATCAATAAAATCGCCTTGGCCCAAAAAACTGTAGCCATAATCTTTCCGGCCGATTGTGACACCTTAAACTTCTTGGGCGGTGCTGCGCCTTTTTTGTGCCACTGCATTGACTCCTGCTTCGACTCAGGTTCATAGTGATGAACCCAAGTTTCATCTCCAGTCACAATTCGGTTCAGAAATTCATCCGTTTTCACTACACAGCTCCAAAAACTCGCGCGAACACTCGACGCGCTGCTGTTTTTGAAGCGCTGTGAGCATTCTCGGTACCCATCTTGCACTGACCTTAGACATGCCAAGATGGTCATGGAGAATATTCAAAATGGTCG
Organism: Hemistola chrysoprasaria; assembly: GCA_947063395.1. Lineage (NCBI taxonomy): Eukaryota > Metazoa > Arthropoda > Insecta > Lepidoptera > Geometridae > Hemistola > Hemistola chrysoprasaria. Next base: position 5,635,638 of record OX346715.1, read on the forward strand.
TAGATGATACTCCAGTCATCTCTGCGATTTGTTTCTTCTTTAGGCGTGCATCTTCTAGAACAAGTTTTTCAACTTTTTCAACAATGTCTGAGGACGTTGCTTCAATTGGCCGACCTGAGCGCTGATCGTCTTCAATTGAGTCTCTGCCTTGCTTGAAAAGACTATGCCACTTGTAAATCATTGTTTTTCCAGGGCAGGAGTCCCCGTAAACTGATGACATTTCTTCCATAATGTTCTGAGGCGTTTTTCCTTGCTTAGTGAGAAACTTAATCACGGCACGATACTCAATTTTCTCCATAGTTGATATTTTCTACCCGATTCTACTTTTCTACTCGTAAGAGCTAATCTTTCTTCTCCAATATAACAATGGGTAAGGTTTTTTTTTTTTTTTTTTTTTTTTCTTTATTTATTTAAACAGGGTTTGTTCTGCAAGAACATGCCACCCTTGTAATAATAATCAACTACAAACATAAATAAAATTATAAACATAATCTGTCCTTATGATATTCTATATATAATATATAAATAAACATAGCTTTCTCCGAGAGAGGTTCGGATAGGTAGCTATTGCAACCACCTACTTGCCAAAAACACTCATCATCAGCAAACAATTCCTGTCGTATACTCTCGTTTCGGCTGCATTCCATCAGAACATGGTATACGTCTTCAAGTTTTCCACAACGATCACAATCTGGAGAGTTTGTTTTGCCCATCATGAATCCAAATTTATTAAATGGGATGTGCCCGGAACGTAATCTCATCGCTGTTACAATCTCCATTCTTGTCATTTTGCTTGCTTGGAACCAGGGATAACGAGGAAGTGTAGGTTGTACTGTTTTATACCAGATGCCTTTAGTTAAAGATCTTTCATCAAAGTATTCAGACCAGATTTCAAAACAACATTTATTTACGTGAGACATTATGTCTGAATAGTTCGGTAAACAGTTGTATATTTGTCCATCTACTGTTGCCTCTTTGGCAAGTCTATCCACTTCTTCGTTACCTCCCAGTCCAACATGAGAGGGAACCCACTGTATTTTTACCCTCTTATTTAAGTTTGTTAATTTTAGAATAGTTTCTAATATAGTATATGCTAATGGAATGCCTCTAAAGCTAGACCCAGTAACACATCGTGCCAAATGATATATTGAACTCTTAGAGTCAGTAAAAATTACAAATCTGTCATAATCAACACTTTCGATATAGGCTAAAACTTCCGCTAGTGCTATAAGTTCTATATTCATAATTGATATCTTGGACCTTATTAAAAATTTCATGTAATCGCCAGACTCTGTATCATAAAAGGCGGCACCGGAACAGCTTTGATCTTTAGAGCCATCTGAAAACAGCTTATAGAATCCTCTGTACTTTTCCTTTAAATAATTATCACATATGATACGTAATTCATTAGACTTATACTTCTTTTTAGGTTTGTCAACAATTTGTATATTAGGTTCCAATATATCAATTAGGTTAATTTTACTTACCCATGTGCTTAAACTGAACATATTTATTTTAAGGCTGCTATGCATAGAATTATTTTTTAAAATATTATGAACACTCACTAACAGTGGTTTTTTCTTTCTTCTCCAATATGGAGTTTCTGTTAAATAGGACAAGTCTTCTAATAAATTAATTACATTATTATTCTGAACAGAGTTACATTTTAACCAATATTTATTTGCCAAATAGTGTCTTCTTACGAACAATGGTGGAATGTATAATTCCGATTCCATCACATGGATAGGTGTGCTTTTAATAAAACCCCCAATTATTCTCAGAAACTGATTTTGAATTTTGTCTAATTTAGCTATTTTACTTTGACAACAGTTGTCATATAGGTAGCTGCAATAATCAATACGACTTCTAACTAATGCAATATACAGCCTTCTTAAGTGAATGGGATGAACTCCCCAGTTGGAACCTACTAGAAACTTAAAAATGTTAACAAATTTAAGACATTTCTCACCTATTTCATTTACATGTTTTGCCCATCTAACCCCCCTATCCAACCATAGTCCCAGATATTTAACATTATCTACTGTTTCAATAAATGTGTTATTTATTTCAATGTTTATACTGTTCCTATTAAACCCTTTTCTAAAAATACAAATTTTACTTTTCAGGGGAGATATGTCTAGTCCTAGGTTCGATAGTAGCTTACAAAATATTTTTAAAGTAGATTCAATATTTAGACTTCCTTCCATAATATCCTCACATTGATCATAGATAACAAAATCGTCTGCGTACTGAGAAATCCCCATCATTCCCTCTAAACTCTTACAAATATTCAAAGTAGCAATATTAAATAATAATGGCGAGAGTGGGTCACCCTGGGCTAAGCCCATACTCGTCACTCTAAATATATCGTTACCTTCAATATTAATATTTAAAGATCTTTGATTGAGATAATTCCATAGATATTTGCAATATATATTACCGGTGTTTATTTTATCTAATATTGATACCAGTACAGATATGTCTATATTATTATATGCATTATTTACGTCTAAGAAGCAAGCTATAGTTGAATATCCCAGCGAAAACCCTACCTGAATTTGGCTAATCAAAAAACTTAAGTTATCTGAGCACGATTTGGCTTTACGAAAACCCACAGTATTGGAAGAAAGCATATCATTATGTTCCACAAACCATTCTACTCTTTTTTGAATAATTGAATGCAAAATTTTACATAAACATGAAATTAAGGCTATAGGCCGGAATGATGACACTTCATTAGGATCTCGTCCAGGTTTTAAAATAGGTACTATAACAACCTCCCGCCATTGTTTCGGTACAAAGCCGTGCGATAAAAACTTATTATACATAGAAAGAAGTATACATTTACCATTGTACGGGATATTTTTAATCATAGAGTAAGATACACCATCACATCCAGGAGATGTATCCTTGAGCTTAATACATACTTCTAGCTCCTGCATGGAGATTTCTACCTCTAATTTAGGGTTGCTACTTATGAAATTAGGTTCGTTCGGGACTACAAAATCCGGAGCCAATGATTTAAGTAAGCTATGTGCCTGTTTCACACTAATATTTTCTTTGTTTGACCTACTGCTATATCCTTTAATCCAGTTTAATCGCTGCCACATATCGGAAGCCGAAGTTTTCTCATTTACATTTGTGCACATATTATGCCAGTTATCCCTTTTAACTTGTCTCATTGTTTTCTGTGCGTCACGTATTTTTCCATTAAGAATATCTAAATTATTAGGGGTAGGATTTTTTCTAAATTGCGATAAAGCTAGTCGGCGAATGGCGATATCCTGAGATAATTGCGGCGTCCAATAGGGTTTAGGTTTAAAGTTTGATTCAGGGTTTTGATTAATTTTTTTAAAAGGAATATGTAAATCTGCTGCTATGTTAATTTGATCTATGAAGGAGTCATATAATTGTTGTAAATCATTAGGTATATAAAATAAATTAAATAGTTCTCGTAGGCATTTAGAGTAGTTTTCCCAATCAGCTCGTTTAAAATTTCTTTTTATTACAGGTTTTACTGGTGTGTATTTATTAGAAGATATTTTTATCATTAAGTGGTCACTTCCTAAACATTCTTGGGTAACCATCCATTTAAATTCCAGCGCAATATCAGGGGTAGCAAGCGATAAATCTGGCGCGGACTTTTGCAATGTACCATTGACTAGTTTTATTCTTGTCTCGCTTCCATCATTCATTACAACAAAATTATTTTCAAGCAATGCATTGAATATCATTGAGCCTCTGTAGTCGGTTTTGTAAGACCATGTCGTATGATGTGCATTGAAATCTCCTAGTAACAATGTACGTCGACTAAACCTAGAAAATAAATTATCCCAATCTACTTGATTAGTACGAGCTAACGGCGAACAATAGACAGATACAATGTTATCTATATGACGGCTATTAAATAATTTTACGCAAACACATTCTATACTTGAGTTAGGTATTTGTAATCGAGTAGTTTGTGCTTTTATTGATCTATGAATAAGGATAGCCACACCACCGTATGAATCATTCCTATCAAGTCTATGTATATTATATTTACTTACATTAAGGTGACTTTCCGGAATTAGCCACGTTTCACATATTGCTGCAATATGAATTTTCTCTTTAATTAATAACTGTTCGAAACAAATAAGTTTGGGTCTAAGGCTTTGGGCATTCCATTGTACAATGTTCAATCGTATTAGGTTTTTACTATCCATAATTATTAATTAATCCAAGGATTAAATTAAGTATAGGCCAGTCAGAGATGTTATCAACCGTTACGAGAACTAGCCACTCCACTATTAGTTTAATCACACTCATTACCTTTGTTTGGACATCATAATGCTTAAAAAATATTATCTCCTTTATTCTTGATATAAGTTCACTAAATGTAATTTTCTCGGGTTCATTAGAGTCGTGATTAAATTCTTGTTCCCCTGCTTCAAATATTGGTTCCTCCTGTTCCCAACTAGTCACAATTTTGTTTTCCTTCTGGGATTTCTTTTTCTTAGGCTTAGTTTTAGGTTGGATAATAATACTCTTCTCCGAGCAGGAGTCTGTGGTACGAGTGTCTTTTAAAGCGTCGGCATAGCTAGGGATAGTATGTATAGGTTGAACACGATCTGAACGATGGTCCAACGATGACGAAGTTATGACTTGGGTTTTCGCTTGTGTATTTCTTTTTGGATCACTAGGTTCTATAACTGGTAATGAAGTATATATGTACGCTGCTTTAATATATGTGCAGTTGTGTTGAGCCATTATTTCGCGTATCTTCTTCTCTTTTAAATAAACAGGACAGGTTCTTGACAGTGCCATGTGATTTCCAGAGCAGTTGACACATTTAAATACTTTAGTCTCGCAATTCGAATGGTCCTTGCTACCACATTTTGGACAGGTGTGTTTTTTGCTAGGGCACACTTTCATGACATGTCCCAGTTTCCAGCATGAGTAGCATCTTGTGACGGGGAACACATACGGTTCGATCATCACCTTTACATCGTAAACGTAAACAAAAGGTGGTAGGAGTTTGCCTTTGAAGCAAATTCTCACCGTTTCACTAGGCTTCCAGCCATCGTCGTCTTTTGATCTTCTATTGAGTCTATGAGCTGAGATGATTTTAATAGATCCCGGACAGTTAATATTCTTTATTATATCTTCTTCTTTAAGGTTTAAGTCCACATCTCTCATGATACCAAATGAATTTGTCACTTCTGTCGGTTTATGAAATCTCCATTCTTTTTTTATAAACTCTTCGTTTGACATTATTGCTTCTACGTTGAGCATATCTTGCATTATTATTTTTATTTTGTAATTATTTATATATTTTATTTTCATTATTCCTGTAATATTTTGAGTTTTCAATAGGCGAGCTAATTCAAATTGTTTAGGTAATGGTTTACTACATGAAATATAAATCTCACTTTTCTGTTTTTCTTCTTCTTCTTCAATTAGTTTCTCTTCTACTCCCTGACGGACTTTCTTCCCTTTTACCTTGACCGTTTCCCAATCCTCCTCCTTGTTAATAATGTCCTCCATTGATCTTTTTGGTGCGCGAGAACTACTAGGGGATAGTGTCGTAATATCTTCACAAACCATTTCTTCCTCCATTAGTTCGGTAAACATATTGTTATCATCTTGGTGCGCGGCCATCGTGCCCGGGCAGGTACCGGACCTGCGCCGGGCTGTTATCACGCGCCGAGACAAAGGTATTTTTTTCCAACCTCGTAAACAACTTTGAATGGCGTGTATAGTGTAGGTATACGTCCGACTCGTACGCGTGTCGATACGAGAATGACAATGGGTAAGGTTAAAATGTTATTGGTAACTTTAATAAGTTACGTGTAATATAAATAGAAGTTACCTACATTATTTATATATTTCTAATATTAAGTGCTTGATTTCAGGCCATTTAAGAGATAAAGCAAGAAAGATGATGAAAATAATAGAAGAAACTCCCCCCAAACTATCAATATACGATATGTGGGAAATGGACGCTGGCATCTTTGTAACGATATTCGGTCTTGTTACTAGCCTTATTGTCACCCTACTTCAATTCGCATTCCTTTAAACATTCGCTAAACAAGAATATCTAACTGTTATCTTTCCTTCCAGTATGACTTTCCTCGGTAAGAGATCGCCAATTATTGTTTACTCACGTTTTAGTTTTTAAGTTTCATATTGTTAATTTTCTGTATTTTGGTAACAATAAAAGTAGGATTTAAATATTCTTACTGGTATTACCGCCCTAGATTATTTATAGGTTTCCGCGCGCACTCCGACTGGCCAGAGCCATCTTTCTTGTGAAATACGGCAACGAAAACTACGCCGAAGTCGGCGTATCCCAAGATTTGAGTTTGAAATGAAATGAAATGATATTTATTTGCAAGAAACATGGTCATAATACAAGGTGACATTGCAATAATAAATGAGGTCCACATGTTTCACGAGGATCTGGTATACAAAATTGAATAATTGACTTTAAAATTAATCGATAAAATTACATAAGTTAAAAAATATTACAATATGTCAAAATTAATAAAGCATGTCAAATATTGTCATATTAAAATAATTATAATATTACGTACAATAATAATAATAATAATAACCACCTTTATATAATAATTATGTCGTGAGAATTTTCATTTTGTAATTCCAGTATTCTTTAATGTCGTAAAAACAATTGTCAATTAACCATGTCCGAAGCTTATACCGAAATAGTTTAAGAGGCAGTTCTCTGATCTCTCTAGGTAAATGATTATAGATTTTGATGGCCATTATACTGCAGTTTCTGCGAAATAAGGCTGTTTTACAGCTAACCATCTTTAATCTGGTTGGATCTCTGCTTGGACAATTAAAATGACTGTTAACGTCAAATTTTTCAAACAAGTCAGGGTGCTCTCTTACAAAAACTCCAACCTGCATAATATACAAACTAGAACGGCCTACACGACTCTAACGGTCCTGCGCCACAGACGGCTCGGATGCACTTTTTTTGAACTACAAAAGCTTTAATTACATCCGTAGAATTACCCCAGAGTAGAAGACCGTTATACCTAAGTACCGAAGCCACATAGCCATGGTACGCAGTGAGTGCAGCCTTTTGGCTTACTGTGCGCCGTAGTTGTCTCAATGCAAAGACAAACCGATTCAGCTTACAACAAACATACACAATATGATCCTTCCAGTTACAATGTTGATCCAATGTTATACCAAGAAATTTATAAGTATTGGTACACTGTAATTTGTGTCCTTTACATATTATATTAAAATTATATTTATTAGAATTAAAATTATTGTAATTGCGAAAATGAATATATTTAGTTTTTGATAAGTTGGCAAGTAATTTGTTGGATTCTAGCCAGTTCACGATTAGGTCAGCAGTTGAATTAATTGAATGTCCATGATCATTTAATGTCACATTTTTATCGGTTACTGCTGACACGTCATCTGCGAACAGAACACACTTATGATTTACCGATAGCGGCAAGTCATTAATATAAATCAAAAATAATAATGGTCCTAATATACTCCCTTGCGGCACACCACAATTATTTATTTCATAGCTTGATCTATTGCACGTTGAAACAAATTTTTCATTTAAAGTGGTTATTTCTACACATTGCTTGCGATCTGTAATATAACTTGAAATCCAATTTAGAGCTGGATATCTGATACCGTATTTCTCGCATTTATATTTTAGTATATTGTGATCAACATAGTCAAAGGCTTTGCTCATATCAAAAAAGAGCACTAATATTGGAACACGCTTGTCAATTTGTTCTACAATTTTATTTACTAGATTGTACGCAGCTAGAGTAGTTGATTTCCCTTTTTGAAATCCATTTTGCTCTTCCCTAATGACTTTAAATTTATGTAAATAATCATTAAATCTACGATGCATAGCCTTTTCAAAGATTTTTGACATAATGGGAACAAGTGTGATTGGGCGATAATTATCAATTGTGCGTTTATCATCTTTTTTATGAAGAGGCCTCACAATAGACTGCTTTAGCCGCTCAGGAAACAAACCTTTAGAGAAGGATACATTTATTATCCTTTTTATCCTTATCCATTTATTATCCGTTTGAGTTTTTGACCGTACATCACAATTTTCCACGCACACTAGCACTCCTTGCAAACTTGTTTTTAGCGGTATCTGGTAAAAGCGCGCGCAGACTTATCGATAAGCTAAGTTTTTTAAATACCTTTGTGTTTTATTCGGTGTTATTTTAGTTTTTATTCTTTTTATACAAAATTGTCTTCAAACATTTTCCTTTGTCTGCATTTTGACATAATAATATGGGGTGGCCCCATATTATTATGTCAAAATTTCTTCAGTCTCCAAAATGCTATTAGTCCTAGCATTGAGCTTAATTATAAATATAAGATTTTGTTGACAAAGTTGTCTACCCTTGACTACTTAAATACATACTTTATCCTCAAAAAACTATTTATAATTTTGGTCAAACTTAGCAATCGTAAATAAGTGTTTAAAACAATGTACCTACATGAAAGATCTCTAAGGTTTAGAAAATTATAACAATCTAGATACTATGTGCATGACAAGGTATTCTAAAATGAAAATATAAATATATTGTGAAAAAATATATTACATTGTATGTAATATGTTATAATATAAAGAAATTTCAAGGCACTATTTAACATCACATAAGTATTGTAAAAGCTCAAAATTCTAAAACTAACAAAAATTTTTGTAAAATAGAAAAATTAAGTGTAATTAACTACATCTATGGACGGAAATTGTCATTGACTTTTAAATGTAGACATATGATTATAAACTATATTGTGTTATTAAAGAATTGTACAGAATGCATAGATCACAATAAAATCATACCTAACCCATACTCTTTAGTTAATAAAATGCTAACTACTGGCATGTTTTTGGCTTAGTATCTAGTACAAAATATTACATGTGTCATAGATATATAAAAGTTCTTTTTAAACATGAAAGGCTTAATATGTGACAAGAAGATATTAATGGAATATTAAATTTTACGCTTTTAGTTAGCCATCTCATAATTTATCATCATGGATTACACCAAAAAAAAAAAAGAGCGCAGAATGTTTTGAGATTCATTTGTTACTATCTGCTATTAAGGCTCATTTTCATCGGTCGTTAACTCAGACGTAAAACCGCAAAAGAGGAGCCCCTGAATTCGGGCTATTGATTAATGAAAGAAGGCTATCTATAGCTTAAACAAAATCTCCTGTATCCCAAATGTGGGCCTATAGACTAATGAAAACGATTATAGCATCCAGTACCTATGGCATGCATGCAGAAATCTGATCCTGAACCCCGAATGTGGGCCTTAATGACCAATAAGAATGAGCCTTTATTTAATTAAAAATGTAGCAGCCACAGACAATTCAATATTTTTTTTATCTAATCGAGAATGTGACAGCCAATAGAATAAATGCCAGTTTTTATGTCTCAGTCCTCAGTTAAAAATAAATAATTGTACCTACATTAAGACATGGATGTATGCAGAATGACACAAGACATCAGAAAACCAATTTAACCACAATCAAGGTTGCCATTAGAAATGCTGATGTTGTCATAGAGGGAGCACTGTTGCACCTATGGTCGAGGAAGCAGAAACACCATAATGTCTCATCGTACCAGTCTCTGAAAACATTGAATACAATGATTAGTAGCTCTTATTCACGCCTTTTTTCCCGAAGGGGTCAGCAGAGGTGTACCCAGGACTCAGCCCATAGTAGATACACCCACATTTCACCAGTATGTTAATGGTCCCATGTAATAGGGGGTGAGTCTATTGCCATCTACCGGGCACAGTTCCAGACTCCAGGCAGTTATTGAAATAGTTCCTAATGGAAAAATTCAATATTTAACACTTATTTTGATTAAAATAATAAGATTATTAATATAACATCACATTACGTTTCATCTTTGAGTTAGACAAAGGTAACAGTCCCATAGTAATAGAACCCATACTTCGTTAGTTACATTGTAGGTCCCACATTGCTGTAGGAGGCGAGATTATTGCTACCATCCAGACATTAATCCAAGCTGCACCCTAAGCTAATGTTGAAACTTGGAACCTCAGTTAATCTTGTTTCCATTGTTCTATTGGAAAAGAGTGCGTTTTGTACTTTCAATGTGTACTAGACTAAACATGTAAGTTTAAGGGTGATGCCCCATTAGTGCATTATGCTGTGTTGCATTGCTTCGTCGCAACAAATCACGCACTGTATGGCCAAATCTGTGTTGCGTTGACAATGAACAGCTCAACACATCATCCTCCGTCCCTCTTCGTTTCTTGTCTATCGATAATTGAAACGCATGAATGCATTATTGGGGAATATCACAAAATATATCTGAGTGACACACCATCAACGGTGTGACGTCGTGAATGGGGCATCGCCCTTATATTACTTAACAATAAATTATGTTAATTTACCTCTTAATGTCCAATTCTTTTATGCTGTTGTTGACATAATGTGCTAGGTTTTGGTCCTTAGCAGCGGGCCTACAACCTTCATAGGTGTCAGCGGGTATATCAGTCCTAAATGCTTTGAAATTGCTTAGGCAGTCTCTAGTTATCACTTCCTGAGCTGGAAACACAGAATTTTGTTTTATAAATAGACGAAATAAACCTTTCCATATAGATAAACTATAAAAATTAATTCTATGTGTTATTCCAGGGTCTAAACTATCTACATAGCGAATTTCAGCCCAATGAGTTCAGTAGTTTTGGCCTGAAAGAGTAACAAACATCCATCCATTCTCACAAAACTTTGCTTTTAATTGGTAAGATTTAATATGTAGATAAACACTTTATTGTACACCATACACAGGACAAACATACAGGAATATTTTAATTAATCTTAGGCCATTACAAGTGGCAGTCTTATCGCTTAAAGCAATTTCTCCAAGACAACCGGAAGGAGAGGAACAATATATAATAGTCAATGGTCACCTGTTTACAGGGAAACATATCCTTAATGGAATACTTTACATTGTTGAAGAATTTAATTTTATGGAGACACGATTATTGCTGTGTGGTTCCTGGCTATATAATAGGGCCACCCTTCTCATCCCATAAGAGCCATGAGACCCAGTAGAGGGATATATTGAGAGAGTGGGCAACAGCACTCTCCGTTACTGTGATCAAGCCGCCTGCTAAATGTGGCAATTAGGGCAAAATCCCCCAATATGAATAGTTTATGGCGTTTTATGGGGGAGGCCTATGTTCAGCAATGGACGTCTTCTGACTGATGATGGTGATAATAACCATTATTGATAGTTTTATGGGTACCTACCTAACTTGCGAAAAATCAACTCAACTTTAGTAGAGAACAAAAAGTTTATTCGGATCTAACATAATTTTACTGTATGTCTACCTCATATCTAAATATATTTTTTATGGGAAACAAAACGAAATAATTGATTATTGCCGGTATCTTACCTCCTTTCCTTTCAATGAGTTTTACACAAATATCCTCATTGTCGGGGCACGGATTGCCGAGATAACCAATTCCTCTCCAATTAAATGGTTCCATACAGCCCGGTGTAGCCGCGGTGCATTGATAGCACCATATTGCTAAACCTGGACCATATACATTATTAATATGAATACAAAATACTTCGTATCAACAGAATACAATAGGAAATGGGAACCGCTTGAATGCAAAACAAATCCGTTACACCATACACCGGCCACACCTTTGTACTTGACTGTTGTTGAATCCAAATCGACTCACCTGCGCCACAAATAGACAAAATGACTGTCACGAAAAGAAGATCTCTCATTTTCAGATTTCAGACACTTGCTCTTACAAACTAAGACGGAATATTTATGTTTTGTGGTTATTAGAAAGAATAAACAAAGATATACTCATTGACTAGCTCGTAAAATCAACATCAACAAACTCGTTCTTCAGTGCTCGTTCTATGAAATGGACTCGTTCAAAATTGTTACATACATAAAGCAGTTCTATAGACAGATGATAGATGACGGCTATGACAATGACTAATAACGTGTCAGTGACGTTGACAACCAAAACCTGTATATTTTTTTTCTTTTGATAGAACAAAATTTTTGGACCCACATATTTAGTGTACTGCCAGAGTTAAGTTATATATTTTGATTTTAGGTAATCAAGCTATCGAAATTATTCAAACTCGCCAGTTCAAAAGTGTAAGGAAATCATGTCGTGCATACTAGCGTATATAGAAAAAGCGCACATCGTGAAAAGTGATTATGTCGCGAACGATATAGGCGTTACATATCGAGGATACGGACCGGAGTCGACATAAATCATAGACTATGGAAGCTATGACGTCACATGGGGCCCATCTTGATTTGACATTTAACTACGAATGTCAAAGTCCGGTTACTAACCAAAGACATTATGATAAACTTACTAAGTAGACTGTGCACTGTTTCGGTCCCGAGTGAGAACCACTCGCAGTGTCTATCCTTTTCCTTTTCTCTCCTCCAAATTTTACAGTGCACAGTCTTGTTAGAAAGGTAACACGTCATTGTAACTAATTCAAACCACAGAACACAAACACTTATGCCTGATAACGACTGGTGATTATGAAAAACGCCAATAGCCCCACTGGTCACACTGCAATCGCAGCGATGCTATTAAAAACATAAAACATACATTCACGCCTTTTTCCCGAAGGGGTAGGCAGAGGTGTACCCAGAACTCAGTCCCATAGTAGATACACCCACATTTCGCCAGTATGTTATTGGTCCCATGTAATAGGGGGCGAGCCTATTGCCATATACCGGGCACAGTTCCAGACTCCAGGCAGCTATTGAAATAATTCCTAATGGAAAATCCAATATTTGGCACTATGCCTGACCTGGGGATCGAACCCGGGACCTCTTGATTGGCAGTCGAGCATGCGCCCACTACGCCACCGAGGCAGTTATGCAAGAACTAAATCTGGCACACGTGTGCCACGTACGCCGGATCTGGGCGTAAGGAGCCCATACATTTTGTATGGCAACTAGCTGTTTAGAGCTAAATCTGGCATACGCATTAGGCGTGGATCTAATGTAGCTCTAAACAGCTAGTCGCCATACAAAATGTATGGGCTCAGACGCGCCCAAATCGGCGTACGTGGCACACGTGTGCCCGATGTAGTTCTAGCTTTACACTTTCCTAGGTTGTTACCGATGTGGGAAGAAGTGCGGTCGGGACCATCCTACGTACCGTCCTAAATCGGGATCAATCTATCCTAACGTCTATTACATCTTTCTATTTCCTAATTAGGATTCCGATAGATCGGATACCTAGTATAATAAGCACTTTAAAATAAAACTTATGAACTCACTGATAAGATAGGTAGTCGAGTTTTCTATTTGCTTTGTTGCTTTAGGAAAGTTTTATTCCACATGACGACAGAATGACGACGAGGGTCTATGTGATGAAGCCGAAAGATTGTCATTAGAACTATCTTAAGAAAAGTTCTGTGATTGTCGAGTTCAGGCTCGTTTACTTTGTTGTTTTAGGGACCATTTGACTTTTGGGGAATATGAAGAATTACTAAAACAAAGAAAAAATATTATATAAAAATGCTCTAAAATGTATAAATAATGTACCTATACTTTAAATAAATAAATTAAATAAAACAGTTGTAAACGCCGAAAAGACTATTTGAACCTTTAATTTTGAATACGAATTTGGCATTACAATTTTTACCCGTCCCTCTCATCCTACATACTATTTACCGCTCCTTATCCCTTTCGCACTCGTCGAAAAGAATAAAAGCGGGTAGAACTGGACGAAAGAAGTGTGAGCCGTCACTTGGTTCAGTATTGGTACGACATCGCTACAAGATTGATCGCATTCTTATTATTATAAACGAGAGAGTGCCCATAAGATCTGTGAAGTGTTTTTGATGGTGTTTTTGTTAAACTATCCGCCGATAGAACCTATTGAATTATTAGTGGGATCCCACACCTCACTGGATTGCAGTGTGTTCGAGAGAATCTGGAGACAAGGCACGTGAGTCCTTTCTATTCCTTCCTTTCCGTGTTGTTTTGCCAATCGTAGTAGTTTCCCCAAAGATTTTACGTAATACAATAACTAGCGCATACATATTTTGGTCCTTCGAGCCGGATATCATCGTATTTCGTAAAATTATATTGGTGTTGCTCACGCGTAAGTGCATATTCATTGAGCCGCCATTTTGTACAAATAGGTAATTTAATTCTCCGGCCAGTACTTATAGCTTATCATAAGTTAGTACACGGTACATAATTAATTATCTCGTATAAAATGACTACTAAAACGGAAAAACAAATCGATAGATTGCAGAATAAATTGTCTGCCTATTTCGAACATATTCAGTCGATATATGATTCTATAAGTTCATTAGATAGTCATAATCCCGCGCAAGTCGAGTCGTTTCTTGCTTCGAGTTATACCATAAATGATATTCACGCTAAGTATATTGAAACGCTCGATTTAAAATGTAACTACGAATCGTCAATTGAGGGTGATGAACAAAAATCTAATTCATATCAAGCACTGATAGTTTTCGAACAACTTTACGCAAAGATTAAGTACAAGGTTAAACAATTAACTCAAAATCAATGCACAGAAAATTCAGTAGGTATTAAAGAAAGTAATATTAAGAACATTCGATTACCTAAGTTGGAGTTGTGTTCTTTTTCTGGGGACCCTGAAAATTGGCCCATGTTTTACGAAACCTTTCGTACGGCCATTCATGAAAATTCTCAGCTTTCTGACGGTGAAAAAGTAGCATATTTGGTAGGTAAATTGACTGGCAAAGCGCAGACAATCTGCCAAGGTATATTGCCCTCTGCCGAAAACTACCAAGTTATTTGGAATACCTTATTAAATAGGTATAATGACAAACGTTTGTTGGCCGCAACATACCTAGATAAATTAATGAACCTTCCAGCTGCTGTTAATACACCTACGGGTCTAGGAGATTTTATTGATAAGTTTTCTTCTATTATTTCAGCACTGCATCAATTGCATGTTACTAGCTTGGAAGATTTATTATTTATTCATATAGGTTGCAAAAAGATTAATCTCGATACAGTTAAATCTTTTGAAATGTCGTTAAATAATTGTGACTCTGATAAGATGCCAACTTGTTCCGAATTCGTGGAATTCATTCGTAATCATGCGCATTTATTGCAACGCGCTTATAACGCTACGACAACAAACGTGAAGTCAGCGCCCGTCCGTAAGAATGCGGATTATAATGCTACTCAGTCAAATAAATCCTATGGGTCACGATCTAATAATAATGTCAAAACATTTGTTAACGTGCAGGAACATTCTATATGTAATTGCTGTGGACAGACTGACCACACTACGTTGGGTCAATGCCCCGCATTCCTGTCATCGTCTCCTCATACTAGATATGCGATCATCAAGCGTAATAATTTGTGTGTCAATTGCTTTAATAAACACACATTACCGGATTGTAAAGAATCCATCCGTTGTTCTACGTGTTCTCGTAGGCATAACAGTCTTTTACATTTTAATGACGAAGGTACTTCCTATCATAGGACTGCAACCACGTCGAAGGATAACGGCACTTCCGCACTGAGTCGGAACGTTGCCGCCTCCTTCAATAATGTAAATAAACAAGGCGTTCTGTCGTCGAGTGACGAACGCACCAAGCTCGCGCCACCTGATAACACGCACGGCGACGGCGCTAAGTGCAGCGCCGACCGTCCGGTTACCTTGTGTGCTGTAGGTGTGAGATGCGCCGCTGTCGGTGCAGCTGATATTAAACCCGCGACTTCTGTCTTACTAGGGACGGCGCAATGTCACGTGGTTGACAAAGTGGGTAATGTATCTATAGTTCGCGCCATAATAGATAGCGCGTCGCAGCGCGACTTTATTACTACAGAGTGTTGTCAACGCCTGAATTTACCGTTGCACACAACTGCAAATAAATACGTCTCGGGTGTGGGTGACGTCACCAACCCTATCGTAGGTATCACTTGCCTTACCATTCATTCTCGACATAATGACGAAGTGAAGTTTACTATTCAGCCTTTAGTAGTTAGTCGAATTACTGATACTCTGCCGGTTACAACTATTAATACCGCGCAACTAGATTATTTGCAAAATCTGCCTTTAGCTGATAGTCGCTTTAGCTCGCCGTCCGGTGTAGACCTCATTTTAGGTTCGGATCTTTTCGCACGTATTTTGCGCCCGCACACCGTATCACGGGACCCGGGTGAACCTGTAGGTATCGAAACCTTACTAGGGTATTTGGTCGTTGGTCAAGCTCCTGTGACTAATCCTGCCTGCAACGTCGTTCGATCTTATTGCACAATTGATGAGTCGATTGATCAGAAAATAGGTCGTTTTTTCGAGTTAGAAGAAGTACCTAATAATATTGATAATTTATTGTCACCTGATGAACGAGAGTGTGAGGCGCATTACGTTAGCACGACTCGGCGCGATGACTCAGGTCGGTTCGTAGTATCGCTGCCATTCAAGAGGGATACTTCGTGCTTGGGTGATTCCATAGGTACCGCGACGCGTAGGTATTTGTCATTAGAGCGGAAATTATTGGCTGATCCTTCAATTAAAAATAAATACGATAATGTATTTATTGAATATTTAGATAAAGGGTATTTGCGAGTAATAGATAGTGCCGCTGCGGAATATAATAAGCCGCATTATGTAATACCACATCATGGTGTAGTACGTACCGATAAGACGACCTCTCGTCTACGTGTGGTGTTGGATGCAAGTAGCCCGACGACGAATGGAATGTCATTAAATGACATCTTACATACTGGACCAAATCTTCAAAATGATTTGTTTAAAATATTATTGCGGTTTCGATTACTGCCTATTGCAATAAGTGCTGACATTCGTCAAATGTACTTACGTATTTTAATAAATGAAGACGACTGGTGTTTTCAAAGATTATTATACCGATTTGACCCTGATGGTCCAATTCAGGTATTTGAAATGACGCGTGTTCCGTTCGGGTTATGCTGTAGCCCTTTCCTAGCCGTGCGATCCGTTCGTCAACTGGCACAGGATGAGAGTGCTCGCTATCCGACGGCCAGTCACGTCGCACAACGAGAGATATTTATGGACGATTTAGCTACGAGTTGCTTATCGATAGAAGACGGTATCGATTTATCCGATCAGCTGATTAAAATGTTCGCAACTGGAGGATTCGAACTGGTCAAATTTTCGAGTAACTCGCCCGAGGTAATGGCAAGTATTCCTGCCGACCACCGCGTTTCTGAAGCCGTCGAGTTCAGTCCAGACGACCAGTTAAAAATATTAGGTTTGCATTGGTTACCGGCTGAAGACGTATTCGCGTTTAGTGTCAACCTCGAACCGCGCCCGTGCACAAAGAGGTCCATACTTTCTCGAATAGCCCGCCTGTGGGATTTAATGGGTTTCATTGCGCCCGTCACGCTATTAGCCAAACTTGTCGTAAAATCGCTTTGGACCGCAGGCGTAGATTGGGACGATAGCCCTCCCCTTCATATAATTAAGTTATGGCAAGATTTCGAATCGGAGTTGCCTTTACTACAAAACATTAAATTGCCGCGACACATAGGTGTCACCGACGATTGTGTCATATCCATATTGGGGTTCGCCGATGCTTCGGAAGGGGCTTATGGTGGTGTCGTATACGTTCATGTGTACTTCCCCAAGATGGATCATACCGTGGTCAACCTCGTATGTGCCAAATCGCGTGTTGCGCCATCTAAATCGGTCGTGACAGTCGCGAGGTTAGAACTTTGTGCAACCCTGATTTTAAGTAAGCTCATGCGAGTGGTGATAGATACCTACGCGTTGCCCACGTGCTCGGTCTATGCATTTACCGATAGTATGGTAGCTCTCGCGTGGATTCATTCAGAACCCAGACGCTGGCAGACATTCGTTGCAAATAGGGTGTCACAAATCCATGAGAAGCTCGAACCCAGCCATTTTCATCACATTGCTGGTAAGGATAATCCTGCGGATTGTTTAAGCAGAGGATTAACCCCTGCTCAGCTACTTGTACATCCTTTATGGTTCAATGGGCCAGGGTTCGCTTATCAACCTCGCTCGGAATGGCCAATAGATAACGATTTTGATTTCTCAGGTGATATTCCTGAAGCCAAGGTGAGTGTAATGGCGACGACTGAATCGTCTGCCCCACCACTACCCCCGTTGGTAGAGCTCGCTAATCGAGTCTCAACTCTGAGTAGATTGCTTCGAATAGTGATCTACATCTTGCGTTTTATCAAAAAATTACCGTCAAAACTTGAGGTTTCTCATTTTGATATTGCCGAACTTGAGATAGTTAAAACTCTTCAAAGCGTTTATTTCGCCGAGGAGATTGCGAATTGCAAGGCGGGTAAATTATTGCCGCTAGCCTTTCGCAAACTTAACGCATTCATTGACGAAAATGATGTATTGCGCGTGGGCGGTCGTTTGACTAATGCTCCTCTAGGATATGATAGTCAACATCCTATTCTTCTCCCTCGTCGCGATCATATCGTTAATCTAATTATAGATTACTATCACCGCAAAAATTTGCACACCGGACCGCAACTTTTAATGTCACTTCTTAGACAAAAATACTGGATTATGTCGGCTCGTAATATTGTACGATCTCGTGTACAGAAATGCAATATTTGCTTTCGAGTGCGACCTACTAATCAATTTCCCATGATGGCAAGTTTACCTGCATGTCGGGTGACTGAAGCTAAGGCCTTCTGTCATACAGGCGTCGATTACGCCGGTCCTTTAGCTATTGTCATTCACCGGGGACGAGGCATACGTAGTGTGAAGGCCTACATAGCACTATTTGTGTGTCTCGTTACTAAGGCGATCCATATCGAACTTGCGTCGTCACTCAGTAGTGAATGTTTTCTAAATGCATTCAGGAGGTTTTTAGCGAGAAGAGGGCCAATTGGTACCGTTTATTCTGATAGAGGGACTAATTTCATTGGTGCTAAGTCCTATCTGGATAACATGTACCAACTACTTGACTCGGAAGAGTATCGTGACAAGTTCGCGAACGAATTACGCGACAATCGCATAGAATTCAAGCAAAATGCAGCGGCAGCTCCGCACATGGGCGGTTTATGGGAAATTAACGTTCGCTCGGTGAAGACTATACTCGCTAAGGTAGTAAGTAACCAACTCTTAACTTATGAAGAGATGCTAACGGTTCTTACTCAAATAGAAGCCATTTTGAACTCTCGACCTCTGTCAGTCTTGAGTAGTGATCCCGCAGAGCCATTAGCGTTGACTCCTGCGCATTTTCTGGTCTTTACCCCTTTAAAATCATTGCCCGCTGAGGATTTATCTAATGAAAACGTCAATCTCTTGCACCGAAAGCGTGTTGTAGATCATCTAGTCCAATCATTTTGGAAGAGATGGAAGGTCGAATACCTACACACTCTTCAAGTGCGACAAAAATGGACGAAGCCTACTGCTTCTATCCAAAAGGGTACTGTCGTTCTGCTCGAGTCAGAAAACAGTGCTCCTCTTAATTGGCCTATTGGAGTGGTCGAACGTACGTTCGAAGGCAAAGATTCAGTTGTGAGAGTCTTGGATGTCCGTACGAAAACCGGCGTTTATCGTCGTCCGGCGGTAAAGGTTTACCCATTACCGACCCAATAAGAATATACAGTCCACAACTCTAACTTAGCTATAGGAATTAGTGTTAGAAATTTAATTAGTAATTATTATAAATAATATAAGCATTATAAGTACTGGCTATCTGTTATAGATTACCTATTATTTGTAGTTGCAACCTTAGAGATACTTCAGCTTAACGCACCTTAGGATATGCGCGCTAAAGTGACCTTTGTTTGTGTATGCCTTGTAATATTGAAGGCCTTTCGTCCTGTCAAGCCGAGGGGGATGTAAACGCCGAAAAGACTATTTGAACCTTTAATTTTGAATACGAATTTGGCATTACAATTTTTACCCGTCCCTCTCATCCTACATACTATTTACCGCTCCTTATCCCTTTCGCACTCGTCGAAAAGAATAAAAGCGGGTAGAACTGGACGAAAGAAGTGTGAGCCGTCACTTGGTTCAGTATTGGTACGACATCGCTACAAGATTGATCGCATTCTTATTATTATAAACGAGAGAGTGCCCATAAGATCTGTGAAGTGTTTTTGATGGTGTTTTTGTTAAACTATCCGCCGATAGAACCTATTGAATTATTAGTGGGATCCCACACCTCACTGGATTGCAGTGTGTTCGAGAGAATCTGGAGACAAGGCACGTGAGTCCTTTCTATTCCTTCCTTTCCGTGTTGTTTTGCCAATCGTAGTAGTTTCCCCAAAGATTTTACGTAATACAATAACTAGCGCATACAACAGTAGAAAAAACACTTTATTTTTTTTCGGAAAAACTGAAATGGCTTTGCTAAGCCAGGCAAAAAAGAACCAACACTTTCTACGTTGGTTATTTAATGGTTTTAAGGGCTCTCTAGGTCTAGTGTTTTCATAGAACCATTATATTTGGGTGGTAGGTTATGCTTCAAGCTGTGCTACTTCTTGCTCTTCATTTTCTGTAATGTTCGGAGCATTTTGTTTTATCGCATCCCTAAGCATTTGCATGTCTTCTTGATTTAAATCGATAGCCATTGTACCGACCACATCTTCGATGCCTATCGTTCCATCATTAGACATATCAACCTCTTTAACAAGACTGTCTAAGTGTTTCGCAGACATTTTATGTCCGTGCGTAGCTAGTACTTTTTTAAAATATTCCCTGTCTATCGTTCCATCATTTATGGTGTCATAAACTTTCAAAGCTATACGAATTTCTTCTTCAATTGGAAGGTCTCTTTGTCTTATTCTTACCATTTTAAGGAATTGGTCATAAGTAATGTGGCCTTCTGGATGTGGTGGTCTCACACAGAATGCTATAAGCTCTAAAAGCTGCTCTGGTGTATGAGTCATAAGTAGCAGAGCTTTTAACATGTAAACCAGTTCTTTTTCTGTGATGTAGTTATCGAGATCTGTGTATGCAGGAGTGTAATCTTGATAAATTGCCCAAAGTTGTTCTACTTCTGCTATTTGATCTGGACGTAATTCGAAGGGTTCCTTGAGGGCTTCTTTGGAGTCGGTAAAATCAAATGGAGCTGTGGGGTCTGGTGGCGGTTCTTCAACTATTTTCTCTTCTTCTTCTACTATTTCATCTTCTGGTAGTTTTCCCTCTTGTTTTGCAATTTCTTGTTCACCTTCGATTTGTTCTCCTTCGAGTTCTTCTCCTAATAATAATAATTCGTCTCCTCCACTGAGTACAACTTTTTTTTTATTTACTTGTTCACTTTCTACATATTTTTCCTGTGGTTTGTCTACATTTGCTCCTTCTCTAAAGGTTTCTGGATGATCAGCAATATCCACTTCACCAACTTTATCTTTCTCTCCTTCTACAGGGCTTTCTACTACGATTACAGGGGTCTCGGTACCTTCGGTTGTATCTTCCTCCATATTAAATTTGACTTGTAATTTTTAAAATATTTACATACAATTTTAACTCATAAATTTAAAATGTTTGTTATTTATTGGTAATCACCTCATATCGACCGAGAATTAATTACTACATGCCTATTATTCTAATATTTATAGTAATTTGATTTGTTTACAAACAATTTGGCCATATTAATAATTTGCCATTGCAATATTTTACGTCAATAAATATTTTTCAAAGTCGTATCAGGTTGTCATTGTCAATATTGTGACTATATAAAATATAGCACTGCGCTCAAGGATATTCTAATATCCTTGACTACGCCTTACTCGCCAATTTAATAGACGAGTAGCTTACCTACTCGGCCCTTTATATATATAACGTAGACCTGAAACTTGGAATGTAGGTTGTTTTCATTGTCTGGACTCTGGACGTGTGCTAAGAAAATTCACATTTTAAGGGGTCCAAAAAGGGCATCAAAGTTTTGGTATAAAACCCATATTTCAACAACTCCTTTGCCAACCTTACCAACAACAAATCCTTGCCAACAACTTATCCTTTGTGTCGGAGAAACTAAATTAAGCCGATTGCGGCGTAATAAAAAGTTGCCGTATTTGACAAGTATGACAGCGGTATCTGAAAGTGCAGTATCACTACAACTTTGCCAATGCACTTTCACAAGCCACAAAATAAGAATTACCTAATTGAACTTTGCCAATGTCGCGTAACCATCAAACGAAGGAAATTTACCTATAACTACTTATTAATTTAACACTTGCACTAGAGAGGACCTATACAACGCCACAAATAACGCAATAGACGTGGTTACATACTGGGCTAGCGCAGTCTAATATTATAATGTCAATGAACCATTGATACGATAAGAAGAAGAATAAGTAATTTTGAATTTTAGACACAAATCAATCATATTCTACACACGACAAGCTTGATACTAGTAGTAAAGCAATTCAACATCATTGCTTGATACTAAATTAAAAAAGTAAGCAACAAACATATTATCAGCGGTATCTTAAAGGAATGCATGCGGAGCCCTGTCAATATCAGTCTATGCCATGATGATATTTCTATGACTTTATTTTTATGTATTTTATGCAGAATATCTCGGTGGCGCAGCGTAGTGGTTCGCAAGCGCTACTTCGGTTCGATCCCCAGGTCAGGCAAAAAGTGTTGTTGGATTATTTCATTAGGAATTTTCTTAATAACAGCCTTCTCTATACAGTAATAGTACGTAATAGAGTAATAGACAAAAAAAAGTTATTAATGTTTTTATGCATTTTAATTTTATTGAATTCTAATAACCTTTGTTATATTATTTTTATTATACAAATGTTATTGTTCTTCTCGCTCTTCAATCACTATTGGTTTTGGATAAGCCTGGTCCCTGAGCATTTGCATGTCTTCTTTATTCAAATCTATGCACATTGTTCCGATAATATCTTCGATTCCTAATGTGCCATCGTTAGCCATGTCAACCTCTTTGACAAGACTGTCTATTTGTTTCTGAGGTAATTTATGCCCCAGTGTAGCTAGCACTTCCTTAAGATATTCTCTACCTACCATTCCAGTTTTGTCAGGGTCATAGACTTGCAAAGCGGCACGCAATTCATCTTCAATCATAAAATCTCTTTGTCTTATTGTTACTATTTTAAGGAACTGATCATAAGAAATATGGCCATCAGGATGTGGTGGTCTCACACAGTATGCCACTAACTCTACAAGTTGCTCTGGTGTGTAAGTCATCAGTAGTAGAGATTTTAACATATAAATTAATTCTTTTTCTGTAATGTAGTTCGCGAGATCTGTGTATGCAGGTGTGTAATCTTGATAAACTTCCCAAAGTTGTTCAACTTCTGCTACTTGATCTGGACGTAATTCAAACGGTTCCTTGAGTGCTTCTTTGGAGTCGCTAAAATCAAATGGAGCTTTGGGATCTGGTGGCGGTTCTTCAACATATTGTTCTTCCTCTTCTACTATTTCTTCCTCGAGTGGCTTTTCGTCTTCTTTTTCACCTTCTGCTTGTTCCCCTTCTGCTTGTTCACCTTCTACCTTTTCACCCTCTGTCTGTTCTCCTTCGATGTGTTCTGCAGTTACTTCTTCCCCTTCGACCTTTTCTTTATCTACTTGTTCACCTTCAACATGCTCGCCTTCCACATGTTCTCCCTGTAACTTATCTGCTCCTTCCCCACTGATTTCTAGATCGTTTACTAAACTCTCTTCACCAGCCTCCTGTTGATCTATGACTCCGTTATCACCAACCTTAGGCTCACCTTCTACAGGTGCATCTCCTGCTTCAGCCGCGGGAGTTTCTGTTACGTCTGTTGATGTTGAATCCTCCTCCATTACGAAGATTTTGGAGGAACCGTTTGATTATCATCATATCAAATCATACTGGGAATAATTGATCACTGCATCTAGGCTTGTTCAGTTGTGTTCTCAGAATGACAATGAGATTTTCTGTTATTCGTTCATACAAGTTGTTGCTTCCATTCGATAGGAAGTCAAGTATTTCTATGACAGTAACATTGCTGAAGTTGAACATTTATACGGAGGATACAAAATAAATAAATAAAATTGTTTACGACAATCTTTTCATTGCATGTTGCATAAATATAAAATTATCAATTGGCATTTGGCAAAATTGAATTGGAATGAAATTGTCATTTTGATGATAGTGGTTCATAAAGAGGTTTTATTCTATTATTATATATTTATATAATCATCCACGGAAAAAAATAGCTCTGGTTAGTGGTTAGCCTTGCGTGTGTGCGTGACGGCTACACACATGTATCATTAAAAGGAAGCGATTTAACGTCATTGATGTACCTCCAATAGTTATATTTAAGGAATATTATTACTTGACGTAACATAGAATACATCGGGTTCCCGGGTCGAGAACCAGAGCGAAGAATTAGGGCGTTGAGCAAGGCGAATCAATGATATGGGACCTTCTTTCTGCAACCTAAAATACGTAGCTTTGAGGTACAGACTACAAACTTCTCGAAAATGGAAAGCTCAAATTAGGTCCACGTACTTAGGTGTCATATCAGGTGTAGGTAGGTCTTTCTATCATTGTTGTTTCAAATTACACATGACAGTTGTTGAGTAGCGCTGGGAGAATGTACCCTATCTCCCTTTTTCTTTAAATAAATGGTTTTAATAACTAATGCTACGTTGTCGTTGGTTGTCTTTACTTGCCGGGACAGCAGTTAGATATTTAGGTTCATTTCTTACATATTTTAGTAAGTTTACTGCTAACTGCTAAGACGTCTACAGATAACCATAACAGTATTTTCTAACAATAAAAGCTTGAAATAAAGTTCTTAGAATATACTAAGCTAGCAAACAATAAGAAAATATTTTACAGCAGATTAGATAGGTTGGTAAATTAGTAAAGAATTATAGCCTACTTTTAATAAACTCAAAATATTTATCTACTTATAAAGGTACAAGTCGTGTATCTAAACAGATTACAGACCGCTCCGCGTAATTATTTTATATAATCTATACCTACATAGTAAGTACCAAATCGGACGTGCAAATCTATAATATTTAATATTTAATTGGACTGCCACGGTGGCGTAGAGGGCGCATGTTCGACTGCCAATCAAGAGGTCCCGGGTTCGATCCCCAGGTCAGGCAGTGTTAAATATTGGATTTTTCCATTAAGAATTATCTCAATAACTGCCTGGAGTCTGGAACTGTGCCCGGTAGATGGCAATAGGCTCGCCCCCTTTTACATGGGACCAATAACATACTGGCGAAATGTGGGTGTACGATCTACTATGGGACTAAGTCCTGGGTACACCTCTGCCTACCCCTTCGGGAAAAAAGGCGTGAATGTATGTTATGTTATGATAGTATTTAATACCTATATCAAAAATAATTCGATCGCTTTGAAATTTATACAAATAACAATCTCAGTCGTTCAAAGTATATACTGCTGGACATCGGCCTTCCCATAACATCATCCTCTTTTTTGTTTTTTTGTTGCCCGGGGAAAAATGCGTGACGCATACCACCCGCACCCGGGGGAGCGCAGGGTGGTTATGTGGGACTCCCCGCCGGCACAACACCATACGTCGGTAGTCGGTACGTTGCTGTGCCGGCGGCTATACCCACTAAAAACCCCGGGGTGGACGCCATTTGTCGGGTAACATAGAATACATCGGGTTCCCGAGTCGAGAACCAGAGCGAAGAATTAGGGCGTTGAGCAAGGCGAATCAATGATATGGGACCTTCTTTCTGCAACCTAAAATACGTAGCTTTGAGGTACAGACTACAAACTTCTCGAAAATGGAAAGCTCAAATTAGGTCCACGTACTTAGGTGTCATATCAGGTGTAGGTAGGTCTTTCTATCATTGTTGTTTCAAATTACACATGACAGTTGTTGAGTAGCGCTGGGAGAATGTACCCTATCTCCCTTTTTCTTTAAATAAATGGTTTTAATAACTAATGCTACGTTGTCGTTGGTTGTCTTTACTTGCCGGGACAGCAGTTAGATATTTAGGTTCATTTCTTACATATTTTAGTAAGTTTACTGCTAACTGCTAAGACGTCTACAGATAACCATAACAGTATTTTCTAACAATAAAAGCTTGAAATAAAGTTCTTAGAATATACTAAGCTAGCAAACAATAAGAAAATATTTTACAGCAGATTAGATAGGTTGGTAAATTAGTAAAGAATTATAGCCTACTTTTAATAAACTCAAAATATTTATCTACTTATAAAGGTACAAGTCGTGTATCTAAACAGATTACAGACCGCTCCGCGTAATTATTTTATATAATCTATACCTACATAGTAAGTACCAAATCGGACGTGCAAATTTAAAATACCTATTTAATATTTAATTGGACTGCCACGGTGGCGTAGAGGGCGCATGTTCGACTGCCAATCAAGAGGTCCCAGGTTCGATCCCCAGGTCAGGCAGTGTTAAATATTGGATTTTTCCATTAAGAATTATCTCAATAACTGCCTGGAGTCTGGAACTGTGCCCGGTAGATGGCAATAGGCTCGCCCCCTATTACATGGGACCAATAACATACTGGCGAAATGTGGGTGTACGATCTACTATGGGACTAAGTCCTGGGTACACCTCTGCCTACCCCTTCGGGAAAAAAGGCGTGAATGTATGTTATGTTATGATAGTATTTAATACCTACATCAAAAATAATTCGATCGCTTTGAAATTTATACAAATAACATTAAAATCATATCATCTCAGTCGTTCAAAGTATATACTGCTGGACATCGGCCTTCCCATAACATCATCCTCTTTTTTGTTTTTTTGTTGCCCGGGGAAAAATGCGTGACGCATACCACCCGCACCCGGGGGAGCGCAGGGTGGTTATGTGGGACTCCCCGCCGGCACAACACCATACGTCGGTAGTCGGTACGTTGCTGTGCCGGCGGCTATACCCACTAAAAACCCCGGGGTGGACGCCATTTGTCGGGGCTGCGGGCACGCCAAAGCACTCCGCGGCCCCATAACATCACCTAATTTTCAATTTATTTTTTTTCAATTTATTCAACAAAAACAACAATATGAGTTTACAGTTTACACTAAAGCACTCATATTGCTAGACAAAACAAAACACAGACATAATACAATACAAACAACATTACAAAATACACACATGATACAAATAAAAACAAAAACATTTATACAGGCTGCTAATGGTATCAGCATGTATGTCAGCATTCTGAACTGCCTGCAAAAACCTATTGATGAGCACCACCGCTCTCGGCGTGGGCGCATTGTTTGCGTAGTAGGTATGCAACGGCGTAGCGCGCGCAAACAAATGATGGTGACGTCGACCAGTCCTCAAGTAATTATCTGGGACATAATATTGCATGCTGCTCAGCACCGAAGGATTGTCCACCTCATTACGCAGCAGCATGCAGTAATGCATGCACAGCAGTAGTTTTCTTCTGAGTTCAAGCGTGTTCAGTCCTACCATACCCGCAACAAAGAGTGATGGAAAGAGAAAAGGATAATATCCGTAGTCTCTTTTGTAGAGGTATCTTACAAATTTACGCTGGACTTTCTCCACCATCAACGCGTACTTTTTCTCGCGTGGGTCCCAGACTATAGCCCCAAACTCAAGAGTGCTACGTACATATGCGTTATATAACGCTATCGGCACACTCCTACTTAGAAACTGGCTCGATGTGCGCGTAATAAAACCAAGAGCTTTACTAGCTTTCTTGCAAACCGCCATAATGTGTTCACGAAAATTTAGTTCAAAGTCCATCAAGACACCTAGGTCACGAATTTTATCAACTCGCTCTAGCGGAATATTTCCTAGTTGATAGGCATATCTGTAGGGAGCCGACGATCTTGTGTACGTAATGATTTTGCATTTAGATATATTAAAGCTTAGGTTGTTTAACCGAGCCCAATCCCCAACAGAGGAAATATCACGCTGAAGTTGTTCGCAGTCTGATCCACTACCGATACTATGATACACTTTCATATCGTCAGCAAACAATAGACATTTAGCTGTGGACAGAATCTGAGGGAGGTCATTCACCATAAGTAAAAATAGCGTAGGTCCTAACGTACTCCCTTGACTAACGCCTGATCTGGTGTAATATTCTTCAGAAAGGTATTTCCCTACTTGGACATATTGCCTGCGATCTCTAAGATAGTCTGCTATGAAGCGTAGGAGACTCGGAGAGAAGCCAAAACTTGTGAGCTTACACAGCAGAATATCATTATCGACAACATCAAATGCCTTTCTAAAGTCAAAGTACGCTGTGTCTACTTGCATACCTGCGTCCATCTGTGCCGTCACAAAATCGACAAACACGACGTGATTCGTGGTGGTGGAGCGCGCTCTGCGAAAGCCATGTTGAGCATCGTGTAAAATGTTATTAATCTGGGAAGTAATGCGCCGATTTATAATCGCTTCAAATATTTTGCCAAAAGCAGATAGTACGGCAATAGGTCTGTGACATTGCACATCAGATGAGCCATCCTTAGGCACAGGGGTGACTCTAGTCACCTTCCATGACGAGGGGTACAAATTACTACGCAAGGACAGGTTATAAATATATAAAAGTGGTTCTTCGAGCGCACTAATACAGTCCTTAACCAAAAACCCAGGTATACCGTCCGGACCCACAGCGCAAGAAGCTTTAAGCTCCCTCACTGCCTGGCGCAAGGTAGAAGTTGTTATATGGCCAACATTAATACAGGTTGACGCATTTGTAGAGTTGCTACTATGGCTTTCGCACTCAGCAGCGTGAGCGTCTAACCGGGGAACCACGTTTAGGAAGACCGAACCAAAATATTCCGCAAAAACATCAGCCGCTTCTTGTCCTGTAACTTCTTTACTATTGTACAAGTATTGGCGACATAACTTCCTATCTTTACGTCTTTCCTTCACATGGGTCCAGAAACGTTTAGGATTGCTACTAATATCGGTTTCAACGGTACGAAGATGTAGTGCGTATGCATCATGAATAAGAACTTTGACTTTTTCTCGATAATATTTGAACATTTCCTTATTAAACTCGAGTCCATTAGCCTTATATCGTTTATGATGAAAGAATTTAATTTTAATATTGGATATAATTTCTGCCGTATACCACTTTGGATAGCAATACCGTTGAATAGTGCCGCTAAAAGGTTTGGATGCAGGAACAAAGCTAGTTATAGCCGAATTCAATTTTGAATAAAAAAGTTCAACTACAGGGTCAATTTCAGTTTCCGTTAGAACATCTGACCAATCAATGTTCCCGATAGCGCTATATAGAGCTTGAAAATCAGCCTTTTTAAAATTCCAATTTGGAGGAGACCGACGGTTAGCAGGCGGAGATACCTGAGCATTGTTAGTGCATGATCTACGTTGCATGGATAACGTCACGGAAAGTGGCGGATGGTACGCATCAATTGGTACTAGGGGATCTTTAGATACAGATACAGAAATCCTATCAGTCTCTCCATTATATAATATCAAATCCAGAATGCCACCACACATATTTATAACACCATTATGCTGCCGGAGATTACAGTAAGCAACAAAACAATCAAATTGAATTCTGACATTATCGCTACATGAATTAAGATTAAAATCGCCAAGAATAATAAAATCAAGATCTGAATATGTACATATTGCATTTTCAATGCAGGCTAATACATTAAGGTACTGCTTATCATTATAATTGGGCGGTATATAAACAACAGCCACTAGTAATTTTACATTTTTCCATGTCACTAATGCAAATAATAGCTCTATGTCTTCACTTAGCCCATCTACATCTGAAATTTTACGAACTGAAAATGTGTCTCTAACAGCAAGGAGAACGCCCCCCCATCCAACGTCTCCAGCTCTGTCCTTACGGACCACATAATAACCCGGTGGAAATAGCTCAGCATCAAAGACAGAACTATTCAAAAATGTTTCTGTCAGAGCTATAAAATCAGATGTACCTGAGCTTAAAACATTGTTTTGAAAGAGAGCAACCTTGCTACGAAGACCTCTTACATTCTGGTAGAATATATTTACATAAATTACTTTATTATTGAAGGGTCGCCTGCAACTCTTACTTGGTGACCCTTCTGCTGGCACGAAAGTTCTGCCTCCAGGGCTTGACACATATATCTTTCGGCCAGCTTTCCGATGACATAACCTTATCCTCTAATTTACACGGAACACCCAGCTTAAAGGACGCATAATGCCCACGGGCCTTTAGAGAGTCAACAGTGCACAAATCAGTGCCGCATAAGGTCATAAGGTGGCTGCGCACTTGATCTACAGTCGTGCCTAATTTTACAAAATAGAGGTGTAAATATTTCCAGCGTTCAGATGCCTCAAGTGACGTAGCGCCAGGCTCTGCTGTTCCACAGACAACACCAGGAAGAGAGCGACGTTTCCTTCTCACCTCAGTCCATTCCTAACTCAACATCACTTAAATAAAGCCATTGTTTTTATTGTGATCTGACAATTAAGCATAAACAGTCTTTATAGGTTCTGGCTCTCAAGTAAGTATTAAGTATACTATGCTATGGTATACAAGTATCTATAGAAGAGTAGGTACTTATCTATAGGAATAATTAATTATACTACAAATAGACGATTGAACATGGTACACGGCCGTACAAAGATCTTGGTTCCATGTTTGATGATCTAGCGCACTGTCCGGCGAATATAATTTGGTATCGGTGGTGGCTTGCAAATCAAAGCGATTCGATCGTGTGGGTGAACAACGTACCGAACGGTACGGTGGTATTGCCGTTCCATGTTCGATCGTCTATTCTACGAATAGACCTTATTAAGGACCTATAATATACCTCAGTATATTACTTCATGATACATAGCTATTAGTACCTATGTATTATTTATACACCAGTATGCAGTAGCCAGTATGTTATAAACCTATGTATATAACATACTGGCTAAATGTAGTTGTATCTACTATGGGACTGAGTCCTGGGTACACCTCTGCCTACCCCTTCGGGAAAAATGGCGTGAATGTATGTATGTATGTATTATGAAGTATACTTAACTATGTATAATAATATAATGTAGTGGTAGGCCTCTTTTGCAAGGGGCTGCCTGGGAAGTACCACACCTTTGCCAGTTATTCATCCGTCAAGCAGTAATGTGCAAACATTAGGTAGATACTGTGTTCTGGTCTGAAAGGCAATAATTACCAGCGAAATTACTGGGCATGAAGAGTTCACAACTTATATCTAAGGGTGACAGGCGCAGTCTTGTCACTATAAAAAAATATATTATACTTAGGTACTGATTACTAATATATTTTTAACTAGGTGCATCGCGCAGCACGACCAATAAAACTTGAGCTCTTCCATCCTTAGCTGCTAAAGTCTACATTATAACTGCAGCAAATGGTTGGTGTACCTAACTATCTGATCGAATTGGATGTGCAAAGTAAGCGGACGAAAGTTCTAACCTCCCACGGCCAGTGCTTTCATAAGGCACATTACGTGCGTCCATTCTGCCGGGAGAAACATCTACCTATATCGTCGGATGGTGAGCGGTAGTTGTCAGTGGCTCAGGCTGCACGAATACTGGCAGAAGACGCGCGCTGCGACGCCGCGCGTGTTAAAAACGAAACATTTTCGGCGGTAAAATCAGTTTCGAAGTCGAACTATTTTTTTTTCAGAAACGTGGATTGAGTCCAGTGTCCAGTGTGATTGAATCCAGATAAGTTAGTGCAGAGGATTCGTGAAAATGGTAAGTGTGCTAGCTCTAAATGCAACTGCTACCTACAGCATATTTTTTATACTTAATCAATATTTTTTTATAAATATAAAGCTATCTATGTAAGACAAAAGTAGCCTTTATTTCGAAATACTCGTCCTTGCCTTTACCTAAAACAGGCGTAGGTAATTACGGTTAGGCAATTAGAATACCTATTTAATTTATAATATCTAGGTTTGAAATGAATATCTAGTAGAATTCATAATATGAATAGTTTATGGCGTTCTATGGGGGAGGCCTATGTTCAGCAGTGGACGGCTTCCGGGTGATCCGGGTAAGTATTATACCTATAAAATAAAAAAAAAGGTGTAAGTAGTAACTATACTCGTCTTAAGGGGTGCATCTGCCAATGATGGAAAAAAATTACAAAGTCGATCAGCTCAGCTAAGTCAGCTAGTCGTGTCTAGATGAGAAATCGATAAAACTTTGTAGTTGTGAGATTTTGTCTATTTGGTTGGTAAGTATTATTTTAATATGATTTTTTCATGAATATAATATAAGAAATTTGAAAGTATGGAAAGTAGACATTTTTTTTGGTGAATTACGCAATTCTTTCTTTCTCTTTGTTCAGTTTGATTGGTAGATGCACCCCTTAAATTATTACTACACTTCTTTTTAACACATATTTTTAATGATTAGGTAGGTACCTACTTTAATACAATACTTTATTTAATTATTAAGATATAGCAAATATTTAAACAATAAGATATACATAAGAAAAAGATTACTAAAAAAGGTAACTATTATCTATTAACTAGCGCTTAACAGGAAAGAGGACCTCTTAGCAGTTTGACACAATACTATGGAAAATATCTAAATCGATGTTTTGTGTTCCCATGTTTCCTCCGAATATAGTAAACCTATGATATATTTATATCCTGGTATGTTAAAGATGAAGTAAAGTAGTTCCCTATCATTTTATTTTTGTTTATAAACTCTACATTTCTTTGTAGTGATCGTCCAATCACGCGAGTAAAACTGTGATTTTTTGTAAATAATCTATGATAAAACCAAGGATTTATAAGGAAAATTAAAATGACAGGGACATAGGTTACTTCACTATAAAAATATCAGGATATAAATTTATAGAATGGGTTTATAATATTAGGAGGTAACAGGGGAATACAAAGCATCGATTTGGTAAATAGTTCATAGGAATGTTTCAAATTCCTAGAAGGCCGCGTACGCTCTTAACTGAATCTGCACAGTCTGAGAATCTGAGGGGTAACATAATATTATAATGTGAATTGTCTCGCTCTACTCCTCCCGTGTCACTCCCAAACCTCAGGAACAGATTCAGACATTCAGACGCTGTCAGATATAGCTTTATCAATGACAGGTGAAGAATAATCTATTTTTCGTCCATCGTTTCCGTAAATTAAGTTCTAAGAGGGTTCTTTATTTACCAATTACCCGTTAAGACACCATTTATGTACCAAATTAAAGAAATATGACTAACAAAATAATGTTTGTTCAGTGATCAAGCTAATTCAAACAAGGTCACCTCTACTTAATTAATTATTTTAGAGATAATATTACTAGTAGTTAGTACATAAATTATTATTCAAGCTATAAACTAACATCATAAATTGCTAAGGACGTCGTAATAATAATAATAATAATTTTGTATTACATATATACCTAAGCGAAGACCTAATCTAACTAGAGATCCGTTCACTTCAGTCGATTTCAGTTTCAACACCTTTGTTGCATTTGAGCTTTTTGACCCAATAATAAGTCAAGTAGGTATAAAATCATGAAGTCATAGCCTATGAAAACATAACATGATGAGATGCAATAGATGAGCAATGAGTTTTATATTTACTTATTAGCATATCTTTCCTACGAATATTATAAATGCGAAAGTTTGTGAGGATGGATGGATGTTTGTTACACTTTCACGCCAAAACTACTGAATCGATTGGGCTGAAATTCGGTATGTACAGATAGTTTAGACCCTGGAATAACACATGGAGTAGGTACTTCGAATACTACGCGGGTGACCGTGGAGCCGCTGGTAAAATTAAAAATCCGATAGTTAGGGTGGATGGATGGATATTTGTCACTCTCTCACGTAAAAACTACTGAATGGATTTAGTTGAAATTTTGTATGTAGGTAGCTTAGACACATAAGACATAGGGTATACTTCTTATTTTATCTTAATTTATTTAATTAGCGGAGTTTACAGCAGAATAATAGATGTAAATATTGTAATATTATGTAAACAAAAAGCCAATTACAAGCCACAAATAACAGCGAAGAAGAAATAATATCATGACACATTATTTATATAGTATTGTAAACAATTAGAACTAGTTATTTTGGTATAATGTGTATATAATACTATTGCTATGAGCTATTAAGCCTGGTCAAATGGAATTAATTAATATTTATGCCAAGAATTAATCCAATAATTCCACGAGAACGATGTCTATAATGTCTACGAGGGAGAAACCGGGCACAGCTATTACCTAATGTTATTAATATAAATGTTAGAGGTTGCAAAGAGTTCCTATTATATTATAGACTACGCCCCTTTAAGTATCACTGCATCTTTTTCTTACACGTCGTATTCTTAGATAGTGATAAAATAACTTTTAAAGTTGATGTTAAGATGAAAACTCCTGCAACAAGAATATTTAGTTTTTAGTTCCGATTTTTAGTGTTAAAAACAACATGCATAGTGCACCGCCCTCCCGCCCACAAAATTGCATGCAAAGAGGAAATGCTATTAGGTATTATTTTTGTTCGTGATACCATTCATCTATCGACACGTGTTTTGCGTCTACACTACGCATCATCAGGAATTAGACTCTGACCGACAAATGTTAGTATGACTTGTTACCTTGTTATTGATGAGATTTTACCTCTCTGAACGCTGGAACCAGATCTGGTTCAAGAAATCGGAACTAAAAACTAAATATTCTTGTTCCAGGAGTTTAAAATAGAGTTCCGAAAAGTAACGCCAAATTCAATCATAACATAAAAAAAAATATACATTCACGCGTTTTTCCCGGGGAAGGCAGAGGTGTACCCAGGACTCAGTCCCAAAGTAGATACACCCACATTTCGCCAGTATGTTCCCATGTAATAGGGGGCGAGCCTATTGCCATCTACCGGGCACAGTTCCAGACTCCAGGCAGTTATTGAGATAATTCCTAATGGAAAAATCCAATATTTAAACTGCCTGACCGGGGGTCGAACCCGGGACCTCTTGATTGGCAGTCGAGCATGCGCCCTCTACGCCACCGAGGCAGTAAAAAATTCAATCAATTACAATAAAGGCGATAAAGTTAAAAAAAACTGAGTGTTAATTAATGTTTTTAATTTTACGTAATTGTAAAATTAAATAAGGGTGATAAGTTAAGGATTTTGTTATTATATGAGTATTATAACTATATTTATATATTATATATTATATTATATATTATAACAGTGATATAATGATAATTAAACATTCGAATGATTTTCATCGATATTTTTGTATAGAAAAATACTGAAAACAAATTATACCCCAACAGTAGGAGACATTAAGACGTAGATGCTATAAGTGGTATTAAATTAAAAAAAAAATTAGTCCACTTGGAGCACCCGCCAAAAGTGCTCTAAGTGGAATAGCTCAGGTGCTCTTCGCGTAGGTGCTCTCGAGATGGGTGCTCAAAGTGGAAAGTGAAACCTCCTTTAAAGTACCTATCGAAGTATAAGATTGAGGTATTTACATAAATTATTGATAAGTCTTAAGGTGGTGGCAGACTTGATAATGTAACGTAACATTCTTGCGAATAGTACAAAAGCTCAGTGTCCAAGGATTAAATTGGATTTTTGACTGAAACTTTTGTATCATTATTGTATAGTTGTTTTTATTTTACCGTAATTGCATGCAGTATTTTTTTATATCTTTAAAAATGTGGGTACGTAAGAGCGAGAGGGCGAATTAGGTGTGCACTGCGCCTTAATTTTTCCATAACTCATAATTAGATCATTCTCACATCGACTCTCGACACAGTTTAAGGTATTATATAGGTACCTACCAAAAACAAACAATGATATTATAAGGTCGTGGAGACACTACATTACTTACCTAATGCCTTTGTTTGTCCCCTTACCCACTCGTGTTAGAACTACCGATGCGTGACTAAATATTGGAGCTATCTAATATTGATTTTACTCATTGTAAGATTTCCCTACATCCGATGGAAAAGCGGTACTTTAGGTTTTTTTATCACATTTCTTAAGTAACCTACTACTTAGATAATATTATTTTACACCTTTGCTTGCACCAGAGTGGGGCTAAAATGACTTTTCAACCTCAAGGGGAGTAAATTTCTTTTTATTTTTGTCTGTTACCAAAGAAATAATTTATTTTTGGTGTCGCACTTATTTGTATAGGATATTAGCCCAAAATGTTTGAATGAAATTAATAATTTTATATATTCCCACAACCGTAGTGAAAAATAGAGTGTGCTAAAACCCATTTTAACTCGGTTTCTATTACCAATAATACAAACTATTAAATTTGGAGATGTAGGTACTAGGTTCATAATTCTTACCTATAGAAAGTAGAACATAACATCACGCTTTCTTCCCAAAGGCGTAGGCAGAGGTGTACCCAGGACCCAGTCCCATAATAGGTACACCCACACTTCGCCGCAGTTACATTTTAACGCCCCATGTAATAGGGGGCGAGCCTATTGCCATCGACCGGGTACAGTTCCAGACTCGTTTAGAAAATTCCTAATGGAAAAATCCAATAACTTTTTACCTGACCTGGGGATTGAACCTGGAACATCATGATCAGCTAAATCGGCAGTAGAGCTTGCGGCCACTATGAGGAAGTCCTTGTGGACTATATTCAAGAAATTTACCTTCTTGTGAAGGTAAGTGTCGTGACCACAAGTTTTAAATGTAGTATGTAAATGTATGTGTAAATTAACAAGCTTCCCATGCTTCTGATAAAAGCATAATTATTTAATTAGATAGGTACATATCAACCGCTAAAGAATGCACGATGTTCTTCCATATCGATTATAATAAGTATTTATATCGGATCCGAGTGAATATCGATCGTTATTAGAATAGCACTCACGAAACAACCTCGATATTAACGTTACAATTATTATACGAATAAATTTGTGTTAATTGCCGAATTTCTGCGGCACGCACGACCTTGCCGTCCTTCTAACGCATGCTTCCAATCTTCATCTTAACCTTGTCAATCCCATTATTTTTATTGATAGTTATTTAATACCGATCAATCAACAGTTTTTATTAGAACGTTTTGTTGACAGATGTACGTGTTAAAAACGATAAGGACATACTTAATTGGCCTTAATACCTTCCGTTGATTTTTGAAGTGGCACCTACTTGTGCCAATCAGTCAATAACAGATCAAAAGAAGTGTTTTTCTTAATTAAGTAAGCGTCTACTTCCTATAGATAATAATGATGTACCTACTTAGGTGTTCAATTTCAATGCTTTATAAATTTTAAAAACCTTAATTTTTTTTATGATAGTGAGTGACAAGACGAGCAAATCAGGTGCCTGATGGTAAGCATCATGATTTCCCATATCAGACACAGTGCCACCCAGTGTTTTAATATTCAGAATTCTGCGCGGCACTGCACTGCGCCTGTCACCCTGAAATATTATTTGTTGAATCTCGTCATGCCCAGTAATTTCGCTGGTAACATTGCCCTTCAGACCGGAACACAGTAATGTTTGCACATTACTGCTTGGCGGATGAATAACTGGCAAAGGTATTTCCCCAGGCGGCCCCCTGCATAAGAGGCCTACCACTAAAAATATACATATACGAGTATATACATATATATATATATATATATTTAAATATATCCGGTAGAGGGACATATTCGGTGAGTGCGGGCAGCAGCGCTCTCTGTTTCTAGGTATTCCAACTAGTACACGGAAATCGTTCCCTAAAAGGGGGATTGCCTTGCATCAAATCGGGTAGTTCTGATATTTTTATATGTCCTATTTGATGAAGTTATGCAAATCCAAGTTTTCGACTTCGAAAACCCTCCGGATCCGGATCCGGATAAATTCTATTAGCATAATAGTTATAAAGCATAAGATTAGAAACGCATAATGATATTTACACATAATCTTCTTTGTCATAAAAGCCCTAATAAATAATAATAAAACTAACCTAACAAAGGATTTCGCAATATATTTTATGCCACATGATTAATAAATGAATTATGAGTATGCCTAAACATGTTAAACTAATTATTGCTACTTATGCTAAACTTTCTATTATGCTACAGTATTATTATGCCAAAGTATTATTATACTAATAAAAGTTATGCGAAAACGTTTTGCCATACAATTTTATTCCTAAAAAATTATGCCAAACGGAGGAATCCCGTGACTAAGTATAATCAATACATTTTACCTTAACAATTCAAACATTAATTACGAGCAGGTGTACTAAGTAAGATAAACTTTAAGTCATAATTCAGTTACAATCTGTTTTCTAAATGAAACTTAAGAAATAAGTCATAAACTAAAATATTTTACAGGCAAAATTCCACTCGTACAAAAGACTTTAACGCGCGAACTCTATGAGTCGAGCTCGTAGTTACGAGCTACGTGTTATATTGTTTTATCTTCTTTATTAAAAGCTGCGTCAGTGGCGTATTAGGTCACAAACGCTACTAATTATGGGGTCCCGGGTTCAAAATTGTTTAAAAAAATAAAACATAATTTAAAGACATGAAGCAAAATAATAAAAGGCCAATGTGACTAAGCTCGCGCACAGTTTTTACCTATATGTTTACCTATATATATATTTTTTTTTTTTAAATATGGGACAACTTCCACACACGGTCACCTGGTCCCAAACTAGGCTAGAAGCCTGTACTGGTAACCAAATGACTGATATACATACTTAAATACGCTTATAACACCCAGACACAGATCAAACAGACATGTTCATGCACACAAATGTTTGACCTGGCCGGGGATCGAACCCGGGGCCTGCTGCACAGAAAGCAGAGTTACTACCGTCTGCGCCAACGAGGCTGTCATATATAGTAGGTGTGAAATTAATTTAAATAAATTACAATAAACAATAAAACTACCTTAAAAGTAAATATTAAAAACTAAAATTAAAAACTAGACTTAAAAACCAACTATAATATAGTAGGGGTTCAAGTGTGCAATTGTCAAAGACATTTAAATCCTATACCTTATAAAATATAGCTAGATATGGTCAATCCTCGGTCGGTCAGTCAATCGTTCGGAAATCTAACTAATGTCTTCTCGTTCAAAATACTTCAAGTCGAAGGTCTTCGACCAGTGTGTGTTACCATTGATGACTTACGGATCTGAAACGTTTTCTGACTGTGGGCCTTATCAGCAGGCTCAAAATAGCGCTACAAAAAAAATCCCTATGTATTATGTATCCCTGTGTATGTTGTCCAGCGTCTAAGCTACCTACATACCAAATTTCAGCCCAATAGGTTCAGTAGTTTTGGCGCGAAGAGTAACAAACATCCATCCATCCATCCTCATAAACTTTCGCATTTATAATATTTGTAGGATATTGACTATGATTAGACATATTACGACAGTAAATTAGCGCTGCACCAGTAGGTCTTTGAAGATATAGTCTATTATTTTGATCAATTAATTAGTAGACATTAAGTTCAATAAATCAGAACAAGTAGGTGGTACCTACTCTTTATTGAGACCAATAAAAATTACAATTATTCCATTGTCAAAGGCATTGAAATCCTAATGACTTAGTACTATTAGCTTAATTGAATAGACGCGATCGTAGGTGTGACATCAATGCATCGTTGCACATTTGAAGAGCTGCATTCAATATAGAACGGGATCGATGCGAAGGTCGTTTGCGCAATGAATCGAACCGAATCAGACAGCACTAGTTCCCATTGTGGATTAGTGACGTGAATCACGATCCAATTGCTCCACTTCCTCGGATATGTTAGCCACTAAACTCATAATCCTTAATGGTGCATAAGACCTCCATGCTTTTAGTGCTGCCATCACGATTCTATAGAACCTCATATAAATTACAGTATACTACAAACTCAGAATGTTCAGGTAGACAAAATTAGAACTATGGCCGGTCCGCCCATCCTTTTGAGAACTTTATTATCAAATTCTCCACTAACGACGCTGTTAACTAAACAGGTAAGATGGTGAGACTATAATTTCATTTCAGTCTACCCTTGGTAATCCGTTTATTTATGAAACGTAGAATTGAATGTTCCATTAATTCTGATTAATGTGTGGAAAATTCGGCAAACAAGGTAACGTAATGGCATCGTAAACTTTCATTATTTTTTGTATATACTCGTATACTGAGATAAAAGTACATTGAGTTTTGTGCTATCACTCTGTCAATTATTATTAATACCTTATTATAAGCAGGACTATAATCTACTCAGTACATACTACATACTACATACGAAAGTGCTTATTGCTTATAAGTACCGGTATACCAGGTGACGTGACATCATACCTACGTATACTGGTGCCACCACATAATACCTCCGTATACTTACTTTATTCGAATCGGGTGAAAACGGGACAGGGTGACGAAGGTGCGGAGCCTAATTTTCGGTTTATTTATTATTTATTTTCGTCACCCATTCGAAAAAATTTAAAGAAATTACTCTCGTAACTGTAATATGTGATATTGGATTTTTATGTTTAATTTATTCAAAACAAAAAAAAAAAAAATTTATTTCTCAAAAAGACATTTTTAACGTCAATAGGGTCTGAAATCTTGCGAGATTGCATTCCCTAGACGTGATGTATAAACGTGAAGGCACGCCTACAGGTCTCCTCCAGGTTTGATAGCGTTGGTAAAAGTGCAGGGGGGCTTTGCGCAGGTGTATTAGTCTAAAAAGTCCTAACAGATCTAAAAATCACAAAAGATTTCTGCGCATTCAAGGTCAGCGCTATCAAACTGCGACGCGACCTGTACACATGTTAAAACCGACTAAAAATTATTCTTCTGTCTATAGGAAGTTCGAACATTCCCAATATATTTTAGACACGTACGATATAGTATGTTTGGTTAGTTAAGAGAAGCTACGAATATATATTGCTTTTATGTTACTTTCGCTGAGAATATATAGGTAGGAAGACATGTTTTAGAATAGTAATGAATCTTTGATCACACAATGTTAATTCATTACATAAACTGGTTGCCTTTTCTCTCAAAAAGAAGCAATAAAAATGACAGTTATAAATAAAAGACTTGGGAATTGAACCCGGGAGCTCATAATAGGCCGTTTTCACTCGGTCGGATTTATGTTGTTTTTTGTGTGAATTTCAAAGCGATGGCACGTATGATTTGTCTAAAATTGATCCGTCGAAATTACACGGTATCATTCGGTTATGGCCTGCGCACATTCCCTGACGGGATGGCACTGTGGGATGGCATGCCGTTTTAAAAGAAGATTTAATTTAGAAATTTCAAGGCAGAGGAATGAAAATTTATCACTTGAATTTATTAGTTATCTAATCGAAATAAGGTATATACTTCAATGCTCGTTGATCTGCTTTCGGATTACCAAGTTGAAGTTGCAATAGGCAGGGCAAATAGCACGTAGAACTGATGGTCGATGGGGTGTAAAGTTCTCGAATGGAGACCACGGACTGACAAGAGCAGCGTAGGACATTCAACCACAAGGTGGACAGACGATCTGATAAAGACAGCAGGAACACGCTGGAGGCGGGCCGCTTACAACCGGACAGGATGGAAATCTATGGAGGAGGCCTATGTTCAGCAGCGGACGTCCTATGGCTGAGATGATGATGATGATAATCGGCTTTGGAACACCGCGCAACGTTGCAGCGTAGTGATTCCTTGATGCTCTCCCCCGCCCTCCGCCAGTGTGCACAGACCTTCAGTCCCTTACGTTTACGTTCTGCAATATAAGTAGAATCTTACTATAGCCTGTAGTCTGATGTCATGAGTGATCACGTTATAGAGTGTCCACATGGAATTCCATATCAGATTCTAGATCTACATTTCATTGCTTACGTGCTAGGTATAACGCAACGTGCCGCTTGCCGACAATAGATGACATAAAGATGTCTCTACAATGCACTTACCTTAATACTTTTGCGATCTCGTCATGTGTGGCATTCTTGCTATGTAGGTTTATGACCATATTCAATAACAAATAATACAATTGTAGTGATTGTTATATGAAAATTACATACATACATTCACACCTTCCCGATTGGGTAGGCAGAGGTGTATCCAGCACTCAGTCCCATAGTAGGTAGGTACACCTACATTTCGCCAGTATGATATTATGGTCCCATGTAATAGGGGCGAGCCTATTACCATCTACCGGGCACAGTTGCAGATTCCTGCTTTGCCTGACCTGGGAATCGAACCCGGGTCCTCAAGATTGGCATTCGAGCTTGCGCCTACTACACCACCGAGGCAGTCAAAATTAAAATCACCAGTTTTAGTAAGATAATGGTATTAAGTTATAAAGTAGGTATAAGTGGGTGTTTATGATACTAATTATAACTACTTTATTTGAACACGAATCTCCGAAACGACTGAACTGCTTTTGATAGGACTTTTACTGGCAGATAGCTAATGTTTTAAGTTCTACCTCTTCGGGAAAAGGCGTGTTGTTATGTTATGTATGCACATCACCTTCTGTATGTACCTACCTACGTTGTGTTAGGTAGTATGTAGGTACTAAAGCATCTAAGTGATTATTAACTTGAACTGGATTACTTGATATGTACACCTACAAAAGCCAAAAGTTCCCACAACATGCAACTTATATTGTGTCTATCTCGTACACCTATACTTTTCTCTATAGTAGTATGGACATAGGAACTAACGCAATTACACTAATGTAGTGTAATTACACTAACACGATGATATCGCTTTAGCCACTTGTAGATCCAACAGAATACGGACCGATTTTATTTATTTATTTTATATTCGTTCCCGTGGGATTATTGAGATAAAAAGTACACTATTTATTACGTACCGGTACCTATAGTGGGAAAGCAGCTTAATACGCGCTGCATCTGTGCGTCGGCAGCGCTTATACAATTCACCGTGTGCATAGGCTCTTATTGATAAAACGCCGTAACCCACATAAAACATTCATAAATATAAATATCATAGATTAGACGAGACTGTACACTTTAATTAAATTAGAGCTAAAAGTAACTGGAAACTACGAATATCCTTCGGAATTCGATTGGATCAATTCAAGTATCCGTAGTAACTTAAGCAAATTGATATTGGCTCCTATATTTCTCAACAAATATTATCAGATCGTGACGAGTTATGTGTGAACACGTGAACTTACTTTAGCTTTTGTTTTCATCCAAGTATAATGATATTATATAAGTAGGTAAGTAACATAAAACATAACATCACGCCTTTATCCCCGAAGGGCTAGGCAGAGGTGTTGGTACTATTACCATTTAAATCAAATCAAATATTTTACTGTTACAGATCATAGGTTTTAGGTTGTTACAAAAGGTTTTTCAGATCCTGTACTAACTACCCTATATCGCGTGTGCGACCAATATAATATTATTAAGTCCGAGTAAGTCCTTTCAAAGTATATTAATAATTATTGAGATAGATTAACTAAATGTAGGATTAGCATTTTATAGTGGTGCCGTGGAGTTACCGGCTTTAGAATAGTGCTCCACACTCTCTACCCGTGGTTACCGTAAGAGTCGGCTAAGGGTTAACAGATCCAGAGGACGGGCAGCAGCGTCCTCTGCAAAAAAAACCATCGAACTGCACTCGACATCCTGCCTGCATAGCGTGTCGAGTATTGGCAAAACCCCCCTTTATGGGGGAGGCCTATGTTCAGTAGTGGATTATCGACGGCTGAGATGGTGATGAATTTTATAGTAGGTAGGTAGGTAAGTAGGTGTAGGCAGGTACAACTATGGTACCAAACCAAACACACCACCCGGGCCCGGGCACAAAGCCAAACTCCAGCTCTAGGCTGTTGAGAAAGATCCTTATAGATAATACCTATAACTCTTTGCCTGACCTGGGATTCGAACACAGGGCCTCATGGCTCAGGGCATCAAAAAAAACTAGATTCGAGTTAGAAAACGCTAGCGTTTTTTTAACCCTAACGTACTATCAAACCGCTGTTCAAGCTAGATAAACCCTGGTCTTCGATTATAGGCATACTTACCATTAAAAGTATCAGCATTTCGTTTGCGCACATATAGGCACAGAATATCAAAGGCACTTCCTGTTTAGAAGTAGTTACTAGTTACTTATATTGTAACGTTACGGTGGTAGTAACGTACAATGTAGGTACCTACCTAAGTCCTACAAGTATTGCCTAGGTAGATAATATAAACAAAAAAATAAAATTAAAATTAAAAATTTATTTACAAACAAGATTACGAGTAGATAAAAAAAGAATCTAAAAAACTATTGAGGGAGGAGGTGTGAAGCCGGCAGCTGTTGCAGAGGGTTCTTTTGAGGACCGTAGGACGCCCCCCCCCCCGGGCGCCGCCGACCGCAGATGTGACTTCAGGTCGGTGAGGTCCCCAGCTCGACGAAATACCACGAACAGGTATTGTGCACCTCCCCCTCGGTACGCCGTAATAATAGGGAGAGTCGGCGTACCTGAGTTCCTCTCGATGATTCAAGGGGAGGGCACAATTATATCTTCTTCGCAGGTACCCCTCTGGAGGCCCCAAAGGACAGCGCTTCCTGGCTCCAAGTTGTCCAAGTTGTCAACCAAGTCA
This sequence comes from Hemistola chrysoprasaria, assembly GCA_947063395.1. Classification (NCBI taxonomy): domain Eukaryota; kingdom Metazoa; phylum Arthropoda; class Insecta; order Lepidoptera; family Geometridae; genus Hemistola; species Hemistola chrysoprasaria. The sequence goes on from OX346715.1 coordinate 5,680,111, forward strand.
ATAAAACAAGTTGTAGAAGGTTCAGACCGGACCGAGTATAGTTTCCGACTGAGCCTGACTACGATTAATCAGAATGAGAATCCGAATGAGAATCAGATTGAGACTCAGATTGAGAATCCGATTAAGAATCCGAATGAGAATGACCAAAAGTATCCAGGACCCCGCTTTTTATCCAAATTTTCCCAGTTAAATTTCGAAACCCCAAATTTTGAATTTAGTTTTAAGAAAAGTACATGCAGCCAGTAAAAAATAATTAAAACTTTTTAACAAGGTATGTAACCTCTACAGACATCAAGTAAAAATAGTTGAAACCTTTGAGAAAGGTATTCAACCTCACAAAATTTAAAAAATATAACTAAGATTTAAAGACATTAGACAATTTGAATGTGTCAATTATAAACATGTCAGTCAAAATTGCAAAAATTAATAGTGTAAACAAACCAAATTTTCAGTTATTTCAACTAAAATCGATAGAATTATGAAGAGAAAACGAAGACGACATGCTTACAATTTTTTAGTGGACGATTTTCAAGCGAAATAATGACTAAAATACCAAAATACATCAAATGTTACATCAGCAAAGGATAATTCAGATAAAAAACATAAAAGTGTTCAAGAAAATAAGGTAATATTTACAGTATAGTATGTATAATATTACATTTCCCCAACAACCCCGGAAAATTTTTAACTCATTAAAAATTTTGAAGGTTAAGAATTCAATCCTTACAATTTCACACACATCTTTCAGACTTCTTCATACACTCACTCACAGACATACGTAGGGGCTATGGTTCACATTCGATGACGCATACTCCAAAGGATGAATTCTGAACAATGACATAGGCTTATTTATTTAGATTAGGTGTAGTCAGCCGCACCTGTCCTGAAAACCCATATAAAGAAAAATATTTACAAGTTACACAGGCTTATTTAATGAGTTATAGACCGCTCATACATTAAGGCTTATTTATCGAGTTGTAATCCGCTCACTATTTACAAATTTCAAGGATCTAGTATAAGGGAAAAAGATATCCCATTAAGCATTATAAAGATACGAGAGGCCTAGCATTAAGCCTTATAAAGATAAAGACATAGTAAGTCTAAATTCAGACATAGTTAGTCTAAATTTAAGTTACAAGTTTAAGTTATTAAGTATAAAAACAATCATTAATTCAAGTAAAAATAAAAATCATGATAAAACATTACGAGCCGAACAAGATTAGATTACATTGAAGGTAAAAAACAAGAAAGAAAGAAGATACATTAAATAGTACAAAATAAAATTACAACTTAAAATCTTTCACATGCCACTTGCTTCTCTGTCCTTGTTGGTCTTCCAATATATATACAAGAGGTGACAATTTTTGAACTATTTTACATTTTAAATATTTCGGAGCTAATTTTGAGCTAAAGTAGGCACCCGCATTGCTCTGTACATAGTTTTTACGCCAAACAGTATCCCCAATGTTGAAGTCTTTATGTTTATGTCTGGTGTTATAATGAGCAGTGTTTTTGAGGTGTGCAGAGTATAAGGCCACTTGAACTTTATCAAATATTGATGATAATAATCCAAGATTAGCCGCATAAATGTCGCGAGGAATGAAAGTTATCTCATCCAGGTTAGAGCAATTGGTATAAAATGAACCACAAGAAATAGCTTCTCGTCCATAAACAAGGAAAAATGGAGAGTAACCTGTTGTGAGATTTACGGAACTATTTAAAGCAAATTGAACCCTTGGTAGATACTTGTCCCAAGATCTATGGTCATCTCCCACCAATTGAGATAACGCAGTAATAATTGTTTTGTTATATCTTTCAGTTGGATTGACCTGAGGACAATATCTTGGAGAATAAAAAACAAAAGGAACTTTATATTTATTCAAGAAACTTTGAAATTCATTGGATTGAAATTGTGAACCGTTGTCCATAATTATAGTTTGAGGTATACCATGTACGAGAAATACATTATTCTCAAGTTGTACAATAATATTAGATGCTGTAGCACGTTTAATAGGAAAAACAAGGCAATACTTAGAGAAAGTACAAGTAACCACAAGGATATACTGGTTACGTTGTCTTGTCATGGGGAGAGGACCCATCAAATCTAGTGATATATTTTGGAAAGGCCTTGAGCAAATTTTAGGTTTACCCATTAGACCATAAGGTGAATGATTTGAATGCTTATAAGAGAGGCATGATTCACACGAGGAACAGACTTTTGCTACATCTCTAAACATACCGGACCAATAGTAGTTCAAAGAGAGCTTTTTGTAAGTCTTAAAAATGCCAATATGAGGATTATTTTCTGAAAAACCATGAGCAGATTTGATTAGGTTCAATCTTTCTGTAGGAGGTGGAATTTCTTTCCAGACAAAGTCATCATTGAGATTATCTTGAGAGTTCAAGTAGCGGTAGAGTTTAGAATCAACTATTTTATAGTTTGGAAAACTATCGGGATTGTCACGACAATTGGTAAAAAGTTTATTAAATCGTTCCAACTCTGATTCATCATTTGCAGATACCGGTTCAACACTGCCGATAATAGCTGTACCGAACGTTTTATTACGAGAAAGAAGATCTGGCACAACATTATCCCTACCTCTTTTGTGTTTGAGATCAAAGTTAAAGCAAGATAAACGAAGAGTCCAACGTGCTAATCTTCCAGATGGATTGGAAAGATTTAGGAACCATTTCAAAGCTGCATGATCCGTATAAACATTAAACCTTTTACCATTGTCTAAATAACATCGCCAATGTTCAAGTGCAGTTATAACCGCTAAAGTTTCGCGCTCTGTAGTTGAATAATTTTGTTCATTTTTGTTAAGAGTTCTACTCATATATGCAATAACTACCTCTTTGTCGTCTTTTTCTTGCGTCAACATAGCTCCTATACCAAAGTTAGATGCATCGCAATGGACCGAAAAAGGAAGGTCAAAATTAGGACAAGCCAGAATAGGAGTGGAGGTGAGCAATGCTTTTAATTTTATAAAAGCAGAGTCTGCGTCGTCGTTCCATTCGAATTTCTTGGGAGATTTTTTTCCAGAAGAAGTTAATTTACAGAGAGGTGAAGCTATAGAGCTAAAGTTAGGTATGAAACGTCTAAACCAACTACAAGTGCCTAAAAATTGTCGAACTTCTTTTTTAGAAGTAGGTGTAGGATAAGCTAAAATAGCTTCAATCTTACTAGGGTCTGCACGTAAACCGTGTTCATCTACGACATAACCAAGATATTTTAATTCTTTCCGAAAGAATTGACTCTTTTCAAAGTTAATAGTCAGTCCAGCATTAGAAAGCTTTTGATGAACCCTAAGTAGAAGAGTAATGTGTTCATCAAATGTCTCACTAATAATAACGATATCGTCCAGGTAACAGAAGACTTTATTCTCAAATTCAGGAGTAAACAAAGTGTCCATAAGTCTTTGTTGAGTCGCAGGAGCATTAGTCAAACCAAAAGGCATAACAGTAAATCTATATGAACCTCTACCTGGTACATAGAAACCGGTCTTATCTCTATCATCAGGATGTAAAGGTATTTCCCAAAAGGCTTTAGCTATATCAATGCTAGATAGATATTTAGCATTTCTAAGATTATCTAGAATCTCAGACACAAAAGGAAGACTATACGCGTCTTTTCGAGTAATAGCATTTAACTTCCTACTATCGACACAAAATCGCCATTCTCCATTCTTTTTAGGAGTAATAAGAACTGGAGAAAGCCAAGGACTTTCGCACTTCTCTATAACCTTCAATTCAAGCATTTTATCGACTTCTTTGGTAAGCGCCTTTTGTTTTTCAGGAGAGAGTCGATAACATCTTTGCTTTATAGGTAAAGCATCACCGGTATCAATTCGATGACAAACTAAATTAGTACGACCCAATTCGCCCTTTTTCTCAAAAGAAATATCTCTAAAACGTTCTATAAATTCCTTAGCGATTTCTACTTGATCATTAGAGAGATGATCAAATGAAGCTATTCCCTTGTCTACGACTTCACATGTAGTAACGCCATTATTTGTAAGCTCAAATGAAAGTACTTTTGGTGTAATACCAAACTCTTTCCAAAAGTCCCAACCAAGTATCAAAGAAGGATAAATTTCAGGGAAAACATAAGCTTTGATTATACGAGTCTGATTATTAAATGTAATGGGTAAATTACAATACCCTGAAGACATGGATTTCTGTTTATTAGCTACCATAACTTGAACCGATGACTTGAATATTTGGAAGCCTAGCTTCTCAATATCTTTATGGGAATTATTCCCCAAGATTGTAATACAACTTCCACTATCCAAAAGTCCAGAAAAAGATTTATCATTAATAGAGATTTTTATAAAAGGTCTATTGACATCTTTTTCTTTATCATAGAATACTGAAGTGGTTTTGTAACAAAACATGAAATTTCGAATGGTATGTAACCATTTGTTCCAATCATCAATATCAAAATTGTTAGATTTTGAGATATTATTCAAGTCATCGCTATTTAGTTTTTTTGTTGAGTTGAAGAACATTTAGGACAGTCAGTAACTTTTACTCCTTTGAGACCACATTTAAAACAAATAAGAAATCTAGGTTCAGTACAAGTTCTCAGAGTATGACCAGAAACTCTACAACGATAGCAAACGATAGCATTTTCAGACTGAGGTTGATTGTTTCTTTGAATAGCATTAGTACGTTTTAAGGTGGCTGAAGGTTTATAATCGAATTCTGCTGCAACTGAACTGCCAGGTTGCGGTTCATGAAAATCTCTATTTCTTTGCGACATCTGCTCGAATTTTTGGCAGGTTTTTATTAAAAAATCGATTGAATTTACTTCTGTTAATGCAACATAAACAGAGTAGCAAGGTCTGATATTGTGTAACAGTATTTCAAGTTGTTCAGATTCACTAAGCTTCCGAGTTAGTCTTGAAAACATTCCAGACATTATTGATATATAGACTATAATGCTTTCAGACCTGCCTTGAGTTCTATTTCGAATGGCCTCATATAACTTATAGTCATAATCGTGAGCCCCGAAATCTTTTATAAGTAATAAATGGATATCACTCCAAGATAGATTAGGATTCCTATTATTTTGAAACCTAAACCAGTGTAGAGCATCGTCATTGAATATTTCAAAGGCGTGTTTGACCAACATAGATTCTGGAATATTACGAGAGATCCTAAATTCTTCCAATTTTTGTAGAAATGCTCTAGGACAAGATTTTCCATCATAGGAAAATGATTTTAATTCCTTTAAGGAATTAGATGAAGTGCTAAATTTTTGCAGCAAGGTTAGAATTTGTGGAAGATCAGATATTTCAGTAAATATCTGAGTACCAGACTGACCCTTTTCGACATGTGCAGAAGTCACAGGAGAAGAGACTGCCTGAGTCACTAAGAGTGGAGTTGGAGTGTGACTATCAAGAGGAGGCTCATGAATTTCTACATTATGTTGTATCTCTTCATGTTCCAAAGATTCAAGATTTAAGGATTCAAATCTTTTTTGCATTAAGTAGAAACGAGACCGAAGCTTTGAAGCTTCTGCAATGAAAGGTGGAATTGCAGAAATGCGTTCGAGTCTATGACAGAGATGGATAACAAAAGATTCTAGTTTTTTAAGAGAACTTCTATCACCCCGACCAAGTGAAGCTAGCTTATTCTCAATATAATCTAAAGTATTACCCGCCTGAACTAAGTCTGTTTCTAGAGGAATAGGTGAAACTTTAATATCCTCTGGAAGGACATGGGCTAGTTTGGCCATTTGCTCTTTAAGACAAGCAAGAGTCTCGCCCGGCTCTTCAGCCCTAATCATGACCTCATATTCAAGTTCAGCTTTGTTCAAAACGGAATACTTTATCTGTTGCGAGTCAGACATGATTGAAATTCAAGTTTAAGTCTATGAAAGGAAAATTCTAGCTCAAAACTATCCAAGACCCAAACCGAAACTAAATCTAGAAAACGAAAAGATTCTCAAAGACGAAGTTTAATAAATAGGTAGATATTACAAGATTTAAGTTAAAAGTCTAGATTTTTAAGGAGATTATGTCTCCTAAGTAAGATGTCAGTTCCAGGTCTAGCGCAATATAAAGTCAGTTCTAGTAAGAAATTAGGTCAAAGTCAGTAAGATAAGTTCAAGGTCAAAAGTTTAAGAATTAAAAGATTCAAGAATATAGATAGACTAGGTACAGAGAAAATGTACCTAGAAGATTAAGTAAGTTTAAGAGTATTCAACAATATGTGATGTATCGTAGAATAATGAAATATCAAGCATAATATACACGCAAAAAATAAGTTCTTAAAACGCAAGAATAAAATATACAATTAACGTAATGCAAACGTAACGTAAAACGCAAAATCCCGTAATGGTGTACGTAGCGCAAGATAAAGAGACGCAAGATAAGGAGACGTAAAATAACAAAAACGTAAGATAAAGAAACGTAAAACGCAGAAGACGCAAAACGTGCAAGATGCAAGAACGCAAACGTAATTTATAAAAGTTTTTATTAAAAGGTATCTTTTTAAGGTTTAAAAGTTATTTTTAATTAAAAGGCCTTTAAACAATTATTTAAGTGTTAAAATAAATTAATTGTTAAGTTTTTAAGGATTTTAACCTTTTAGAACTTCTTAAGGGTTAAAATAAATAGTTTTTAAAGTTTAGGTTCAAGTTGTTTTAAAGTAAAAAGTTAAAACCTAAGAGTGTAATTTTGTAGAATGTAGTGTTGAAGAATGTAAAGTCGAAGAGTGTAATGAAACCAAAAAAAGTGTATAGCCAATGGGTGGGCCAAAGAGTGTGAGTGTGGTGTACTTATGTAAGTAAGTTTTTGAATTTTGAGGATTCAGGGGTGAGGTTCTACCTATTTGGGCGCCAAACTGTAACGTTACGGTGGTAGTAACGTACAATGTAGGTACCTACCTAAGTCCTACAAGTATTGCCTAGGTAGATAATATAAACAAAAAAATAAAATTAAAATTAAAAATTTATTTACAAACAAGATTACGAGTAGATAAAAAAAGAATCTAAAAAACTATTGAGGGAGGAGGTGTGAAGCCGGCAGCTGTTGCAGAGGGTTCTTTTGAGGACCGTAGGACGCCCCCCCCCCCCGGGCGCCGCCGACCGCAGATGTGACTTCAGGTCGGTGAGGTCCCCAGCTCGACGAAATACCACGAACAGGTATTGTGCACCTCCCCCTCGGTACGCCGTAATAATAGGGAGAGTCGGCGTACCTGAGTTCCTCTCGATGATTCAAGGGGAGGGCACAATTATATCTTCTTCGCAGGTACCCCTCTGGAGGCCCCAAAGGACAGCGCTTCCTGGCTCCAAGTTGTCCAAGTTGTCAACCAAGTCAATAAAACAAGTTGTAGAAGGTTCAGACCGGACCGAGTATAGTTTCCGACTGAGCCTGACTACGATTAATCAGAATGAGAATCCGAATGAGAATCAGATTGAGACTCAGATTGAGAATCCGATTAAGAATCCGAATGAGAATGACCAAAAGTATCCAGGACCCCGCTTTTTATCCAAATTTTCCCAGTTAAATTTCGAAACCCCAAATTTTGAATTTAGTTTTAAGAAAAGTACATGCAGCCAGTAAAAAATAATTAAAACTTTTTAACAAGGTATGTAACCTCTACAGACATCAAGTAAAAATAGTTGAAACCTTTGAGAAAGGTATTCAACCTCACAAAATTTAAAAAATATAACTAAGATTTAAAGACATTAGACAATTTGAATGTGTCAATTATAAACATGTCAGTCAAAATTGCAAAAATTAATAATGTAAACAAACCAAATTTTCAGTTATTTCAGCTAAAATCGATAGAATTATGAAGAGAAAACGAAGACGACATGCTTACAATTTTTTAGTGGACGATTTTCAAGCGAAATAATGACTAAAATACCAAAATACATCAAATGTTACATCAGCAAAGGATAATTCAGATAAAAAACATAAAAGTGTTCAAGAAAATAAGGTAATATTTACAGTATAGTATGTATAATATTACAATATATACTCGTACTCGTACTCCTACTAACAATCTCAATTTGTCACACATATAACATGAGCGTAGCGCAAAAAATCTGTCTATGCTTATACCTAAGTACTTAGTAACATTATTATGGACTGGACCAAACCTAATGTGATATATTCCTTTACCATTTGTGGTCTATATGATAGTGCTCATTTCCATAATAGGTAATCTCTTTTACAACGTAAAAGACGGAAATGTATGCCACCTATAATAATTTGACAGAATCCTCTATGAATAGGTACTTTACAACATCGATGTTTCAACTTAGTGGGGCATATTCCGCTACAAAATTTATAGCATTCCACTATGCCCCACCAGTGGGGCGGCTTGGTGGGGCAGGGTGGAACAATCCGATGTTTCGCATTCCCCTATTTCCACCCAATATAATTTTATCCTATACGTTCGATATTCGATAAATTTATAAGTACTATATCCTGATATTTTTAAGATTAAGTAAATTATAATTAGTCCTTTGCCGTTTATTTTCTTTTTATAAACTATTCACTTTGTTGTAAGAAAGAAAAAATGCGTTTATTAGTACATAATATTGAGACAGTGGTTGTGGTAATCGGCTTGTGCTCAGCATGTGCTGCGCTCGGCTAACTGTGCACAGCGCTGTTTTTCAGCACGTACCGTCTTATTCAGATTTATACATATTTATCCTTGTGGCAACCAAATATAATTTGGCGCAAATAAAGGCCAGATCAAGAAGTAATAACAAACAATTGAGTGAAAAATTATTCTCTCTTTCTCCATATTTGGGGAATTTCATTTTGTATGGACGAGCGACCCCCTTTGCATTTTATTTATGTACAACGTAACGTAGATTATTTGAATACAGTTCAAAGCATTCTGATGTTGAGCTAGCTTATCTAATACCAGGCCATCTACAAGTTCCACCTAGGTACTTTATCTATATAGATGTACATAAACGTACGAGTAAAAGACTGGTCAACCGATCATTATCAGGAAGAGCCGTATGGCACGTACCGGAGACATAAGCGTCGGGTCGATTAACCTTATAACAGGTCTAGGCTAGCCTGGGCACTAGACACTAGATACTGTGAATATGTTGAAAGGAGAAATCGTTCGCTACAATAATTAAGCACAACTTTTTTACATATTTCGGACGATAACATTACATGGAACCAATAAAATAATGGCGAAATGAAGGTGTATCTACCTACTATGGAACTAAGTCCAGGGAGTCCTGGGTACACCTCTGTATGTTATGATGGTATTGATGGAAGGTGTACATGTCGTGTCAGAACTAGTCAGTAGACATGTGTTGAAAAATATCTGTTCTCTATTTGGGGAATCGACCCCTACCAAATTAATGGAGTAGTCAACTCAGCAACAAAATATTACCTACTGAGTGAAATACCCATTTCAAATATGAAAAGTAGTCAACTATGGGTGAGATTTTGTATGGGTAAGCTGCCGCCTAAGCCTGTTGTTCGAACGAGAATCGAACATCGAAGCCATCGTCAACAACCTCTATCAATATGGCCGGTTTTATAAGACACCCTGAACCGTCTGAACCTTTACCGTATAGGTATAATGTTAATCCACTCTCTTCAAAGGTGTTTATACTTTCGTTAAGCCATCTACATGCAATTTGTGCTGGACGCTCTCACTTGCTCTACCTACTATTATTGTTTTCGTGACTTCCTGAGACTAGAGCTAAGACTTGTAAAATATAGCTGAACAAAAAATGTGGTTATTTTCATGAAATAAGGTACCTACTTAAATGATATTTTATCAGATAATTTATTACTCAATTAACATGCAAAAATCTTTCTAGAACATAATTTACGGAAATATGACCAAAAAGATAATTTTGGTTCAGCTGTCAGGTATCAAGCTATATTTTACAATCTATAGTGGATTTTGCCATCAGGAATTATCTCTATGACAGTCTGGAACTGTGCCCGGTAGATAGCAATAGCCTCGACCTCACTGATCCCATGAACATACTAGCGAAATGTCGGTGTACCTACTATGGGACTTAGTCTTGGGTACATCTCTGCCTACCCCTTCGGGAAAAAGGCGTGATTGTAAATTATGTTATCAATGTTGACACGTGGGACAACTTAAAAGAAATCCCAGTTGTAACCAATGGTAACGAAGGAGGTGGTGCCCAGAGTTAAGCTAAGCACCCGACAATATTACCAGTTTTGTTACTCGCTAACAATGGATAACGGTCAAGTGCAAACTTAACAATCTGCATTACAGTGAATCATTCTTTAACAGTTAGCTATTTCATAACAAAACTTAATGAAGCTTTGATGAAGAAGCTAGGTTAAATTAAATTTTTACTTAAAAATTTACTTTCAAAATCGTATAGATAAAACAAAATTTAACTTATTTATACTCGCAGGTATCTCATCTCATGGGCATCAGGTTGTCCTCCCTTATGCAATTTTAAGAATTATTCCGAATCTAAACCGCCAGCGGGTAACGTTAAAAGGCTTTATTCTTAGACTTCCAAACATCTGATACCACGTTCTAACCCTTTGTGATTCAATGTCCCTTGGTCACCAGTCACCGTGCTAGCAGATTATCATTTCCAAAAATTATATGGTTACCTAAATAGTCGATTTTAATAGTCTGATAAAGTAAGTAGGTACAATTCTATAAAGCCAAGACGGCATATCAGGTAATTTATTATCCGATGCCCGACTCCTAAACCGTAAAGCTGTCCTTGATACACTAGCGTCTCAATTCGTGACTGATCTTGATCCGACAGCCAACATTATTATACCTCGTGACAAATTCCCCGCGCAAACGATGCTTTGTTAGAATTACTCACAAATATTCAATTGATCGACTGGCGTTGATCTTTTGGCTTTTGGAAAATATATTTACATTTTCATTTCATTTGTTTAATTCATAAACAATCAAAATATAAAACAAATTCAACGCAACATTATTAAATTTTAACTTTAAAAAAGATTAAATTTAATAATAAAATAAATATTAATCAATATAAATGTCAGAAATTCACATTAAAATGTAACAACACATTAAATTTACAGTTTTTAAATTCTTCCGCTTAATAGAAACACCCTTTCAACAATAATTATGTTAGTTTGTTCTTAAATTGGCATTGATTATTAATTACCTTAAAATACGAGGGATGATATTATAATATGACCTAGAGCTACACCTTATTAGAAATTTGACACTGTTCTGTTTCGTATTTCCCTGTTTCCTCCAAACATTTGATAAATTCATAACATCCTGATATTTTCAAAATGAAGTAAACTATCATGTCCCTATCATTTTACATTCTTTCATAAACTCTGATGACGGGAGTAAAAGTATGATTTTTAAAAGTTCACTAAGAGGACTAAAAAGTTTATTACTTAAACAACATAAAATGATATCCATGGCTATAGTTTAACTTCTTTCATAAAAAATTTAGGGGTATAAATGAATAGAATAAGTTATTTTTATTCGGATGAAGCAGGGGGACACGAACCTTGGTGCAAATTTATTATATTTATTTATTTTATTTTATTCGGAAAACAAACGGCTTTAAACATTTATGCGTGATAGGGACACAATAACAGTTACGAGTAGCTTAAAAAGTTTCCACTATATTGCCTTTATAAATGCCAAATGTGAGTATATAGCTGTTATATATATATATAACTTTTTTAAATAGAATAGGATCCATTACGAGAATAATCAAGCAATATTTGCTCTGATTAAGCCGTCTAAATATAGAATGTTGTAATATTAAAACGGTCGGTGTATTGATAATTGCAGGGCTTTGTCTTCAGTCACGATTTGCGCGAGCTCGCAAAACTTGACAAGCTGATCGATTGATTACTAACGACTGACGATTAACGACGATGAGAATAATGCTGTACCTTCCCTAAAAGATTGTGAAATTTTCAATCTACCTGAAAATCGTGGTGAAGACTAACATTAACTTAAAAAGCTTTCTTGCAAGACAATGAATAATAATCAGGTATATAAGTAAGAAGGTAACCAATAAAGCATAGTATAACATAACATCACTCCTTTTGCCCCGACGGGATGGGCAGAGGTGTATGTAGCCACACTAGTAAGTGTTCTCCTATACAAATTCGTTGGTGCACCCACACTTCGCCAATTTTCGCATCTACCATGCCTTCGGAAAGGGCGTTTTACGCGAGTTGTGATACCTTTACAAAAAGTATGAAATACTTAACTACTTACTACTAAATAATCCTAGGTACCCACTGATATAGGTACGAAATACACATAAGGTATGCAAGGTATGAAATAAGTCAAAATAACGCAACAAGCTATGGGATGGCTATGCATGGGATTTCTCTGCTAGATCGAATCAGGAATGAAGAAATTTGTAATAGACGAACGAAAGTTACAACGTAGCCCAGCGAATTAGCAAGTTGATGTGGCAATGGGCAGGGCACATAGCACGAAGAACTGATGGCCGATGGGGCTGTAAAGTTCTCTAATGGAGAGACCGCGGACCAGGAAATGCAGATAAGGATGGTGGGAATACGCTGGATGGAAATCTATGGGGGAGGCCTATGCTCAGCAGTGGACGTTCTGTGGCTGAGATGATGATGATGATGAAATAAGTAGATATATATAAGTACTACAAGAGATATGGGATGTGTAGCATGAAGTCAAGGTATAACCATGTCGTTGCAATATTGATGAAGCAACAAGATACTAAATATCGAATCAATCAGACCACTGAAAGTTGCTCATATCCCTTCAGTTGCTAGAAAAGAACTGATAATCTTCAAACTGCTGAACCAATTTTCATATGTCTATAGGAAAACTCTCGATCCCGTCAGCTTTCAAACAAAAAAAACCGCGTCAAACTCGGTCCATTCTTTTAGGAGCTACGATGCCTACACGTAAAACTTATGTTTTATTAGAGACTGATTTCCTCGATCGTGATTCCGTGATGCATCAATCCTATCGATTTTTTCATCAAATTGTATCAATCAAACATACATTTCCTTTGTCTTGTACAATGTGGGTGTATCAATAAAAGACCTTGATGTAGATAATGTTCACATGTTCATCAGAGTCTCCGTTCTCATATCACTTTAATGCAGGTCGTTACAAACGCCTATTTGTTATATTCCTACTGAGGTCACGGATGATGCAGTTTCGTAATCTGAAGAGCCATTGCGCACGTGATAAAACAATAGCAATTAGGGAAGAGTAGTGTTTTTTTTTCGTCTCGTTTTTACGTGACGTTGTAAATGATTTTAGTTCAATTGAATGCAGTATATGCCGTGGGGTTACCGGCTTTAGAATAGTACCTCACCCGCTCTCTACCCGTAGTTGCCGTAAGAGTCAGCTAAGGGTTATGAGATCCAAAGGACGGGCAGCAGCGACCTCTGCGTAAAGCAACGAACTGCGCTCGACAACCCGCCTGCGAAGCGTGTCGAGTATTGGCAAAACCCCATTTTTTACCCCTAAAACCCATTTTTTACCAACATTCCTTGAACTTGGTGAAAAATGAAAAGAATCAAAATTTTGTTGCGGTTTGCACCAATTAATGTACCTATAGTTATTAAATAGGAAGGTTTCATAGGTAAGTAGATATTATATCTATAATCCATTAAGGTTTTGTAGAGGTCGGAAAAAATCATGCCGACTGGGAGCTTATTGACGTGCGCTATGTAAAGCAATACGTTTATATACCTACCAACCTACCTTTAAGATCCTTATATGAAGACACGGAACTATACGGAACTATACCTTTTAAAACGATCTACTTAGCCTATATACATTCCTGCTACCCGTGTGAAGCTGGGGCGGGTCACGAGTAAGTAGTTAATAGTTGCACTTGTACAGGAATCCCACGTGTTCTAAAGCAAATTCCTGTTGTTTCGCCACCGGCCACCGCACGGCAGGCCCAATTGTGATGAGAAATTGTGCAATACCGCGTGAGACCACGCCAGATAGACAGACTAATGTCTCACTACTCCTAGCTTTACTCTCAGTGTTATATTTTATATTGTGCTCGTGCCACTCGTCTTAGCAGTGAATTAGATTATGAAGTCAAGGCTATCACGCTTTTATGGAACAAATTTGAAGATTGTCGTGCTAGATGAGCTTAGGATTGAACACAACTGAAAGGCATTTTGGACTTATCGCCATAACTATTACCTTTTTAAGACCTTGGTAGTAACTAAGTACCTTACTTACTTTACCAATAAATGATAGATTAGATAGTAAGTAGATAGATACTCTACCAACAAGGTCTGAGGGTAGGTAAATATTAATACATAAAGTCGTCGTTACGCAAAAAACAGCTTTTTAATGGTTGTACAAAAATGGTAGGTAGGTAATAGCTACAAGAAAATCATCGTTTGAAATCGGGATAAAATGTACCCTATGTGATATTCCAGGGTCTTAACTATCTACACACCAAATTTAAGTAAACACCTGCATACCAAAGAAAGGAAATCCTTAAGAAAATGCTAACATTCTCGGAAGTAGATCTGTCTTCATTTCTATATAAAGGGTTCATCAATGAAGGGATAATTCAAAAGCAAGATAAAGTATACGTACACGTACCTACTTGAATTAAGGTATTGTGTATTACCTGAAATAGTAGGTATAATACGACAATGAATGTTGAATTGATCGGAAATACGTAACATTCCACTCTTATTAGTGAGTATTATTTTTGTGATTCGATGATACGAAGGACCAAATAATTTGAATTTATACTCTAACAGAACGGGTTACCTTAATTACACTGCTCAAGTCAATTCATATGAGTTATGTGGACGACCCATATTGTCAGAGTTTCACGTCGCCAAGATTCCTACAAGACCTCCGACATGAGCTAACGATTCCCCCCTACATATCTTATAGGAAATAACCTACAGTTTTACATGCCATTCGAAACATGGTAGCGCCCAGGTGAAAAGTCCACATCGTAGGATTCGATCCAGGGGACTCCGGATTTAAAGCTGGGCCACGGACGCTACATAAGTCCCAAGTAACGGAAGTAGGTACAATGTTCAAGTTATCTCATAAAGTTACTCTCACCTCGCATCTTAAGGTCCAAAGTAAGACAAGAATAATAATTATTATGTAATATGGTGAGGTGTTGTTAGAAAGAACGTAACAAGTATGTAGGTATAGTAGAATGGAACATAGACAATATTTTAAATTAAAAGCAAGTACGTACTAGCTGTTACCCTCGTCTTCATCCGCGTGTTTTTGCAATGTTTTTATGCCATAGGTGGCAAACAAGCAGACGGTGTGCCTGATGGCTCGCGGTTACCGCCGCCTATGGATACCTGCTACACCAGGAGTAGGTATTGCCAGTATGTTGCTGACCCTTCAAGACTCTATTCACTCTCCTTTTGAAGAGCCCCATATCACAATTCTCTCTATTTTGAGTCGTTCAATTAACGAGCACCCCTTAAACTTATTAAAACATCTTGTATACTTAGTCTGACCATTCAATTTTCGTATTCCAGAGAAACCAGGCCCTCAAAACCTTGTGCATGCTGTACAGCGTACAGTTGGCAGCGCAAGTTTTAGCCGGCTCGCAGTTCGCATCGCATGTGAGCGTGAACACGCCTGCGCGTAGTTTCACGCACGGTGTGGGCGACCCTTTGCCGCTGCTTGGAAGGAGGCACCAGAGACCGGCCATCAGGAGTCATAGACGTGTGTATTTTAAACTAGTTACTTTATAAGAAACATACAGAAGGTAATGTGCGTACAACTGTATGTAAATGCACGCACACATAGATCTGCGTGTGGGGGGGGATAGGTACGCTCTAGTAAGTAGATACTTTACGCGAACGAAAAGGTTCTTTATAAACTAGCGGGGGGCGCATCGCAAGGGTATATGGGCGCTTGCGAGTATTTTAGAACATAAGCTTAGCTACCACGGTGACCAAACTGAAGGGGGTTAGAGCGAGACAGCAGATATGCATTGTTCGGGCGCGAAAGAGAGAAAAAACGGCGAGAACTAGTTATTTTCATGCTAGACCTGCTGTAGTCTGTTCCAATGCAATGCAGAGAGAGAAACGGTCATTGATCCTAGTTATTATGTTTACACAAATACTATTTCTATTACACTAGCGATAGTATTGCGAGGCGCTTGTATGCCTGCTTGTATTAGTATTTTGTGACAAGACCACTCTGAAAAGCGAGACTTATACTGGAATTCATCTTACCTACATTAACAGTCATTGTTTTACAGGACCATCATTGACGTCACACTCCCGCGTCCCCAGCGGCTATCCACGAGAGAAGCCTACCATCCCGTTCAACAATGAAGACTTGGCAAGGGATAGCCCGCCTTTGTCTCACTGGCACCATAACACTAATCTTTATGATCATAGAGGTAACACTATCATTACCTATCCTCTTCACCTGTTAGAAATCGCATTTAAATGTACAAGCACATTTTATAATAGGTAGTTTCTGACAGACACCCACTACAGACAACCTACGGCTGCTTTTACTTGGTTGGTCTATCGCATTGGTGATCTGCCGCGCTGTCATAGGTTCCCTCTATACCTACTCGGCCTTGCACTATCAAATTTCACTAGATAGCCACTAGATAGAAGAGTAGCTATAAGTCCTTAAAAAGTCTATCTGTGACATCGTAGCTCTTAAACGAGTGAACAGTTCTTCGCTATGTCTACCTATATAGCATGTTTCATAAAAATCGATTCAGCCGTTTGAAAATAATCAGCTCTTTTCAAGCGGCTGAAGTAATATGTAGTCTGATCGAAATTTGGTACCCAGTTACTTTAGGTACAGCCTGGACTGCCTCGGTGGCGTAGTGGGCGCAAGCCCAACTGCCGTTCACGAGTTCCCGGGTTCGATCCCCAGGTCAGACAGTTAAAATTTTGGATTAGGAACTGTGTCAATAACTGCCTGGAGTCTGGAACTGTGCCCGGTACATGGCAATAGGCTCGCCCCATGTTACATGGGACCAATAACATACTGGCGAAATGTGGGTGTACCTACTTAAATCCTGGGTACACATCTCCCTACCGCAGCCTACCCCCTTCGGGAAAAAGGCGTGATTGTACTTAATATAAATAGGTAGGTAATATAGGTAAATGGTGGCTACCCACCATGCACTAACCTGAAACCATGCCATAACCATGAAAGGATCTCTGTTCCTACGAACAAGAACCTTTCATTATGCAAGACCCATTCGCATTTGACCAGTTTATTTAAATTCTTAATAATTTACTTGTTTTACTTACAGCGATAGACATTCCGTTGCTGCCAGCGTCGCCATATAAAGTGGACTCCCCTGATCCTGAATCACTTTGGCCAGAAGGCCTATTCTTGCCGCCAATAAAACCGCTTAGGTTTGGTGGTACTGGACGATCTGACAACGGTAATCAATGACGGCACGTTTCCAGTAGATATCATCCAGTACCCATCCAATTTTTTGGCCACATTACTTGGTCATTACTTGTTACATATTATGACGATGGGAAAACATTTTAGACTGGACGATATCTACCAATGTATTAGGTATATATAGTGTTTGTGAAGTATAATTGACCCTTGTACGACGGCTTCACATGCCATGTAATTTGTAAGTTATTGGGTCCAATAATACGTGAATGTTTATACGTAATATGTCCAAGGATTTATCCATGTTTTGGTGTAAGTTATTATGTAGCGTATTCGCCACAGTAGGTATAGGTACTTGTTTATTAAAATATCGTGTACCTATCATAGCTAAAAGCAATTTGACTAAATCCTATGTATGATAAATTTACCAAATCGATGTGTTGTATTCCTCCGAATATAATTAACCCAATATATAAAATTATATCCTGATATTTTTATAATGAAGTAAATTTGTCCCTGTCTTCTTTCTCCTGCCCCCTTCCCAGTTTATTTGGAGTCGGGCCTCCTTGAAATGCGGCGCCAGGATACCCTATCCTGGGTTGTCACATTTTTGGTTAGGTTCTTCACTTCCTTGTCAATATTGGACCACCACCAGGGTTGACAAAACACAGTTTTTCAAAAATGTTTTAATTGGTTTGTTTTAAACGACATGTACTGAATTGTTTTGTGATTGACTAACCTACCTTCCCCTTACTTAAATTAAAACAAATGATAAAGAAAGAAAGAAGAGAGAAGGGAGGCCTTTGCGCTGCAGTGGGACAGTACAGGCTGAATAATAATAATATGTAATAATAATCAATTAATTTACAGAAGCCGACCTCGACGACCCGTACCTTCTAGAAGGTTCAGAAGCCATAGCAGCGGTCGCAAGATCGAAAAACCACGGACCATGGTATTTCCATGAGATCCCACACATAGGTATATCTAATTGACAACCTATATAAGTATAAGGTAAAATTCTTGTTTTGAGATGTTTACAAGTTATTTTGAGATTTTTCTGGAACTAAACTGCAAAAACAGACTAATTTTGTAATGTACCCTACCAAAAATGTAATATATTCTTTGTTCTAAATTTATTTAGATTTTACTCCTACTTGCTTCTCTTACTGCAAAAATTACAATAAATCTGTGAGATAGAGCTTAGCTCAGGCATTTTTAGGTGATTACGCGATCTTGTAGTGTTTCGATAAAGACATGCTTAACAGGAAAGAGGACCTCTTAGCAGTTTGACACAATTCTGTGGAAAATTTACTAAATCGATGTTTTGTATTACCCTGTTTCCTCCGAATATAAATTTACAATGGAAAACAAATTACAACGCAATGGAAGACGTCACCGAGGCTTTTGCCCAGGCTGGGAAAAAAACATACATAGGTACACGGTTCTTTTCTGCCGCATACGTGCAAACTGTGGAATGATCTCCCTGCTGCTGTCTTCCCGTTGAGCTACAACATGGGGCTATATCAAAGAAGAGAATATAGAGTGTTGAAGGATCGGCAACATACTGGCAATACCCCTGGTGGTGCAGGTATCCATAGGCAGCGGTAACCGCGAGCCATCAGGCACACCGTCTGTTTGTTTGCCACCTATGACAATAACTAAACTCTGACAATGTGTGAATTGACTCGAGCAGTGTAATTGGGTTAACCCATTCTGTTAGAGTATAAATTCAAATAATTGTTATTTTATTATGGCATAAAAAAAATAAAAAACACAAACTCATCATGATGATGCTGATGCATGCTATTTTTTTTCTCAAATTTTGAAATTATTTCTATTAATTAATTCAGTTTCACTAGTATATGGATCCCCTTGAGTATCACACCTTTTCGTAAATCTTGTACAAAATAAACTCTTATTTCCACAGATTCCCTGCTCACTAACCAACAACTAAGAACACAGAACCATTTGGAACCGCACGTTCTTGGGAGCATACGCTACACTTGGCCTTTCTACCGACAATAGATTATAAATAACAAAACTATTTATTATATACAAAATAATATAATTATGTAAAACAAGTCACTGTACAATTAATAAATGTAAATATTATAAGATGTTGTTTTATTCTAAAGGTACTACTACTATTAAACTAGTATAATAATATCATTTTATAGTAAATAGAGATTCTTAATTGTCTTGAAAACTGTATTACAAAATATCACTGGTGTCATAGTAGTATGAGAGCTTTCTTGTGTTACGTAACGCAATTTTTGATTCCCTCCCACCCCCAATGCAACGCGCCGTAACGTTGTATAACATAAACGTTACGTAGCACCCAAGTGACCACAATTTATAAGCTAAGTAATTAAAATATAAGTCCGCTAAGTACGAAAAAGTATAGCTAAAATATATTTTTTATTGTTTTAATCGCATTTGCGTTTATATTAAATAAAACTAGAGATTTTTTTACAATATAACGTAATGCGTAGTTCAAAAACGCATCGTAACGTTTCACAATACCCCCCTCCTCCTAAATTGCGTTACGTTATACTTGAACTATGAACTATCATATGTGAATATGTAAAATTGAGCTGCAGTGTAAAAATATAATTTTATTACTAATTATCATAATAATTACGATATGTTCAAATATTGAGCAAAAAGCTAAAAAACTGCAGGTACTAAAATATTTCTATATTATATTTTATATGAACTATATAAGTCAGGTAAATAGTTATTTGTGACTTTCATAATCATTTCATTCACATTTATTATATCAATCTTTGTAAACAGACTAATATAACCAAATTAATTGTAAATAGACTGCCCATTTTATCATGTAAACTAATGTTAGGTTTTCATAAAATGCATTAAAAGCACACTTACCTATTAATGCGTTAAAATACTTGGACGGACGAATAAAAATCACACTTTAGGCACTTTACCATAGATTATTTGAAAAATCCCTGCTATAAAATGGAATGTAAGTATACATCACTCTTTGAACTACAGCCTATCAAATGTACCGTTTGACACTTTTTATTTTACCTTGTTCAAAGGATTTGAATTTAAATTTAATGATTGAGAATTGTGCTTACATCTTGTGATAAATTTCATAATTACGATTAGAAGGTTATTGAAATTATGTGAGTTACGCCTATGCAATGTTATTTCTTTTCTCTCAAAGCTTAAAAAGATGAAACGTCAAACGGTACTTCTTAGATTTGGTGAACTGTTAAAAGTATTAACCATTTTAACAGTCATTCATTTTCACTTAAAAAGAGTCTATACAAAGATATTAAGATAACATGATACAACCTTATTTGTATGATTACAATTAACTAGAGAGTATTCCATAAAGTTACAATAAGAGTCAGTACTAAACTGAATGATATGGAAGGAGTTTTGACGGCGGAGTTGCAGAGGTCACCATTACAAAAACACATGTATACCTTCTTACGATTCCACATGGTATAGGCACATCTTTCTTCATAGTCGCTCGGCGCGCGTTGAAGGCACATTCTTTCTGTTGCTGCACCATAATCTGAAATTGTGAAGTGACTCATTAGTAATGAAATATCTCATAACATAACACGCCTTTTTCCCGAAGAGGCAGGCTGTACCCGGGATCCAGTCTCGTAGTAGGTACAACCATATTTCGCCAGTATGTTGTAGGTCCCATGTTATAAGAGGCGAGGCTATTGCCATCTACTGGGCACAGTTCCAGACTCCATGCTGTTATTGAAATAATTCCTAATGGAAAAATCCAATAACACTTGACCAAGGATCAAACCTCATGATCGGCAGTCGGGCTTGCACCCACTGCGCCAATGAAGGCAAATGCAGTAAACCTTATTATACATGTCAGAGTTTGCACTACTGCCCCGGTAACACAGTGAGCAGGGAAAACGAAGTCCTTGGGGGTTAGAACGAGACAGCAGATTTGATTTTTGTAGTGGTAGTACCAAACCTTTGCCAGTTATTCATCGGCCAAGCACTAATGTGCAAACATTACTGTGTACCAGTCTGAAGGGCAATGTTACCAGCGAAATTACTGGGCCTGACGAGATTCAACAACTAATATCTCAGGGTAACAGGCGCAGTGCAGTGCCGTGCACAATTTAGAATTTTAAAACACTGGGTGGCACTGTGTCTGATATGGGCAATCATGATGCTTACCATCAGGCACCTGATTTGCTCGTCTTGTTATTCACTACCATAAAAAAAAAATACTGGCGCAAAAGAGCGAAAAACCGAGAAAACTAGTTATCCCCGTGTCAAACTAGGCGGGCTGCAACAATATTATGGCCATAACAGGTGAAATCTTTGCAACAACATTTCCATAGTGTACAATTCGGCCGGCGTAACTTGGTAAGTCTGAAAATTGGCTCTGAGAACTTTAGCGCAAATAAACTCGTGAACAAAACTGTTATTATTATGATTGAACTGATCATTACATTTACAATAAGTGTACATTTGTTTCTATATTTGTTTATCTGCCAATAACAGTTTTCTTCACAAGATTACATGTGCTAAAGTTCGCAGAGCCTATGTTCAGAATTGCCAAGTTACGCCAGTTTATTGGAACTATAATATTTACATAATATATAATATTTTTGTTCTATAATTTTTTTGGGTCAGTAAATATTATGTGGAATTTGTCACATATTCTTACACAACTAATAAAGACCAATGACGAAAAACTTACATAACAATGAATATTTATAAACATTAACATAATAAAACTGGTTATGTATGTCTTATAATATTACGGACTATTTAGACAAGGTCATTGAAGACATTCCACTATGATATTATAGTAAAATGTAACTGAATATAATGATTTCTAATTTGGTAACTCTTTGAGAAGTGTCCTCATCAGTCAGTATGTAGCTACAGTATGATACTTTATGACCTTTTTTCCATTGCATGGCCAAAACAGCTAGCTTCACTTTTGTGAAGATGGATGGATGGATGTTTGTCACTCTTTCACCCCAAAACTACTGAACCGATTGGACTGAAATTTGGTATGCAGGTAGCTTAGAACCTGCAATAACACATATGGTGCTTTTTTCCAATATTTCTGCAATGTCTACACTGGTGAAATGGCTGGGCGCTGCTAATTAGATGATAAAGTTTTGCATAATATAGTATATTCATGATGATAATAATAAATATAATTCTTTTTATTAACAAGGAAGTAAACAGTCACCTTCTAGGCAAACATATACCATCTTAGGCCTCATCTTCGCCTTCCATCAAGCAAGATTGAGGTCAAACGTAAGCTTGTAGTATATTAAAAAAAAAATTATAACTAGCAGCTCATCCTGACCCGATCCGAGCCTATTAACTCAGTAGCTACGCAAATAGACAATCTCTACCTGGTTGTGTGATTCTATCGTGGGATTATGAGTAAAAACATCAACCTTTTAGACTCAGTATGGCCTGTCATGAGACTACCACATTTGACTCATGGACCAGCCTCCACTTGTAAAGCCTCATCTAGAGACATTGCATCTACATTACCTTATGAGTCATAAGTATAAGTTATGACTAATTCGACAATCTGCTTTTATATCA
This sequence comes from Hemistola chrysoprasaria, assembly GCA_947063395.1. Lineage (NCBI taxonomy): Eukaryota > Metazoa > Arthropoda > Insecta > Lepidoptera > Geometridae > Hemistola > Hemistola chrysoprasaria. Next base: position 5,703,034 of record OX346715.1, read on the forward strand.
ATCCAACTAGTGTCTTTCAGCCAAAAGGTCATCCTGATAAGTACTTGTCACTATAATGGAATAATATGTGGCTTTATTACTTTAATACTATTTTAAAGAGTGGAACATTTTTTCACAATCATTTTTCATTTTTTCTAATTGGTAGGTTCAACAATAATCCATCAAATATAAGAATTAACGTTTTTATTCCGCCTTTTTTGAAGGATTTGAATTTAGTGATAAAGAATTGTATACCTAGTGATAAAATTCATAATGCCATGGTTTTACATTGAGGATTATCGAAATTGTGTGAGATTATGCATATGAAACAAAGTTATTGAAAGTATGAAACATCAATAGGTACTTCTTAGATTTTATGGAGTATATTGTATAATATTATGTTTACCATCAGCTTTAAAAGCTTGTGTGTTTCCTTCAGTTAGTTTCCCACACCAGCCAGAAGGACAGGCGACTACATGGACGCCTATTTCTGCATCAGGCTCTGTCATATTGAATGGCAATGGGTCCCCACATGACCCCAGTTCTCCTCTTGACCGGCATCTCATGCACCTCTTGTGTAAACCTGAAAAATAGTGAATTAGTAAAACAATTATGAGCCAACGGCCAGGATGCTACGACTTAGAAACATTTCAACATTGCCATAGGTACGTCCGTTGTTTAGTTGTAAGTACCTAGAAACTTTTCATTTAGAAAGTGGGATTAGTCTGCTTGATTTATGAAATGCTTATTTCTATGACATGAAAAACTGCTTTTTACTATTACAGATTCCCCATTGAAGTTACGTGAATATTGATTGTAACTGCACTAACAACTCTCACTTTACCTTGAAACTTTTTAAAACTTTATTTTTTACTTACAGTTAACTTCATCCAACAATAAAACTAAAACAGGAACTAGGAATAATATGTTGTAATTCATTTTATAGCGTCACACGCTATTGTCAACTATAATTAGTTAAAATTAGTAGAATATATTATTTATAAACTTTGCATTTTTCGTCATCAGAAATCACTCAACAAACACAAGCTCATCTCTCAAATGTTTCCTCTCTGTTCTGTGCTCAAATGTCAAATCAAATCTCAAGCCTCAAAGTGCCAAAGTGCCAAATGCTCAAAACCTAGGATCAACTGTCAAAATTAAACTGTCAACAACAATCCGACACTGACAACGATTCTGTCACAGATAAATTATTATAATCAAAGTTTTGTTTACAAGACGCCAGTAAAATCGGACAAAAATCAGTATAGGATACATAATAAAAAATTATTTTAAAAAACCAGAGAATAAGTTCTTCTAGTTAGTCTCAAACTCAAACTCAAACATGAGAATGGTTTTGAAATTATCGTCAAACTTAATAAGTTTCAAGACCAGTTCAGTTCAAGACCTCGTAACCCTATAAATTTGGATCTATTGACGGATTTGGATAATTTTTATTTAATAATTATGTCGTTTCTATGTTCATAAAGTTTTAATAAGAATGTATCAAAACTTAAGACGACGCTTTAGGGAGCTGGTTATGCTTATGCCTAGTTTATGCAGTGCCACTGCACGACAGTCGGACTCTTTAATAAATCTCTAACTTCAGCCCCGGTAGCACAGTGACCAAGGAAAACGAAGTCCCTGGGGGTTAGAACGAGACAGCAGATATGAAATGTTCAGGCGCGAAAGAGAGAAAAAACGGGGATAACACGTTTAAACATTAAATAAGTTGTATTATTTGATAAATTTCAATCATCATCATGAAAAGTAAAAAAGAAAAGAAAATATTATAATATAGTTTAATGATTCTTCAAGTAGTTAACCAGCAAAATCCTTAAATCAAGCATGTCAATTTACGACAACATAAAACGAAAAGTGGTAAATCGGCATGTGGCTTTTTAGCACACGAAAACCTTCTATACACGTCTTTATGATACTTGGTATGACTGTTGTTGATTTCAGCGAATTCTAAATTCTATGACTCAAAATAATTTTAAAATACTCTATATTAATTTTAATATACCTACATGTGATAATATTTTGTGAATTTGGAACTAGCGTAACGTTTATATCACTTAAGTGCGATAAACAAAACTACATTCGCGCTATACCTATAGTTTGTGTAGTTCATCACCGAATCGCAGTACAGTTCCGACGAAAAAGCGTTAATCGCACATCTATTTCTCGCGGTCACGTAGTGCCGATAGTGTATTCCTCTACAGTCCAGCAAATATAAGAAGTACTGTTTGAAATTTCTTCTTTTCAAGCAATTTTCAAGCCGTAATATAGGCGTAACTCACAAAATTTAAATAAACTTCGCCGTATAACCATGAAATTAACAATTTTATCACAAGATGTATAATCACTAAATAATTTGAATACAAATCTCTCAAACAAGGCAAAATAAGGACTGTCAAACGGTACTTCTTAGATTTGCTGGGCTGTTGCTTCTTCTTGGCTTGTAACTTCGGAATAGTAGTCACATTAAAAGTCAAATAAGTCGTAAAGACGACTTATACCTTGTAAAATAAATATAGCTTAATACGTGATAGCTGAACAAAAATGACCTAATAGTACTAATAGTATCTAATAAATACTCTCTTAGAACCTAATTTATGAAAATATAGCCAAAAAATGTATATATCATTAGTCAGATGTCAGGTATCAAGCTATTTTTTACAAGGTTTAGTAAAGCTTTATTACCAAAAATTATGTTCGGTTCACACTGTACAAGTAGATACCAAACTTCCACAGACATACAAACGTACGAGCTTGGCGCAATTTGGTCAACGAATTGAATTTATTCTCTAATTCAAAATGGCGGATAAATCAGAAAGTAAGTTTTTGATGAAAATTATAAATTATTTACAATTTAACTTTAAAAATGCCCAAAAAACAAGTTTAATAAATGCTTATACGTGGGAACTTTAATTACCAATATCATTTTGCTATCTGATTGGTGGTCTGCCACGCAAAATTTCGAATCAAAAATGTTCGCTCTATTCAAAATTTGAAAAAATTCAAATTTTTGTATGAATTGGCGCAAAGTATCTGCTCGAAATTTAGAATCTAACGAAGTTAACTGATTATAATTGCACCTACTTATAATTCCTGTTTTTAATGGTGGCATTTTAACCTTGGAGAATGAAATAATGTATTAAGTTCGTTTTAAAATAGGAGAGCAAGATGAAGAGAAAACGTCATCGAGGTCTCAGTACAGAGTCAAAGAGGAGCCAATGGATACGTATCTTCCCGATGAAGATGAGGAGCCGCCAGCATTCGGTCCGGCCGCGCTTGGTCTACACAGGGTCGGCACCAAATTGCCGCCAAAACCCGCTCCCAGCGAACCCGTACAAAGGCTCAATGCTAGAGGTATGCCTGCCCGTATTAGAAAGAAAAATCGATTTATATTCGGATCGGATGACTTTGTGAACACCTCTCCTCCAAGGCAATCCCCTAAGAAAACTCCTAAAATACTTAGTAAGACTCCTTTAAAACCATCAAGTGCCAAGAAACAAAAGTCGCCTTCTAAAATACAGAGAGACAGAGAAAAGAGCTATGAGAAAAATGACAGCACTGTGCTCTCTAATACTGACCATAAAGCTGGACATAGAATTGGAATGAGACTCAGAAACTTGTTGAAATTACCAAAGGCACATAAATGGGTATGCTTTGAATATTTTTACAGCAATATCGACAAGGCTCTATTTGATGGTGAAAATGATTTTATGATATGTCTCAAAGAAACATTCCCACAATTGACAAACCGTAAGCTGACACAAACACAATGGTCTAAGATCAGAAGAATGATGGGCAAACCACGGAGGTGTTCACAGGCATTTTTCGAAGAAGAACGAAAAGAGTTGGAGAGGAAACGTAAACTCATTCGGTACATACAGCAGAGTAAAATAGCTGATGTTAACATAAAAGATTTGCCAAATGAAATACCAATGCAGTTAATTGTAGGAACAAAAGTGACAGCCAGACTACGTAAACCACAAGATGGACTCTTTACTGGTTCTATAGATGCTGTTGATACATCAAATAACACATACAGAATAACTTTTGAACGTCCAAAATTAGGGACACACTCTGTGCCTGATTATGAAGTTCTGTCCAACGATCCCCCAGATACGATAAACCTAGCAAGTTTCCAACAAAAGTTTAGACCTAGAAATGTTGTTCAGGAAATGATGAACTGGTGTGAACCAACCACTTTAAATGCAGATCCACACAGAATACAGGGTGACCCTTTGATTGGATGCTCGGACATTTCAAATTCAGACATAACAGTTGGGAGCTATCCATTCCCCTTCCTCAAGCTCATAGTAAAATTGAAGAGGATACTGAATGCTAAAAAAGTGGAAATAAACAGATTAAAAGAATACAACTGTGAAGCAGAAAAGAGGAAGTCATTTGGACAAAAAATGCCAGAAGATTTTGAGAGAAAGTATGCTGCGTGTGTGATTGACTTAGAGAGGATGAATATGGATTTACAGGGGTATATAAATGAAATACAAGAATATTGTCAGCAGGTGGCTCCAGGCCCTAGTTTAGCCGCCATGCTTGCCCCTTCACATCTCCGAGAAAAATGTCATGAAGATGCAGTATTATTAATAGAGAAAAATAATAATGGGGCAGTTAGTGATCCTAAATTAATAGAGTTAATTACAGACCTCACTGCGCTCATGTTGCAAGTAAGGAGCCTCTCAGATTCTGATCAAAATGCTTATGAGTTGAGTGTATTGCAGGGCACAATGGACCAAGTCAAAATGAAGTTGGAACCCAAACACCAGAGGTTGTTTCAAAACCATATAGAGACTCATATGCATAGAATACAAATGGGGCTAGGTCAGATGAAAAGCAGTGTTCAAGCAACATAATCTTTGTAAATACCATTATATTAGGTAGTGCAATAACACCAATTTGTTGTTATGAATTTTATGTAAAATTAAAATCCATTAATATATTATTTTATGTATGAATATAAATAAACATATTATAACTAGGAAAAAAACTTTTTTATTTTTAATCCAATTCTACCTATTGACTTAATGACCTAAATTTTGAATAAAAAGGAATTATAAGTTGCCAAATGCGGTTATTATTACGCCAAAGTCGACGATTCCTATATATTTGATTCCTTGTACTACCACTTGCCAACCTATGAGGGCTTAGAGTCAGAAAGAAGGATTTTTCTATGAGTACCCTATTTGGACTGGCATTCTGAATGCTGGAATTTGGATCTACATGATTTGGATGCTATTCCCAGTCGTTACCACTGGCGACAAATAAGAATAAAACCCCACGTTGCCAGTTACAAATGGGAAGAAGTTTCCCACAGAATCAGAACAAGAGGAACAAGTTTCCCATACGTCGCGTCGCTGCTGCGCTAGTGTCATGAGAAAAAACATATCGTGGTTGCGGGATAGGTAGGCATAGACACCATATTATGGTGACCATTAGTGGCGGCTTATGGAAAATCTTTCTCATTTATCGCCAGTGACATGTATGGGCACTTTTTCTCGTTTATGGCGAGTAGCGACGACTCGGAATCACCTCGGAGCAATTATCAAGCTTGGAGATAGGATTGAATTGAACGTTTACCAAGTCGCACTCTTGCACGCACGTGGGACTGTGGCCCTTATCAGCAGGCTCAAAATAGCGCAACGAGCTATGGCTATGCTCGGAATTTCTGCGAGATCGAATCAGAAATGAGGAGATCCGTAGACGAACGAAAGTTATCGACATAGCCCAGCGGATTAGTAAGTTGAAGTGGCAATGGGCAGGGCACATAGCACGTAGAACTGATGGCCGATGGGGCTGCAAAGTTCTCTAATGGAGACCACGGACTGGCAAGCGCAGCGTAGGACGTCCACCCGCAAGGTGGACAGACGATCTGATAAAGACGGCAGGAACACGATGGAGGCGGGCCGCTTGCAACCGGACTGAATGGAAATCTATGGGGGAGGCCTATGTTCAGCAGTGGACTGAGATGATGATGATGATCAAGTCGCACTCTTTCATCAAAAATCAAATTTAGTAGTGCAATAGACATAGACGACACGCTGCAATCGACTTGGCATTCATATTCACATGTCATGACCAATTTGGTTAAAAAAAAATCAAAGCTGCATTATTTTTTAAAAGGGAATTGACAGATGATTTTGAAAAAAAAATCACACTATTTTAAATTAAATTGCACCATCTGATAATGTCATACACAGAGTACTTTTTATATAAAGGAATAATAATTTGATGTCATATCAAGGATCAACTTCTGGTAAATAAATGAAAGGACTCCATAATTTGATAGTATTTTTTCCTTGTTGACTGGGATTAATATCGAGGATGCTCCGCCTGTCGACACACCTACAGAAGAAGTTTTTAAATATGCAACATAATGTTACTTTTCATAAATTGAGCATTATTCATTATCAATGACTATCAGATGGTGCAACAGGATGTGATTTTCTTTCAAAACCAACTTGTCCATCTCCCGGCGTGAGTAATTATTTAATAAAATGTTATTAAGCACTTTTGGTTTTATCTAAATCGGTCACATGACTCCTTTCTTCTGAAAGGAGTCATGTGACCGATTTAGATATCAACCTGTATAAATCCTCGCTTTGTTTAACGCGCGGTAATAAACACGCAGTCACAAGGACTAGGCCCAAAGCACCTTTAGGTGTGCCTAAAGGTTCCTAATAAGAAAATTGCAATCTTTACATAATATAAACAATCAGTTTAATCAATCAAGTTCTAAAACAGGATGAACCAATAATAAATATTACGTAGGTCAACAAAGAACCTATTACTTACAAGAATTCGAAAGGTTACATTTTGATTATTAATTATTATCTTATGGAGTTAAAATGATCTTAATCAAATAGTAATAACTAATACAATGATACTATGCTGTGTGCTTCTTCAGGGTCTCAAGTAGCTCATCAGCATCTTCTCCTGTTTTGACTCTTATTAAAACTGGTGTAGGTGGAGGTTTAACATCAGAAGTTGGAATACAGACCAGCATAACATTGTTCTTTCCTGCTCTTTGCATTGGAACTGAAGATGACAATATCAAATTAAGCAAAATAGTTCCCAGATTGGTATTGGCACGTACCAACAACTGATGTTTTCCACTTTCTTCAATTTTCTTTACATAGAGCGTTCCCACACCTTTATCGGCGAAGTTGCCATCTTTTTTTACAAATACTTTACATGTCTTTTCATAGACACTATTGTCTTCTTTCACTGGTGTGTATTCTACTTTAGGTGGCTCATCTTCATTATCTTCTGTAGTGGCTTGTTTAGGCTCAGAATTTTGTTGAATATTGGTTGGACTAAAACTGAATGGTTTGCCGATCCCAAATGAAAATGGCGTGCTGTTCTGTGGACTACTAGTAGTTAGAGAGAAAGTTGAAGTAGCAGTGCTGGCAGCAACAGATGTTACTCCAAATGAAAATCCAGTACTAGTAGTAGTAGCATTTGGTGCACTCGGTGATTTCATGCCAAATGAAAAATTAGAAGCTTTGTTATCAGAAGATTCATTTGAATTACTCGCTCCAAATGCTGGTTTCGTAGCACTTGTATTGCTAAAAAGAGATGATCCTGCATTACTAGCTCCAAAGACGGATGATGTTTTAGTTTCTGTAACTTTTTCACCTATTTTAGCAGGTGTGTTTTCTGTAACTTTGGTGTCACCTTTTTCAGCTTCTTGATACTCGTCCATAATTTCCTTTAAATATTTATCATAATCTTTGAATATTGGTGATAGTATACAAAGAGGAGTTTGTGCGACATGCTTGCTAATCCAATCTGAGACGGATTCATTTAAGCCTTTTAGTTTTGCATAATATTTCATTTTGTTTTCATTGGGCTTCTCTTCATCTTTTTTGTCTGGAGTAATCATTGGAGTTGCTGGGTTTGTTGTTATGCCGAAAGTAGTTTGAACCATAGTTGTGCTAGTACTTGACACTGCTTGCATTTTGAAAGGTGAAGAATTTGTTGCTGCAAATAATTGTTTGTTATCATTCGATGATGAAGATACACCAAATAAATTAGATGAGATTTGTGATGGTGATTTTGCATGCTGACTATCTCCCGTACTTGATACTGGCTGCATTTTGAATGGTGACTCATTTACTGTCGAATCTGCTTTTGAAGCAGTAAATAGACTTGATGTTTTTGCAGAACCAAATGGCGATGTTGAAAGACTTGATGCAGTTGCTTTAGTTGTACTATTACTAAATAAGCCACCACTGGGGGCAGCCTGTTTGGGACTAAATAAACTAGATGATACTGTGTCACTTGAACCATTAGTACTTTTACTCTGGTTAGTCAAATTAGCCAAGAAGTCAAATGATGATGGAGCAGGTTTGTTGAAATTTCCAAATTTTGTATTTTGAAATACACTTCTCTTGGTCTGAAAAAAAAAATTATAATTAAGTTAAAAAAAAATATATCTTTAAAGATGATAACTAAATTAGTATTTTCATATAACTTTATCTTATTAAAAACTACAATGCATTAAAGTTCGGATGTTTTGTTTTTAACATTAATTGTTCTTAACATTAAATAAACTGAAATTCGGTATGTAGATAGTTTAGACCCTGGAATAATACATGGGGTACTTTATACCCCAATATTCCCACGGGTACCAAGACAATAAATAATAATCTGTGAAAATTATTTAAATGATAGTGGCACAGTATATGAGGGGATAGCAAATGTAGACAGACAGATGCAGAAAGGGTCTTTATTTTCGAACTATGTAATGATATATTATTACATTTAAGTATAGTTTCTCTGTATCCTTTGTGTTGGTTCTTTAATTGTGGTGTACAATAAAGTATTATCTATCTATCTATCATTATATCATGTAGAATGTAGTGTCTGACTGGCCCGTTGGCACAGCCTGTAGTGCCCCTGCCGTCAAAGCCGCAGGTCCCGGTGTTTTGATCCGTGGCCCAGTAAAACATTTGTGCGCATGAGCAGGTCTGTTTGACGCGTGTCTGGGTGTTATAAGCTTATATAATTATGTATATCAGTCTTCTGGTTACCATAGTACAGGCTCTGTCTAGTTTGGGACCAGATGACTGTGTGTGGAAGTTGTCCCATATTATTATGTTGACTGTCCAAAATAAGGACCTTCGCACACAAGGTGTACCTAAGGTTACGCGTCGAATACGAAAGCTCTAACTCTTATCTGTTACTGCAATGGGCTGATAGGGATAAATAAGGTTACTTTGAATTTGAGGTATGTTTGAATCCCAGTTTATTTTGGAATGGTACTTGATGGTTGTCAGTAATTAAAAAACGTGTTACCTCGTCATTAGAGATAGGGGCCCTTCTCTTGGCTGTTCTTATAACCCGTTTTTCGATAACGTCTCTGGAGGCAGCCTTAAAGTTGCCCATTTCATTATCTTCCGCCGGATCTTCTTGATCCCAGTTATCATGGTTTAATTCAGAGGTGGCTTGCCGTTTTATCGACATCTTGCTGGGCTTTCTGGCGTGAAATTGTAATGAAACAAAGTTTTGCGCGTGGCGTTTCAGATACGGATACCAGTTTTAACAATTATAGCGAATCGTTTCATCTTTCCCATAGACACATGTGGTTTTAATGAGTTAAGATCTCGTAAGGAACAATTTACATCATAAGTTTATCAAGATAATTTAACTCTAACTTCAAGAAAATTAGTGTAAATCCTAAAACACCGCACTTCCACTCGTAGAATCAAACCGCAAATCAAATTGTTCTCTGTTTCCTCTCAGTTCTGTGGTTCTGTGAACCAAATGAATAAATGAATGAAAAAAATGAATGATATAAAAATTAATGAATAAACTTCAAAAATAAATGAATGAATTCAAACATTAACAGATTATAATAGAATCTAGAAACTACACATGAAAAGATCCGTTCAAAAATACTTTTCTCGTGATATAATATGATGTTTTACCTGAAATAAAACAATTATTTGCGAAACCTTATTCTAGACCTATAAAGTGAGACAGCATCATCCGGTTCTGACGTCACGACCTCTGTTGTCTCCCTCTCGCATGGCCCCGCCCCACAGAGAGTCATGGAGGGGAGTGCAGCTTGCCCGACTCGCCACATTGGGATCACAGAACAGGGATCTCACTTTCGGTGGACTATAGAAAGTCCACCAGGCAGAATTTAAAAATAGGTCTAGAATAAGGTTTCGCATATAATAACTGTTTTATTTCAGGTAAAACATCATATTATAAGCTTGAACCGTTATTCTAGACCTATAAAGTGAGATGTGTTTGTTATCACCTGGTGGCAATAAGTGGCAAGCTGAGAAAATAAAAAGGATGCCAATGTGTGATATTATGATGAAGATGATTATGTAAGTATTAGGTAAATTACATAAGTATTAAAAGATGAGAAATTAGATGAGTTCTAAATGTAATAGAGAACTTTAATTAGGTATCTTATTTTTTATGTACATTGTAAGTATTTATAATTAAGAATATTATAACTAAGTTAAACATGCTTTTCGATACTAATCAAATAAATAGCCTTAATTATTGATGGCTTCAAATGTATGTGATAAATTATTATTGTGGCTGTAAGAGCGCTTGATTTCAGCAGAGTAAAATCGTGCGAAAGTATTAGGGGTACGCCAGTTTCCCTTAGCCATAATTTCATCAATGTTACAGTTTTCGAGCCAATTAAGAGATGCAGAAGCACTACGAGTGCTACCTGGAGAGGCTTCGACGCCTGCTTCCCTTAACAGGGTCTTGACCCAGCCGCCAATTATTGTTCGGGAAGCTGGCCTAACTTTCCCTAGAGTCGATACAAACAATTGTTTAATATGAGTATTTGCTCTACGAGTTGTTGAAACATCTTTTAACCTTCGTAACCATTGGACTGGGCAGATAGCATGGTTTGAGTGAGAATTTAAACTCCAAGATGATTGTCTGTGAGTATAATTGTCAGTTTTTGAGCCAAATGAGAGATGTAAAAGTATATAATCCGATTGGTCTTCAAAATATGCTTCATCAACTCGTAAAAGAGTAAGGTCATGAACTCTACGACTAGATGCTAACAATAATATAAGGGCTGTGCGACGAGACACATGGAACAAATCCAAACTAGGCGGTTCATTTGATATGAGCCATTCTACCACTATTCTGGGATCCCATATAATGGATCTTTTAGGATGTGAATCAATATTTGCCAGTGATATAGATTTTAAGATCCTTTGTATAATAGGGTCGCTACTTAGTGATTGACCGCTAGAGCATAACAATGTTGTTATTGTAGACTTATAAACTAAAATAGTCTTGTAAGACAGCTTACGACATAAATGTGAAAATGCTAGGTACTTAGCTAATTGAGCACTAGATGGATTAGAAAAGTCACATTCGTTATGAGAACACCACTCCTGCCATTTTTTCCATATACCGGCGTATACCTTTTTTGTAGACGGTCGCCAGCTAGAGTTTAAGAGATTAATCTCTTCTTGGGACCAGCCAGTTAGGTTTTTATTCCACCCTTCACTAGCCATGCTTCTTATTGAATCAGATTCACCTGAACGGGCGGAAGCTGTGTCCGTGTGTCTATCAGGTGCTCGTGGAGATTGTGGAATTGAAACGGTGCACTCACCGATCTCTTCTTGAGGTCCGGGCGCCAAAACACTTTGGGCCAGCGTGGGACTATCAGAATGTAACGTCCTCTGCACGTGTTGAGATGTGCCAATACTCGTGGTACTAGATATGGTGGGGGAAATACCCATGCTCGCCGGTACCGCCATCTTCTGCTGAAGGCGTCGTGAAATTCTGCGCTCGAGTCTTTGCAGTCTCGAGACACGTAACGCGCAAGCACGTGTGCGTTCTTGGATGCGAATAAGTCTATTTTGGGTGTTCCGAATTTTAAGAAAACTTCTCGGCATGCCTTTTTTGACAGCGTCCACTCCACGGGCTGTTTGAGTCTTGAGAGCAGATCGGCGTCTGTGTTGAGCTGTCCGGGAATGTACTGTGGAACAAGATGAATCTTGTTCTTTGTCAGAATTTTGAACAGGGTGTACGTTTGTTGGTAAAGATTCATGGATCGAAGTCCTCCCTCTTTCTTTATGTAACTCACGACACTTCTGTTGTCCGACTGGACTAGGACAGTCGAGTTTCGCAGGGAGTGTTGACACCTGGTTAAGGTTTGTATGACAGCCCACATTTCTTTCACATTGCTGTGCCACTGTTTCTGATGTGGTGACCATAATCCATTCAGGACATTGTCGTCCATTATGGCACCCCAGCCCTTGCCTGAGGCATTGGTTGTGAGAAAGTGTGATACCGGATCTGGGTGGATCACTGTGCTCTCCGTTAGCATTCGTAACCACCAACGTAGTGTTGTCGACACTCCTAGATCGATCAAGTGTTTTTGAGACGGGTAGCGCTTCGAAAACACTTTGGCAGCTATCTGTAGCGGGCGACAATGGAGTCGACCCGTCGGTACGACAAAAGCTGCGAAGTTCAGCATGCCTAGTAGGCGTTGAGCATCTTTTAGATTCCACCGATTTGGTTCGAGTATGTGGTGTATTGTAGTAGAGATTTTCAGAACTTTGTTCTCTGGTAGGTACTTGGAATTCAGGTTGAGATTCCAAACTATGCCGAGATATTCCATGACCTTGGTTGGTGTCAGTATTGACTTCTGATGGTTGATAACCCAGCCCAGAGTGGTTAGGACCCAAATAGCTTCCGCAGCTTGGTCCGTTAGAACATGACGATCCTGATTGGCAATCAGGTAATCGTCGAGGCAATATCCTAATGTCCCAATACAATATATAAGTATTACTTACTACCTACTATTAATTTAATCTTCTTCTTCTTATGGTACCATCTCCTAATTCCGGAGGTCGGCAATCATCATGGCTATCCTAACTTTGGAGACAGCCGCACGGAACAAGGATTTAGTGCTCATTTTGAACCATGTCCTAAGATTTTTAAGCCATGAGGTTCGTCGTCTTCCAGGTTTTCTGGTGCCCTGTATTTTACCTTGTATTATTAGCTGGAGAAGTTCATATTTTTCGTTTCGCATAATATGCCCAAAATATTGCAACTTCCTTGTCTTGACGGTGGTTAGCACCTCTACTTTTTTGCCAAGTTTCTGCAATACCCTTTCGTTAGACACTCTATCCGTCCACGATATTTTCAAGATTCTTCTGTATCTCCCACATCTCGAAAGCTTCTAGCCGCTTACTGGTGGTTTCTGTTAGGGTCCATGATTCGACGCCGTACAAAAGAACTGAAAACACGTAGCACCGTGCTAAACGCACCTTAGTAGAGATTCTAAGGGTCCGGTTACAGAGAAGATGTTGTAACTTTAAGAACGCATTTCGCGCCATTTCTATGCGGCATTTTATTTCGGTACTGTGATCACCTTGCTCGTTCACCAGACATCCTAAATATTTGTACGAGTGGACTCTTTGTATCATCTGATTTCTGATCATCAGAGAAGGCGCCGTAACTTGCGTTTTACCTACGATCATGAACTTGGTCTTTTTTATGTTAATATTGAGTCCATATTTAGAGCTTATAGCATCCACACGTTCGAGTAATTTTTTAAGTTCTTCAAAATCAGCTGCCAGTAATATTGTATCATCAGCGTATCTGATATTGTTTATTTCGCGGCCATTTACTATAATGCCCTCTTCTGCACCCTCCAGAGCTTCTGCAAATATAGCCTCAGCGTAGATGTTGAAGAGTAATGGTGAAAGTATGCATTATTATGCATAATTAATTTAATATCTACGGGTATAATTTGTATAATATAAAATAAGTAATTACACTTCACTCATACATACGACTATTCGCATACCTTTGTCGCGTAGAAGATGTGCGACCCAATTCGACACTGTCGTGAATGCCTTGGGTGCAGATGACAGCCCGAATGGCAGACAGGTGAGCTGGAGTAGTTCCGGGGTCGACGTTTGTGATGCGTAAAGTATTCTCAAAAAAGGTTGGTGTGTTGTTGATATCGGTACATGAAAATAGGCCTGTGATAGATCTATTTTGATCATCCAATCGTTGGTTTGCAAGAAATCCGGTATCCGGTGCATGTTTATTAATCGAAAATTCATTTGAGCTATACGTAGCTGATTTGAATTTCTTAGATTGAAAATCGGTCGATTGCTCGAATCTGATTTTTGTACCATTGGGCAGATAAAACTTGGTGTGAGATTTGCCCGTACTAAAACTCCCTGTTGTTTTAGCTTGTTTATTTGCTCGGTCATTAAATGACTCGTTGGAGTTTGAAATCGAGTCAGCAGGTTTGGATCTTGAAGCGGGGGTATTTTGCAAAAGGGGATGCGATAGCCTTTTATCATTTTCAGAAGATGTTCTGGAGCGCCGAAACTTTTCCAAATTTGAATGTAATCTTTTAACCGCCCGCCATAAAAACAATCTATCATGTAGTCACGGTATCTATCAGATTTACGGTTGCCGGAATGACCTTTTTCTTTATTGTTATTGAATTTTGGCCCGGATTTTTTACTTTGTTTTTGTTTACCTTTCGAGTTCGATGCTTGATAGCTTGTTGAAGCTCGGGGCTCGAAATCCCTGTTGGATCCTTGAAACGACATACGAGGTCGTTTGGCAAGGCCATCATCTTGTCTATTCCGCATAGACATAGAATGTGGCTCCTCCGCAGAGCGTTTTTGGCCTGAAAACAATTTGTTTGTGCCACCAGCCTTCTGTAAGAAGGAAGTTAAATCCTGTGGATTGAAGAGATTAGTGTGGGTAGGAGGAATTTTTTGCAAATCTTCCTTAACATATTTATCTTTTACACTAGATAATATGCAGTCCCGGCGCCTCTGAATAATATCAGCGCGTCTTCCACAGGCCATTTGTAAGAGATCTTTAGAGACCTTCATGTATGCTGATTTTTCGGAGAAAAGATTGTTGATCTTAGCAAAAAGTGTATCTGCATTCAAAACACAGTCTGGAGTGGTAGACCACTCCAAAATTTGTTGGAAGCTACTTTTGAGCAGCTCATTTTGTTGAATGAGCCCATGCGTTAAGGCGCCAAACGATCTATCAAGTAATCTTAACCACGAAGAGTTCGGATCACAATGTCTTAGTTCGGTATTGACATCCAGTTCGTAAAACCCAGGTTTAGCAGTATATTTCTTCTCAGTTTCGAGGTACCTAACCCTTTGCCAGTCGTTAGAGTCGAAACGGTTGAGTTTATTTAGTACTGTGAGTCTACTCTCCGTGGCATTTTCGACTACTGGCTCCTTTAGATTCGTTTCTATTGCGAAATTGAACACTTTAGGCGTTTTGGGTTTATGTAAGAGGGTCTGGTCGCAGAGTGACACTCTTAAATCATCCGCGACATGCATTGACACAGAATCAGAATCCGAGTCCGATTCTATTTGACGGTTTGGGGCCCGAGCCGCATCACTTTGTTTTAAATAGTTTAAAATTTCACTTACTTGATTGGTCAGCATATCTAACCGTTTACTATCAGGCTCCTTCTGCTCCTTGCGCGCACGAAGATGCCGGTGGTTGCTGCGTTGTGAGGCTGGACTCGACGACGATGACGACGATGAAGATTCTCCGGGTGAAACCGTTAGAGGCGGGCGACTCTTTTCACCCTGATTGTCTTCCATATGTCATAAAGATCTTGAAGAGATTGACAGATGGGCTTCTCGTAACTCTTTGGTGCTCAATCCATCAAAGTCCAAAATGTTGGTTTTGGGTACTAAGTCCCAAGTTCAAAAAGTTTTAAGCCAAAATCCAAAATTAACTATACATGGGATAGATATCCCGATTGAAGATGATGCGAGAAACTTAGGTCTGATATGGGACTCAGAAATGAGGTTCGAGAAGCATGCCAATGAAAAAATCAGGAACGCATTCTTTAAGCTCAAGGTACTTTATGGAATACGGAAGTATATATCGGAGGAAGTCAGGATTCGGCTATGTGACGCGCTGGTGCTTTCCCCGTTAAATTATTGTTGCGCGGTTTATGGACCTAGATTATGGGCTAAAACGGAAAGCGCCATACAGCGAACGCAGAATGCCTGTGCTCGTTTCTGCTTCAGTATTCCAAGAAGAGAACATGTCACTCCTTATCTCGTCAAAAAGGGCATCATCATCATCATCATCATCTCAGCCATAGGACGTCCACTGCTGAACATAGGCCTCCCCCTTAGATTTCCATCCAGTCCGGTTGTAAGCGGCCTGCATCCAGCGTGCTCCTGCCGTACTTATCAGATCGTCTGTCCACCTTGTGGGAGGACGTCCTACGCTGCGCTTACCAATCCGTGGTCTCCATTCAAGAACTTTACGGCCCCATCGGCCATCAGTTCTACGTGCTATGTGCCCTGCCCATTGCCACTTCAACTTGCTAATCCGCTGGGCTATGTCGGTAACTTTCGTTCGTCTACGGATCTCCTCATTTCTGACTCGATCTCGCAGAGAAATCCCGAGCATAGCCCTCTCCATAGCTCGTTGCGCTATTTTGAGCTTACTTATAAGGCCCACAGTCAGGGACCACGTTTCAGATCCGTAAGTCATCACTGGTAATACACACTGGTCGAAGACCTTCGACTTGAGGCACTGAGGTATTTTGGACGAGAAGACATAGCGTAGATTTCCGAACGCTGCCCAGCCTAGTTGGATTCGACGATTGACCTCTTTCTCGAAGCTGGATCTACCGAGTTGGACTACTTGTCCTAGGTAGACGTACGAGTCAACAGCTTTAAGAATCGCGTTTCCAACCGGTACTGGGGTCGGCGCAACATGGGCATTAGACATCACCTTCGTCTTGTCCATGTTCATTTTAAGGCCGACCCGTTGAGAAACTCGATTGAGGTCTTCGAGCATTATGCTGAGATCTTCCATCGATTCTGCCATGACTACAATGTCGTCGGCAAACCGAAGGTGAGTGATGTATTCGCCATTAATATTGATGCCGTGTTTTTGCCATTCCAGAAGCTTGAAGGCGTCCTCCATTGCGGCAGTAAACAGTTTCGGAGATATAACGTCTCCCTGTCTTACGCCTCTATCCAACGGGATCGCCTTCGAACTCTGGTCCTGTACTCGAACCGACATAGTGGCGTTACTATACAAGCACTTCAACACTTCGATATACCGATAGTCAATATGGCATCGCTGGAGAGACTCAAGCACCGCCCATGTCTCGATCGAATCAAAGGCCTTTTCATAGTCCACAAACGCTAAACATAATGGCAAATTATACTCCTCGGTCTTCTGTATAATTTGGCGAAGCGTGTGGATGTGGTCTATAGTGCTGTAGCCTTTTCGGAAACCTGCTTGCTCAGACGGCTGGAAGTCATCGAACCTGCGACTGAGACGATTCGTAATGACCCTCGAAAACAACTTATAAACATGGCTCAGAAGCGAGATGGGTCTGTAATTCTTCAACAAGGTGTTATCACCTTTTTTGAAGAATAGCACCACCACGCTTCTGTTCCATGCTTCTGGCGTCACACCTTCGAATATGACAGAGTTAAAGAGCCTCTGGAGGACTTTAAGTACCGGTGTTCCACCCGCTCTCAGAAGCTCTGATGTAATTCCGTCATCACCCGGCGCCTTGTTGTTTTTGAGTTGTTTCAGGGCCATTCTAATCTCGTACAGGCTGATGTCCGGGATATCTTCGGTATAGTGTCGGGTCAGCTTGGCTCTTGGGTCTTTGGCCGCGCTGCTAACAGGCTTTGCGATCGAGGCGTATAGCTGTCCATAGAACCTCTCGATCTCCTCTAACACCTCCGCTTTTGTCGACGCCATACTGCCATCTTCTCTCTTCAGCTTTGTCAACCGGCTTTGCCCAATAGACATATCTCTTGCAAACACTTTGGAGCCTTTCTTCCGCTCTATCGTCTCTTTAATATTATTAGTATTAAAGATACGGATGTCATGCCGCAAAGATTTAGAAATTCGTCTATTGAGCTGCCTATAGGACTTAGCATCACTGGAAGACTGCAGTCGTAGCGAGCGTCGCTCAGCCATGAGGTTTAGGGTGTGGTCGGACAATTTCTGAGGTCTATTTGTACGGCGGGGCTTATAGAACTTAGAGCCCACCTTTTGGACAGTTTCTACGAGCCTGTTATTAATCTCGTCCACCGATGCATCGATATTCTCCAGGCAAGCGAAGCTATTAGATAGTTCGAGTTGAAAGCTTTCGGGGTTTTGTATATGGGAGCGAGTAGGTCGGAGCGTGGACTTCATCAGGCGTGACCTTTCAAGTTTGACGTCAATATTCAATGTGCCTCTTACAAGTCTGTGATCACTCCCGGTTTTCACCATGTGGATCACGGAAACATCATTGAATATATGTCTCTTGTTGGTCAAGATAAAGTCTATCTCGTTTCTCGTGGAACCATCGGGGCTTAACCAGGTCCACTTCCTATGAGGCGGCTTCTGAAAGAAAGAGTTCATCATAAAGAGTCCCTCCTTCTCCAGGAAATCGGCCAGCCTCTGTCCCCTAGGGTTCCGTTGCCCATAACCATATTGCCCCACTCTCAGCTCGCCATCGCTTTTCTTGCCTAGCTTTGCATTAAAGTCCCCCATAACAACAGTGAAGTGGGTCTCGGACATATGTATGGCCCTACTGACGTCCTCATACAAAGTCTCCACTTCATCATCTGGGTGTGACGAGGTAGGTGCATACACCTGAATGACCTACAGCGAATATCGTTTGGATACTCTGAGTATTAGGTATATGACCCTGCTCGAGACACTTTCGATGGTAATAATGTTGTTAGTGAGGGACTCGTGGACGAGAAAGCCGACACCACCTTGGGACTGTTGGTCGCCCTCCCGGTAGTAGAGTAGGTTACCTGATCTTAGGGTTATCGTGTCCTCGCCCTCTCTACGGACTTCAGACAACCCCACGATATCCCAACGTAACCTACCTAATTCCTCTTCCAGCTCAATGATCTTCTCGTCGGTCCTCAAAGTGCGTATGTTGTGTGTTACCAGGGCCAGTCGTCGTTGTTGGGGTGGGTAGCCGGAAAACTTCCGGGGATTCTTAGCACCCCCTGCTCCGCCGTTACCGTGACCGCTACCGGAGTCAGGAATAACGAAGCTGCCGGGTACTGGGGGCCTGGTCTGTTTGGTTCTTATCATGTGGGGGGTTTTGCCAATACTCGCCACGCTTGGCAGGCGGGTTGGCGAGAAAAGGGCAAAAAGGGCATACTTAACATGAAATCCAGGCGAGAACTTCATCTAGCGTGTTTAACGCAGAAGGTGATCTGGACTAAGAAACCAGAGTACCTGTTCGAGAAGCTCACCTGGATCAAAGACATACATAAGTACAACACTCGTTCAAAAGGCCGCAACATTCTCTACATACCAAAACACAAAACCTCTGGTTTTAAGGGTTGCTTCAAATACAGAGCGTCTAAGATTTGGAATAATCTTCCACCGCCTTTAAGAATAAAACAAAGTTCGCACATATTCAAACAGAAATATAAGAAGCATCTTTTATGTCGGCAAAAGCAGCACTTTGAAGCAACCTTTAAAATCATAAAGGGTTGAACACTAATACACACACCCCCTTACACGCACACCCCCTTTCACACACACACACACACACACACACTATAGGTATTGTTGTGATCACTGGTGTATGGTATATATTATGGCATCACTTGGATACGAATTCTAATTTAAAATAATAAGTATTGTATGTAATCCCGCTTATAAACTCTTTTTTTCAACTCGACTAACATCTGTGCTCGAGCATGGGGTATGCTGAAAACCAGCGCTGCGCAGGGACACCTCGCGCAGCACAAAGCTGAGCATATCCCAATTGCTAGTAAATTAATGTTATTATTGTTTCTTTTTATTATTATATAAATATATATCTAGGTTTTTTTTGTTGATAACATGATTTTGTATGTAATTTTCTTGTATGTACTGGCAATAAATATTTCTTTATCTTTATCCATATTTTTATTATAAAGTATTATAATAAAAATAAAAATATATTTAAAAAATAAAACGATAAACAGCAATGCTCTTACCCGCGAGAACTAGAGGTGTGATCGCACCGAAAGTCGATGCCAATGTGGCGAGTCGGGCAAGCTGCACTCCCCTCCATGACTCTCTGTGGGGCGGGGCCATGCGAGAGGGAGACAACAGAGGTCTTGACGTCAGAACCGGATGATGCTCACTTTATAGGTCTAGAATAACGGTTCAAGCATATAATATAGCGCTAGTCGCTAGTCGCTAGTAGTCCGTTTTCTATTGAGAGGTTGTATGGAGGTATACAATTTTGAGGTTCCTTTTGTTCTGTGATTTTGGGTAGGTTAATAATATAACAATATTTTGTTATATAACACCAAAGCCACGCCCACTTTTCATGTTATTGTGTTAGGTAACACAAAAACATGCCGCTGCGGACCCGGCTTAACAAAATATTGTTATACACGCTAACACGTTATCCGTCGCGGATGGAAAACATCACCCGATTTCGCCTGCGGGGGGGTTCGTAGTTCATTTTTTGTTAGCGCTCGTGCCGTCAACATCTCTGCTGGATATTTGAAAATCATAATCTCCTTTTGTAGCATACAATATTTAGCAATTTTCTATTATTTAGAGACTGTAGCATATTGTGAGTCTGAATTAATGGATTTTAAACAAGAAAACACTTGCCCTTGTACGGAGCTTATTTTAGAAAATGATAATTGCTAACAAAAAAATTGGTTGTCTGTAAAGTCGGTTTACTGACGATAGTTGAACGTGACAACGTCTTAAGAAAATACTGATGGAATGGTAGCATTTTTCAAAAGAAAATTTTAATTTCATTTGTTTCACTTTTCACTGCACTTGATACTCGATCAAAACATGTAAATGTACTATAGTATAGCAGCTGTCCACGCAGACGCATCGCTCACTCAAGTAGGAGAGAGACGGATGTCGCTCGTTCCGCGCTCTCGCTTGCACTTCAAGCCTTACAGCAAGCGCCTCAGAGCGAGGTAACGCCGCATGAGTCATGTTTTTTCGTGCGTGCAGCCGGCTCTATCGAATTATAAGACGTTGTCACGTCAAAAACATTTTCGGTGTCAAGTCGCTGTGGACGAGTTGTTTTATAACACGTGTTATATAACACGGTTAGCTAACAACGTTTTGTTACTAACATTTAGCTGTAGACCCGGCTTTACACTGACCTACGGTCTTGTTCGTTCCGGACACACTCCAACAGAACATGTTGTATATCCTCAACAGTACCACACACTTCACAGTTGGTAGATGAAATTAATAAAGCTTTAATTAAAACTTCAGTGTGGAGGCATTACACATAATTATTATTTTTTTTATTATTACTATTATTATTACTCTTTCGCGCCCGAAAATTGCATATCTGCTGTCTCGTTCTAACCCCCTGGAACTTTGTTTTCCCTGGTAACTGTGCTACCGGAGCTGAAAAAAGTATACCTTGTCTAATTCATCTTGATCAATGACAGTTGAACAAAAATCCAATTTTTGTCATATTTCCTTATAATTGGTATATAGATATCTTATTGCGTAATTTAATAATCAATTGAAAAAATAAGAACCCTTTTATAACTTGATTTACGGAAATATGGCCAAAAAAATAGATTTTTGTTCAGTATCATTGATCAAGATATATCTAACAAAGCACAAGGGGAGAGCAAGAAAACCTCATGGCGGAATGATGCGGATGGGTATTTCATGGAAGTTTTCGAGTTTGATAAAGAGGTAAAAATTAAATCATCTCTTTCTGACACTAAAGCCAGTCCAGCGTACTAAATCGTATAATAAAGGAAATCAGTGGCTAGTGGCAAAATTGAAAATTTTTATAACTTATCACTGGCAATATAACTAACGTGTAGGTCCATCAAAAAAAGAAAATGCTAGGTAACATATTTACATAGTACGAGTGTGGTCAACGTAGGCTATTTGTCGCCAGGACGAGAATCGGCGACGAAAATCTTAAGGCTTGAACGAACTAACCACTGGACGCGCCTTCTTTCCGCTCTCTCCTAATACCCCGCAGGTTCATACCATGAAACATCGGACATCGTTGTAGTTTTATTGTCACAGTCGTTCGTACACCATCGGGAAAAAAACATATTTAAAAAAATGATGAAATGTGCAGTTAATTGGTATAAAAGTTATAGTGGTCGAGCAACTAATGTTTCTTTTCACTCGTAAGTTTAATTTTTCTTTATTAATACAGCTATTTATACCAAAAATTAATATTAATTGAAAAAAATATATCCAACATAACCAGACTATATTTAATAAACGGTCATTATGTATTATACACCACGAACAAAAAACACCTATCTAAATTACCTTTATTATCCCACCAAAAACATAAATGTAAAAAAGGAGAGCCAAGTTCATTACAAAAATTATGCTTGGCTGTGTGCTTCGCCGCAAAAAGAATGGAGATCTAAATGAGTGCCAAGTTCTATGCAAAAATCCAAATATGTACCGTAAAAAACCCTACTACTTTTTGACCTTCATATCTTTCTAACCGTTTGAGCTAGCTTCATGAAATTTGGGCTTCCCTTTTTTGATTTTGATTTGGGCTTCTAGATGTCCTTATGGATATAATTAAACACACGTAGTGTTATGTGTTTACGTTAAAGGGGTTATGAGTTATAGAAGGGTCAAAAGTGGCATGAAGTGGTTCGTGTAATATACTCGGCGCTGGCTAGCCGCAGTTCCTTTGCTTGAACTTGGCTTGACATGCTGCCGCGTGTCTAGATTTACGTCAAAGTCAAATTTACTAGGGCTTGACAATGTTTTTAGGTAGGTATAATAATATCGATAAAAATAAATGCCATTTACGAATTCAGTATCACTTTGCATCAATAACTTTATAGGTAAACCAATTAATAGTTTTGTAACCACTTTAGATAATAAAAAAAAGAAATATTAAAATGTTACTTATTTTATAAAAACAACCCTTTTGCTTTTTCTAGAGGGTTATAAAAACAAAGTATGAAAACTACATAAATCCGAATGTACTTTGTAAACTTGGTTTATCTAATAGGTAATAGGTACATAATGTTTAATGCTAAGTAGCGCTTGTGTTAATATAACTTAAAAGTGTGGAATAAATTAAATTATTTAAAAAAAATGTAATCTGCTGCTTCATAAAAATATTAACTGAAAGGCAAAATTAAGCCTTCTGAATAGCGGGGACAAGCTTATCAGCAACTTAATAGTAGCACTAAATAGTAATAGTATCCGCGTCTGACAAGCTATCATCTGGTTTCATCAACAGCTAGACCATTCCATATAAAAATATAACCGTTTTTTCAAAATCGTATTTGAATATTTGTCAGACTATCATAAACTCGTTGTTCTTTCATTCGTCCTCGATAACAATTTATCGACTATGTCAAGCCCTAGTGTAGGTGACATAATTTTACGGGTACTTCTCGCTGTCCAAACCTATTTGGTCACCACTGGGACTTTTTTCACCAGTGGTGAGCAAGGAGATGGGGATCAAGTGGGAAGTACCCAATTTTTCTCTCTGTCATTTTAATCGCAATTATTATTGTCAGTTGTTTTGCTCTTAGACAGTGACAGTGCTACATGCGAGAATAGTGCAACAATATAATACACAAATGTAAATCTTTGTGTGCGCGCAATCATGGATACGAATATTACAGTAGTGTGTGTATATCTTCGTAAAAGTCAGCAATGTGTGAAATCCTCCTCCCCCCGCAAAAATCGGTTGAACGTGATTTCATACTTCATTATGTACAATTCGCGTCCAGTGGTTAAATCGTCCTAGTCTTAAGGCAACTAAAGGCTACATTTTATTTCGAAACCCCTCGTCCACATCTTAAGTTTTAATTAACACAATAATTATCGGAAGAAAATTGCCTTTAAGAATTCTGTTGTCTAAAACTTTAATCATAGAGAATAGACGATTTAGTGTTCACACAAACCAAGCCACAGAACAGAGAGGAACCAAGCAGTGTTTGTGTAGTGTTGCCA
Source organism: Hemistola chrysoprasaria (assembly GCA_947063395.1). NCBI lineage: Eukaryota > Metazoa > Arthropoda > Insecta > Lepidoptera > Geometridae > Hemistola > Hemistola chrysoprasaria. Next base: position 5,726,989 of record OX346715.1, read on the forward strand.
GCACAACGTCTTTTTATCTACATGGACCGGAAGTTGATTATAGAAGGGCCCAGTTGCATTAGTTCAGAAATCGAGTTGTAGTAAGCGACTTACACTTAATACGTAACAAAACTGAATGGAAATCTGTGGGGGAGGCCTATGTTTAGCAGTAGACGTCCTATGGCTGAGATGATAATGAGATGACGAAGTAGTAGGTAGAATAGTTGTGGAAAATGCTTTCGGAATAATGTCTTGTAGTGGTAGGCCTCTTTTGCAGGAGGCCGCCTGGGGCGCAGGCGCAGTGCAGTGCCGCGCAGAATTTTGAATTTTAAAATACTGGGTGGCACTGTGTCTGATATGGGCAATCATCAGGCATCTGATGAGCTCGTCTTGTCACTCACTATCATAAAAAAAAAGTCTGCCCTTTTTCATGTACTCCATAAACCAATACCGTTACTTCCAAACAAAATTCGTCTATTGAGCTGCCTATATGACTGCATCATCGGGAGACTGCAATCGTAGCAAGCGTCGCTCAGCCATGAGGTTCATGGTGTGATCGGACAATTTTTGAGGTCTATTTGTACGGCGGAGTTTATAGAACTTAGAGCCCACCGTTCGGACAGTTTCTACGAGCCTGTTATTAATTTATGTTATCTATGAATTTAAGAAAGAGAAAATATAATAAAATCAAAGAGTATATTTAATAAGTATTTATTTTAAAAAGGCAACTGCATTTCAAAAGTTGAAAATACTTTAAGACTAGGAATTGAACAAAAAATAAATAAAAATTTCAAACATTATCCCATCTTATTGTGTACCTTATTAAAGTAAAGCTAGAACTACATCTGGCACACGTGTGCTACGTACGCCGATCTGGCCGCGTCGGAGCCCATACATTTTGTATGGCGACTAGCTGTTTAGAGCTACATTAGATCCACGCCTTCACGCTTCTAGCTTAAAAACTATAATATTATGTATATTATTATTATGTTTTAGGTGTATCAAAATCATTCTGATAGAAGAATCGCTATAGAGAGAGTAAAAAATAACGGAGAATTCGGAACTCCTGCAAAACACAGAAAAGTCCGGCCAAACTGTATCGTACAGTTATACGATTTTGACAAGTGCGCCATTCGGCAAAAAAATCATTATTTATATGCTGTGAAGAAAGAGATCCCTACACTCTCTATATTATGGAGTGTATTACGAGACGATATTTTTTACGGTGGAAGCAGAGAGCATTTACGAAACATTTTATAAGAAATTGGGATTAATCTCCTAAAAATGTTTTTTTTTTTATATACAATTTAGTTCAGTTAAAAACGTTTTATTTCAGTATACAGTTTAATAGATTATGAATATTATATAATTAAGAAGATATCAAGTTAAAAAACACAATACCGGTAATACATAGCTCGCGCGCGAACCATACTTAATGTACTTGTATTTTTTTTATAACTTTTATAGTTATCAAAAAAAAGTTCTTACAAAATGCTTTGTTAAAATAAAAATACTTTTATGAAAGAACAGTTCTTTGATATTTTTTAATTATTATGTTACGTTCATAGTTACACCTACCTAACTGAAGGCAATAATTAGGTGGTTATGAAAACAGCTAGGAGATTAATAACGTATTTAATATTAAAAGTAAAGAAAGTGTACAAGATAAATAGCCAGAGAGTTAAGTAGAAGTAAAGCGGGTCGGGGTAAGGCAACACTCATGAGCGGAACGCGTTATTTGTCCGTAAAGATACACTGGCCTTGGTTCCGACGTAGGTAGTAACTCAGGTATGCATCCGAGGTATCGGTGAACCCAAGTGTCCCACAACGCGGTAGGTCGCCCCGGCGGTAGGTTGGAGTAGCTGGTGCCGCAGGCGGCTGGTCTTGTCCTCGTGCAGTGTGTGAGTCGGGTATAGATCCAAGGTATAGGTGAACCCAAATGTCCCACAACTCAAGTGTCCCACGGCGCAAGTGTCCCACGGCGCGGTAGGTCGCCCTGGTGGCAGGTAGGGGCACTATTGCGATAAGGCGTGCGGGTGAACCCCAATTCGGGGTAACACAAGCACAGGAAAGAGTAATAATATTGTAGAATAGTTTTTGATCACAGAGCTAGCAAAATGGCAGCGATATCCTCAGGCACAGTAATTTTTAGAGCGAGGTAATTACGTGTGTGCACATCGGTCGTCAGCTGAGTTCAGTTCACAGAACACATATACAAGAAGAAGTCCCACTACGTACTTCAGATTTGCGAACACGAAGCGACGCTAGCGTTACCAACGCTTCGCACTGGAACTATTCAGTAGCGCGGGAGATTTAATATTTCTAACATTAGCTATAGGTACCTACCAATATTATATTTCTATATTTACTTCTATATATGCCTATTCTATATGCCATACGCAAAGGGTAAAAAAATAAGGGCAGGTATTAGAAGTAGTCTTTATTCAGATGAAAATAAGGTAAATCTTATATTACACATCTTTCTAGAAAGGGTTGGCCGAGGTGTACCCAGAACTCAGTCTCATACTAAGTATACTCCCACATTTCGCCAGTATGTTATTGGTCCTGTGTAATAGAAGGCGAGACTATTGCCATTTACCGGGCACAGTTCTAGACTCCAGGTTGTTATTGAGATAATCCCTCACGGAAAAATCCGATATTTAACACCACAGTTTAACACTTTGCCTAACCTAGACGTCTTTTTCGCACAATCGCAATAATAGAGTCTATGATCTCGTTAGCACAAAAACAAAACTTTCTATAGCACAATTTAACAAATACGAGAAACTTTACAAAACTTATTTCCACTAAAGATGTGCAAAGTGCAAATCAATGAAAAAGTGAAAATCGTAAACAAAAAGCAGCCATTTCTATTATCCGGTTGCCAGATGGCAAAAAAGAAATTCTTCTAACGCTGATTCAAGTAATCATAAGAATCTGAGGTCTAGATTTAACTAATTTGAACAATATATGTGATAAAATTATTAATAAATTTCATTACTTATTTTTTGATATAAGTAATGAAATTTATTGTAGTGTTTATTTCTATCTTCCGAAATTATTAAATAATTCCCATAACTTTGAATTCTACTAAAATGTTATATTTTCCTTAGTAGGGTCAGTAAATAGTGCTTTCTCTGTCGTTTGTAGATCTCCGTTTCTTTTTAACATTTCCTTCGCCGTGTTGGCATTGGCCGGGAACTAAGCTGACACCCCCTGGTTCAGTTCCCCAAGTTACCGATCCCCGACCGCGGTCGTTTGACCTTGATAGTGAGTCGGTCGCGCGCTCCCATTGGCTAATCTTCACAACACTAACGGTAGCGTTTTCGAAGACAGTATCCTCGCATCGCTAGCCGTTGCGTTTGCGAAGACAGTGTAGAATTAATTTTAGCAATATAAGTTCATTAGTTAGAGGTGGATATTTAAATTATCATAACGATTTATAAAATAATGAATTTAAATTATAGGTAGGTTTACGATTGGAGTTATATAGTAACGAACCGTTACAATTAGAAGAAAAAAATCTGGGCAGTGGCTTTTATTCATTAAAGACTAAATAATACAGCTACCTTTTTACAATCTATCTACCTTAACTAAATACACAATGCTAAAGAACACTTCGAAAATCCATAGGCCGACATGTGAAACTATAGGAAATCCAAGTGCTCTAAAACCACTAAAGTAATAAAACATAACATCACGTCTTTTTCTCATGTAAAAGGGGGTGATACTATTGCCATCAACCAGGCACAAATCCAGACTGAGAAAATTCGTAGCAGTAGCGCTTGCGCTCACTATTGAGGATATTACCAATCCTTATCCTTATCCTTATTAATATTAATTATGTATTAGTTTTATAGAGATATTTATATACTTATTATATTTTTGGTATAGATTTAAAATTAATTAATTTAAATTGTGAAACCACCGTCCTTCCAGCATTTTGGTATAAGTCCTGTCACCGCATGGTTGCCTGGAAGAGATCGCTCTGAGCGATAAGGCCGCCAATTGTTACACATTTTCTAGTTATATTATGTGATTTTACTGTTTTTTTGTACTAGTTGTGATAACAATAAAGAGTTTTCTATTCTATACTATTCTATTCTTATCTTGATCCTAATTTTTATGAAATAGGATTCCAAGTTCGATTTGTTATTTATTGACTATAATTTCTAGATGAACGAGTTATATAGACCCCTTTTTTCGTCGGGTAGTAGTTACTTGTATCCATATCTACTACCAGAGAGGTAAAACTATAGATAAATTAAAATTGCAAAGTATCAAAATCGTTTATAAGTAACAAAGTATTTTTTTTATGATATAGTGAGTGACAAGACGAGCAAATCAGGTGCCTGATGGTAAGCATCATGATTGCCCATATCAGACACAGTGCCACCCAGTGTTTTAAAGTTCTAAATTCAGCGCGGCACTGCACTGCGCCTGTCACCCTGAGATATAAGTTGTTGAATCTCGTCATGCCCAGTAATTTCGCTGGTAACATTGCCCTTCAGACCCGAACACAGTAATGTATTGCAATACATAGAGCAAGTGGCGCCCTCAATTATATTAGCCCTCAATTAATTTCTACCCGTTCCGGTACACACCCACAGTGAAAAATTTGTTATTCAGCTATGCCCCCGGCCGAGACGCTCCCACTGTAAATTTCCCACTGTATTATTATGTGTAAAAACGATAACAAGGCTATAGGGCCTTGTTCCCTGTAGCCTTGTTCCCGTAGAGGTAGGCAGAGACTATTTCTGCCATAATTATGACTAATAGAACTTTACTAAACTTGAAAATTAGTTTAATTTGACACTGGCAAATACTTTTAACGTGTGAGTTTAATTGAGAAGAAAGACAAAAGCAGGCTACTGTCTATGGCAGCACCGGAAGTCAGTCAATGTGAACACTATTCTGGCCGAAACACAGGGACCGGATCGAGGAATTTAAATGGGGCATAATTAATAATATTGATCGTATTCTCACCCAAACTTATTACATAGTAAATTTAAGTTTCTGTGTGAGACGAAGAGGTAAGCTTGATTAAACCAAGTTTAGTTTATGTATGTTTGGATTTGGTGCTGTTACATAAAGTCATTCTCGAATAATTATTAATTTGTTACACCTTTTGTACCAGACTATGTACCACCAAAGGTACATAGTGAATTGAAATAGATGAGCATCGGTAAATCTGTTTTTACCCATGATTTGGCCGCCCCCGTGTTATATGCAGCCGGGGCCATTACCCCCCGGTTTGCCTTAATGCAGATCTGGGTCAACAGCATAATTCTAGGCATAATTATGGTGTTAATTAAAACTTTATATGTGGAGGCACCTTTTTTTAGGGTTAAGCTGTGAAAAATGGCGACATGGGACATGGGCCAATGTTGTTGGCAACACTGCATAGTAGATACAAGAGTATAAAAAGTAATGATGTATAGCCACAGAGTACTATACCTATGTATAGCATTTTATAGCGCTTTACGACTTGCTAATTTTCAATTTTCTTCAAATCAAAAGAAAAACGAAGGAAAGTACTGAAAACTTTTCAAAATCTCGTACCTTTAAGCAATAATGGTGTAGTTATTTGTTATATTTAGATTTTTTTACTTGGGTGAAGTTTCAGAAAGTGTATCAAGTGTATCATTGGAGCGCTTCCTATTTTTAGTGAGAGTTTAATTTTGTACATATTTTATATTAATTAACTTTTAGATAAAATGTTTTAAATTATTGTATACATATGTAAATTTTGTTTAAAATCTATGTAAACTGGGTAAACTGTTGATAAAGTTATTTACCTAACGTATAAAATTATGGAAGTGTCCAACGAAATTAAGGAAGACATTCGCAAAACCCAGTCGGACTTGAGAAATGCAATTCGAGTTCATCAGGTTAGTTGATAAATAAATTAATATGAAACTAATTTAATATAATAATTGAACCTAGGAAAAGTTTTACATTTATCACTGCAGGTGTTGTTTATCTAGTAATAAAAATATATATTTTTGTCTAAATTTTTCTTTTTAGGTTTGGGTCGCGCGCCTGCACGAAGATAGCAACGTAAGATATAATTATTTTTAATCATAATCATAAAAGTTCGTATAGCCTTTCTGCAATAAGTAAGGAAAATTTTGTAACCTTCTTTTAATTTTTCAGAATTTACAAATTAAATCAAAAGTGCATGAAGCTGAAAAAGACATTATTGCCATTGGACAAACTCAAGTAAGTACCTACCTTATTAATTACTTATGTATATCTACATAATTATTTATATAACAATATAATAATATTTATAAATTACTTAGGTACCTTTAATCTGCTATGTACTCTCAAGTTTCATTACGAATTGGTAGGTTTATTTAAATGAAGTAGGTAGGTATGTAAAGTAAATTACCATGTGCAACACTTATTTAAATGAAAATTCTAGTTACAGACCAGAACTGCTAAACCTTAAAAAAGTTTTTCACCTTTCCCACCTTCAACATTCTATCTATTTAAAAAATTTTCACATTTCAATAGTTTAGCTAAATGGCCCTTCAACATGAACAAATCCTCGTAACAGTGAGGTCACTCTGCATAGCCTCTGTTAAGTTCCCAGGAAGCTTGTGGGCAGAGTTAGGCCGGCAAGATTAACCAGGACTTCACACACAATGGAACTGATGATTTGTTTCTTTTGACAGTCATAATAAAATAAATGTTCCAACCCTAACAGTAACAAACAACACTGGGGTGAGGCCCGGATAAGGCGGGTAGTTTTGCGAATATACATACTTTCATATTTTATAAATTGTAGTTTGATTTAAAAGTCTTTCAAACAGAAATGTCCACCTTATATTACTAGCTGTGCCCCGTGGTTTCACCCGCGTATACAACGTTCCCGTGGGAATATCGGGAAACAAAGTACCCTATGTGTTATTCCAGGGTCTAAGCTACCTACATACCAAATTTCAGCTCAATCGGTTCAGTAGTTTTGGCGTGAAAGAGTAACAAACATCCATCTATCCATCCATGATCACAAACTTTCGCATTTATAATATTAGTAGGATAGTAGGATTACATTAGTATAACAAATGTTATATTTACAGAAGCTAGTGGTAGAAAGGCTTCGTAGAGAGCTAGAGCTGTATCAACAACGTTTGAAGGCAAGAAACAAACAAATCAACATAGAAAATGACAACCACTTTGTTGCAAAACAGTTACGGGAACACCAGACACAATTCAAAAACAGATCCAGGAATATATCACTATTAAAAACCTCTGTACTTAATGAAATACAAATTAAAACAGAGAATAATGATAAAGATAGCATATCAGATTTGGATGAAGCTAAGTTGAGTGAGAAGGAGAATTCTCACAGCGAGGAGGAGTATCAGAGAAATTTTTCTCAGTCGCCAAATAACCATGATAGCAGGAATAACTTTGCTGATGCCCTCAATAAGGTTAAAGAGGTGTTTATGTAAGTGAATTTTATTAAATTTATCATGTACCCTGTGGTTTCATCCGCATTGTCATCGTTCCCGTGTAAATATCAGGAGTAGAAGTACCCTATGTGTTATTCCATGGTCAAATCTATCTGCACACCAAATCTCAGCCAAATCAGTTCAGTAGATTTGGTGTGAAAGAGTAACAAATATCCATCCATCCATCCTCACAAACTTTGTCATTTATAATATTAATAGTCTTCTCTGCCCCATGGGTTTACCCACATAGTCTTCATTACACATCTGGATAGAAAGTGCCATATTATGTGTTATTCAGGGTCTAAGCTATATACATACTAAATTTCATAATAGCAGACCTCTGTCACTCCGTACAATCGCTCGCGCGCAATAGCCTACTACTACTACATAGAAAATAATGAGTGCGTAAAATGCGTGCATAAGTTGTACGGGCAGTACTGCCGCGTCACTGGCGGGGGGAGGAAAGTCTCGCTTCTTTACATAGTTAAAGTTATTATTCTTTGTTAATAGGTGCAGTGGTTTTACAGTAAACAAGGAACAAACTCACACACACACACCAACAAATTTTACATTTATAATATAAGTAGGATTATTACGATAAAAGTAATACGAGGGGGGTTATGAAGGATTAGGCAAAATTTTACCTACCATAATAATACACATACACTTCTCCAGTTATACCTCCTTTTAACTCCCATGTAATAGGGGGCGAGCCTATTGCCATCAACCAGGCACAAATCCAGACTACAGGCTGTTACTGAGAAAATTTCTAATCATCATATATTTGTAAAAATGTATGTACATGAGGTCTTAATTATTGGTTCATTATACATTCAATCTCCTTGAGGTGTGCAAATTAATTTAAAAATTGAATTTAATAATATAAAAATTGGCAAAAAAAGGTCGAAACTAAAATTACTAACTAATAATTCATACATTAAATTAAAAAAATACAAAATTACAATATAATATTAAGTACATAATGTGTCAAACATTCAAAAATTAAATTAATTATAATAATATTCATGCCTGAATCATACCAATAAATAAAAAATGTAGAATATTTATTAAAAATAATAATAATGCATGTAGCTCACACAAAGCACTGGTGTGTGTCCAAGATTCAGTACCGATATGCCCCCAATCTGAGCTTAATACTTGTGCTGTGTTATATTTTACGGCAGATGCACTTCTGCAGGCTTAGTATGGCACATAGATAACTTGTTTTCCCCCATTTGTGTCTCTTTCGCACCCATACAATGTAAATGTGTGATTTCAGTGGAAGCAATCCATCAAGTGCAGAATGGAGAGAATCAAGGTCGGATTCGGATTCGTCCCAAGGCGCGGAGCTTTCACCGACGCCTTCACCCCCTCCACTGCCTGGACCAGCTGATAATATCACGCAGGAAGCGTTCATGAGGTAATTTTAAATTTAATTAAAATTTACATTGTCAATTGACAGCCTCGTTGGTGCAGACGGTAGTAACTCTGCTTTCTGTGCCGCAGGCCCCGGGTCCGATCCCCAGCCAGGTCAAACATTTGTGTGAATGAACATGTCTGTTTGATCTGTGTCTGGGTGTTATAATCGTATTTAAGTATGTATATCAGTCATCTGGACCATAGTACAGGCTTCTAGCCTAGTTTGGGACCACGTGACCGTGTGTGGAAGTTGTCCCATATTATATTATTATATATTATTAAGAGCTTTCGGCCATGAATGAACAAAGTCATACAATAGAGGTAGGTATATGAGCATTCATATTGGAATAAAATCACACTTCACCAGTAACACCCCACCCACACGCAAAATAGGCGCATTATCGTCGAGTTGCGGAGAATTGCCTGCGTATTTGACTTGACACTTCACCAGTATTATATTGTATGAATATATGTTTGTTTGTAAGACTTATTCTTAGGTGACATTATCTTGTTACTAGTTACGTAATTAACATTATTTATTATTATACTTACATTATTTATGGCCTAAAATGGACATTGAGCTTTCAGCTCTTTCAGTTCAGTAATTTTGGCGATAATTAAGAATCAAACGAAACTTACCTTGTGAAGTTTGATTCCAATTATGCGAGGGTCTCAACCGAAGACGATTATAATATTTACTTGCAGCAGTACATGGGATTGTACTGTCTCCGTCACACTTTTAGATACTCAACTATGAAAAAATCAATTCTCTGTTTCCTGTTTCTGTCATCGTCCGAGTGGTGGCGCCTGTAAGTCTTCATTAATTTTAAAGATAGAGAAGTATATATTATGTACATTTTCGCTCTCGGTATGTATTGTAGAGGGTTTCACTTTGGGTGGGTGGGAGTATAATCGTCTTCGGTTGAGACCCTCGCATAATTGGAATCAAACTTCACAAGGTAAGTTTCGTTTGATTCTTAATTATACTTCGGGTCTCAACCGAAGACGATTATAATATTTACTTGCAGATGTTCAGAGAACTTACCCACAAAATAAAAAGCGAACAATGTACATTCTCTTCTATTTATTCACTAGATTATACATTTTGTATGAGTTAGTTAATGCAACAACAAAAATTTAAACTTTTCAATAAAACCAAAATACTAATTTGGCAATGATTTTTCTTAGGCTATAATCATAATAATATTATTAATTAATAATATTAGGTAATCAAGTGTTTAACATTTATTATAAACTTAACACAAAATGTCAATCAATAAATGCATCTGATTAGGTAAAGGGATTAAATTAGATGGGTATGGTAACTATAACCATACTTATTATTTTATACATTATTAAATATAGCTTCGACTTTAAATATTATCCGGATTGGAAACATCTCTATTATAATATTTTAAAAATACATTAGAGGAATCGTTCCAACCTGCAGCTTTACGAACCACTTCTAAGTTAACACTGAGGCGGTGAGCAGTCGATGTGGAGGCATGGCGAGTGCTATGTGCTCCAAATATAGAGATATCAATACCACTATTATGTAACATTTTCTTGATCCAATGCCCAAGAGTTTGTGGGCCTACCTTATTGTGTGGTTTTCTTATGCTGATAAAGAGATGCTCATCGGGCTGTTCACGCCTTAGAGGTGATGTTTTATACATATATGCCTGTATAGCTTTTGCCGGACATATGGATGGGTTTTCTATTATGAAAAGTAACATAATAAGTGGTTGAAAAGCACCAGGTCGCGACGTTTTATTTAAATCTAGTAATCTTATCATAATCTTATCAAAAATCTATGGATATATTATTAAGTTTTATTAGACTCAATGTTTGCATTCGCTGCGCAGAAGCAATTGCAAGTAAGGTTATAGTTTTGTGAGACAAGACATCTAGAGTTATATTGTCTTCATATGGGTAGAAGTTTGAAAGGAATTGCAGAACATTGTTGGTATCCCAGGTTACAGAATATTTAGGGTTAGGAGGTTTTAAGCGATATACTCCTTTGATAAACCTATTCACATTATCATCTAATGTTATATTTGTTCCTAAAATTGTTGGCAAAGTCGATCTATGAGTATTGATTGAGCTAAAATTTGCACCTTCTTCAAATTTTTTCGTTAAATATAAAATTAATTCAGTATGAGTAACACTAAATGTATAATTGTGATCTTGACGGAAAGACCACCATGATATAAACGATGAATCATTTTGTTTTAAGGTTTGTGTGGAGAATGAGGCCATAACAATACCTAATGCCGCTTCTGGGATGCCGCGACTTATCAGCGCTTGCCTGATAGCCTCGTCGCCACCAGTGTAAGGTCTCAGTGTAGGGGGTGGCAAGTTCTAACTTTTGTGTGATTTCTGTAAATGCATAATCTGCGAGTTCCCATTCTGTGTCAATGTTAATTTTTCGGGATTCACACCATTGCCAAATATCGCAAGCCAAGTCATTTAACTGAGTGTGTTGTGCACCTCCCATTCGATTTATATAGCAAATTGCTGTGGTATTGTCCACTCTAAGCAATATGTCGCAATATTGCAGTTCAGAGGCAAAGATTTTTAAAACATAATAGGCTGCTTTTAATTCTAAAATATTAATATGCATATCAAGTTCAGATGTGGTCCAGTTGCCGTGTATACTTTGAACACCACAAGATACACCCCAACCAGTACTTGATGTATCACTAAAGATCTCAATACAATAGTTATTGCTACGTATGGGACAAAATGAATGTTTAGCATTATGTTTCTACCAGTATAACCATTTTCTTATTATAGTTGTCCGAGTTACCTAATGCCAATATTTTATCCCTTTCGAACAGTTTTGTATACAACCATCCATACTGGAAGGCTGGACATAAAAAAGTCAATATACCTATATATTTAGCAAAAATCTAATTGTGTATTTCATAGTTTTTAATAGTTCTTTAGTTTTGTCAATATTTATCTTGTAAATAAAGAGACATAGTTTCTGTATTATATATGAATCCTAAAAATTTACATTTAGTGTCAGGTGTTAAAGAACTTTTATCATGATTTATTATGAATCCAAGTGATTGCAAGACATTAATTGTTGTATTTATGTTGTTATAGCATTCAGAATAGGTACATCCAATAGATATAAAATCATCTAGGTAATTTACCGATATAAGTCCATTTGATCTAAGATATTTTAGTACTGGTTTTAAAAGTTTAGTGAAAAGCGAATGGGGCGGTGCAAAGACCAAACGGCAGAACATTAAACTGGAACATTTGTGACTTCCATGTGAAGCGTAAAAGTTTCTCAGGTTCATCTATAGCAACTAGAAAGTATGCATCTTTTATATCTAATGTAGCCATAAAATATTTTTTATCTAATAGTTTAATAACTGTTCTGTAATGCTCCATTCTAAAATGTTCTAATTTAATTAATTTATTAAGATTTTTCAGATTCAAAATGAATCGGTGACTACCATTAGCTTTAGGTATTGTAAATATAGAAGAAAGAAATTGACCTTGACACGGGTTACATGTTGATATGAAATTTGATTCTAATAATTGCTTTACACTCTGACCAATAATTTTACAATTAGCTTTAGGTATTGTATATATAGAAGAAATTGACCTTCACACGGCTTGCATGTTGATATGAAATTTGATTCTAATAATTGTTTTACACACTGATCCATAATTTTACAATTAGCTTTAGGTATTGTAAATATAGAAGAAAGAAATTGACCTTGACACGGCTTGCATGTTGATATGAAATTTGATTCTAATAACTGCTTTACACACTGATCCATAATTTTACAATTAGCTTTAGGTATTGTAAATATAGAAGAAAGAAATTGACCTTGACACAGCTTGCATGTTGATATGAAATTTGATTCTAATAATTAATTGTTTTACACACTGATCTATAATTTTACAATCAGTTTTGGACTTAACAAGGTTTTGAGGATGAGTTAATTGTACAGGTTGTTTTTTGAAGGGTATATTCGGTAACCTTTTACCCATGATAATACTACAGGGTCATTTGTTATGCTACACCATTGGTCATAAAAATATTGTAATCTGCCTGCAATAGGTACCTCTGAGCTTGCCGTTACTGTCTCCTGCTGTAACCTCTGCATGCAGAATAATTGTTTCGGCGACTGGTGTTGTGGTGACAATCCCGGTCCTGATCTCGATCCCGATCCCGTAGTGCTGGCCTCCGAGGAGCAGGGTTCTGACGCGGCTCGAAGGCTCCCGCGCGCGACGTACCCCTCCCGTTTAAAGCACCTCTCTGTGTGGTTCGACGTGGTGTAGGTATCTTGGCTGGCGGGCGTTACACCACGCTTTTCATCTCATGGCCTGATTTTACAATCGCCTTTGCCGATTTCAAATGTTCTGACAAATTTGAACCAAATAAGCATTCATCTATCTTTGTATTTTTAATCGCATCCCTAGTCTGCTTGTTAAGGCTATTTATTATAGCATACCGTCTCGATTGTGACTTCCTGTATTGACGGTCACTAATAATTCCGCCAGCGTCGCTTAGTGGCTTAATAAGCCAAATTGAGGACTTTTCCAATAGCTGCTAAACAACTAGATAGCTGATTTTGTTTGCTTTGACTGAATAAATCTTTCTTTATATAGATAGTTGCAAGAGCGGCTTCAATTTCTAAATTGAGCTTAGGTGCTTTTATGTTTGGACAGTTTTTAGGTGGCAGATATTCTTTTATTAAATCTAAATCTACTTTGACCTCTTTAAACCATTAAGTAATATGTGTGTCCACCTGGCAGCTATGTCTTTATGTAGGTCCTCGTCATGGTCTTTTTAAACTGTAGGATCCTCTCCCAGCATCAACAGAATGTCTGGGTCTAAAACTTCTTCTGAAGTTGTCGGGTCTTCTGCAGAAGTTTTATGAGGTAGTAAGCATGCCTCATTTTTGGCGGCTTCTTCGTCTGTAACCAGCAAAGTGCCTATGTAAGTAAGAATATCTCGTGCGATTTACGCAGAGAATAAATAGCTTGACACGATTTACGTGAAGCAAGTGTCTTGACTCATCACGATTTACGTGGAGTGCTACACGATTTACGAGAAAGCAGTTATAGTAGATAGTATATCGACACGATTTACGTGAAGGCGTAGCTACCTGACCGTATAGGTATGCAGGCATACTAGATGTTAGGTATTTATGACGTATTCTCAGAGGATAATATGCACATAAAAATAAAATAACCTTACCTGATTTTTCCCGATATTCCGTGTCGTCGGGGTCCAAATCGTAATAGCTCGTTGGGCGTGGGGAGATAATATCATGTTCATCCTGAGATCCAATAAAGCTGTCGTCCATTGACATTGATATTGATGATGATGAGCTGCTTCTCTTAGTATGCCTTTTCTTCAATTTGCGCTCCAGCTTCCTAATTTTTGCACTTATAACTTCGTAGTCGTTTTTCTTTCTTTTCCCCATTGTTTTTAGCACTTATTATTCGTTTCTTAATAAATTTTTTGATGATAAAAGTAAAGAAATTCACGGCTTGTGGCAAAGACACGGAATCGTATAGAATAAAAAGACAAAAGGATCGCGTCATGTGACACAGAATAAAAATAAAATTAACGAATGTTACACAGAGTAAAATAACTTACTTGTAATGCCGAACAAAACGAACACTTTGTGCACTATAACTTTGCGCGTATGAAGATAGTCAGACGGCGGAATTTAAAGAGAAGGAAGTTTTTTAAAATTATTAAACAATCATGGACACAATGAGCATGCATTCTACAATAATAATCTATACTTACGAAGCGTGTGACTTCGACAGCACAAAAACACGTAATGAAGACTTACAGGCGCCACCACTCGGACGATGACAGAAACAGGAAACAGAGAATTGATTTTTTCATAGTTGAGTATCTAAAAGTGTGACGGAGACAGTACAATCCCATGTACTGCTGCAAGTAAATATTATAATCGTCTTCGGTTGAGACCCGAAGTATAATAGCTAACAGATAGATAATTATCTATTAGAAAAATTCAATAATACTTAATATGGTACTAGAAGTAAAGTAATTTTAGGGTGTACCTACTATGGGACTAAGTTCTGGATACACCTCTGCCTGCCCCTTCGGGAAAAAGGCGTGATTGTTGTTTATATTAATAATAATAAATTCATTTATTTCACGCAATAGTACGTATAACAAATTATACGCACCAGGGGCCCATATTAATAAATACCGTACAGTATGTACGGTATTTATTAAAACACAAAAAATTTTACTACAATAAAATTATATGTCCCTGAAGCGCCGGAACACTAATCCTTCGGGGCAAAATTCGGGTGACAGAAAAATCTTATATTCACCAGAAGCTGGAGCATGTAGGACTTGAAGTTCTGCGTCCTCGTTGACTCCAGCCTCGACAGTGAGATCTGGGAGAGTTCCTGTCCTGGGACTCGTCATTGAATTATCTTCTGTCTTCTGTGTTGTGTCTGCGACTTATTGATGTTACGCAATAAAACTTTTTGCTTGACCCGAGGATTAAAACCCGGGACCTCACGATGTTTATCTATATCTATCAATTTTGTAATGTTGATTTCAGATTGATTGGTCTGGTTACTCCGTCCCAAAAGGAATGCATTGAAAAGAAGAGGAGTGAACGCAGGAAAAGAGCTACTACAAGCACCAATAGGAATGATTTCCTTTATGGAAACTTTGATAATATGTTCCCTGTAAGTATATTTAAATTTTAAGAGACACAATGTAAAGTGGACTCCTTTTCCGCACTTAGAATCTTATCTGGTCCGTTGTACGGGAACGTTGTAAGAGACGAAAGGAATGTTCACGATTAACACACACAGTTACAGGCAAAATTTTTAAATGGGTCTCCAGGGCCATCAGGTCATCTCCGAAACTACGGAAATAATTTCGAAAAATGATAAAAGAGGTCATGTGACACATTTGAATAAAAACTAAATTGAAAAAAAATCTCGCGCCGGGAATCTATTAAGTTGATATATAAAAAAATACACCCTGATAGTACCACCATCTGATAGTAACATTAATATGGATCAGTTTGAGGAAAGTAACATTATTGTGGGTAATCAATGAAAATATCTATGCACCAACTTTTTTGTATACAACTTTAAGAGAATTCCTCTTAACTCATTACTAGTACCTGTATGAGCAATGAGCACCTTTTTTTATGATATTGAGTAACAAGACGAGCTAATCAGGTGCCTGATGGTAAGCATCATGATTGCCCATATCAGACACAGTGCCACCCAATGTTTTAAAATCAAAATTCTGCGCGGCACTGCACTGATATATTAGTTGTTAACACTCGTCATGCCCAGTAATTTCGCTGGTAACATTGCCCTTCAGACCGGAACACAGTAGGTAATGTTTGCACATTACAGCTTAGCGGATGAATAACTGGCAAAGGTGTGGTACTTCCCCAAGCGGCTCCCTGCAAAAGAGGTCTACCATTGCAAAAACTGCCTATTTCAATTATTTCGATAATAATAGTCTTGATATTGTTTCAGAAAAGGAAAAAATACAATCAGTTTCCATATTTGCAAACTTCCAATGATCCACCCCAAACGAGATCTGCTAAACTACGAAAACAACAGGTAAATAATATTATTATAGTCTACTTATTAATTACTACCTGTGCCCCGCGGATTCACCCGCGTAGACATCGTTCCCGTGGGAATATCGGAATAAAAAGTACCCCATGTGTTATTCCAGGGTCTAAACTATCTACACACCGAATTTCAGTCCAATCGGTTCTGTAGTTTTGGCGTGAAAGAGTAGCAAACATCCATCCATTAATCCTCACAAACTTTCGCACATGCCAAATGTGGACGCGAGTGTGAATAGTCAAGTCGGTAGGGACAAACTTAGAAAGTAGGAATAGAGAAGAAATTAGCAAAATACTTTAATATGTCTATAATAATAATAATAACATAATACTTAATAACTAATAGGTTTAAGCTTGTGAATTTATAATTTTTTTCTATTTTTAATGTTTTATCAATTCGTTATTCAACTACCTACATATTGTAATGTTAACGACGTGTTTATTAAATGTTTAACTGGTTGAAATATTGTTATCACATAAGTGACATTTTATGTCTTTGATTATAATAAAAATCTTTAAACCTAAAAACATTTCGACCTTCCATACAAATTTGCCGTTCAGCTGATTATTTTTTTAAGGTATGTCAATTTTTAGTTCGTGCACCCCCTTAAGTCTTACTACTAGGTACACCTTTTTTAACACGTGTATAGTATGGATTGTAAATAGCTTTGCGAATGCTAGATGACTATAACAGGATAATAAGCCACCTTTTCATCCAAATATGTAATTTTAGTTCCACAATCAGTAGGTAGTTTTGGCATGAAGAGATAATAAACAACACTCGTTAAAACTTTCATAATGTTAGTTGATTCATTTATAATGTTAGTGGGAATTAGATTAGATTTTTTTTTTTTTCAGAATCGAAATAAGTCATCGCGCGAAGGCTCACCTTCTGGATCTTCAACTGAAAATAAAGGTATTGTTATTATTAAATTTGCCTTGTACATATGTAAAGATAATTCAAGCAGCGCTGAATAAGGCCACAGCATTTTCACTTATGGTCGAAGAGTTAAGTGACCTTTTCACGTATGGGCCAGTTGCAGGTCTATAAGACTATTCAGACACAGATTCTTCAGGTTTATAAGGTAAAATTAGGCTATTCCTCGGTGGAATGTTTAAGTGATAAAACTCAAAACACAACCTCAAAAATATGTATTCAATTGGGTCACAATCGGTTCGGTGCGTTCGGAAAAATATCTCTACAAGAAGTATGCACTAGAAACTTGTAGGCTTAATTTTTTCAACTGATATTTTTACAATATTTGGTTTGGTTACATAGGTTTGTTTGGCAGGTGGTCAATTTGTTATGTATGAACATAACAAATTTTATTTTCTAGGTCCGAATTGGGGCAACGGCAAGCCTGCATGGGCCGCGTCGTTGCCGGCCAGCCTCACTGTAGAGCCAGTGTATCCAATGCCTAAAAAAGTCTGCCAAATATGCGATAGAAGTGGTAAGTGGAGATTTTGACGAAAATTATTAGAAATATCACTATTATTTTTGAAGAAAAGATAATTTTATTATAATATTGGCTTATCCCATATTTGCTTTGCAAGAAGTGGAGTAATGAGTTTGGTGAATACCAGCGTAAAGATACGAATTAATAACTTTGAATGTTTTTTAAATTTTAATGGCCTCATTTGGCATTCTTGTTATAATAACAACTTTAGGACTTGTCGAAAGACACACAACGTGTGGTTTTTAATTGATATTACTTTTTAAAAATTTCTACATCTATCGAAGAAGAGCAGTAACAAGACCTTACCGATATTATCTTATTAACTTAATCTAAGCATGCTGAAAAACGTCGTATGAAACACGTGTGCTGTGAACATTCCGCTACTCGGTATCTCTTATTCACGCTCGTCTTTGGCTCGCGCGAACAATAACCACCTCGTGCGTAATGTTCAAGTTGGCACACTTGTATCATAATGTACTATTATGTATTACAGACGTGCCATCATTACTGGCGTGGTGCGAATCATGCTCGGTGTGGCAACACACGGGGTGCGGCCCTCACGCGGGTCGCTGCGGCGAGTGTCGCGCCGCTCTCTGTCCCACACCTCCGGCTCCCGCGCCCGTCACACACCAACACACGCAACAGAAGCTCACCGGTATATATAATGTTCTACACACTGACACACGTTGTATCATGCTCGGTGTGGCAACACACGGGGTGCGGCCCTCACGCGGGTCGCTGCGGCGAGTGTCGCGCCGCTCTCTGTCCCACACCTCCGGCTCCCGCGCCCGTCACACACCAACACACGCAACAGAAGCTCACCGGTATATATAATGTTCTACACACTGACACACGTTGTATCATGCTCGGTGTGGCAACACACGGGGTGCGGCCCTCACGCGGGTCGCTGCGGCGAGTGTCGCGCCGCTCTCTGTCCCACACCTCCGGCTCCCGCGCCCGTCACACACCAACACACGCAACAGAAGCTCACCGGTATATATAATGTTCTACACACTGACACACGTTGTATCATGCTCGGTGTGGCAACACACGGGGTGCGGCCCTCACGCGGGTCGCTGCGGCGAGTGTCGCGCCGCTCTCTGTCCCACACCTCCGGCTCCCGCGCCCGTCACACACCAACACACGCAACAGAAGCTCACCGGTATATATAATGTTCTACACACTGACACACGTTGTATCATGCTCGGTGTGGCAACACACGGGGTGCGGCCCTCACGCGGGTCGCTGCGGCGAGTGTCGCGCCGCTCTCTGTCCCACACCTCCGGCTCCCGCGCCCGTCACACACCAACACACGCAACAGAAGCTCACCGGTATATATAATGTTCTACACACTGACACACGTTGTATCATGCTCGGTGTGGCAACACACGGGGTGCGGCCCTCACGCGGGTCGCTGCGGCGAGTGTCGCGCCGCTCTCTGTCCCACACCTCCGGCTCCCGCGCCCGTCACACACCAACACACGCAACAGAAGCTCACCGGTATATATAATGTTCTACACACTGACACACGTTGTATCATGCTCGGTGTGGCAACACACGGGGTGCGGCCCTCACGCGGGTCGCTGCGGCGAGTGTCGCGCCGCTCTCTGTCCCACACCTCCGGCTCCCGCGCCCGTCACACACCAACACACGCAACAGAAGCTCACCGGTATATATAATGTTCTACACACTGACACACGTTGTATCATGCTCGGTGTGGCAACACACGGGGTGCGGCCCTCACGCGGGTCGCTGCGGCGAGTGTCGCGCCGCTCTCTGTCCCACACCTCCGGCTCCCGCGCCCGTCACACACCAACACACGCAACAGAAGCTCACCGGTATATATAATGTTCTACACACTGACACACGTTGTATCATGCTCGGTGTGGCAATGTAACACATTGCCATTGTAGTGGTAGGCCTCTTTTGCAAGGGTCCGCCTGGGGAAGTGTGCAAACATAACTGTGTTCAGGTCTGAAGGGCAATGTTACCAGAGAAATTACTGGGCATGACGAGTTTCAACAACTAATATGTCGGGGTGACAGGCGCAGTGCAGTGCCGCGGTGACTTGAATTTTAAAATACTAGGTGGCACTGTATCTGATATGGGCAATCGTGATGCCTACCATCAGGCACCTGATTTGCTCGTCTTGTCACCCTATCATAAAAAAAAAAAATTTTGTATCAAATAACACATCTTGTAAAAAAATCTCATAGTCTGACGCGCGCGAACTGTGCATTTCATGCGTAAGCTACAATAATTTTCATCCGTGATATGTCTTTGTTATTAATACTCTAACAGAATAGATCTCCCTAATGACACTGAGTCACAAACCCATATTGTCAGAGTTTTTTGCCAAGTTTCTGACAAGGCATCTGTTACAGCCGGGACCTACAGTTTTATGTGCCATCCAAAACACGGTAGCGCCCAGGCGAAAAGTCCACATTCGAACTTAGGGTCTACGGATATGAGCCTCGTTTGTATGTCAGCATGATTTACCACATGTAGGTTGGCAAGGGTTATTATGATGATGGTAGAAACCCATACTCCATACACCTAATACACATACAACTCGACTTAAAACAACGGTTTAGTAGTTTTTAACTCATTACTCTAGTGGTAGAATGTTTTTAGCGCTCGAGAACTTTAGTTTAATGGGTGAATGCTTTCGCCAAGGTTATGCAGTGGCCCCGCCTCTTTTTGTGTCTGATTATTATACAAACTATATACAAACAAATAATAAAAAATATATATAAAATATATATACGGTTAAAGTCTGAACGATCAAATAAAAAATAGCAATTTGTTTTCATTTCATGAAAGCTACAACTTAAAAGAAGTTGATTTGTTAGAGCACCCAATACAAATACAATAAAATCATACAAACAAAACTGACCGGCCAATCTCCACTTGCAGACAAGCTGATCGAGCGTAGAACACTGCAAGAGAAGAATATAAAGCTGTGCATAGAACTTCGCAAACTCGAAGCTCGAGCGGCCAACTTAAAGGCAACTTTAGACGAGCACAATGAGGAGAAACGCCAGTTACTCGCCGATCAAATCAACACGCAAAGAAACCTTCAGAAACTCCTCGATTTCATCAGCCATTTTAAAGAGACCTCCATCAGTATACGGTCCACGTCGGTTAGCGAGTCCAGCAGTGAGATCAGTAAAAGCAACGAGGAATGAAGTGGTAAGTGCTGTCACGATTTATATACTATGTGTGAGTTGAAGTCTAGTTCTGTCATACGATGGTTATATTCTGCGTGAGGTGTATAGGATTTTTCTTTTAGGAAATTAAGCAATGACTGTCGGGAGTCTAGATCTGTGCCAGGTATCTACCGGCAATAGGCTCGCCCCCTATTATATAGGGCCTAAAAATATAACTGGTGAAATGTGGGTGTACCTACTAGGGAACTGGATCCTGAATAGAACTACATACCTCTTTGGGAAAAGACGTGATATCATACTGAAGTGGGGTACATAAAACATTTCCACATTCTCGTGTGTACGCGCAGAAATTAGTTTGCCAATTCTCTCGGTTCCAATAATAAATCAGCTATATATACTACTTGCATACACACAGTCACGCCTTGTTGGGATAGGCAGAGACTATTTCTGTCCACTTGCTACGATCCTGATGTACGACTTTCGCTTCTTCCACTTTCATCACATTCTTAATACATGCTCGTCGGTTGTGTAGTCAATAACCTCTATATCGAGACTGGACTCTTTGGAATTGTTTCAATGAATATGAATATGACAGATAGATAGAGTGATTAAGGTATGATGATTGAGCAGGAAAAAGACAAGGAAGGGTTTTTTAGAGTTCCGTACCTCAAAAAGAAAAAGGAACCCTTAACTTTTTTTTTTTTATGATATTGAGTGATGAGACGAGCAAATCAGGTGCCTGATGGTAAGCATCATGATTGCCCATATCAGACACAGTGCAACCCAGTGTTTTATAATTCAAAATTCTGCGCGGCACTGCACTGCGCCTGTCACCCTGAGATATGAGTTGTTGAATCTCATCATGCCCAGTAATTTCGCTGGTAACATTGTCCTTCAGACCGGAACACAGTAATGTTTGCACATTACTGCTTGGCGGATGAATAACTGACAAAGGTGTGGTACTTCCCCAGACGGCCCCCTGCAAAAGAGGCCTACCACTACACTTTGTTCGTCTGTCTGTCTGTCCGTCTGTCAAGACCCTTTTTCTCGTGAATGTGTTGAGGTATCAAGTTCAAAATCATATCAACAACTCAGGTCCACGGCTCCTTGCTGCTGTAAAAAAACAAACTTCTAAGTCAACGCATTCAAAAGATACGGCCAATTGGCAAGAAGCAAGACCTTATATATTGTATGTTCTTAGAACGCGGTATCGTTTTGATCAGGTATCTAGGTATGGAACCCTACTTAGCATACTTAATAAGGTATGCCTTAACAATTTATTTAAATATACTCTTGTTTTCAGGATGGAGAGCTGCAAGCGTATCTTTACGTTGAGATTGGTCCCCCGGTTTTTATAATGTGATTGTTGTGTCATGTTTTAGTCTGAAATATTGTTAGTTACTAAGGCCGAGTTTTACCAGCAACTTTAACAATAACTAATGCTTAACCGGTAGTCAAATTTCTTGTTAGACCAATATTTCGCGAGGCACGTTAATGTTAAGAGCGTATCCTAGCTACGAGAAATTTGACAGTCCTATGAAAAATTTACAAAATCGATGTTTTTTATTCCCCTGTTTCCTCCGAATGTAATTAAGCCATTCTATACATTTATATCCTTATTTTTTTATAGTGAAGTAAACTATGTCCCTGTCATTTTAGTTTCTTTTATTTTATACCTTTTCGGTTTTTATTGTAAACTTCTAAAAATCCTAGTTTTACTTGTGTGATTAGACGTTCACTACACAAAAGTGAAAGGTTTATGAAAAAAAAAATGATAGTGACATTTGTGTGATTAGACGTTCACTACACAAAAGTGAAAAGTTTATGAAAAAAAAAATGATAGTGACATTTGTGTGATTAGACGTTCACTACACAAAAGTGAAGTTTATGAAAAAAAAAAGATAGTGACATTTGTGTGATTAGACGTTCACTACACAAAAGTGAAAAGTTTATGAAAAAAAAAATGATAGTGACATTTGTGTGAT
Source organism: Hemistola chrysoprasaria (assembly GCA_947063395.1). Lineage (NCBI taxonomy): Eukaryota > Metazoa > Arthropoda > Insecta > Lepidoptera > Geometridae > Hemistola > Hemistola chrysoprasaria. The sequence goes on from OX346715.1 coordinate 5,750,084, forward strand.
TAGACGTTCACTACACAAAATTGAAAAGTTTATGAAAAAAAAAAGATAGTGACATTTGTGTGATTAGACGTTCACTACACAAAAGTGAAAAGTTTATGAAAAAAAAAATGATAGTGACATTTGTGTGATTAGACGTTCACTACACAAAAGTGAAGTTTATGAAAAAAAAAAGATAGTGACATTTGTGTGATTAGACGTTCACTACACAAAAGTGAAAAGTTTATGAAAAAAAAAATGATAGTGACATTTGTGTGATTAGACGTTCACTACACAAAATTGAAAAGTTTATGAAAAAAAAAAGATAGTGACATTTGTGTGATTAGACGTTCACTACACAAAAGTGAAAAGTTTATGAAAAAAAAAAGATAGTGACATTTGTGTGATTAGACGTTCACTACACAAAAGTGAAAAGTTTATGAAAAAAAAAATGATAGTGACATTTGTGTGATTAGACGTTCACTACACAAAATTGAAAAGTTTATGAAAAAAAAATGATAGGTACATTGTTTACTTACTTAATATCAGGATATAAATATATCAAATAGGTTAGTAATAAGAATATATTCGGAGGAAATAGGGGGAATACAAAACATCCATTTGGATTTTTTCCATAGAATTGTGTCAAACTGCTAAGAGGACCTTTTTCCTGTTTATTTTTGGCGTCATTGTTAGCAGTTGTTAAAATGATGCAACCAGAGATTTAACCATCGATTAAGCCTCGGTTATTGTTTTAGGTAGTTGGTGCAACTGTGCCTCAATTATTTGTATAATGATGTAAGAGTTACTTATTGTTTATAATTATTAGAAGGTCCGATGATTTGGCGCTATTTTATGGCATTTTTATTCTAGTTTTTAAATAAACACGTTATCAATTAGCACAGCTTGACACTGGTATACCTAATTTTAATTATTATTGCATAAATACTGTAAATAACATTTAATTTGAAAGTTACCAAAATATTAGTTAAAATTATTCAACCGGTTTTGTGGGAAATTGACCAAACTCTTATATTTTACCACAAAACTTAAATATAATATAAATTATAAATTAAACGGCGATGATAAGATGGCTATTATTTTTTAGTTTGGGAATATTTTTGCAAATAACATTCTCTACCCGGCAATATAGGATAGACAGTGTAAGGTTCTCTGTGCCCAGTTTCCTTGGATTCGGAGTCCGTTGCCTTTATGCAGAGTTCAAAGTGGGTTTCATAGTGAAAGTTATTCAAAATGACAGTCAAATGAATCTTTAAATGAATGCTTGCTGGTTAACTAACCCTGTGTATGCTGTGATTAAAAGGAAGATCATGATTGTACCTAATAATTTTGAGTCGGTATTTATATTAAGTAAGTATGCAGAACTGTACCTACAATTGAAATTACATATCAAACATTTGATTATAAAATGATATCACCTATGCTCATTCATGGTTTAGAGTTTAGAATCTCATCCATATAACTTTTTCTGGTCAAGGCTTAATAACATACTGGCGAAATGTGGGTGTACTATGGGACTGAGTTCTCGGTAAACCTCTGCCTATCCCTTCGGAAAAAAGGCGTGATTGTATGTTATGTTATGCATCATAAAATTGTTATATTTATTTTGTGTAAACTGAGTCTTATAGTTGTTAAGGTGCAAATTATAATAACTTGAATCGATTTTTTTTTTTTAAAACTCGCTTTTGAATTATAATTGTTTGAATTAGTTAATTATTGCAAAATTAAAATAATTTTGAAATCAAATGAATTGCCAAAAGAGAATTGTTCAGTATTTGATTCGTAATTAAGAGTAGTTTTTATCTAATGTTAAAAAAATAATTTCTTAGGATATTAGGGTTTTCAAAACTTTGTTATGTGCTACTTAATCAATTGTCCAACCGTTTATTATAGGAATAAATTAGTTATTAATTATTAATTAGTCCAAGACAGTTTTGGTCTTAACCTTGTGTTCCTTGCTAGATAATAGACTAGACTTTTGCAAAATGTCTCCTGACCATAGAAATATAAATAGCAAGATACCTAGAAGTCACATAGCCGCGTGACCTTGACGATGTAACAGGTGACTCATTAATCACCTGTTACAGCTACATTTGTGTATGGAACTAATCACGGTGGTAGAATTCCTTGTGTGGCGCTGTTTCGTTCTGCGTTTGAATATGATATGCATATTGTCGCGTGCACTGATATGTAAACATGGCCAAATTTTCACGGCTAATATAAATAAAAATATGCTAGCTATGTAAAACCTAACATGAGGTGTTGCACACCTGGCCATGTTTACATATTTAAACTATAGGTAAACGCGACTGTGCCTAGAAGTGCCAGGAAAGGCGACAAGCGTTTTGTATGTAATTAGTGACTTTGACATTTCTATTACCTTGTTATTTAGATTTCTTTTGACCTGACACATAATATAGCTCAGGGACGTACCGTTCCAATTACAGAGAAAATAACGCCAATGGACCCACGGTATAAGGGCCGGCGCACATTTGACGAAGCGCAGCGCAGAGCACTTTTCACTGCCAAAGCATTATCGTCTTTTAAGCGTACTAAATGCAATGGCTGTTTTTCTCTGTAATTTGAAACAGAGTAGTGTTTAAATATTTCAGTTTGTGCTTGGACTAAATAATTAAGTTACAATTTAGCCAAATTGTTCAATCAATTAATTCTTAATGTTCACTGTGATACGATAAGTTTCTCTTCTAGGTTGTTGATCGGTACATGTGTACATATTATGTACATACCAGGTTTTGTGTAAATAAATATTTGTAAATTTGTAAAAGACTTTTTATCAAACCTTTAAAAATAACACAAAGGAAAGGCGACAAGCGTTTTGTATGTAATTAGTGACTTTGACATTTCTATTACCTTGTTATTTAGATTTCTTTTGACCTGACACATAATATAGCTCAGGGACGTACCGTTCCAATTACAGAGAAAATAACGCCAATGGACCCACGGTATAAGGGCCGGCGCACATTTGACGAAGCGCAGCGCAGAGCACTTTTCACTGCCAAAGCATTATCGTCTTTTAAGCGTACTAAATGCAATGGCTGTTTTTCTCTGTAATTTGAAACAGAGTAGTGTTTAAATATTTCAGTTTGTGCTTGGACTAAATAATTAAGTTACAATTTAGCCAAATTGTTCAATCAATTAATTCTTAATGTTCACTGTGATACGATAAGTTTCTCTTCTAGGTTGTTGATCGGTACATGTGTACATATTATGTACATACCAGGTTTTGTGTAAATAAATATTCGTAAATTTGTAAAAGACTTTTTATCAAACCTTTAAAAATAACACAATATAATAAAGCAAAAATAAAAAAAAGCCACCTCGCCTTCACCTTTGAGCCAAAAATTAAACCAATTCCAATATTCTCTTCCCTTTAGTAACGTCTCTTCGCAAGTGTTTAATACAGCTCTCCAATAAAAAGTATTCGTATTTAGATAAGCCGGGATATCTCTGCATTTCTTCCGCGCCTTGTTTTGACACCGTCACTAATCCAGAGAAGTAAGATGTACCGAAGTCGTTGTTCTCCATGTAAGCGTTTACTTTACTCGAGTGCCCTTCTAAAGCGCTAATCAAGTTACGAACGAAAATGAGGACGCTGTAGGCTATCGATAGAGTCGGTGAAAAGCCCTTTTTAGCTTTGGTCACAGTGAAGTCGAACTCCCGAATTTTTGCAGTAAACTCCTGCACACTTGCGTCGTCCATTGCGGTGGCTGGTGTCGATTGGGACAGAAGGGGGATTGTCGTTTTGTGTGAGTGTCCTCCTATCACTGGTACCATACAATCCCATGGTCTCAAATTATTCTCCATGGAGTACAAACATTGTGCACGCATCAGATCGATGTTTGTTATACCAAACAGTTTTCTCCCGTCATAATTTCCGTGATTCCTCATTATTTCCGCGGCCATGGGTACCAGACTGTTAATCGGTTCAGTCACGATGCCAACAAAAGGCATCGGTCCGGTTTTAGCGATTTTTGCTGCTGCTGTTTTTATGAACGCTGTGTTTGTAGAAAACCAGTTATTTTTTGTTAGGCCCGGCTTTGCTGTGACTCCGCCAGTAGCTATAACTATATCAGAATTCTTTAACGCCTTCTCCATGTTATCATCGCCCGCGTATCCTGTGACAGTGGATTGTGCAGGGATGTGAGATACGTCCATCGCCACTCCCGCAGTGTGTTCTTCGCTGTCGTGGATCATCAACTTCGTGATGGAAGGCTCGCTCCTTAACAGCAGGCCGATACTCTGACCTATCTCGTTAGTACCTCCTAAGATGGTCACTTGATAATTTCTAACGGATATTGTATTGGCTATGTATATTATTCTTGCTAGTAACATTGTGCACTGCCTGCAACCACCTTGTTATGTTTATAAGAGTTTTTTTTCAAGGAATGATGCTACTTTCTAGTTATTACAATTGATTTAATATTATTTATGTTACCTATGCTCATTGATTTTGACAATTTTTAAAGATTCTGACATGTTCTGTCCTTTATCCTGTGTCGGTTTCTTGGATCATTCAGAATGGGAGTTATCAACCGCCTGCCCCATTTCTGCGGAGGTAGGTACATGAACGATTTGTTCATGTTACTCTATTCGCGTGCTTGTATTGTGTTTGTGTGCATCTACTTACCACTTGTTATGTTGACACTTCATTGGCTGCCTAATCATGCAGATTATGTAAATTTGTGCTGTACCTACCTGTCCACCTCACCCCGAAAAAATCGGCTGAGAAAATTATAGGGAGTAGGGACCTGCATGGATGTAGCGTTTAATTAATTTTATATAATAAACCTGGCTGTAATAAACCTGGTTACGAAGCTCCGGCTTCGTAGACGGCCGAAGCGAAATGAAGTTTCAATAAATATTAAAGGTAAGTACCTACCTATAGGCTCCTATAGGTACCCTACCTATAATATAATCTTGAAATTGAGTCTTTTCCTACCTTACCTTCTAAGCTTCAATTCAAGTCAATTCTTATATTGTGGCTTGTGAAAGTGCTTTAAGATACTAAGCTTCAATTTCTTTGATTTCAAGAACGTCATAATGACATCTTTTAGATCAGAATTTCTAGTTCCGTAGGTTTTTTAAACTCTTTGCTAGTACCTAGTACCAAACCATTGATTTAACATCTAAAATGTGTGTATAAAAATTTCATAGAAGATGAACCATGTTTACTCGTTTAAGAGTGACGCATTTTACATTCTTGAATCAATACTCTCATCACAAAATTAATTCGCAAAAGAGAAATGTCCAAGTGTCTGTCATCGGTGCTGCCAGCGAACCCGGCTCCAACGTAGCATTGTTATTGAAGCAAAACTGGAAAATACATCATCTTCACTTGTACGATGACGATGAAAAAGTCAATGGCATCGGAATGGAGCTGGCTCATGTGCCGGGAGGTGCTACGATTGCGACATTTGCAGGAGACGCCAATTTGAGGCACTCCATCCGAGGATCCAACATTATATTGATGACCGCTAGAACCTCTCGCAGAACAGGCAATACAAGGGAAGAGATGATAGCAGCCAACGCCCCAGCAGTCCAGTATCTTTGCAGAGCTATGATCGACCAGAACCCCGACGCATTCCTTGCCATTTCGACTAATCCGATCAACTGCATTATTCCGTTCGCGAGTGCACTGTTTCATAAGTTTAACTGCTATAACCCTTATAAGATTTTCGGCATCACACAGATAGACACATCGAGAAGTCGATCATTTGCTGGAATAGCACTGCAAGCGAACCCTCGTTATCTTCAAATACCTGTAATAGGAGGTCATTCTGATGAGACTATAATACCATTGTTCTCGAATTTGACGCCGAGCTACTACAGTGTCGATGCATGCCAAGCGGACACCTTGACGCGGCTCGTTAGAAAAGCGGGAACAGAAGTGCTCTGCCATAAGCAAGGCAGAGAATCCGCAACATTAGCGATGGCTTGGTCTATCAGCGAGTTTATCGACGGACTTGTCGATGCCGTCCGCGGGAGTGAAGTTGTTTTAAACTGTTTAACAGCAAACTCTCATTTTGGGACCAGATTTTTCGCCGGGCCAACGAGTGTGGGACCATACGGTATAATACAAACGTGTTGTGATCTTCCAATGAGCGACTACGAGTCGTACCTGTTGAATTGCGCCGTTCCAGTAATAAATCGTGACGTATCAAATGGTGAAGACTATGTAAGATATATTGCGAATTTAGGAAAATAATGAGCATGTGTAGTGTTAACGACATGTATTCTTATTATATTTTACAGAGTTAAAAAATAAAATTTGACGTGAGAATTAGCTTTTGTAATACTCCCTTCATGGCCTATGTTCAGCAGTGGACGTCTTCCGGCTGATGATGATGATACTCCCTTGCAGGATTGAAGTAGGATTCTGCAGTACGTATGTCATGGGAAAGTGCTGCGGTGGAATAGTTTAAGTATTCTAATTCTTGTGACGTAATTCCATTAAACTGCATTAATCCGGAAATCCCTGCCCTTGTGAGGATCACCGGTGAGGCAAAATACTTCGTTCCGTAGTCGTTATTGGCGACCAAGGCGACATGTTCTGTTGTAAAGCCATTCATGGCGGTAAGAATAGCTGCTACTGTACTGTAGGTTGCGAATGTAGAAGAATGCGTTGGACCTTCACATCCACATTTCAACATTGTCACTTGGTACTCGGCACTTCTTACACATTCGGTAATTACTGTTGCAGTATAGTTGTCGATGTAAAATTTTGGTAATATATGGGAGAGTAAGGGTATGATTGTCGTCGAGGAATGTCCGCATATTACTGGCACTTTAATTTGTTCTGGTGGTAGGTGGTACATCCTCCCCACGCAAGTTTGAGTTCTCATTGTATCCACAAACGTCACCCCTAATATTTTATTTTCGTCGAGGGCATCACCATATTCTAAGACCTTGCACGCTAATGGCATCGTGAAGTTAACGGGCTCCGTAGCGATCACTGTAAAGGCTCTCGGGCAGTTGGCCATGATTTCCTGCATAGCAGAGATGATAAATGGCGCGTTCATTCTGAATAATTCGAGGTCTGTCTGTCCGTATCTCCGTGTTTCTCCGCCGGTGAGGACGACTAGATCTGCTCCACACAGTGCATATTCCATGCGTCCGGAGTAGCCATCGGCGCGTGGCTTCCGCAGTATGTGGGAAACGTCCATGGTAAGGCCGGTCGTTTCATCAGGTTTATCGAACAAAGTTAAACGGTGTATCAAAGGATGCTCCCTCAGCATTAACGAGACAGATTGACCAAGTGGACTAGATGCTCCAACCACAGCGACTTGTATGTTCCGGTTGAAACTCATGAAAGGTTTGGTCAGCTTCTTTAAAGCCGACCCTAATCGGAACATTTTCTGGGTTGGGCATTTGGGTAGTAAAGTTTTCGTTACATGTTTAAATTCTTATAACATTTTGTGTTTGCTTTCTGGATAATTTATAAAAAAAATACGAGTATAGTTGGATCGTTGTTAACTAGGTATATAGTTTATTTGCTCTGATGAAATGACATCTTGACTTATGACGTGATATTATGACAATGATATCGGTCAATGGCAGCTGCTGCCTTGTAGCAGCCACTAAAGAGAATAATCAATGTTACGCTTTAAGAACACCACTCACCTGAGTCACCCAAGTATCTGTCCTAAAACATTGATCTGTGGCCGCGCTTGGCGGCGCGGCGGTCGTTATTCTATAATTTTTTTGTAGTGGTAGGCCTCTTTTGCAGGGGGCCGCCTGGGGAAGTACCACACCTTTGCCAGTTATTCATCCGCCAAGCAGTTATGTGCAAAAAATTCTGTGTTCCGGTATGAAGGGCAATGTTATCAGCGAAATTACTGGGTATAAAGAGATTCAACAACTCATATCTCAGGGTGACAGGCGCAGTGCAGTACCGCGCAGTAATTTCAACTTTAAAACACTGTGTGGCACTGTGGCCACATATGGGCAATCATGATGCTTACCATCCGGCACCTGATTTGCTCGTCTTGTCACTCGCTATCATAAAAAAAAAAAAGAAATTATTTTGTAATTGTATGGACATACGTCCATACTACACCAATTCCGTAACGTCATTGCGCATGCCACTCGCACATTGCACGCGGCCTGCGGGTCGCGGGTAGTGACCACGCCGACGATGCGCCCCTTTTATTTCAAGCCGTTATTATTTTGAAAATGCGAGGTGTTATGGTTGACCAGGGCGCGGCGCGGTGACAACTGCCGAAAATAGAGTGGTCCTTGTCGGATGCCGAGTCACTATAATTTGAGTATGTGGTATGCAGAAGTTTCCAGGCATCTTTGTCCTCTATGTATTGATTGATTTTATAATAAGCCTTCTTTAGTTAAGTGGGTTATATAACTTACTTATTTGAACTTACTCTCTGAGAGCCACGTTATCTCTTTTGGAATTTTATTATATTAACGTACCTATACTGTTTCCTATGCGTCTCGCTCAACTGTTAACATCCTAATGATTTTATTCAAACTATCAAAGTTACCCCCATGTGATTGTGATCACATCCACCCGCAACATAGTTCGGTCTACTAGACCGCAAATAAGGATCGTAACGAGCGGGTTAACTTGAAGATAATCGCCGGACGAGCTCCGTACATTCAGTTTAATGTCTCTGGGTCGTAAGGACCTGACGCTTACTCCGGGTAGGGGTGGACGGGTAATGGCGATCAATGGCTATTTGTTGCAGTAACCGTTTGTGATTGTGTGCCGCGTTATTAGCTGTTTGGGTTATGAATAGAGATTACGTAGGAGGGATTACTTAGTTTGAATTATTTTTATCTAGGTATTTATGATCAAGCTCCCGCAATGTTCTGGTTATTTATACCACACAATCGTTAGAAGTATAAGAGTCCTAACTACGAGTTTCAGAGAGCAAACCGTCGACTAAATTGTGGGTCATCCTTTGTTCTTTGGTCTAGATGAAGCGATGATACATAAGTAATTGTTTATTGATATTCTAATAATCAGTACCCACATAATACTTGTAGTATTATTACTACTACCACAGAAAAGATAATAAATACTGCGCTTCTACGTAAGGTCTCTCGTAGTGGATGGATATGAACGCAAGATCGTGATGAGTGGCGTGCCACAGGGAAAGCTTAGGCAAAGAATAATAACTATTAGCTATTACTACGTTAAGAAGCGACACTCATCTTCCCCCACCATTTTATCGTCGGGGGGTACACGAGAGGGTGTATGGTGATATGGGCAATCATGATGTCATCAATCATGATCTTACCATCAGGTACCTGATTTGCTCGTCTTGTTACTTGTGTAATAGAAAAAAAAAGTTTTCAGAAAGATCAAGGAAGCAGTAATGTAAGAGTGCAAACGGCGGCAACACGTTAAGTACTCTCTAGGGTGTCGTCTGTCGGCGCCTTTACAGAAATTGACCGTGGAACGGTGACCAGTGAGTAAGTGAGATCCCATATTTACCCTCCACATGAAAACTTTGTTAAGGCGAGTAGGTTTATCATTAGGTATATTTCTTAAGATTTAACACGGGATCTTTTATCGGTAGAAATTATGTTATTTTATTCCGTTTTTTTTTCAACTTTTTTCAATACTCTATGGTACTTAAATAACCACTGTTCATTACGTTGATACCGACGAATATTTTTTTTTATTTAGGTAGGTACAAACGTTGATTTAAAGAAAAGGGCAGAGTACGCCAGTACGAGGCACTCGCTCAGCAGATCTCGTTAGCCATACAGCGGTACAATGTACAATGTACTCAGGACTGCGAACGGGAACAGCCGGGACAGAGAATTATTGGTGGGCTGGTTTAAATTAAGATAAATCGAGGATGTTACCGATGTATTGTAACTTTAATTTAATTATTAACTTGCAAAATTAAACAAAATATTCAAAGATGAGTAAACTGATGAATTAGTGAAGTTGACGAGTAAGGAAACTGACCAATGGTATGCTAACTCAGATATAATATGATGACAATGAATAAAAAATGAAAATGAAAAATGATTTATTTCAGCACATAAGAATCAGACACATATATCTTAAATTGCCTATAGGCCTAGCCCTTAACCTAGTTTTTATACATTTTTAATCCGAGATACAAGTTACAAGGTCCTGCGATGATCCCCACACTAGGCGCTGCCTGTTTCGTGAAAATAATTCCCTATATTACCACGGGCATAAAGTGGCGGGATTACTTTGATATAGCTTGACAGATAAGAGTAGAAAATAATGGGAGCGCCACTGAATTTTTCAACAATAAACTATTTAATCAACACTTTACACTTTAAATTAGTTCCATTTCTACTCATTTCTGTCGAGCTAGCTACATTAGGATACCTATTGTTACCTATGCCACTTATATAATATAAACTCAACTCTTTAGAGTAGAGAGCACCTACTCTCGCGCTAGGCAGTTAAAGGTTGTTTACAATAATTGTATTTTATCACAAATTGCCACCAAATGTGTGCAGACTGTAAATAACACCCATGTTTGTTAGTACAACTTTTAACAACTTCCAAAGAATGCAACGCCGACCCGCAAGCCGTTATCTCGTTTGGTTGTTTAACTCCTACCAAGAATTGCAAATGGCGATAATTCTAACTACGCCAATAAATCTAGAAGCCCGTTCAAGTTTTTTCCTCGGGACTCGGGGGTGCGAGCTCTGGCGCCTCGCCTGGTGATTGATCGTTCCCCATACTTAAAGTTTGTGAAAGAACATGTGTTTCCTTCTGTTTTTGAAGTTTTATGTATTCAGATTCTTATAAGGATTGTTTTGTCATTAGGAATTTGAGCATTCCAATTTGACAATGAAAGGGTAACAAGTACGAGGCGCAGTCTTATCCCTGATAATATTATATAACTTTTGGACTTAATGTATCCTAATTTCACTGCTAGAATCAACAGCAGATAAGTGTTTTTTTAAATAATAGTAACTTACTACTTAGTACTTATCATGTATTATTTCAGAGTGGTCAGATCGAGCACGGTTAATGCCCCAACATAAGCTGATGAGTGCCCTACGTATTTTATCTCGATAATAATATTATGTGACAATCAATGAAGATCTTCCTCAAATATCTTATGTACACTTATAATTAAGTAGGTACATCACCGTACATCATCTTTTTGTTTGTTAAACGAATCTTTATTTCTACATCCTAATTGACCACATCCACTCAAGTAACGAGATCACCACTCATTAAAATCTACCAACATATATAGGCAATTAAAAGCTCTTGTCTCAGAAAATCCACTTAGATACGCAACCAAACGCAAACATGGATTAAATAAACATAGAGTTCAGTTAACCGAAGTTAACTCTATAAATAACCAGTTGTCGCAAGAAAAACAATAAATTAACCATCGATGACGCCACTGGGAGCCGATCACTGTTATGGCGATTTATAGTCTTCGCTAATTGCCCTCAATTTACTGTTGACCGCATTTATAGACTATCGAATATCTCGTATAATAAAACAACCAACAATAGATTCTAAGTATTAATGTGTAGGTACTCTAGCAAAGTCTTTCTATGTAACCTTGAGACGACATTAGTAGTTAGTAGTTACTAGTATTAGTAGTTACTTAATTTTCCTGGCTACGTTGCCATTCGGAGCGAATCAGGTCAACATAATTTTTATACACTAACAACCACTTTACTTATGATTCACCTACCTCTCGGGCGAAAATTGACAGTGCGATTGCACCGACCGTGGGGTACTGTGATTGGCTGATCAAAATATTATAACAGCCAACCACAGATGTCCGTCGAAACAATATGAGAGTGCCTGGTTGTACCTACTCATATTATAATCAACCAATGACAGAAGCCACTATAATCTCATCTTGCGACCACGCAGGTGAGTCGTAATCAAATATACCTAATTAGTACCTACCTTTCTAGTTTGATTTTTTACGAATATACATGATACATTGTGCACTTTCATCATAATAACCATTTCCCGGAAAATATAGGTTGATTTAGGTTCCCGCTTTTCAAAGTGGGCTCAGTAATTTGATGTAGCAATTAATTAGTGAAGTAAACTGCGTTAGGTCTAGAGTCTAGACATCCGTTCTGGCACACACCTTGTTATGATTCCTAGGTTCATTAAATTAGGCCGCCCACTTTGTTTGCCTTACTTATTTCATCATAGACTAGGTAACTGGAATAGCTTGCCATTGAAAAGGTATTTAGGTAGCACACAATAACAACATTTAATAACATAACGTCATGACTTTTTTTACGTACCCAGTCATATAGTAGGTATGTAGGTACCTATACACTTCGCCAGTCATGTTTTATTATGTCTCATGAAATCGTAAGAGAGCATATTATGCCATCTACTGGAAGCAGTTCCAGACTCCAGAGTCCTCCAGACAGTTCCCTATTTAGGTATCATTTGCTTTATGTTAAGTTGCTTATGTTTTAATATATATTATTTTTCCATAAATATCGATTTAATTCTATCTCAAGTTGAAGAAAAATTAAAAGTTCCCATAGTCAGATAAGTAACATCTTTTGTTTTAAAATAAAAGGATTCAATTTAAAATCGTTGCTAATCTACTACAACTGCCCACATCTCATAATTAGTTCTTAGTATATTATAAAGTCATAATTAGGACACAGAAATAAAATAAAAATACATAAAGTACCTAATCATTTACACTGGAAAAAATGATGATTTCTCATTAAAGCATTATTTCATTACTCATTACGTAGAATGTTGTATCAATCGCAACATTTCACCCCAGCTACGTAGCAGCTCGTTGCGCCGTTTTTAATAATCGATTTAATTGAGCCAATGAACAATTTAATTAAAATTCTAAAGACACGAAGAGCGGATCGTGGGATGCTCTGTAATGTATGTTGCTACGATAAATGAACTTTGGCTTTTGCCACAAATTCTAGCATAGGTCTATCCAAGCATATTCTTTGTCGTGACACTCTTTGTCGAGGCCGTTACGGCGGTACGGTAGACTCATAAGTTAAGTTACAAAATACATTGTCAAAAGGGTTTTTTGTCCACCTTACTCTCTTACATTCTTCATGGAACCCGGGACCTCATGATCTAAGGATTATGATCATGATCATGAGGTCCGGGGTTCCATTCCATCGCCAGGCAAAGTGTTTTTGGATTTTTTCACTAGGAATTATCTCAATGACAGCTTGGAGTCTGGGACTGTGCCCGGTAGATGGCAATAGGCTCGCCCCTCATACATGGGACTCAAAACGCAACTGGCGAAGCGAGGTACCTACTATGTATGGGACTGGGTCCTGAGTACACCTCATCCTATCCCTTGGGGAAAAGGGCGTAATCTTACGTTAGGTTACGACATAATATAATAATGATGCAAGAAAAAAAAATTTGCTACCGCGTACGCAAATTCTGTAGATGTTCAGTGACACTTAACTCCTAGTAAGATTAACATTATAATGATATCTACGCACACCCGAGACACACTTAATGAGTCTGGTTAATAATATCTGATGCCAAAAGATACCAGTCATCTTCAGAGGCACCACACCGCTAGCTGGCAAATTAGATAAAATCCGAACGTCGTACAGCGGCTGCAACATTAAAAAATATGCGATTATTAAAATGTCGGCAGTACAAATGAGCGGGGTGGCTCGCGAGCAATGCAGGTATTTATGGTACGGGTTATTGGAGTCTGTCTCCATTCGGAGAGCTTTCAATTCGATCTCATTTTGTCTCATAATGTAATTACGGGAATACCTTTGTAGATATGTTCATTATTTTATATTACTGCAAAATGCTTTTGGTCTGTATATTGTACATACGAGTAGATACGTTTTATAGTAAGTACAGGTTCTTTTAACGTGATTAGTACTCGTTCAGGCATTTTGTATTATGCTACGGGCTACGACTTATTGCTACGCCGTAATGTAATGCTACAACGCGCCGCTACGACGTATCGTGTTTTTGTTTTGCTAATGTTATTACTAAAACATGACTAGTTTGAGGTGTTTGGCATAATTTGGACTTTTTCTTTGCAGTGTCTCTAAGGACACAGGCTTCAAAATATACTAGCCTAAAAAATAGATTGACTTAAAAAAGGTTTCCACGTCATAAAACGATAAGTTTAATTTGACCCTGGACAGTTGTTGAGATAATTTCTAATGGAAAAATCCAATATTTAACACTGCCTGACCTGGGGATCGATACCGGGACATCATGATCGGCAGTCGAGCTTGCGCCCATTACGCCACCGAGGCAGTCTTCATGCTTATAGTATATAAAATTTTTATTTATGATAATCTGCGTATTTGTTATATTGGTATCACTGAAGATACTATTCTATACGAGTATATATATATATGGATGGTGAAGATGAGGCCTAAGCTGAAGCACGCTTTCCTAGAAGATAATTATTCACTCTTCTCTTGAAGACCCGAAAAGATCGTATCCAGGTGGGAAGACGTACGCCGGTGGAGAGTTCCACTCCTTAGCGGTCCTCGGGATGAAAGTAGCCGCGTGGCGTTTGGTACGTGGTTGGTTTGGCAATAATTTTAAATAATGGTGTATTGTTGTCAGCTAACGCCTATTAGTAAAAAAGACTTCATATTAAAGAAGTGCTCTATATACTTCTGATTGAATATTAAAAATAACACTCGAATGTGCGTCGCGTCGGAAGCTGCGGTCATTATGACCCCAACTTGGACAATGTCACACGCACGCATGAGATAAAACCACGGACGGAGTCGCGTGCGTCGCGCGTGCTGCCATTTCAAGCCCACTTGTGCTATAGATTGATGACTGTTATAGACATGACATAAATAATTAAGAAATGGTAAAAGTGAAAGTTCTATAAATGTTTATAGTACTAGGTCTTATTTAGCATGTCGAAATGTAGTTATTTTATTTATTTCATTGCTTAATAGCGTGTTATTCACGTTGCTAACGTTAATATAACACCAAGCTTTGAAATTAAATGAGTTCACGTGTGAGGAAATACCTACCTTCCTGTATATAAAGGTATGAATAATGAGTTCATATAGGTACTATACCACAAATATAAAAATGTCTGTTATCAAATATTTTGTCCTAATTATTATTAGGAAACTTACAGCTAGTATACAAATAGGAAGGGACACAAGTACAGAAGGCCAGTTACAAGTTATAGTAGCAGTTATTCACTTATAGTACATGAATAAAAAAAATCTTTGGGACAACAAGACATTAGTTAGAGTGCACACTAATAACAGACGGGATTTAAAAAAAAAAAAAACTACATTATCGTAAACAGATATTACCTAAATATATAAGCGGTTTTACTAAAGCATAGGTTAGATTTAAGTACTACGTAATTTAGGCATAACAATTATGCCGATATTTAAAGTAATTTAAAATTTATTATGTTCTTCAAAAAAGATATTGAATATTACGAGATGTAGATGTAGATCATAGGTCAACTAGCTATTTATTTTAAACGTTACTTCTTGCCATCCAAGAGCAATAAAAATATCAACATGTACTGACAACCAAAAAATATTAACAAACCCACAAAAATATTCATCACACATGCCAGTTAGTAGTTCTATTTGTTCGTAACCACCAACGCGACTAGCTGCGAATGTGACAGCGCGATCATTTCGCACGCGCGCCTTATCTACGATCTGCGGGCACAATCGGCCCGCAACCGTGATCGGCGGCTTTAATACGGTAATGAACGACCACGGGTTGCTGCAACCGATTGAGGCGTCGAGTGCTGCGCAAATACACGCAATACGTGTTGATTTTGTACGAGCTATTGATTCCGAAGTATTGTTGAAGTTTTAAATGCACGTTTAAGCTTATCAATGTCCCAAGTACAGCCGTATTAAAGATAGCCCAGTCTAAAAATGTAATTGAAATGTTGAAGTCGCAAAAAACCTTGTTTACTTGCTACGGTTCGCAGACAGAAGTGTACTTTAGATTGGACGATCACTTCAATTGTACCTATAAAGTTCGATAATGCTTTAACTATGAGTAGGTATACATATCAAAACTCAACTAGGCTTTCAGCAGAAGAGCAAATTACTACAAATGAAAACGCATAGGATATAGGATCCTTTCTAATGCAAATGCGCGTGGAATGAATGGCCCATAAGATCTAATATGACGTGACGCAGCCATTTGGACCCCAATCTTTGCCGCTGTTAATACGAGTCGAGGATTACACGCCATTAAGTTAGGCCTCGAGACTCGTTAGACTAAACCGCAGAATAAATAAAGATTAATTTAACTGTAGTGTAAGTGCCGTGAGAAAGGAGTTGGCAATGATTTGTAGTTTGACACTGCTGGCTGCAGGAGTTACGCCACATTTTTATCTATATTATCTCCATCTCTATATAAGAATATTTTATCTGTGTGATAAGCTTATAAATTCTCTTTGAATTGATGTTAAATTGAGTTAAACAACTTTTAACTTCTTTTTTAAATTTAATAATTTTTCACTTTGTTTAAGTCCAATGTCATCTAGTCTTGCAGTGACCGCGAACACTACAAAGTATTTAAAGGAATAGCTTACAAATTCTCTTTGAATTGATGTTAAATTGAGTTAAACAATTTTTAACATATTTTTAAATTTAATATTGTTTCACTTTGTTTAAGTCCAATGTCATCTAGTCTTGCAGTGACCGCGAACACTACAAAGTATTTAAAGGAATAGCTTACAAATTCTCTTTGAATTGATGTTAAATTGAGTTAAACAACTTTTAACATATTTTTAAATTTAATATTGTTTCACTTTGTTTAAGTCCAATGTCATCTAGTCTTGCAGTGACCGCGAACACTACAAAGTATTTAAAGGAATAAATAATATTATGTACATAAATAAACGTGATATAAAGTGATTCTTTGAGTAAACATCGCGAAAACCCGAAATAGCTTTATACAAAAATCATGCTTCCACACTAGCAGGAATCGTCTTACTGCATAAACTTCTCTGGCAATAAAATAAAAAAAGTTATTTTAGTTATCTGATACAGTAGATATGCAGTATTCCATAGTAGGTACTACTTACGTTTTCTAAATAAAGTATATGTATACTTTAAGATTATCGACCAAGTGAAATAAGATTTTCTTCATGCGTAGTGATATTGACCATAGCTCCCAACTTCCGTGGGCGTTTGCGGTTGATTTGTTTTGGAGGGTTGACTTAGCTTACTTAACATAATATGCTATAATTCATAGCTTATCACATCATAACACAGTAACGATCTATTTTGTATTTACATTAATCAATGCAAATTTGATTCTATTTTCCAAAAAAAGCTGGTTTGAGCTATGGCAACGGAGCGTCTTGGAACATAGAGACCACTGGCAATGCCAAGTGAAAGTACTTGCAGTAAAGTTTTTTGCTGGGTTGAGTCTGAGAAAATGAAACACAAATTGTTCACGTTCCTCCGCAGAGTTTGACAATTCACGTTTTTACAACCCTAAGGGCAGCACACGTAAGAAGTAAATGAACATGAAAGATTTATGAGTACATAGTTTACTAAACACGAGCTTAGTATAAAGTACAAATGGAAAAGAAGGAGAGATACTTGGAGGAACACCTGTCCATTTTGTGACGACGCAACGTCTGATGTCGTTCTCTTCGCTGTCTTCGGGGTAGAATGTTTCTGCCAACAGTGAAGCGGACTCATTCGGTGTTAACACTCTGCCGTCCATGATGAGAGGGGGATCTTCGTGACGTTTACTTGTTCTTCCTATCACCCGATATATCCCTTCCCACATAAGTAGTACGTACTTACATTTGTAATTAGAACAGTATTTTTAGTGTTCCG
The DNA here is from genome assembly GCA_947063395.1 of Hemistola chrysoprasaria. Classification (NCBI taxonomy): domain Eukaryota; kingdom Metazoa; phylum Arthropoda; class Insecta; order Lepidoptera; family Geometridae; genus Hemistola; species Hemistola chrysoprasaria. Next base: position 5,767,886 of record OX346715.1, read on the forward strand.
TACCTCAAAAGGAAGAAAGGAACCATTATAGGATCACTTAGTTGTCCGTCCGACCGTCTGTCTGTGCGTCTGTCAAGACACTTTTTAACGGGAACGAGTGGAGGTATCAAGTTTAAATTGATATCAACTACTCAAATCTGCGGTCCCTTATGGCAGTAAAAAAATCATACTTCTAAGTTAACGCAATCAAAAGTTATGGCCATTTTACTGCATATTTCTATACTTTGCGCGATATATATGTTCTTGGTATCTAGGTATGGAACCGTACACTATGCATACATACGTACGCCTTAACAATTCATTTTCTATCAGGTCCCAATATTATGAAATTTTAAAGACATTTACGTTTTATTAACTATTATCCATTTCGGAGCCAACACATCTACGGAAACCCAACTTAAGCAAAAAGACATATCATCCTTATTCTCACGACCAAATCTCTTATTTCTAATTAACTCCGGTCAAACGTTGAGACCTAGATGTAAAGCACTTTTATTCTCGAAGCAGAGGACGTTAATCTTAGATCTCACTTATCATTTAATTAGATCCGCTTGTAGTGCCCCTGCTGCTTCAATTTTACTTCATAACGTCATACACACGTATCTCCCTGCTACTAAACACCGCAAAATTATAACTGCCATTGAAAAGTCATGTTAGAATGCAAAATAGTCGCTATAGCCTAAGATTTAAAGCTGATTTTGTTAGCAATTAATGTGAAACGGGATACGTAGATTCGAACTTGTGCTACATCCCTAATGTAACTGTTATTCTTTTCGCTACTGGCCAGTTCGATACGCCAAATCAGTAGGGCTGTCTAAAGTTCGAAAAGATACGAGAATTCCCCCGAATCAACATTTAATACCTACACTAACTATATTATAACTACTTCAACATATTAAGTACATACTATATATGTACCATACTGTATCATACTGTACTGTAATGTTCTTTAGCAAGTTAAACATAGCTTCATTTTCGATCGAAAATCGAATTTATAACATATTCTTTTTTTATCTTTATTTATTAGAAAGGAGTTTGGTCACCAAGTGACTAAGTCACTCCCGTAATTATAATTCCTTAACGATTATTTTATAATTTTAATTGTCAAAACACTGAAACACAAAAAAAAACCTAAACTAATAAACTAACATACTTACATTATGACCTGTATAGGTTGAGTATAGGCGTACCAGTATCTTGGCCTCTTCCGAAGTTGGAGATGCCAAAATGCTGTTACAAATAATACGCATGAAGTTTGGAAAAACTGAGTTTTTAAATTTGATGACCGTAGAGTAGCATTAAATAAAGTAGGTTATTTTTTATTAACTAGTACTCGTATTAATTAATTGTTTATATCAAAACTGAATAGGATTGGTAGGTTAGAGAGCTTTTCGTTTGATTGTTTTGACAACCCTAACTATATTTTATAGTAGTTACCCCAAAATGCATTAGATACGTCTTGCGCATCCCTACCGGATATTAAACCCCTAAGATAATCACAAACACATCCCTCTTTCGACATTATTAAACAGGCAATTTTTTCATACAACTCATTACACTTTTTAATTCCCACGAATTTTTTAATATTTTTTCACAATTAGTTTTGTGAAGTAATGCGTTCACGCTGCATAATTTTGACGTCATTCATTGCTTTCATTTTCGAAATTGAATGAATGAATGAACCCTATTCAACTTTTGCTTGCACCACAAAAGATAGACGTGTATTAAATTTATCTATTCGGTGTTATTTTGATCCGGAATACGTGACTTGAACAACAACTGTGCCTTGATAATGTCTTGCTAATAAATTAGGTATAAAAACTTTTCCGTGCTGGATCATCGGTAATAGTTACAAGTGTCGCTTTTACCTATAGTACTATTATTTATTCTGTGCTTTTACACAAGTTGTTACAAAATTGTGTAGCTATACATGGACGTATTTATTACTTACTAACTTAATATAACCCATGAAAGCTTACAAATGCGTAGACTGATGCGAGACTGCCTCGGTGGCGTAGAGGGCGCATGCTTGACTGCCAATCAAGAGGTCCTGGGTTCGATCCCCAGGTCAGGCAAAGTGTTGTAAATATTGGATTTTTCCATTAGGAATTATTTCAATAACTGCCTGGAGTCTGGAACTGTGCCCCGTAGATGGCAATAGGCTCGCCCCCTATTACATGGGACCAATAACATACTGGCGAAATGTGGGTGTATCTACTATGGGACTGAGTCCTGGGTACACCTCTGCCTACCCCTTCGGGAAAAAGGCGTGAATGTATGTATGTAAAGCTTACAAATACTTATATGTAGTAGAAACTTGAGAAATTTTATACGATTCCTTTAAACTGACTTCTTTTTTAAATTTATTTTATTCAGGAATTTGTCGCTGAGTGACTCGTCCCATAAGTCCATAACATTATAATGCTAAATATATTATTGTTATCAAAAAATACACAAAAAAATCAAGGAATTACTAAACCTGAGAATATAAATCTCAATCATTCAAAAAATCTGACTATCTTTTCATGTGTGGGTATTAAGCAGCTGCCACGAGCTGGACCAACGTTGAGGTGGAGATCAGCGGGAAGTACCCAAAGTCACGTAGTAGCAGTAGATGCAAATGACGAGTTACGGCGCGCTGTGGTAATCTGTTCCTTCGTCGTTTCGTCCCATGATAGGTTCGTCGCATTGGGACGAATCGATGAAACTTAAAATTAACTAAAAGGGGGTTACAAATTTTTTAAATATCATGGAATAATTTAATCTAAGTTTTTAATATTTTAATCTATAAATTGTGTGATTGTGTTTCACGTATGGTCTTTGACTGAATTAAACGATTTTTTTTTTGTTACTGAAGTTTAGGCAGTTGACATCTTCTGTTTGATGATGATAAAACTTCATTCGCCATTTTTTTTTATGATAGTGTGTGACAAGACGAGCAAATCAGGTGCCGGATGGTAAGCATCATGATTGCCCATATCAGACACAGTGCCACCCAGTGTTTTAAAATTCAAAATTCTGCGCAGCACTGCACTGCGCCTGTCACCCTGAGATATGAGTTGTTGAATCTCATCATGCCCAGTAATTTCTCTGGTAACATTGCCCTTCATACCGGAACACAGTAATGTTTGCACATTACTGCTTGGCGGATGAATAACTGGCAAAGGTGTGGTACTTCCCCAGGCGGGCCCCTGCAAAAGAGTACAAAAGTGAGACTACAAAAAAATCGTATCAAACATAAAAAAAATTGCCTTATTTTTCAGTAGACGCCATAATAGAGTCGCCTACAAAACCCAATCATCATTTCGTATATTTATTTGTTACATTGTGTCCAGGGTGTTGGGTGTAGGTAAGACCTCGTATTTGTCAACGTGTCGGCTCCCAGCGCAATCTTAAAATCAATTTTCATTTATTCGCGGCTCAGCCTTACTGGCTACTGCGGATTATGATGTAGAGCTAAGAATCTTTAGACTGGACGCTGTCTTCTATTAAATGGTAGGTCCAATCGAACAGGTTTTCCCGGTAGTTATAAGAATAATATGTGTTTATAGAATGAATGATTGATGAACTGATAGGTACCTACGAGTACATGAATATTTTTAAATTATTGGCTAGAATTGTGTTTCGAGCACATTGTCAAAACGAAATTGAATTTTTTTGCGAACAACTAACCCACTTAAAGGACCAGTAGTTATTTTATATAGGACCAGTAGTTATTTTATATTTTATATACCTATATTAAATATTTTATATAGTTAAAGTATTTATTTTTATATGGTTGCTATATGCATTTATATAAAATATTTACAATTAATTTAAAGGTAATTCATGATTAGTAAAGTACACATAATTTTAAATTTTGAGAACTTACGTGAGTGGCTTTTCATCGAGCAATTTAGACGGTTTTATTCGCTTTCATTTTGTTACAATAAAATAACTTTTTGCTTACATTAGCCAGCTCGCTCTATATCACCATAGATCTATATGAACGTATGGCCACTCCGTCGAATAGCGTGGGCCGCAAAATCTTTACAAATGCGGGCCGTTATCGTGCCGGCCGATTGACCGGCGCGGGCCGCCCGACCGCGCATTTCTCAGCCTGAAAAATAACGGATTTATTTAATTTTATGGCCCCGCCGCGTGCTGAATGGCCGATTGGGCAGCGTGTGTTATGTAATGCAGAACTTAAGTTTCAATATTCTACGCATGTTTGAAGGACCGATGTGTATCATCCTCTGGAGTTTGTATACGTTTACGCAACAGAGGTAAGTACCTACTGTTGACATGAGTTAAGTTTGCAATAATTATCCCACTTACCCTTGTGTATTATAAGTTTTTGGAACTCAAGGACAAAGTATCAGTTGAAATATCATTATGTATTATTTTCATTTTAGAGATTTACACGAGGCTCTCTACCGATGTTTATTTTCAGCAGTGACAGCAAGAATAGAGCTGTTTTTTCGTTGTCTTTATGAATTATGGGAAGATTTTAATGCAGCTCAAATGTCACCTGGGTTAAGTACTTAAATTTATTTGTAATTCTCATGAGTAAATATAGAGAACTTTAGGTACTGTCAAGGCACAAATTGTACGGTGACACGAGGGTTCACTACATTTTATATCGTTTTATATTATTTAGTTTTGTTTTTGATTACAGCTGTTTAGGAAATGGACGCAGGGAAACAAACTTGATTTGTTGCTGGCCATTTCTAATGGTTAGAGGTTTTTAATAAATGCACTGATTTTTTTCATCGAAAGGGTAAAGTAGTCAATATTTTATGACGTATTGAGGGTACTAAGTACGTTTACGTTGCAGGAAAGTGTAACTAAAGAATATATTATTATATTATCTACGTTATGTAAATATATCTAGAGGTATTATAATATGCCTGGGGCTTTTTTTTATGTTAGTGAGTGAAAAGACGAGCAAATCAGGTGCCTGATGGTAAGCATCATGATTGCCCATATCAGACACAGTGCCACCCAGTGTTTTAAAATTCAAAATTCTGCGCGGCACTGCACTGCGCCTGTCACCCTGAGATATGAGTTATTGAATCTCATTATGCCCAGTAATTTCGCTGGTAACATTGCCCTTCAGACCGGAACACAGTAATGTTTGCACATGGATGGCGGATGAATAACTGGCAAAGGTGTGGTACTTCCCCAGGCGGCTCCTGCAAAAGAGGCCTACCACTACCAAAATATATCTATTGTCTGGGCTGGATTGAAAACATATTTAAAAAATTGTTTTTTGCTGATAGCATTTTTTGCGCAAATCTCCTCTAACTGACCGCCATCTGTTTACCATAATCACAATAGCTTGTGTATTTTACGCGCTATTTATCAACTAATTGGGTATTAGGTATACGTATCACAATGCCCCCGGCGTAGTACTGTTTACATTTCCCATGCGTTGGCCCAACTGCGGGGCCCAATCCCCAATGATCTCATTATTTTAATCCCCGTATAGAATGATACAACTCGTCGATTTGCCACGTTGGAGACTCCGATTCGATTTGCACGATTTTTAAAGGTTTTAAGTCGAAACTTCGTCTTCATACGGAACCGTGAAATGGGACTAAGAATAATAATTATTATAAATAGCTTATAGTAGGTACGGGATTCGGGTTACAGCCATGAGCAATGCACTTTTCATTTATTATCCATATAGGATTATATTGCATTACAATATATCGCTTGCTTGCGTCAACAATGACACAACTCAAATATGTCTTTTTTAATTTGGTATCTACTTTTAATTATTTCAGAACTCAACTCTAACTCATTAAAAAAAAGGTAGTTTTCCGGTTGTATTTATTATTTACTCAACCCAACGACACCTACGTTCTTTACCCAGGTTTTTCCATAAAAGGTTAGTTTTTGAAGGTTTTTTTCTTTCTTTGAATTAGTTATTCTACCTACTCTTGTATAATCTTGATGACAGAATGAGTCAATATTAGGTAATACATATCAGGTATAATATCTCGTCTGCCAAGTGTCCGAGAATACGGCTAATATTCGGTTTACCTAATATTATTATACTTAGAGTAAATATACCTAGGCTAAATACTACATTAATAAAATATCACTGAAATATTCGATCTTTAACGTTTTAATAGAATTAAGCTTATGCCACAATAACGTAAACGCATTTTCGCAATGATTGCACAGTTTTATCGATCTGTTTTTATGATTTTTTGTGAACGTTTTTACTAAGTTTTGTAATTATTATTGGTTAGGTTAAAGTAAAAAGTGAACAATTGACTGACATTGACCTGTTAAATGGATATCGATTCTTTAGATATAGTTATAATTATTATTTACTTAAAATTAAATAACTTAATAAGAGCTAAAATTGTATGTGCTTTAAAATAAATCTACATTTTTAGATGTTCTAAAAATACCATTCTATTTTGTCCCTGTGGAGTGCCTTTTATCCCTTTATGCTCTAATAGTTTGTGGAATAATGCTTATTAAGATAGGCAAGGTGACCTAAATTTTAACAATAAAGTATTGGTAAGTTTTAAAAAATATTAGTAAAACCGCGTGAAAGTCAGTTGGACTCCAACGAGGAACGGGGCGTGATTCGGATGGAGTCTTGAAACAATTCAAGCAAATGATATTTAAATAAGCAGCGAGAACTTAATTCGGGGTAATGTTCTGCATACCATTAGCTACATAAATTATTGTCAAACACATCATAATAAAATACTCTGGATAAAATTTGATAAATTATGAAACCTACGTTTCTGTCGTATTAACATATACTTTTAATTGATTAAAATAACTAGGTATTTCAAGCGTTTTACTGATGTTTATTTATAAAATCGGTTTTTATTATCTTTTTGCTTCTTATCTAAATTCTACGAACTAAATCACAATACATCGTGCAAAATTTCAGATTTCTACGTCTAAGGTTCACCCCTGACTTGTACCCAGTGGGCAGAGCGTTAATAAGCGAGTTTGTCATTAAAGATTTTTATAAACCCTTACTTAGGGTTTACCCTTACCCTTACTTTAAAATATGTAAAAGTCTTTTTTGAAAACTACCGTGAGTGGTATTCATATTTCGACTTTAAACGTGAGTTAAGTCGTTATATAACATAATAAATATGTAAAAGTCCTCTACTGAATTAAAAAAAAATTACGAATCTTTCTTCACTTCTGCATAAAACTAGCGTTTGCATCTTTCGTAATTATTCGGCAGTGCGGAAAATAGGAAAAACTTTTTAAAAATAAATCATTCAAATTAAGAGTAAACACAATAAATATACTCAATACGAGTAGGTGGTATACCTATATATTTCAAAGCAAGCTCATTCGGATTTTCCGTTTAGCAGATACTCGTAAATATATCGTCACGTGACACTGAATCGGTTCGCGTGAGAGCCTTTAAGTCGTTATTAGCACAATCCGTAAACTGGCAAAAGGTGCCTCCTTAATTTATGCAAATTCCAGTCTCGTTGTTTTCTTTGCTAAGAGTTACTAAGCGGTGGGTGGCGAGGGTGTGCAAGCCGCCTACGAAATTACTGAGGATTGTGCCATTAATTTGTTTTTAACTGCTCATGTTTTGTCAAAGTTATAATGTTCTTGCACCTCTTAATAATTATATATAGCCTTTTGGATTAATTATTAGACTATTAGCTGTGTCGCGACGTGTCACCCGCGAAAAAGTAGAAAAGTATTCTATATGTTATTCCAGTGTCTAAGCTACAGTTTACTTACCAAAAGAGACTGACTGAAATGTATGAGTTTTCGGCTCCGAATGAATTCTATTTTCAGCATTTTATCACTTCGATCAAGGAGTTTTATTAGACATTTTAAAAATAGGTGACTAATCTTTTTTCATTAAACTCCATAGATGATATCAAAAAATAAAACTGTCATGGTGGCTCATATATACTAGCAAGGTATAAAGCTAGAACTGCATCTGGCACACGTGTGCTAGATGTAGTTCTAGCTTAAGGTCTTTGTATAATCGTGGTACAAAAGGCTATTACATAAATTCCTTTTATTTTTTTAACTTTTTCGAGAACTACAAAAATCATTTTATGTATTGTTAAAAGATATATTTTTCTTCTACGAGCCTCCTGCTCCTGGATTTGATGTTCACCTTAAATCCAAATGGTTCCATATTGGTTTCGTAGTTTAGGGATAAAAATAATTTTATAATAGAGTTTGTAAAATAATATTGGATGTGTATAAAGATTAGAGTCGTTACGCTCAACTATAGTGTCGTGATATAGAACTATAGTGTACAGCTCAAATAAGTATATATAACAAACAAAAAATAAATAAATGCAGATTTGTCAACGATAGTTCAAAGCGTCGATCTGACAGCCACATCGATCTAATTTACCGTTGAATCGAATCTTAGCCGCTATTCTGCAAGACTAATCGTCAGTTTCGGAATCATCCGTTTACAGCACAATGGTTGCTAACAATGGGGTAGATGGCTCACAATAGTGCGGGCGTTGGCCCTCACAATACCCTAACACCGTCTCAATGGTCAGCCCTCGGTTGAAAAACTCAAAGGAAACAACCTGATAAGAGTGATTAATTGATTTAAGTCGATTCAATGAAAGCGCTAAAGGAAACGCTCGGCCAATTTTTTCAAGACACGGATAAGCTTCGTTCTTAACGTGACTTCTTTTTGGAAGTTTGCTTTTTACAGTTGTATTTTTTATTTTTATAAATGGTTCTATTTATCACGATTATGTCTTGTGCAATGTGTTTATTCAAAGTATCTTGACAGTCTTGTCCGACAATAAGTATTATTTTTCTCTAGTCTTTAAAAGTAGTTTAAGCAATCTCCTCTGCAAAAGAGATAAAAGGATGACCTGATTCTTCTTCAATAGCATCAGCTTACAGCTTTACATAATAAAACATAGTAAACAACGGCTAAACTTTATAAAAGGCATAATAGAGCATATTCCGGTTCTATTTGTCAGATACGATACAAAATTGTCCTATTGAACTTCACCAGGTTGCCTTTAAAAGGGATACCTTGACGTGATAAGATGCGTAACATTCTTTTGAAAATAAAACCATGAGATGACGGGGCGACTTGCCAATACGCGGAGTTTCCGAAAAATTGCTATTTTGGCCCGTTTTATCCACATACATAATAGATATTTTCCTCTTCAAGAAATTTTGTGGAATTTAAAAATTGATTAGATAACACTTTATTGATACCACAATACAAAAATTCAATATTAACCAAAAAATATTATAAAATAGAAACAGTGAAACTGTTTTTTTTTTATATAATATAGGCATCAGATATACTTACATATTATGTTAGAAAAAAATAACGTTTCATAACCCTTCTTGGCTAATCTCGATTCCTTCCGAGTGAGCCATATTCAAAAAGAGTTCAGTGTTCAACAAACGTAAAACCTCGTTGATTTGTGAGCGAACAAGTCTCAAGTTACTTAGCAATAAATTAAACTCGTATAGAAATGAATGCATCAATATGAGCCGCCCTAACTCGTACGGATCGCAACACTGACTAGGGATGTAATGTGTGATTTATCGACGAGTTCTATCGACATACTAGTCTCATGTTTAACAACATGTTTGTTTGACGTCTATCAGATATAGTTGACGTGTCTGCATGTTTTTATTGAAGTGATTTATCCGCTTTATTACTTGCTCTCGATATATTTTAATCGATATGGACTTACATAATTAACGTCATTAAGTAATTAGATGATTAATTATATATTATAAATATAGTTGAGTATGTATCTAACCTTCAGTCCATGTTTTTTAATTTAATTAAAGTAAAATTAATCCACTTCCTACATATTATGTACCTCTAGTTATAACTAGCATTTATACATATTATAGTAACTACAAGTTTCTAGTAGGAATATTCAATATTTTTAGAATTATTCCAATTTTCAAATGAGATTAAATCTGAGATTAAAAATTATTTATTTTAATTGCATGCGTAGCAACAGTTTAAGCTGTATAATTATGAGAGTTAGGTATATAAATGTAGAAGCATTTCCTTGGTTAGCTCATTAACTCAATGAATTAATAGTCAACCATTGGTTAGTTATTACTCAGAAATGTAATTACAAGGGTTACAATCAACACTACTTACGTAGTTACGCCGACTGTGTTTGTACCACCAAATTAGCAATACTAAGAAAATGCCTTCCAATTAAGAGGCGAATGTGTTTAACAATGTAAGTACCTACATATATATTTAAAAAAAACATACATTCACGCCTTTTTCCCGAAAGGGTATATATTTAAATTATTTTTTTATTTTATATATATTTAAAGTATATGAAACTCTATGAATACTTAAGCACCTTTTAAAACTAAAAAATATTTTTATAGATAGATAATAAATACTTTATTGTACACCAAAATATGGACATAACAATACAGTAATAACAATTAAAAGAATATATATATTTTTAATGGGGTTATTGTATTTGTCCAGACACAGTTCTAACTTATTTTGTTATATACGATTTCATTAGGAATCTCGTAGGCTTTTTTATTCTTTAACTCATTTTAATGAACATACTATTTAGTATTTATTAGCCATGTTTGATGTAAACCATATGAACCTTACATGGGTTTCCAGCCTAATTAACACAAGTGGAGTCATAAAATTACCTGCATGTGGTACTGCTTATAAAAGTTATTATAGTGTGTTTATTACTTCCTCAAATACTTTTCTAAGTTTTAAAAAAATATCAAAAATTATGCGATGAATTAATTCAGAGTTACTGACACGTTTTGATATCGATATTTTTCTGATTATGTCGAGAATGTATCGATACTTTTAGCGATTGTTGCAGCACTGATTTTTGCGGGGTGCGTACTGAATGGGCCCAAATTGGTATAAAACGCAAGGCGTTCCTTCCTATTTGTTTATTGCACAAATTGACACCATTCAACGCAAGCGGCAAAGGCGTTGTTAAAGCAATCGATTGAATTATTATAATCCTATTAATATTATAAATCCGAAAGTTTGTGAAGATGGATGGATGGATGTTTGTTACTCTTTCACGCCAAAACAACCGAACCGATTGGGCTGAACCGATCGGTAATCGGTATGTAGATAGTTTAGACCCTGGAATAACACATGGGGTAGTTTTTATTCCGATATTCCCACGGGAACGAAATCTACGCGGGTGAAACCGTGGGGCACAGCTAGTTACTTATATATCTGTTCTAAGACCTATATTAAGCTATAAAGTAAGTAATTCGGTTCGTGCTATTATTTTAGAAACCTACTTATAAATAAATACTAGAAGGTATATTCATAATACTTTTATAGGAAAATTATCTACAACTGATTCAGATGGCTACAGCTGCGCGTTGAATCGAGGACAGCGTTTACTTAGAGTTTACTTATGTTGTCTAGAGTCTAGCGCGTTCAAACAACAATAATATACATATTTTAAAATGTGATTAGTACGGAAAGTTTGTAAAGATAGATATACAATATACACTTTATGTTCACTTCGCAAAGGACATAACATAATAATATAGAAAAATAAAATTATTTACTTTAGTACAACTGACGGTCTTATCGCTTAAAGCGACTTCTGCAGACAACGGGATGGAGAGAAGTAATTTTATGAGGTTGAGATGTTTTCAATAAAAATAACATTCATGATCTAAATAAATTAGTAAGTGCAACCAGCCACGGTAGCACAGTGACCAGGGAAAACGAAGTCCCAGGGGGTTAGAACATGACAGCAGATATGCAATTTTCGGGTGCGAAAGAAACCAAAAAAAGAGTAAGATGAGTTATCCCCGTGCCATGCTAAGCGGGCAGATATTAACTAATTTGAGGGAATTATTCCAAGTCTTCTATCAATTTAAAACAAAAAATTTAGAATAAAAATGAAAAAATAAAAAAATTATGTAAGTAATAATTAAGGTTGCATACATTTTTGAGTTTGGGTTTTGTTTTATGATAGTGAATGACAAGACGAGCAAATCAGGTGCCTGATGGTAAGCATCATGATTGCCCATAACAGACACAGTGCCACCCAGTGTTTTAAAATTCAAAATTCTGCGCGACACTGCACTGCGCCTGTCACCCTGAGATATTAGTTGTTGAATCTCATCATGCCCAGTAATTTCGCTGGTAACATTGCCCTTCAGACCGGAACACAGTAATGTTTGCACATTACTGCTTGGCGGACGAATAACTGGCAAAGGTGTGGTACTTCCCCAGGCGCTTTTGAGATAACTCAAGCTTGACACAAAGAAGACGTTCTACCAACACCAAAAGGTCTATACCATATTCAATTACGCAACAAAGCAATTAAAAAATACCCTATTCATAGTATTAATTCAAGCAAGAAACGCCCTACCTGTGCACTGTGCTATTTACATTATATTCCCTCTTGAAATATAATTAAAAACTATTATGGTCTCCGCCATAAATCATTCTTTATTGCACCCCTTTTTACGTTGCTTAATTGATTCAATACAGGAGTGCCACCATAAAAATTATAACAAGCCAATATCGAAGAATAATGCGCACTTATTATACTTATAGTGCTTGGTCCTAACCGGTTCTAGATCCCATGTGGGTTTGTTTCGAATGAGACTCAAGAAAAAAATTATTGATGCTCAAAATTAAAAGTAGTTATAATGTTTGCAAGAAAGACTGTTCGGTTGTTTGATTATTACAGCGATCCAGCGATGGATTATGACTGAATTAGCGTGTAGTTCTAACACAATATTATCACGAAAAAAACTTGAAATTAATATAATGTTTGATACTAATGTAGAGTATATAGTCATAGTATTCATATTTTAATGGACTTTTGTTGGTTCTCTCCTATTAGATATGTACGTAGGGGAGTGTAAGAATCTTAGCGATCGGAAACTGTGACAGTATGGATTTTCTGACTGACTGACCCGAGCAGTGTAATCCGGGAAACCCATTCTGTTAGAGTATGAATTCAAATTATTATGAAAATAGGTAAACGAGTAGATTTTATTACTTTTAAATCTACTTACTACATATTTGTTGGTATTTTATAATCAGGGATGTCTCACGGCCCAGCCGCGAGCCGATGCGACGGCCGACGGTGAGGGTTGCACAATGGATGAGGTGTCGCCAACTAGTTTTATCAATGATGAATGGTGACAACCCTAGCGTTCTCAGTTCTCATTTATAATTGCACATGCATTCGGAATAACCTGGTTTATTGATTCATCCACTACTGAATAAAACCTATGATTTTTAACAGTGTTTCTCTAATTAAATAAAAATACAAACAAATTAAACAGTTTTTATCGTTAAAACTACATAGTTACTCACTTAAAAATAATCTATTGATGGTAAAAATTAAAAAGAAAACGGCTAATTAGAATAATCGTAACTTTATTCAGGCCTAAACTCAGGACCGCAGAAAATCTGCCCACTTACAGAGTTAAACGACGGTCCACACGCAAATGGTATTAAGCGCCACGAGCGTGTCGAGCAAAAAGCTTCGTGAACGCAAGCTTTCGTGCTAGCAAAGGAAGGGCATCTCACTCCCCCAAAAGCTCGAGCCTCCTCCCGCTCAAACCGTGCGTCGCACATTCGCTCGCCGGCGTCCGTACTGAGCGCACGTGCCAGTGTCTCGAGCTCAACGCACCGCACGCGATCGCGAAAAACTTTTTCAGTGTCGTCATATAAACATTTCTCTAATTTGCAAAAAAATGAACAAGATTTTCCTGTGTTGTGATATTTTACCGCCGGCGTAAAGAGGACTAACAGTCGTTAAGAGTGTTTTCAAAAGGCTAATTAGGAGTTGCTAGGCTAATTGGCGGGGCCGTCGTTTCATGAAGGTGAGTCGACTTTTATTTCCGTTCGACAATCCCTCTAATTGCGTCAATTAGTGTAATGCGGTGACAGCCTGAAGAGGCGTTTTAATGATCTTCAACTTCGCTTTGAAAAACTATCGGTTTTTAGCGTAGCGGGAGCTACGTCGGTTCTGTAATTTAAATGATTGCTTTTTATTTTAGCTTGCGATAAAATTGGTGCAATTTAATTTTGCTATTAAAGTAAAAAAATATATACTTAATTAGGTATACTCTAATTGTTTCGAAAAAAAAATCTGAATGAAAAATGAAATTATAACAGCTTATCTCAAATTCATTAAAATTGGTTAATTTTAATTTTTTAAACCAGTTCGTAATAAAGTTACGCGAGTGTAATAAACATAAATTAGGTTTATAAAATTTCAATAAATTATATGCTGTAAAATACCTAATGGCTTAATTAAAGATATTTCCCTAATAAAATTTAATTGGATCGAGCACTCAATCATTCGGTAATATGAAATTATAAACAGACAATCTTCATAACAAATAACAACAGTGTTGATTGTGTGTTGCTTTTACCTACTTTTTTTATAAGTATTATTTAACACATACATTTACGCCTTTTTCTCGAAGGGGTAGGCAGAGGTGTACCCAGGACTCAGTCCCATAGAAGATACACCCACATTTCGCGAGTATGTTATTGGTCCCATGTAATAGGGGGCGAGCCTATTACCATATACTGGGCACAGTTCCAGAGTCCAGGCAGCTATTGAGATAATTCCTAATTGAAAAATCCAATATTTAAACACTATGCCTGACCTGGGGATCGAACCCGGGATTGGCAGTCGAGCATGCGCCCACTACGCCACCGAGGCATTCAATTATACCGAAAATTATACTAATTTATACCGAAATTATGCATAAAAAGGAAAACCCAACAATATCAAAAGATAATCAGTACTTAAAAGTGTTCAACTGAGACATTAATAAAACTGATACGAGTATATTCTTTATAAAAATTAAGTGTAATAAATGAGTAAAAATGCTTGATAAATTTAATGAAAACTAATCATTTTCTTATTAAACCGGTAACCCATAATAATTATAATTTACATCATACAAGATCATACAGATACATACAATAATGTTCCTCTGAATATTATTGCAATACCTTATATAAACACAATTAATTAAACCCATTTATTATCAATTTATTTTTAAGAATACATTCTCTCTAATGACAAACAGATAATTATGTCTGTGTTCTCTAAAAAGACACCAAAAACTCCGTTCCAAAAGCCAATTAGAATCCTGTATCCGCCATGTTTATTCACTAATTAGCAAGTGGTTCATTAAGCTACATCACTAGTACGATGCTTCATTCGTTTTAATTATATATGTACAGAGTTTCTTCTGTAATTACCTTGCCAATTAATGTAGGACTACGTTCGGTTCGTTCTCTTGGTACACCTAATACGTGCCTATTTCTTATGAAGCATACATTGTAATACACTATTTTTATTACTTAGCAAAGTATTGTAACGAGCTGAATACTCTCGTTCTATTAAAATAATTGATCCTCTACTGATTTCGTATTTTATAATAATTTTAGTTGTTTGTCAGTTTGCGTTGAAATGTGGCAAAGTAGGATTTATTAGTACCCACTTTTGCCCTAGAACGCTGACTAGTCAACCCAAACGACAAAAAGAAATTAAATTTTAATTCGCTTTTATTGGCGTATATTTTCAGATTGTTGCCGAACTATAGCTATATATTCCTTACTTCCAAAGTTTTTAACATAACGTACACTTTTCCTTATTCAATTACATCTACTGTCTACCAAAAAGGTTTAAAACAACATTACGTGATTAATATTTCAACACAATAGTGCATTCTAATTAATTAACTTGCTAATTAATAACAGGCTTTATTGCGAGGGTGTTATACAAATTAATCAGTTGATTGGTTCATCCGGGAAGGATCTAAATAATATTAGGTTTCATATTTTGGTCTGGTCGAAAGGTCTAATTTAATTATTGTTTTGGTATAGCGGATAATTGAGATTGTTGTTGTATTTGTGCGTTTTTATTTTCTACTAACTGTATAGCTGTGCCCCGTTTGCCGCTGAAAGTAAAGGAGCTTTAACTAGACCCTGGGTCTAATTAATAATATAATAAAAATAATAACCTCTTTTTTGGGAAATAAAATATTATTATTATATTATTATATTATAATATGGGACAACTTCCACATACGGTCATCCGGTCCCAAACTAGGCTAGAAGCCTGTACTATGGTAACCAGATGACCGATATACATACTTATTTAAGCTTATAACACCTAGACACAGATCAAACAGACGTGTTCATGCACACAAATGTTTGACCTGGTCGGGGATCGAACCCGGGGCCTGCAGCTCAGAGAGCAGAGTTACTACATATACCTTTCAGCCTAATTGGGTTCAGTAGTTTTGGCGTGAGGACAAATAGTATGTTCTCGCCGTAAGTGTCTAAAGGCAGCGCACAGATTCTGTCGACGATTAATTGTGTAAAAAAAAAGAGACTTTTTAAACTCATTAGTTTTACACTTGGGAAAGAAGTAGTTCATTTAACCCTACCATGGCAACCCAAAAAGGGTTGTTTTAATAAAATTATATTATGAAAATATCTTTTTTTATATTTTAAAGTGGTTATCACATTTTATATGTCTCCCTGATAGCAGAATTAAACTATATAAATATTTACATCCCAATGGTAAGCATATCTCTATGCCACTCATAATGACAGTTACTCGTAAAACAAGCTATGAGATAATTATAATATAGTTGTATAGATCCGACTTTAGTTGACGAGTTCTGTAAGTTTTTATACCTTAATTATCTCGAACCAATGTTCCATGTTCCAAAGCATATTAAAAGCTACTAGAAAATACTCTAGTTTCTGAAATATGATTAACGTGACATATGAGTATACAGTAGGCATCATTAGAGGGAGACTGGGACGCGGGTCCCTGCACTAATTGGCCTGCTCTCCGTGCTGTGCTTCATACAAACAAATTAGTGGGAGAAACGAATGTCGGCACTGAACCAGGGCTACCACTTCTCTAATAAGAATAGCAATTTACAGGAATTACGAAATACGTCGAGTTTTTGTGGAATTTTGTGGGGTAGCAAGGTTTTTTTGGGAATATGTATGGTTTTATT
Organism: Hemistola chrysoprasaria; assembly: GCA_947063395.1. NCBI lineage: Eukaryota > Metazoa > Arthropoda > Insecta > Lepidoptera > Geometridae > Hemistola > Hemistola chrysoprasaria. Next base: position 5,784,887 of record OX346715.1, read on the forward strand.
CTCCTTAAATAATTTTTTTTATTGTTTCTTTTAAATTTTTTGTGTCTAAAAAAAGATATTGATTGTAAATTAAAGGTGAGTACATTTTTAATACATTTCTATTTGTTATTATTTTGACAAATAATTACTGGGCATGATGAGATTTAACAACTAATACCTCAGGGTAACAGGCGCAGTGCAGTGCCGCGCTGAATTTTGAAATTTAAAACACTGGGTGGCACTGTGTCTGGATATGAGCAATAATGATGCTTACTAACAGGCACCTTTTTATTTTGATTTGCTCGTCTTGTCACCTACAATCATAAAAAAAAAAATAACGCTCTCTCTCAAAGTTAAAAAATTCGAGTAATCTATTCCAAATGCATAATTAAAATAAAATTTTAATATTACCATTTAACATTGAACGGTTTTTATGATAACATCTAATGAAATAATCCTATCTCTAATGGCATTTAAATTCATCCACAAGAGTGGTATCGATTACTAAAATTACTCTCTAATTGATAACCCTAATCCAATTAATGCCAGCCGATATCGCATATGCCCCCACGAAAATCGTAACTAAAATACAGAAAAAGTAATAAAATGTGTATCACTCACCGTAACGGCTTAATTTGCAAATCCAATTTGTTTCCAATAACGTTCCTGTCGGTGGAATCTATTGAATTTTGATGATGTTATTTTGAACTGTGGAAAAAAATTGGGGATATAGTTCGATTCTAACCGGTTTTCAGTGATCTCTTTTATTCTACCTATACATCCATAAACGTCCTTAAGTAGAATGCATAATGATTTTTGGGTCATCTGAATAAGTAAAAAAAAATTTGATTAACTGTATAATCGGGAACCCTATTATTGTCAAGGTTGCCTGTAATAAATTATTCGAGAAGCTTGGGTATATTTTTCAGGGACGCCTCCTTCCCGTTGATAATATTATTAGACTAGGTTCCGTTTTTACCATATGATTATACCTGTCAATGTTGATGTTCATTATAGGTACATTTATTTGTATGTACATTTTAAACTCTCATTTTATTTGCATGTAGTTACTTACATTTCTATTCCATCAAAAAGTAGACAGGCTTTTTTGTGATTTTACACTGAGCATTAACAAAATCATTAATATTCATACAGTTAAACTAAATAGGGAACATAGGATTAGACTAAACCTAATGTACTCTGTAACATAACTAGACCTACTATGGGCGCACGCATTTTAACGAATCTCCTAGAGTAACAGCAGACATACTACTTTTACATCGATGATCGGTTTGACTTAGTCGCTTTTTAGAAGCTCGATACAGGGACTTACCGCTCTGCACACAATCGTATTCAGATGCCGGTCGCTAGCGCATCCAGGCATAAAAGCGATACCGATCCACGTCCGAACGCAGGAAGTCGCCAAAACGCGATGCAGCATTGATAGAATGGCTAAAACGCGCGATACGGATATCGCTTCCGAACGCAGGAAGTCGCCAAAGCGCGATGCAGCATCAATGAAAAAGCTAAAACGAACGATGCCGATGCAGTCTTAAAATTGCCGATCGCCTATGCCGAAAGTAGCATATCTGCTGTGGTCCAAAAGTCTAAAGTAATATTCCGAAGTCGACGCATTTGTTATTTTAGCTGTTTTAGCGTCATTTGAAGTTCAAACCGTCAGTCGTCACTCCAAACACAAAGTGCTATCATAATTAGAAAGTAATGTAACCCGCTCGTTAGGGTATCCTGCCGATAACCCCGTGGCTCCAAGCGGTGGCGTGACAGTAGCGTTGACGTACGAGCTGTTTGTACATATAATAAGTATATACGTAGGAACGTGACTTTCAAATATGACATCTGATAAGAAACGCAGGGCCAAACTGTGCACTCCTGACTATAAATAACTTCTGATTGCATACGACACTTTATACGGAAGGAAATGCTTTGAACTGCTTCAAATAAATGTGAAGAGAGTTTAGAGTACAGGAGCGTTTATTCCCTACTACTTATATTCTTCTATATTTCTCTGGATATGGGTTCTAAAGTAATCATAATTTAATGTATAGGTTTGCTAAAGGCACATTTATTTGACTGACCAGTTCAGTTGGCTTAGTTGGCTCTGTCTTCTATGGGATCAGATGACTGTGTGAGGAAGTGGTCCCTTATTAATAATTACTTTATAATATTTTATTTTTATTTTATTACATATCTTAAAAATAAAATGGAAAGTGCTTATAAGCATACTGATATTGTATGAAAAATTTGTTGTTTAAAGCAACATGCAGGAAAAAATAGGGGAATACGTTGTATAGGTAAAGAAAGCGCTCCTCACACAGAATTTTAAAAGACTTAAAACAATTAGTATAGAGCGCGCTGGTTGGTTTTTAATTTGGTACTTTACTCTTTAGTCTCTACACAAATAACACCTAAGTATATACATATGCCGTGGAGTTACCGGCTTTAGAATAGTGCTCCACCCTCTCCACCCGTGGTTGCCGTAAGAGCCGGCTAAGGGTTAACAGATCCAGAGGACGGGCAGCAGCGTCCTCTGGAAAAAAACCATCGAACTGCGCTCGACAACCCGCCTGCCAAGCGTGTCGAGTATTGGCAAAACCCCCCTTGAGGGGAGGCCTATGTTCAGTAGTGGATTACCAACGGCTGAGATGATGATATACATATTCTATTGTTTGCCTAAAATTGACGCTTACTTTCTAAAGCACATTGACTCCCTAATTGGCCATAATGCAAATACTTTATTAGCATAAAGCAGGTTAATTAAACAGTTATCGACTTCATTGCCCGTCTCGGTACACTACGTGTATATAATATGGCTAATTAAAACAGTACTTATTATTTAAAAAATCTTTGTATTCTCAATTACGAGCCACACTTACTTCAGTATTACTACAAAATGGGTACCTTCCATTTATCCAGGAGCTCCACACAACGAGCGATAAAACTTACGAACACAGATCGCAACTTTAAGGCAAATCTCGCGGAAAACCACTAGACGCATAGCAACAAGCGCACGCTCCAAGGAGCGACCTGAACAAGTACGAGTAGACACTTTTCTATACTAAATTCTGAAAGTAATTTTGAGCTATTTTATGTTAAAATTTTCTTCTAGCTACTTGTTTTAATTATGTAATCGAATTTATGCTATCAATGTGTCATTTTAAAATTAATTAATTAATTAATTTATTCATTTTTTTATTTTTTATTTATTCATTTTCTAATACATGGGACCAATAACATACTGGCGAAATGTGGGTGTGCCTACTATGGGACTGAGCCCTGGGTACACCTCTGCCTACCCCTTCGGGAAAAAGGCGTGAATGTATGTTTATGTGACATTTTAAAGCCTAGCTAAACAATACTATAAAAATACCCTATGTAACAGCCCCGAAGTTTTTGCAGAGAGAAAATCTTCCGGGCCAACCCTTGCTAATAAGTATTTTGGTATAATCGAAAATTTGATAAAACCGGTCTTCTGTACAATGTTATCTTAAATCTTTACATTCGCATCATTGCATTACTCAGATGTTCCAAAAATAATGCTTTAGTTTTCTAATCAGGTTTCCTTCCGTTTTTTTAATATTGAATTATTATATTATATTATAATATTGAATTAAATATTGAATACCCTGAATTTCTTAATTAGGTAGAGGTACATACATACATACATACATACCTAGCTTATTCTGGTAATTCGGCAACGAACGAAAATACTTAATGAAGTTATATTTAATTAGGTGTCGATAACTCTTGACCCTCTCCTATTTACATTAGCGTCATAATTAAGATTATTATTATGTCAATAAAGTATAGGTACTTGTGTGTTTGTTAAAAAGTAACGAGTTGGTACACTTACGCAGTTAAATATTTTTGTCATAAAAAGTATGTATAGGTATTATCACAATATGTTTATGCAAAACCTCAGATAGATTGATAATTTATGAGGGATATATTTAGTATTAACTAAAGCCCTTTACTTAGTCTCTACATTGTAAGACTTTTTGGTCTTACAGACTATCGCGGCTCTCTTTCCCACTTAGGTAACGCATTTTGCTAATGATGACATTACACCTTGTCTTAGTTTGTGTCCCAGCCAAGAAAAGTGCACTGTTTCTTGCGCAAAACCATACTTAGAATAAGTAAAAGTACAAAGTGGCCATACCTGGTCTTGGTTAGACCTGACAGGTGTACCTACGAGATCACAGAATATCACATGCCAGCAAAGTGCGAGGATTTTCACCAAAAATATTGGTTACATAAGCCACATGCGAGCGCACGAACGACAACAGCGGAGTTGAAGCTGTTGCCATTGCCGAAATCTGCCGGATCATTTCATCATCATCACAAAATAAATAAAAAAAGTACTAACAGTCCAATTATACAGATAAAACTGTCATGTAGATACACCCTAGCGTGGCTCCGTATCTGGCCAGCTTAATATCATATGAATATCTTTTTTATGATAGTGACAAGACGAGCAAATCAGGTGGCTGATGGTAAGCATCATGATTGCCCATATCAGGCACACCGCCACCCAGTGTTTTAAAATTGTAAATTCTGCGCGGCACTGCACTGCGCCTGTCACCCTGAGATATTAGTTGTTGAAACTCGTCATGCCCAGTAATTTCGCTGGTAACATTCCCCTTCAGACCGGAACACAGTAATGTTTGCACATTATTGCTTGGCGGATGAATAACTGGCAAAGGTGTGGTACTTCCCAGGCTCCCGGCCCCCTGCAAAAGAGGTCTACCACTACAGAAATCTCTATTATTGGGGTGTATTATGTCGACATTTTTTTATTTGGTTGCTCTTCTGAATATTCTACCATCAATCTGTCATTAAAATCCTAATGTGTGCCCATCGAAAAGTCATCTCTTATCGAAAATATTAAGTTTCGAGTGCGCCTTTCGACTGCGCCCTTCGAATTTTTTGTTAATTTCGATACCGATATGAAAAAAGTTTGACCTTTTTAGGATCTCGTAAAAGACAGATGGGTGTTTTGATATTTTAATGATGTCATGAGAGAATGTTCAGATAAAAAAAAAACTAAAATTTTAACGATTAATTTACCTATCAGTGATTTGTTTTGACTTTGAAGACAATACTTATTTATAATATATTGAAAGCCTCGTTGGCTCAGGTAGAGAGAGAGAGAGAGAGAGAGAGAGAGAAGAGTTACTACAACTCTGCTTTCTGTGCTGCTGGCCCCGGGTTCGATCCCCGGCCAGGTCAAACATTTGTGTGCATGAACATGTCTGTTTGATCTGTGTCTGGGTGTTATAAGCTTATATAAGTATGTATATCAGTCCTCTGGTTACCATAGTACAGGCTTCTAGCCTAGTTTGGGACCAGAAGACCGTGTGTGGAAGTTGTCCCATATTATAATTATTATTACTAATGTATTGTGTACAGAAATGAGTTTTGAAACTCATTATTTTTACACTCGGGAAAATAGTATAAGTATTGTAGTTTTGAGACTATGTTTGTTTAACCCTACAATGGCGAACCAAAAAGAGTTGTTTTTATATAATTGTTTTTTTTTTTAAAGTGGTTACAAAATTATTGGTATATATATATATACGTCTTTCATCACGGAGCTGGTAAATTATATATTATATCTTTAGGTATACCACTGCTGAGGAACTTATTAATTTTCAAACGGATAGAAATATTATGTAGATAGATATATTATATAAAAGTTTTAACGAATACTTGTAAAGTCAAGCTCAAAAAAATTGGGGTGTTCATTTAAAGCTCATTTTGAATTAAGAGCTTTTTTTAGAGGCCAAAAGTTTGTTGCGGTAGTCGTCGAACAGATTTTATGCAAATGCCCTTTACCGTTATGTAGGGTAGAAACCTGTGTCCACGGTTATTACTTTTTTAAGTCTTTTCAGTACTTTTATTCAAAAGTTATTGTTATATGGACATAACTTTCTCTACCACTAATTGCCTGGTGAAGATGGAATCACCACAGATGCCTTAAAAGTTGGAGAACTCGCTCTTGTCCGCCGCATAACTAATCTCTTTAATCTAATCTTAAAAACAGGTTCATTCCCAAAAAACTTTTGTCACTCAAATATCATTTTATTACACAAAAAAGGTGATAAAAGCGATATAAGTAACTATCGTCCTATCAGTCTTGTTTCCCACCTATATAAAGCCTTCATTAAAGTGATTGAGAGCCGTATATCCAGTCAACTTGACCTACACCAACCACCCGAACAGGCAGGCTTCAGGTCTGGACTCTCTACCACCGACCACCTCCAATCCTTAAATTTACTGATCGAAAAACACCATGAATACCAACTCCCCCTTTACTTAGCATTCATTGATTTCTCCAAAGCTTTCGACAGTTTACACCACAGTTCCATATTTCAAGCGTTACAGCACCAAGACATCCATCCAACCTATATAAGCCTGATACACCACATTTATCACAATAGTACCGCCAGCATAAAACTTCACAAAACCGGCCCTTCTTTTAAAATACAGAGGGGTGTCAAGCAAGGAGACCCTCTGTCTCCCAAGCTCTTCACTGCTACTTTAGAGGAAGTCTTCAGGTCATTAGCCACTGACTGGGAGAACAAGGGCATACTGGTCGGCGAAAGACGCCTTACTAATTTACGTTTTGCCGACGATATTGTGCTCTTCGCCTCCACAGCTCAGGAACTAGGCTCTATGATCCAACAACTGAACACCGCAAGTCTCGAGGTTGGACTCAGCATGAACATGTCGAAGACCAAGCTCATGACAAATGGCACCAAACATAGGATCGAATTCGAGGGGATTGAGATCGAATATGTCCATGAGTACATTTACCTCGGCCAAATAGTCTCGTTCCAGGCGCGACAAGACATAGAAGTTGCTCGACGCACCGAAAGCGCCTGGAGGAGCTATTGGTCGATGAAACAACTCATGAAAGGCGAACTAGCTCTTACGCTTAAGAAAAAACTCATGGACATGTGCGTTCTCCCCATCCTCACCTATGGTGCCCAGACTTGGTCTCTGACAGATCTGCAAAGATCCAAACTCGGGGTTTGTCAGCGAGCCATGGAGCGTAGTATTTTGGGAGTCAGGTTGTCAGACCGCATAAGAAACACAATACTACGTTCCAAAACCAAGATTGCTGATGTTGGACATAGAGCCGCTAGCCTCAAGTGGGACTGGGCCGGACACATTTGCCGCATGACCGACGACCGATGGGCCAAAATCATAACTACGTGGTCACCAAACAACATAAGACGTCGTCGTGGCAGGCCCAGGAAGAGATGGCGAGACGAGCTTGACTCCCACTGTCCGGAATGGTGCTCAATAGCATTAGACAGACACACATGGCATGATGGAAGAGAGGCCTTTGCCCAGCAGTGGGACAACAATGGCTGATAATAATAATAATAATAATAATTGTCTGAACTGAAATCTATTATTATTCCATTGAAAATTTAATACAGTATTTTTAAAAATTCAATATAGTATATATTAGTTTTATAAAAATCATGAATAAATCCAATAACCGTGAAATATGGAAAAGGAAAACCAATGGAGCTGCCATTTCACATCAAAACATAGAGTAGGTAATTTATTTGCAAAGGCTAAGCTGTCCTGTGCTTTCGGCGAGCAAATAAAACGGCCTAATTGGGCACTTATGTCCTCACTATACACCGACCAGCTACCGTTGATCTGCACGTCATTCACTACTCTCCTATGGAGCCTTGAAATACTTACACCCCTATACTTCGTTAGGGCTCTTGGTGACTGGTGGCTCGACGCTTTGAGACCGCCAGTGTTGATATATCCAGATGGCTGCTAAATACATAATAGACTTTAAGTGGTGAATTTGTTCTACTCTTTGTGGGAATTTCGTAATAATTGTATCATTATATAATTTAAATCTTATGCGGGCTACACAAGCATTCAAGACCTGACATAATTGTTTCGTTCAAAATAGATTCTGGATTCAACAAACTTCACTAAACTGAGACTTAACTAAACATGAGAGCTCATCCGCATAAAATCGAAATTGTGCGATTTTCCCGTTTTTGTTTGTGCATATGTGCAAACGGTGGAATGATCTTACTGCTGCGGTCTTCCCGTTGAGCTACAAAATGGAGCTATTCAAAAGGAGAGTGAATAGAGTGTTGGTCGGGTCGGCAACATACCGGCAATACCCCTAGTGTTGCAGGTATCCAAGGCGGCGGTAACCGCTTACCATTAGGCACACCATCTGCTTGTTTGCCACCTATGGCATTAAAAAAACTTCGTAAATAACGCCCATATTAGCTAATACAACAGCGTAAGTATGACATGCTACCCGGAAAAGAAATCTGCTTTATTATAGGACCTAAGTCTTTAATCAGGACTATATTCTTTAGTCAAGATTAAATCATCAGATTTTAGTAATAAATTTGAGCTTGTATGCTAGAACGTAGAGGCACGTGAGACACAATGCAAATTCTAAAGTATTGTGTCTGGAATCCCGGCAAACCAAAGGTTGGCCAAAAAATGGCCGACATAACGTCATCCCAAGAAAAAATCTAAGCAAAAAAATCTCAATAGCTCACAAATGTTAATCACAAAAACCTGAGAGCTGGCAGTTTACTTATCCTAATTAGTCCGGTTTAGCAGACAAGCAAACCTAGCGATATTTCTCATGTTGTGTTTCGCATGATAGAGTTGACGCGTCACACCGAGTCACACGGTACCGGACACTGCGTTAGCTAATCGACTATGGACGCCACGGATCGGGTTTCAATTTAGCAGAATTTAATAAAGGTACGGAAGGTAAACAACCCTGAGCTTTCGCGAGCACATGTAGTGCAAAACAAATCGTCAACACAGGTATACTCCGACAATAAAGGATTTTGGATGTTGATGCAATTTGGTTGTAATTTGCATTATACTTTGATTCTTTTATTCGTAGACACACGGGTAATGTCAATGAAAAATATCAATTATTGAAAAGATTTGGATGAATTGCATTAACGATGAATAAAAGAAGTGGGTGCAGAGATCACGACTTATAGAGAACAGAGGTAAACGGCGTGCACATCACAAAAACCACGAGTACAAAAATAAAGTCGTGGAAAATGGCCACATGTTAATGAAACGCACAGAAATTCTTTGCAATCACAATGTTGAGAGCAATTTTAATTACCACAATAATAATAATATATTCATGATAAATTACTTTATGATCTAAATGCAACGTGAATTCTAATGACTCAAAACGTGTCTTTATTTGGAGGCCTATAGTTTGAAGCAGGGTTAATTATAGCAAAGCAAGTTGAGGTCAAGTGTTCAGATAGTGACGGGGACCGTTCGTCAAACATCATACCGATCCAATTAGAGAGCTAAGCTGAGCGTGAGTTGGTTTACTGCTGTTTATTGCGCTATGTTGCTGGCTACGTGTAATCAACAAGCTGTATTGGAGTTCCGGCGTACAGGCGGCCATCTAGCTCCGTTATAATCATCCTAGTTTTAGCAAGCTCTTGAGTACTGAGTACTGAGGCAATCCGCCCTGAGTGCAAGACACGCGTCATTTTAGCGGCGCGAGATTTATTTTCAATGCATGACGTTAAAATTGTAGTGCAGTAATGTTATTTATGATGTCTCATTATATAAAATCACATTATTTTAAGGTTATTATTAATACGTTTCTCATTAATTTTCTCATTAATACGTTTGGGATTTTGCAGTTAAAGCTCGTGCATTTTTCTAACTTTACTCGTATATTTATAAAACTAAAAAACAAAATGAAAATATCAGATTAATCGCTCCTTATTGTCTGAAAGTGGGCTCAGATATCGTATTTCTAATGAGGCACTATTTTTATTTGATTTCGTGGAAACACGTGTAGTAATAATCACTACTCACTCACTTGAATGCTATCGACTATCAATAATGAGCACTCAGAGGATTTTATAAACATTAATATACCTAATTAAAATTAAAGATATTTTTCTACTTAGGATGAACATCTGCTGTTGTTAATTATACGAGTTTTTAAGGTGCAAAATTGTTCAGTTATTAGTTCAGTCTATTCCAAAAAGACATTTTTAAACGTCAATAAGTAATATCAATAACATATGAATCTACCGTGCGTTCGCAAATAAATACCTCAGTAGGGTTTAATTTTTACAACTGCAATTTTCGTATAATTTTATTGTATTTTTTTATTGACAAATATTTTTTTTTGGGCAGAGTGCCTTGATTGAAAAGAAAAAACAAGACAGCTTAATTAAATACTACCCTAATTCAATACGTGTAGTGTAGTGGATCGAATCTCATATGTGGACTTTTGACCTGGGGGCTACGTCTTTCGGATGGCACGGATAAACTATAGGTCCCGGCTGTTTCCTACAAGATATTATGTAGGGGGTCTTTGGGTTATGTAGCAGTTCTTGTATATAGGAATATTGGCAACCTGAATCTTTGACAATATGGGTTGTCCATATTACCCATATGAAATGTATAAATTGTCGGTAACCGTACGAAGTGTTTGATTTAAAATTTTAAATATTAATCATGTTCAACAAATATACAAGCTATTTTCATTTCATAAGCCATATAAAGCGTCCTTTAAAAACGCTATTCTAAGAATTGTGTGATTCCGCCGAACTAATTCGTATTTCCCGGTAACTATTTACAGAATGTATTGGTTTAGTCGAATGCATAATGGCTGGAAAAATGTCAAGCGTAAGTGTATTAAAGTTGGGGCCAGGCTGCGTGCCTCGCTTGATGTATGGCGACTGGCGACGTGGAATTGTAACTAGGAGAAGGGTCTTATGTGGCGGTCACATATTGGCCATATTTAACAGTAATGCGCAAACATTACTGTGCTCCGGTTTGAAAGGCAATGCTACCATTTAAGTTACTGGGCATGACGAATTTCAACAACTAATATCTCAGGGTGACAGGCGCAGTGCAGTGCCGCGCAGAATTTTGAATTTTAATACGCTGGGTGAAACTTTGTCCGATATGGACACATGATGCTTACCATCAGGTATCTGGTTTGCTCGTCTTGTCACTCACTATCATACAAAAAAAATTGCACTAGTTTTATCATTGGTTTGTACATTAATTCTAAAAACGATTGTACACACATGTACATTCGATTGTAGAGCGAAAAACAAGATAAGTGGCTTAAAATAAACAAGATTAATTTAAAGCCAAGGTTTTTTGCTATAGCATAATATTATGTTTGTTGAAGAATCATAGAATCATATAGTAGAAAAGTAGCAGTTATTGATAAGGGACATCCAAAAATGGGTGTTAATTTTACAAATAACAAAAACGCTACCATAAAAATATATCAATGTTAACACATAAAATAAGGCTTTATTTTATCTGCCTATAAATAGGTAGGATAAAAAAGATCTGCCTAGAATTTTATGACTGTTCTATGATGATTCGTTACAGTATAAGCATGGGCCGACAAATTGGAAACAGAAAGCAAATGGTCCGATTGCAGCCGCTCGACTCTCGCAATACCATTTATGTTCTACGCTCTAACAATAAGGGATTTACGTTCTCGCGATCATTTCATAAAAAAATCTCTAGAAATTGTTTAATAGTTCTAAGGACATCAATCAACGTTGATTTCTTTTGAATACTTTACATACGACTAATTAAATTGATGCTTTCGAAATTATTAAGATTGAATATAATTTATTTTCCTAGAATTTATTGTGTATAATTAATTGAAGTGCCTATTTATATATTTACCGCCAATTATTGTTATTCAAGTCATAGTTTTTAAGTTTCATTTTGTTAATTTTCTGTATTTTCGTATTAATAAAAGTGTTTGTTTATATATATTTTTGTCAATAAGAAGGTTGTTTATATTGAATGGGTTAGTAGGTGTTCAGTACAGTTACTTATAAATGAAAAATGGGCTAATATCTATGTTCGAGAGTCTAGAGCGTTTCGATAGCAACATTTATGACGAAAGGTTTGTCTTATCTCTTTCCCATTTGATATCATTCATTATAATTACTTATAGACAAATTTTAATCTATGCTCATTTAGTGTCTGGTATTAACTTTACTCGTACACAAATAAATGGTTAAGGCATACATACGTATGTATGCATTATGCATAGTGCAGGGTTCTATATCTAGATCTATTCTATACCTGAACAAAACGCTTCCTTACGCAAAGTAAGGAAATATGCAGTAAAATGGCCATAACTTTGTTGATATAAATTTAAACTTGATACTTCCACGTGTTCTCGTTAAAAAGTGTCTTGATAGACGGACTGACAGAGAGACATAAAGACAGACGGACAACAAAATGATCCCATAAGAGTTCCTTTTTGCTTTTGAGGTACGAAACTCTCAAAAATGTTATAGTCCCTAAAACTATGTAAAAATATTAAGCGCTTTAAAAGCGTACTGTTTGCAAAGTGTTTTCAGCTACAATCGTATTCAATATAGAGTTTCGTTCGCGCAGAAAATGGTTTGCGGGACGCGTGAGCGCGCCCTAACTCACCCTCGGAATTGCACACAAATGTTCCGCTTCTTTTGGAATTAAACCGCCGATTTGTATGGACTGTTGATACTATGCAATTTTAAACACAGATTTAATGTTAAGAATTCTCGAAAGTTTATTTCATGATTTTTTTTTCGTAAGTTACTAATTGTACTTGATTTAATAAAATATATTATAATTGTGTTGAATACTAAAATTAGGTACTACAATATATGTTTATTCTAGGTTTTTTTTTCATTAATTTATAAAGTGTCGTAGTCTAGAACTAATGGACTACTAAACAAGAACGTTCGAGGTTGTAGTCGTAGTATTTATTTAGTTAGGTAGTGTTATAGTTTCAGTACTGATAGTATTACTGGATATACGAGTATTATATTATAATATTTTATAGTAGTACTGGATAAAGTAAATTTTTCCAATCTATTTAGACACATATTTTCTTAATTGGCTATGTCAAAATAATTTGTAGCTTAATTGAAAAACTAATAAAAATTATAAGAAACAATGTCTACTCAACTCTCATTAGATAAAATATTATGTCAGTAATAAATTATCACTCTTGAACAACACAGAACAATATATCTTCAAAACAATACAAAAGAAAAACGAAAGGAAACACGGTAAAGGGTGTCTGTCCCTCACAAGTTAGATTATATAAATAAGGCGGTCGAAATAGTGTCCGATAGCGATCTGCGGCCGGAATCCGGGCATGGCCGGACCGGGGGCCGGGTAACCGGACGGTTAGACGACCAAACGCAAATTGACTCGGTTTTACGTAGATTTTTTACTAGCATCATCATTATATTACGCAAATAGTACAGTCCAATATAGACAATCTTCGTGATCTTAAATAAAGCACTCACATTTTTATATTTGGTATGGCTAGATTAAACGTGGAGTTCCGAAGAGATTGATGTGACTTAGGTTTCAAATAAAATATTAATAGGGTTAGTATTAATTGATAAACGTAGGTATATTATTTTTTTCGCTTCGTGATTATTAGGCAACGAGAGTAATTGCTAAAACTTATACCCCTATTTTGCTCAAAAGTCTACATAGGTAACCCTATTGGAAAAATCAAGCACCTGAAATTCGATTAAAAATTGGAGTTTCTTTATTAATTTTCTCTCGAATATAGTATGGTTGGTCTCAAAACTCTGAAATGGCTTTGCTAAGCCAGTGGAAAGGGGAAAGTGTCGATTATTGCATAGTTATATGAGGGCTTGCGAGGTGTGTGTTCTCACAGAACCACTAGTGGTAAGCAATGTAGTGTTTAAAGAATAATGTCTATTTTAGCTTCAATTAGCCAGTATAAGGAATATTTTGCGGTTTTGCTCGATATCTAATAAAGCAGTAAGGCGATAGCTCCGAGACGCGTGGCCGCCCATGACTCGCTTACTTTACAGTCTACTCCCGTTTCTAGCTCACTGATACGTTACAAAGTTATACGAGGGCATAACGTATCATTTTACATTGCACTGAATTAACTCAAGCGAACATGTAGGTACTTTGGAACTGTTTAAGGTAACTTCATTTAGACATTAGTAATTCTTTCTCACCTTCTCCAAAACATTTGGATTTCTATTCGGGGACTTGTCGAGAGATGCGCATGCAAAATTTCCAGATCAAGATCCGAGTTAGGTCTCCAGTCTCGAATAATATAACACTCGAAGGCAAAAATTCGGTTCAGAAAATGAGAAATGCAATCTTGTTGTAGAATCAGTGAAATAGCCGCGGTATCTAGTGACCGTTCCAGTAAGAGACCGGGCACACGCCGCTCCGGCTGGGGTGGAATCCAATCAACGAAACTAGCTCCACTGATGCCTATCACTAAACTTTCACATTCAAAGATTTGTTTCTCGAGATTAAATCAAAGGCGAATTACAGTAGCGGCGAAAAAGAAATATGGCGAGTCCGGCCCCGCTCGAGGGCGGGGTGTCCTGCTGAAATTGCTTTTCAATCCCTCGGACTTTGGACTTGTAAAGAAGTTATTACCTTCCAAGGAGATAGCGGCGGGTCCGGCGATACGGATATATGTCTTTTTCATATGTAATATTCCTTTTTCGCGTTTTATTAATGGAAAATGTTTCGTGGGACAGTGCGGCCGGCTCTCGCCTCGATATTAAAAAGCCACAGTCGACTTAGTGCGGCTTCTTTTATGAGATTGTCGTAACAGTAGTTTATGTTTGTGAGGGCGCGATGTGTCACTTAAGACTAATGTCACTTTATACTGTCTCGGTGGCGTAGAGGGCGCATGCTCAACTGCCAATCAAGAGGTCCCGGGTTCGATCCCCAGGTCAGGCAAAGTGTTAAATATTGGACTTTTCCATTAGGAATTATCTCAATAACTGCCTGGAGTCAGGAACTGTGCCCAGTAGATGGCAATAGGCTCGCCCCCTATTACGTGGGACCAAGAACATACTGGCGAAATGTGGGTGTATATACGAGTACAATGGGACTGAGTCCTGGGTACACCTCTGCCTACCCCTTCAGGAAAAAGGCGTGAATGTATGTTATGTTATGTCACTTTATATTAGACCATTGCGCTCCTACAAGTTGTACTAACTAGATCAAGAGAGCATTGTGTGCCTTTATTTGGTGTCTAGGACTGATTTTAAAGTGATAGCTTACTTTTAGATCAAGAATATTTAGTTTTTAGTTCCGATTTTTAGTGTCAAAAATAACATGCACAGTGCACCGCCCTCCCGCCCGCAAAATTGCATGCAAAGAGAAAATGCTATTAGGAATTATTTTTGTTAGTGACACCATTCATATATCGACACGCTTGCCTTTTCTTTCGGAGGATGATGAAGACTAAATAAATTAACTGCTTCGCTGGCGTAGCAGTCGCAAGTGATGATGCTGATTATAAGGTCCAGTTCGTTCTCCAGGCCTGGCAAAAAGTGTTATTACATTAGGATTTTCTTATTGACGGCCTGGTGTCTGGAACTGTGTCCTGTACATGGCAATAGGCTAGCCCCTTATATTGGATTTGATAAAATGTAACTGGCGAAGTTTGGATATACTTACAATTGGACTGGGTCCTGGATACGTCTCTGCCGGTCCCTTCTGGGAAAAAGTTATGATGATATGTTTTTTTTTTTTTTTTTTATGATAGTGAGTGACAAGACGAGCTCATCAGATGCCTGATGGTAAGCATCATGATTGCCCATATCAGACACAGTGCCACCCAGTATTTTAAAATTCAAAATTCAGCGCGGCACTGCACTGCGCCTATCACCCTGAGATATGAGTTGTTGAATCTCATCATGCCCAGTAATTTCGCTGGTAACATTGCCCTTCATACCGGAACACAGTAATGTTTGGACATTACTGCTTGGCGGATGAATAACTGGCAAAGGTGTGGTACTTCCCCAGGCGGCCTCCTGCAAAAGAGGCCTACCACTACAAAAATAAATAATATGTTAAATAAATGGAAAACCAGAGCTCTGCTTATTAGGTCGTGTTACTTGTGTCATTGCTAATCGATACGTGCAGTATCGAATAATGACATGAATCATTGTTATGAAATATTAAATTCCCCATTGTGTTTTAGCCGAGTTGTGCATGTGTGCGTGTCGTCCGTAATGCTGTTGCATACTCTAATTAAGTACACTACATCAATGTTTGGAATTAATTAGTGTATTGTTTAATTGGCATCTCTTGTTATCTGTTTGTTCGGTTTATTTATTCATTAGTGGTGTTTGTAGCAGCTGCAGTCATGGGAGACGTTAGGTCCTGTTATTATAATATGATACTTTTATTGTAAACCATTGCTTCAGCACCTAGCTGCTTGTATATTAGCATATGAGTTATATTCGTTTTACCATCGTTTATTTTTTATAATTAACAATATTTATGGTCATTCGCCGTGTATATACCGGCTTTAGAATGGTGCTCCACCCACTCTACTCGTGGTTGCCGTAAGAGCTCGGTAAGGTTTAACAGATCCAGAGGACGGGCAGCAGCGTCCTCTGCAAAAAACCATCGAACTGCGCTCGAAAACCCGCCTGCCAAACGTGTCGAGTATTGGCAAAATCCCCCTAAATGGGGGAGGCCTGTGTTCAGTAGTGGATTACCAACGGCTGAGATGATAATGATGAAGTAAGCGTAAGTAGCCCCTTCATGAAGCCGCCTGCCAAGCGTGGTGATTACGGCAAAATCCCCCCATATGAATACTTTATGGTGTTCTATGAGTTCAGCAGTGGTCGTTTTCCGGCTGATGATAATGATGATGATGATAAACGAAGTAAGCCTATAGATTATTTTAAAAATAAGTCCATAGATCTCAACCGTCCCGGGCATAAGCGCGCAGCGACGTCAGACCCAGGGCTCTCGAGTTCTGCGGGCCGCAATAAGCTTGTAGATTGATTACACCTGTCTGTCACGATTAATAGAATATTGTGTGTGATTGAAATTGAATCAGTTGTCCATTGTAGAGCGGCGTGCGTTCGCATTGGCTATTGAATATTTAGTAACCAATTTGGATCGTGTTGCCGTTCTGTTTTGATGATAAGGGCTGGATTTGATTAATTAGTTTAATATTAGATTAGGTTCTCTTTGAACTAATTTTTAGTAATTATTGAATAAATTATCGAATTTAATTTATTTTCTTAGCTATTATTTTAATTGGTATAGTATGTACTTCTCGTACGCATCTACTAATTTTGTAATGCAATAAGTGTTTTTTTAATTGAATTTAATTTTATATTATAATTTCGACCTCAATCTGTTTTGGGGTAGGTATACGTCGTTATTGAATTTCAATGCGTACAAATTTCTTATTCCCAAACAAACCAACCTAAAACGTTATTATTTAAAACACGGAGCCGTGGAGATTATGTGCTCTATTGCGAGTCTATAGCCTATGGCCTATTGCCATTTACCGGCATAAATCCCGATATCTAATTAAAATCTAGCTTAATTAAAGGTTGCTTCAGTAAACTGGATCGTGGTCTTAAAAACGCATCCTAGTGTCTAGCAAACTAGACAATAAGATGAGGCCAATAGAGATGGGTTTTAAAAAAACATGACTAATAATGTTTATAGGTGTATCTACTATGAGAATGGGTATACCTCTGTCTAATCCTTCGGAATAACAATGAATGATATTACGTTATCTTATGTTATAGCTGTTTGCATATGACATACAAAACAAAGTTTTCTTAAAATTATTTTGAGTTTATATTCTAACAGAACGGGTTACCCCAATTACACTCCTCGAGTCAATTCATATAGGTTATGTGGACAACCCATATTGTCAGAGTTTCAGGTCACCACGATTACAAGGTTAGACAAGGCCTCCGACACGACATAACCACTGTCCCCTACTTATCTTATAGGAAACAGCCGGGACCTACAGTTTAACGTGCCATCCGAAACACGGTAGCCCAGGCGAAAAGTCCACATGTTTCGATCCAGGGACTCCGGATTTAGAGCCGGGCATATTCCCGCCAAACCATGGACACTAGATATACTATTATATGTATCTACTCTACTCTATCTACTACTATCATATCATATCTTGGTCCCATGTAATCATACTATCATAATATGAGATTACATGGGACCAATAACATACTGGCGAAATATGGGTGTACCTACTATGGGACTGATTCCTGTACACCTCTGCCTACCCCTTCGGGAAAAAGGCGTGATTGTATGTTATGTTATGTTATATCAGATCCCTCGTATTTCGATCAATTGAGCACAATAAATACGGTTGGACCAATATTTGATCAGAGCGTTTAAAAATTACGGCTCAGTGAATGTGTTTGACTGTTTGTCCAGGTGTAGAGTGCTGTTTCTATTTATATTGCGTTTAGTAGCTCATCAAATGTATTTTGACTTAAACAATAGTCATTAGAAAGTTGTAAAAACACGTCTGTTTAGTGATAATTAAATAACGAGGATTTTCATGGTGGCGTCAGTTCATCATCTCAGCCATAGTCCACTGCTGAACATAGGCCTCCCCCATAGATTTCCATCCAGTCCAGTTGTAAGCGGCCCGCCTCCATCGTGTTCCTGCCGCCTTTATCAGATCGTCTGTCCACCATATGGGTGGACGTCCTACGCTGCGCTTGCCGGTCTGTGGTCTCCATTCGAGAACTTTACAGCCCCATCGACCACCAGTTCTACGTGCTATGTGCCCTGCTCATTGTCACTTCAGCTTACTTATCTGCCGGGCTATGTTGGTAACTTTCGTTCGTCTACGTATCTCCTGATTTCTGATTCTAATCATGAAATGACGTCAGTTCAAATGCTACATTTTTAATTTTTCACTTTATAATCATAACTTTATAACACTAACGACAAATGATGATTTTTTACTGACTGTACACTTTACCTATATTTATTTGTATTCGTTTTAAAAATCGGTTCTCGTTAGAAATATGAACAAAAGAGCGCTAAAAACCATTGGTACTTATTAGAATTTTAATACTGGGCCAGAAGGAATCACTTTTGTTTTCGTTTATAAATTTAGTTGATGATCTTTTACAAACATCTACTTGAGTGTCAACCAGTATTAAATCAATGAAAGGTAGACAAGCTGACTCAACATTATGACGAACTACAAGAAGATAAACTTTTGATCTATCTATAAAATATTTTATGACAATTATTATTTCATATTATAATTATTAGATGAACCCACGACCTCCGCCGTTCCGTGGCGTTGCTCAAACCAACTAAGCTATCGTAGTTCACTCATCGGCGTAATTCTTCTATCCCTCATTCCGCCTATGGACTATAAAAAGGGGCGTTCGTGTTATCTATAGGTGGATTGCTTTCAAATAATAATTAAATTGTCAAGGCATACCTTGGTTAGTATACTTAGTGTAGGGTTCCGTACCTAGATACCGCAAACACATGTTATTAATCACATTAAAAAAAATAAGGTATTTTGTTTTTTTCTTTACCTAATTATGAAATGGGATCTTGCTTCTTGCCAAATTTTAAGATGGAAAATACCCTAGAGGTTTTAGCCTTTTGTACAAGCTATGAAAATATGCGGTAAACTGGCCATATCTTTTGATTGTTTCGATTTAGAAGTTTGAATTTTTTACAGCATAAGAGACCGTAGACCTGAATTTTTGATATGAGTGTCAACTTAATACTTGAGGTATTAACGTGTTCCCGAAAAAGGGTCTTGCCACAGACACACAGCCGGATAGACAGACAGACGAATAACGAAGTGATTCTTTATGGGTTTCTATTTTCCTTTTAAGTACGGTTTAGGTACGGGATCCTAAAAATACAATTATTATAATTAATAATATCAAAAAAGTCACGGCTAATGACAACACTATTTACCTTGAATTAATTATCTCAAATTATTATCAAACCTGATCCTTGGCAAAGTGGCTCTACCCGCAGGTGGCTCAAGTACTTCGGTAACAGAATACGTCTATGAAGATTCACGTGGAAGATCATCTACGTAATTAATCCACTTAGCAAGGTAGCTTTGAAACTCTACGCCTGTAACTCGAGTGGCTGTTGTCCTCTTTGTTTAAACTCGTTGGTGTTGCCGTAAACCTGATGATAAACTTAACACTTTCTTCCGGGACGAACTTTGAATAATAAAATAAATTACCTATAATGTTTCATGATTTACTGCCGTATTCTTGATCATTTATTACACAGGGATTTTTAACAGTATTTGAGGTTTTTATTTCAAAGATAAATATGTAAACAAAGCACTCCACGTATTTTTGACAATAAAAGTAACCATACCAAATAGGACAAGAAAAATCGATCGTTTCGAAATTCACACAGTTAAAATAACTATCCATATAAATAATGTACTAAATAATACATATTTTTGTTTAAAGGTAAGATATTTTAATAAAAAAATAATTAATTTCAATTTAAATTTTGGTGCCTCCTAAATTCTCATGTTAGCTTTTTATTCCTCTCGAATCAGTGCTTGTAGTCATATTTAGGATTTGTCATAGTCGAAAATCTATCTAAGCAGGTATTGTGCTATAATCACAGAATAAATAACAGTATTATTACCTGGGTTATTGTTTGTTGGATGTTTTTATATTATACTTAAGTGAAGTTAATTCTTGTTGAAATATGTTACAATTTAATTATTATTTGCGCATATATTTTAAGCTCCAAACGGCCTCGTTTATACTTTATAAAATATAGCTTGATACGTGACAGCTGAATAAAAGTCAATTATTTGGTCATATTTCCTTAAATTGGGTACATAAATATTATCTTACCTATCTGGTAATTTATAATTCAAATGATTTATCAAATACCTTTTTAGAACTTAATTTACTAAAATATGACCAAAAAATTCATTTGTGATCATCTGTCAGGTATCAAATTATATTTTACATGTGATAGACCTATTCTCCTCTTATTTTTATCATAAATTATGAGGTCCCTATAGGTACCTAGTTATTATAGCAGCAACTTCGCATTAGCTTTGCATAATTTATTGAATAAACTTTTCATATTACACAGTTGAATTGTTATTCTAATTGGTACATAATTAACCGGTCGAATAAGCGAGTTAATCAAATGAATTTACAATTAGTTATGTTTTAATGAAACCAATAGGTATTGAACTGTATTTTAAGTGCGTACATACAAATTATTACGATATTTATTATCTAGATTATCTAGATTATTCTGTTCACAAAAGTTTATTGCTAAATCGTGTTATTTTTAACACTACAAGGTTACTGATCACTATCATTAACAACAAACATAATATACAATATCGCCTTTTTCCCGAAGGGCTAGGCAGAGGTGTACCCAGTATGTTATAGGTGTACCATGTAATAGGAGGCGAGCCTATTACCTGCCATCTACAAGGCACAGTTCCAGACTCCAGGTAGTTATTGAGATAATTCCTAATGGAACAATCCAAAATTGAAAACTTTGCTTGACCTGGGGATCGAACCCGGGCCCTCATGAACTTGCGCCCACTACGTCACATCAGTTAGCATTTATTTCTGAAAGGTTAATTTTTGTTTTAAAGGGTAACTTAGAACAACTTTCACTATGGTCCCCATACAAATAGAGAAGTTATACTCGTTAAAAACATCGCGATATTCTGTTGTAGGTACCTACTTATGTAGAATTTACGGAGATTTTTTTCCATCACTCATTAAAGTAAAAGGTAGCAGAGATATATAAAACCCGGTTGCCAGAAATAGATAAACACAGGCTCACATCTACGTGAGTAGCAAACCTTACACTTATAACATCGGCGCAAGACTAAGGTGCGGCTGACTTGACTCAAGCCAATTACCTTGACATCAGTTCGCCACGCAAAGCAGGGTAAAACGCGTCTGCCTCAGTTTATATAAAGATTATTGCTTTTACCTATGTTTGTTAATAAGTATGTAAAGTAGTATTCTGGTTACCATAGGACAGGCTTCTAGACTAGTTTGGGGTCAGATAACTGTGTTTGGAAGTTGTTTATATAAAAAAAACCACTAATTTTAAATCAGTTATGTTTAATAAATGAAATAGTTATTATGTCATTATAGTTACTGGACTATTAGGAATCGTGAATTTTCTGATCAATGATTAATCTTTGGAATTGTGTTAGATTGAATCGAACCTCCCCAAAATACTTTTGGGGCAACATACTAGCTTACTCACTTAGGAATATTTATATACAACTTTGAACTTTACTGACATATTTTTAGAACTTACAATCTACAAATGGTCTTTTACGATCCCTATTCGTACTCAATCAATAATAGATGCACAATATGCTATTGTGAACGTTCCTTTACAAATAAACGGATAATTAAGCTTTTTTTTAAATGACCCGATTTAAGGAACACAATCACTCAATTTTAAATATGCACTGATTGTGTTCATTCATTCATTCATATTTTTAGGGAGTATCGGAATTAGGTGAATGCGAACTGATGAGCTGATCAAATCATGGAACATTTAATTTGCTAGAATTTGACGCCTTTCAGCTGATTACGTATTGATATTAGTGCAATGATCACTGATATTGAATACATTGCTAATAAATTAATTATATACTATCAAAAACTGATTTATAAATTAATTAAGCAAATTGAGCTATTATAGTAACTCTGCTTTCTGAGCCGCAGGCCCCGGGTTCGATCCCCGGCCAGGTCAAACATTTGTCTGCATGAACATGTTTGTTTGATCTGTGTCTGGGTGTTATAAGCTTATATAAGTATGTATATCAGTCATCTGGTTACCATAGTACAGGCTTCTAGCCTAGTTTGGGACCAGATGACCGTGTGTGGAAGTTGTCCCATATTATTATTATTATAAATTTGCAAATCATCTTAGTATTGA
This sequence comes from Hemistola chrysoprasaria, assembly GCA_947063395.1. Taxonomy (NCBI): domain Eukaryota; kingdom Metazoa; phylum Arthropoda; class Insecta; order Lepidoptera; family Geometridae; genus Hemistola; species Hemistola chrysoprasaria. The sequence continues at coordinate 5,807,681 of OX346715.1, forward strand.
ATCAATCACTTGTGATCCAAAAATGCCCCTTATACTTAAGGGGAACATTTACAAGACCGTAGTAAGAACTGTCGTATTATATGGATTAGAGTGTTGGGCTACGAAAGCGGTGGTTGAAAGAAGAATACATGCAGCAGAGAGATGAATACTGAGATAATGTGAAGAATGGATAAAATTATGAATGAGTATGAAAAGGGAAGTCTGAATGTTGCTCCAGTGACTGAGATATTAAACAGTGGAAGACTAGCCTATATACATATTATGTGTAGACATGTAATGCGGAGTGATGCAAGTCATGTGGCCAAAAGGACGATGAGGATGAAGAATGTAAGTGGTTATGTGGGAAGGGGGCGTCTAAAAAAGACAAGGATGAACTCTGTGTGCCGACCCCTCCTAATGTGGGATAAGGGCAGAAAGATAAGTGTACTGTAGAAGTACACCGTACATAATGTATTAGCATAAGTAACTAGTAACAGATCTAGAGGACGGGCAGCAGTGTCCTCTGCAAAAAACCGCGCTCGACAACCCGCCTGCCAAGCGTGTCGAGTATTGGCAAAACCCCCCTTTATAGGGGAGGCCTATGTTCAGCAGTGGATTACCAACGGCTGAGATGATGATGATATTAGTAACTAGTAATAAACAGACAGCCAACTCAGTCCCTCGTGTTCTCTTTAATACGCCTCAACCACGGACCTTATATGGCAACCCAGCCAGCTGAGGCTTCGTTGGAAGCGGTGCGGATCAAGTTTCGCTGATCGCGCGCGAGCGCATCGTCGTTGTCATATGCGACACAATTATGCAATTATGCACTTTGTAATAATAATATCATAATGAGTATAATGTAGTGTTACAAAAATAAAACGTGGACCGTAATAAATCGGCAAAACCAAAATAAAAAAAGGGGCGTTTATCTTTCGGCGAGATGGCGATGTTCGTGACCATGATGTAGGAGGTCAGAACACCGTACATTACACAAGTAAAAATAACAATCTAACGTAAAAATTGTATTATGTAGTGGTTGATTGGGTCAGTTGGTACTTTGGTACCTTGCTTAGTGAGCCGCGGTCTCGGGTTCTCTTCCCAGTATACTGCTACAATTGCGCATGAGCATCTGATTTGTCTGATTTGTGTAGCTAGGATAATATGGGAACGTAACTACCTTCACCCACCCTATCGGAATATAACATATATTATAATAATAGTTACATTTAATTATTGTTTAGTAACAATAAATCGACATTCAGAAAACACAATTTTAAAATTGTCGATTCATTCGATTTTGGATTTTACTAAAAACACTCTATATCTTTTAAAATATAGCTTGCTCAATGACAGCTGAACAAAAACCAATTTTTTGGCCATATATTACCGTTAATAAGCTGCAAGAGTATTTGAAATTAAGGCCCTTTAGTAGCCAAACTTCCCTCTCGCTCGCATATTGCAAATTAAGGTACATAGGCATTGAATTATACTATTGGGACATACTTTACTTAAACTTTAAAATATCAGGATATACATATATCAAATAAGTTTTCTGTATTTGGAGGAAACAGGGGAATACAAAACATCGATTTAGTAAATTTTTCATAGGATTGTGTCAGACTGCTCAGAGGTCCTTAATACCCGATAAGATACCATTAACGTTCTTACGGCTTACCTAAATAAGGAAATATGACAAAACAATTGATTTTTGTGCAGCTGTCATTGATCGAACTATATTTGACACGGTATAATCAGTCATGCGACTCAATGTTGAAACCACAGGAAATATTCTCTCCTTGCCATATCTGTTAGCTGTTGGAGCATAACTTACAAAACATATTATTATTAAGTTTATTAAAATGCGTACTAGCTATGAAAATTAAACTACAGACGTACATGATGTATTAGAGATAGAACAATACAACCATCTATACCCACATGAATCACGGAATATCTAGGCAACCAGTCAGTCAATGTTGAAACCGCATCGGTTAAGCATTGCACCAATAATACGCTCAATTAATTAGCGAGCGACTGACGTGTTCCACGTACTTACCTAATTAATGTCCCAGAACTGTACAATAACACGGTTATTATTACCACTGACTGCCGATGATTGGGTTACGTACCTACATCTCTAGGGTGGCCATATCTTCAAGATTTTGCAGACATAGTTTTCATTCTCTCTGATATTAATTTATATGAGCATATTTCACCTCGGTGGCGTAGAGGGCGCATGCTCGATCGCATGCTCATCGGCAGTGTTAAATATTGGATTTTTCCATTAGGAGTTATCTCAATAACTGCCTGGAGTCTGGAACTGTGCCCGGTAGATGGCAATTGGCTCGCCCCTATTACATGGGACCAATAACATACTGGCAAAATGTGGGTGTATCTACTATGGGACTGAGTCCTGGGTACACAGGTACTGTACAGGCTGCTCGGCTGTGGAACAAATTACCGGCAGAAATTCGTCAGTCTCAGTCACTTCATGCTTTTAAAACTAAGTTAAATAAGTATTATTTATCACTTTGTTATGATAATGTATAAGTATTGTTAATATGTATTTTATTGATATAATGTTATATATTATAGATAAATTAGATATTATGTATTTAAATTTCTAATTATATTTATATTATATGTGTATTCGATTATATTATAGATATATATCTATCTATGTATGTAAGTATGTGTGATTATAGTATATTATTATAGTAAGTACATTTTTTTTTTTTTATTCTCCTGTAAGTACACCGCCGACGTAGAAATACTCATGAGTATAGTTTTCCTTTCCTTCCGGTTGTCTGGAAGAAATCGCTTTAAGCGATAAGACCGCCACTTGTACTAGCCTAAGTTTAATATAATTATTATTCCTTTATGTTGTGTCCTATGTATGGTGTACAATAAAGTGTTTATCTATCTATCTATCTATCTAGCAGATAGATAGATATCTATCTACACCTCTGCCTACCCCTTCGGGAAAAAAGGCGTGAATGTATGTTATGTTTGAGCATATTTCGCTATTAAGTACATACATTTAAGGTATAGGTATGGTGGTAGCTATTGATTATTAATACTAGTGTTACTTTCTAAAAATAATTTAACTCTTAAAAAAAGGCAAAAGAAAAAGATGCTCTTTTAGGGTTCGGTACCCAAAGGGTGCCGAATGATCCCTTATTACTAAGCCTCCGCCATCCGTCCGTGTATCACAGGGTTCTATCTCATAATTCGTAACAGACACTTGTAATTTTCACAATATATTTATAGGTATTTATAGGTATTCTATAATTGCCGCTATAAAAAATAAAAAAAAAGTTCATAATTAACGGTGCTCTCCATACAACCAAGGTTTTTAATATATTGTCATATAAATTTCACAGCAGTAAGAATAAATTGTTATATTAATAAGAATAATAGTTATAAGAATTTAGTAACTTTTAGTAATATTAATTTTGGTAGGTAAGACACCTGAAATAAGACACCTATAAATAAGGTTGGTGGTACCTACTACCGTCCTACATGGTGGGTAGGAATCCTTCATAAGTCCCATTCGCATTTGACCAGTTTATTAATCTTAATTCATTAGTTTAAATCTTCATTTATTATTCTCTTCTCTTATTATTTTTATTATTCTTTATCTATATTTCAAAATGCTTTTTTGCGCCTATTCTTCAGGGTAAAAATGTAGACATGACCTGAAAATGTTTATAAAATGCTATAAGTTCTAAAGTTCATTAGAAAGTGCTAATCTTATTTCTATTTCTATTTCTACATTAAAAAAAAACTGTTCTCTACAAATTTTTGGAAATGGTGGTAGCTCTACTCAACCTTCAAACAATGCAGTGCATGAGAGTTATTAGATTACATTCACAGAATACCTCGTTACTCGTTAGCTTGTGATAGTACTAGCACCTAACAATGTATACACGGGTGTCTGAGGCGCACGTCTTACTGACCGGAGGAAATATTGACTGGACTCTCTGAGCCTTAGAGAGCCACAGAGAATAAGGCATCGTTCTGGAGGAGTAAACCAGATATCACAATAATTGGTCAAAGGTACTTTAAGGTTTAGTCGCCGTGGAGTTATCGGCTTTAGAATAGTGCTCCACCGTCTCTACCAGTGGTTGCCGTAAGAGCCGTCTAAGGTTAACATGTATAGCCGTAGATAGCCAGATATAGCCGTGATATTATAGCCCGTGTTTTCGAGCAATGTAAATAATATTTATAGTTACATTTCGTTTCTTTAATATTTGAATAGTGACCAATTTATCGATAATCACCGACAAAAGCTCCACACACGTTATTTAAATCCGATTTTATTAATACCAATTTAATTCGTTTTCGTGAACGCGTTACAATGGGGGATTAATATTATTACGAGAGTAATATCATAATGTCAATAAGTCACTATCGAGTAGGGATGTGTTTTGTCGATATATTTAGTATCGATGTCTTGCGTTTTGGATTATAAAATTCAGGATTTTGACATGAATATCTTCTTCACGAATATGCTTCATTCCGAAAAATTGCGCTTTGTATCTCATGTAATTTTTTTAATCAAAATTTTAATCTTATTAACATTATGTTAAAAGATACGTGTTACCCATAAAAGTTCAAACACTATGTTCGTCGAACTATGTATAGGTACATAATTTTTAGAACAATATTTTACCTGTCCCGATATGACATAATGTATAGAATAGTCGAATAAAATGGATGATCAAAACAATAATATTCATAGTTCGATATTGAGTTTACATCTTGGATCTTGATTGATTTTATACGAATTTTACCTGGGAATAGGTACCAAACAATCTATCGAATATCAATCTTGGATTATTATTAGGTAAGTACCTATTTACCTAATTTCTTATTATCTTTTAAACACTTTCTGTTTAGACTGTACCTATTTATTTACGCTAGTTGAGTTACTATTACAGAATAGTTAATACAAAAACTAAAGGTGGTGACTGCCTCCGTGGCGTAGAGGGCGCATGCTCGACTGCCAATAAAGAGGTCCCGGGTTCGATCCCAGGTCCGGCAGTGTTAAATATTGGATTTTTCCATTAGGAATTATCTTAATAACTGCCTGGAGTCTGGAACTGTGCCCGATAGATGACAATAGGCTCGCCCCCTATTACAAGGGACCAATAACATACTGGCGAAATGTGGGTGTACCTACTATGGGACTGAGTCCTGGGTACACCTCTGCCTACCCTTCGGGAAAAGGCGTGAATGTATGTTTTCTAAAGGTGGCGACATCGCGCGGTCATGTTAGTTTATCGCTGTTGAGTTGACTATCAATTATATTTTTATTAATATTTTAATGTGCGAAAGTAATGTTTCTTGCATCGAAGGTGATATTCGGCATGCTCAACTCACATCCCTACCTCCGACCGACGAAATCCGAGGGGCGAGGGGAACAATTTACCAGCAATTTTAATAATAAGTCCCCGGTATTTCTATTATAGCCGGGAGGCGATCAGGTGGGTTGCTTGGAAGGTTTAATAACTTACGATTAGCCTATTGGAATAGCTCTCTGAATGTTTGCTATTTTTTCTATACTACATGCACATTTATCTAGAGATATTTTAATTAAATTAATTTGGCAAAGTTCGAAACGACGCGAGATGATAGATTAGTCAATGTATGTGCAATTTTATTATCGCTTGAAGCTATTTAAATTAAACTAATTCCATATTACGTGTTGTAAATTATAAATCGCTTTTTAGCAACAGTTATAATTAATGATTTAGCTCTCCAAAATATCAGGAATAATAAACTTTATGTGTAGGTATACGTTCAAAGTTGTGCGTTATAATAGTATTTTTTTAAATGACATAGCATAACTTAACGCCTTTTTCGCCAAAGGATTAGACAAGATAAGATTAGATGTGTACCCAGGATACCCTTACCTACCAAATTATGTTTTTAAGTCATATGTAATAGGGGTTAAGTTTTAAATTAAAATTTAGTACGTAGGAGGTTTATTTGCTTCGACGACGTTAATTATAATATTATGACGTAGTCTTTCAATAACATGCTGTCATGTGACAGTGGTTTAGAGCACTTGGATTTTCTAAAGGCTGACATGTTGACCTGTGGATTTTTAAAGTGTTCTAAGGCATCGTGTATTTAGTTAAGGTAAGTAAGTAGGTATCTAGGTAGGTATCTAGATACGGCTAAAGACAGTATAAACTGGAGTTTCTTGGAGGAGGCTTTTAGCCTAAGGGGGTCCATATAGAATAAAAAATGAATGCATGTTAAATATATAAATAATATTAATAATTTTGTTTAAGAATTTATATAGAATAATTATAGCTATATTCATTCATTCATTCAAGTAAGTAGGTATTGTTAAGCCTTTTTTCAGTAGAGGCACGCTGCTCCTTCAAAAAATTAAACATGTAGTATAGGTATGTAATATGTGACAAAAAAGATAATTTTACGTTTTTGTATAAAAACTGCTAGTGAGCTCCAAATATTTTGTCATTACGCTTAGTGGTACGAAAATTTTAATTAAAAATGATAACGCGTAATGTGCAGTGTGTAGAGCAGACCACCCTAGCACTAGGGTGATTTTTAATTATTAAATTTCTACGCCGCCGGCGCCTGCTGATGATACTTTGATATTGATATGACTTTTTACCCTGCAGTGTAACATGTGGATTATATATATTATTATATATAACTTTTGGGAGCTTTTTATATAATGTTCTTTGTGTGAAAGAGACAACATTTTTATCAAGCTGGTGTCATTTTAACATACCTTGAAAATTGTTGCTCTCCCAATTTTACTTATGTACTGCCCCGCGGTTTCACTTGAGTAGTCTTCGTTCCCGTGGGAATATTGGGAATAAAAGTACTTTTTTTACGTTATTCCAGAGTCTTAACTGTCTATAGACTGAATTTTAGCCCAATCGGTTCAGTAGTTTTGGCGTGAAAGAATAACAAACATCCATCCATCCATCCTCACAAACTTTTGCATTTATAATATTAGTAGGAGTTGATGTTCTGGTGTTTTTAAAAGTTATCATTTATGATTTACATCGGCAGCGTGGATTATAAAATCCGTGAAACCGAAACTTTAAAATAATCGTATCGAGTATGTCAAAATAGATAGGATTTTTTAATTATAATCATTTAAATTCATATGCTCTTACAGAACGGGTTTCCACGTTTACATTGCTCGATTAAATTCAAACGGAATATGATAATTCGCTACTCAAAAATTCGTTGTTGCTAAAGCTTACTTTTCGATGTATAATATAATATACAATTGTAGAATATACCATTTATAATATACAACGTCTATTCATAATCCAATATGAATATTCCGGACGGCCCTATTGCAGCTTCACCAAATGAAAATAATAGCGGAATGTTTTAATTTCCCTGCGAGTGACAGGTCACGTGGTCCCTCCACCCCCTGCCATCATCACTGCGGAGGACAATTAGCCGTCTCATGGAATTAAACAACGTGTACGTTTGCCAGATTTTTTATAACATCGCTTGCAGCTCCTGGTCACAGAATATCATCCAGAACGTCTGCTTTAGCAGATTTTTAATTTATAAATTAAGAATGCTAGGGTTGGTGCCTTCACGCGCTGAAGAGGTCTTGAAAGCCCAGAATAGCACACGCGTGAGTCGCGTATAACTTTCTACGTGTGTGTGCGTAAATAAGTCGGGAACTTAGCTTCAACTTTTTTTAGTTTTAGGATTATCGGACACAATTTTACTCTATTTATTTGGAGGAAATTAATCCCGTGATTAGAGGATACGCGCTGTGTCCAATTCAGCCTTATCACGGGATCGGTGGTAGTATCCACTACGCCTAGTGGTTTGCTGTGAGATTCCTCGTAAATTGCCCGCGTCTATGTGTGCATGCGTGTTTAGCTCGTTGCATTCACCTTACTCTCTGTATTGCATATTTTGTACCCCTGCCCTCGTTTGAGTATCGTCGAGTCGGATCCAATGAATAGAGGATGCATGACAGGCATGAGTAACGAACTGACGTTCTGTTCACATGATATGTGTCTGTTTTTGTAATGAATATCACAGATATGACTAACACAATTACATTGGTCATATTGGTTTCGATTAAGTACCTATTATGATTACCACGCGCGAGCTTTACTCGTATATCACCAGCGTTGTGCTATTTTACGTTATATCTACATTTATACGTAATTATAAAATCAAATTAACTATATACTTACTGAAATATAATGTTTAGGTAAAAAAAAACATGTATGAAAAAGAAACAAAATTAAGAGCTATATAGTAAAACAGCACATTGCCGGTGATACATAGCTCGCGCGCGGACATACCTAAATGCAGTCACGCCTTGTTCCCGATGGGGTAGGCAGAGACTATTTCTCTCCACTTGCTTCGATCCTGACATATGGCTTTTGCTTCTTCCACTACATACCTAAGTATTTTGCTTATTCCAAAAGTTATGATAGCTGTTTGTGATCTTTGAGCAAATAAAGTATTCTTTGCTTATGTTTACTGGATATTTAATTAAAAGTTTTATTTATATCCATTATCTTTTTATATATTTTATTATTCAATATAAATCCTTAATCCGTACAAAAAATGTAATTCCAAGCTGTATTCAATACCGCTCTCAAATAATGTACATTGCATGTTATCAGATTAAAACGAGTCGTTCATTTATGTTTTTATTACGTTAGTTAAAAGTCCATGTACGAGTTAAACCTTTAATTAATTCATACAGCTTGGGACGGGATTTCTTCACGTTTCAATTTAGAGAGGCGATTACCAATGAGGGCGCACGAGCAGAAAATTAAATACGATTGTTGCAAGTGCTAGGAGTCACTCGCGAGTGACAACCCTACGCACAGCGTTATGCGGATCATTCCATTCATATTCATCGTAGTCATTGTTTTGATTATTGGAGCGCTATTTAATAAATAAGTATTACTTCTTTCTTCTAAATATTGTTGGCTCTATGTAAACATAAAATGGTAACGCATAATAAATATATTTAAAATTTTCATACAATAGTCGGCCTGACTGTCAGAACACAATCGTATTTGATCATTGACAATGCGCACACCAAAGTCACAAGTCACAACCGAATTTTGAAATCAGCAATTAAGGCATAGCCATTCATTTTGGAAATCTGATCAGACAAACGGACCGGATGTGTTGTGAGTTGTGAGCTGTAGATGGCCACTATACCTTATAGATAGCCTTGAAAACAATGTATCTGTCGAGACAAAACGTAGTCAGGGGATCATTAGTGAGCCCAAAAAGGAAATAGGTTGACATACCCATTGAAGCCAATCCGACTTTAATTGAAAACAAGATCTAAAACGAGAACATCTGCAGAAAGCAGAAGCTCATCCATGTTCACATGGATACTACATCTCTAATTAGTGCTGAGTAAATTTGCAACGGTTACAATATTGCACACGAAGCTTAGTTTCTAAAGCGACTTTGTCAAAGACTCGGACGTATAATAGACGTTGCATCCAGCCCAATTAAAATTAATTAGCCCCAGAACACACTGCGCAACAAATCAACAAAGATATTTTACAATCTGATATACAGATATACAGACGGATAACGAATTTGCACTGAGTCTTTACGATACCCCTACAATACAGAATAGAAATTATTTGTATACGTGTGATTACAAAATTATTCTTTCAGTTGACGCGTGGCCAATCATGGTATTAGCGAGTTTTTAGAATGCATGAAGCACATGATTTTCGTCTATGACATAATTTATAGACATTATTTTTGCATCTAACAGCGTGATTCGATGTACTCATGATCTTCGCATGGAAATCCTGGGTTAGATACATAATAATATTTCGATTTTAATGGGACTGTGAGGAGAATGCATAGGTATTAGGTACTTTACCATTATGTTCATTTCGTTTACTTTTCTTAAAGTAACACACTAACTTAACTAAACTTGACTAAATTTGATGTCCCATCTTTCCAATTCACAAAAATACAATAAAAGTCAAATAGTGATGCTCGCATATCGAAGCGGTTATAAAATATCAGTTATTCTCGTCCTCGATACATCATCGGCCTTTGCGGGTGGAGACGCTGTTAATCATAACCAGAGCGATTGCCAAAATAACTAGTATTCCTTGTAGCCGTGGTTTATGAAGACGCATGTTAATTAAAACGGTGTAACGTCGCGTCCACTCGATGATTATTGATTAATGATTTTTGTATTGTAATTAGAAGTAGGTACGGTTAACGCGCGACTTATGTGACATAAACCTTGTGCTGTTTGATTTCTTCTAATGGTTTAATTTATTTGATTTCTTTTATTTTTGATACAATTTTGGTTTTGTTTATTTACTCTAAAACGTTTAATTTCAGTACAAAAATCAATTAATTACATAATTGATTGAATTTGGCGTTACTTTTCGGAACTCCATAGCAAACTCCTAGAAGAAGAATATTTAGTTTTTTTGTCCCGATTTTTAGTGACAAAATAATTACATATATTATTATGTATTAAAGAAGATAATATGAAATATTAAGCCGATGTCACATAGATCGCGCGCGGACTATAGGACTATAGGTAGACTGTGATTTTTAAGATTACTTTATACATGTACATTGTAATCGGTAGGTAGTTGGTAATTTTGATGCTTGAATAGAAACAAAAAAATATTACACCTAGGTACATGCATGTATTTCGTACAATAAATGAACTGAAATGAGAGTAAGTAGTACATGATTTCAGCTTTAATTCTCTATTCGCTATAACAGAAATTTTAGAAGCAACTTTATAACCTCAGGCGTTATTGTGTACTCATATGACGAGCTCTCAGGTGTTACGTATAAAATCCCAGCAATTCAATTAGCGGGAAAGCAGGCCAGAGGGCGAAAGGGCGTCGCCTAATAAACATAATATAAATAATCTGCGGCGATAAATCTGCACCAGTTTATGGCAGGAGTGGGTTGTCACTCTGGCTAATTAGCGCTAGTGCTGCTGAGTGCGTGACACCAACCAGCGGGCCAGCGCTGCCGTGCCGCTGCGTCGCACGTCAAGCGGGCAAACCACTTAAACATACAATTTTACCTCATTTAAGCTTATTTTTAGCGCTTTATTCAGCTTTCATTTCACGAGACTCAAAAATATATATAAACAAATTGCATTTGATTTGTTTTGATGCATTTTTAGTCCTTGTGTTAGACTACATAAAAAATTAAACAATAAACAGTATTACAAGAAAGGAGTTGTTGTTTTGGGTCGTCCTTACATTATTATAAGTTAGTTTTTTTTGATAGGCCTAATTAAGATTTTCAAATGTGCATAAAATATTTTTTGTATCCCAATTAACTATAATGAAATTAGCAAATGTTCTACTAAAATTAGGACGTGCGTCGCAATTAAAAAAATACCTACCTACTTTCTTAGTTCTTAACCTTGAAACCAAATTATAAATTAAACGGTGATAATTATATGGCTACTATGTTTGGCAACATTATTGCGAATAATATTCTCTACCCGGCAATATAGGAAATAAGGTGTACTTCTGCTTTCCTTAGCTTCCTTTGAAACCAAAATTCTAAACAAAGATAGGTACATCAAAATATCCAATTAAAAGTTCAATCGAAGACGTCATAATTGGTCAACATGAGGGATGTAAGTGGGCAATTAATTACACAATCACAAAATGGCTATTCTGTGTAATAGAAAATTTCAACCATGCAGTAAATGAACGGCATTCACATTAAATAAGTACATTATTAAAATTAAGTAACAATAATTAGAATCTTTTTGCACACGAATTCATTAATTTTGTTAATTGAAAAGCAACCGATAGAACGAATATTTAGTACGAGTAAACTGGAAACGATTAAATAATGTATTATTTTTTCATTCGACAAAAATGACATGAAAAATGCGCTGAAGCGGCTGAATGTTCACGTGAGTCGTCAAAGCACTCTTCATCAGGCTTAGTTAATAATGGACGTATCAGGTTTATTATAATTACTCATTTTAATGTCACTGCGCCCTACACGCCAGTACAATGTTGTATTAATATGAGCTTTTGACTCTTAGGTATAGTTCGACACAAAAGAGTAGAAACGGAACTAATTTAAAGTGTATGTGTTGATGAAATTGTTTTTACTCTTGTAAAAGACAGTGGCGTCCCCATTATTTTCTACTCTTTTGTGTCGAACTATACATAAGGAAAAAGATAAACTCGAAACTTGATACGCACATAAATACAGCGACGCACAACTCTTTCAATGAGAAGTTTTCATTAAATTTTAAAGATTTAGACACCTAATCTTAAGTCAATCAATGCTACATTTATTATAACCTAAAATCTGACCACAAAAAATTTGGTCAATCAATGTCACTTGCACTTACATAATCCGTTAGAACTTATCGACTGAATCTACATTCATTAAAATAAGATAAGTAAATTTAGCCTATAAATAACATATAATAAAAATACATACATTCACGCCTTTTTCCCGAAGGAGTAGGCAGAAGTGTACCGAGGACTCAGTCCCATACCAGGTACACCCACATTTCGCCAGTATGTTATTGGTCCCATATAATAGGGGGCGAGCCTATTGCCATCTACTTCCCAGTTCCAGACTCTAGGCATTTATTGAAATCATTCCTAATGAAAAAATCCAATATTTTACACTGTGCTTGACCTGGGGATCAAACCCGGGACCACATGATTGGCTGTCGACCTTGCGCCCACTACACCACCAAGGCAGAGGCGAGGTTGCTTTGAAATCCTGTGTATTTTACTGACGTACGTGGACCTAATGGTACCAAATTTCAGCTTGCCATTTTCGAGAAGCCAGTACCTCATGTCCCCTTTTCTTTATGTCAATGGAAATAGATAATAATATTTACCTATACAACATATTTTATATATTTATACTATATTTCATGATAATATTATTTTATGTTCTATTTTAGCATCACTGCATACATAGAAGTACCGTGAGAGAAGTAAAGCGTAGGTGTCGGCCGCTTGATAACACCAAGCGGATGAACTACTGTACGTATCACTTGCATGCACCATTACCTTCATGATTTAATTAGTTTCGAGTGATCATTCCATTAATAGAGGCGATATTTGGCGAGCGCTCGCACGCCCGCGCCGGCGGCTTTGTCAATTTTAATTAAAGCCCGATAGGTGGATCGAAATGTTGAAATTCTTCATTAATTAGTCGAGCAAGAGATTTCTAATAATTTAATTAATGGCAGTTAATAATCCCGCGGCCGTCCCGCCGGTATTCCTGTAACGTGACGACGTTTGCACGTGCTCACCTTATTGGAGATAATTTAATTTGTTACGGGAATGTCTAACGCGACAGCTGCCCAACATGGTATCTATCTATAGTTGTATGTGTGATCTGTTTGGAAGCTTAATCCACTTACAATGCCTGTGTATCTCATGCTTAACAAAAAGACGCTACAATATTATTTGTACATTAACAAAAAAAAAAAAGTTTGAATACAATTACATTAATACCATCAAAAAGTATGCACAATAATAAAACTGATTTTAAAATAACTTTAGTTGTTAAAAAGTTAATATCTCTCATAAATGTAAACAACTTAAGGTTATCTTCAGGTTGGGCGAACATAATTTCTTATACAAGGAACTTTGAGGACTTTGAGGAGCCAATGAAGATAATAGAAGTTTTGTAGTATAACTGGACGAATGCCACTTTAAAATTACTTGTTACTTAAATTAAAATTAACAGGATACAGGACCTCTTAGCAGTTTGACACAATCCTATGGAAAATTTACGAAATCGATGTTTTGTATTCCCGTGTTTCCTCAGAGAATAATTGATTTTTTCCATAAATTTATATCTTGAAAATTAGAAGATGAATTAGGCTATGTCCCTGTTATTTTATTTTTGTTCCTTAAATCTTCATTTATTTCTAGTGAACGTCTTATTACGCGAGTAAAACTGGGACAGTTTTACATGCCCATCAGCCCAACCACCTTAAGGGGAAAATGTTACTATGTTGATATTTGTAAGACAGCAATATGTTAAAACGCACAAGCTTACAAAAGGCTCATCTTGAGGATGAGCTGTACCTATGTCCAGGATTCATAATGAACTTATGCTTAGGTTATTTCCCCGTCATTGTTTTATTAGGAGGAAATAAATCTAATTTATTATAGGTATAACGCAATAGGTATGATCCATAATCACGTTAAACTTGCATTGAATATTAAAACCGCAATGAGTTAGACAAAATAACAATTACATATGTTAGTTGTGGTTGTGAATAATAAAATGGTATTAATCGAGGCGAAGATAATTCAAGTAGGTATGTACATTATGTTTACATAAGTGTAGTCTACACTTATACATATAATTATTAGTACTTACATAATAATACCTATTTATTTATTCCTCTTGTATATTAATACAATTTCGTGTAAATTAGAAATGGATTTACCAAAAATTGATTTTTGTTCAGCTTTCACGTCAGTTTGGCCATATTTCCGTAAACTAATTTCTATGAGAGTATTTGTTTTATCATTTGAATTATAAATTACACGAGATACTAATAATGTAATTAATTATTAAAACAACAACCGACGAGCATGTATGAAGAATGATGAAAGTGGAAGAAGCAAAAGTTGTATGTCAGGATCGTAGCAAGTCAAGTGAAATAGTCTCTGCTTACCTCAGCGGGAACAAAGCGTGGCTGTATGTATGTACTCAATTTAACCCTTATGGTCGCATGAAGTGTTTGTCCAATAAAACTGAAATATTTTATGTTTATAAAGTTTTATATATGATTTATTTATTTTATTTTTTAGGCTAGGCTGTCTACTACTACTGGAGTCTATTAGCAATTAATTTAAAAAATTTGGAGAATTTTGATGTATATTATGCTTAAAATTACTACTGATACAAAAGTCAATATCAGTTTAACAGACAATATCAGTTAAACCGCTTAGTCTATAAACATATAAACTACACTTACTTGTACTTTGTGAATCAGTAAAAAACTGTGCCACCTTGCAGTTTCAATACATTTTCAAACGTTTTACGATAGGTTCCACCATCTTTATAAACCTGTAACCGCTTAGTCATTAGTCATTATAAGCATAATAGACATATTATGTAAGACTAAATAGCACACAAAGTAACGTACTGTTATTTTCTACTGTTTTCTTTAAAATTATAGGCAATTGTTAGAGCCCTTTGTGGACAGAATGTCAAGCAAATTGTAGGGCAATCTTAGTAAATATTGGAGTAGATGTTGTGAACATTACGTGAAGGGGCATGCGGTTGCTAACGTTTCGATTGACCTGAAGTGTACTTTCTATTTACAATATTAATCTTGGATGGTGGAGACTGGATGGGGACTTGAATTGGACTTATGTTTTTTTTTGTTTTAAAAGTAGTCTCCACAAGCGGGGATATTGTCAGTACTCGATACTCGATACTATATCCACTTTTAAGGGGTACTTTTAAATTTGTTCTCATATATTTGGAAATAAGTACTTTTACCAGGAACTAAATCTAAAATTTTGGAAAAGTAGCTGTGCCCCGCGGGTTCACCCGCGTAGTCTTCGTTCCCGTGGGAATATTGGCATAAAAAGTACCCTATACTATAAGTACTCTGAAATAACACATTATTTCAGAGTCTCAACTATCTACGTACCAAATTTCAGCCCAATCGGTTCAGTAGTTTGAGTGTGAAAGAGTAACAAACATCCATCCTCACAAACTATCACATTTATATTAACTTATGTAGGATAAATCAGCCGTTCCATACATTTTGTTTAAGGTTTTTGATTTCTTTCATATATATGCGGAATGTGTTCTCATATAAGGAATTAATTTACAATTTTTACTTCAGCCAAGTTATCTGGAATGGACTGTAGCTCTTAATAAAATTTTAATGTAATATTATTCTTTCAGGTAAGCCAACACTATGGGTCAAAGTTAAAACAAACGTCACCTACCACAAAACTGAACACAGGTAAGTTCACTTTGAACAACGACCGTTTACATGTCCCATGACCTCAGTAAATGATCACAGAGATCTATGGGACAAAATATAGAGTATAATATACTATAGAGTAATTGTAACCCCTTTATCTAAGCGGCAGCCGCCGGCGCTGTCCTTTCAAAGGAACTAAAGCAAACACTTGGTAATAAAATGTGCTAATATTTGACTTCCATGCCACCGGCGTCGGATGCGCTGTATCCACAATTAAGCCGACTATAAAGTTACTGTTGTTCAATAGGGCATAGGGTTCGTGTTGGTACTTAAATGACATTTTATGTACTTGCGTAGATAATTATTAAGTTAAATTTTATATAAGGAAGTCGTATATTAATTAAAAATGTGAAGGTATAGATATGTGTTGGCTAACTTTTGACGTCAGAACTACTGAGCCTATATTGCACTCCACCCAATTGGTATAAAAATTTTCTCCAGATTGTAGGATAAGTGGCAGAAAATATTATTTACATCTCTCATATTCGGTAAGTAGGTCCTTATTACCCCCAAATGGGGCTTGTAAGTGACCAATTAGCGCTCTAGGGTAATAATGTAGCTAGAAAAGCCCTAGGGCGGTAAGTAATTAAAAAAAAACTTCACTCTTTCAAAAAGTTTGCGTACATCTAACCATCATACTGGCAATAGACATCATGCATTCAGGCCAATGACAAAAGAGGTCGCTTCGCTATTCCTTGTCTTCGTATGAGTATAATAGTCATCAATTTTAAATATCGAACTACGAAGCTCAATTTCGTTCTTGAAAAAAATAATTTAAAAAAGAGATGAAAAAAGGCGGGAAAAGAAAACTTTTACTTTAAAATGTTTTATTCTTGTAATGCCGGTGTTTTTCTACTTACCTCACAATCGAGATGTAAAGCAGAGTAGTTAGCTCGGGTGTAAGCATCAATTGCACCCTCGAAGTATAGGCGCCCTCGCTGCGCTCGTGCGCCTAAATATCTCGGGCTGCAATTGATGCCTTACAGCCCTTGGCTACTAATCTACTATTTAGCATTGAATTAGTCCTAGCGTTGTGCCGAATTATAAATAACTGGTACCTACCTATATTTCAGCACGTGAAACTGCTGGGCGGTTGTACCAATCCCTATAATCATATTTATGTCGCGGTATATGTAATTAACAAAAAAATATTAATAGCTTTTAATTATTACCTCATTATTTGATAAATGTGAATATGACATTGAAATGTATTTATTACTACTATCTAATAACTGCTTTATTATTTATAATTCACTACGCTCGTTGGTAAAAGTAATAAATCTAAGGAAAAGAAAGTCACAGAGCAGAGCACTCCCGACTTCACGGGGTCTTGTGGTTCACACCTTAGGGTGTTTTTGATGAATTTCTTACTTTTACCTCGACTCTTGGTTTTATAATTATTATTAATAATAAATAATTCTTAATAGTGATCGATAATTATTTATAATTTTCAATTAATCACATATATCGTCATATTTTCCTGAAATTGAGAGAAAATTTAGAACGCGGTAGCTTCATTGATTTGCAAAATGTTGAAACCAAATTAAATAAAAAAAATTGCATTTGACTTTGATAAACATAAGTTTGTTAAATACTATATAAAATATAGGTATAATATAATATATACCTAAGTGCCTTAACCATAATGCGGTCTAATAGTTTTATTTTAAAGATAAAGAAGATAATGGTCTAGAAGGGTTAAATTTAGTTTCAAGGTACCGCTAGAGCGCTAGAATTGAAAACGTGCACTACGCTGGTAATTCTGCGATTTCACACATTCACTGATCTTTGACATATTTAAAGGTTCAAGTTGATTACCGAAAGCTGGCGAGTACAAAATATTAACCATAGTATCTGTGAATAAGTGTACGGCATGTCATCGCGCCGTATATGCCTCGTGAATAGTTTCATTGTATCTCTTCCACGCCGTCAATAAGGGAGATGGTTATTATTTGATTTTTGTGATTATGTTATATTTATTTATGTTAAATTTTTGCATTAGTGTGAGCGCCAGTTTTTGTAAACCGACCTGTATTGGTATCGCAGAATACGTTACTTGATTCTGATAAATTAAGTAACAATAATTAATGTCATGGGCTACATTTAAATATTATATAATATTATGAATCGCGGTCTGATGATGACTACAAATTAATCAATTAATAAGTATAAATGTAAAATCTATGAATACCAATTTAATATTGGAATTCATAGAATTTCATAGACTGCCAAATAGTATACCCATATCGTACCTTTAATATTTATTACAATATACTATATATTATTACAATATATTATAGATTACCAGAATTTGGTTTAATGAATTCTGGCAATCTATTTATTCTAATAAATATTAACTAAGTATTAATTCTGTGGTGGATTTATTTGGATACAAAATATTGCACATTTTATTGAAATTGACTCAAATATTATTATAACTAATACTCAAAAAATTTGCAAAGGAAAATAAAAGTCTACGCCGTAGAGACTCGCGAAATATTTTCAAGGTTTGCGTAGATGATGTTTACATAGAAGAAAATTAGTAAGACAATATTATCATCAATTTTGCTGAAATCTTTGACTACTTCAGTAAGTAACAGTACTTCAGCAAATTACCACTGAATCACATCCCTTTTTTACCTTGAACAAGTTTATAAAAGAATTCTTACAGTGTAAACACGCGTACCCCGAGAAAAGTTTAAAACAGATCAAAGTAAACTGATACTGGTAAATCAGTACCGAGTGAAGCGAGCAAGTAGAGATGGATAGGAAGTAGTGTTGCGCGGCGTTCCGCATCCTAATCCTGCGGCGGACGCGCCGCCAAAATGGCGGAAATTGAAAATAAACATTTCATCTGCGCCCCGGCACGCACTGCCCAAATTGACAATACAACCAATTTGCCGCACCGCGCCGACCACCTTTGTACGAGAATTGAAAAATAATATTATACTTTTTTACTACCACACTAGCACGGCCATGGAGCAATCTCCAAAATAAACTATGATACTTCATCTGTTCTAATTTTTCGATTTTCTAGACAACTTAAAACTAATGTGACCTGTCGCTGACATTCTATTGGGGTAGCGATAGATTGTATTGCTGATTCGATAAATCTTTGCAAAACAATAGGGCTCTATATTTGTTACGGATTTGTTTTTTTGATACAATATACTTATGGCTTTCCGAAAAAATACGGTATTGCTTGCTAGTTTTCTATAACCCTGCGGAATAAATTTTATAGAAGGCAAAATATTCTTAAAATAATTGATTGAATTTGGCGTTACTTTTCGGAACTCCATTGTAAACTCCTAGAATAAGAATATTTAGTTTTTAGTTCCGATTTTTAGTGTCAAAAACAACATGCACAGTGCACCGCCCTCCCGCCCGCAAAATTGCATGCAAAGAGGAAATGCTATTACGTATTATTGTTGTTAGTGACACCATTCATATATCGACACGTGTTTCGCGTCTACACGACGCATCATCAGGAAATAGACTAACCCAGAAGTTCTGGGTTCAGCGTTCAGCGAGGTAACATCTCGAGGAACGGCGTCGTACTAACATTTGTCGCCCATACAGCGGAGTCAGAGTCTATTTCCTGATGATGCGTCGTGTAGACGCGAAACACGTGTCGATATATGAATGGTGTCACTAACAACAATAATACGTAATAGCATTTCCTCTTTGCATGCAATTTTGCGGGCGGGAGGGCGGTGCACTGTGCATGTTGTTTTTGACACTAAAAATCGGAACTAAAAACTAAATATTCTTGTTCTAGGAGTTTATATTCTTAAAAGTTAAAACCCGATGGTTTCCCATAATGCTTTTCATCAATCTCAACACAATTGTAAACAGACACAGTGGATAGCAATAGAAATGTAAACAAAAGTAGACAATAGAATTTAGACAAAAATAAGAAAATTTTTACCGTCAACGATTTTCCAAGTTAAAAGTATGATAGTAGGTAGTGGGCTGTAAGGCTTAAAGCGATAAGGCCGACCATTGTCGACCAATGATTTTTATTAGGACCTTACTTTAATATAAGATAATCTGTACATTTTAATCATAGTCGCAAAAAAAAAAAAACATCTATTCTATTCTACATATTACCTATGTCCCAATGTTTCTGCCTTTTTGGTGTAGTAGTTGCAAGCTCCACTGCAAAGTATGAGGTTCAATTCCCAGGTCAGGCAAAAAGTTGGACTTTTCCATTAGCAATCCTATCTAGAAGTCTGGAGTGAATTTTATTGGTGTCGATACACCACTGTAGAGTACACCCCTTCGGAGCAAATATTATGTTATGTTATCTCTCTAAACTAATTAGGAACATTTTTTACATATAATTTGGTCCTAATGATAAAAATAACAATGCTTGACAGTGATCTCGTCAACCGGAGGCTCGTTATCAGTAACGACAGGAAGCTACCGATAGACGATGCACTCATTAGTTTTTGACCGCAGATCTGAATGTAAACACGTGTCTACTTGTTAATATAGTTAAAGAATAAGTGAAGCTAAGGATCAGTGAAGAAGGATAAACTGGAGAAAATAAGTAATAGGTACACATTGCATTAAAGTAGTTTTTGAAATTAAGCTGAATCAGAAAACCTACCATTCGGATGAATACTGCGGTAAGATCCCTACTAAAGATCATTAAGTTAGTATTATAATGGTATTTGCTACTACTATCCAATTAAAAAAAAGAAACTTTTAAACGTTTTAGTTCTAGGACATGAATGACTTTTAATAATTAAAAATAAAGTGTCACATACCTAATTTGTTTAGCCGAAATAATTTGCAAAGTAATCGTTACTAATTTGTTAAATTTGTTCATAAGGCTAATTGGCCGTGTTAATTATCACCTACTTGTATGGTAGTTCAATTTGATCGTCAATTAACATTCGAAGTTTTAATTATAGCAATGGGAAACTTATTTGGAGAAACAATTAGATAAAAGGCTGAAAATGATTAAATTGTAATGGATGCCACTCGATGGCTATGGCCCGCACCGCTAATGAATGAAGCTCCCCAACAAATAAAAGCAATTTTCTTATAGCCAGCACCCTGGGCCTAGGGTGGACTTAATTTAATTAATGGATCTGATTATACCTATACAGTTATTTAATTAGCCCAATTGCATCTTGAAACCACGCTTAGTACTTAGCTAGTAGGTATATACTCATACTTGAATATAGATTATTAATAACACCAGCCATAATTATACTGATACAATTTGCCTGGCCAACCAATTCAACAGATCCGTTGGTAGTTTTGTCTACCGAACTTCAGGTCCGGGGTCGATTCCTGGTTAGATCAAATACACCATGCACGCATGGTCATGTCTGATCTGTATCTGGACATATTATAGTTGCATATATAGCATTTTTGTAATTATATAGTCGTCTTATTACCACATGCTAGTTTAGTTTGGGATCAGAAGATCGTATTAATTAGGAGGAAGTTTAATCCATTTAAAAAAAATAACGTGAGAGCACGACGTATCGTAGGTACTATTTTAAAACATATTTATGTATGGTGATGCACCTTTAAAAATTTCAAGCCAAAACAGTAAAAATAAAGCTACTCCTACAAAGCTCATTCATCACAACAACATAGTTATTTCAGTAAAGCAGAACAAAATTCCGATTCAAGAATAGGCAACTTCCACAGACTGGCGTTTCGCCTCTCCAATAATATCACAGACATTTATCAGAAGGTCACTTAAAATATTACACGGAGAATAGCAATCCAATAAAAGGTAATAAATAAAACATAGGGACCGATACCTCCCGATAGCTTTTGTCTAATCTAATAAATGTTTAATAAGAATTAGATAAAGCGGCACTCCTTGGCATAGGCAGTAGGGACTTATTGCATTTGGAAGGGGACTGCACAATATCAAAATTAACATTGTCACTCACAGGGTTCTACCATGTGCTACGTAGATCAATAATTGACTCGATACACTTATCTCCACTGCATTCATAAATAATCATAAACTTTATCAGTAATGGTAACTCATATGACAGCTTTAAGTGCCACTAAAGCACTACGGAAACCTAGTTGATAATTCTATCGCCCAATCGAAGAATATTGCATATCAAATGAGTAATTTAATACCTCGAAATGAGCTCGAGCAATCTGCATTTATCGACACAACAATTTTATCAGCAAAAAACTCGTTCTTCAATTAGATAGATTTACATCTCGATTGAATTTTAATTGATTCAACGAGCGAATGCACTCCAATAACCGAGTAAGTTAATTATAAAAGGCAATTGATTTAAAAGGAGCCTTGTCGCGGCCGCGGTATGAGTAACAGAAAAAGTTTTCAATTTCACTAAAAGGGACTGGTTTGTCTCAGAAGTCTCGTCTGGTTATCGGCTTGTAATGTATGAAGTCGCTCGCCGCGGCTTTATTTTATAACTTACTTCACGTAATAGGCTCCAAGTTGCTTTAATTCACTTTACCCTCCTCGCGCGACTCGTTTACTAATTTGCTTTTACACTCATCAGGTAAAAACATGGGCGGCTTTCAACGAAAATGTAAAAAACTTGATAGAGCGCAACTGATTGGCGGAACCGCTGTCGTTGTCTGGTTCTCTATCCTTAAAATTCAATGTTGAAAGCATTTATTATTGATGCATACAATATAATTGAATTATTTCACAAAAAATGTAGCTGTGAGGTTGTTAAAAGGTAGTTTTAATTACATTATCTGACTCATTTAAATATCTGTCAGTCTCAATTCAATAGTTGTCGTGTAACACAGACAGAAATAATAAATTCATCCATAAACATGGTTCATAAATTATGACGACGATTTGGAACATTTTACAACAGTCATCAAAGATTCTTTACGATCAATGGGGATGTGATGTGACTGCATCGCGTCCCATAATTAATACGAGACGTTTGTTTTTATAATGTAATAAAAGATCAGCAGTATCTGTAGATAATGTAACATCGTGATCATAACCTTCGTGTTGCTCGCCCATGTTATGTGTTGGGTTTTACTAATCATAAAACGCTTTAAATGTTATCTCATATCGATACTTCAAACGTGAGTCGTGAGCCTTTACTTGTACACTACTTGATAGATCTGTAATTTCGTCAAAGCTATTAAAAGACAACGTGGTTGAAATCATGATTAAAATAATTTAAGAAATAGCTATTATATTAAGTGAACGGCATTAATTAAAACATATTTGGTCAATTAAACGTTTCAAAATGCTGTGCCGGACTAGAAACCGATATTATATCGTAAGATATGGAACGTTATGAGGAAAAGATCGTACGGTTTAGAATGGAAGTTGTAAAAGAACTAGGATCCAAATTGAGTTCGACGTTTCAAATAGATAAAGCGATAGCTACCCGTTATAAAGCAAACTTTATAGTTTTGTTTTTGGCAGTTTTGACACTGCTTCTATCTACTTATTTGTTCCTTTAGCTGCATCTAACGGAGGTGAAACTTTTAACTTCTCGACGTATATTCCACCTGAGTATCAGTTACTTCAACTGCTTCGGGACGTTGTTTATCCATCGCTGGCTTCTTTATGGATCCGTTTATGCTAGATAGAGTTGGGACGTTAATGTTTTTATACCGAATAAACATTATCAATAACATTTTACGACGTCGTTTGTTTGATAAGCTAGTGTCTTGTATTATGATAGGTACCTATTGTTCCTTGAGGGCGGTCGGGTGACGGTAGACACCTGAAAACAATAAGCACGAAATTGCCACAATAATCGGCCCTCATGATCGGCGGAACGACTGTCAGACAATAGGGCAGATTACGTGATAGG
Organism: Hemistola chrysoprasaria; assembly: GCA_947063395.1. Taxonomy (NCBI): domain Eukaryota; kingdom Metazoa; phylum Arthropoda; class Insecta; order Lepidoptera; family Geometridae; genus Hemistola; species Hemistola chrysoprasaria. The sequence goes on from OX346715.1 coordinate 5,831,489, forward strand.
GGCTTAACCGAATAGCAGCTAACTCGATTATGCGGCCATCCGTGATTGTGTTTGAGCGTATTAATGTTTGAATTTCGTTATATTACTGCGGTGCCAGAGTGGTGGCGGGTAATCCAATATGGGCGGGCATTAACTTGAGACTTACTGTTTAGTGCGGCCGGCTTGATAACTTACCTTTGCCTTTTGGCTTCGGTTCACAATTCTAAACCTTCTTTTAATACCCTTTACTAAATCAAAATATATCTAATTATCTGTATATTATGATATAATTATTCTAACAGTCACTATAACGGTTTTGTTTTATACCATATTTTAACCTAATAAGTCCTTAATTATTTCAAAGCAAGCAATTAATGGTTTAAATTATATAAAACATACATAAAAATTACGCATTTTCCCCTAAGGGTTAAGAAGAGGTAAACCCAGGTCCCACCCCTATAGTACGTTACGTATTAAGTCCCATGTAATAGGGGACGAGCCTATTGCCATCATTCGGGCACAGTTCCAGACTCCAGCTTGTCATTGAGAAAACTCCTAATGGAAAATACAATAACAGCTTTTGCCTGACCTGAAGACCGATTGTAGGACTTAATGATTGGCGGTAGTACTTCTGCCCACTACCTACTCCAACAAAACAGTAGCTCGTGCTAAAATCTGGACTTGTAATGTTCGAAATGCTCCTACGCAGCGAGCGTTGGAGCTCTTTAATTCTTTGATGCACGAGTTCTAACACACGCACGAGATCAATTTTTTACCAATTCTGTTAATTTTACAATTAGCAATTTAAGAATATATTTAAGCCATAGTACTTAGATTACATAGTACATAGGTGAGAAGCGTTTTGGTATAACTGTAAGTTTTTTACATTATGTCTAATTATAAAATAAATAGTATCAAAATATGCCGGATTCGGTCCCAAATCTATCTTCAACGAATATCTGCGTGTAGTTCGCGGCGGCGGTGGACCACCATCCAGATAATGTTACTGACATTCCTGTAAGCTGTAATTAGCCACCGTCTCCTGTGCACCATTGTCATGTTAATTAAAATACCCACTTCTGTTAACTACTTGCTTCTTTGTATCGATTCGTAAAGGTTGGGATTTGATTACATGTAGTATATACACTTTATTATATGATATGTCAGAAGTCTTCGTATGCACCATGTAGGTTTGTTTTTCGATAACTATTAAGCTAATACAATAATTATTGTTAAGTTATGTCTTACATGTAGAGGATGTATTAATTATTATATTGTGGAAATATCGGGGAAAAGAGTACCATATGTGTTATTAAAAGGTTTAATCTAGCTATCTACATACGAAATTTCAGCCCAATCGGTTCAGTAGTTTTGGCGTGAAAGAGTTACAAACATCCTTCCATCCATCCTCACAAACTTTCGCATTTATAATATTAGTAGGATAATAACAATATGAATATGGGAAGAAAATTTTCAACCACAAGCAGGATTTGAACCCGCACCTTCCGCACCAATCCACGTTGTGGGCACTCTACCAACTGAGCTAACATGGAGGTACTAGTCATCGTCGAAAATTTTCTATCCCACCTACTACCACCTATAGGAGCGTGTTCATATTCATATTATATTTCAAGCGAATAGAATGCTTAACATAACATATACATACATTCACGCCTTTTTCCCGAAGGGGTAGGCAGAGGTGTACCCAGGACTCAGTCCCATAGTAGATACACCCATATTTCGCCAGTATGTTATTGGTCCCATTTAATAGGGGGCGAGCCTATTGCCATCTACCGGGCACAGTTCCAGACTCCAGGCAGTTATTGAGATAATTCCTAATTCCAATATTTAACACTGCCTGACCTGGGGATCGAACCCGGGACCTCATGATTGGCAGTCGAGCATGTGCCCTCTACGCCACCGAGGCAGAATGCTTAATCTATAAAAATAATATGAAATATCATTTATTAATTCAAATGTTATGGTTACTCTACGCCTCTACCGTGATCTCTAGCGTAATTTAAGTAGGGTTTTTCTATTCTATTCAGGGCATGTTCAAAAAACTTATCGAAAGCAAAAAAAAAAAAGAAAATTTTCACATCCAGTCTTCAGTTTTCATGATTTTGTGTCCATCATTCAACATTCCACAACAGTCCCTCAAAATACGACATCCCACTGCGAGATCAAAATACGCCATTTAATGCAAGTGCGTGTAATTAAAACGTGTTTCTAAAGATCAGCGCATCGCCGGAAGTGCAAGGGAGGGACGTACCTCTGTTAAAGAACAACTTAAAGGAAAGCAATCTGCGAAATATGTACTGCTGCAGATGAGATGTGAACACGTAACGTGCTCTACTTCATAAAATTATATGTTTTTCTTAAAGGGCAAGAGCTACCTTTAGATTGACATAAAAGATTAGAAAATAATAGGGGCGCCACTGTATTTTTAAACAATAAAAACATTTGAATCAACAACTTACATTTTAAATTAGTTCCGTTTCACCTTTTTTTGTGTCGAGCTTATACCTACTTTCATTTAATACACTAATAACTTACAAAATTAATATTAAAAATATAAACATACTTTAATGCGTACTGCCTAGAGAAAATTTTGATTTCATTTAATGTTTATTACTGTATTAGTTTTTAATGTATTTCAATTCTTGTTTGTGGTGAAGCAATAAAGAGTTTATCTGTCTATCTATCTATCTCTTGCACGCCTAGACTACTGAACCAAATAGACTAAACTTATTATGTAGGCCACTTAGACTCTTAAATTACAGGATACTGTTCAGCAGGTAAAAAAAATTTTTTAAAAATTATGTCACTTGACTTACTCCGTTGACTCCGTACCTACTTACTTGCTAATAAGTACAAAATGTAATGCCTTTAAGTACTCTAATTAATGAAATGTGAATCACGTGAATCACGAAGGTAATAAACAGTACTGATAATGTTATTTTTAATAAACACGACGGTTCATTTTGTGCCAGACCTTGAATATTATTCTAGTTTCTTTATCATTATATAATTGCCAATTAAACTAATAAAATACTGACATGAAATACTAATTAATGAGACCACCCGCTATGCATCTACTAATTATCTACCTATTAGTTATTTGAGACAATTACGGATAATTGCGTACAATTGTTAGCCATTTAATTAATGTACGTTATTACGCTTAATTATAATGATAATATACTAACGTATTACTTTAAACGTATTCTCCATGTGGATAAGTGAGCATAAAGTTTTATTGCAAGTATTTGTGCCTCATTAATGATTAGATGAACAGATAAAATCTGTTAATGGCGTCCGACTTCCATACAAATACACAAACTATGTAAAGAAATTGGTAATAATTTTTCACTCTATTGTTTGTGGTTAAAAAACCTGATGGTTTCTTCGTATATATGAAAATTGTAAAAATATCGTGTTTTAAGTTATGTTGACGTGTTTTATAAATATTAAAAAAAACCGTAAGGTTATCTTTGAACAAATATGTTTTGCCACAAATAAAGGTCAGATCCAGAGCCAACCACAAACAATTGAATATATAATGTGTTTGTTAATTTTGTATGGAAGTCGAACGCCTTTATGGGGATTTCTCGTACATACAAAGTGAAAATGTACAAATATGAAGAAACAGGAAATGTGATGACCAATAATTGAGTGGAAAATTATTCCCTGTTTATTCATATTTGTGCATTTTCACTTTGTATGGACGAGATATCCCCTTAAGGGTGAAGAGACCTGAAAAAAGATTGGTAAAGAATGCATAAGAAATCCTCACTCATACAACATAATATAATTAAACTAACTTTTACGAGAGCCCCGTGGTTTTCACCTCCTGAAATTCATCTTATGTGTTATTCTATGCTATTTTCATACAAAAAATTAACCTAGTGCAAGCGGTTCAGTAGTTTGGGCGTAAAGAGGTAATAGACAGATATACATTAAATTTTTCATTAGTGGGATGAAAAGTGGAAAATTGATTTTAAATCGTTAAAAGTTAATGTAGAGCTACTTTCAGTGCGTAGTTAGTTGGTTGAATTATTTAGCTCGTCGTCTCGTTACTTTGCCGGCGTTTCCGCAGGTGTGGCAATGATATTGTCTCTCCTCTCCACTCGTCAGGGGGAATGTTCCCTCGCGTCGCTTATTCTTTAATCTTGCTGATGAATTATGATTAGCGGAGTGCACTCAATCCTATTAGTGCTGTCTGCTTTCAATGCTTTGGATGACTTGATTTTTTCTGACTGTTACTACGATTGATGCGTCCTGTTTCATTTTACATTATCGTGTGGGGGACAGTAGTAACATAAGATTAAATACTTAATGCTTCAAAAAATATTATATACATATTTTATGTTCTTCAGATTTATTTATTATACATAATCGTCACACAAGCCGCGTTTGATTGCATTTCATTTATTGAAATTATGGCTGAATGTGTAGCATGCTTGCCTAGTTAATATAATAAAAGCCTTTTTCCCGAAGGGGTAGGTGTACCCAGGACTCAGTCCCATAGTATATACACCCACATTTCGCCGGTATGTTATTGGTCCCATGTAATAGGGGGCAAGCCTATTGACATCTACCGGGCACAGTTCCAGACTCCAGGCAGCTATTGAGATAATTCCTAATGGAAAAATCCAATAGTATTTTATAATTGATTGAATTAGGCGTTACTTTTCGGAACTCCATTGCAAACTCCTTGTTCTAGGAGTTTATCCTATTTTATGTATTATGTGTATTCTAGCAAATGAAGTATTTGATCAATCAATGATTTAATAAATAATTAGTCTTATTCTTATACATTCTTATATTTGAGCTAAGTTGGTATACATAATATCAAGTTATTTTAAATCCTGCAAAAAAGTTGTTAATGTGACATTATCCTGCAATAACATTGAATTCCTCCCAAAAATGTTCCGAAAAATAAGTAAATTACGTGCATTCACCTGCACATAAAATGCATTCACATTAAAACTGGCCAAAAAACCTTTATGAGCGGTGCGGTGGCACGTAATAGCTCGCCGTGGGACCACAAACTCCGATTATCCGAGCATAGAGCTCCCGAAACAGCTCTGTGAAAATTTAACGTGTAATTGATTATGAAGTTGGCCACTAATGGGCGAAAATAGTTTCTAATTTGGTATGTGGCGGCGTATAATTGGGCTCGGACGTCTGTGTTAATGATTAACGCTGGAGCGCCGGATGTGAGGTCCCTGACGGCTCGCGAGCCCATCCTTCAATTTTAGTTCTCTACCTCTCTCACTAACTACTCGTTTTGATAACCAACACTGATGCTCTGATGTTATACCGGATCACTAGTTTTCGCTCCTAATTTATTGTTTTAACCAGCTAGGATTTTCACAGACTTCAAAATAAAATGCACCGCCATCGTCGTATTTTTATGTATGCTCTATGATCACTGATCACTGCCATCGCTGTCAATGCATAGATAAACTTTTTATTGGCACGCCACAAACAAGTTTTCATCTTAAAATTAAAATACATTATAACAATATATCCGCCGTGGTCTTACCGACTTATTGTTAAGAGCGATCTCTTCCAGACAACTGTGCAGGGAGAGGAGAGTACTGTAAATCACACATGGTTGAGGACAGGTTGCCGTGGGGTGCTGCCATTAGAATAGTGACCCACCCTCTCTACCTAAGGGTAAAGGATATCAGATCCAGAGGACGGGCAGCAGCGTCTTGCTGCGTGAAAACCATCAAACTGCGCTGAGATAATGGTGATGATAAGGACAGATTTATTTTGTTTGAAATTTTATACTTCCAATGTCCTTCGCCCAGGCGATCTTTTAGAAATCAAGAAAAATCCTCAATTTATACTTTGAATTATTTATATCGTGTAGGTAAATAAAGTTTCCGCATTAAAGTTAAAATTAAAAATATTAAAATTATTTTTTATTTAGAGCATTTCTGCACTTCGTTGTCAGAAGTTCATGATAAAACTATGAAAATGATCAGAATCAAAATAGATGACGAGCAAGTGTAACTTTCACGTAGTTAATAATGTACGGCGGCATTTGGATAGCTTTTAACGTCATCAGTTTTTCATCCATACAAGTTAATGCACTTTCGCGAAATCGCGTTTCGCAACTACCCGCTTTTTAGATGGACGCTTGTTCATTCTAAATTGTGGTATATTTGTACAATATACCTATATTGTGTTGGTAGTTAAGACATGATTTTAACAGTACCATAATTTGCGTCAGATATTTATCTGACTTTAATTATCAAATAGAGCCCGCCCTTTGTGACATCTTATATTGGTTTTTTATGTATGTTTAGGTGGGTCTTGTATGGGTTAGGCAGTAAAGGCACCAATCATACAACAACTATAGAAGTATCAATGCCAAAATATACAAAAATGTAGATGTAAGATAAAAATAATAAAAAAAATATTGCAGGAAAGATAGGGCTACAGCCCTATCTGGCTGAGTTGTACTAACTTTAAAAATAGCCAATGCTTGACCGGTCGTCAAATCGCTGGTTAAACCAATGTTACGCGTTAGGTACGCCATTTAAAAACTGATAAAAATTACGTTAAAATTAAAGTGCAACGCATAATATTAGTCTGATAACGAATGAATGCCGCGTAATGAAGGTGGGTTAAGCTTTGGTTATTGTTGAAGTTGGTACAACTCTGCTCAGTACGAAACTTTGAAACAAATGAAGTCAAATCGTTAAATGATTTCTGCCTTCATTTGTTTCGACCTACTGTACTGCCATTAACTACCAGTATAACGTAGCATTGACGTTTGGAAAGTCACGCTAATGGATGGCGGGTAAAGCTTTTTTGCTTGAGCCGCGTCTAATCTGTGTTGCATTCGGCATGGTTTGTTGCCGAGTGGCGAGTGGCATGGCGTGTTTCTGTCACCGATACCAAATTATTCACAAACCTCACTGGCTACTGGCTGGAAAAATCGGGCATTAAGTGGCCAAATTATGTGCCACTTTTTAAGCAATTGCGTGGAGGTTTGTTAGAAGTGAAATAGCGTATTTTATAAACTTGGTAACTAGTTGTTTTAAATCGTTCGCAGTTCGATAGTTTTACGCTGAAGACGTTTCTGCCCCTGCTCTGGATCTGATAACTCTTAGCAGGCTCTTACGGCAACCACGGGTAGAGAGGGTGGGGTACTATTCTGTAGCCGATATCTCCACGGCTATTTTTTTATATCCCAACTTTATAACAATTTTTGCTTCAGAACGGTACAAGGTACATTATTAACATTTAAGCATACTTATATAAAAAAATTCAACTGTGTCTGAATCAGCACACGTCCATAATCACTTCAAATTAAGTTAGGTACCGACGCTTAAATATTATACTTACCTCTTTTATCGGCAAATGTATGGACAGATGACGACCAAAATTGGTTCACTTTTAAGTGCATACAATTCATTTTCCCTCCGATTTCAATACAAAAAGTAACTGTAAGTAGATAATGTTTTTGTATATTTTATTTGTGATAATAAAATAATAACGAGTTGGTAATTAATTATTGGAAAGATTTACGCAATTACAATAACTTCGCAAAAATTTAATATAGGTATATGTAAAGATTTAATTATGTAACAGCAATGCTTTTATTGATATTAAGTTTTTAACCGATGTGGTATTGCAATAATTTATTGTTGTTAATTATTCGGAATATGACCACTAATTAGTAGTTTCATACACGCGGTGCAGTTAAAAGCGAGCTCTGATGCAAATACCTTATTTTAATTTGAACCCAGCGATGTTGGTAATAAACTATTGTTATTTTGAAGTGCAATTAAACGATTCGTTACCGTTGCTTGTGACCGAAGAACCGTGATCCAGGGAACCAGTTGATTAGTTCCTCCATTGATTAAACAAACAATTGTTGACACAGTTCGTTGGTACAGGGCTTATACTTCCGTTCAATATCCGTACGCCATTATTTATGGGAGTCGATCGGACGTATTCTCGAAAACACAAAAATAAGAGCGGCGGCCATTCGTCACGGACCTCACAATAGCGGGCATTGTTTCAGGCACGTTGCCTCCTAATTCCGTTCCGTTGTACCAGAAAACTAAATGGTACGCGGTAAAAACGATGAAAGGCCGCTCGATCCGCCGCAAAATAGTGCGAGCCTCTTGCCAAATTGAAACGTATTTAAAATATTAATTAACCGTGACGACGCCGCTCCGTGCTTGACTTTATTGCTCACAGCTACTTTTTTCGCCGACACGATCTCAATTACAGACTTTTTTATTTGGTACTTATTGGATATTTTAAGGTCCATAATTTGTTATAGTACAGAAACGGCGAGTCGTGTTTCACGTTCTCATTAATCGCTTGAGTAGTTGTGCTAATTTTTTCCAGAAATAATATTACAGGCGATAAATTTCATGGTTTTGATTTTAATGCCGCAACATAAAATGGTCCCTGTGAGTTTGCAGTGTTCGTAGTTGATTGGTGTAACTTATGGATTTAATAATGAGCGGAAATCGATATGAATTGTTATGGTCATAATGATATTCCATAATGAATATAATAATCATAATGAATGAACTAAAGAAAGTTATACTTCGTTATACCAAAATCATTCTGGACTCTCAGAACGTAAACATGCACATTCTATGTGGTGTCCACTCTCGCCGTTGAGTAGGGTTAGGGTAGAGTTAGGGTTCCGTACCTCAAAAGGAAAAAAGGAACCGTTATAAGATTACTTTGTTGTCTGTCTGTCTGTCTGTCCGTCTATCAAGACACTTTTTAACGGGACTGTGTGGAGGTATCAAGTTGAAATTGATATTAACTCCTCAGATCTGCGGTCTCTTATGGCAGTAAAAAAATCATACATGTAACTTAACGCAATCAAAAATTATGGCCATTTTACTGCATATACTTTGCGCAAGGAACTAATAGATGGCGCTGTATGTTCTTGGTATCTAGGCATGGAACCCTGCTATATTTATACATATGATCCTTACACTATGCGTAATATTCATATGCCGTCACAATTTATTTGTTAAAATAAACAAAATTTTAACTGATTTAATCGGGTATAATTACATATTATTTATACCTGACGTTTCAAATACTTTGCAGTATTTGTAGTCACAGGAAGACTAAATGACATTTTTTATTTATTGACTAAAACAAAGTTTATAAAATCATTAAATCAACTGCCAATTTTTCTAATAACGTTGCGTTGCACGCAGTGATTTCATAAGTATCCATAGGTCTTGAGGCTAATGCGGGGCTTGATTGTTGATGTATTTTATAAAAGGTTCCCAGGATGATGGAACTTGCTAACAATATTCTAGATTGAAATTTAGATGTTTTTTTTATGCTCTGTTATAACGATTTTCTATTACAAGGATTTGTTCCTTTTTAGTCTTGTAATTTCAACAATATCTTACATTTGTGTTGTTCCACAGTGCGAGAGGCGCACGCCGCAGCAGGCGAGCAGCGGCAGCCCTACCCTGGGCTCGCACCTGCTAGCCATGGAGGTCACCAAGGAAGCTCGCGTCTCTCCTTTGCCACCTACGTCACAACCATCCACTAATGGACCACCACAGCCGCCGCCTCAACCACAGGTCTGTGAAAAAACAATTGTATATACAAAATTTCTAGCAGCCCCTTAAGAAGTTGGAGAAAGAAAAAAAATCTGGGATTGTTGTAATTTTGTTGTGAGCAAAACGTTTACATTTTGCTATATAATGGCAAGAAGCATTTTCTATGGAAGAGCTGATTTAGTTTCAGCGATTTAAGATTTGGTTTCATAGTGAAGGTTGTTTCACAAACCAGAAAACACTTTATGATAACATACCACTACAAGTATCTACGTTTAAGAAAATAATATTATTATTTTCCTTGCAACGCTATCCGTACGTTAGAGTGTAATTAAGTGAAATTTTATTATGCGTTTTTCTTCTCTAAGTCTAGGATCAAAGATACAGCGGATTGAAATGTTGCTAAAAGTGTGACATAGAAGTGCATTAATGATAGGTGAGTGGAGAAGAAGAATAGAGATCTATACCTAGTTCTGGGCTATTAAGAGTTTCAGCATCAGAGGATATCGGAGGATACTATAAAGATGACATTCATATTAACGTTTTTGTTCTTTGTCGCAGATTTGTGCCGGATGCAACAAGGTGATCACCGAGAGGTTCCTGCTGAAGGCATTGGACCAGCTCTGGCATGAAGACTGCCTCAAGTGCGGGTGCTGCGATTGTCGTCTCGGAGAAGTTGGACATACTCTGTACACGAGAGCTAACTTAATTCTCTGCAAGAGGGACTATTTAAGGTAGCGAAATATGTCTAAGTTACTCTTAAGGTGGTGATAGACTTGAGCATATCCAAGTAATGAACCATTCGCGCGAATGGTACAGTAATGGTACAAAACAGGGAAATGCTCAGTTTCCAAGAGCATTTCCTTGTAAGGTAATGTTTTTGTGAATGCTTAATGCTCGGCTCGCTGAAATGTTCACGGTTAGTGAGCAAAACAGCGAGCGTTGTGATCGATGTTCAGCTCGATAAAATTGTAAAATGGCGAATGCTGGACTCTTTAACGTCCTTGAACAATGAACATGAAATTATAATATTGGAAAAATTCAACTCAAGCTTTATACAAATCTAGGGCTGAGAAGACCAATAAAAAATTGTACAAAAGAAACAAACAAGAGTTCTCGAACCTATAAGTACTTTCGGTGCCATCCAAACCAGTTCTATGAGACATTTTTATTATCCGTTATATTGTCATTCAATTGACATTAGATATATTATGACTTTTAGCTTTAACACCGAGTAGTATAATGGGCAACTAATAAAATAAACTACATATTATATACTGCATGGTTTGCAAACGCTACTGCCGATTAAGATGCCTGGAAACTTCTGCATAGCTGCTTCGCGGCACTTTCAAAGCAAACGAATGTAACCAAACCAAATATTGTGAAACTATCTGTTGAAAAAATTAAGCCCTACAAGTTTCTTGTGGGTTCTTCTGGTTCTTCTTGTGTGTTCATCTTTCCGAACGCACGGTAGACTCAGTACTGTTTATCTTCATTGACGTGCAAAAGTGTCAGATTGAATCAACCTATTTGAATAAATTTTTTTGAATTTGAGTTTATGAGGTCTCAGGTTTGATTCCTACGTCTGACAAAGTGGTTCTTAATCACAGCCTGGAGTCCGGAATTGTGCCCAATGGCAATATGTTTGCACCTTTTATAAGGAACTAAAACAACATTATTGTGCGAGTACTATAGAATTGAGTCCAGCTCTGCCCTACTCCTTTGGTAAAAAGGCGTGATGTTATGTGAGTAAAAAATACATATAATAAAACTATGTTCCATTGTTCAGGTTATTCGGCAACACGGGGTACTGTGCGGCGTGCAACAAGGTGATCCCTGCGTTTGAAATGGTGATGCGCGCGCGCAGCAATGTGTACCACTTGGAGTGCTTTGCTTGTCAACAATGTAATCATAGGTAAGTGTTGAAAAAAAATTATTATAAATATCGGGTTTGTGGACTCATTAGCCTAAGAAAAATATTTTATGGTGTACCTATGTAGCTTTTACAACTCTACCTGGGACACTCCGCAATAATGAAATAAAGCTACAAGTAGCTGGGGCGTCCGTCTTAACGGGAAAATTTCTATGGGCTAGACAGAGTACAGAGAATAAAAAGAGACTTTATTACGTCGGAGTTAGAGTCGCTTTTTATTTAATTGATTTTGAGGAGTGTCTCTTCTGTCTCTTTAGTACTTTAGTATTCTGTGCCTAGAGATTAGAACAGGTTACTTACTAATTGGCCCAATAAAATGCAAAAAAGCAAGCCTTTGTAAAAGAGAATATTTTTATATTACTTGAACCAAGTTCAGTTCTGTTTAAATTTACAGTCAGCCTTCAAGTTTTTCATAGATGTAAATACATACATTATACAGTAACGCCTTGTCCTGGGGTAGGCAGAGACCTTTCCTCTCCACTTGCTTCGATTCGGCAAACGGCTATTGCTTCTTCCACTTTCATGACTTTTTTTTTCATTTTATTATAGTTAGTCATAATAAGATCTTATATTAAGAGTAATATAATGTATACCCTTTCCCACCGCCTACTCCTCCTATCATGCCCTATCCGTCCAAAGGCTAGTTGCCTGGAAGAGATCGCTTAAAGCGAAAAGGCCGCCCATTGTCGACCAATAAGAATAATTTAATTTGTAAGTTGTTTGTATTCAGTGTACCTTGGTCATACTAAAGAGTATTCTATACTATTCTATTCATGCTCGTCGGTTGTAGGTTTGACTTGGCCTTTTCTTAGAACAATATAAAATGTAAATATCATAGGTAAATCATAATATAACGTAACTGCATACAGGTTTATCCTCAATGAAATATTAGTAAACATAAATAAACTTATTATTTTCCATTGGGTTTTTAATGGTATATTTATGGGGAAATTTTATTAGGGCAACCTCTGATTCATTCATGGCGTTCATTCATTCAATAATTTTATGGCAATTTTACGCCAAACATTACTCATTTATTTGTTATTTAACAGGATTTCCTTTACATTGCTTTTTCCTATTATGTTGGATATTATGTAAAATATATTAGAATTATCAATGTATGACTCACAAGATTCTCCTATAGATTTAAATCGCATAAACCAGACTAACTTTTTAGACTAAGCGGCTATCATGCTTTTCGCTTGAAATACAATATTGTTTTATTTTATGATAGTGAGTGACATGACGAACAAATCAGGTGCCTGATGGTAAGCATCATGATTGCCCATATCAGATACAGTGCCACCCAGTGTTTTAAAATTCAAATACTGCCCCTGTCACCCTGAGATATAAGTTGTTGAATCTCATCATGCCCAGTAATTTCACTGGTAACATTGCCCTTCTGACCGGAACAAAGCAGTAATGTTTGTACATTACTGCTTAGTGGATAAATAAAGGCAAAGTAAATAAAGGCTTAGTGGATAAATTATATAAATGATGATGATATGGGAAGTATAATTTCACCCTCGAGCAGGATTTGAACCCGTACCTTCCGCACCGTGGAGGCACTAGTCATCGGCGAAAATTTTCTATCCCACCTAACTAACGCCTATAGGGGTGTGTGTGTTTATCTATAGGTGTTTCATTTTGCATTCTATCCACACGGATGGGTGCGGAAGGTGCGGTTCAAATCCCGCTCCAGAGTGAAATTCTCCTTCCCATATTCATATATTTATTTATTTATTTTTTAATGGGGCAGAGTGCCTTTAGGCACTAAAATTGAAAAAAGACTAACAATAGAGCTACCTACTTACTACCTACCCTAACTAAATACACTATACCATAGAACGCTTCGAAAATCCACAGGCCGACATGCCAGCCTATAGAAAATCCAAGTGCTCTAAACCACTGTCAAATGGCAGCAGTATAAAAAATTAATTTTGGAAAGTGTATTGAATCCGCGTCAACTAATTAAAGATAGCTAGCGATCCGCCCCGAAGACTGCCTCGTCGGGGGGAATTATATTATTTTCATCAATAGACAGAGTGATTCAAGAGGAAGGTGTTAATGTATAATGGTACCCGGAGCGAAGTGAGGGCGGATCGCTAACATAACATAACATACATTCACGCCTTTTTCCCGAAGGGGTAGGCAGAGGTGTACCCAGGACTCAGTCCCATAGTAGATACACCCACATTTCGCCAGTATGTTATTGGTCCCATGTAATAGGGGGCGAGCCTATTGCCATCTACCGGGCACAATTCCAGACTCCAGGGATCGAACCTGGGACCCCTTGATTGGCAGTCGAGCATGCGCCCTCTACGCCACCGAGGCAGTCGCACCGAGTTTATTTTCATGGCGATATATTTGATATTATATTCTACATAACTTCATATCTAATATCATCCAAAACTGTGAACTGCGAAACTAACATAAAAACAGCAGGTAAAATCCAGACTATGTTAGTTTTCAAACTATTTTATTCAATTTAATTCTACGACACGCTCGTTGGCGCTGTCGGTCCTAATACGTAACAATGTGCGTATCATGTGTTCTCGATTTTATTTTTATTTTTGTACATGAAATTGTGAACTATGAGACACGTCAGTGCTGCAACAGTAGTTTTAATAAATATTTATGTTAAAAGTAGTGAATTTCACTAGCCTATTCTAATTTTATTGATTAAATTCAAATTATAAGTAAGTAATAGCCCATTTGTTTATCAATATCGACTGAATTTGCACCACTTTAATATTAAAAATGTTATTGTGAGTTTTTAGTTTTACAAAATTTAATTAATAAACTAATTCTAATTAAACATAAATGTCTTTATTTCGGATAACAAGGTTCCATTATTGTTCGTAGTTAAAAATAGGGAATGACTTATAAACTATGGTATCTAAGTAATACCAATAAATAAATAAATAAAATAATAAACGTCGCGGAAAAATAAAATTCTAAGGATATTCAATTTAAAGATTTATAAAATAGTTGTGCAACAAAAGTATTGAACAGTACCCTAGGTGCGTAGTAGGGGTGTCAGGCGCGAAAACGGCAATTTTCAGGTCTGTGTCCGCTTAAATAATAAACAGCTCGCGAAGATTGGAGTCGCCCTGAATGGTTTATACGTCGCTCGTGGACCTTTCCGCTGTTAGCGCTACTCTGCGACAATCTCGGCGAATTATATATTCATTCAAGTGCCTGAATGCGGACTCAACAGTTGGCAAGCGCTTGGTACGGCGGGATTAGTTCATGTCTTGAGGAATATTGTATTTTTATTGTAAGGTGAGATATTTTCTTGCAATTTTAATATCATTCTCCAGACTACACGTGTTTGTCAATAAAAAATATATTCGCGCTTCAAAGAATTCGTAAACATTTTTGTATCATTTGTACTCGTACGTCTGAAATGTATGAGAACGAGGTGAAGCGAGAAGGTCTTGATTAAGGATTTCAAGTTACCATGCGTGTTTACCAAACAAAATGGTGCGCTATTAAATATCACGTTCAAATCAATTTCGACGGGCGGCAGAAATTTGAATCCAATTTGCGGCCTGTCCGATCGGCGGACGAACGGTATCACGGTCGAATATCGCTAAACGGCTAAATAATTTAGCAGCGCCCGTAGGGCTGTCCTTTGATACTTCCGACTTTAGAGTTTCTACCTACTTTATGTTGCCTACTGGATTACGGTATGGTATGCTAATATTGCACCTCTAATCGTAGTCTGGGTACACCTCTGCCTACCCCTTCGGAAAAAAGGCGTGATTGTATGTTCTTAAGTATAACTACACCTATTTGTTACACGTTTTTTAAATTCAGCTATAACTCCAAACACAAAACAAAATTGTCAACAATTTTATTATAGGTATAATTAAGTGCATTGCCAGATGTAGAAAAGTCGATTGTTGCTCTTAAAAAAAAAAAATGTAAAAGAAATTATGTTGCGTGAGATGAATGTCAGTAGTTATCAACCCTAGTTTCACGAAGTGAGCGGACGTGGACGGTCGCGGAAGTCGCGCTGCGGTCGGCCAACTGTCGCGCAACTATCGCCCGGGAGTACAGCGGCCCGTCTGTCACATCTTCACGGTGCAACCCTGATATGAAGTTGATTAAAATTTGGATGACGCCATCCGTGTCTCGTTGCCTTCTATACCAATATCATGTAAGAATCACACGATAGTTATTTAATTAAAACGTAATGGCTTTAGTTACATTAAATAAAAAATATTTTTTATACTTATAGTATACAGAGGCAAGTGCTCGTGTACGTTTAAAACGTTTAAAACGGCTTAGTTACCAACTAAGCACTTTTGTTCTACTTTTATGTTCTTGATTCTCACCGCTTACTAGGGCGAGGTCATTTGCACAATGAATTAGCTTAGGTCAAGTAAACATTAAGTTGATAAATAAATCTGTATAGAAAAGCTATACGATAAATAGACATCTGCATTAATGATTTCTCTCATCAACATCTACTTCGTAATCTAACCTATCTGAACAGTAGACGCGAAGTAGAGACTACGGTAGCTATTGTCTTATGTTGGAGGGAACCGTCAATAGAACGTCCGCTCCTAAAACGTCAAACTTGGCGACAACGCTGCGATACAATGGCGTGTCGCACAAAGCTTAACTTGCACCCAGTCATTAAAATTTCGTTTTCCATCTTTTCCATTACGCAGCTGCAGACAAAAAATAGCGAAATAAAAAACGACAAGCTCAAAACAAAAGTCGGGAACGAAGAGAACAGGAAATAAAGTTAATTAAGAGCGGCGAAATCGACTGAGTTGCGGTGGAAATTGGCCCCTTAAAAAAAGAGACATTTGTAGCGGAGCTATTGCGCTTAATTTTTGTGACAAGTGAAACAAAAGAGTTGGGAGAAGGGGGGTGGGAAGGGAAGACGCGGGGGGAGGTAAGGGGAGATAAAGTCGGTGTTATCACCAACAGTTCCGGGCAGCGACAGCCAGTGGCGAGTCGAAGGCGATACCTTTTGTTTAGCCACATTGAGGAATGCCCGCTTGCGTGACGTTATCGTGCCTCCTTACTGCCGATGACCTTTTCACTTTTGATTATAAATTTCTTTATGTTAACTTCCCTTTACGTCGCTGATAGAAACGAATGCGTTGTAACAAAACAAGTCGTACGTTTAATTAGATTTACTTGGAAGCCTTAATACGTGGGTGGCATTACTCGTCCGTGGAGTCACTAATTGGATCTTCCTACGTTCCGGTCCGCTTAGAGTAAATGCATCCGATTTGAATTATAAAGCGTAAACAGGCTAATAGATAATAGAAATCATATTATATGGTACAGTTACTATAGTATCGATTGATTGTGTAAACTAATAGGTCAGTTTCTCAAGTTGAACTTAAGAGCATCGCCTACGCAACGGCTGAGTGCTTTAAGAGTATAATATCTTATCTAGAAATGACATTGTTGTTTAGTGCCAATTAGAAAAGCCAATTATACTGCAATATGCTCGTTTACATAAAATGAAAGATATCCAAGTTATTTTTAATTGGGGATATAGCAATAGCCTACTAATATGTTTAAAAAAATAACGTAAGAATAATTGGAGATTTTAGTTTCTTAGTTATATTGTTTGGTGGTCCCCATAAGTTGGGATGAAAACATCCCGGTACAGGTAGAGTGCGCGGTACGAAAATCTCCAAGTCTTCAAAATATGAACTGACAACTTCTCCCTACATAATATTAAAATAAATGAATGGGTTTAAATCATGTATTCTCGTAAAGATAACAGTCACTTACGTGAGAACATAATAGAAACATTTTTGTGAACTAATTTACTAACCGTCACCAGAGTATATTATATAATGTAGGTACAATATAATAATATGATACTTGGAACGCTCATTCAGCAGTTCACCATCGGCCGTTTAAATAGGTATGGAGGCATTTAATCATAGTAATTTTCAATGACGTGTTTAGATAGCCGAAATTAGATGTTAAATAGACCATGGTGTTCGGCTATAGAATAGTACCCTAACCTCTCTACCCGTGGTTGCCATAAGAGCCGGCTAAGTATTATCAGATCCAAAGGACGGGCAGCGCCGTCCTCTACGTAAAAACCACCTAATTGCGTTTGCAAACCCACCTGCCAAGCGTGGCGAGTATTTGCTATATTCCTCAATGAGGGAGGCCTATATCCAGTAGTGAACTTCCCACTGCTAAGATTATGATAACATTGAAGAACTTCTTGTCAACAGATTCTGTGTTGGCGACCGGTTCTACCTGTGTGAGAACAAGATCCTCTGCGAGTACGATTATGAAGAGAGGCTAGTGTTCGCCAACATGGCGTACAACCCACCTCCGCTGGCGCACCTCAAGCGGCAGACCACGCATCTTCCTCCACCACCGGTAATTATACATTTAGAATTATTACACCACCAGCTGGTACAACAGGTAGGTATACTTCTGCGTACTGTATAATATGTTTTGTATGCACTTTCTATGACTTATTTTTTTTACTTTGTAAGACTTTTATCTGGGTGCAACCGTGTTTTGAAAGGCACGTTAAGCTGTAGGTCCCAGTTGTTTCCTATAAGATATGTAGGAAGCAGTCGTTAGGTTTCGAGTTAGGACTCAGCAGTGTAATTGGAGAAACCGTTTCTGTTAGGGCATAAGTATAACTTCAAATATTATTATGTTGTAAGCTCAATTATTTTGATACTTTAATTATTTATAAATAGGTATAATGTATCGAGAGAACATTAATGGAGAGAAAAAAATAATAATAATATGCACATTTCATTAAATGTTGCCTATTTAATACTTGATGGTATTTCAACGTAATGCTACACCTAGCGAGCTTTACCTAGGACATCGCTACAAACTCTTAGGTGTAACACTGCACTACGCTCTTTACCTTGGGATATAATATAATTTAACACTCGTATTATGCCCGTATTATTTCGTATGCCCTTCTAACTGGACTAAAATTAAAATTACTTTTCAGCAGGCAGGTAACGCGATGAACACGCTAATGAACGGCTCTAGCCGCGCCGGAGATCTCAACAACAACATGTCAGGTTCATCACCCGCCCCCTTCGTCCCGCCACCGCACCTCAAGCCGCTCGGCCTCTCTGCGTCCAGCTGAGACTATCGCGCGTGAGACGCGGCGCACCCGTACGCAAAGTATCAAAACTGATCATGCGAACTATACGGGACAAGCGACCGCTTGGAAAACTCACGTGCGATGATTCGTTTATCGTCTTCTTGAAAAAAACTTTTTAGTGTTGCTATTGTACTCAATGTACTAAAGCACAGTGAATGCCAAAACGTAGTTAAAACTAAATGCATATTAGACCTAATTCCAACGTATGGTATTAATTTAGATTCGATATTATTTATCATTTTTGATCTCACAAGTAGGGTGCAGTAGGATAGAAATATGGAATAATTTCATTAAATATTTGTATTTGATTGTATTTCATTCAAGTACCAACCTAATATGTATTTATAATTTAGTACAAGTCTTGCCATATGCCACTTCATGATAAACATTTTTTTTTAAACTTAAAGTGTGAATCTGTGGCCGTATCTTATTTTTGGTAAAAGACTGACACTTATCTTTTGCGAAAGAACAGATTTATTCTTATTTTTTTTTTATGAATTACTTAGGAAATATTTACAATGCCTGGTTTATTGTAAATAATGACATTTGTAGTCATAATAAGTGTTAATTACAATAGAATATTATGACATTATGTATTCGCCAAATAAATATTTTATTCACAAATCACAAATTTCTTCATAGTCGGTAAATAAACATTAATTGAGATTTTTTTAAGGGGCGAGTGTCTTTATTTAAAAAAGACTAAAGAGTAGAGCTACCTACTAACTGTCTACCCTAACTAAATACACTATACCATAGAACACTTCGAAAATCCACAGGCCGACATGTCAGCCTATAGAAAATCAAGTGCTCTAACCAGATAAACGCCAGAATTTTGATCACGCGTCGCCTCGACCTAGCGCTCAGATAGATTTTTTAAGATGCGGTGAGCTCCCGGCCCCCACGGTCCCAGTCTCGACTCCTGACTCGACTGAGATTTTTGTAAATTATGCATGTCGTTGTTAATGGCTTAGCCGAATTCATTTATTTTTATCATATTCCTTGTAAATAACTATTTTTATTTGTTGATCTAGAATCTAATAATGATAATTGTATTTTAAATCAAATCTCAATATGTCAGAAATTCTGTAATATACAGCTAAATATACGCTCATTGTTGTTTCGTTTTCTATCTATAAAATATGACTGTTAAGTTTATTTGTATAATTATTGAAAAGTTTGTGTTATTAATGTAAATAGCTATTTATGTAAGTAGAAATAATGTATCTAGGTAGACTGGGCATAAACCACTGTTACATTCAGATAGGTATCCTCAAAATATGTAATAGTGGTTTTTACTCGATTTTTATAATATTATTATAAATATTAGTCGATGGTAAATTAAATGTTGATATAATCCCAAATATGGAGTAGTTCAAATTAGTTGATTTAGATATCGTTGTAATAATTTACAATTAATTAACAGTTCGGTCTAAAAGTTACAATGTGACTTTTTTATGAAAGATAAAGTAATTTTATGTTTCGGGTTTTTGTGCATGTTTCGTAAAAGTCCGAATTCCTCCCTAACCTTCTATGCGAATATCTGAAGTTGCCAACAGAAATTTCATATATATTAAAATCAATCTATTTAGGCAAAGCTGTACAAATTAACTGTTACCATAACTAATACCGACCGATATACGAATAATAATCGACCGTCTAACCTTTGGCTAGACCAATATAACGCATTGTACATTAATGTTAACAGGAAACGCGACCGCTTAACAATCCTATGGAAATTTTACCAAATCGATGTTTTGTATTGCCCTGTTTCGTCCAAATATAGAAAACCTATTTACACAAATATTATTTATTATTTTACCTAATTTTTTTTACACCTATATCCTGATATTTTGGAAATAAAGTAAACTATCGTATTATTTTATTTTCTTTTATAAACTCATAATTCTCAATATGAAAATTTCATTATTGTATTGTATTGATATTGTATTATATTTCAAGCGAATTAGACCGCTCAGTCTATGAAAGTATTAGAATGGGTTAATAATATTCGGAGGGAACCTGGGAATACAAAACATCGATTTAGTAATTTTTTCATAGGATTGTGTCTAATTCCTAAAAGGCCGCGTACATTCTTAACGTTATTTTATGCAGTAATTTTTATCAGTTGCTAAAATGGCACTACAATATATTGGTCTAACTAGAGATTTATTTAACGGCAGATCGAGTATTGGTTATTGTTAAAGTTAGTTGGTTCAACTCAGCCCAACACTCGTATTTAAGAATAATACTTATGTCTGTACTAAGTGTTAAGCGGAATCCATCGATTAGGAACACTTCTAATATTTCATTATATTACCGATGTATATCGCATCTCTATTGCGTAACATGAGCCTTTGGGCAGTATTCCTTGAACCTCTTAAGAGCGTGGTATTGTTCAGAGTATGAATAAATAATTATTAAAAACTGATATTGTGTGGTGTTTATTATAAGTAAGGAATTTCTCACCGCGTTCATCACGGCAGGCAATTGTTTTCTATTGGATTTACCGGCTCTATGCGTTCGGGCCATCATAGTATTGTTCTTGAATACGGGTACTTGTGCAATATAATATTGGTTCAATTTTACTAGGTATAATATTTAGATATATACGAGTAAAATAGTATGTTAATGTACCTACTAGTAACTAATTATTTAAAAAATGTAGCACTTGAGATTCAACTTTCTTTAAATATTTGTATAAATTAATTCTACTTCGTTATTATGTTTATTTAACACGTGCTATGTTTTACACCTCGAAACAAACACATTTTAACTTCTGTAAATATCTAGAATTATGTCTGTTGGTGACAGTATGACAAACGTACATTCCCAGTAACTGTATTGTGTAAACCTATTGTATAGAAAAATATGGATGTTTAATTAAAATGTGTCGGTTCTCTTTATAACCAATGATATGACCAAAGATGTAGCTCATTAAAGACTTGTTCCAAAACTATATTGTTTTCTTTATTATACTTAAAACCGAAAAGTATAATTTACCACTATATTTAGCGTTCGTGGACTATGAAAAGGCCTTTGATTCGATCGAAACATGGGCGGTGCTCGAGTCTCTGCAGCAATGCCATATTGACTATCGGTATATCGAAGTGTTAAAGTGCTTGTATAGTAGCGCCGCTATGTCGGTTCGAATACAGGACCAGAGTTCGAAGGCGATCCCGTTGGAAAGAGGCGTAAGACAGGGAGACGTCATATCTCCGAAACTGTTTACTGCCGCAATGGAGGACGCCTTCAAGCTTCTGAAATGGCAAAGACACGGCATCAATATTAATGGCGAATACATCACTCACCTTCGGTTTGCCGACGACATCGTAGTCATGGCAGATTCGATGGAAGATCTCGGCACGATGCTCGAAGACCTCAATCGAGTTTCTCAACGGGTCGGTCTTAAAATGAACATGAAGAAGACGAAGGTGATGTGTAATGCCCATGTTGTGCCGACCCCAGTATCGGTTGGGAACTCGATTCTAGAAGTTGTTGACTCATACGTCTACCTAGGACAAGCAGTCCAACTCGGTAAGTCCAACTTCGAGAAAGAGGTCAATCGTCGAATCCAAATAGGCTGGGCAGCGTTCGGAAACCTACGCAATGTCTTTTCGTCCAAAATACCTCAGTGCCTCAAGTCGAAGGTCTTTGACCAGTGTGTGTTACCAGTGATGACTTACGGATCTGAAACGTAGTCTCTGACTGTGGGCCTTATCAGCAGGCTCAAAATAACGCAACGAGCTATGGAGAGGGCTATGCTCGAACCTATCGCCGCCGTCACATCGACGGCGCTAGGCTCGCCCAATCATGCCAACATACACAACAGTCGCACCGTTTTCGGTACTGGTGTCGGATACTAGGTCCATCAACTCACACAATCAGATTTTTTAAATCGGTGTGTTACTCGACAAAAAATCAAACAGATCAAACCCTAAGACACTAAGTTAGGGCCCTAAGACATCCATCTTTAATTTCGCCTTCCCTTCTGGGGTGCCAGGGCAAATCTGACGCCTCGTATTCTGGCTGGCGACGGCCCCAGCCGAGGTTCGTTCGTTTGAGCTTGGTCTTGGTGCCTTTGAGCTTGGTCGAGCGCCTGCTGCGCTCGCCACTGCCCGGTAAAGCTGTAGAGGCCATATGAGGCCAACAGCATAGTCTTTAAAAAAAGGTTGATCTATCACGGCATGGCTCAAACCACTGAACGGATTTTGTTGTTTAGTTGAATATTCAACCTCTAAAAAAGTGAAACGGGGTAATTAAACTTAGTACATAATTTGTCTTTTGATGATTTTGTGCCTATAAGTATAGGTATAGTATATAGTATAGTAAGTATGACTGCCTCGGTGGCGTAGTGGGCGCATGCTCGACTGCCAATCAAGAGGTCCCGGTATCGATCCCCAGGTCAGACATAGTGTTGAATATTGGATTTTTCCATTAGGATTTATCTCAATAGCTGCCTGGAGTCTGGAACTGTGCCCGGTATATGGCAATAGGCTCGCCCCCTATTACATGTGACTAATAACATACTGGCGGAATGTGGGTGTATCTACTATGGGACTGAGTCCTGGGTACACCTCTGCCTACCCCTTCGGGAAAAAGGCGTGAATGTATGTTAAGTAAGTATAAGGTGTTCTATTTTCCTTTATTCATAGGTAGCTAATTTATCTTTTTATAAGTAAAGAATTCAAAGAGCATTTATTCTGAAAGCGGTCGAATTTATTCGATCGAAATTGGTATACAGAACCAATCCGATCATACTATTTGATAGTACAGTTTTGACCAAAAAGAAATTGACCCGTCATATAACATCAATAAAATGAGTCAATGAAATAAAGACCCGCGCTATCTTTTTAAAACGAGAACGGAAATTTGAAAAGATGTTACCACTGGGCTTGAATGGAGAAGGTTCATATCGGGAACATAAAAATGTCGTCGGCCGCAGCATTGTCACTTGCCGCCGCCGTACCTATGAGGTGAAAATTACTGTACAGGTAGCAAAAAATCACCGTAGAAATAAACACATGTTTTCAAACCCTTATTTATTATATTATAATTTACTTTTATATAATATACTGCATTTGTATTACGTAAATTAAATTATTGCTATTTTAACAGTAAGTTATGGTGGTGCAGTAACCAACAATCCACAAGTAATTGCATTTATTTATTTACAAATAATAACTTCTTGCAAATAGAATTAAGAGTTTTTTAAGATAAAAAGGTGGATTAAATGTGTGTGTCATATATGTGTAAGTTGTGCAATATTATTTATTTTATTTATCATGCAAATACACAGGTTTGCAAATACAAAACATCCGTACATGTGCCTATTCGAGCAACTTGCATCTGAGACATATTTAATTTGATATACATTATTGATAATTCCATATTGAGTAGTCTAACGCTACCTGTAAGCAGCGGACGTGAAAAGAGGAGAAAAATCACCCCAATTTCCCGCCGCGGCTGTCCTCATTGTCGGCGCAGAGCAGCTTGATAGAAATGTTATCGATGCCATCTTTAATTTCGCCTCGACAAACATACACCCTGTATCGTGAAGTATTATATTATTATTATATATGGAACTTATATCTATTTTAAGTGATAAGGGAGAATTTGAAAGTTACAAACAATATTTTTTACCTTTGACGCCGACTATTTTTACCGAATTAGAACGCGTTAAAATTATGCAAAAAGAGGTCTTTACGCATCACTAAACAACTAAGTATCAACGAAGCAGGGCGAATCGCTAGTAGATTTTTATGCCTAATAATAGTAGAATTTTCCCAATCACAAAGCGCACTCGTCATAACAATTTGTTCCATAAGTAAAGCCCTTTATGTCAAGTGAAAGTTTACGAGACACAAGGTTTCACTGCAATAGATCAGAAATCAGTACAAAAAGCGCAAACAAAACACAATCGGCGATAGACAGTGACCGAAACAAATCGACTGTGTCGCATAAACAACGCATATTCAAATAGGACGTCGCAAATGGAGGTGATTCGCGCGAACAAACCTTCGGAGGCTGGTCTTCAGAGCGTGAACGACACAATGAGGCGCGTGAAAAATGGCACCGTCCAGCGACGGGCACACAAATCAAATGTGTAAAAATTTTCACCATAGAAAACAAAGCGGTCTGTACTCACCGGAGAGGATTTTATTGAATAAAGGTACTTTTTTATCATATTTGTAAATAAGTAGCGTCCTAGGACTGTCACAGTGGTGTAGTGGGCGTAAGCTCGTTGTTCCCGGGTTTGATCCCCAGGTCAGGCAGTGTTATAGGAATTATCTCTATGACAGCCTGGAGTCTTGAAATGTGCCCAGTAGATGGCAATAAGCTCGCCACCCCATAACATAGGATAGATGATGGGTAATGGAATCCTAATAACATGATCAGCAGTTGAGATTACGCCCACTACGCCATCGAGGCAGATCTTTATAGATTCACTTAAGGTGACGGGTATATAGGTGACCTTGGAAATCTATCAAGGCGGGCGAGCACGGTCATGCAACTTCGCCTGGCGCTATACTGTCGCTTTCGTTTACATAAAATTTAAATTGTTCTAATAGCTAGCGCCTTTGTCTTGATCTTTCATTTGTTGCTATCAGTAGCAGAATAATATGGTTATGAACATAAATACTATTTGCAACTAAAAAGTAGTCTTAGTCTTCCGCAAATGCTCCTTGCTCGCAAATATGATCAGGCACTAATCGTTGGTCGCGATTATAGCCATATAATAATAAATAGTAGGTACCACATAATAATAATATAGCGTCAGGCATGTCCGCCCGCCTTGATAAATTCTCAAGGTCACCTGTATACCCGTCACGTTAAGTCAACACTTCAAATTCCCTTACAAAATAATGGACATAAGAATCCCTCGCGAGGCGTGCACGCTATTGACGGCGCGGCGTCTTGCAATAATTTCCGTTTTCAATGAAAGCGTTTTTCTTTTTCTTATCACCGTATGAACTAGGATGGTTGGGAATAAATTGAAATACAAAATTGATTGTTGCCTTCTCCCGGCCGCTTTATTACTGTCACAAATAGGAAAAGAGATTGAAAATTGCCTACAGACGACTGCGAAAACGGATATCATCACTTGGTCTGTTATTCTTTGGATGGTCTCATTTGTACCTTTAATATGATTTGATTGGACGTTTTCTTTAAATTGTAAGGATCTTTAGTTTATAATTTCGCTAAGTTTTTTATAAATTATTTATAAACTACCTAACATAGCGTTAATATATAATCTTACTAGATTAATTATTAACTAACGGTTCATACAATTTAACTGTATATAAATTATTAAATAATATTGATTTTGAATTGTCACTCAATATTGTTTCTATTTTTACAATATTCGTGTTTATTTTGGTATAGTTTGGTTTTCAAGACAACATCGTCTTTTTTCAACTTATCTCAAGAGCTATTCCTTAATAAATATGATATATATTTTTAGAATATTCGTGTTTATTTTGGTTAGGTACTTTTCAAAACGACATCGTCTTTTTTCAATACCTGCCTTCAGAACTATTACTGTCCACTGTTTTACTTAGGTTGGTACGTGAGATCAAAATTTAGAACGCAGTGAAGCAGAAGTTGCAAATAAAACTGCAAAGGTTTAGATAGCGATAAACTCTTACAAGATTTATTAACTTGTTAGTTTCAGTTGGTACACCGTCGGACATTATCTCAAGGAGCTTCTTTTTTTTTCATTCATAGAAATGATTAAAAAAAGCCCGCTGTTTGGCGAAAAAAACCTTTATATATAGTCAATCTATTTATAGAGGTTTTTTCAAGATAATATCTCTGATTATCTAATATTCTGATGATTCATAGGGCATCCTTAGATAAACATAGGCCTCCCACATAAATTTCTATTCAGTCCGGTTGTAAGCGGCCTGCATCCAGCGTATTCCTGCCGTCCTTATCAGATCGTCTGTCCAACTTGTGGGTGGACAGACGTCCGAATCCGTGGTCTCCATTCAAGAACTTTACAGCCTCATCGGCCATCAGCTACGTGCTATGTGCCCTGCCCATTTCCACTTCAACATGCTAATCCGCTGGGCTATGTCGGTATTTTTTGTTCACCTACCTCCGTTTTTATTAGATTTATTTCACCATTCATTCCGTTGGTAACTACTGTACTCAATATTTTAAATTTTTTAGACAAAGCGGTCTACTCGCATTTAATACAATACATATAAGGAAAGAAAAATCCCAAATCCCGCCCGTGGGTGAAATTTTTCTTTCCTTATATGTATTGTATTACATGCGAGTAGACCGCTTTGACTAAAAAATTTAAAATATTAAGCAAAAAGGAAGTGTTTATCAATTTCGATATGAATTCTAATTGTAACATTAGACTTGTCGGTGGGTAGATTGCGAAATGCATCACCTATAGATAAACACACGCCCCTAGAGCGTTAGGTAGAAGGGATAGAAAAATTTCGCCGACGACTAGTACTTCCACGGTAGCTCAAGTGGTAGAGCGCCCACCACGGATTGGTGCGGAGGGTGCGTGGTTCAAATCCCGCCCGTGGGTGAAATTTTTCTTTCCTTATATGTATTGTACTGTACTCAAATTTTCATGGAGCTCTATCGACAAAAAATATTATTTTTATTTTTCTTCAGTGGAGCGCAGTGGAATCAAAGTATAGACGTTTACTCATTTGAAAACAATAGACGTGGAGCGGAGTGTCATAACCCAATAAAACTACTCGTCCTATAACTAATCGATTGACACCTCATCAAAATCAGACCAAGTTCTAGTAGTTTAAGCACTTCAATGGCACAAAAGTGGGTACACAATTACATACTCGATTGTTAAATTCATTATTCTCTTTCAGCATTATAGGACTACAAAGAAAAATGTGCAAAGAAAGTTATCTCAATAAATAGACAGACTATTATTTTAACGAGCTATTCCCTTTTTACACTCGTTAATGCCGGTCAGAATGAGTTAACGACAGTTGGCAGTTCTTCTACCCTCCGGCTAGGGATTTATCCAGGAAAGTGGCTCCTAGAAATAACCAGACAAAAATGACCCCTCAAAAATACAGGCCCTAACAATTCGCTCTTTGTTTATAAAATTCATGTTAACAGATACAGCTCTAGTTGCACCGGTCGGCAATGCCCACGTTGCTTCTATTTTTATCCCTGTTTTAATTATTAAAAGTTTTATGAACTGCTTATTTCTTTTTATGAGATCGTTGAATTAATTCCTTTTGTTTTTTTAAACTCATTTTCAGCATTAACAAATTGTAAAAGTTTGGGAATGCAAACGACTTATTACGAGGTAACATTGTGAAAGTCAATTTTGTTAAATGTAGAGTATCTACTAAATATAGTATAGTCTGCGTCGGTGGCGTAGTGGTCGCAAACTCTACTGCCGACCATGAAGTCCCGGGTTCGATCCCCAGGTCAGGCAAAAAGTTTTATTGGATTTTTCTTTAGGTATTATCTCAATGACAGCCTGGAGCCCGTTAGGTTGCAATATGCTCGCACACATGGGACCAGAAACATTACTGGCGAATTGTGGGTGTACCTACTATGGGACTGAGTCCTGGCCCTCTTCGGGGAAATGTATGTAGTATAATATAGGTATTTATTGATGTATTACCACATTACTAACAATCGTTCTATTCTACTTCCTACTATCCTACTTTCTATTATATCCTACTTCTTACTACTTAATTAATATTATAAATGCGCTTTCATGCCCTCTTTCATGCCAAAACTACTAAACCCATTGGGTTGAAATGTGGTACTTGGGATGAAACCGCGGGGCAAAGCTAGTAATAAATATATTTACATATTAATATTATATGCTGTTAAATATAGTAGATTTATCACAAGGGGCTAAAGTGACCAATTTTATTAGAGGTAGTTTTACTCCTGAACTTTAGCGAGGGAGTAAGTAGAAACCGAGTTATAATGGGTTTTAGCGCCGTGTGTGCACTCTACTTTTCACTACGATTGTGAGAAAGTAACATTATAAATTTCATAAAAACATTTAGGCTATTTACGTGCTAAATTGCCGTGCGACACCAAAAAAAAATCTCGATGGTCAAAAATTAAAAAGGAACTACTTTATTCTCGAGAGAAAGAAAAGTTATTTTAGTCCCGCTCTGGTACACATTAATAAGGACTTTTTAAGCAAGAGGAGTGGAAATATAATGATGTCTGTGACCTTTACCTATCTGTGTGACCTGTGTGTGTTCTAGTAGCGATATATTATGTTATTTATCTAAATTGGATTTTTCCATTAGAAATTGTCTCAATAACTGCCTGGAGTCTGGAACTGTGCCCGGTAGATGGCAATAGGCTCGCCCCCTATTACATGGGACCAATAACATACTGGCGAAATGTGAGTGTATCTACTATGGAACCGAGTCCTGGGTACACCTCTGCCTACCCCTTCGGGAAAAAGGCGTGAATGTATGTTATGTTTATTATTATCTTACGCATAAATAGATTTAAGTTATTAAATCAAAGTGAGCACAAATAATATATATTTAATAATCTTTAATGTTTTTTTGGTTTATTTATTTTTTGACAATTAATTTTCTTATGAAATTATTATACTTATTGCGTTTTTCATCTATGCTAATTAGTATGTTGTATTCTATGCTTAACATAACTTTTAATGTAAAAGTTAAGAATTATGAATTTATTTGCGTGTTTACTTGTAACATTATCTATTATAAAAAAAGAACTTGAACTTGAACTTGAAAATTGTTACCTTGTTCCTTTCCGAATATTATTTCATTTCCTTTCTTAAAACAAGAACTTTACATTCAGTCCAATAGACTGGGTTATTCCAAATTTTATCGTTATCACGTCCGCTCCTTCGAATATCATAAAACATTTTAAAGTTAGCAAAGAGATATTCGCGAAGTCTTCATTCGCTTTCGTGGGTTCGCTGTAAGTAAATTTAACTTTAAAATATGCATAACAGTTTTCCGATGCGATCCCCTTTCAGAATTTAAACACATC
This sequence comes from Hemistola chrysoprasaria, assembly GCA_947063395.1. Taxonomy (NCBI): domain Eukaryota; kingdom Metazoa; phylum Arthropoda; class Insecta; order Lepidoptera; family Geometridae; genus Hemistola; species Hemistola chrysoprasaria. The sequence continues at coordinate 5,861,115 of OX346715.1, forward strand.
TAGTCGTATTAAGATACATTTCGATTCAGTGCACTTCGAAAGTTAAGGGAATTCAATTCAATTTTAAATCGGGTAATGATAAAGAGCTAAGATCTCTCTCTCTTCCTGGCTATTGATCTCTCATGCATAGATGCTCTCATGGTTGTGGGGTCAGCCTTCCTTACTTTTCTTCTCTACTTCTTATCTAAAAATGATTTAATTTTAAAAATAATATTTAGGAATACTTAGTATAATAATAATGAGTGACTAAATAAACTGATTGAAACAGAAGTGAAACAGGTTGCTAAATATCTGTACCATTGCATTTATTTCTTGGAAATATAGATCTTTGCTCTTTACGTCATATATGCTTAGCGCTTTTCACTAGGAGTTTATTGACGATCCGCTTCCTTTGCCGGCTTGTCGAAGAATGTGTCATTTCCTTAGAACACTCTATTTGAATCTCTACGGCGTAGATAAAATGTAGATGTATCTCATAGACAAGCCTATGACTGGCTGGTGAGCTTGACGAAGGTGGGTATACTTTGCATGGATGAGGTTGGTATGCTTGGCCAAGGCTGGTGGTGTCATAGCTGGCAGTCAGTTGTTGTGCGCGCGTTACAAATGTTAATATTTTATATTTTTTATCGACTAAGCGGTCTACTCGCTTGAAATACAGTACGAATATGGAAAGAATAATTTTACCCACTGGCGGGATTTCAACCACGCACCCTCCGCACCGATCCGTGATGAGCACTCTACCACTTGAGCTACCATGGAGGTATTAGTCGTCGGCGAAATTTGGTGGTTCAAATCCCGCCCGTGGGTGAAAATTTTCTTTTCATATTCGTATTGTAAATTAATGTTGTACAAACTTGAAATAAATGATTATTTGATTTAATTTAAGTGACAGTCTGGAGTGTGGAACTGTGTCTACTATTACATGGGACCAATAACATACTGGCGAAATGAGGGTGTACTTACGATGGGACCGAGTTCTGGGTACGCCTCTGCCTACTATTGTATGTTATTATTTATTACATATATTATAAACAAGATTCCTCCAACGCCTTCAAAACAAATTACAGTAGTCCCGAAGTTAGGTTAAGTACACTTAGTACTTAACCGCTCCTTATGGTAATGCAAATTGAACCGCGGTTGGAGACCGCGGGCGTCAAAGTACGACAACTCTGCCACGCGATATGGTAATTGGTCCTCATAATTATTATGTTCATTATCTTATATTAATACAAGCTGTGCCCCGCGGTTTCACCCGCGTAGTCATCGTTCCGTGGGAATATGTTATTCCAGGGTCTAAACTATCTAAATACCAAATTTCAGCCCAATCGGCTCTACAGTTTTTGCGTGAAAGAGTAATAAACATCCATCCATCATTATCATATTTATAATATTGTTAGCTGTTCCCTGTGGATTCACCCGCGTAGTTTTCGTTCCCATGGGAATATCGGAATAAAAAGTACGCTATGTGTTAATCCAGAGTCTAAACTACATACATAGCCAACTTCAGCCCAATCAGTTTAGTTTTGACATGAAAGAGTAACAAACATCCATCCCGATATTCCCTCAGGAACGATGACTACGCGGGTGAAACCGCGGGGCACAGCTAGTAATATATATTTTGAAAAATAAGTACAGGTGGCGAAGTGTGGGTGTACCTTCTTATACGACTGGGTCTTGGGTACACCTCTGTCTACCTCTTCGGGAAAAGAGAGAGAAGAAGAAGAGAAGAGAGAAATAAAGAGGCGTTATCATATGTATTATGTATGATATTATAGCATAAATAAATGTGATATCATCACTCTCACTTTAGTAACTGACCGACTTTAATTGACTCATAGTTATAACTTATACGAGTAATATAAAAAAGGCTGCGATAAATATATCCCTTTCTTTTTGGGATTGCTGTAGTCAGCCAAGAAATATGTCCAATTGAGGCAGCCTCGGGTCGAGGCACATTAAGCTTGCGGTGACTCAAACCGAACGAAGCAGCCTCACAGCGAGCTATTAGGTGTCGGTAAACAGTATACAGTCTTCTCAATATTTGAAGTTTCCATTTTTCCTCAAAACTTTGTAAGCCCATTGGAAAATAAGCTGGCCATTTAACTACACGTACAAATATTCGTTCAATACGGTCTGAAAACTTGTTAATGCTATTAGTGCAGGCGAGGCGTTAAGCTGCAACCTTACTTAGGTCTACTTATACAAACTTCAGCACCGTGCCGCGCCGCTTCATCACATCATTTGTAACTCTCTCTTCATTATTAACGTAAGAATTTGAGAGAATGCAACCACACAGAGTGGAGTTCAATGGGAGAGGTCTATGTTCACCAGTGGACGTCTTTTGGTGTAACTGAACGTGAATATTTTAGAAAAAATCTTCGGGGCAAAAGCGTGATGCCATGTAAAAACCAATTTACCAAAAACATTTATTTCGTGAAGCAACAATTTCATTATCATATCACAAACAAACTAAAACTAAGAATCCAAAGAACAAAGTTATAATGTACATGTTTTTAATCGACCAGCTGCTGCTCCTCTTTTTCCCTTTTGCTTTCTGAGGAGTGCTTCTTGCGACTACACGCGGATGGTCCAAATCAGCTGTAAGTTGCCTTAGTGTTTCTGGCGTCCGAATACCATTCCGTAATGGTACGTATTTAGTTAGTATTGTGCTTTCTTCGTAATCATCTAGTCTTCTGTTGATTAAACTCGGTCTACTGTCATACTCTGTAGTACGGGATGGAGTAGTTATGGGCACCGTGCCCGTAGTCGTAGTCATTGTAGGACTCGTAATCAGAGTAGTTTCTTCTTGCAGATCTTCTATTAGGAAGTTGTTTGGCTGCGTTGAATCCGCTGTTTCTGTTACATTTTGAACTGCGGTTGAATTCAATGTTGTGATGTTGATTGACGGTGTGATTAGTTCTTCGGCATATTCTGTTGACGGTGTTACGGGATCTTTATTAGTGATGTCACAGAGATTCCCACACGGCTCTTCGTGGCATTTGTCTTCGACTGCGCATGTGATGAAGTTGTCCCATACAGAGAGCAGCTGGTACAGGTGAGGCTGCGTGCAATCATTGTCTATGTATGTTTGGAGACCAACCACGTTTTTGTCACATATGAGCGGACCACCACTGTTTCCCTGGGAATAAAGAAAAATGTATACTTACATAACTTACAGCCACGAACATTCATTGTGTGGTCAGCTGCAGAAATTGGTCTTCCGACAGATTATGATCACGATGATAATGATGAACTCTCATTGGCCAAAGAAATAATATTGCTAAAATGACTTACGCGACAGAATTGTTCGTGAACAGGCTCCTTGTTCTTGTCGCTGTCGCTTGCGCAGATCATAGTATTTGCTGAGAAGTGACTGCCGCAATTCTCTATTGAAGGTTTCAGTATATCCACGTATAGCAACGTCATCATTTTTTCGTCCGTCGTTTTATTTCCAGGCCGCTTCTGGAAATTTCATCACTCAATAGTAACGATACTAGTCATCAACGTCCTTGGCAGACGGAGATATATATATCACTAGGTACTTTTTATGATAAACGCACACTTATCCGAAGCGAACGCGTCAAACGAGTCGAACGAAACGAGAATTCTTTATATAAAAAGTGTGCGTTCACCTGTATAAACATTTTTTTTGTCCCCCACCTCTGTTTGTCAGCAAAAGAGGAGTAAATAAAAAAGAAGGTTCTAGTAAACTTTAATAATTTATGAAAGCACAGAATTACAATACTCTATCAAAGATTCATGTAAAGTAATTTTAGTTTCACTACCAGAAACGTGGCCGAGACCTTACAGATCTTATACTATACTAATAGCGTAGTTCTCGTGCAATAGATATCAGTGTTCGTCAGCAATAGACGGAGTAAATAAAAAAGAAGGTTTTAGTAAACTTTGTAAACTTTAATAATTTATTAAAGTTTGATGTAAAGTAATTCTAGTTTCTCTATGAGAAACGTTGGCCGAGATCTAACGGGTCATATACTGTACTTACTAATAGCCTAGTTTCCGTAACCGGTCCCGTGGGAATTTTGGCAATCCCTTTCTTATTCCTTATATCATAACGAAAACTTACGTGCAAATTTTCTGTTCTCTGGGAGCAAGAGTTGGGAGCTGGGAGTTGATGAGTGAGTGTATTAGTCAGTCAGTCAGGACTTTGAGCTTTACAAATAGAGATTATTAATATTACCCACTTTAATTTGGAAATTCTAAAAGTACAGGGAATATTAAGAAACACTTACAGTGTAAACAAGTATGCTGCAGGTCTTGCCTAAGTCTAGTGTCTTGTCTTGTTTGAAGTTAAGATTTTTGACTCCAACCGCTGATGTTGTTTTAAAGGGTAACAACGTCTTCATCAAGCTGATGTCAGTGGTCCACCATTGTGTCGCGCTGTTGTTCAATGGACGGACGATTTTAACTATCTTTAGGACAAAGACAATAAAATTATTGTTAATTACTTTAATCATCATCATCATCACCTCTGTCGTAGGAATTCCACTGCTGGATATTGGCCTCCCAATGCCAATACTCGCCACGCTCTGATAACCGGCCGGCTCTTACGGCAACCGCGGGTGGAGACAGAAATTTCTTTAATAACAGATCCTATGCAAAGAATACCAACTATTATTACTACGTAAAGTACGTACTTCATACGAAAAAAAGCGACACTCACCTTACCCCCGTTTACGTCGCCTGCGACCAGTCGGTCAACGAGGCAGTAACGTACTTACGCACACATATGACGCGTGTACACACGTTATGTTTTCTACGTAGTAGTAGTAGGCTATTGCGCGCGGGCGATTGTATGGAGTGACGGGATCTGGCCTGACTAGGAAAGCAGCATAGCGTAGACATATTTATAATATGAACAAATTAAAGCATGAGATGGCGGAGAAAAAGATAATTTCGATGCCTTAGGATTTCTAAATCTTCATCAGCAGCCTTTATTCTTCAACTAACTTCTAGACATATTATGTAGGTCTCTCTGATGTCGCGCCACTAAGTTTAACGAAGTTTCTTTTCCTCAAATTTCCAGTGACCTTAAATATAGGTATATCAGTTAGTCATCAATCCACCACGATTGATGTAGCCTCCAGCTTTTGTCAACTCTTAACGGTTATCGGTGCTGTAGCCTAAATGATCAGTCTATTGCTGAAAGCATTTAGATTAATTACCTTGATATGTATTGTTTCTTTTTGTAAACAATAATTTATTGCAATATGGTAATATTTTATTCTCACCAATCCTTGCCGTCATTTAAGTAGGTTAGACTTAGTTAGGTAGACTCTTGTTTGTTTATTTCTGCTGAATAACAAATTAATAATCTACCTCTAGTTCTTGTTCATCCTCATCTTCATTTAGGCTGAAGTGTGAGTCGATGGAGATGGCACCAGCTCTCGCCAAGAGAGTCTTCCTCGGAAACCCGTTAATAGCGTTGATGAAACTCTCGCCCATGGCGGCGGTGACCAGCCAGTTCCCTCGAATTATGATGGCTGAGCGGATAAAACGTTCGCCAGCCGCATCCACCACTGATTGGTCTGAGAAATATATGAAGGCCTGGAAAATAATGTGAATCATTACACATTTCAATAGGGAATGCTGCCCATCCTCTGGATCCTAGGACGATTTTCAAGTCTGGATCTGATAGCACTTAGCCGGCTCTTACGGTAACCACTTATAGAGAGGGTGGGGTACTATTCTATAGCCGGTACCGCACGGCTAGTTATTTAATATAGCAGTGCCTAATATTGTTTTTGGAGCGTAATAGGTACTTATTCTTTGGACAAAGTACAAATTTGAGATGAAGAACCATGATCAGGCACGGTTCCCCACAGTCAATTTGCTTAAGACCAGCTGCACCTTCATCATTTGGTTTTCTTTTCTATTCAAAAATAGGCTTGGTGTTCTTTGACGATGAATAAATTAAGAAAATAGTTGATGAAAAACGGGAACTTACTGTTTATAAATAAGCACCTTAATGATATCAGCATTATGTAAGTAAGTAAGTAAGACTGCGTCATATTTTTATATTGATGCAACTAACCATGTAAGGATAATCCCTTTTGATTTCCGGTTCTTGTTCAGCGATAACTCCTCGGAAACAGGTCAAGCCTGTAAAGAAGGTGAAGAATTTTCATGTCTACTTAAAATAACAGTACCTGTCATATATTGTTTTTTTTTCTTACCATAATAAAGCACAAACAGTAATATAGCTTTCATTTTCATATTTTATCAAATTATAAATAAAAGGGATAAAAAATAGAAAATTCACTGAAGAGCCGGCGTCAAACGCATTCTTCTGGCAACGTTCTGTCATTCTTTCAAAAGCGGAATGAACTAATTTTTAATTCGACAGGAAAGGCCACGAATCTGTGCAAGCGATAAAAAGGTTTTATGTAAAGTGCCATTACTCTTGTAATTCCCGCAGTAAAATCTTCGTAAAACGCGAATTAGTCAAGTCACGTCCCTTTATTTTTCTCCGCTATCTTTGACAAAGTTACGCGAGTTAAAAGCATTAATCAGAATCCCATCTGAGACGTATTATCCTCAATAAAGAGAAAAGAATGACTTTGCAAATTTAAACGCGTGTTTTACAGATAAGGGTAAATCCGGGGAACACCTAATTATTCATGTAAGGGGCGGTTAAGAGAGCGTATTAACGCCCGCAGCAACCTCGGATATTACGATCTTCTTATAGGAAATATTCGCATAATGTTTCAATTAGGCTTTTTAAAAAATATACGGAACTAATACGGAATTAGAAATAAAGTGATAAAGAGGAGGTATAATTTATATAAGAAATTAGACATTTTAAGAAATATTTTACATAATAGAGACATTTATTTCACCGCAAAACCTTAAAAAATAAGAAAAATAAAAAATGCAGTTTATTTAAAACATGAGCGGACGGGAACACGGCTTGGGCGGTGCAGGACGACAAGCGCGCTCTATAAGTCTTTCCTGTTTTAAAACAGAATAAAACGAATGAAAACAGTCGACATTCTACATTTTGAAGTACTTATTATATTTTCTAGTGAAAAGCAACGCAGTTCAAAAAAAATTCCAACCTATCAAAAGGTCACCTACGTAAACGAGTAAGTTTATCAAGTTTTTAGCCCAATGACGCCCAAGCTACAATCAAAATTGAAGATAATTTTAATTGCAATACCTATAATTAAGGAAGCTACTAAAAATAATTTGACTGCCTTCAACATTTTTATATCCTACGGCTTCAATACCATTATGAGTTAAGAGGAGCAACTGCGATTGTCATTAAAAAGTAGTAAGTACAGTTGCATTGTGATATCTTCACAAATGAGCGAATATCGTTCCCGAACCGCTGATGTGGCGACACTGAAACTACTGCTCAGACGGCTATTACACGACCAGCGCACCGAGATCTTCACTAATGTATACTATTTGTGTTTTCATAGCAAGAGAAAAGAAGGAAGCAGCTCATGTAGAGCTCAACAAGAACTGGTGTGGATATAACGACTCGAATGAACGAGGTACGTGTTTTGGCGGCTTCCCTCAATTGCTTTACACGTACCAGTAGCCTTTATAATCCGTGCCACGTAAGAAGTCGTCGCGCTAGTTTCTATGCAGAAGTTCAGACTCAAGCATTTATAACTGCTTTATTTTTAAAGAGTTTAACACAAAGATACTGTAAATAAATGCAAATCAAATGCTTATTGGAGATTATTGCCCCTACCATATCAATAAAACACATGAAATTTTCGCAGTATTCTTCTTAAAAAACAAATTAAAATTTGGAGTGTTTAATGGGGTCTCCATATTAGAAAATATGTTTGGGATTTTTAAGCCCTCGATTACAAAACTAGCATTTTATTCAATCAGTTATTTTACGAAAGAGCGATGAAACGGATGTTTATAGGCAATTCGTTACGGCGTCCGATTTTATTGTTTTGTTGGAGCATAAAATTTTGGTATCGTCACGGTACACTAGTTTTCATTGGTGCACTTTATGAATTTAGGGATGTAACAGTAACTAGTAAGCGACTTAAACAATACAAAAAGTACTATATACATATATACTATATATCTTTATACAAAAAGAAAGAAATGCAAAATTCGCAAAATCTTTTAAATTTTACGTACAAATTTGCCGATTAGCTAATTTTTTATGGGAAGTATAATTTTTTTTTTATTTCGCTATTATTTTGATTTTTTTTATTTATTTTGAAAGTAGTTCAGTTTGAGGGCTAGATGCACCCCCTTAAGTATTACTGATCCTTTTTTTATCAATGTGTTTATGACACAGTTTCATAGGCAGAAATTAAGGCCCTTATATACATGCAGCTATTCACATGGATTTCTGGGTATTCAAATGCAACTTTCTACTATTTTTACTGCGTACAATGAAGTTACCAAGTTTAACCATTAACTCTTCAATTGGGTCGTGAAATTCTTGAACTCCAGGATGGTCAATCTATTTAGTTACTTTGTAGTATTGCAATAGTTTAAAATGACTCATTATTATGCCATTTATGCAGCATAAGGTCTGAAAAATGTTATTGCTAGAATAACATCTATTACAAGTTATACCGAAAATCACCAAATTGATATTATTTGTCTATTAATATTAATAATAATTATATGTAACTATCCAGACACGGTTATAAGGATGTTTAACTTGCTCGAGAATCAGACCCAGGACCTGCCACTCTAATGACTGAATCAACAGCAACTTAGCGAATGGGCTAGTCAAGTAACTGTAATATTGCAATATTAATACCAGATACAGACGGTTCAACATTTTGTTAGATAAATGAGTGAACTTCACAGCAATGTAAGTTTGTGCCATCATAGAAGACGGGGTAGCGTACCGATCTGCCCCGCGGGACCTATCCGAACCGACGGTAATGGCTGCATTGCCATTCAAATTTTATTTTATCCGGCGCTTAATACGAACGTTGGATAGAACCTTCGATGTCTAGTGCGGTGTCTTGCGTCAGGGAAATTGTAATGTCTTCGAAAAACGTTTGAAGAGAATTAGGTAATTTAGATGTTAGCTATTCCGTTCTAAACTAAACTAACTTAAAAGTTTTCTTTTTTATTATTAGTTTGTGCATGTAACTAAATGTAAGCATATTGTTAACGCAATATTCAATCGATTAGGCTGAATTTCACTTTAGTTCTCGAAATAGGAGATTTTTGTGAATTGATTTGTAAGTGCAGCTACGTCATAGAGTAAAATATTCGCTAAGTTATTGATGTATACCATGTATAATATTACGCCAATGATTCAACGCTTACGAGTATATAGATACGCAATATAAATATCTATATAATAATATTATTCGCACTTCGCACCAAAAGTGCGCCATTCTCGAGTAGAACAAAACTTTTCGCAAGCTTACCGACAGCGAACGACCGACTGCGCTGCGAGGTGATATGAATATTAAACGCTTCAAGAATTAGGAGATTTATTCCTCGATTCGGAACTTGGGCGCACTTAAATGAATGTTTAACATTATCTGCAGAGTTTTAAGGCAGTTGAGCCTCTTAACAAGTTGCAAAGAAACTTTAATAGAGAGGCTCTCGGACGATTAATTCGGAGACGTGACGCAGTGGACGGGAATTCTTAATCAGAAAGGGTAACGCTTTCCTCTATGTGGTACCAATAACTAATTCACATAATTGACTCATTGCTCATATAGAACTTACGTAGCATTGCTGAGCCGAGAGAAATCTGATTGTTTTCATACGTAGGTATTCAGTGTACATTCCATCACCAAAAATAGTTGTAAACACAAGCGGCAGTGCGCCGCGATCTCTTTCATGCGATTGCTTGCCAATTACGGCAGGCGCTCATTGTCCGCCAGCGTCAGTTTCCGTTGTTCCGTCCCATTCTATTGTGCTGCACTTTATTGAATTTGATTTACGCGCCAATTTTTGTAGGCTTCGGTTTTTATTAACTGACCTCGACGCCGATGTAAACTTAATTGAATCCGCCGACAAAAGGCATCGGATGAAAAGAGCGTCCAGCGGTGTGCGATGCAGATTATAATAGGTTTTCCCGAATTTGCATGGGCTTTAAGTATTCGATATTCAATATTTGCGTGGCGGTTGGACTATTGTTTCAGTAACTACCGTTTCGTAGACTACCGTGCGGTGCTAATTCAATTTACCTTTGATTTTTGTGCTGTCACTGCATCAGGTCTGTATTTCTCTCATCATGTAGCATACTTATATTAGGTATTATAGCACTTATGTTACCTATTATAAAATACAATTCTTTGAAATTCTTTAAAATAATACAGGAAATGTTTATAATTGAAGAACTCGTACCTAATAAAGCGAATTAAAGCGCTGAAAAAGCGTTATCTGATATAAATATTATCTGAGACTCAGTCGTATTTAAAGTAATTTGGAATGGTTTATTAAAATATTTGAGGCCGAGTCAAAAGAGCTTTCTAAAGGAATCGCAAACTCATAACATAACATAACATAACATACATTCACGCCCTTTTCCCGAAGGGGTAGGCAGGGGTGTTACCAGGACTCAGTCCCATAGTAGATACATCCACATTTCGCCAGTATGTTATTGGTCCCATGTAATAGGGGGCGAGCCTATTGCCATCTACCGGGCACAGTTCCAGACTCCAGGCAGTTATTGAAATAATTCCTAATGGAAAAATCCAATATTTAACACTATGCCTGACCTGGGGATCGAACCCGGGACCTCTTGATTGGCAGTCGAGCATGCCCCCACTACGCCACCGAGGCAGTCAATTAGAAGAAGAATCGCAAACTCAACGTAGAAGTAAGTAGGTTACATTTTGTTTGTAGGTACTAAGTACGCTGTGGGCCTTATCAGCAGGCTCAAAATAGCGCAACGAGCTATGGAGAGGGCTATGCTCGGAATTTCTCTGCATGATCGAATCAGAAATGAGGAGATCCGTAGACGAACGAAAGTTATCGACATAGCCCAGCGGATTAGTAAGTTGAAGTGGCAATGGGCAGGGCACATAGCACGTAGAACTGATGGCCGATGGGGCTGCAAAGTTGACGGTGAGACGATGGAGGCGGGCCGCTTACGACCGGACTGAATGGAAATCTGTGGGGGAGGCCTATGTTCAGCAGTGGACGTCCTGTGGCTGAGATGATGATGATGATGAGTACGAATTGTGTGGAAGCATGCGCATGCCATGACGTGTCTTACTTAAATAACAAAAATATTTAAACTCAGAAACACTGTTGTTTCCAACAGTTTTTGCTCTAGTATCTTGGTACATAGTGGGAGCGTATCGGAATAACAAATTTTTCAATGTGGGTGCGTCCCGACCGGGGGCGTACCGGAATGGGACCATAACGGCCGGACCCAATAATATTAAGTAAGTTATAAAAGTACCTTTCCTAAACCATAATTTGGCCAATACATATTTTGGTATTTACTCGAAGTTTTGAAATGGACCAGAATATTTACTTTTCATAAAACTAGCCTCAAAACTAAAATCGGCGAATTAAGTAGGTACGTATTAGAAAAGGGTTATGCCACTCCGCTCCACGAATTCGTGGAAAGGGCTCCCACAAGAAAATTAAGATCGTCAGCAAATAAAGTTTAAAAAAAATGGCATATACAATAATAAGAAACTCAAGACTTTATTCATTGAAACCAGCGTTTTGGCGGCTAAATATTAATTCAACCTACATAATGACATATAACCTATTTTATGTAATTATGTAGGTTGCCGTTATTAACCCTTATTTTTGCAGTCGGATAAAACTGCAAAGATAAAGATATATATATTTTTTTCTAAATTTCTACATAACTTAAAGCTAATTAACTTATTGCAAAAATTGTTATAGGTAGCAAGTGCTATAAACCTATGTTATGTAGGTTTATATATCTCACAAAATACAAAGTTTTTAGTAAGTAGCTTCCTTGTTTTTGACATCCGTGGTGCGTGACGGCCGCTAAACTCGTTATAATGATTGCCCTATAGAGAGATAGGGAATCAAATAAGCCGAAACAATGGAGGCGCAATTAAACCGCGAGGGTGTCGCGGCATCATAACATTCACTGGAAAAGAGTTAAAGAAACGATTTGTATAACTTAGGAAATTTCGTTTTAGGAAAGTTTGAGCAACGCTTGATAATCTGACAATTTCGAGTAGATTTCTGTTATATAAACAAGTAGATAAGATTTGTTCATTTGGGTACCATTCGCTTGACTATATATATGCAGCAAATGAAACTCATCAGTGGTTTCTATGTAATTGAAGGGAATCGGAAAAATTGGCGACTGTATACTGTATATACTTTGTAAACCTCTATAAATTTAACAATAATTTAATAATATTTTAATTATATTAAAATTTGAGTAGAAAAAATAGAATAAAGTAAGCTTAATATTTTAAAACACCACGCGTCTTCATCGAAGGGGTAGAGGTGTACCCAGGTTTCAGTCCCATAGTAGGTATAATCACACACTTCGCCAAATTAATAAATAAATATCGGGTATATTTCCAGACTTCAGACGAGACTGTCATTGATATTGAAAAATTCTTAATAGAAATTTTCTATCCAATAAGACTTTTTGCCTGTCCTGGGATCGAACTCAGACCCTCATGATCAGCAGTAGTACATGTAAATTACTACGTCACCGAGGAAAAAAGTAAGGATTTCATCTTAAAGTAAAGATACCAAAAGCAATTCAAAGCCATTGGATTTCATCAATCACTCTAAAATGAAACGTTTATTCACATTTCAACCACCGAACACAAATTCCCCATAATTGAATCAAAGCCAAACTCTTTTCTCTTTTGTCCAAAGAAAACCTTTGAATACAGTGTGTTTACTTCTTAGCTCTTTGTTTCACTCTTAACGAGCATAAAAAGGACCCATTCAGAGCATCCGAACCTAATTACCCGACCCTTGCGCAGAAAGGGGGTTTCTAATTAACGATATTATGTCAAATAATTTATTAAACTCGACGTCTTATTCACTCGAGTCGCGGATTGGATTGAGTTTGCGTTTGGTTACGTTTGTTTTAAGAAAGCTGTTTAGTCGGAATAATGGGAAATGAATTGTGTTAAGAATGAATGACGATTTCGAATTAATTTGGATGTTAGTGTGCTTTGTGGTCCTTTCATTCTCTTCTTAACTTTCCAAAACAGATTATTACTATACCAATATTATAATACTTAAAAAACAGACTAACACTTTAAAAATCATTACAATTTTGGTCAGAGCAATAACCCCTGACGTCTGCGAAGACTATTTATAAAAAAACCAATACCTTTTCATACTTATAACATTTTACAGATTAATTTTAAAACTAAAGCGAATTTTTCTAGTTGCGATTGATGTACTTTATTTAGATAACATGTGATTGTGACGTCACAAATCTCTAGCATGTCATTAGCAAGCAAGCTGGGTTTAGAAGTAGCGATATAATGTGCGAAATATGTCACTGTTACACCACTCATTTGTCAATACTAATTACTAATAGCGTAAATTAATAACATTACCGTATGTATATTATTTTATATTATTATTATTACCGTATTTTATTACACAACCGTATTGTGAGAGAATATAATTCGTTATCTAAGAGCAAGCAGTTTGATTTATATTGTGATAATATTGCAAAATTAAAGAAACTTATTTTATTCGATGACCCTTAATGAAATTGCACAAAATTTATATTTTATGTAATATTAAACATATATATATTTATTTTCTAATTAATTTTAAAATATTGTATTCGTAATTTATTAGTCTAATTTATTATTTTAAACAACATTTAATTTACCTAACTTGTATAATGTATTATTGTATTGTGAATCCATTCTGTTTTGTACGCATGAAATAATTATTATTATCTAATTTACATATTTTGATTCTGTTTTGTTTCGTCTAAATAGCTGATTTGAATTTTTTATTTGTAAATTAATTTATTGTTTGTAATTGAGTTATATTCATGTTAACTGTTATAAGTCCATTTTATTCTGTTTTCGCTTAATAGTCTCATTTCATGCTGTCGTCACCTGTAATTATGTTGGCATTTAACATGTATTTTTCCGATTTTGTGCTTTATGGTAAATGTAATGATGTACATCATGTTGGTGATCCAATAAATAAATAAATAAACATTGACGTGATTTTTATATTAAAAAGCTGGCATATACGGCTTGCACATGTCTTCTATATTATAATAATACAGATAATTCCCGTAGCTTAACTGCCATTAGAAAACCAATTTGCAAGAGTAATACTGTGTCACTTGTCTTTTACTTGTATGCATAAAAGCTTTCTACGAGTACGTTATTCATTTAAGTCTTATTCCTTGTCTACATCGTAATGAAAAACTATTATTTATGTATATATTATATATTTGGTATCGCATCGTATTTATATTATATTATACATTTTAGCTCCTTAGGTCCAAGTGTAACGGTGTGTCGATAAATAAGCAGTAGTGCTTCAGTCAGACCTGTCATATATATTATATATATTTTTTATGATAGTGAGTGACAAGACGAGCAAATCAAGTAGCTTGATGGTAAGCATCATGATTGTCCCTACCAGACATGGTGCCACTCAGTATTTTAAAATTCAAAATTCGGCACTGCACTGCGCCTGTCACCCTGAGATATTAGTTTTGAAACTCGACATGCCCAGTAATTTAACATTAACATTGCCCTTCAGACCAGAACACAGTAATGTTTGCACATTACTGCTTGGCGGATGAACTGGGAAAGGTGTGGCATTTCCCCAGGCAGCCCCCTGCAAAAGAGGCGTACCACTACGACAGTAATATAGAGATCAAGATAATTTGATGTTACGTTTTATATTTTAGGGTAGATATGTAGTACGTGCTTTTCAAGTCGTCTAAACCTAAAATAATAAGGGTCATACTTCTACAAAGCCTCCAGTGGTCCATACTCCGGGATTAACTCACATTTGGATGCAGATCCGTGCCGTCTCGCACTAATTGAGTTAATATTTGGTTATCGCGCGCGCGCACGCGAACCTCCGCGACTAATCCTAGCGAATTAATGACACGAATTTATCATTATTAATGCCCGTGATCCAACCCGCACCTGATTTGCCCCGTTCAGTGTGGAGCGTGTGTGGAGGAGGTATGGATTAATAGCATGTCATTTTGAGACGATACTCACTTGCATTATGTGTATTTTGTCGTCAGAACACGACGGGCTGGACGCGTGCTTCAGGCTGGATTATCTAGAAATATAGTATCACTCAAAAAATATTTTAACTTGCCTTGTTCTTCACATGAGTAGTAACTCTTAAATTCAATTATCTATGTTTATTCTTTGCACAGAATAAACAGAATCTTTGAGTAATTCGCTAGTGAAGCGTCGAACTGCAACCGTCCATGCCTGTCGATACTCCAATCCACGGGTCAATTGCACCGTCCATTCATTTCGACAGGTTTACGATGCAACGCTCGTTTATTTGCACGTTTCGCACCGTTATGGGTTTATGACAATTTTTTATGACGCTACTCTCTCATTTTGGCACGGATTAAGAGTACTAGATTAAAGAGGACAATGGTGCGGTTAAAATATCGGATAGTTACGATTCATATGAAAAAAAAACATATAATCTCGCCTTCTTCTCGAAGTGGTAGGCAGAGGTGTACCCAGGACTGAGTCCCATAGGCATACCCACATTTCGCCAAGATGTTATTGGTCCCATGTAATATGCGGCAAGCATATTGCATTCACCGGGCACAGTTTCAGACTCCAGGCAGTTATTGAGATAAAACTTAATGGAAAAATCCAATATTTAACACTTTGCCTGACCTGATCAAATCCGGGACCTTCTGATTGGTAGTCGAGATTGCGCCCTCTACGCCGACGAGGCAAGTGAAAACAGTTGGCAGTAAAAATTTTAGAAATGTATATATTATAATACATTTCTAATTAGGACATAATAATAATTATAGTGATGTCTAGTCACGTTAAACCAATCATAATCTTCCTGCCCTTATCTCATACTAGATTTGGTCGACTAAGCATGTTATCTTTTATCATTCCAGTCGATAGACTCATCCATCAAGATATTATAATAATATTTGTGTACTGTTTGTAAAATAAATAGAAAAATTATAAAAAATAACTAATCATAGTACTTTTCTCTTATGAATACTTAACATCTACTGATAAATATCCATTTCTTTGTTAAATTATTAATAGTAACATAACTTTACATCTCCAATAATAATTATACCTGCTTATTAATAAATTAAATTATGAACAATGAAGTATAAACACAAAAAAACTTTAAAACAAACAGTGAGATTATTTAATAAGTAATAAATGTATTAAAAAAAGTACTCATCATCATCATCATCATCGTCTCAGCCATAAGACGTCCACTGCTGAACATTGGCCTCCCCCATAGATTTCCACACAGTCCGGTTTATTTATTTACATTACAAAAGTAATAAAAATTAAAAAATGCGAATAACCCCTACTTCCCTAGCACAAGAACTAAATAACGACGGAACACAATGTTTGTAACAAATTCTCAAAAAGTATAAGAAAAATTAATTCAAAGATGATGTAATTATAATGCAAAGGTTGATCTAGCATACCAAGTTTTGTGTGTCGATTTTTATATATACATTATAAAAATACATTATATAATATTCTAGACACTTTCTGTTTCCATCATGTGTAAAACCGAAAGAATTAAGAACAATGGTAAGTAAAATATGTTTTTTTGCAAAACTACAAACAATAATAAATACCAGAATAATAAGCAGAGCTACGTGAGTAGAGTAGCAATGTGATCGGGTGTTTGCACTACTGTTACACAGTTCGTCCCGTGCTACGTAGCGTAGGCCTAATTAATCTACGCCGTAGCATCGTAGCTCGATGCTCGTAGCCGGACAAACATTCCGATGTAGTGGAAAACAGAGATGAATTTAACTTATAACTTTGTAATGGAGCTTTATTTTATTTACATATTTACATACAAACATAAATATATCTATTTTTAAAAAAAAGGGGTGTTCGAAACTATGAAAATGAAATGAAAAATATCATCATCATCATATCAGCCATAGGACATCCACTGCTGAACAAAGGCCTCCGCGTAGATTTCAATCCAATGAAAAACATATAAATTATTTATTAAAATAAATGTTATACTTTATACTAGCATACGTATGTCATTTTGCTTGGAGTTGGCCTCAGTTGCCCTCTACAGTTTTACCGGGCATTGGTGAGCGCAGGAGGTGCTCGACCCTAAGTTTAAGGGGTACCAAGGCGGTACGAACTTCGGCTTGCGCCATCGCTAGAATACGTGGTGTCAGACTTGCTATGGCACCCCAGAAGGGGAGTGGTCCTAGGGCCCTATGGTTTGATCTCATCATCATATCGGCTGATAGGCCTATGTTCAGCAGTTGACCTCCTATGGTTATAGGACGTCCACTGCGGAACATAGGCCTCCATCATAGATTTCCATCCAGTCCGGTTGTAAGCGGCCTGCATCCAGCGTGTTCCTGCCATCCTTATTAGATAGTCTGCCCACCTTGTGGGTGGACGTGCTACGTTGCACTTGTAAGTCCATGGTCTCCATTCGAGAACTTTACAGCCCCATCGGCCATCAGTTCTACGTGCTATGTGCCCTGCCCATTGCCACTTCAACTTGCTAATCCACTGGGCTATGTCAGTAACTTTAGTTTGTGAACGGATCTCCTCATTGTTCATGGTTTGATCTGTTTGATGCATAATCGTAAGCTTATGTACTGTACTCATAGTTACATATAGATTCGCGTCTCGTCCGCGATCAATGCGCAATCACAGCGCACTAATCACTCGCGAGCGACGGCCGCTCAAATGACGAGCCATATCGGGTGACGTGACACTAATGAATTAGTGGCCACTGGTCACTGCCGGCAGCTGTTAGTACCTGGCAGCTTCTGTATAAAATGGTATTGATTTGGTTCGATTTAATCACTTTTATACCATCTTTTGTAGTAAAGAGCTTGGCTATATTTAGCTAATTTGGTAATTAGGTTAAAGAATCTTCTATAGAAAATGAAATTTGCCAAATGAGAAAGAGAAAATAATTTTCCACTAAATTAAAATAAAAAATAATAAAATAAAACTTTATTTCGGAAACCAGTTACATACACGAAAAAGGTGAGGAAACGATGATGCCAGCTATAGTAATAAAACTGTGTCGCAGACACCAACGCCCCCCTCCGAAGGGGTTACTTACAAAAGATATTCAAAATAAACGTTACAAAACTTTTATATACCTAATTTACTTAATATTTTCAATAAGAATTTAGAAATATAGCTTAAATAATATTATATAATTTCTCTCTCTCTCTCTGGCTGTGTATGTTATACTGTGAACTATGTGTGTGTGAGTAGGGGTGTGTGTGTTTGTACGTGTGTAGAGTGTATGTGTATGTGTGTATGTGCCCAATATGTGGGTACCTCCAAGAGACACCAGCCTCGTAAGAGTTGGGCACCGGGATGCACCCACAATATTGTGTGAATGTTATTGAGTGTGAGTGTTATTTAATTAAGTTTTCTGATTCCTCGTAAGTGAGAGAAATTGTTTGTTGTTTTCTTTTTTTGTATTTTATCTGGCTTTTATTTGCATCAAAATATGCAAATTTGGTTGAAGAAAACTGTATGGTTTTTTCACAATAAAAGAAAATTTAAAAAATATTTGGATGTTATTTTTATGTTTTTAGGGTTCCGAATCTCAAAAGGAAAAAAGGAACCTCACGTTGTTGTCCATCTGTCTGTCTGTCTGTTTTTCGGTCTGTCAAGTTACTTTTTAACGTGAATGCGTGGAGGTATCAAGTTGAAATTGATATCTATTACTCAGACCTGCGGTCCCTTGTGGCAGTAAACAATCAAACTACTGAGTTAACGTAAACAAAAATTATGGCCATTTTCTGCATATTTCCATATGCACTATGCGCAATGAAGTAATAGATGGCGCTGTATGTTCTAAGTATCTAGGTATGCAGCCCTACACTATGCATACATACGTATGCCTTCACAATATATTTGTATATATAAAAAAAACATACGGTTTTCTTAAACCAAATATATTTTGGCGCAAATAAAGGTCAGATCAAAAGCAACAACAAACAATTGGATCGAAAATTATTCTTTCATTCTCCATATTTGGGATTTCTTATTAGGAGACAACTTCCCCACACGGTCATCTGGTCCCAAACTAGACAGAGCCTGTACTATGGTAACCAGAGGACTGATATACATGCATATATAAGCTTATAACACCCAGCCACAGATCAAACAGACATGTTCATGCACACAAATCTTTGTCCTGGCCGGGGATCGAACCCGGGGCCTGCGGCACAGAAAGCAGAGTTACTACCGTCTGATCCAACGAGGCTGCCAAATGTGTTTTTATGGACGAGCAACCAACCGCCTTAACATCCCATCCCTGTTCCATACGAATTAAAAGATTTAGTCGGTCAAACGATAGTGCCTAACTGTTAGACACAACTTTTATCTTTGTGTTTGCTATTGTAAGCTATATCCATGATATCAATGTGAATAGGTAACACATAGACAGTTTGATAGGGTCTGATGACAGGATCGAAGACATGGGGAAAAGTTTTTTTATTAATAAAATTGTTTGCCAAAAAGAGTTCACAAATAGAAAAGGGAAAGTAATAATTTTTAATTTTTTATTTTATATTAAATTAATTATACGTAATCATATATTCATCATACAATACTCGTTTAATATCTGCCATAATATTGAGTAATAAGCTTAACCGTAGTTAATTTAGGAGAGCAAGCGCGTTGCATCACAATGCATACTCAGCAGACAATCAATAATGCACTGTCATAGTGTCACTTACGCTAATTTGGTTTGATACAGGCCTTGTATAATTATTAATATTATTACTGTTTATTTTACCGTAAAAACCTATATGATAGCTATTTTGTTGAGCCTGCGCAACACAAATAAGTCACTTGATGCTGTAGCCCCCGTTAACGCTGCTGACTACATCATTGTGATTATCATAGAAATAAATCTAAATAACAGTGTTTTAGAAACCACATAACATAAGATACAATCACGCCTTTTTCTCGAAGGGGTAGACAGGGGTTAGTATGTTAAATATTTTACATTGCCTGGCCTGACCTGGGGATCAAACTCGGGACCTCATTAGCGGCAGTCGAGCTTGCGCCCACTACGCCATCGAGGCAGTCCATACTCAATTGGGCCTTATAAAAACAGTAAGAAGGGAAGGAAAAAAAAACGAATAATTTCTTTTCTCTCACTCTGATTAAGGTGTCATTTCATTATTTCGTTCGCTCTTCACTCATCAGTCTATAATTCATAACCAATTAACCGAAATGATAGTAGTAACTCTGCTTTCTGTGCCGCAGGGCCCGGGTTCGATCCCCGGTCAGGTCAAACATTTGTGTGCATGAACATGTCTGTTTGATCTGTGTCTGGGTGTTATAAGCTTATATAAGTATGTATATCAGTCATCTGGTTACCATAGTACAGGCTTCTAGCCTAGTTTGGGACCAGATGACCGTGTGTGGAAGTTGTCCCATATTATTATTATATTATTATAAATGAATGCTTCGGATACGATCAAATGATACGTGGACTTCGCACACTGCGCGATTTTTCCGTTTCTGCCGCATACGTGCAAACTGTGGGATGATCTTCTCCCTGCTGCGGTCTTCCCGTTGAGCTACAACATAGGGCTCTTTAAAAAATACAGTGGACAGAGTGTTGAAAGGTCGGCAACATACTGACAATACTCCTGGTGTGCAGGTATCCATAGGTGGCGGTTACCGCTCACCATATCAGGCACACCGTCTACTTGTCTGCCACCTTTTTTTTTAAGCTTCATGATTGCCCATATCAGACACAGTGCCACCCAGTGTTTTAAAATTCAAAATTCTGCGCGGCACTGCACTGCGCCTGTCACCCTGAGATATGAGTTGTTGAATCTCATCATGCCCAGTAATTTCGCTGGTAACATTGCCCTTCATACCGGAACACAGTAATGTTTGCACATTACTGCTTGGCGGATGAATAACTGGCAAAGGTGTGGTACTTCCCCAGGCGGCCCCCTATGGCACAAAAAAACTAAAACGACTTGCCAAAGAAAATATTGGCCATTATGGTGAAGAGGGTTCTCTGCTTTCCCCTGTGCAGAAGTCGACCTCTGCACTGAGCAACCAGAGAACCCCTCTGCGCTGATTGCGCGTGGTGGTAGGCGGGAAAGTGTCTTACGTGTCCTCACGTATGAATTGAACGCTCGTTCGAGAGGGCACTGAACACCATTCCGGATTGGAGGACGATTCTCCGCTCGTCTCCGTGCAGAACTCCTCCTGTGCGGTGGCGACCGGAGAATCAAAATCTAGAGGCTCGGGCGACGGATGCGCGGGGGTATCGCCGATGCCTAAGGGCCCGCGAGGTGGTACGCGCGTGTTTCCACGCGCCCCTTGGGAGTGTTGGGGTGAAGGAGTACCTTCACTGACCAAACGCCGTCGGGGTCGCGGATGAGTGCTTCGGCGTGCCCGCAGCCCCGACACATGGCGTCGCTAAGGGACACCCCGGGGTTTTTTAGTGGACATACCGTAGGGGCCCGTGGGCAGTCCGGTAGTCCCACATAACCACCCGTCGCTCCCCTGGGCGCGGGTGGTATGCATCAAGCATTTTTACCCGAGGAAAAAAAAAAGGACAAGCAGTACAACTCCGTAGGTCCAACTTCGAGAGAGAAACCAACGCAATGTCTTCTCGTCCAAAATACCTCAATGCCTCAAGTCGAAGGTGTGTTACCAGTGATGACTTATGGCTCTGAAACCTGGTCTTTTACTGTGGGCCTTAACAGTAAGCTGAAAATAGTGCAATGAGCTATGGGGAGGGCTATGCTCAGGATTTCTCTGCGAGATCGTATCAGAAATGAGGACATCTCCTCATTTATGCAGACGAACGAAAGTTACTGATATAGCCCAGAGGATTAGCAAGTTCAAGTGGCAATGGGCAGGGCACTAAGCACGTAGAACTGATGGTCGATGGGACTGTAAAGTTCTCGAATGGGGACCACCAACTGGCAAGCGCAGTGTAGGACGTTCACTCACAAGGTGGACAGACGATCTGATAAAGACAGCAGGATAACGCTAGATGCAGGCCGCTTACAACCGCTCTAGATGGAAATTTATGGGGGAGGCCTATGTTCAGCAGTGGACATCCTATGGCTGAGATGATGATGATGATACGAAATAATAGATGAACTGATCGACTTTGTACGGGAAGGAGAAATTTCGATTTTCGAATTTCGCAATTCTTTCTTTGCCCAGTCGTTTAAGTTGACGGGTAGATGCACCCTTAAGTATTACTACACATTGTAGTTCTGTAATGCTAAATCAATTTCCAAGTGTCTCAGTATAGGAACAATCACATTATCGCGAGTGAATGCCACTGGAGAGGCTGCAGCTTGCATCTGTTATCATTGATCATTGCTAATTGTGCGTTAATCGCGGCTAATTACTTACTGTGACGTAATTGTGCTGTACCGTGTCGCGTGGTTGGTCGATCGATGAGGCGTAATAACTTAGTATACCCATACGCGTAATGTATAGATCATTACCCTTCTATATGTTGATGTTATATGTGTCTAAAGTTTTGCGTTAAAGTTATTTTTAGTCCGCTGAACTTAAATCCGTACGTAAATAAATGCTTTTAAGAAATGTTTTTTATTTTTATAGATTAAACGGTATATTCGCTTGAAATACAATGTGAATTTGGGAAGAAAAATTTCACCCACGATCGGGATTTGAACCCGCACTTTCCGCACCAATCCAATGTGCAAATGGGGCTTAAGAAGCGCTGGTCTAGAACATTGCGACTGTGGGGCTCCTTGCCAAACAATGGCTTATCTGCTCGAATGTCCCCTGTGCCCGAACACCTGCACTAGGGATGACCTTTATAACGCCACAGATAATGCAATAGCCTCTTTATGGGCTAGCGCAGTCTAATAGAATAAATGAACCATTGACACGATAAGAAGAAGAAAAAGTTCTACCGTTAAACGGATCACCGACTTAATGACTATTTAATAAAATTTGACATAATTAAGCAGGAACAAAATGGCTTTCAAAGACAAAAATCAACCACTCTGGCCGCTTATACTCTTATGAGAGAAGTGGTGGACCAGATTGATAAAGGATCGCCGGTGTCAGTACTCTTTTTTGACATGAGTAAAGCTTTCGACTGCGTAAACCACGACCTACTACTGTCAAAGTGTGAAAACTACGGAATCCGGGGTCCAGCACTTAGTTGGATTCGAAGTTACCTTTACGACAGGAAGCAATGCGTGGAGGTCAGCTTTTTAAACGATGAACTGACTTCTACGTTATGCAGATCCTCGTATAAAGTAAATAAAAGCGGGGTGCCTCAAGGCAGTATTTTAGGGCCATTACTATTTTTGTTGTACATAAATGACTTGCCGTCATCAGTAAGACATAACTGTGTACTATTTGCAGATGACGTGTCGGTAATTGTATCTGATAAGAAGCTTTTGACATCGAATACTGATCATGGACATTTAATAAATTCGGCAGCTGAAACAATTCTAAGCTGGTTAGAATCCAATGGACTTTGTGCAAATCTTTCAAAAACAAAATTTTTAAATTTTCGTAATTATAATACAATTCAAAATCGTTATGAAGTAAGATGTAGGGCACAACCAATAAATGTAACAACACACTACAAATTTCTCGGCATGATCGTTGACCAGCATTGCAACTGGAAGGGTCATGTGGAGCATGTGTGCACGAAACTCAACCGGTTTGTTTTCGCACTGAAACGCCTAAGACGTACTGTCAACGAGAGTGCAGCTCTCACTGCCTATCATGGGTACGTAGCCTCGGTCCTTAGGTATGGACTTTTATTATGGGGAAATTCCACCGATATTAAAAATGTATTCTTAGTACAAAAGAAATGTGTCAGAGCCATATCCTGGGTGGGTCCACTAGTTTCGTGTAGACCTCTGTTTAAAAAGATGAATATTTTGACGCTGACTGGTCTATACATCATGCAGATTGGAGTATTTGTCAGGGAGCATCCCCAATTATTTGAAAAGGTCGACAACAATGTCAACCTTAGACTGTCAAGGAGAGATCCGACTAAACTAAAAAAACCCTTTTGCAGAACTGCTCTTTCAAACAAAAACTCAAATAATATGACCATAATAGTATATAACAAGATTCCAAAGAGCATAAGGGAGCTCCCATACAAGTGTTTTAAATCTAAACTGCATAAGTGGTTAATCGATAATTGTTTTTATGACTTAAATGAATTTTTAAATGTAAAATAATGAATATATTGTGTATTGTATGGAACTAGTGTTGACATTGAAGACTGAATTAATTATTTATTTACTATATTTGGACATTCAATTAATCAATAATTATTTTCATTGTAGTTTTTTTTTTTTTTCAATATTCCACTTTGACATAATTTTCAATTTATTTATTTTTGGTTATTAATTATTTTACTATTGGTTCATGAATAAATAATAATTATACTATACTATGACATATTAGTAATTAATTCAATCAATCAATGGACTTTTTTAAAAATTTTTGTATGCCAGAGAGCTGGTCAAACATGCAGTACCTACTTATGAATGTAATATCTAATCTTTACCATGTCTGCTGCAAATAAATAATTTCATTTCATTTCATTTCATTCATTTCATTTCATTTCATTTCATTTCATTTCATTTCATTTCAAACTAACACACAAAAAACAGCGCTAGCGTTTTGCTCACCTGTTACAAACGTAATTTTTACATTGTACTGAGATTAAAGAATTATAATAAGTATATTAGTAGGGTAGGATGGTACAGTGAAAATAATACAAAAATGTTAATTAATGTAGGGACAACAGATGGATTAGGGCCGAGAGAGAGGACCGAGTGAATTTGTTTATCTCCCTACGCCAGCTAATGTCGTCATACGGATCGTCGCACTCAGGTCTTGGTGAGGATTGTTTCTCACTGATATATTTACTCAAAATAATATTATAATTACGAGGATTAGTAAAAGCTACGTCTGGAGGACACAAGAGTTCAGTAACCTTTAAATAATTTTCAGTTTGTAAACTTTTTTATACATATTATATACAAACACGCCTTTTTCCCGAAGGGGTAGGCAGAGATGTGCCCAGAACTCAGTCCCTTAGGTAGATACGGAAATGTGGGTTATTTCGTATGTAATAGGGGCGAGCCTATTGCCATCTATCGGGCACAGTTCCAGACTCCAAGCTATGATTCAGATTCTAATTTCGTAATAGTCCAATAACACCCTGCCTGACCTGGGGTTTGAACCCGGGACCTCATGATCGGCAGTCGGGCTCGCGCCCACTACACCACCAAGGCAGTCTACGTAACTAAATAAAAACTAAGGGCCAGTTTTCTAATTGTTAAATGGTTGTAGTTAAGTTAAATATTTGTTTAACTGGCTATAGCTAATTTTTTGATTAACTAGTGGTTAACTAGTGTTGCAATAAACAGCTAACAAGGGGCGAAAAAATATTTTTTCCGAGTATCAACTATTTTTATTTTTAACCATTAGCTGACTTAACAAGGGATTAAACTAACCAGCCTAAGATTTGTTCAATGTCATCTTTAAGCATATTATGATGCATCTTTAAGCTAGAAAAAGTCTATGGAATATTTTATACGCAGCTTGGGATGAGCTAAGTCCATTCCACGTCACAACAATTAACCAAACGAGCGTTGGCTGAGTTATGGCCGTGTGGGGCTAATCCGGACCGACGGTTCTCCATGGCAATAGATAGATTACCCTTCTCGAACATTTTTATTAGTCTTTGAAACACTTTGTTTTTATTTGGCAACATTTTCAGAAAGGTTTTCTTTTTATTACTGCATAGGCCACTTGACCGCAGTCTCACCTGATAGTAAGTGACGACGCGATCGACTAAGGTGTGTGTTTGCCGAGAAGATACCTTCATTCTTGACTAGAAGACCTCCAGATTGAACTTTATAATATAACATAGTTCGGATTTAGTGGTCTGATAAAAGTTCTGCATTAGAACTTCTGGGGGTATATTATCACCAACTCTGCACGAACGGCTGTGCACACGTGTGGTTGGTTAAACTCAATACAAGATCACTTGTTACTTCGACATCTACTTATCTTATATACGCTCAGATTTTGACATTGTGTTCAAATGGTAAACCATAAAATAATTTTTCTTCGCCAACTCGACACGAAGTAAATATGAGTTGTTGGTTTTAGGGTCACGTTGACCTTACATTATACCTCTAAACTTATAAGTAATTTGATTTTATTTGATAGATCTAAAACTAAGATTTTCAGATGTGCATAAATAATATTTTCTAGCTTTAATGTCGTTAATGGAAATTAATGATAACAAATCCAGCAACTGTTCTATTAAAATTAAAATTTGAACGCTCATCGCCATTAAAAAATATTTAATACTTAACCCACTGATTTAAAGAAAAGGGGAGATAGGGTACGTTCTCCCAGCGTGTCACTCAACAACTGGAATGTGCAATTTGAAACAACAAGGATAGAGAGACAAAAAATAACTTTACTGACGTACGTGGAACCAATGGAGCCTAATTTGAGCTTTCTATTTTCGAGAAGTCAGTACCTTATCTCCCTTTTCTTTAAATCAATTACTTAATCTCACGGTTTTCATTTTAAATTATGAATTAATTGGGGTTAATAAGAGTTTTACTGTGTTTAAGAATAATTTTGCGAATAACATCTTCTACCCTGCAATAGGTATAGGATAGGTAGTGTAAGGTTTACTGGACCCAGCTTCTTTGGATTCCGAGTTTGTTTCCTTTATAATTCGAATCTAAAATAGATTCATACAGAAGAACGTTTTTTGCATAGCATTGTGGAAATTTAAATAGGATTATGTAGCAAAAGCTTACTCGTTCAATATTACTGATAATCCATGATTGTATTGAACGTCTAGTTTTCGTCTAATAATAATAAGTTTACATAGGTAACCCAGTGCAATGAATCAATTTTGAGAGCCGCATTTAACCTTGTCAAATTATAATATATTTTTGATATACCTATTTGAGTCAATTTAATACATTTTCTTTAGTTAAAAAGTCAATTTTTCTCCACAGAATAATAATAATAATAATAGAATAAAAGGCAAGCTCCCCTCTTTTATAATATTTCCCCTATAAAATAGCTGAAGGAGTAATTGTGAGGTATCTCGGCTACATCAAAGGCGATGATGGCTCAGTTAGTTGTGATTCTTGCAAAGGGTTGAAATACCTTAAAGGTACACGACACCTGGATGAGATATGGTAAGTATCCTTTTTCCTCTAAAGAATTTCATTTTTCTATTGGCAGCAGCGGGACAAGTTCTTATATATTTTTATTCTTCCAATTAACAATAAAAATAAAGAAAAACACAATTTTATGTATGTTTATACCTAATAATAAATGTTTTACGGTACTAACATACATGTTAATACCCATATGCATACATATATATATACATTCAAGCCTTTTACCCGAAGGGGTAGGCAGAAGTGTACCCAGGACTCAGTCCCATAGTAGATACTCCCACATTTCGCCAGTATGTTTTATTGGTCCCATGTAATAGGGGGCGAGCCTATACCCATACTTATGCGATTCTACATAAACTAATAAATACTTTATGCGCTTCACGCGCTGCATCTGGTAGATATTTTTGAATACATATGAAACAGCTAATTGCCTGTTCCATCCCTTTAAACCTAATTGCAAGACTATGTTTTAAGGAAGGAAGTACCTATGATAAGCCTACATTGAAATTTTTTGTCGCTCGAAACACGGACTCGGAATGTACCTGGTTTTTTGATAGGCGCACACTTATATTATAAATTTATCTAGTTGTGATGTAGCATTTACTAATTATTTAGAAATAATAATTCATTGTTCAAAATAATAGAGGTAATTAGGTATTTAACAACTTTAACATTATAGGTTAAAAAAGGTCTCCGTGTACGCCTATTAATAGCCTGTGTTTTCGAGCGATATAATATCTATATATATTATAACGACATAACATATATATTAATAAACATATTAATATATTTTATATTTTATGTATGTGTATGTGTGTGTAATATTTAATATGTTTTCTAATACCACTCAGATACTTACCACAACGCTTCCAGCATATTATTGGAGTGGGTATGCAAGGTGGCGCGTTTATGTCAATAATTTGCTCAAAGACATTCTTGAGATAACGGCTTAGTAACGCTTTGTTAACTCTGTTATATTCATCAATTTCATAACAATAGCCTTTTAAGTAGGTTTAAAAAATATAATGAAAAATATTTGGCGCAATTAAGCTTCCTTAATTGTAAGAAAAATCTCAAAGTGAAACATCCTTCTTGTTTAATTGCGTATTGTATCAATAAACACAAAAAATTTTTAAAATAAGGGACTCATTTAATATATAAAAAAATGTCAAGGTGCAAATTTCGAGAGTGGTGCAACCTATGCCTGATTTAACACAAAAGCGTCAATATTTAAACTCAATCATAACAATTATATATTCCTGGGTGTTTTATATCTAAAAAAATCCAAATCAGATTATACCACAACGTATGCAAAAATAACATTCCATAATGAGACCTATTTCATTCAAACTATCGTACCGTCCGGCTATTTAGCCAGACAAATACATTTTATATTCGTATCGAAGGTAACAAATTACTCGATAAAGTGTCCTCAACGATACTTTAGTTTTGGCGCCACCCACCTGTCACATGTTTTTCGTTGGCGTGGGGCGGTTCTGTGGCGGTAGGCGGAGTTAGTGACGGTGGGCGTGGGTACATGGAGCCACGCCCACGCGCTGACAGCTCAGTCGGTTGCCAGCTGGCCTCGGTGACGGATCATAACTACAGCTTCCCGGTGATAACTACTCAAAGTTCAGAGATAATATATCATTATTGTTTCTGAGTTAAAGTAAACATTTTTGTTTAAAAATCTTGATATAATAAAACACAGAGAGGAATTTTATGAACCATTAAATTATTTGTTGAAAGCATCTCTATTATCAGGGAACACACTCAATGACTAAAGATAATTCCAGTCGTTGAATATTAAGTTTCATACCTGGAATATTTAAAAAACAATTACGACATTTAGCTTAAAAAAAATCTCATTGTAGTGATCATCAATTGCAATTTATTCGTTGATCTTACATAATGATAAGTGCCTATAATATTAAAAGTCTCTTTATTTCGTTTCTTTGAGAGAGAGAGATCACTTGGATCTATAATGACGCCAATTGTAACACTGTTTCTATTTTTTTTTTAATTTATATATATATATATATATTTAACTGCCTCGGTGGCGCAGTGGGCGCAAGCTCGACTGCCGATCATGAGGTCCCGGGTTGGATCCCCAGGGCAGGCAAAGTGTTATTTATATATTGGATTTTTCCATTGGGAATTATTTCAAGATCTGCCTGGAGTCTAGAATTGTGCCCGGCAATAGGCTCGCCCCTTATTACTTGGGACCGATAACATACTGGCGAAATGTGGGAACCTACTATGGGACTGAGTCCTGGGTACACCGGTGCCTACCCCTTCGGGAACATGGCATGTTTTATATATTTTGTTATGTGGTATCGATAAAAAGTAATCTATCTATCTATATATAGAGCATAGGACTCTAGAAGCTGTAGAAATTACCGCTATACCTATAGATAAGTGCCTACACCTAAGCACTACGATAAGTAGCGATTTTTAGAAAACATTATTTTAAACAAGACGTAGGTAATATTAAATTCGAGGATATTATGCAAATTAAGTGCAGGAAGAGGAGTCCCAGCTCGGTACAGTATAAAATTATTCAGTATTCAGATATTCTCTAAGAAGAAAGTACAGTCGCGCACCGCTGCGCTTCGTCGCTATCTCTAACGATTATATCATTACTCGGTGGGACTCGCTCGGTAACTTTTGAACTTAATTTTGTAATCTTTCCCGTATTTAATATTTAAATGTGGCATGGTGTGCCAGGTTTGTTTTGATTTGCATCGTAACAATAATAACTGTTTTTAATAATATTATATATATTTTAGTGACGGTTCAGTGTTTTGTTCATTTTCAGACGAACGTCAGTCTCACTTAAAGTAAAAAATAATTTAAGTAACTACTAGATCCTCTCCATACTACCTATACGTAATATATCATTGAATAATTAATTATAATGAGCCGCAGATTTATTTATACTTGATAGAATAATGCAACATACACAGCGCATCATTTTCATAACAAAACTTGTCTTAATTTGAGTTATTTTTAATTCGTTATCTGAACTCGTATTTCATGTTAATCTGCAATGATTCATTAACGTTTCAGCGAAGGGCACGCCAGCCAAATATACATCATAATATTGTCTTAGCCGTTTTATTTACTTACAGTGACGGATTCTGAATTTAAATAAATAGGCGTAAGTGAAAAATTATAATTTACTTCTCTTCTCTCGAAATATTTATTAACCTTAATAAAATGTGTGAGGGAAAAAAAATATTATTGACTAGCTGTGCCCCGGGGCTTCACCCGCGTAGTCATTGTTGCCATGGGAATATCGGAATAAAAAGTATATATTTACATTCTAAATTTCAGCTCAATCGGTTCTGTAGCTTTAGCATGTAAATGAAACAAACATACAAACAAAAAACAGCGCTAGATGGCGCAGGGGTCGAGTTAGGACGTTCTTTACCAGTTACAGACGTAATTTTTTTATATATACATAAAAGTTTTATAATATTAGTAAGATAAGTAATAATAACTTAAACTTTGGTTATCTCATTAATCACATTATATAATGTTAAATAGACATATTTTTCAACAACTACAATAAATTAATGCGACGAAAGGAATACCCATGTTATTGTGCCTGTATTATAATAAATTAGTATAACTAATATATAAGGGTACATTGATATAAAACTCGCACTATAATAACATCAATAATTGACAGTTTATACGAAAGACTTTATTAAGACAAAATTATTAAGAAAGAATAAAGCATATAAAATCACAACCCTGAATACACTCCCAAGTGAAAAATTAGCAAAAGTAATTCATTAACCGCCCGCGAAGATTGCGCTAAGTCCTTTATTTCAGAGTGGGCTCTCGTATTTTTAATTCCACCGCGTTCGCATTGTCTCGCCTTTGATTTATGAATGCGAGTGTACCGCGAGCTTGCTGCGGAAATAAACCTGATAATGGGCCTTTTTAACACCTTCATTAAAATGTACAGTGCTTAATTGATGGGTCGATGTTCATTAACGCTTACTACTTAATGTTGTGAGTATTAACTTTGTCAATGAAAAGCTCAGAAATTTTTCGAAAGATCAGAAGGATAATAATTAAAGTAGTTTTATAATAATTATTTATTATTGGGCATCTTCACAACTATAATTTAGAACTTTTGGGCAGTCCTAGTCGATATAATATGGTAAAAGGTATGTGCTTAATATTGTTATGGTATAGGTTTGTAGTGGTAGGCCTCTTTTGCATGGGGCCGCCCGGGGAAGTACCACACCTTTGCCAGTTATTCATCCGCCAAGCAGTAATGTGCAAACATTACTGTGTTCCGGCATGAAGGGCAATGTTACCAGCGAAATTACTGGGCTGATGAGATTCAACAACTCATATCTCAGGGTGACAGCAGTGCAGTGCCGCGCAGAATTTTTAATTTTAAAACACTGGGTGTCACAGTGTCTGATATGGGCAATCATGGTGCTTACCATCAGGCACCTGATTTGCTCGTCTTGTCACACACTATCATAAAAAAAAGAAGGTGCCTACTATCTACATATTATCAAAATTAAGATGTGTTAAACTCTATCTAATATAATAATTAATAGGTTGCAGAAAAAATAATTAACAATGGAAAAAATATAGGTACAACATACATACAAATTAAGTGTCTAAAACCCATTTAACAAATTCTATAAAGTATTCCCTAAATTCCCATAAATTAACAAGAATTGCACATATTACATATTAATACCCCGATTATTTAAATTTCTTTTAATTTAACAATCTCGAACACTTTTCTACCTGATAGTTCTGGTAGACCTTTTGTACCTTTGAATATTTAATAAAAACATGAATGGGGCGAATCGACGAACGAATTATATTATATTTATTTATAATTTCGTCATTACGGTTCAACGTTTTTCGACGTACCTACTAGAAATTAAAAAAAAAAAACATTATATAAAACCACGTTACGTTATACATTATACGTTATACATTTATGCATACGATATATAGGTATTAGGTATACGCATCTGCATACATATATCGTACGCATCAATTCACATAAAATTTGTCCTTGCTCCTATAATGTAGAGAACATCTAAATCGTCGATCGACATAAGAACCGAGATAAGAACGATAGAGGTGGGTCTTGACCGACCCCATATCTGTCCCATTAACTCAACAATAACGACGTGCTAGATATCGAGAACCATTGACGTATCGCTGAGAGTTTTCCTCCTTGGAACTTCTGGGAAAAACACACTATATAAATCGATATTAAAATTATTGTCACTTGTAAACAGTAGTGAGAATATAAGGTGTAGTGGGATTATCATTTCTACATAATATACAAGGCGAGTAGAGGAGTCCCAAGTGTTTTGAAATAAGTAGAGCTGATTTGAAACAGCACCCATTTGTCGAAAATGAAAACCGTTAGCAAGTGAGCATTGCAGCAGCATATCATCCATTTTCCACCACCAGCAGACCCCGCACTACACGTTCGTGCCTTTAGCGCGTATCTACGTCGTTTTTGATGCTAAGTCTGAAAAATCATGAAAAATAAGGATATAATGTTTTTAATGGCTTTATTTGGATAATGCGTTTGAATTTTTGCTGCATATTTGTTTCGTATTTCACTGTAGGTTATATGCTTCTAGATTTTTAGCTGAATAGAAATTGTTACGATTTTCCTTTCTGAGGAGATTTGAAACAAACTATTCTACGTATTGTTTTTATTTACATTTTAACAAGCGTAAGCGAGAGAATTGCAACGCCTTTCTTTAAAATAATTTGTTAACTTATGTAAGTATTTTATAAAGCGATAGACTCTTTCTTGAAGATGACCCCGAATTTTTTTTGCTGCAAAATCATTCCTTTGTTTGTTATTATTTTTCCCTAGAAATTATTACCCCAATATTAACGATAGCAATATTATTGCCATAATTAATAGTAATAGTACGCAGATTTATTATATGAAAACCTACCCATTTAACAGGTTAATACTGTTGACATAACTTCACCACTAACAGTTCGAAAGCTCAGATCCACAATCACCATTGATGGAAACGCAAATTTTGCTGCAATTAATTAGCACCCAAATATTGCGAGAATCAGTGTTTCTGCCGGCAATTATCAACTGATGTGCACCAAATAACGAGCAACGGCATTAAAATGTATTTACCCAAGTAGAGTTTGGTACTTATTGAAAGGTTTCAATTATCTGTGCTCATTATTTAAAATGGCAACATCAAACTATTTTTACCATAGAAATTTTACATTTAAGAGGTAACTTCTTTTTAATGGCTATATAATATATCATACAGGGCGCGAACAGCCATTCTTTGGTAGACTACTGAAGTGCAGACGTAATACTGGTAGTCTAAGTCTAAGTCTAGAGTGCATATAACATTAGAATAAATGTAGGTATTTAAATATTGCATATTATTTAGGCAGAATAAAAAAATAAACACAGCAAGAGTTTGATTTATAATAACCGTTTATGCAAACAGTGATATCAAGATCATTTACATCATTATATAGCAATATTAAAAAAAGAGTCTTTAATGAAAAAATACTTAACAATTCTACAGCTACCTACTCACCATGTACCCTAGCTAAAAAGAATTAACATGAAAACCTACGCATGTACAAAGTACATAGCAACCTTCAACTTTAAACCCATCTTCAATAGACGAGTAACATTCGAAACGAGCTAATTGCCTCAGTAGGGCTCTCACCGTCATGTACGCACAGCTTGGCGAGCACACGAGCCGTCCAGCCCCGTACTACTAAATACGTAAATGATGTAGAAAAGGAGCATAAAACGAGCCAAAAACGCACGCACACAGATGCGCGTACTTTATAACAGAGAAGCTCACTGTAAACAATTCCAAGCCTAGTAGAGACTGAGCGCTCCATATACCTGCACTCGTAAATGGGGTTCACACTTCCGATATTAGGCAATAGGCTCGCCCACTTTTACATGCCATTACTATTACAAGCAAAGATGCCTGGAAACCTCTGCATAGCCGCCTCGCGGCACCTTCAAAGAAAACGAATGTAAGCAAACCAAATATTGTGAAACTATCTGTTGAAAAAATTAAGCACTACAAGTTTCTTGTGCGTTCTTCTTGTAGAGGTATCTTTCCGAACGCACGGTAGACTCAGTACTGTTTATCGTCATTGACGTACAAAAGTGTCAGATTATGACCTATTTGAATAAATCTGTTTTGAGTTTGAGTTTGAGTTTGACATGGGACTTAAAAAAACATATCTGGCGAAGCGTGAGTGTACTTACTATATGGGACTGAGTCCTCGGTATACTTACTCTGCCGTTCACTTCCAGAATAGGCATAATGATGTGTTATGTTAGTTATGCTCCCGATATTTTGTGCTCTTGAGTTTTCTTACGTGGCAGACTCGGTGCGATGCAACCCAAGCGAGCCATATTTGTTAGTAGTATAGCACGTTTGAGAATCGACTTTCTGTGTGATATTGTGTGCCTCTTTGCACTAAAACTGCATCCTAATTATCCCGCATTCAAAGTGGTTCACCAATTTACCGCCCGTTACCGGCACGAAAGCTCTGCAAAAAATTCTAATTAAGGCAAATAATGTTTATAATTAAAATAACACTCGTAGCTCGTAATCAAAGCGAGAGATTTCGAATACTTGATGCGTGTAATACGACCACTTCACTTTATGAGCCGTTTTTGAAGCGCTCGTGTCTTATTTTGCATTCTGTATTTGATTGAGGTAATTAAATGTTGATATTTTTATCCAACTAGGGGGTAACTTATGACAAAATTGAAAATAATAATTAAATTTAACACGTATAATACTGTAAAAACGGGTTTTTTAATTATTGCTTGCATCAAAATATTATGAGTAATCTGTGGGTTTAACCATACCCTAAAAAGAAGAGTACCTAGTTTTAACATACCTAACTTACATTCCGACACTTAAACGACGAATAAATAAAATAAACTTCATCAATAAATTTTTGACGTTGTTTTATTTACATAGCACTAACAGAAATCTATGACCTATTTTTTGATAGCAATTATCTCTTTATTTGTAATTTACTCCTAGCATCTATTTCAAATCAAGTTTGTTACAATGATTATTTAAATAATTTCACATTAAGCCTGCTTACTTTACCTACGACTGAGTAGCAATCTACTCTATTGTATTCTGTGGGTAAATTTGGCAGGTAAATAGCTACAGAATAGGCACTGATTGAAATCTTTAATTAAAATTCTCAGCACAGCTGCATGTACGAGTAGGTATCGATAGAAATGACCGACGCATGCTTGCTCCACACAGCTATGCTACTGTTTGCTGATCTTGATGCTAAATGCGATTCATGGCATGTTACGTCTATATTGATTCTCATTTATCCATTGGTGCATTGTCAACGTGCTGCTGTAATACGAGAGATTCTGAACTAAGTGGTTAAATCCTACTAAACTCATGCACGTGTGTGTGTATGTTTAAGTGTGTGTTTCTCTACTAAACTGATTGAGGTTATTACACCTCTATGGTAAACCTATTTTAATTTTAAAAGCACAGCTCCGCAGGAAGGCACCTTAATAATTTTCGTCCCCACAAAATGAGTAATTAAAACCATCCTCCTGTGATTTACGGCGTCTACAATTTATTCGTTTATCTCTGTCCAGAGTTCCGACCTCTAATATATCTTTATACAGTGCAACCAGAAGAAATTAGCGAATTTGCTCGTTGCTACTTCGCTTCCCTCCTTTCCCTTGTTTGGATAAAGGGTTGCTTGATAATCATTTTGAAAGTAAAGAATTTATGTTATACCTAATGTTTATAATAGACATAGAAGATATTTTTGATGGTAATAAGATTTATGTTATGCCACTTTTAATACCAAACCGTTGTGTGCTAGATCACGTATAACCCTAGAACAAGCAACGACATTAGTTCTACGTCAACTAAACTATTTATAACTAAAAACAATATATATCTACTTTAGTTTTACTTTGCTGTTTCCGAGTTATTATTTTGATAAAAAAATACATTATTACATTTTTTAATAACATTTTCCTTACCGGGAATCGGACGCGTAGACGTTGGAATAAAGATACACCCTGCATATCTGAGCTCCAATAGCTTACAACTTACTTTCTTTGTTTTGTGTAGCTTAATATAATGTACTCGTAATTAATATAATTACACAAAAATTTTATTACTGCCTTTATTATATAGAACTAAAATAAATACTGTAGGGAACACACTGAATAATTTTAATGAATAGCGCTTTCCACAAACGGCATTCGCATTCAAAGCCTAGGCATAGTTCCAGTGGAATCCCGCCGCTATAAATTCAAAGGGCAATTTATTAAATTTTTCATGAAGCGGGTCGTGTTTAGAGCTTCGATAAGGAGATTAATAATTCACAAGTTTACGGCTTTCAGTCGTTGTTGCATGGTTGCGCGCTATCGGACCGATCTCGGCGAAATGGCACCGTTAAAGCATCCATCACGAACTGTTAAATACTAGATATGGTTTAGATTCATTGCATTGCCAAGCTGTTATGATATTCAGGGTTCAGGGTAGAATGAGTCAACATCTTTACTCTGTCCAATAAAATGCAGTAAACTGGTAGATGACGATTATATGTGTACCCAATATGGGACTGGGTCCTGGGTACACCTCTTATTGGAAAAAAATGTGTCATATGAAACATACCACATTATAATATTACATTACTGATAGCAGCGCGCAAAATTGAAGTTTTACCTCTTCCTTGAATTATGTATTATTAACATACTGGCGAAATGTGGGTGTACTCGTATCTACTCTGGGACTGAGTCCTGGGTACACCTCTGCCTACCCCTTCGGAAAAAGGCGTGAATGTATATATGTATTATAAAAAATATTTTTTCTCAATCCCACCCCTACACTTCCTATCACCCTATCCAACCAAAGGCTGATTGCCTGGAATAGATTGCTTAAATAGTTAAAGCCCGTTAGTCAACCAGTAAGCTTACCAGTAACCTTAAGATGTAGGTATTTCAAATTTTTTTTGACGGGTGGGATGACAATATCCATAAATGCCTTACTCCAAAACGATAACACAAAAGCAGTGTCAGTTTCATAGACCTTCTTTCTTTGTTATAACCTAAAATGTTGAAATTATTTTCCTTACAGAGTCATTTCCATACCATTCTGTATCGGTTATAAGTGAAGGTTGCAGTAGTGCTGCGTTATGACACC
Source organism: Hemistola chrysoprasaria (assembly GCA_947063395.1). Lineage (NCBI taxonomy): Eukaryota > Metazoa > Arthropoda > Insecta > Lepidoptera > Geometridae > Hemistola > Hemistola chrysoprasaria. The sequence goes on from OX346715.1 coordinate 5,898,693, forward strand.
TAATATGAGTTTAGCACGCGAGATTGCTTTCCCCATGCTTAATGACTGGTGAAGCGATGGTGCCGCCTGCAAGCTGATTTGAGATTGATATGCCTTCATTTTAATACATGTTAGGTAGAATTTAAATACATACTATGGATACGAATATCTATGGTGTTATTAATTAAGCTTTGCGGCGCACGTAGAAACATATTAAAAGATTACGTATACCTAGATTGGTTGATTTTAATACGTTATATTATTTGTATCACATACGAAGAGAGACAATACAAAAAAGATATCTAGAGTAAATAATATAATACCATATTATATTTATTAGAATATCACAATCATTAGCTTTTCAGATTAAGGGTCATTTAATAATAAAATGCTTGAAGATTAAAATTTTAAAGAAACATCTTGTGTTATTTTTAATAAGACTAACACCCGTATTCAAGAACAACTATGTAAGGTACTGCTCTAAGTAAGGAATTTCTCACCGCGTTCGTCATGGCAGGCAATTATTTCAAATTGGATTTATCAGCCACATTTTTCGGGCCATCGTAGTTCTTGTATACGGGTGTGAGTGTTCGAAATTACGAGGAAAAATCTCTAACTTCTCTATGCAAAATCTATGGTCTCTATCCTGCATCTTCCTACGCGATCCAGTCGGCCAGTTAACTCTCGCTTGTCAGTCTTTCCAGTAGCAATATTAATTATACTAGTTATAATAATCATAATTGACGCGACATTACAGGTGTGTTAATTAGTTTGCATCGTGCGACAATCTGAAAGTAGTTAATTCGAGGCGAGCGGCGCTACGCCGGCGGCCGCCGGGCGGCGCTGCAGGCACCGAACATTTCATTAAATGCCGCAATTAACGTGGCCGACACATGCATGACCGTGTTGGCAAATATCAGCTACACACGACCAAATGTTACAACATATTCTCGGGATTGAAAATTACAAATAAATAAAATCGAAGTTTCTGTTTCTGTTTCTGTATATATATATTAGGTATATATAAAATTACAGGTTCTTTAATACGCCCATGAAAGTTTTAATGGGACTTTCACTGGCAGATAGCTGATATTATATAAGAAGTAACCCAAGCTATTTAGGTCATTATAAATTGTGGTATTATTTATTTATTTATTTAGCATTTCACATCATGTTATATATTAAAAAATACATTTTAGAGATTGGTTGGAATTATCATTTAAAGTAAATTTTTCCACTGAGTTGTTTTGTAAAAATCTTTTTTTTAAATTTAATTAATATTTCTTCTACATAATATTTGAAAACCCATTTTTAAAACAAAAGATTAAAGAAAGAAATTTACTCTATTTTTTATTATTATTGAAAACCTCAAAGTACCTATTATAAAAGCTTTCAAAGTGGCCACATTTATTGAGTACATATTTGCTCAACTACGGTACATTAATCAATTTTTGCATTTTTAATTGTCCCTCATTATTGGCCGGTGAATTTCATTTCCACTGTTGTTTCACCATTTTAAAATTTAAACTGGACACGCCATAGCGCACATATCCAAGTAATTTACAATTTATCATGTTCGCCAGCAAATGAGCAAATATTTTTCGTTGCTCAGCCACTTGTGTAATATATATATTTGTAAAGTATTTATTAAAAGGTATTTTGCGAGCGTTGAACACGTTACAGTGAACTAAGCTTTTAATAAATTTAATTATTTAATGGACGAGATACATTTTAAACATTTAAGCACAAGAAGAAAGTATCACAACAGACGAGCTTGAAAATGAGATAAAAGTGGTAGAAGTGAAAGTCGGTATGTCGGAAAGGACGTACGTTGTAGTGGTAGGCCTCTTTAGCTGGGGGCCGCCAGGGGAAGTACCACACCTTTGCCAGTTATTCATCCGCCAAGCAGTAATGTGCAAACATTACTGTGTTCCGGTCTGAAGGGCAATGTTACCAGCGAAATTACTGGGCATGATGAGATTCAACAACTCATATCTCAGGGTGACAGGCGCAGTGCAGTGCCGCGCAGAATTTTGAATTTTAGAACAGTGGGTGGCACTGTAACTAATATGGGCAATCATGATGCTTACCATCAGGCACCTGATTTGCTCGTCTTGTCACTCATTATCATAAAAAAAAGGACAAGTAGATAATTAAGTCAGATTCTACCAATGAGATTATCATTATATCACACAGGACTTTTAGTCTGAAACAAATTTCACGGTAAAAATGTCACGAGGTGACTGATATTATATACATAATGTGACATCTACGTGTTTAAGAAATTGTATGTAAACTCTATTTGCTTTAGATTGAAAGTTTTCTGTGGCAGTGTGAAGTGTGCGCGGGCATTTCGCGTGGAAAGTATTGTGATTCTATGCTAAGTTCATTATTGCCACCTACCCCAATGGAAACAAGGCGTGACTATGTATGTATATTATGTTATAAGACCTACCGTCTTATAACATACCTACATAATAGTACAAAACTTAATTAAATACTCGAAGAGATGTAAAAACTAACTAAATTGCCGTCCACGATAGTCGATAGGCAACAAACTAACTAGGTATATACAGTCAAAGCTTAGATGTAATAAAATGCGTAGGTTTTCTCTCTTCAATATTGGTTCGAGTGTCGTTCAAAAATCCCGGAATGCGGCATCATTCGAGTTGGTACTGTCCACTAAATTGGTCAAAGCGATACATGTTGGATATTTATGAAACTGGCATACCTGCAGGCTACGACCGGATTGCGCATCATGACTATTTTTATTGGTTTTCTAGTCAATATCGTCGCTGTAAAATGGGTAAACTTCACACACATTTAGGAATTTAGGAAATTCTACACACTTAAACATCCCTTTACTTATTACATATACCTTTAAAATATAAATTATAGAGAAAATTGAAAGTGTTAATAATTTGAATTAAAAATTAGTATAAACCTACATAAAACATAAAATACGCGAAATTAAACTTAGTTCTAATTATTTTAAATTGTAATCCTAATTGATTACACAAAATTTAAATTTATACCCCAACAGAATGAGTTTCCACAATAATTACAATGCTTGAGTCAAAATTCAATACGGATTGTGTCGTCATCTTATAGCTCAAATGTAGCAGCGTCAGGTTACCAAGAGCTACAAGGTCCCCAACATGGCATAACGACTGCCCCCTACATATCTTATAGGAGACCATCGGTTTACGTACCTATATTTTTTACAATTTTCATAAAAAGCGCTTGATCATACAAAAAATGAAATCGTTGGTACAAACTAGAACGATTAATTTCGTTTAAATTGTAGCTACCTACAGATATAGCGTTTTAAGCGCCCAGTAAATATTGAATGATCGGACATGTAACGCTCTTTTCGCTCCACATTTTTTTGACGCGAGCGCTCGCTGTAATTGATAAAGGCACTGTGGCGGCACCCATGACATGCTGTATTTATGCGAATTTAAAAGCTTCCGACTCGAAAAGCTTAAATCTGAATTAATCTGGCGTTTTTCTGCACGCCCCTATCGAAAATTTTATGAACGTTATTTAATAATTACTTAGCTCGGACGTATGTGATGTAGTGTACTATTGAAATTCTTATAATGGTTATTGGAAATGCTTATTGAAAATATGATATACTATGGTGTAGTAGTTGCGGTAATTATGTTTTATTTGATAGCGTACCCTAGCTGCAAGAAATTTGACACATTCCTATGAATAATTTACCAAATCGATGTTTTGTTCCCCCCCCTCCCTTTTTCCTCCGAATATTATAAACCCATTCTAATTATTTATATTCTGACGATTTTACTTGAGTAAAGCTATGTCCCTGTCATTTTAGTTTATCTTATAAACTCTCGAATTTTGTATAGTGAACTTGATTAGACGCGTGATTAGACGTCTACTACAAAAAAATTAAGAGTTTAAAATAAAATTATATAGTTCACTTCATTTTCAAATGATCAGCATATTAAATATATCAAATTGGTTTACTATATTCGGAGGAACAGGGGAATACAAAACATTGATTTGGTAAATTTTCCATAGGATTATGTCAAACTAATTATGTAAGTAGAAACTTATTTTTTCTTGCTGTAGTGGCTCATAATTGCTGAGACTGAGCAAAGACCTCGCTAAGTCCTATAATATGTCCGTTGCTGTGCCACTTTATGGGACCAATCACACTTATTCAGCGCTGCTCGGCTTTTGTCCATAGAAAACCACGATTTTGCATGAGATGCGTTCAGCTCCATCCAGCTGAATGGATTCGTAGTAGGTACTGGTAGATAAAATACTGCTTTGCTTCTGTAATTATTATTGATGATGACTAATTGCGTCCCAGTGACATAATTTTAGGCGGTACATACCTATATATACATTTATATTACGTAGGTAGCTGTATAAAACGTGGAGAGTTAACTAGCGCCGTATGAATTTATGTATCGTATGTAAATTTCTGCGAAACTTAAATCTTATCGCGAGTTAGCTGCGCAGAGGTAATCCTCGCCGCTAGGAGGCAGAGTTAAACTTGCTTGAAAGGTTTCCACTGAATACCCTAATATCGACCGTGTTTTAGATTCATCTTTAAGGTTGTGATTCTACGTTCTTTTAAAAATACTATATAGAATGTCCTGGGCACAACTCTGTCTACCCCTTCTGCAAAAATGCGTAATGTTATGTTGTGTGTTATAGAGAACAGTAGGTGCCTAGATTCAAATTACTACTCGTACTAGTTTAGCGGACCCTATAGTTTTTATTTATTTTGTGAAATGTAATGGAAAGCAGAGTTCCTTCAATTTTTCTTAAATCAAAATCTACTCTGTCTTCCATGCATATTGTCCAAGATCGGCTTTGGTCATGATGAGAAACTTATAGGTTTTCCAAAAGTCGTAAATATAAGGAAGAATCATATAGCATTATATTATGATTCAACGCTTCAGTTTCATAAAAATTTGTATACCTACTCTCACTAAGCCTTCGAATACCTAGGAAACTTCGTGAAGCCATTATCTGTTCACACGAAGAAAGTGCAGATAAAGCCCCATTCACATTTGCCAGCCGTGCGCAATCCCGGCAAGTAATCACGCCAACTCTAACTCTAAACACCTTAATAATCATGACAACTTGTTTCAACGTGGGCACAATGCTAACTAGTCCGACACAACTTTAATACTTAGAACAAACTTACTTGTAGCGTTCCACGAATACAATTCGTGCGATTTTGAGCTGTGTGCAGTATCGTTAAGAGTGAAAGTCAATTAGAGCGGTGGAAAGTTAAGGGTTGCGTGCATGTACACAAACTTAGGCTAACTTGGAGCTGTCAAATTTGTTTAGCGGTAAAGGAGGGCCGCTTAAGTTCTAAGGCAGGGCGCCGCCGGCGTATAACTAAGTACTTACTTGCCTACTACTAAATTGCTACATTTGACTTGTAAAATTAATGCTACGATTTATGTGAAGTAGTTACAGTTATTGGCTACGTACACATGCCCCCTTCGAGCTGTTAAAGTAATCAATGGTTTGTTAGGAAACCTGTCAGTATAGTTGAGTAGGTAAGCGACAGGTACACGAGAAACGATCGCATTACACAATAGACATTGCAATGGATTCCTGGTCAAAGTTCAAGAGAAGCCACTCAGGTGTCGAAGACTAATTAGAGAAAAAAACCTACGATAAGTTCGTTCTAACTTTTATGAAGTGAAAATTTTCTTATAAAAAATTAGGGAGAATTTGATAGGATTCGCGAGTTTTTTAAGAACAAAAATAAAATCATTTTTGTTTATTATCGGAAAAAATGTGAAGAAATTCTTTTATAGCCATGCTGTAAAGATGTCGACAAACGGTAATGGTTTAAAGTCGACGTTTACTGCCGTTATCGCGTCAAACCCTTTTCTTGTCGTAAAAATCTACGATATTACGAGTATGCTTTGAACACCTGCAAGAAAGTTATTTTTACGTCTCTACAATGGGTTTCTACGTACCTTCTTAATATTAATACGTTGAAGGTACCTACTTGTTATATACCTACATATTCTTTAATATGTAGGTGTACATATTCTTTAATATGTCTATGTTCTTTAATATGTAGCTATTGTATACGTACTAACGTACACAACATAGGTATAAGTAGGTACTATGTATATAGGTACATTTTCTACTTACATTAATTTTGAACATTCAAAACATAACAACTTACAGGTACCTATATTATTGCACTAATATTATAATTACAAAAGTTTATGTGTGTATGTGTGCTACCTCTTAATGCTAAAACTACTGAACAGAGTCTATAGCATAATCGGATCAGTAGCATCTCTACGTACCCTGAACCTGGTCAATTTACAATTCAGCAGGTGAAAAGCGGGTCACTGCTGATATTATGAACAATCATTTACTGTAGATAGTGGTCGTTGGTATTATAGTAATAAAATAATATTATTTTTTGTGCTAATATGTATAAATATATATTTTATTCACACTAAGGGCAGTTTCACCTAATAAAACAACATTCTAAAGCTGCAAGTCCGTGTAAAAACATAAAACAATATCAGCCCGACGATAAGGGCCGTTTCACACTGCGTCATATTTTACAAAGTGCCCTAAGTTCGGCAGTTACCGGTACGGTTATGATGCTGTTAACACGTGTTCGCTTTATATATTGTTTGTGCACTATATCAGGGGAAGTGAAAAAATACCCTTAGAAAGTGTGGAAGTCAATAACCGTTATGAATTTTGCAATGACTGCAGGGCTGGACTGCGGGGCTGGCTCCTTTAATCAAGCGCTTAATTCCATCAATCGTGATGTTATGTTATGTTTAAAAAAAGATCTGAAAACATACGATTACAAGGTACATTTCGTTTGGTTAAACTTCGGGACACAACTACTTATTTACAAAGCCGCATAGCAAACGGATCATAAAGACATAAAAGGTAATATTACAAAGGATACTCGTATCTTCGTTCTTGACAAAACGTTCATAGAGTCCCGTAGCTCGGGGTGACGCGGCCTCACTCCACTTCACTTTGTAGCATTAAACGGGCTCTATCGGAACCAACGACTTTATACTGGACAGACGTAGCATATGTAACATAGCATTATTATTGTTACACTAGCTGTGCCCAGCGGTTTTACCCGCGTAAACACCGTCCTCGTGGGAATATCAGGCAAAAAATTACTCTATGCGTTATTTCAGGGTATACATAACATAACATACATTCACGCCTTTTTCCCGAAGGGGTAGGCAGAGGTGTACCCAGGACTCAGTGTCCCATAGTAGGCACACCCACATTTCGCCAGTATGTTATTGGTCCCATGTAATAGGGGGCGAGCCTATTGCCATCTATCGGGCACAGTTCCAGACTCCAGGCAGTTATTGAGATAATTCCTAATGGAAAAATCCAATATTTAACACTTTGCCTGCCCTGGGGATCGAACCCGGGACCTCATGATCGGCAGTCGAGCATGCGCCCACTACGCCATCGAGGCAGTCAGGTTTCAGGGTATAAGCTACCTATATATATTAAATTTTAACCCAATCCATTCGGAAGTTTTTGCGTGAAAGAGTAACAAACATACAAATACAAATTTATTCATCAAAATACATAAGCTAGTTACACAAACATTATTAAACAGTAATAGTGGTACTAATGCATAAATATTACATTATCTTATATCTTTAAATGAGCAATTCTTGTATATATATATATATAATTGGAATCTCGGAATCGGCTCCAACGATTTTCATAAAATTTAGTATATAGGGGGTTTCGGGGGCGATAAATCGATCTAGCTAGGAATCATTTTTAGAAAATGTCATTTTATTCGTGTTTTATCGATAATCAACTTAAACATAAACTTGGAAGAAAAATCGGTAAGATCGAATAATATTATTCATATTTCATCATTTTATTAGTAATTCGTACTTAAATATAATTTTCAGCGGAACCCTAAACTAGGCGAGAGCCTGTATCTTAGGGACCAGAGATGCGATTAACAATTTATGTACACAAGTAACTAGAAACGGTGTGTGACAAATTAATTGAGTAACATAACATTTTCCTTAGGAGATATTGGTTTATGATATGAATATAATTATTATTAATGATATAATAATAATAACCCGAATTATCATGCAAAATTATTAAATACAATTCAGGGGAAAAAATATATAGTATTGGATTAATTAAATAAATTTACCTTATAACATTACATACATACATACATACATTCACGCCTTTTTTCCCGAAGGGGTAGGCAGAGGTGTTACCCAGGACTCAGTCCCATAGTAGATACACCCACATTTCGCCAGTATCACCAGTATAACATTAGATATTAATATTTACAATAAATGATTAAATTAATTTATTATAATTATTATTTTAATTTATTTATTTTAATTATACACCCAAATAATTATATTAATTTACAATGATGAAGGAATAATATTGTGTTTGTGTATTTGTGTTGTGTGAGGGTGGGGGTACATTCATACATGCATCCATATAAATTTTCACCTAAATAATATTGTTATGAAGCAAGATAGGGTGATATTTATTTTTAAACAACTATAAACATAAGATATTTTACAGTGTTCTTCGAAATTATTGTAACTTCGGTAGTGTTATTGGGCAACCGTTCTGTCGAAGTATAAATAAATAAATAAATAAAACCCACAACCAACCATTTTAGATTTTAGATGGAAAACTATGTAGGAAGCCTCGCTGTTCATCAGATGAGTCTTTCAACGGCTGAGATGATGGTGATGATGAACTATAATAAAAGAGACAGTACACACATTATGCCGTGACTGGATGAACAGAGGAAGTGGAAAAATTGGGAGATTCCTATGTAGCAGACATGCAACACAATTGATTAAAGATGAAGGTAAAACAGGAGGATTTTTTATAATCCTGGGAACCTTTGCCAGTAATTCATCCGCCAAGTAGTAATGTGCAAACATAACTGTGTTCCGGTCTGAAGGGCAATGTTACCAACGAAATTACTGGGCATGACGAGTTTCAACAACTAATAACTCAGGGTGACAGGCGCAATGCAGTGCCGCGCAGAATTTTGAATTTTAAAACACACCCAGTGTTTTCTTGCACTGTGTCTGATATGGGCAATCATGATGCTTACCATCAGGCATCTGATTTGCTCGTCTTGTTCACTATAATAAAAAAAAATATCAATGTAAAACGATATTTATCAAGACCTTTTGAAGATTAAGTAATTCTAAGGACTAACGCTAAAACTACTTAACCGATGAGTAGTAAGACTGATAAGTAGTTTTTGTAGATCCTGGGACTTATGGTACTTAGCGAGTGAAACCTAGGTGCACAGCTAGTCTTGCAACACATAATATCCCGTTTTACGTTCCTTAGCAGCAGTTTGTTGAGTTCCAGTGAAGACGTCGCTATGAATAAGTGCAGTGGAGTGAAAACATGGGACAGTATGATATCTAACGGTTCGCAGGGAGAATGGAAGTGGACGCCAAATGAAACTTTATTGGACATTTTTCATTTATCTGGAAATCCTCACGGTGAATTCATGGCTACAGTAAGTGACCGGTTTGAGGAAATTTGTGAGAAATGGTATGTATTTTTTGTGAATTATGTTGGAAGTTTCATCATTTTCCATAAAATTGTAGTAGATTGTAGTTTTACTTCGAGCTAGGGAGTAATTAGAAACCGGAGGGAGTGCAAGGTATAAGAGCCACCGCAGACATTCTACTTTTAGCTTCGGCGATTGGCGACAGTATCAATGGTCCGTATTAAAATCGCGCGATTTGTATCTATCAATGCTGCAACGCGATTTGGCGGCTTCCTGCAATCTCACGCTGAATCGGTATCGCACGTTTTAGCGACTGCTTCTCTGTATCCGCTGGCGGAGACGTAAAAATAGTCACTTTCGACTGCTTCTTTGGCGTAGTGGACGCAAGCTCAACTGCAGGTCATGAGGTTCCGGGTTCGATGCCCAGGTCAGGCACAGTGTTTAATTATTGGATTTTTCCATTAAGAATTATCTCAATAACTGCCTGAAACGGGAACTTTTTTTTTAATTTTCCTTAAAAAAAATTGAATTATGGTTATCCAATACCTAAACCATAGACCAATAATAATTTAACAAATAAAGGAAATAATAACATGAAAGTCTGTTTCTATTGATTATTAGAAGTTACAGGTCCGAAAAAAAAAATTTTTTTTATTATATAATATATCTAGGATATAGATATAAATCCTAGAAATTGATAGCCTTTGAATCAATTAAATAAATTTCACAAAAACACGTGATTCTTAAACTATTTATCATATTTTTTGTACATATACATATTATAACATATAGCCAGCCACATATTTTCTACCTTCCATTTGAACACAGTTATGACTCATATCTGAAATAGTTATAAAGGAAAACGCGAGAGGCCTTCATCCGGAGTCCGGACAAAGGACATTCGGGAAATGTGTTTACAATGAGGGCCGAGTGGACGACGCGACATATTTCATCGTTGCTAAGAAATGCTTTCGACTCTGTAAAAATGGCATGACGCAAAACGGTACTAGCAATGACAAAAGTGGAAAATTGAATAACAAACCATGACTTACACGTAAGGAATTAAGAACAAATAACAGTATTGTTCCCATCTAACTCTACCAAATTCTACAGCATCGCCAATTCACAATAGATCATTGGTCAATTTGTAATAATATATATACAGGTTATAAATAATTATTGTAGATCGTAATATCAGAAACTTTAGATGAGGCAGGAAAAAATAAGAAAGGGGGAAATAAGAATGCAGGTGTTTTTTACATTAATAGGCTTGTACAGTAAAAAATACAATATACATACTGGGGTCATTCCCGCTGGTCCTCACTATTATGTACCTACTGGGAACTCTTTAAAAAGTTGTCCCACTTGTCACCACTGAGACATGTGGGACAACTTTTGATGAACCCAGTATGGATATTGTATTTTTTACTATACAAGCCTATTAATTTATTCTAATAAAATACCAGATGTCCCCAGTGGAAAAAAACAACAGCTGGGAAATCAAGTTTCACTCGGAGATAAAAAGTCTAGAAAAACCACCTATATACCTATCGATAAACTGACAACTAAGAATCATCCCTATTTCCTTATTCCCCACCAAGGACAAGTGGGATTTTTTTTAAAAAGTGGTCCCAAATATCTCAGTGGTGACAAGTGGGACAACTTTTTAAAGGAGTGTGGGACCAGCGGGAATGACCCCATGCTCGTAGACTTAGAATAAATAAAGTGGTATACTATATTCTCCGAAATAACAGTTGTGTAAGCAACAGTACCCGCCTAGTGGGGAGAGGCCCCTAGTTCCGGTCACTATATAATAAAGTTATTCTCATTCTTTCGATAAACTTCAGTTTGTCCGGCTATAAATTACCGGGTCACTCGCGGAAACTGACCTTCCCGGCAAATATTGGCTTAACATGAGGAACGACCAAATCTTGCCCCGGGATTTTATAGTAATAACAAACGGACAAATAAATCTACTTAAACATAATATGTTATGTTTTGTCCTTTTTGCGTTTAATGTGAAATTATGGTCAGCTTAAAATGACGGAAGTCTGGCGAGCAAATAAATACAATTACTTTTATAACTTTTAAGGGTTCCGTACCTCAAATAGAAAAAAAGGAACCCATATAGGATCACCTCGTTGTCTGTCTGCATGTCTGTCTATCCGTCTGTCAAGACCCTTTTTCTCGGGAGCGCGTGGAGGCGTCAAGATGCAAGATCACAAATAAAGGAGAAAATACCAAAACCGTAAAATTTTAATTGTGATTACTAACTTGTTTGCGTTATCTAGGTATGGAACCCTACACTAAGCATACTTATCAAGGTATACCTTAGCAATTTACGTTGTTGCAACATACCTTGCCCATCACCCAGCACTATAATTTGTATGACAAGTCCTTTACAGTGCGAGCTGTTCGGTTGTGGAATGCACTTCCTATATCCATTAGGTATGCTAAATCTATCCATTTATATATATTTTTTATATTATATTATATATTTTTTTTTCAAAAAATATTTTTTTTATATATTTTCAAAACGCTTGTAAAAGAACACTACTTAGCTTCAATTTCATAGAATGGTTTGCAGCTCAATGTATGTGTGTATGTAATGTGTATGCTGATTATATAACCTATAATAATATTTGTAGTGGTAGGCCTCTTTTGCAGGGGGCTGCTGGGGAAGTACCACACCTTTGCCAGTTATTCATCCGCCAAGCAGTAACGTGCAAACATTACTGTGTTCCGGTATGAAGGGCAATGTTACCAGCGAAATTACTGGGCATGACGAGATTCAAGAACTCATATCTCAGGGTGACAGGCGCAGTGCAGTGTCGCGTAGAATTTTGAATTTTAAAACACTGGGTGGCACTGTGTCTGATATGGGCAATCATGATGCTTACCATCAGGCACCTGATTTGCTCGTCTTGTCACTCAATGTCATAAAAAGAAAAAAAAAATACCTCCATTCAACTAGTAGATTTACATATTTTCACTAGTTTTAGTTACGTTTTATCTATCATTATTCAATCGTATCCCTCGGGTAGTCATTGTTCGCAGCGGGTATCAGTGTATCTGATGGTGCGGCACTAATGTCGTATGAATGAAATTTACTGTCAATATCGAGCCCGCAGCGGCTTTGTGACGCAAAACTTGCCTCTTTTATATCACATCCATTTTGAATTTTCCTTTTTGTATTTGCGTTTTTCAGTTTGTTTATGAGAGTTTTGGCGGTTCGGATTGATTGTTTATTACTTTATGCATTTTCGGCAATGACGTTGAATCGCTTTCTTCTACAGATCCACAATCCCTGAACAAGCTTCACAAAAAAGTGTCCATCACTGACAATTACGCGCTTTGACATCTACTGACATCTACTGAATTTCTATTATTTGAATTTAAACTTTATTTACCTGATTGTTTTAAAGCCTAATTTGGATTGAACGGTTTTTCACCCTATGAAGTTCAATGTTAAATTTGACACTAAGCGACGCGGGCGAACATAGGAGCATTGGAGTAGACTTATATGCACTATTTTTTAATAAATTAATCACACTTATACTTTTTAACTTTAATAAATATATTTTACAAGAATTAAAATTTAAAAGCGTCAAAAAGTTTTAAAATTAAAATGTATTTATGTTTGTAAAGATAATTAAGTTACATGATAGAATCTCGGTTTAATAGTGAGTACAGGTTCGTGGGCCTGCTATTACGTTTTATGCTAGCTCGTAGAAAGGCCCTTTGACGATATTATTCTAAATTGTTACGTGATATGATTACTTTTATACTCCTAATAAATAGTCGAAAGTCACAAAAATATTAAAACGTTATGATAAATGTTAAATTAACGAGGACTATGCAATGCAAACTAATTAGAAACAAAAAGTATAATATTGTAATGCACAGTACGTAATTGAGATAAAATAAACAGATATTTAATTCAATGTTTAAAATATTTTTTAATCCACTAGGTAATTAATACCAAACCTTAATTTATGTAAAAAATATATATTTATGTTCGGATAATATTATGCAAAAAATATAATCGACTTCATAGTTTTTCATTCGAACAAAGCGCTGTTGTCCATTTTATTGCGTTAAAAAAATTAAAATAAAATAGAAACACGCAATATTGATACATAGGTAAATTCCTAAAATTATTGTAAATACATGCCTAAATTATGATAAGCTATCGCTTTCAAGCACGTATCTGTTGTTATTCGGTTAGCTTTTTACCTAACACTGGCATCACGCGCACGGCCTACGGTTGCCATGCAACTAACCACATAGTCTGGTAATTTTTTGATTTAGTACCAGTCTCGCGGCTTGGAACAGATTTTGCACGACTGGGTCTCTTTGGTATCCTTACTCTGAGATTTTCGGTGAAAAGAACTCTTCTTCATAATGTCTTCATCATCTCAGCCTCCTGTGGGCCTCTGCCACAATAAGTTCTTGTCAATACTCGCCACGCTTGACAGGCTGGTTGGCGAGCGTAGTTCGATGGTTTTACGCAGAGGACGCTGCTGCCCGTTCTCTGGAACTGATTACCCTTAGCCGGCTCCTTAGGCAACCACGAGTAGAGAGGGTGGGGTACTCTTATGGACCTATGATTTTAGGATTTAAGCTTCATAGGTAGTATAAAAAATCGTCATCTTCATCGTGATCTCATACGTAGAACGTCTACTGCTGGGAACATAGGCCTCCGCCACAGATTTCTTTATAATCCGATTTACATACAAGCGGATTACATCCATTCCTGCGTGTCCACTTGGTCATGTGTCCACCTTGAGGGTAGACGTCTTACGCTGCGCTTGCCGGTCCGTGACCACGACGCATTGTGATCTCTTTTTTTCTTTCTACTCTCTAACAGATTTGTATAAAAGTCAAATTTTTATGCGAATGTTTAGGTTGACGAGCTTTAGTATGACTAAACCACTATATAACACGTTGTATATTACTATATCACAAAATGAAACCTACACTAAATCAAACGTAAGGCTTCATAGATCCTAGAAGTCATCAAAAGAAATATATCATAATTCTGCTTTAACTTTCCTTTATCGCGAATATTTCGCTTTACCTCAACTGACTGTTAAATAATGATCTCGGGGCCCGCACAGTTATAAGCACCCCTATAATTTGTCCGGGATTATCGCGAGACGGCGCGGCGAATCCCGGCGATTAGTCACAAGTATCCCGGAGAAATATCCCGCGATCCGACCGATCCCAGGGATTCGGGGAAAAGACACAGTGGAGGCAGTTATGCAACTGTGTTTTCTGCACTATTCGACGTATGACTCGACGTATGACTGTGTTTGAAACGTAGATTTTGAAACTTGACAGAGTGTTGATTTATATTTATTGTAATATATATATACGCACTTTAGCAATGATACATAATTATCAATTAAGTAATAATTTTAACAATAAAATCATAATAATAAGAATAGTTCTCGCGCCTAGCGGGGGCCGTCTATGAGCTCACTTTCTGTAGATGGTTTCAGAGATGGATCCCGATAGGTTCTTTAGATTAAAAGCTGAAAGGGGCCATCTTGGACTTGAGAAAAAAAATGGTCTCCGTGCACGCCTATCAAAAAGTATAGCGTTTTAGAGCGACAAAAATTGGTAACTAGATATTTATAATAGGTAATTTAAAAAATATATCAAAGTTGTAGTAAATATTAGCTTTAGGGATTATAAGTCTCACAAAATGTCAACAGTAAAGTTAAAATAGCACGCCATTTGTCACAAAAAATATCACATTAATTTTGTATAGCTTGACAGAAAAGCCACTGTCTTTTACAACATTAAAAACAATTGAATCAGTACACTTTAAATTAGTTCCGTTTCTATCAGTTCTGTTTTCTGTTAAGCTTTAGCAAGGAATGCGTTGAGGTCAGACATGAAGTGGCATATCGGAGTGTTCCTACGACGCCCGGTGCGACTAAAAGGAACATCAACTGATGATTTTATGATAATGAATAGGTGATATAGTTTAAAGTTATTAAAATATTATTACACATAATAACAGGATACAAAGTAACAAAAAACACAAAGTAACTGGATACAAAATGTCGAAACACTGGAAGTTTCTCCTTTAGCTGCTTAAAAAGCTTAAAGTCCTCAAAGGGCTAAAATGAATTCATGAGATATCGATAAGAACAATTTCGATCAAATCACTTAATTTAAGTACAAGATGACACTATTCGCTTTAGCGAAAAAATCCTAATTAAATAAAAAAATAAAAATATAAAGTTGTCTATATGCCACATAAAAACTGACACACAGTTGAGCAGACATACACGTCATACTTATAACAACTTCTTTTAGGTCGGGAGTTTAAAATACAATATTATATTCGGTATAACTTATTTTGAATATGGGTTGCGATTTCGTGTAGTTTTCGGAAAATTCTGATAGGTACAATCCAATGTAAAAGGTGCTACTGTTGAAGGTACACTGTGTCTTAAGCTTATCATTTTACCCCGTGCCGAAGAACTCTCTTTGAATACTGATCATTCTCCTATTAAGCATTCAGGTGAAGGTGTAGAATTATCAAGATCGTCTATTTAATATCTATATGACTTTACGGCTTTAGTATTTTAGATACCATGTCATTACAAATTACAAACCGTAAATCTATGGATTTTACATAATCAGGGTATTGTTTGTTTTTCGATTTCACATTTATCTTTACAATTTTAGAATAAAGCATATTATATATAACACAAATATTAACAATAATGTACAACATAAAAGACTTATATAAAAAATAAGTATGGATGTTTAGATGTATACAGTTTTGTAATTTCACTGTAACATTATACATTATTATAAACATACATTTTACGTTAGTACTAACTATTATTTATTATGTGGTACTTACTGTTAACATCGTTTTCTAGTTACGAGAAGTTTGACATAATCCTATGAAATTTACCAAATCGATGTTTTGTATTCCCCTGTTTCTTCCGAATATAATTAACCAATTCTATAAATTTATATCCTAAAATTTTATGAGGAAGGTAAACAAGGTATGTCCGTGTCATTTTAGTTTCTCTTGTAAACTCTCGGTTTTTTCATAGTGAAGTTTTAAAAATCCCAGTTTTACTCGCGTGATTATATGTTCACTACAAAAAAATCAAGCTTTATAAAAATAAAAAAAATAAATTTTATGGACAACTATGTCCTAATCATTTTATTACCCTTTTTGATATAATATTTGTATGCTGATATTTTGAAGATGAAGTGTATACTAATACTTCATCTTCAAAATATCAGCATACAATAAATATATCAAATAGGTTAACTATATCCGGAACAGGGAATACAAAACATGGATTTGGTAATTTTCCATAGGAATGCTAAGAGGTCCCCTTTCCTGTTCACAATATTTTGAAGTAAAGTTCGTAGGTACACTTTATTTTGCACTGTGTTAATATAAATTATATTTGAAACGTTTACATTTTAGTGGCCGTGAGTAAACGATAGTCAATCAAGTGCGGAGATTCCAAGCATTGTCTGGGACCACAGAGGAGATGAAAGAGATTAGAGGGGCCTTGTGGGCGGGGCCGGCTTTGCTGCCCTCTTGAGCAGACGCTCGTAACTCCGCCGAAATTAGCTTTACCGGCTAATAGTCGCGCTCATGTGGTCACAACGTACGTAGCTCCGCGAAAATAGTGTATAATGCCGTCCTGCGCTATTATAACTTGTCGAAAAAGAAGCCAGGTGTGTAGTGTAGCCAGACAAGGGATTTCTTTTCACCGGTAAGTCCTAAAACCTTTAAATTCAAGTGATATTTGTAATTATTATAAAAGTATTATGTAATTGTTAGACAAAAACGACACACTTGCGAAACATATTGGAAATTATACATTGCTTACTACAATGCATAGGTTCCACCTTGTACTCGTAGGTGATCGCGCAATGAACTGCGTTCTTTGCGAGGGGTCGCGTGCGCCAAGGCGAAGCTTGAATTCCGGGAAATCCCCGCGCATCGATAGTGTTGTACCATGTTGTAAACATTGTCGATATTAAGTGTCGTATGCAAATGATTATTATGAGTAATATTTTGTAATTAAAATACCTCTTTGTAAACGTACTTTTTAGGAACAAGTTGATGTTGTCCTAAGGAAAGATCAATAAATCAAAAGTACCTACAACCGACGTGCATGTAGTATGAAGAATTTCATGAAAGTGGAAGTGGAGTGTGTCAGTATATTATCAAGTGAGTGTGTGTGTGTGTCTCTTTCTGTCTGTCTGTCTGTGAAACAGCGTCGAAAGAAAAAATTTGTTCTCCTCTTTGTCATGCAAAGTAAATACGTGGCATCTACTGTGGTCTGTCAACATGTTAATTGTGATTATCAATTTAGTTGTAGAGTGTGGGTTTTCGTCTAAATTTTGTTTAATTGTTCCGTTTATAATGAAATCAAAATTTTATTTTTACGTTTCCAAAAAATCCAGATATAAGAAAATTGTGGATTGAGGCAACCGGTAGAAATAAATGGATTACTACTAAATGTAGCACAATGAATTCTTTTTGCAAAATTTTCAACATTTTGCAGAACATGATTATGACATAACAAAAGAGTCAGGAAAAACATACTTAAAACCAGGAGCTACGCCGCTCAAATACATCGTTATGACTTTTTCAGTAAGTAGGTAGTGTATGATTTATATCCTACTAGCTGTGCCCCGTGTTCTTTCCCCGCGTCCCCACCTAGTGTGGGTTAAGGGAAATGATAATTTAATAAATAGGTACGCTTGTATTTTTAACTTGTGTCATTTGTTTACTTACTATAGGTTTAACCCATGTCTTTCTATGCATGAACAACGTTTTACGCGGTAACTCGTAAACCAAAAAAAAACATAGAATTAATAAAATATAATAAGTCACAAAATAATAATAATATGGGACACCTTCCACGCAAGGTCATCTGGTTCCAAACTAGGCTAGAAGCATGTACTATGGTAACCAGATGACTTATATACATACCTCCTTATATAAGCTTACTTATACACCCAGACACAGAAATTATGTAGTAACAACATTACATTGTAAGGACATTGTATAGTAGTTAATTAATTAATTAGTATAATTGGCTATGAAGCCAAGTTTAGTTCATAACAAATAAATAAATATAGCAAAAAGTTAAAGTAATAATGATACAGTAATTTTATCGATATCGATAATCGACCTTTAGGTGACCGTAACATGTATCCCACCAAAAACATACATGTAAAAAAGGAGAGCCAAGTTCAATACTTTTAATGTTTGGCTGTGGGCTTCGCCGCAAAAAGATTGGAGATCTAAATGAGTGCCAAGTTCTATGCAAAATCCAAATATGTATTTATAGAAACAAAATAACATTATGAACAAGTATAAAACTCTATTTCTTTGCTTTATTGCCTATAACAATTGCTGTTATTTAAAAAATAATTGAGATTTAAAGTAGGTTAGATTTGACTTGGCCAGGACACCACTTATTTTTGGACTTAACTTTATTTTTATATATCTGTTATATAGCATATATTTTATATTGTGATAATTTCAAATATTTGCTTGTAACGTTGTAACGGTTCCAACGCTACATTAAAAAAAAATGTTGTATGGGGACCCCTCCTATTTTTTAATTTTTAGATTTTTTCCTACACTTGAACACAATTACCGAGCTGGATTCCAAATTTCATCCTTCTAGGTCATCTGGAAGTAGGTTAGATTTAGGTACTATATGTCAGTCAGTGCTAAATTTTACGACTTTTTGACCTTCATAATATCTTTATAATCGTTTTTTTGTAGTGGTAGGCCTCTTTTGCAGGGGGCCGCCTGGGGAAGTACCACACCTTTGCCAGTTATTCATCCGCCAAGCAGTATTGTGCAAACATTACTGTATTCCGGTATGAAGGGCAATGTTACCAGCGAAATTACTGGGCATGATGAGATTCAACAACTCCTATCTCAGGGTGACAGGCGCAGTGCAGTGCCGCGCAAAGTTTTAAATTTTAAAACACTGGGTGGCACTGTGTCTGATATGGGCGATCATGATGCTTACCATCAGGCACC
This sequence comes from Hemistola chrysoprasaria, assembly GCA_947063395.1. NCBI lineage: Eukaryota > Metazoa > Arthropoda > Insecta > Lepidoptera > Geometridae > Hemistola > Hemistola chrysoprasaria. Next base: position 5,918,282 of record OX346715.1, read on the forward strand.
TGATTTGCTCGTCTGGTTACTCACTATCATAAAAAAAAAAAAAAAAAAAAGAGCTAGCTTCATGAAATTTGGGCTACTAGATGTCCTTATGGATATAATTAAACACACGTAGTTTTATGTGTTAACATTAAAGAGATTTTGAGTTATAGAAGAGTCAAAAGTGGCACTCGGCGCTGGCTAGCCAGTTCCTTAACTTGGCTTGACACGCTGCCGCGTGTCTAGATGCGCTTTTGCGCGTGTGTGAGTGCATGTCAAACGCAGTGTTTGCGCTAGATGATAATCAATAGCAAACTCGCGATCGATGTGTGTATGGTTAATTTGTGTGCGTAATGCGTGCGCGTATTGGTCTCTTGCTTGTAGTGGAGTTGAGGAGTGGGAGACAAGCGGCGACGAGCGTTCTGATACAAATCAGGAACTATTTCCAATCTAACCTCTTTCATCCTGATCTGTGTCTGGGACAGCATCAAAGTTCACCGCACGCTGCGAGCGCGAGTAGGAATTAATTGCGGCCGCGCCTGAGGTGACCCCTAATTATTACTGCCACATTGCTTCGGTTTGTATTAGATTGATTCTACATTTTGAGGTATGTTAAAGGATTCTAATATTAGCGAATAGATCCAAGTGCGTACGACTATAGTTTTAATATAGTCGTACGCACTTCGATCTATGGATGATAATTTGCATCAAAATACTTAGATATGTAGGTAGGTATAAGTGCAGATATGACTAATGACACTCAGACAAAAATCGAAGTAGATGTGCTATGCCAACTCCACTTAGGGGTAGCAGATAGAAGAAAAGGCCCAATGAATCTGATTTTCTCATTTTGTACTTGTAAAAATAAGTAAGTACGACTATGCCAATTTATGAAACTTAATTTCAATTAGCTCAGCATTAACGTATTTTTACTATTAAAATAACTCTGAAATTTAAAGCAGAAATCTACAGTCAAAATCTCATACTTCAGACAGGACGTGTGCACAAAATATCAATTAGCCGAACGCCTGAATACAGAAATAATATATCGCTCCTAATGAATTCGTAATCTCGGTAATCTGTTCAATGAGAAACGGCGCGGCGTTTGGAAAATAGCGGAGCGCCGGCAAACAAATTAAACCATACCCAAAAATTAATTTATCACGGACCGCCGCCGGGTCATTGCACTATTTGGATTGCACACTGTTTAGGTGAGAAATAGCCACAGTTTTAACAGAGGCATCTTATAGATTGGCTCAATTGTTAGCAGTTTTAAAGGTATATTATTATGTAACTTTTAAAGACACTAAACGAATAGTCTAAATGTTTTGCTCTATTCATTTTACCAGGCGTTTTGCACTGAGCCAGATTTCTTAATAACGTATAATAAAGTTAATACTAGAAGATAAAGTTAATACTAGACTTAATAAAGTTTATACTAGAAGTTTTTCTTGAATATTTTTTTCAACATAAATAGCTTAAATACGCAGCACACTTTTATTAAATGCAATATACTAGCATTAAAATATTATTTGCCTACATTCGATTTAAATTGGAGACATTAGAGGCAAGTGTTGTCTCCATGAGGACAGTCCCAAACATTTTAATTTAAGCAAAGTCCGTTCTGTAGCACATGGCGCCAATGATTAATATGCGCCGGACAGTGTCAATTCTGGGACTCTTGGTCGTTTTCCTCGGACCAACAGCTTGGACCGTTTACATGGAGATTTTGGGGTAAACTTTCTAACGAAAAACGATTTAGAATGGGCAAATACACTGAAAATACAAAACTCATGAATAAAACTACTGGTTGTTGCCTTGTTTTTATCTTCACTTTTATGGCATTCTTCAATCATTTTGTTTACGTTAGCTATAATTGTCTGTAATGTAGGAGAGAGCGAGACGGATACAAAGTGTGCTTTCCAGAATTTTGTTGACGCAATACTAAAGCGTGGATATAATGTTATAAATATAAACGCAACAAAAAATATAAGGAACGAGAAGCGAGATTCAAACAAGTTTTGACTCGCGCAGGGACCTGACGTCTGACGTCACCCATTATGGCCAACAGAGCGCTTCTGTTAGGCCTGTTTATTTTGTGTATAACAATATATGTGTCGGAATGTGGACGATATGGTGGTGGACGAAGTGGAGGCAGTCGAGGTGGCTCGTCATGGGGCAAAGGCTGGGGAGGTTCTAGTGGCAGCAGCTACAAACCCTCATCTTCGAGTTCCGGTTCGAGTTGGTTTGGTAGTTCAAGTGGAAGCAGCTACAAACCTTCATCATCAAGCTCTGGATCGAGCTGGTTTGGTAGTGGTTCCAGCGGAAGCAGCTACAAGCCGTCTTCGTCATGGAATACTGGATCAAGCTCGAGTGGAAGCAGTTACAAGCCATCCTATTCTTGGAATACGGGCTCTAGTTCAAGTGGATCGCATAGCTATCCTTCCTCGAACACAGGATTATCCGGATCAGGAAGTGGATCGCACAGCTATCCTTCCTCGAACACAGGATTATCTAGATCAGGGAGTGGAACACATGACTATCCTTGGTCGAACACAGGATTATCCGGATCAGGAAGTGGATCGCACAGCTATCCTTCTTCGAACACAGGATTATCTGGATCAGGGAGTGGATCACATAGCTATCCTTCCTCAAACACAGGATTATCTGGGTCAGGGAGTGGATCACATAGCTATCCTTCCTCAAACACAGGACTATCTGGATCAGGGAGTGGATCACATAGCTATCCTTCCTCAAACACAGGATTATCTGGCTCAGGGAGTGGATCACATGGCTATCCTTGGTCGAACACAGGATTATCCGGGTCTGGATACAAACCGTCCGCGTCTTATCCGCCGACCTCTACAGGCCTATCAGGTACGTCATCAGGATCTAGATACCCATGGTCAGGTTCGTCAAGTTCTGGATCAGGATCTCATAACTATCCAACGTCAGGATCAGGGTTGTCCGGATCAAGCTCTGGAGGTGGATATCACGGTGGCTCTTATAAACCTGGAAACACATATCATACAAATTCCGGTTACGGATCGGGATCATATCATTCAGGATCATACGTCCCTCCAGTGAGTTACTACCATTATCCTCAGCACGTTTACGTAACACAATATAGGGATTCTGGAAGTCGCTATGGAGATTTATTAACTGGATTAACTTGGTACAATTTGGGACGTTCTCAAAACCACTACCACGACCACTACTACTATGACGATTACTATCAGAGATGGCACGATTCTCCCAATAGCGGAGGATATATATCATCTGACAGAAGGCCTGAACAAAAAGCTACCTGCACTCTAAGGATTACTGAAAATGGAAGATTAGAAGTACTTAAAATACCTTGTGTAATCGTGTCTACTTTCACTGAGGAGAGTCAGAAAGTAAACAATCCTACTGAGTCGTATGCGAATACAACCGTGTGTTCTACCAACACTACTACTATTAAAAGAACAGCACCGGTAAATATAACGAGTTCACCTAAAGTATTCTCTGTACCTAAGCTCAATGCAAATGGAACCTTAAATAATACTATTATTAGTAATGCTACTACTTCGACACTAAATGCAACCGTGACAGTAAATAATACAAATATTAGTAATGTTACTGCTGCGGTACAAAATGTAACTGAGACATTAAATAAAACTAATATAGGTACTACACAGAATGTCACTATTTCATCGAATAATTCAATCACAGCTAACACTTCCGCTACACCGAAAAATATTACGGACGCAGTAAACAGTACAGTGAGTCCAAATAATGCAACATTACAAAATGGAGTATCAAATCCGTCAATTTCGTCATCCGATCAATTGGCTAAGGCCAATGATATCCCTAAAGCAATTCTTGAATTATGGAAATCAATCAATTCGACATTACGAGTAAAGGGCGACGTAACAGGTTCTATAACTGACAAACCCATAATTGAAGAGAAGAATATCACAGACGGGAATACAAAAACTAAAATCATTCGAGTAATCACGTCGACTGAAGAGATTATGAACGTGACAGTTTGCACAACTATGACAGACCCATTAAGCGTTAAAGGACCACCCATAGATCCTTCAGCGATGAAATGTGAAGTAGACATTAAAACAAATGAAGCCTACCTACGTCATAAAGTAGACTGCAGCACCCTCATGAAGTATTCTAAGAGACCGCCGCCGAAAAAAGTAAGTTCTGTTCTACCAGAGAGAGCGAAATTGAAATCGTGGATTGAGAAGCCGCCGTGGTGGGCATCTTTGTTTATTGCTGTTTAAATACTCACACTTTTTCATAATTTAGTAGTTAAATATTCATGTTATAACAATGTTTTTAACGATATTGTTCAAGGTGTATCGAAAACGTGTATAGACGTGTAAACTTAAGTAGGTTAATACTAACCTTTCCTGTAAAACTAACATTCTACCAAAAGAAAGCCCTGCAGGAGTCACGACATAAGGACTTTTATTTGCATTTTGTATGGGATATACAGGTTTATTGGTAATCAGTTAGAAAGGTCTTAAAGGGTTATTGTACTCATTTGGAATAACTGTCACTATGAATCCAACTTTGAAATCGTGAAAAAAAAGCTGTTAATGACCTTGAATAGAATGTATGCAACAGCCATTGATATAAAGAAAAGGGGAGATGAGGTACTGACTTTTCGAAAATGGCAAGCTCAAATTAGTTCCCATTAGGTCCACGTACGTCAGTAAAGTAAGGTCGTACGAACGAATAATATTGTTGTTATGCATTATATGTCACTGGGCCAACATCACACTGAGCAAATTGCACATGCCAGTTGTTGAGTAAGCGCTGGGAGAACGTACCCTATCTCCCCTTTTCTTTAAATCAATGGCAACAGCTGATAACTTTTTCGCGATTTCAAGTTTGGCTTCATAGTGGAAGCTGAACCAAATTATGAGTATAATGACCCCTTATGAGGTTTGTAATTGATTACCAATAACCCTGTATACCCATAATAAAATTCACTGCTTATTTATTAGATTAATTGGTTATATTGGTAATCTTAAATAATTGCATTATATCTTGAAAATCTTTATTTTTTTGGAAGGTTTCAGTTGGACGGGTAAATAATAATAATAATAATAATAATATGGGACAACTTCCACACACGGTCATCTGGTCCCAAACTAGGCTAGAAGCCTGTACTATGGTAACCAGATGACTGATATACATACTTATATATGTTTATAACACCCAGACACAGATCAAACAGACATGTTCATGCACACAAATGTTTGACCTGGCCGGGGATCGAACCCGGGGCCTGCGGCACAGAAAACAGAGTTACTACCATCTGAGCCAACGAGGCTGTCAACAACAAATACATCTTCGTATGTAAAAAAAACTACATCTTTTCCCCTCGTGACCCCTTGAAATTTTACAATTATCAATAAATGGTTAGTTTATGAACATAAGCAAAAATACACTTTACTACTCGTAGCTATAATTTTCTAGGTAAGACTTTTTTATTAAAATATTTTTTTTTTTTAATTATTGATATTATTATTGTTTTTTTTTAGATTATAATTAAAACAAGTAAGCTTGAACGGTTTTACGTTTGCATTTATTCAATTGCATTTATAATTGTATTATTATATTGATTATATAATAGTTGGTAACATTAACTAGACAAACAGTTTATATGATAAGCTGATTTATTGTACGTAATTTACTAATTTGTATAAGTGAAAAAGTACATAATATTTTGAATTAATTATAATGCATGATTCAGATGTGTTTAAATTATCTGTAGGAAGTCTGATTGTAATTCTCCGGCGTTTATTGTTACTTTTTCCTTAAAACGATTCCAATAAATACTTATTTTAATTAATATAAACTAGTTTCTTTCTGTAATATTGTTTACTATTGTAAGACCAGCGGCTTTGCCCGCTTTCAATTATGAAATATGAGAGTTTTATACCAAAACTTTAACGCCATTTATGGACCCCTTAGAATGTGATGAATTTTTAAAAATACTTTAGCACACGTCCAGACAACGAAATGAACCTACATTACAAGTTTCAAGTTTCTAGGATCAGTGGTTTGGTCAGTGGAGTCATTTAGAATTTTATACTATAGGTACTAGCTGTGCCCCGCAGTTTTACCCGCGCAGACATCGTTCCCGTGGGAATATCGGGAAATAAAGGGCCCAATGTGTTATTCCAGGGTCTAAGCTACCTACATACCAAATTTCAGCCCAATCCGCTCTGTAGTTTTGGCGTAAGAGAGTAACAAACATCCATTCATCCATCAATCTAACCGCTTAATGCGCGCTAGATGGCGCTGGAGGTGAGTTAGAACTCGCAAGCGTTTTGTTCACTTCATAAAAACGTTGATGAAATTTGAGATTTATAATATTAGTAGGATAGTGATTATTTTTGGTAGTATAAGCATTGGAATGAATTATTATGTTCTGTAAACGTATATTTTCCTTTAATTACATATATTTTCCTGAAGACGTCCTATTTTATTATATTTATGGCTAATTGAGGATGGACACTCTGAAATTCAAAGAATGGGTAGTAATTCTCTAATGCAAATATAAATATAGGTACAGACCACACACACAATCGGTGAACGGAAAAAAACATGGAAGTATTCCTAAGAACAAATGTCATGGATTATACGGAGTAATAGTTATTATTCTTTGATACGGGTCCACGACATTTATTTTCTTTAAACAGCTAGCTTGTTCTCAATCACTAATACGAAGTAATTATTGGCTCCTGTTATCAACGCTCGTCGCTAATTGGCTAAGTTAAGATCTCATTGTTACTGTGTTGCTAAGCAACGCATAGTATTAATGGTCACAATGAAATCTTGCGACAATTTGACGGGCCGCAAAAGTTAACAATCGCCATGGACGTCTACGGGCAAACTAGTTCACAGCATAATCAACATGCGCTGCATAAATTGGTATATTGGATCATTTTCAAGCGCTGGGAATACTTCCACCTCTTTTCCGTTTACCGCACACAATACAATTTTTCAATTTTACAATTTCTTTCTACCAATATTATAAATGGGAAAGTTTGTGAGGATAATGTCATCTGGTCCCAAACTAAGCTAGAAGCCTGTATTATGGTAACCAGATGACTGATATACATACTTATATAATCTTATAACACCCAGACACAGATCAAACAGACATGTTCATGCACACAAATGTTTGACCTGGCCGGGGATTGGACCCGGGCCCTGCGGCACAGAAAGCAGAGTTACTACCATCTGAGCCAATGAGGCTGTCAAATGAGTATGGATGAATATTTGTTAGTTATTCATTCACGCCAAAAATACTGAACCGATTGGGTTGAAATTTGGTATGTAGGTAGCTTATGCCCTGGAATAAAACATGGGTACTGTTTTCCCGATATTCCCTCGGGAACGATGTCTGCGCGGGTGATACCACAGGGCACAGCTAGTCAGGATATATTTTAGAGGAATAATATTAGTTTTAGAAGTAAATTTTCGTTGAGTACCTAGGTATTATAAATAAGCTAATATTGCCTTGAATTACCTATTACGTATGTAGTATATATTTCTTTAACCTCTGATAACAATATTCTACCAATAGCGATAAGGCGGCCCTTTATCGGCCAATGATCTGTTTTACTTAGGCTGGGTTTTTTGATCACTGGTTACTCGATTGGTTGGTTACTGGTTAGTCGACCAATAGTTAAATTTTTTGTCAAATAGTTAAAATTCGACAAAATTCGTTTTTTCATCCCTGGTTAACTATTTTTTTCCACACGATTTAACCATTGGTTAGAAATTTAACTATAGTTAGTTTGACAAATGGTTAACTTAAACGTAACTAAAGATCAAAAAACCGGCCCTTACTTTCACTTTTAGATAATCTGCATCATACTTAGTGTAATCGTAATTTTATTTATACTATCCTATTATTCTCACGATTCCTAGAATTATTTAGTTGCTTTACACATCAACGGGGCCGCGAAGTGAGCCGAGTTTTTTTCATTGTATTTGTATGGAAGACAACGCGTTAACAGCGTGCGCGAATCAGTCTCGTTCAGTATCTGACCCCCGACCCGCGCCCGCATATATGTGTGTAAATTAAACTTTAGATATTATGTTGGGATATATTTGTTATAGGTATATTTCTTGTTATTGCAAAAGATAATTCTTGACCTCTGTCTGCATCTTATCATCTATGAACCACTTAAGTACTTAATTATTATTGGTTTAACTATATCGTAGTAGTATAGTATCTATAGTAGCGTAGAGGGCGCATGCTCGACTGCCAATCAAGAGGTCCCGGGTTCGATCCCCAGGTTTTTTTTTATGATAGTGAGTAACAAGACGAGCAAATCAGGTGCCTGATGGTAAGCATCATGATTGCCCATATCAGACACAGTTCCACCCAGTGTTTTAAAATTCAAAATTCTGCGCGGCACTGCACTGCGCCTGTCACCCTGAGATATGAGTTGTTGAATCTCATCATGCCCAGTAATTTCGCTGGTAACATTGCCCTTCATACTGGAACACAGTAATGTTTGCACATTACTGTTTGGCGGATGAATAACTGGCAAAGGTGTGGAACTTCCCCAGGCGGCCCCCTGCAAAAGAGGCCTACCACTACAAAAAGGTCAGGCAGTGTTAAATATTGGATTTTTCCATTAGGAATTATCTCAATAACTGCCTGGAGTCTGGAACTGTGCCCGGTAGATGGCAATAGGCTCGCCCCCTATTACATGGGACCAATAACATACTGGCGAAATGTGGGTGTATCTACTATGGGACTGAGTCCTGGGTACACCTCTGCCTACCCCTTCGGGAAAAAGGCGTGAATGTATGTTATGTTTTTTTTAACTATATCTGTATAGGTATCCCAACCCATTTCGAAAGTTTATGTTTGTGTGTGAGTGTGCGTGCTAGTTATCTCTTCAGCTCTTTACAACAAAAGTTCTAAACGGATTGGACTGAAATTTGGTAGGTACATAATAATATGTAGGTGGCGTAAAACCGAAGACTGGCTCTTCACTGACTTAATTATTATGATGTTTATAACCTTCAAAGATGACTTATAAAAAAATACGTTTAACATAACATACAATCACGCCTTTAATCGAAGGGCTAGGCAGAGGTGTACCAAGGACTCAGTTCCATAGGAGGCACACCCACATTTGCCATATATATTATTGGTTCCATGTACTAGGGGGCGACCCTATTCCATCTACCGGGCACAGTTCTATTGAGATAATTCCTGAAGGAAAAATCCGATATTTAACACTTACATGACCTGGGGATCGAACCCGGGACCACATGACCGGCAGTCGAGCTTGCGCCTACTAAGCCACCGAGGCAGTCAAATACGTTTATTTAAAAGAAACATAAGGGGTATATTTATAACTAATTAATATATGAGGTGGGTACTAATGTAATACTGCCTCTGTGGCTTAGTAGTGGTCGCAATCTCTACTGCCGATCACGAGGTCCAGGGTTTGATCCCCAGGTCAAGCAAAAAGTTTTGTTGAATTTTTTTAAATATGCTTTAAAAAGGTGTAGATTTTGGAAATAAACATGAAATCCTATATCTGTATATCATATATCTCTATCACTGTACTAAATAACAAACAGTGTTGCTTATAAGTTCAATTTTTGGTAAGTAGAGTTTTCCAGAGCATTCCTAGTGACTATCTCCTTCATACTCTCCACAGCCACCCACCGCGCCGCGCTGTTGTTGTTATATAATAGAACCTACTCTAAGAGCGTACGCGGCCTTCTAGGCCTCGTATTATTATAATCTATCTTGTGCGAAGTGGTAATTATAGCTTAGGTACAGAAAACGAATGTCCTACATTGTTACCAAACTAAAATTTGCTGGTCTATAATTAAAGCTAACACTACTTAGTACATTAAGAGCGTACATGGCCTTCTAGGTTTTTGACACAATCCTATGAAAAATTTACCAAATCGATGTTTTGTATTCCCCTATTTCCTCCGAATATTATAAACCCATTTCATAAATTTATATCCTGTTATTTTTATAGTGCAGTAACCTATGTCCCTGTATTTTTTTTTAAGCCCTAGGTTTTTTCATAGTGAACTTTCAAAAGTTCCAGTTTTTCTCGCGTGATTGAATGTTCACTACAAAAAAAAATGTAGCGTTTGTAAATAAAAACAAAATGATATGGACATACCTGACTTCATCTTCAAATTATCAGGATATAAATATATGTATGTATGTAAAAAGGTTAACTGTATTCGAAGGAAGCAGGGGAATACAAAACATCGATTTAGTAAATTTTCCAAAGGATTGTGTCAAACTGCAAAGAAGTGCTCTTTCCTGTTAACATCATCATTTTCTATGAGCTAGGGTTTAATTTGCCGAATAATGTTACTACACAGAAATTAATCCTTATTAGCGAAACAATCAGATGGTATAATAATACAGCGTGTGATATTATCTTTCCATCCAATCTAAATCCAAACCAAGATCAATTCACGGCGTGAGTAATTATTTTTTCAATAATAAGTAGTGATTAGTGATGCAATTTTAAATTTTATCAAACCACCTTTTTTAGCATATTTCGAAATTTACCGTAGTTTCGGAGATCCTGCGCCCTGAAGACCCTTTTAAAATATTCACTCTATATATTAATTGTTCAGCAACACTAAACGATAAGTCTGACAAGACATGCTCTATTTATTTCACCAGGCGTTTGGATTGTTCATTGTATCACGATGTTTTTTCTCATCTATGTTTATAATTTTATTTATTTATTCGATGCAATAAACTAAACTCAAACGCAAACTCATGTTTTATGTAGTTCGAAAACATGGGCTAAACCCGCGTGCTTATTACGAACAGCAGTAGAAGTGTGGAAAGCGATTAAATTGCTCAATGTCTACTGTCAAACGGCATACGAAAAATGAAGTTTGACAGCAAAGCTCAATTTCCACCTCTGGCCACAAATGAGCACCACGCTGGCAAAAAGACACTTTTATACAAATAAATCTGTCTTTTCAACGAACTATTTATCATTTATTATTTTTGCATTCTTTAACCATTTTGTTTACGTTAGCTCTAATTGTCTATAATGAAGGATAGAGCGAGACGGATACAAAGTGTGCTTTCCGGTTTTGTTGACGCAACAATTAAAGCGTGGATTTAATGTTATAAATATAAACGCAACAAAAAATATAAGGAACGAGAAGCGAGATTCAAACAAGTTTTGACTCGCGCAGGGACTTGACGTCTGACGTCACCCATTATGGCCAACAGAGCGCTTCTGTTAGGCCTGTTTATTTTGTGTATAACAATATATGTGTCGGAATGTGGACGATATGGTGGTGGACGAAGTGGAGGCAGTCGAGGTGGCTCGTCATGGGGCAAAGGCTGGGGAGGTTCTAGTGGCAGCAGCTACAAACCCTCATCTTCGAGTTCCGGTTCGAGTTGGTTTGGTAGTTCAAGTGGAAGCAGCTACAAACCTTCATCATCAAGCTCTGGATCGAGCTGGTTCGGTAGTGGCTCCAGCGGAAGCAGCTACAAGCCGTCTTCGTCATGGAATACTGGATCAAGCTCGAGTGGAAGCAGTTACAAGCCATCCTATTCTTGGAATACGGGCTCTAGTTCAAGTGGATCGCATAGCTATCCTTCCTCGAACACAGGATTATCCGGATCAGGAAGTGGATCGCACAGCTATCCTTCCTCGAACACAGGACTATCTGGATCAGGGAGTGGATCACATAGCTATCCTTCCTCAAACACCGGATTATCTGGCTCAGGGAGTGGATCACATGGCTATCCTTCGTCGAACACAGGATTATCCGGATCTGGATACAAACCATCCGCGTCTTATCCGCCGTCCTCTACAGGCCTATCAGGTACATCATCAGGATCCAGATACCCATGGTCAGGTTCGTCAAGTTCTGGATCAGGATCTCATAACTATCCAACGTCAGGATCAGGGTTGTCCGGATCAAGCTCTGGAGGTGGATATCACGGTGGCTCTTATAAACCTGGAAACACGTATCATACAAATTCCGGCTACGGATCGGGATCATATCATTCAGGATCATACGTCCCTCCAGTGACCTATTACCATTATCCTCAGCACGTTTACGTAACACAATATAGGGATTCTGGAAGTCGCTATGGAGATTTATTAACTGGATTAACTTGGTACAATTTGGGACGTTCTCAAAACCACTACCACGACCACTACTACTATGACGATTACTATCAGAGATGGCACGATTCTCCCAATAGCGGAGGATATATATCATCTGACAGAAGGCCTGAACAAAAAGCTACCTGCACTCTAAGGATTACTGAAAATGGAAGATTAGAAGTACTTAAAATACCATGTGCAATCGTGTCTACTTTCACTGAGGAGAGTCAGAAAGTAAACAATCCTACTGAGTCGTATGTGAATACAACCGTGTGTACTACCAACACTACTACTATTAAAAGAACAGCACCGGTAAATATAACGAGTTCACCTAAAGTATTCTCTGTACCTAAGCTCAATGCAAATGGAACCTTAAATAATACTATTATTAGTAATGCTACTACTTCGACACTAAATGCAACCGTGACAGTAAATAATACAAATATTAGTAATGTTACTGCTGCGGTACAAAATGTAACTGAGACATTAAATAAAACTAATATAGGTACTACACAGAATGTCACTATTTCATCGAACAATTCAATCACAGCTAACACTTCCGCTACACCGAAAAATATTACGGAGGCAGTAAACAGTACAGTGAGTCCAAATAATGCAACATTACAAAATGGAGGATCAAATCCGTTATTATCGTTATCCAATCAATTATTAGCTAATGCCAATAATGTCAGTGAAGCAATTCGTCGTGCAGAAACATTGGATGAATTATGGAAAGTCGTCGATACAATACGAATTAAGCAAAATGTAACAGATGCTATAACTGAGAAACCTATAATTGAAGAGAAGAATATCACAGACGGGAATACAACAACTCAAATCGTACGAGTAATCACGTCGACTGAAGAGATTATGAACGTGACAGTTTGCACAACTATGACAGATCCATTAAGCGTGAAAGGACCACCCATAGATCCTTCAGCGATGAAATGCGAAGTAGACATTAAAACAAATGAAGCCTACCTACGTCATAAAGTAGACTGCAGCACCCTCATGAAGTATTCTAAGAGACCGCCGCCGAAAAAAGTAAGTTCTGTTCTACCAGAGAGAGCGAAATTGAAATCGTGGATTGAGAAGCCGCCGTGGTGGGCTTCTTTGTTCATTGCTGTTTAAATACTCACACTTTTATTCCATAATTTAATAGTTAAATATTCATGTTATAACAAAGTTTTTAACGATTTGTTTAAGGTTTTTCGAAAACGTATAGACGTATAAACTTAAAAAGGTTAAAACTAAGCTTTCCTGTAAAACTAACATTCTACCAAAAGAAATCTCTGCAAGAGTCACGACAAAAGCACTTTTATTTGCATTTTGTATGGGATATACAGGGTTATTGGTAATCAACTAGTAGCTTCTTAAAGGGTCATTGTACATATGGAATAATAATAACTGTCAAATGAAGCCTACTTTGAAATCGTGAAAAAAAGCTGTTTCACAGAAAAATCTTTTTGACCTTGAATAAAATGTATGCAACAGCTTAGCTTATTCGCGGTTTCAAATTTGGCATCATATTTTAGTGAGAGTTGACCCAAATTATGAGTACAATGATCACTTATGAGGTTTGTAATTGAGTATAGCTCGACATAAAAGAGTAGAAAATAATGGGGGTGCCACTGTATTTATCAATTAGAAAAACTTTTAAGTCAACACGTACATTTTAAATTCAGTTTGATGGGTAAATAGTAAAAACATCTCCTTAAGTATAATTATATCTTTTCGTTACCCCTTGAAATTTTAGAATTCTCAATAAATGGTTAGTTTATGAATATAGACAAAAGTACTCTTTATTGGCTATAGTTTTGTAGGTAAGACTTTTTTTATAAATAGTTTTTTTTTCTATAATTGTTGATATTATTATTATTATTTTAGGTTTTAATTAGAAAAGAAGTAAGCTTGTACCGTTTACGTTTGCGAATATTTCATTGCATTTATAATTATATTGATTATATAATAGTAGGTAACATTTACTAGACAAACAGATTACATAATAAGCTGATTTATTGTACGTATTTTACTCATTTCAACTAATTTGTATGTATTTGTAAGTAAATAATATTTTGAATTAATTATAATGCATGATTCAGATGTGTTTAAATTATCTATAGGATATCTGACCTTATACTCCGGTGTTTATTGTTACTTTTTCCTTAAAACGATTCCAATAAATACGTATTTTAATTAATATAAACTTGTTTCTTTCTGTTATATTGTTTATTACTTTTGGTAAGCATTGGAATCTCAGAGTAAGGATACCAAAGAGAACCAGTCGTGCAAAAATCTGTTCCTAGCCGCGAGTCTGGTACCGCCACAATATAGTCTGGTACTATATGGTTAGTTGCATGGCAACCGTAGGCCGACCGCGTGATGCCAGTGTTAGGTAAAAAGCTAACCGAATAACAACAGATACGTGCGTGAAAGTGATAGCTTTTCATAATTTAGGCATGTGTTTACAATAATTTTAGGAATTTATATATCTATATTGCGTATTTCTATTTTATTTTAATTTTTTTAACACAATAAATTGGACAACAGCGCTTTGTTCGAATGAAAAACTATGAAGTCGATTATATTTTAAATATTTTTGCATAATATTATCCGAACAAATATATTTTTTTTACATAAATTAAGGTTTGGCATATATTACCCAGTGAAATGAAAACATTTTAAATATTGAATTAAATATTTGTTTATTTATCTCAATTACGTACTGTGCATTATAATAATAAACTTTTTGTTTCTCATTGGTTTACATTACATAGTCCTCGTTAATTTTACATTTATGATAACATTTTAATATTTTTGTGACTTTCGACTATTTATTAAGAGTATAAAAGTAATCATATCACATAACAATTTAGAATAATATCGTCAAAGGGCCTTTCTACGTGCTAGAATCAGGCCCACGAAACTGTACTCACTATTAAACCGAGATTCTATCATGTAACTTAATTATCTTTACAAACATAGTTACATTTTAATTTTAAAACTTTTTTACTCATTTCAATTTTAATTTAAGAATATTTATTTATAAAAGTTAAAAAATATTAGTGTAAGTTAAAAAATAATTAATTTATTTAAAAAAATTAAATATTTAAATAACAAAATATTTTTGTGTATGTAAGACTACTCCAATGCTCCTATGTTCGCACGCATCGCTCAGTGTCAAATTTAACATAGAACTTCATAGGGTGAAAAATAGTTCAATCCAAATTAGGCTTTAAAACAATTAGGTAAATAGAGTTTAAATTCAAATAATAAAAATTCAGTAGATGTCAAAGCGCGTAATTGTCAGTGATGGACACTTTTTTGTGAAGCTTGTTCAGGGATTGTACGTCTGTAGTAGAAAGCGATTCAACGTCATTGATTGGAATACATTATTTATTTGTTCTGAGAATGGGATTATTATGATTTTCCTTAAATTACATATAATAATTAGCAGCGGAGGGATTATGACTAATTGAGTATGAATAGTCTGAAATTCAAGGAATGGGTAATGCTCTAATGCAAATATTAAATATACATAGGTACAGACCATACATAACATAACATACATTCACGCCTTTTTCCCGAAGGGGTAGGCAGAGGTGTACCCAGGACTCAGTCCCACAGTAGATACACCCACATTTCGCCAGTATGTTATAGGTCTCATGTAATAGGGGGCGAGCCTATTGCCATCTACCGGGCACAGACCATACACATAATACAATTAATCCCTCCTGCTAATATTATAAATGAAAGCTCGTAAGGATGGATGGATGGATGGGTATTTGTTTGTTATTCTTTCACGCCAAAACTACTGAACCCATTGGGCTGAAATTTATATAAATATTTATATATTTGGGTATGTATGTATGTAATTTGGTATGTACATAATATATAAACATAAACTTTCGAAATGGGATGGGATACCTATACAGTTATAGTTAAACCAATAATAATTAAGTAACTAAGTGGTTCATAGATGATAAGATGCAGACAGAGGTCAAGAATTATCTTTTTGCAATAACAAGAAATATATAACATATATAACAAAAATATAACTACATATCTAAAGTTTAATTCACGCTTATATTATGTAGTCTTCTGGTAAATGTAGATGACGGCCTTTTGAGGGGAATGGCACATTCTTTGTCGAGTCGGTTGATGGTCAACCATGGTAAAGCCTCTGACATAGCCTAACGACTACCGTCCATGACGACAGGCAAGTCCAAGAGATTTGCGTACCTTCCAAAAACGGCAGAGTCTTGATGTTATACCATACATATTATATAGGTATAATATACGTTGCCTCGGTGGCGTAGAGGGCGCATGCTCGACTGCCAATCAAGAGGTCCCGGGTTCGATCCCCTGGTCAGGCAGTGTTAAATATTGGATTTTTCCATTAGGAATTATCTCAATAACTGCCTGGAGTCTGGAACAGTGCCCGGTAGATGGCAATAGGCTCGCCCCCTATTACATGGGACCAATAAAATATTGGCGAAATGTGGGTGTATCTACTGTGGGACTGAGTCCTGGGTACACCTCTGCCTTCTCCTGCGGGAAAAAGGCGTGAATGTATGTTATGTTTATGTTTTATACGTTGCCAACATAAACACATGGTGTCGCGGGCCGCAAATTGATTCCGTCTGCAGTATGTCGTCGCGTCGCTGCCTGCAGTTGCCGTGCGCGATGCACCGCGTCCTTCCGCCCCCACCCGCACTCTGCCCGTACTATAAAGCCCGTCACACACGTAGCTATAATCTATATTAATATAAATTATAGCAGGGCATATTACGATATATTTTCTATACAAATATTCGACTGACCGCACACGCAGCTATAATATATATTTCTATGACGTCACCAACATATACCGTAATATATATTATTGCATATTAATATAAACTACTGTATCAATGAAATGAAGGCTAAAATATATATTATAGCATCGTCTCCGTGTGTGGTAGCTTGCTATAATATAATATATTATAGGACGGTATATTAATATATTATATAGCTACGTGTGTGACGGGCTTAAGTCAGCGACGACTATCACGTTGCCAATGGTCTATGCGGCCTCTCCTGCCCCCGCCGCGCCCGCACTCCCTCAGAGACCCTCTAATGAGGACAAGAAGCAGCAGCGAATCAAAACAAAGAGAAAGTAACAATCCTGTTCGCAGTCGTCACGTATCATTCCACGCCTGCCGTCCAGCCAACGAAAGAGGCCGAAGAGGAAGGCTTCACTCTAGTGGAGAAGATGAAGCCTCGACCCGAGCTGCCCGCAATCAACGCTGCACCGCTACCGCAGCGACTATGTCTATCAGAGTCGCAGAGCCCACAAAGACGATCTATCTCCCTATATTTCT
Organism: Hemistola chrysoprasaria; assembly: GCA_947063395.1. NCBI lineage: Eukaryota > Metazoa > Arthropoda > Insecta > Lepidoptera > Geometridae > Hemistola > Hemistola chrysoprasaria. Next base: position 5,935,782 of record OX346715.1, read on the forward strand.
TTTTCATAGTTGAGAAGAGCACATCCTGTGAGGAGATAGTCCGCTACATACTCGTAAAAATGTTTACAATTATGTAGAAAAATTAAGGCTAAAGAAACCTCCAAACGAGGGCGCAGAACTTCAAGTCCGTGTCAAGTCCGTGAACGTGTAATAGGCAGGTACTAAAATAATCGTATGATGATATTTTTTGATATCTGCCTTCTGAGCTGGAAGTCCCGGGTTCGATTCCCGACCAGGTCATACATTTGTGCGCGTGAGCATGTTGGTTTGATCTGTGTCTGGGTGTTATACTGATTACCATAGTACAACAGGCTTTGCCTAGTTTGGAACCAGAAGACCGTGTGTGGAAGTTGTAACATAATATAAAATATTATATGTTTTATTATTATTAGTAATTTGAATGTCATCAAAAGAATAAGGAGCTACAACTGATACTACGGACTACGACTGATACTGAGACTGATAATATAAAACAGTGATCATGATTCATGATGAATTTATGTCACTTTACACTTGAATTCATAATAACAAAGCAACCATTAAATGGGGCCAAATTATAAGCAAAACTCGATAAATATACCGGGAACCAAAGGCCAAATATGATAATTATGATGTTTTTTGTAACCTTCCAAGATGACTAATAAAAAATACGTTTAACATAATATACTCGTACAATCACGCCTTTTTCTCGAAGGGGTAGGCAGAGGTGTACCCAGATCTCGTAGGAGGGACACCAACATTTCACCGTTATGTTATTGGTCCCATTTAATAGGGGGCGAGCCTATTGCCATCTACTGGGTACAGTTCCAGACTTCAAGCAGCTATTGAGATGATTCCTAATGGAAAAATCCGATATTTAACACTTGCATGACCTGGGGATTGAACCCGGGACCACATGATCGGCAGTCGAGCTTGCGCCCACTAAGCTACCGAGGCAGTCAAATACGTTTATTTAAAAGAAACATAAGGGGTATGTTTTTAACTAATTAATATATGAGGGGGGTACTAATGTAATACTGCCTGTGGCTTAGTAGTGGTCGCAGGTCCAGGGTTTGATCCCCAGGTCAAGTAAAAAGTGTAGTTGGATTTTTTTTTAAAATGCTTTAAAAAGGTGTTGATTTTGGAAATAAAAATGCTATCCTATATCTGTATATCCCTGTCTCTCTATCACTGTGCTAAATATCAGATAGTGTTGATTATAAGTTCAAGTTTTGGTAATAATAATAATAATAATATGGCACAACTTCCACACACGGTCATCTGGTCCCACACTAGGCTAGAAGCCTGTACTATGGTAACCAGATGACTGATATAACATAACATACATTCACGCCTTTTTCCCGAAGGGGTAGGCAGAGGTGTACCCATAGTAGATACACCCACATTTCGCCAGTATGTTATTGGTCCCGTGTAACAGGGGGCGAGCCTATTGCCATTAACCGGGCACAGTTCCAGACTCCAGGCAGTTATTGAGATAATTCCTAATGGAAAAATCCAATATTTATCACTTTGACCTGGGGATCGAACCCGGGCCCTCTTGATTGGCAGTCGAGCATTTGCCCTCTACGCCACCGAGGCAGTCTCTGACTGATATACATACTTATATAAGCTTATAACACCCAGACACATATCAAACATATATGTTCATGCACATAAATGTTTGACCTGGCTGGGGATCGAACGCGGGCCTGCGGCACAGAAAGCAGAGTTACTACCATCTGTGCCAATCAGGCTGTCAAGTAGTAGTTTTCCAGAGCATTTCTCGTGACATCCTCTTGATACTCTCCACAGCTACCCACCGCCGCGCCGATATTGTTATATACCTATAGAAAAATATCTACTCTAAGACCGTACGCGGCCTTCGGTTATAGTTAGCGTTTATAAACAAAAATAAAATGATAGGGACATACTTTACTTCATCTTCAAATTATCAGGATATAAATATTATATCAAATAGGCTAACTGTATTCGGAGGAAAAAGAGGAATACAAAACATCGATTAAGTAAATTTTCCAAAGGGTTGTGTCAAACTGCTAAGAGGTCCTCTTTCCTGTTAACATCATCATTTTCAAATGAGCTAAGGTTTACTTTGCCGCATAATGTTACTACACAGAAATTAAGCCTTATTAGCGATTCACGGCGTGAGTTATTACAATAAAAAAAAAATTGTGATGCAATTTTAAATTTTATCAAACAACTTTTCAGCATATTTCGAAATTTACCGTAGTTTCGGAGATAGTCCTGCGCCTTGAAGACCCTTTTAAAATATTCACTATATATATATTAATTATTGTTCAGCAACACCAAACGATAAGTCTAACAAGACATGCTCTATTTATTTCACCAGGCGTTTTGCATTGTTCTGTCACGATGTTTTTTCTCGCCTATGTTTATAATTAATAGATAGATAGATAGATAGATAGATAAACACTTTATTGGTACACCACAAAAACAGTAAATCTTAAAAATTAAAGTAAACAGTATATAGTGCAACAATTGGCGGTCTTATCGCTAAGAGCGATCTCTTCCAGACAACCGTGCAGGGAGAGGAGAGCACCGTAAATCACATTTGGTCAGTGGTGTGACAGAAATAATAAATATGACTTAAATTTACTAAATTAATACTAATAAACACAAACTAAAATAATAACTATTAATAATAATAATATAATAAATATTATATACTAATAAACATAATGATACATACTGATATAATAACTAATACATACATACATACTTATTATAAGCGTATAGGTACTTAATAAAACGATACGTGACTTAAATTTGAGAATAGAAAGGGAAGAAAGACAGCTATAGCGATAGGTAATAGTTAAAAATACGAGATTTAAAGATGTCTAGTGAGGTGGAGCGCCTAATTTCGATAGGTAAGGCATTCCATAGACGAATGGCCTTCACTGTAAACGACTTGTCGTAAAACGCGCTGCTGTGTTCTGGAAACCTTAACAGCATATTCTCTGACGACCTTAACGGGCGAGAATGGGAAGCATGGAGAAATAGGAAGCGTTCCTGAAGATAATGCGGGGAAGATGAGTTAAACAAGAAGTTGTACAAAAGAAATAGAATATGAGCATCCCGGCGACGGCGAATAGGAAGCCACTTGAGTTTGGAGCGAAATTCGGAAATATGATCATATTTGCGAAGACCAAATATGAATCTTATGCATAGATTTTGAAGTCTCTCAAGTTTATTCAGCTGGTCCTCGGTAATATCAGGGTAGCTGGCGTCAGCATAGTCGAGAATCGGGAGCATGAGAGATTGAGCGAGCGCAATTTTAGTGGCAGTTGGCAAGAAGTTCCTTAGCCTACGCAAAGAACCTGCGGTGGCAAACATCTTGCGGCTAGTAATCGCTAACTGAAGGTCCCATGACAAGGTACGATCAATAGTGACACCTAAGTTCTTGACATTGTCACTATAGGGAATGGTTACTCCATCCAGCATGATTCGTGGTAGCAGATTCCAGTCAATTCTATTTACCCTGTGAGAACTACCAACAACAATAGCTTGCGTTTTGAGTGGGTTTAGCTTCAGACCGTGTGCTTTACTCCATTCGGAAATACGTTGCAAGTTACTATTTAAATTGTCAACAGCGCCAGACAACTGATCATATGAAGATTGAAAATATAATTGAAGGTCATCAGCATAGAGATGATAGGAACAAGAAAGGTTATGAGAAATAGAGTTAATGAATATAGCGAAAAGGAGAGGAGAAAGAACACCACCTTGAGGTACACCAGCAGTTGTGTCACACCAAGAAGAAGAGATATCTTCAAGACGGACACGTTGTCGGCGACCATAAAGGTAGCTATGAAACCAGCCAATTACCTCTTGAGATATGTTAAGAGAGCGAAGAGTGGCAAGAAGAATATCGAAATCAACGGTATTAAACGCGTTGCTGAAGTCTAGCAGCGTCATCACGGTTAACTGACCATTCTCCATTCCCAATCGGAGATCGTCAGTGACCTTAATGAGCGCAGTAACCGTGCTGTGTCCGGGACGAAAACCAGACTGGAATGGATTAAGGAGATTGTTTTTGTTAAGGAACGCATTGATCTGGTTATGTACCAGCCGCTCAAGGACTTTTGATAAGAAAGGAAGAATGGAGATGGGACGATACTCAGAGAAAAGCTTAGGATTGGACTTTTTAGGTAATGGAAGAATTTGAGCTTCTTTCCAGAGGGAAGGAAACACTCCATTGGAGATGGAAAAGTTTAACATATTACAGAGGACAGGAAGAATGTGGTCTAGGATAGGAAAAAGCATGTTGCGACTGATGCCATCAATACCAACAGCATTAGAAGTAATAGAGAGAAAGCTCTTCTTAACCTCATCAGCGGTAAATTGGCGAAAAACAAAAGGTGGATAGTCAGGAAGAGTGAAGTTGGTTAGCGCAGAAATAGTAACGGCTTTATCAGAGTCAACAATAGAGGAAGAAGAGGAAAAGTACTTGTTAAGGGCATTGATATCCAGATTTTGGGGGATAGTCTCTTGACGAGATTTGCCAATCCCTAAAGTCCTAAGGAATCGCCAGACTTTAGCTGGATCCTCATTCTGCACGGAGTCATAAATATGACGTCTCTGGGCGTCCCTGCATGCCACGTTGCAGCGGTTTCGCAGCTTCGTGTAGCGAGCCTTGTTAGAGTCGGTTGGGCGTATCTTGTACTTACTCTTAGCTACAGCTTTTCGATGCTTAAGACATTTAAGGTCGTCAGTCAGCCAAGGAGCTGGCACGTGTTTAATTTTGATTGACCTTAGCGGAGCATGTACGTCGTATAGTTGGGTTATTATAGAGTTAAAAAGCGCTATTTGGTCATCAAGAGTATCGGCATTTAAGACTGGTGTCCAATCAATGTTTTCAGCGTCCTTCAAAAAGCTTTCTTTATCCATGCCACCAAAATTACGCTGAAGAATAACTGTAGGTCTAGGTTTAGGAGGACGAATTTTATAGGATAAGAAAATAAGGTCATGATAAGAAAAACTATCAGCCGAACATTGGCCGTGGTTAGTAACATGGTCCAAAGACGACACCATTATCAAGTCGAGAAGGGAAGGTGTTGAATTGGGGAAGTGATGCGTAGCACCAAGAGGGAGAATATGCAAGTTACTTGATTTAACGGTGTTATCCAATAGTGCCGCTCGATGATCTTGTTTTAGGAGGCAGGTGTTGAAATCGCCCATGATAATGGTGTGACTATAAGACGGAGTGAGATCTTCTAAGATCTTTTCGAAGGATGAGAAGAAATTATTGTGAGAAGAATTACTATAATAGACTCCGAGAAGAATTTTAGAGTGTGAGAGAAGAACTTCAACAAAGAGATGTTCACCGGCATTTGTAGGCAGTGGCTGGGCGGAAGTGCTAATTACTGTGTAGGGAAAATAAGAACGAAGGTAAATAGCTACCCCTCCACCACCACCCCTTGCCCTATCGTTGCGTATAAGATTGAAGCCAGGCAAAGTGTAAGAGACTGAAGGAAGAGATGGTTTAAGCCAGGATTCGGAGACTAATATAGCATGAATATTCTTATTGTCAAATGACGCCAGCATATCAGAGAAATGAGCCGGGATACTTTGGGCATTAATATGAATAATGTTAAAGTTTTTAGGTACGCCAGAGAAATGATGATCCAAGGTTTCAGAGAGAGAAGGGACACTCGTAAAACTGTCTTCACTGCTGCTGTTTTCTGAAGGAGAACTTACTGCAGATATAAAGCTATCACAGCTATCGTTAAATATATTATTAAGCATTATAATATAATAAATAATATAATATAAAAATAAATATATATTTATATATAAATATATTTAAATATAATATGTAATTCTAATAATTATATATACTATAAAGCTTTTTTGAGCGAGTGATTTTTCACTTGCCCTGCCGGTTTCTGTGCAAGGAAGTACAGATTTACAAAATTACACACTGGATACTAACTGCTTATAAAAAAACAAAATACAAATTATCATACTCCTTAACTTAGTTCCTATTTAAAATTATATTATTATTAACTGACCTGACACCATTATTTAACCCAACCCGAAAATAATTCTTAAAACTTGACTTTAGCTAATACACTAAACCATGCGAGTCCATAAAAACCGAAAATAAATTATGATAACGCCAGTTTGACAGCGAGTACAGCTGTCAATCCGTCAACTGTCAAGTCAATTAACAAATTAGCAACAAAACAAAATCAAATTAAATGTGCCGGTAGGCAGGCAGGAATTTACAAAACACTTAGTTGAAAAAGTTACAAGTTATTCATTTACCTCTGTACTATAAAATAAGGCTATTAACCAAGAATCAATCAAGAAGTTAACCAAGATAATATAAGCAGCAAGACAGGAAAGTTACACAACAATAAGAAGTATTACACAACAAGAACAGAACAACAGAGAGAACAATAATTAAACAGAAGATTAGATTATTATTAATAATTATAATTAATAAATAATAGAAGTTACTTTTTGTTTGCCACCGGACGCTTGGACCTGGCTGCCGCAGGCTCTCTGATGACCGCTGCGGTAGGCTTAGGAGGTGCCACCGCCACAGGTTGCGACGCGAGCTTATCCAGCTCTGCAATGGTGCTCACCCGATGTCGCACACCACCCGCATCCAGCACGTACACGTAGCCATCCCGAGTCCAGCATTTGGTAACGCCAAATCGTTGACGTGCCGACATGAATACATCGTGCCTAGCCTTCGTTAGAAACTCTGACATCGTAATGCCAGAGCCTTTGAGACAGGTCTTAGCCGCCCATATTTTGGCACGTAAAGTACTGTCACGTACCTTAAAGAGAATTGGCCTCGGTCGGTCTGAGGTTGTCCGTCTGCCCATTCTTTGACACCGACTGATGTCTCCAGATTTGAAGTTGGACAATTTGAGGTTGCCAACCATCGTCCTTACGATCACCTCGGCAGTGTCTTCATCTTTGGTGTCGGGAATGCCGTGCAATAGCAAAATCTTTCGACGACTTAGCACTTCCAGACCGTCCACCGTCCGCGCAATGACCTCGACCTGTGCTTGAAGAGCCCGAAGAGCTTTCAAAGTGAAGGCCTTAAAAGAAAAAAAGTCTTCCTCCAGAGTTGATGCAGCTGAAGATGTTGGGACAAGTTGTTTCTGCCGTTCTTCGAATTCAGCCAGCTTCAGTTGGAACATTTCAGTCATTTGGGCCACTGAGTCCTTGATGGCGTCCATAACGTGCTGTGTCAGTGACTAAAACGTGTTGTGTAAAAACTGGATACTGAATTGCGTGTTTGGAAGGAAAACACTCCCCGGCAGGTATTTAACCTTGTGCTTTAATAATACATAAGTTATATGTTAATATTACGTCAGAATCTATTTATTTCCAAAAACAATGTCACAGTACAATTTTTAGTTGTTTATTTCACGACTACCGCCAAAAAAAAAAAAAAAAAAAAAAAAAAAAAATAGCATAGATACCTATACCTAGCATAGATATTTATTTGATGCAATAAACTAACATAATATAGCTAGAAAACACGGACCAAACCCAGTCTTTACACGGAGACTTTTTTTTTAAGTCCAACGGGCAGAGGCCACTTTGAGCTTTTAACCTAAAGGTAAAACGAATAGCACCGATCCAGAACCATCTACGATTATTTTTATTAAAATTTATGATATTCGTATTTTAATAATAGTATTATTAATTGTACAGCACCATAATTATGGACTTTTTTATTTATAAATTTTTATTACTATTTTTATGTTTTTATTTTTTTAAATTATTTTTTTAGATATGTTAGGTATAGCACATTATCGAAATGTGATTGAATTAAAGATTTAATAAATAGAAGAGTTTTTGGATTCTCCTACACTCTCCGGCCTCAGCATATACAACGTGTTACGAAAAGATGTAGTAATGCTTGCATCTGGGGAATTCGCAAAAAATTCGACTCTCTATACAAATTTTTCGATCTGTTTGGATGTCGAAGCCAAGTCTAAATTTTTTTTACGAATTTCCCAGTTGTTTTTTTTGAAAGTTGTTGATTTGACGAGACGACGTTTTTTTAACACGTTGTATAAATTTTTTTTGAGGCTTAGTAATAGGGTTCCTTCGACACTCTTTGGGTTCGGATCCCTAAGAAGTAAATAACCCTGCTTCTCTCTTTTCTATTCTATCATCAGACCTTAATCACCATCTTTCTCTAAAGTATATTCAGTTATAAAATTCAAGAATGAGCAATGTGATAAAAGTAGAACTACCGATTGTTCAAACACGGACGGATTTAATGTGTGCTTTCCAGAATGTTGTTGACGTAATACTTGTATAGGTAAAGCGTGGATACGAGTACGTATAATCTATATATAATTATATTAAAAGCAAATTGTTGGATGACTGACTGACACACTCACACACCATCGCCCAGCCCCAACCCCTGGACCTAGAGAGCGGAAATTTTGCACAAAGGTTTCCATTATGATGTAGACAATGACTATGAAAGGAATTCCCAATAAACATAGAATATCGGAACGTTTCCATAGGGGAACGGTGTCTACACGGGTAAAACTGCGTGGCATAGCTAGTGTTATTTATTCTATATAAAAGCATCAAAAATTTAATGGAACAGGAAGCTAAATTCAAACAAATTTAGACACGCGAAGGGACTTGACGTCTGCCGTCACCCACTATTATGGCTAACAGAGCGCTTCTGTTAGGCCTGTTAATTTTGTGCACAACAATATATGTGTCGGAATGTGGACGATTTGGTGTTGAGCGACGTGGAGGCAGCCGAGGTGGTTTGTCATGGGGTAAAAGCTCTAGTGGCAGCAGCTACAAGCCATCTGCTTCATGGAATACTGGATCAAGATCGACTGGGAGCAGTTATAGGCCATCCTATTCTCCGAATACAGGTTCCAGCTCAAGTGGAATACATGGCTATCCTTCTTCGAACACACGATTATCTGGATCAGGAAGTGGATCACATGGCTATCCTTCATCGAACACAAGATTGTCTGAATTAGGGAGGGGATCACTTAGCTATCCTCCCTCGATCACAAGACTATCTAAATCCGGGAGTGTATCACATGGCTATCCTTCTTCGAACCCAAGATTGTCTGGATTAGGGAGGGTATCACTAAGTAATCTTTCCTCGAACACAAGAGTACCTGGATCAGGGAGTGGATCTCATAGCTACCCTTCCTCGAACACACGAGTATCTGGATCAAGGAGTGGATCACATGGCTATCCTTACTCGAAAACAAGATTATCTGAATTAGGGAGTGGATCTCATAGCTATCCTTCCTCGAACACAAGAGTATCTGGATCAAGAAGTGGATCCCATGGCTATCCTTATTTGAAGACAGGATTATCAGGGTCTGGATACAAACCGTCCGCGTCCTATCCGCCGACCTCTACAGGCCTATCAGGTACATCATCAGGATCTAGATACCCATGGTCTGGTTCGTCAAGTTCTGGATCAGGATCTCATAGCTATCCAACATCAGGATCAGGGCTGTTCGCATCAAGCTATAGAGGTGGACATCACGTTGGCTCTTATAAACCTGGAAACACCTATCATACCAATTCCCACTACGGATACGTCCCTCCAGTGACTTACTACAATTATCCTCAGCACGTTTACGTAACACAATATAGGGATTCGGGAAGTCGCTATGGAGATTTATTAACTGGATTAACTTGGTACAATTTGGGACGTTCTCAAAACCACTACCACGACCACTACTACTATGACGATTACTATCAGAGATGGCACGATTCTCCCAATAGCGGAGGATATACATCATCTGACAGAAGGCCTGAACAAAAAGCTACTTGCACTCTAAGGATTACTGAAAATGGAAGATTAGAAGTACTTAAAATACCTTGTGCAATCGTGTCTACTTTCACTGAGGAGAGTCAGAAAGTAAACAATCCTACTGAGTCGTATGTGAATACAACCGTGTGTACTACCAACACTACTACTATTAAAAGAACAGCACCAGTAAATGTAATAAGTCCACCTAAAGTAGTATCTGTACCTAAATTCAATGCAAATATAACGTTAAACAATTCTTATATCAGTAATGCTAGTGCTGCATTACGAAATGCAACTGTGACATTAATAAATAATACTAACATAACCAATACTACACAAAATGTCACTAATGTATCGAATGATTATATCACAGCTAACACTTCCACTGCACCGAAAGATATTACGAAGGCAGTAAACATTACAGTGAGTCCCAATAATGCAATTTTACAAATACAAACAGTTACTGCCACTACCATGGCTGAAACGATGCGTCGTACGGAATTGATGTTAGCTAATTTATTTAAACATCTCAACACTAATAGACTAAATAAGCGTAATGTCATAGGATCCGAAACTAAGAAACCTATAACTGTAGAGAAGAATATCACAGACGGGAACACAACTACTCATATCGTACGAGTAATCACATCGACCGAAGAGATTGTAAACGTGACAGTTTGCAAATCTATGACTGACCCATTGAGTGTAAAAGGCCCACCCATAGATCCTTCAGCGATTAAATGCGAAATAGACATTAAAACAAATGAAGCTTACCTTCGTCACAAAGTGGACTGTAGCACTCTCATGATGTATTCTAAAAGTCGGCCACCGACGGAAAAAGTTCGAATTCTAGCACAGTGATCGACCTGTTTAGCTACCTATAGTTTAAGAGTTAATATAATAATAATAATAAATTCATTTATTACAGGCATTAGTACGTATAACTTGTACGCACCCATATTAATAAATACCTTACAGACTAACATACATAAAATAAAATATAATATGGTATATTAACCCTTTCTAATGGTATATTAAACCACTAAGGTTTACACAAATACTCATTATTGTTTGGCTATATTATGTATAGAGGTATAATGGCTTTTTACGGACACTTACTTGTTACTGAAATAATTTATATTATTGTTTTACCAGATTTTAATTAAAAATTTAATGTGTTGACGATTTCCATTGAATTTAAAATTCTATTTATAATGATGATACTTAACGTATTTTTATAAGGAAAACCGTTGAATTAACTTAAGCTGATTAATTGTAGGTATCAATTTAGTTACAAATAAGTGAAATTTGTAATGTTTTACACTAACTATACTTTATGAATGATTAAAATATGTTACAATTACCTATAATAATAAAGACCACAATACCTCATCGTATATTGTTATTTTTAACTTATACTATCCTAACAAATACATTTGGATGCTTAAATTATGAATAATAAATTAATTATTTACAATTATAACTTGTTTCTTTTTTCTAACATTAATAATACTCATATCATATCATATCTTTCTATTCTATAAAAGATTTTATCAGTAACTAGATAGTTACAATTCATTTTTATTTTCCATAATTTAAATATACTTTGCAATAAGACTTCATAATTTTATATTTATATTTTTTTTAATATGGGACAACATCCACACACGGTCATCTGTTCCCAAACTAGGCTAGAAGCCTGTTCTATGGTAACCAGATGACTGATATACATACTTATATAAGATTATAACACCCAAACACAGATCAAACAGACATGTTCATGCACACAAATATTTGACCTGGCCGGGGATCTCTGCCCTGCGGCGCAGAAAGCAGAGTTACTACCATCTGTGCCAACGAGGCTGTCGACAACATACTCGTAGATAACTAGCGGAAATCCCACGACTTTATCCCTCCAAATTATTTTTTATTGTTTCTGCATGTTATTCTTGGGGCACTTCCCGCTAGTAACCAACACTTTAGTCACAACTGATGACAACTAGGAATTAAAAAACAGGTACACATCAAGATACGTGCCATCTTCATGGAAAATCGTCATGTTTCATCCGATCCCTATAAAATGCTATCGGTCCACAGGTTTGCTCGTTTACCGCCAAAAGTCCCATTTGATGTAGGTCCTCGGTTCCAAAACACTCCACTCACGGTTTCGGAGAGCATCAGAATTTTAGGGGTCGACGAAGGCCACAAAAAAATTTCAGCCTGTACGAGATTAGAATGAACCAACCAACTTAACCAACTTAAAAACAACAAGCCCTGAACCAACTTAAAAACAACAAGGCGCCGGGTAACGATGGAATTACATCAGAGTCCTCCAGAGGCTCTTTAACTCTGTCATATTCGAAGGTGTGCCGCCAGAAGCACTGAACAGAGCCGTGGTGGTACTCTTCTTCAAAAAAGGTGATAACACCTTGTTGAAGAATTACAGAACTATCTTAGACAAACTAGTTTATAAGTTGTTTTCAAGGGTCATTAAGAATCGTCTAAGTCGCAGGTTCGATGACTTCCAGCCGTCCGAGCACCGATTTTTCCATTAGGAATTATCTCAATAACTGCCTAGAGTCTGGAACAGTGCCCGGTAAATGGCAAAAGGCTTGTTCCCTATTAATAACATACTGGCGAAATGTGTGTGTGCCTATTATGGGACTGAGTTCTGAATGGGGGGAAGTATGTATGTTATGTTATAGTACCATAGACCACAGCCATACGCTACGCCAAATTACAGGACACCGAAGAGTATAATTGCGTTTAGCGTAGTATGTTTAGCGTCAATCAGTATAGAGGACAAAGATGCTTGGAAACTTCTGCATAGCCACCACGCGGCACCTTCCAAACAAACGAATATAACCAAACGAAATATTGTAAAATAATCAGGTGTAAAAATTAAGCTCTACAAGTCTCTTGTGAGTTCTTCTTGTAAAAGGTATCCTATAGTATCCTATTCCTATAGGAATAAATCTTTTTGACTGTGATGTTCGTGGACTTTGAAAAGGCATTTGATTAGATCGAGACATGGGCGGTGCTCGAGTCTCTCCAGCGATGCCATATTGACTATCGGTATATCGAAGTGTGGAAGTGCTTGTACTCGTATAGTAACGCCCTTGAACGAATTACCTACCATCCTAGGTAACGCCACTATGTCGGTTCGAGTACAGGAGCAGAGTTCGAAGGCGATTCCGTTGGAGAGTGGCGTAAGACAGGGAGACGTTATATCTCCGAAACTGTTGACTGCCGCAATGGAGGACGTCTTCGAGGTTCTAGAATGGCAAGGACATGGCATCAAAATTAATGTCGAATACATCACTCACCTTCAGTTTGCCGACGTCATTGTAGTCATGGCAGAATCGATGGAAGATCTCAGCATGATACTCTTAGACCTCAATCGAGTTTAATCAATGTCCGACCGTCTTAAAATGAACATGGAGAAGACGAAAGTGATGTCTAATGCCTATGTTTTGCCGACTCGAGTATCGGTTGGGAACACGATTAAGTGCAGGTAGCGGAGCTTAGGCTGTCTGCTTATCTACTTGTTTGGCACCTATGACATCAAAAAAGTCCCACTTGTTACCACTGAAGCACTGCTTCCTGTTCACAATCGTGATAATTAAATTGGTTCGTCTATTATTGTCGTTACGCAGAATCGCTGGCGGTACTGGAGGCGGAGCTGGAAACCGTATGAAAGGCAATTTTCACGACATTTCACCGGTAGATGTCACCAGAGGAGGTGGGACGCATTTACAATTAAAATTCCCACATGTCGAACAACAAAAATGTTTCAAAAAAGTGGTGACAAAGGAGGTGGTGACCAGTGGGGGGGAGCACCCTATTCTATTGGAATGTAGAGTTACTACGTACTTTGAAGATGCTCTTATCCCCTACTCTAAAGTGGGTAAATTGTCTGACATCAAGCAGTAAAAGTGCGTAAAAATCATGCACGGGCCGCCGTTATGTTTCACAAGTCGGTGACATAAATAACTCTTGTGAAATTTCGTTGCCAGCAAAAGTCCCTGAAATATGTTGGCGACTCTTTCCGTATTCGGGGAAAACCCGCATGTCATATTTCGACTGAAATAAGCCTTTAGTACCTAAAAGTTTACTCATTATTCAAAAACGTACAGTTATCACTACAAGGAAATATTAATTATTATAATGTTAAAGTTTTTGTTTCGGGAAACAAACAGGATAACACCAACAATGCTCTGGTATTCCTAGGTTAACATGATAAATAGCAAACCCGAGAATTCCAAAACATTTTTATCGTTATCCATTGTATTTTCCTGGTCTTGTTTATTTTATAATCTTTCCTACTAATAATAATATTATAAATGCTAATGTTGGGATAGATGGATGGATGGATGTTACTCTTTCACGCTAAAATTACTGAGCCGATTGGGCTAAAATTTAGTAGATAGTTCATACCCTGGAATAACATATAGGGTACATTTTTCCCCGATATTCCCATGGGAAAGATGTCTATGAGGGTGAAACCGCAGGGCATAGCTAGTTATATAATATTTATGTTAATACAGGTCGCGTCACGGTTTAATAATCTAACTACTGACAGCCTCGTTGGCTCAGATGGTAGTAACTCAGGGCCCGGGTTCGATCCCCGGTCAGGTCAAACATTTGTGTGTATGAACATGTCTGTTTGATCTGTATCTGGGTGTTATAAGCTTATATGAGTATGTATATCGTCATCTGGTTACCATAGTACAGGCCTAAAGCCTAGTTTGGAACCAGATGACTGTGTGTGAAAGTTGTCCCATATTATTTTATTAATAGCGCTCGGCAAAAGTGGAGGGGGGCTTTGCGCAGGTATATTGGTCTAAAAAGTTCTAACAAGATCTAAAATTCGATTCCTGCGCATTCAAGTTTAGCGCTATTAAACCATGACGCGGCCTGTAGTATAATAATAAATTACCTATATTTATTAAGACGGCCTAGGCGGCGTATTGTTCGCAAGCTCTACTGTCGACCATGAGGTCCCGGGTTCGATCCCCAGATCAGGCTAAGTGTGTCTTGGATTATTTCATTAGGTCCTGGGTGTACACCTCTGCTTACTCTTTCGGGAAAAAGGCGTGATGTTACGTTATGTCATGTTTATAATTTCGCTTAGTTAGTTTATAAACTACCTAACATTACCTTAACGTTAATTTATAATTTCACTAAATTAATAAACTAACGGTTCATACAATTTTACGATGACAAAAATATTGCCAGCGAAATAAGCGCAAGTTAAATTGACAGGTTTTTCTAGGGGTGTTAATTTCTAGATTGGATACCATTGGATCGACTTCAATTAGAGTCTAGAAACTAATGAAAGAAATAAATTGCTGCTTTAGCATTTAAAGGAGAAAAATATAGTTAACTACTCTTACCTACCTAAACATATATTATTTAAGATTTTTGTAATTACTAGAGAAGAGACTAGCGCTCACGACACAGGGTATCCTGGTGTGGGGACGAGTGGTCTTTCATTACAGTCTGAGGAGTATTGAATTTTTTTTAGTAATTTGATTTTAAACTTACATTTAATTTATCATAGAAGGTACAGGAATTATTTCTTAAGCTATAATGTAATTTGTACCTACTATTTTGGGAAATAAAACTATTTATTTATTACTATTTAATTTATGCTGCAGGATTTTAAAAATTAATTATTATTCAATGTTGTAGTAGATAGGCTGCTAGGATGATTATTTATTATTTAAATTATGTTCATGATCTAAGCCGTAGGGTTTTAAGTTTATGATAGGCCTCTATGATAGGGGGGTTCGATGGTTTCGAGCGCTGTTCAATGATGGTTTTACGCGAAGCTCGCTGCTTCCTGCCTGTCCTCTGAATCCGATAAAATTATGATAGTAATTGACAATTATAAAAAAAATGAAACAATAATAACCAGCCGCGGCCAAGTTGTTTCGTCCGCGTTATCTGTTGATGCATTATGGAATAAAATGTGAGTTAAGACTCAAGTTTGCACAATAAATAATTGTTTCCGAGTCGTAATTGCCGTAATTTCATGAATAATTACCGCCACAGAGCAATTAAATAAATTACAGAAGGAATAACGACCTCCTTCGAGCTTTAGTTTAAAGTTAGGGCGTCGGTCGCAGCAGTTGGCGTGACATAACTCTTTTATTTTAATTTGTGTTTTATATTTACGAGAACTATAATGTACCCACAGATGAATCTAAAAATAAAGGAACCTATATAATATCAAAATATAACAACGGACTATATATATAAAAATAGTATAAATAGCTTGGCTTTGTGATTTATTAGGTATTACATTACATCACACCTTTTTCCCGAGGGGGTAGGCAGAAGTGTACCGAAGATGAAGTCCCATAACAGTTTATTTATTAGAGAGCGGACCTTCTACCAGGCACTGTTTCAGAATCCAAAGTTGTTGTTGAGAAAATTCCTATAATGGCACAATAACAATAACACTTTTTGCCTGACCTGGGAATCGAATCCAGGACCTCATAATCGGCAGTAGCGCCATCCACTACCACCACTACGCCACCAAGGTAGTCAATTAGTAATATTTGTAAATATAGACGAATAGATAAAAGCAAAGCTTCTAAATTGCTTAGCAGCCGACGAAGAAATCGTTTTGAAACAAAACGAACAAAACTGCCACGTGACAAATTTGCGGCAAGCGTACAATCTAAACACGTAACCGCAAATCGCAGCACAAAACGCGGTCGGCTGAAAATTTCAAAAAGAGGACCGAAACTGTCATACGCGCGATATGGCTCGCTTCCAAACATGGAGACAGGGGGGTGAAGGCGGGTGGAAAACGGGGGTTTACGTCCCCACATGGCCAGTTAGTTACGCCGCGAATTATAGGGGCCATTACGATTCATTAAGGCCAGTTAGGCTTAAACCGGTGTTTACCCACGCACACGAACGCACATGTGCCCACATCGGCAACAGTTGGCATTGTTTTAAACGCGAGTGAAAGAGACGCACATATTTAATAAGAGAGGGTTGCAATTTGAAATTTTAAGCTACCAAATTGTGAACGTAATTAGTGGCAGCCCTAACGAGCTTAGGGTCTAGGTACTGGTATGTGAATTTTTGATTTGACTGTGTAGAGATATCTTGAAATAAATGTGTGAGAATGGTTAGCTTGAGAGCCTTTAAACATAGTCTGCAAAGAGATGCAGACTATGTTTAAATCTTTGCCAAAGACGCCAAGGCATATAATAGGCTCTCAAGCTAACCAATCTCACACATTCATTTAGAACACTTTTCACAGTAATGTGTTACCTGTGATGACTTAAGGATACGTAGGTTTGCCCAGAGCCTAAACCACCCTCTCGCACCTCACTGGCTGAATCCGCAGGAACGACATGTTGATAATGCATTGCCAGTTTGGTTCCACGAGACTGACACTTATTTCAATCATCATGCATCTCTATGCAGACTATGTTTAAATCTTTGCCAAAGACGCCAAGGCATATAATAGGCTCTCAAGCTAACCATTCTCACACATTCATTTAGAACACTTTTCACAGTAATAATGTGTTACCTGCGATGACTTAAGGATACGTAGGTTTGCCCAGAGCCTAAACCACCCTCTCGCACCTCACTGGCTGAATCCGCAGGAACGACATGTCAATAATTTATTGCCAGTTTGGTTCCACGAGACTGACACTTATTTCAGGTTGTATCCTACTCGTGCCTGACGTAGTACCCATTCCAGTACTCATTGAAATTTTACATATAGCTTTTAATTATGATGTAGAGAATTAATAAGAAAATTACTCTAGTAATAGGTATTTATTGATTTATATGTATTACTTTTGAAATTGTGAGAAATTTCCTTTTCTTTGCCTTGTCTACATCATATTGAAAAGTTACGTATATTTCTGTTTTTTCGATGTAAATATTAAGACTAGGAGTGAGTGTTTCAACTAGTCAAAAAAACGGTAATTTTTATGTTAACAGGAAAGAAGACCTCTCAGTAGTTTGACAAAATCCTATGGAAAATTTTCTAAATCGATGTTTTGTATTCCCCTGTTTTCTCCAAATACAGTAAAGTTTAAGAAAAGTATTTCCCTATCATTTTATTTTTGTTTATAAACTAAATTTTTGGTAGTGAACGTCCTTTCACACGAGTAAAACTGGGATTTTTGGAAGTTTACTATGAAAAAACTTAGGGTTTATAGGAAAAATTTAAATAACAGCGATATAGGTTACTTCACTATAAAAATATCAGGATATACATTTATAGAATGGGTTTATTATAATCAGAGGAAACAGGGGAATACAAAACATCGATTTGGTAAATTTTTCATAGGATTGTGTCAAAAACCTAGAAGGCCATATACGCTCTTAATGTACTAAGTAGTGTTAGCCTTAATTATAGACCAGCAAATTTTACTTTGGTAACAATGTAGGACATTCGTTTTCTGTACCTAAGCTATAATTACCACTTCGCACATGATAGATACTAATAACACGAGTATAATGTACCTATTCAAATTCAATAATTTATTTTCAGAATGTACGTAGGTGTACAAAATGATGTTATTCTAGATAAATATGAACTGAAATTCGAACAGGACTCTCTGGCGTGCAAATTTTGTACAATGTAACAGTAGGTAAACAGGTAGAGCTCTAAAATTTTCTTATAGCCACGCCGCGCCGTGTGTTGAATAGCATTATATTCAAAGCCGTTCTAGCAAGTGGATCCACATGCAAATATCGATGGTTCATAGCTGGAGGGTTGCCAGTATTGACACTAGCCGCTATCCGTCCAATACTAAACTACACTGCAAATATCCCGACACTAGACGCTTTGCAGCCTTGTTTTCATCTAAAAGTTCAAACAAAATACATGAGTGACCTTTTTATGTTTTAAACTAAGGAGAGATGCAACAGCCAACTTTAACAATACGTAATGCTTAAACGAGGTTCAAAAAGGTGACATGAATATTGTTGACGATAGTTTTGTGGTGCAACGCGTAATATTGGTCTAACCAAAGGTTGGACGGCCGATCAAGCTTTGGTAATAACCATCATCTTCCTGCCCTTATCCCACACTAGGGGAAATCGGCACAGCATGTCTTCTTCCGCCATTCCAGTCTATCATCCGTCATCTCTGCACGTCCTTTTTCACGCATATCCTCATTCACACAGTTCATCTAAGTCTTTTTAGATTGCCCCCTCTTCACATACCCCCTTACATTCATCCTCATAGTCTTTTTTGCCCCACATGACTTTCATTTCTTGGGATAACATGTACATACCAAGGTAATCTTCACTCTTTGATTTCTCAGTCACTGGTGCTATTTTCCCTTACATACTCTTATCTAATTTTATCCATTGTTATCACTTCCATCTTCATATTCATCTCAATATCCGCATCTCTGCTGCATGCATTCTTCTTTCATCAAATAATAACCAAATATAATTAATTAATTTAGTAATATAGCAAAAGTTACTTGGTGCAACTGGGCCTTAGTGCCTATGCCCATTGCTTATATTTTTTACATAATTCTGTCACACTACCGACCAAATGTGATTTGCTACGAGTAAGTATACTCTTCTGTCCCTGCAAGAGTTGTCTGGAAGAGATCGCTCTTAGCGATAAGACCGCCAATTGTCATTATTTGTTATAATTGTGTTTGAATTTTAAGGTTTCTTGTTTGTTGTATAAAATAAAGAGTTTATCTATTTATCATGGAGTTTTTAATCATCGCCGAACGAGCATTACGTTGCTGTATAGATTTCCAAAAACAGTAATGATTTACGCTTGTATCGCTTCATCTGCGCGTCGTCGCCGGTGATAAAAACGCCGTGTGCAAAACATTATTCTGATTTTTCAGTCTGAGGATTTAGAAACAAAAAAAGTCCATCCTGCCGCACTCCTAGAGTACCTCATTTAAAATCGTCCCAAGCAATTTATATTAAAACCCAGACGCATTAACAAAAACCGACGGTAAACGAAAGAACTCAAAAAAACCGTATAATCCAGGGTCGAACTAAGCCCAGGGGCTATCTAATAACATTTATTACTCGGCTTCCGGTCCCCAGCGTCCACTTCCGGCCGCTGATAAAGTGCCGCCATTTTTGCCGCCATATTTATTTATAGGTGTCGGTTTAGCGATAATGCCGATGTGGATCGTTCATTATGTGGTGAGCTGTTGACCGGAACGCATCCAACTCTGAGGTGGAAGAAATTTTGTTGTAGGAAGTGATTGACTGCTAAATATACGCAGAATTTTGATAATTTCAATCTTCCGGAGCTTTTCTTTCACTAGGTAGTGGGTACCCTAAGTTATTTATGTGAAATACGTTTAGAGATAGGTTTGATTCTATAGGTAGACTTTCAATTAGGTAGCTTTTCAATTTCTAGAAGATATTTACTGTCATAAAAACATTATTTGAAAAGCTGAGTAGTACTCGTACTCCAAAAATATTTATAATTTGTAATAACCTCCCCATTTGTAAACTAGAAAATCATCTGATTTTTTTAATGAACACATAATATTTAGAAGCCATAAAAGGTCGCATCCCTAGCGCTACTTACGCTAGGGATGTACTGATAGATTGTTACACACTTTGTTTCTGTCTTCTCTTCTCTTCTGTACCTGCATTAATTTTGTTGATTTTTATTTAAGATTACTAAGAGCAATGTGTGTCACCTTAAATAATAAATTTTCCTATTCTTCACCTGCCAACTTTAGTCATCAAAACAGTTAATCAGCTTTCATTGTGGAGTCAACTTATGATGTAAAAAAAACTTCAATTATTATCCAAATGTGAACCAGCAATTTTTTGTTCGTATTTTCAGAGTTGGCGCAGAAAATTACTCTTCAAGTGGATGTTATCGGATAACCAGTAACCTGTGTATATGTATCAAAAACTTAATTTTTGTATACGTAAAATAAGTTTATTGTACGACAAAATGCAGGTTTATTGCAATTTGGGTAATCGATAGTTGCAAATAGCCTCGAGATTTGAGATAGGTAAACACGTTAGGGTCCATTTATATTCGTGCTGGCAGTCATTAGTCTACCAGCACGCGCGGCACAAACCTTGCGAGCATTAATCGCAACAACACTCGCCTGTTCCCATCGATATGATTAATATTTGCGAATAGTTCTGTAGCAGCACATTCAGGACTTTATTTCTGGTGCAACATTTCGTGGAAACATTATTGGTGTAACTCGTACTTAATTTCGGTTCCTAGGACAGGCAAATATTGTTATTGGATTTTGGCATTAGGAATTTTCTCAGTAACATCCTGAAGTCTAGATTTGTCCCCGGTTGATAGCAATAGGCTATAGGGAGCGATAAATTAGACATTAAAAACATCAACGAGATGTGGATGTAGTAGCGTGATCTTATTTTCTCAAACTTCAATATCAGTAGTTTTCCATAAGTATATAAGCACAGAATAGATTAATAATATTACGTATAGAATGGACACTGTCATCCGCCCACCAATCAGGCCTTACTCACCCCGCGAGCGAGATTGAGCTCTCGACGAGCCTCCGTGAGCTCGGAACGCACCTCACACACACTCTTGCGCTTGTACAAAACTCCATGTGTGCAGTGTCTATGTAATAGGTAGTTATATCGCGACTTTTCTATGGGAATTGAGTCGAGTGTTCGGGGTGTGGTATAAGTTAAATATATAGATAGCTAAGAACTCACTTCCTCGACTACCTCAGTGGCGTAATGGGCGCAAGCTCGACTCGATCATGAGGTCACGGGTTCGATCCAAAGGAGGCGAAGTGTTAAATATTGGATTAATTAAGAACAATCTCAATACCTGCCTGGAGTCTAGAACTATGCCCGGTAGATGGCAATAGGCGCGCCCCCTATTACATGGGACTAATAACATACTGGCGAAATGTGGGTGTACCTACTTGGGACTGAGTCCTGGGTACACATCTAAGTAGGCAGATGCCTACCCTTCGAGAAAAATGCGTGATTGTAGTGTAAGTATAAGCTAAGAAAAGTTTCGCAATAAATTGGGACACCTAAGTCGGCTAGCTTGCCAAAGTTACGTCTCTACTTTACCCTGTTCAATTTCTTAATCAGACAAATACAAGTACATAAAACATTATAACCGATTTTCAACAGTCCAGGTAAAGTCTCAAAGGGCTCATTGTCCTTCCTTCAAGTTAGTAAGGGCCATCTATCTGAGTCGGCCCTCGGCGCGCATTTACCGGCCCTTGTCTTTCTCGCTTTGATTTGTGGACGCCGAGAAGAGATCAATTGCTCAAGGGCATAGAGCCCTTTGAGATATTGTCTCGGATATTAAATTGAATTTTTCTTTTGTAATTTGTTTAGGCAAATCCACTTTGTGAGGTTATTCGGGTGGAAATTTTGACATTATTTTTGAGTTTATGCAATTTTGATGAATAGACTACATTAGTTATAAATAAACATTGCTAACATTTTGATGTACCAGCGGGCACATTTTAAGTAAATATAGAGATTTATCAAGTGTACCAGGACACCTGGCCGAAAATGCTATTTTACCATTAGTCCTAGCGTTGTGCTGAATTATAAATAAATAAATCTACATACTTGCCGTGGAGTTACCAGCTTTAGAATATTGCTCCACCCTCTCTGCTCTCTACCCGTGGTTGTTGTAAGAGCCGGCTAAGGGTTAACAGATCAGAGGATGGCCAGCAGCATCCTTTGCGTGAAACTATCGAACTGCGCTCGACAGCCCGCCTGCCAAGCGTGTTGAGTATTGGCAAAACCCCCCTTTATGGGGGAGGCCTACGTTCAGTAGTGGATTAACAACGCCTGAGATGATGATGAAATCTACGTCAACGAGAGTAACTAAGACATACCTATTATAATTATTGTATTCACTCAATTGCCACCCGAGTCTCTTTACTTATTTCTGGGGTCAAGTAATGGGACAGTATAAAAACTATATATACTTTTTACATAATTACGCCAACAATATTAAAATTATGCTACGCACCATGTATGCTGTATAGAGTATACTGTTCTCCTATATATGAATTTCTAGAATACCTAGTTCAACTTTTTATTAGTAAAACCTAAGATTTTCCATTGTTTCCGTTCAAACTGTCCCTGAAGGTATTGTTTGAAAAAAAAAAAGGGGAGATAGAATATACGTTCTTTCAGCGTTTACTCAACAACTGGCATGTGCAATTTGAAACAACAAAGATAGAAAGACGTACCTAAGACCGAAGTGCGAACGAGACAATTAACTTTAATGACGTACATGGACCTAATGGGGCCTAATTTGAGCTTTCCATTTTCGAGAAGCCAGTACCTCATCTCCCCTTTTCTTTAAGCCTAAAGCCCCATAAAAGTGCAACCGATAAGCTTAGCGTAGTCTGTTTCAATTTACAACCGTCCTGCCGTCAAAGCTGCGGCTGTTGTGCAGATTCATAATTAATGGTAATATCCGGCGGCCGCAGATTTTTCTACTGACGGAAAAAATGCGTCCACAGCGGAAATATAATCTCGGGAAATCCTTGATGACGGTGGGTTTTTGAACGTGGCATTTAGGATGCGACTAGAAGATAATATTTTTTATATAAAATGGGAACAAAATTTTCAGCCACAAGCGGGACTTGAACCCGCTCCTTTCACACTAATCCGCGTGGTGGGCTCTCTACCAATTGAGCTACCATGGAAGTGCTAGTCATCGGCAAAGTTTTTATAATCCAATTTTATTATTTTTTTATTTTTGTGTTTAATTTTTTATTTTAGCTAGCCTAGCTCTAGCCTAGTTTGGGACCAGATGACCGTGTGTGGAAGTTGTCCCATATTATTATTATAGTTAGATTTTAAGATAGAAAAGCCCCGGTTTTAAGGTTTACTTATTTACCAAGTTGGTTTTTCTGGGCTATTTTAAAAGTACTTATAATTAATTAATGTTTATAAAATTGGTTGGTTAACTCATGACTAAGATGACAATAATTGACAGTAACAGCAGTTTGGAGCTGTGTGCCCGGTAAATGGGCTCGGGCCCTATTACATAGGATCTAAGAGATATGTGTGAGATATGAGCAAAGTGTGGGTGTACCTAGTATGGGACTGGGTTCTGGGTACACCTCTGCCTATCCCTTCGGTAAAAAGGCGTGAAATTATGTAGTACGGTTAACCTTTTATAAATAACGATTTATTTGAAGCACAAAATAATATGTTGAGAATTTAAATTATCTAATCCAATCATATTATTTTACCAACTCCTGTTCTAAATCGGATATACAGCCTTTAAAAAAATGTTCGTTTGCAAACGGAAGTGACGGGCAGGAAGACGCCGACGACAACGCAGTACTGCCAACCGGCAGAATTAAAAATTAAACGAGGATCCGTTTCCGGATAACGTGAAACGTGATGGCAGATTCTATGTTTTTTACTTATTTCTGAGATAAAAAATTGAGTAACAACATTTATTTTTGCCGATTATCTTGCAAAGATGTAGGATAGTGGCAATTTTAGAATTAGGTGTCAGTTATTATTTTAGTAGTAGAGGGGGCCACCTGAGGAAGTACCACACCTTTGCATAGTTATTCATTCGCCAAGCAGTAATGTGCAAACATTACTGTGTTCCGGTGTGAAGGGCAATGTTACTAGCGAAATTAATTGAGCATGACGAGTTTCAACAACTAATACCTCAGGGTGACAGGCGCAGTGCAGTGCCGCGCAGAAATTTGAATTTTAAAACACTGGGTGGCACTGTTTCTGATATGGGCAATAATGATGCTTACCATCAGGCACCTGATTTGCTCGTCGAAGGAAGGTTGTTAATGCTACGAGAAAATTAGTTTAACAATTTCTTTTGACATAGACATAAACATAAAAATAAAATAAACAAAAATATACAATCATGCCTTTTCCCCGAAGGGCTAGAAAGAGGTATACCCAGAACTTAGTCCCATAGTAAAAACACACACATTTCGCCAGTTTGTTATTGGTACCATGTAGTAGGGGGCGAGCCTATTGCCATCTACTGCGCACAGTTCCAGGCAGTTATTGAAATAAATATATATTGAGATAAATCCAATATTTAAACCTTTGCCAACCTGGAAATCGAACTCGGGACCTCAAGATCGGCAGTCCAGCATGCGCCCACTACGATCCGAGGCGCTTCGGAAAACTCAGACTAAATACCCCAGCCTTATTGATCGTAGCCCAGATATTCAGCTCTTATCTCCCGCATATTATGTGCCTTTACATATAACCTTTATTTATGTGTGAGTTAATCGCTCGTCTACATAGGTACTCGTACAACTGAAAATTATCTAGAAGTTTAGTGTAAGTGTGTGAGCGTCTTGTGTATATACAGAGTAAACGGTACACACACACCCGCATCGGCATTCTAAGCGTGAGCTGAGAGAACCATTTATAATATACTGTAAGTGAAGAAATATCTTACTTCAGAGGATCTTTGTGGGCGTTCCTCTCAGAGGGCGGGGCTTGAGACGGACACTCCTTGATATCCTCTTTTTTACCTCATCGCGTTACTAGGTATCCAGCGGCCAAAATAACAAGACCCCTGACACTTCGATCAATTACTTCACTCCAGCCGTTCGTGTTCCTAACTGGGAGAGCCCAGGCAGGTCCCATATAAACGGTCATGTTTATGTAAGCGGAGAAACAAAGCCTTGAACAACTTCAGTCGTTATCGCGTTTATAAAGTTCTCGAGACAATTCCATTTTATGGGGTGTTTTGCTTGAGATAAAATTTTATTTCTTTTGTCTAGATGCTTTTTGTTTTTCAGTAGATAAATATTATTTCGCACAATAACTGCTTTAATGTTGACTTTCTCAAAATTTACCGCAACGTAATAAAAATGTTACAGTTTTTGTCCGTTTTAATTACCATTGTCTTAAGTCAATGACGTTGAATCGCTTTCTTCTCTTAAGTACTATTTCTTCATGTATATATATTTCTGGATTTCTTGGCAACTAGTTGCAAACCACGGTTTTACTCTCTGAAACACAATTGCTCGATTTAAGCATGACATTTTAACCCAATCATAACATAACATACAATTACGCCTTTTTCCCGAAGGGATAGGTAGAGGTAGTTCCAGACTCCAGATAGTTATTGAGATAATGCCTAATGGAATAATCCAATATTTTACACTGCCTGACCTGGGGATCGAACCCGGGACATCATGATCGGCAGTCGAGCTTGCGCCCACTGCGCCACCGAGGCAGTCGAGTCCTTTCGTGGAAGTGAGTTTGAGTCGATTTCTCTAAATCACTTTGACGCAATTTGCTTTACTCATGTTTATAAAAAATATCTAATAATTTCATACACACACACACAGCTTAAACTAAGAAATTACTTCTATTATTACTCTATCACTCATTCCATCTTCCTCACATCATAAAAGATAACACTAACAAGTAAGTCCTCTATCAATCTTTTCGACGCCAGCATTATGAGACGACCATCATTTACGGCAGATAACAGGGATATACGAGGAAAGTTCCCTTTTTGTTCGATGCGATGAAGACTTGTTATGAATAGTGATACGGTTGGACGAGCTTCTTATGGGGAAGTTATAGATTCGACTTTATGAGTTAAGTACGGAGTATAAATACATTTCATGCAATATTTTCTATTTTTTTAGACTAAGCTGTCTAATCGCTTTGTAATATAATATTTCTTCTCATTTCAGATTGTATATCAAGCGATGCGAAATTCGAAATTCGTAAAAAAATTACTTACCATACAAATCAAATCAAATCAAAATATTTATTTGCTAGAATACACAATATATTATAAAAGTCTTAAAATCTAATTATATGTCAAGGTATTCAACCTGCATGCAGGCGTGCAAATATTAAAATTATTAATGATTATATTATGTCAAATGATGATACATGTCCAAATTATTTAAAAATATTGCTTATTTAACTTAATTATTAATTTAAATAATAATTTTATTAATTAGAATCATTTAAAATTAAGGTATTCACCTACAGTATAAAAACATTTTTCAAGTAGCCACTTTTGTAACGTAAGTTTGAACTGAAAGCCCTTTATCATCTTTATGTCATCAGGCAATTTATTGTAAACATTGATACACATATTATACACATTCCTTTAACAAATATCCCTGTGACAAGAGGGTTGGAATAGCAGATGTTGAAATTTCGTTCTCTTTGTCTGGCTATAACCTCACTATGCTTTGCAAAATAATTTGGATGACATCTAACAAAATTACATAAGTCGCTAATGTACATGCTAATCCATTTTATATGGAAATGCGTTTTTTTTTTTCGATATTTGCAACTATTTCTTTTGAAAGTTGTTCAGATTCAAATAACAATATTTGATTGATATAATTGTATGTACAAATAAATGTAATAATATTTAAGGGGTTAGATACACTTCCCTATCATTACTACACCTTTTGTAACAGTATAGTTAGTAAAGTAACGGTTTATAATGATTTGTCTTGATTTAATGACCAATATTATTGTTATAGTATCGTAATAAGTCTCAGTAGATAGTAAGAAGTCGGTAGTTAGATATAAGATATTAGATAGTAAATAGTTGGTAGTTACTACTAGTAAGTAGCACTGTAAAGAAATCCTAATGTATTTCTAATTTATAGTCATGTAGACCGTAATGCAAGGAGACAGGTTATAAAAGGCGAAACAACAGCGTAAAAGGGGGGCATAAAATGAAGTTATTATCGCTGATAGATCAGAATGTATAAAGATGATAAGAGAAAAAGTTGGAGAAGAATTAAAAGAATATACGTAAACTTTAATAATATTAAGTGGTTACTGAAAGAAGAAAAGCCCAAACACCAAGAAAAATGTTCCTCTCAGCGCCATGATTTAATTTCTGGGTCACGTTACAATACCCTCAAGCGTTACATTCAATTTGACACTTACACTCCATTATAACAAATTATAGGTGTCACCTACATTACATTGTGTAGTCAACCCTACAGAGAATGTCCTTGTGTGTGTATTAATATTCGTCAGGATGGGGTGTGTGTATGTGTGTGTTATCAGTAAGATTCCGCTTCATTTCCCGCGAACCACGCATGACGGTATACATTATATTCTAGATATTCAACTAAATGTTTGCTACTTAATCGTAGTAAAACCGTTTTGGTCGTTTATTCTGCCTCTGCGATTTAAGCGGAAATTATTGAATATTGGTAAATCCGAACACCTAATAATCACTTAGTATACGACGGGGAGTGTTCTGATGAATTTTTCAACCTAATACTGGCGTCACAGTTCTATCACCGTTGCTCTATCACCCCGGGTCCGTATTAGAAGATCTGACAGGCAAAATGACATAGTTTGCAGCACGTTCGGATATTAGCACTTAGATATTGTGACAATGTCATAATGGCAAAACAACTAACTAGTAAAACGTCCCCGCCATCGCCTGAGAACTCATCCACACATAATTGATTCGTAGATGTCGCACACTGTGCGATTTTTCCGTTCTTTTCTGCCACATACGTGCAAACTGTGGAATAAGCTCCCTGCTGCGGTCTTCCCGTTGAGTCCCGTCTTGAAGGGTCGGCAACACACTGACCCTTGATATTGCAGGTATCCAGCTAATCATTATTGTATCTATTTATATGAAAAGGAGTAAGTACTATAACGAAACATCATAATAAATATTATCGTTATACTTTTGTTCGTGACTTTGCAAAGTATTTTGCAAACAAGATTTAAGATACAGAATGCTTGTAAAGTCTATTTTTTGTTTACTTACTTTTTTATGTCTAAATGTGAACACACAAGTAAAAGCTTCAAACTGCCTACCACCGCAGGTCCAAAACGACGGTCGTTTAGGAAATGAACGTCAGCAGTTTTATCTAAATGGTCGCATGGAACGTAAAAATGACGTTAAATAATGTAACGAACGGTATCTTTCACTTTGTAATGTTGATTCGCGTAAATTGCTCTAAACAGATGTATTAAGATACGTATATAAACACTTAATTGTACATATAAATAGGACACAAACGTAAAGAAAAAGTTTTTAATTAATCTTAGGCTACTACAAGTGGCGGTCTTATCGCTTAAAGCGATTTCTTCCAGACAACCGGAAGAAAATGAATACTTACTCATCAGTATTTCTTGTCGGCGGTGTACTTATAGGAGAATAAAAATTTTCCTTATTATATTATTATACTTAGTTTGAAATGAAACTACAGATTTTTTCTGTGATCTTGCTTTTAGTCAATTAATTTATTTAGACAAAGTGACAACAAATACATTTTTTTGAACACCTTAAATTTAATTCATATTTATTTCATCGTTTTATTTATGTATAACCAATAGTAGATTAATTTTACTCTTTGTCACACAGGTTAATTGCTCACACTGCTCTCAACTCATAAAGTATTAAGCCATAGAAATATTAACCTACCAATAAATGCATCAACGCAATGGAACCAATCCGCATTCTGTCCATTTTACCTTTCACCAAGGGCTTAGTCATAAACCTAGAGATTTGGATACCTAATTTTAGTTTTAGCTTTATTATAATAATTAATTATTTGTAAATTTATAGCAATAGGTTAATCAGGTACATACCTATATTGTGTATATGACTTCTACTTTCTTCTCATGGTAAATAAATATTTTCCTTAAAAATATAACGAAATTTATCAAGTTGTAATAAGTCAATAAAATATATTCGAGTTCACTGTCTAACATAAGTAAAAACAAACAATTTAACTCAAATAAATCCTTACATCAACTACTTATTGATTCATTCATAAACATCTATTACGTAAATTAACAAAAAAAGAATCAAAGAACCACACATTTCTCCATCACAAAAGTTGTTTACCCAACACACACTTGTATAGAAAAGTAGCAACGGGCGTACACAATAGGGTCTGTCTCTCAACCTCCGTAATGAAGCCGTATCTTTAATAGCCTCGATAAGGCCGCAGAATGTTTGCGCACACGCCAAATAATAAGTGAGTCGATCATGTGCGAGGGGATGACGAGAAAAAAGAATTTTTGCGCTGATGGCGGCTGGCGGTCGCTTATCGATGGGAATGATACGGGAATTGAATTAGCTGTGTTTTGTTTAAGAGATGCTTTATCATAGCTGTATTGAAAATTATTGCATACTTAGATTAAATTTATAAACTGAATTGAAGGAAATCTGACGCCATAATGGAAATAATAAAATGGGTACTGGCGGAATGTGGGTGTACCTACTATGGGACTAAGTCAGAAAGTCCTGAGTACACCTCTGCCTTCCGTTACTTCCCCACTGCTCAACTAGTTAAGCAGTTCCCTTCGGGAAAAAGGAGTGATTGTATGTTATTTTATTAAAGTTATTTTGTACTAAATGGGTAGATCAAATTACCTATGTCAAAATTGAAACCTAACTTTGCCGCATCTCGAAAGAGAATAAGTATCTCACCAACTCGACACGGAGTGCTAGACACAAGTATTGTTTAAACTTGATTGAACTGAAAATACGCTGAAAATCACTTTTATTTCTTTATCTAGCCACGCTTAGATATTAACGTGTAACCAGACGGTAAATCTTAAAATTTATTATTTTTATAGGCAGGCTACCTTCTTTAGATCCGTTTGGTAAGTACTCTATAATTATTAGAACTAAGACGATCGGATTGATATGAATGGTCTAAAGTGTCTTAATAGTTACGTGAACTATCCTGTTTCCGTGGATCTACTGATTTTACCAGTCTTAACAGTGACCGCATTTTTATTATCTGTGTCAGAGGCCTGATATCGAATTGCCATAAGCTCGAGGATACGCCCGTCGGGAAAACAGCCTGATTGGCAGTTAACTTCCTAGATAAAGTTAAATGCAGATGGGAACGGTTCCCGATATCGGCTATCATTCGACAAACTTCTCTTTACGGTTATTTCCCTATAAAACAACTCTTAAGTAAAAACAACTTTATAGGCATCGTTTTACGCGATCTTTTTACGCCGCGTGGTTGTTTTACGACTATTATGGATCATAAGTGCTATAATTGTTTTATTGACCGTTTCCCTCATTTATTAATTTGGGGAACGTGCTTGCTTGTTATGGCTTTATAGAAAGTAATACTTACGTATAGAGTTAAAAGTCCAGCCCTCTAATTCATTGATTTAAAGAAAAGGGGAGATAGGTTCTCCCAGCGCTTACTCAACAACTGGCACGGGCAATTTGCTCAGTGTGAAGTTGGCACAGTGCAATATAATGAACAACAAAGATAGAAAGACGTACCTAAGACCAAAGTGCGACCGAGATAACAATATTATTCGCTCGTACATCCTAACTTTACTGACGTAGGTACGTGGACCTAATGGGACCTAATTTGAGTTTTCCATTTTCGAGAAGCCATTACCTCATCTCCCCGTTTCTTTAAATCAATGCTCTAATTGGTAGGTTTGGTATATGCATTTAATCAGTCATAAAGAATAGGTTTTAACCTCTGTACTTTAAATTGTGGTGCCATCAAAACTAAATTTTTGTACCACGACGCAATTCCAGATGAAATAATAGGAGAAATGACGTACAAAACAAACTTTACGGATCCCTAAGTCACACTGATAAACAGTTTGTAGAACATTTTCTGTAATTATATTTTACGTGACTGCCTCGGTGGCGTAGGGGGCGCATGCTCGACTGCCAATCAAGAGGTCCTGGGTTCGATCCCCAGGTCAGGCAAAGTGGTTAAATATTGGATTTTTCCATTAGGAATTATCTCAATAACTGCCTGGAGTCTGGAACTGTGCCCGGTAGATGGCAATAGGCTCGCCCCCTATTACATGGGACCAATAACATACTGGCGAAATGTGGATGTATCTACTATGGGACTGAGTCCTGGGTACCTGGGCGTAGGCAGCTACGCCTTCGGGAAAAAGGCGTGAATGTATGTTTATGTTTGTTTTATGATATTATACAACGTGTAACAAAAAGGTGTTGTAATACATAAGGGAGTGTTCTACCCGTCATCCAAAACCACTTGCAAAAGAAAGTTTTGATAAATTAGCAAAAAAATACTATTATCCATACAAAATGACTCAGCTGATGGACAAATTTGTATGGGAAGTCCAACATTTTTAGATGCACCCCTTAAGTATTACTACCCCTCTTTGTAACACATTGTATATGGCTCGTCATAGTTTTTTTTTAAATGGGTGTACACTAGTAATCTGAAACTACACGTATACACATTTTAAGTAAGTACATTTTACATGAGATACATTATAGAACGTTATCTTCGGTACTTCTTATCTAGATTTTTAATAATTTCTACACAAAAAAATATAGAGTTGTGTACTAAAATACGTTGTAATATTACTTGATATCATTTATTTACTTATGACTGCAAACAACTCGTGTCTTGCTTTTCTCGCCAATTTTGTAAGTCCGTGTGTCGCAGTACTAAATCGCCAGATGAATATTATTTGAGACGGAATTAAGCACGCACGGGAGCAAAGGGATCACTTATAATTGTTATTTCATTTATAGAAACAACAGTCCTTCGAGACCGTCGATAGGTGAACAAATATTTTAACTTGTCGAGCACCTTTTAGTGATGTGGACGAGTGACTCATGAGGGTTGAGATATTGTATGAGTACGCAAACTAAATAATGGTTTTGTACAATTAAGGCTACCGGTGTATTTGTGCCTAAGCTGTTGAGAAAATATCATGGATTAGTATAGGATTTTTAAGAGTGTTAATATGCACCTATAGCATGTTTTTACGACATCAACCATAAATTTAAAGATACTATATAATATAAGTAGGTACTAGATCGATTCTATTCGATTCTTACAAACAATGCACGGATATTGGCTGATACTACAATGAACAAACGGGGAGCCACAATATTAATATAATGCAAAAAACTCTTTACCTACGCATACATTTTATACGGACGACAATGACTCTTCATAGATCTAAACGGCGTTCTATGTTTTATGTACATATAACAAAAGCAAAACCAAAATATGCTGACTAAGGATTTAAAACAAAAACAGCACAGTACAGCAAGTGTTTCTAAGAGATAAGCTCTAAGCTAAGGGCACCGTAATCTATGCTCTGTAGAACGCAATCATCCCGCAAATCCCGTATCATTAAGTATCGCTAAGAAAGCGATTCGCGGACGATTTCCATGTTAATGGCGAAGGGCGTCGGTGATTAATCAACTTGACGTCTGCCGACCTGTGGGTGACTCGCACTGAGACTTGGGACCCTATGGTGGGCAATTTATGCTTCGGACTCGGTTTGGGCTTAGGGGCTCATAAATTAAGATTTGCATTGAATAGTAGATACAATTTACAATGGGCATGAAGACAAATAATAATAATAATAATAATATGAGACAACTTTCACACTCGGTATTCTGGTCCCAAACTAGGCAGAGCCTGTAACTATGGTAACCAGAAGACTGTTTATACATACATATTTTATATACAAATATAGCATCCGGGAAAACATCAAAAAGACATGCTCATGTGGACAAATGTTTGACATGCCCGGGGATCGAGCCGGGTACATGCGGCTCAGAAGGCAGAGTTACTACCAACTTAACCAACGAGCTAGTCAAAATTAAATAAACATTATATAAAGTAGTACATTATCTATTTTATCCTACAATTTCTTTTTGTAATCACACTCGTTTTTCGTCGTAATATACCGTCGTAATATACACTTTCATGAAATTACTCATAATTTATTTAATACTCGTTATGAATTAAAGGTGAACGCACACTTATCTGAGCCGCTAAAATTCGTTTGGTTTGACTCGTTCGACGCTTTCGGCTCAAATAAGTGTACGTTTATTATAGAGATAAATAAAAGACATGAAACGAGCACGGTGACGTCACTTTGTTTTCAGGTAAAACCCGGTCACAGAATTAACACATTTATTTTATTGTGTATTTTAGTAACTCTACATTATTATTAATACTATAGTCTTTTTCGGATTCGTGCAGCATAGATAGACAAAAACGTTAATGAATTGTTTGATTATTTATATAAAAATATTGAAAGTAATGTGGTCGAAGTATTCATAAAATATTCCATGAAAATTGGTTTGAACTAATTATTGTAATTAATTCTATAATTTTAATGGTAACAATTATATAATTGTTTCCGTTAAAATTATAGAATTGTAATTAATTCTATAATTTTAATGGAAACAATTATTTAATTGTTTCCATTAAAATTATAGAATTGTAATTAATTCTATAATTTTAATGGTAACAATTATATAATATGTTTCCATTAAAATTATAGAATTAATTACAATAATTAGTTCAAACCAATTTTCATGGAATATTTTATGAATACTTCGACCACATTACTTTCAATATTTTCATACGTAATGAAATGTAAATAATGCAAATTAAATCACATGCTCCACAAAGCACAACAAAAGTTAAATTCAAACATATTATTTAATTAATTCAATTTTAATAACACTATAAAATTCTGCTTAATGAAACATTAACCGCACAGAAAATAGTGAGCTTTCGACGCCATTATTCATTTAATTAATGTAAAAAGCGCTATTTGAGATGAAACCATAACGAAACAGGAAGTTATTATTACGTCCATTTTAATTATAAAAACTCGCGGTACATGTTTTATACGGCATAATGTAGTTAATCCCACAACTGCCCGAGGCGACGGTCAAAAGCTGATATTTCTCCTTTTAATCCCTGTCAGATTATTTAAATTCCCACCTGCGAGCAGAGCTCCTGTCGTTTCCGGTCGCGTTTTTATTTAACAAAATAAAATATAAAAATATTCTCGTATTTGTTTTGGACGGCGGAATCCTTTAATTTTCGGCACCGCTGCGTGACGGCTAACCCAGGCCGGCCGGTCGGGAGTAGGGCCCGTGCGATGTCCGCCTGCGCTTTTAGGGTGCTTTGAGAAAAATGTTTTCATATTTTATGTTTATGTCGTACTGAAAATGTTTGTTTGCTTATTTTATTATTTAATTCCATTGCTGTGACTTTTCTGCTTTCATGCATATTTTGGCAATGTTACGGACTATCTGGCATTTTTACAGGTACAATTCAAATGAGTCTGAACATAGGCTCTGCGAACTATAGCCCATGTACACTCGTGAAGAAAACTTTTATTATTATGATTAAACTGTAACACAGCATTTACAATATACATTTGTAAGTATATTTGTTTATCTGGAAATAACAGTTTTCTTCACCAGCTTATATGCGCTAAGGTTCACAGAGCCTTTGTTCAGACTCGCCAAAATAAAACTACCATACTGTATGTCGACCCTTGCCCACTGAAAAAAAATAAACGACAGAAACTGCTCTGATGATTGTCATGATGGTAAATCATTCATAATCATCAAAGGCAGAGCAATAACCAAAACTTTAACTAAGGAAACTCAGATATTACCGTTATCAAAGGAGGTTCCGTACAAGGGGTCATTGTGAAGACAAAAACGCGACATACACTCTGTCCACAATATTTACGTATGTGAACGAGGGTCGCTAATGTCTATGTGCTAAGGCAATGGACAGCAGCTTGCGTAAGAACCTAAGTGTAGTTCTTTTTTTCGCTACGTTCTTTATGTCCGCGGACAGATTGTACAGTAGCAAAAGTTCAGTGGAATGTAGCAATTGGTGCCACTGGCTTTATCCTACTGTTGCTTTTTATTTGCTCAACTCTATTTTAAATTCTTTCCCGTGCTCGCGACGCTTTATTCTGGTTGTTCCTGCTCGATATAAGGGTTGCCAGTACAAAAATATAGTTCGTGTATTAACTTATATTATCAAATAATTTTTATACGGTATGTAAAATGTATATCAATCGTAAAGTGGACCAATCATTTACGAAGTAACTACAACGAAAATTCCTCAAGCATTTATTGTTAAATCCTTTTATCTCTAACATAATTTTATGTATTTTATTTATTTATTTATTTATTTATTTTATTTATTTATTTATAATCAGATGCTTGCCACACTTACAGAAACTCCAACACGCGAAGCAAGCCAAAAACAACTGTTGATATAAACCAATTACTGACATTTTATTACAATTTGTAGCTTTCTAATGCGGTTCCTAAAGCTGATCTACAGAGCGACGTTTAGGTGACAGCCCTATCCGTAGAGCACTTTACTGCACAGTTGCGCACTCTACCGCGAAAACGGTACGTAATGAAAACAACTTTTTGAATTAACGTCGCAGTAAGTAGCATTTTATTCTTTTTAAAAAGGCATCGTGTATCGTGCTCAAAGTTGCAAATTTAAAACGGGTTAGTCTCGCTATGAGATATTCCCGTTATGCTCTTCTCAAAAGATTCCGCTATGCACGGATTCCTAAAATTTTATGAAAATAATTATAGGAGGTATATACAAAAGTGTCCTTTACTTTTAAGCTTGACATGGACGAATTTTAAAACAACGTTCTTTATGTTAGTATGAAATTAAGTTAGCATAATAATGTCTATTTCTATTCGTCAGTACATAAAATTTATGCTGTGCATAGCGGTCTAAGTGGCAAACGGCAGGGCACATAGCACGTAGAACTGATGGCCGATGGGGCTCTAAAGTTTACGAATGTAAGCCACGGACCGGCAAGCGCAGCGTAGGATGTCCACCCACAAGGTGGACAGACGAGATCTGATAAGGACGGCACACGCTGGATGCAACCGGACTGGATGAAAAACTATGGGTGCAGCCTATGTTCAGGAATGGACGTCCTATGGCTAAGATGATGATGATTTATTTATTCATTTTGTTTTACTTTAAAACGGACACGTCCAATTAGGTACATTAATTGACGATAAGAATTAAAATTATTATTAAATTAGAATTAAACATAAAATGAACAATAAAGATTAATTAAGTGACATTGAATATAAACAAATATCATCTAAATTAAATTAAATTAAAAATGATGATGATAGCGGGACTAGTGTGTAGCAGGACTAACCCTTTAAAAACTAGTGAAATCGTTTCTCGATTTATTTCCATCATATATGAGGGCGGCATTGTCTCGTGATACATGTCGAGTTAGGTACTCTTTCTACAAATAGCTAACTTTTTCATTTGATAACCTGAATGAATCTGAGTTTCATTAAATGGTACGAATACAAGCATTTCCAATATATATGCGATAATATGCCTTTATTTAAATGCCTATTTACAACATGAATGCACTCTGCATACAGCGCGTTAAAGATATCATCAACTTGTTTAAGAAACTATCAACTTTTTAAAGAAACATTTAAATACAACTACCCAATTAAGATTGTCACAATTCTTAATAAACTTTTGAAATCGGTCGACTCGTTGCGATTGCCGATTAGGCAGCTAGTTGCTATAGTTGCCTGTTGCTGCAACAAGAAACTCAAAGTTGCCCAGTATGCAGAGCGCCTCTAATCGTTACACAAATCCTGGATAAAAATTTATTAAATTTTAAATATTTATTAATATAAAATAGTAGTCTCTTGTTGGCATGTGACTTGCATTGATTTTGGCCAAATAATTTCAAACGATATTCATCAAAGAAATGTCAACAGAAAGCTTTAAAGAGTCATCAATCTATCGATACAGAAAACCCTGCGAACGACACCTCCGATTCAGCCGATTCCCAACCCGACCGCAACAAGGCAACCGATAAATCACCGACAACTTCAAATAGAAACGTCATATTATTTCCACAAAAGATTTAACTCGAAAATAAATTATATTTTCCCCTTTTTGTGGCATTGTTCAGCGACGTATGGGAGTCGAGCTCTCGGCGATATTTAAAAAACCATTAAGTGCACGTTTTGTAAGTGAAAAAAGTAAAATGTAATGGGATAATGTGCCGTTATTGTTTGAGAACTCATTAGGCTGCAAAATTAAGTAACAAATAGGTAAATAATATCGTTGATGATGATGATTCAAATTCCGAGCTTTTTAAAACCACTCTTATATCGAGCAATCTTGTCAGAGCGGTAGTGCTTGCTTTTTCTTTATTCTCTTCGAAAACCCTACATCATCTCCGAAAATGACATTACCTAAATTCCCATATTTTTCTACCATATTTTCGAATAGCACGTGCTTAGCGAGAGGACGTTATTTTTGCCATAAATTCGCCTCCATCCTGATTTACCGCCTCCGACTAAATGTTTGATTTGCGCTCGTAAATCGAGATGAGCGTTTGTCAGTCGCACAGCTGAACCTGCGCGGTTTTGGGCACTGATGTGAAAGAATTTAAGTTAACGCTAGTTACAAACATATGCACTGAGCTTAGCAATAACTTTTTCATAACTTAATTGTATCGAGTTCAATTAGTTATCGAGCGTTTAAAAAAATATGATCCTCTCTCACCATCACTCTCATCTTTTCATCAGGCCGCCCTTCTGCTTATTTGCCACCGTTATTAGGCATAAAAAACATTTGAATATAAACTGTATTAAATTTATTTTTTGACGTTTGTGATTTTATCTCATCGGGATTTCGAATATATGATTAATCGGCAAAACTAATTCAATACATTGAGTCATTACATTTGTTCTAGGCCTTGAAGGAATTAATTCTAGGCCCATTACACCAAAAACATCTCTTGTTGGCTCATGTGACACAAGCAGCCATTTCTATTTTATAAAGAATCGTGTTTAGTATCTACATAATAAATGCAATTATAACCAACTGGTTATATCCAAGTTTAATTAGCAGTTTAATTCTGCACAGAACAAGATGAAACTTAGTCGACTGCGGCTCCATTCAGAGCTACTAATGTGAGAGCACGATAACGAATGGTTGTGTTGAAGGGAAATGTGGAAACTAGTTTATGTATGGTTTTAAAGGGTGTTATGTATGACACAAAACAGATATTATATTATGTTTTATTCATATCTATCGATAGATACAGAAATCAGTAGATAAATTGATATATCTACTCAGCCGGTATGTATAGCCCTCCTCTTGTTTACGCCACTCTTTCCGGTCCTGTGCGAGACTCATCCAGCAAATTTTGTCAAATTTGACGGTGTCATTTGACCATCGGTTTTTGCTGCTGCTGAAAATACAACACTTCAAAACAACACTACTACGAAGTGTAGTAGTGTTGTTTTGCAAAAAAATTGCAAATTTATGTGAAATTAAAAAAAAATTACAGAATAATAACAATAAAAAGGCATACGTGTAAAAACAGTAAATGTTCGTAGACGTTTTAGTGTCAAAGTAATAGTTATACCTAGATTACTAACACTATGCAGTTATTGTCTTATTGGTACTACGTACAGTGCATTTAGTACACTACCTATATATATGTATCACTTTTTTCATAATATAATTTGTGTCCCTTAGGGGGCTTAAAAATGAAATAGAATCCCACTGCACTCGTATTCGTTTTACATCTAGCAGTTTTAAAACTGCGATTACAAAGAATTAAGTACTACTGCTTTCTATAAAGTAAATGAACATTATCATGAATACAGTAACAAAAACTGCCTCAACTATCAGATAAACTACAATGTAACGCAGTAGGCCTGCACTGTGCAATTTTCACATCGTCGGTAGCTCTATTACCGTAAAGACAGTAAACCAACCTCGTACATTTAATAATAATTTATAATAGAATATTTTAATAGAAGTTTTATTTATGTAGCTCGACTCAGTCGGCATTTTAGCTTTTCCATAATATTTCTTTTTTAGTTTTTATCGCTATTATATTCATTCTCCTCGTAGAGCTAAAGAAGAATGAGGATTATTTGCGGTTGAGTTGACAGGAGAAATCGTAGAATGATATTTTACTTACTAAAGTACTCGTACTTAGATTGAAATCTATATGAAGAAGGCGTATGTATGTTTAGCAGTAGACGTTCTACGTCTGAGATAACGAAAGTTTAAGCCTATTCGACTCAAAGTTTTGCATAAATAAATTTATCTAAACTTAGTCAAATATATTATTAATTAAACCTAAATGCTATGTTTAATAATATTAATAAGATTTGGGGAGTTATAAGTTTCTTGAGCTGCCAGAATTTAGTCACTATAATAAAAAAATAATAGTTATTTCCATGTAATTTTATCGTTTATAGGCAAATAATGCAGCGATAACTGATAACACAGCCGAGCATGGCACGAATAAATCCGTTATACAGCCCGCACGGTGCGCAATGTCGTTAATTCGACGATTTAAATCGGAAACACGCGATAAATTTAACGTTTAACGCTTTTGAATACGGATTTTGACCGCTAACATTCGTGGTTGGACATTGTAATTGTATTTACTTGAAATTTGGCGATTAGCTTTTGAACTCTTCTATTGGGAGTGGGATAATAAGTTTAGTGATCGTATTTAAAGGTGCGACATATCTATAGGTACTTCTATAATAATATAAACTCTTCCTTGTCTTTGTATAATCTTTAAAGTGTTTCTAAGATTTTGGTGATAACTATTATGAGTCTAAGCTCTAGCGTCTATGACAAACGCATTTTAATATAGCTACGTTTTAATATAAATTATTTTATTTTACGACTGCCTCGGTGGCGTAGAGGGCGCATGCTCGACTGCCAATCAAGAGGTCCAGGGTTCGATCCCCAGTTCAGGCAAAGTGTTAAATATTGGATTTTTCCATTAGGAATTATCTCAATAACTGCCTGGAGTCTGGAACTGTGCCCGGTAGATGGCAATAAGCTCGCCCCCTATTACATGAGACCAATAACATACTGGCGAAATGTGGGTATATCTACTATGGGACTGAGTCCTGGGTACACCTCTGCCTACCCCTTCGGGAAAAAAGGCGTGAATGTATGTTTTTTTTTTAATATGGCATTACATTAGTTTTAATTTTTGCCGCATCCTCAAGATTATGTAGATAGACTTTACGTGGGAATTAAAATCATCCATTAACCCTTTATAAATGTTGCGAGCAGACAAATAAAAAAAATGTAATTTTGCAAATAAAAAGAAGATTAAAAAATGAAACAACAATGCAAAAATCTAAATAAAAATCCCACAATGCAAAGCTAATATCATATTGATAGGTTTGATTTGAAAGTGGGCGCCCCTCGTCCGCAGTTTTTGTTAGTTATTTATGGCGCAGCAGATACCGATAGAGCTCGCGGCGATATCATGAAATATTAAACGCATTACAAGTGGCATATAGGCCGCCGATGAGGTTACGAAAAAACGTTCACTTAGATGCCTCTTCATTGGAAATAACATTGATGGGGTGCCTTGTTTTTAAGGATAGTTCGCAGACAGGTTAGAAAAATATTTCGTGGTAAAATCGGTATATGTTATACCTAAGTACAGTTGAGTTAAGGAGATTAACAAAGGAGATTTATAAGGCTAGTGTGAATGGTCAAGTCGGTAGGAGTCGACCTAGGCGTACCTTTCATCAACAAGTTGATTCACAGTTATCTTAAGGAAAGGTCAGGTCAAAAGTACCAACAACCGATCGTGCATGCATGAAGAATGTGATGAAAGTGGAAGAAGCAAAAGTTGTATGTCAGGATCGTAGCAAGTGGAAAGAAATAGTCTCTGCTTATCCCAATGGGAGCAAGGCGTGACTGTATGTATGTATATGTAAGTACAGTTTTACGTAAATAATTAAAAGACTTAGCTTTAGTCTTAAGATGTAGATGCTTATATTTGTGATTTTCATTTGGTTTACTTTTTGTTGGTCTCAATACAGTAGTTATATTCTGTTCATAGATTATCCACAATTTTCTTTCCTCCAAACAGAAATGGAAGTTCACTCAGTACCAAACGTATCTCGTTAAGGAATCTCACACAAGTTTATTCGTTCGCTTTTATCATGCTGTCTGGAGGCGCGTTACGGAAAATGATTTATATGGTTTATCATAAATAAGTTATTTTGAATCCATTTCCAACAGTAACTATCGTTGATTTATATTTTGTCGTTATAATGTTGTTATTCCGATAAAGTTAAGTTTGTCTACTCTTGGAGAAGATTCTACAATCGCTGATAAATCTGCGGAATGTTTTTCAGATGCTTAAAGTGGGTTCACACGGATCGATTAAGTTGATCAACTTTGGACGTTCAACAACATTGACATTCAACAAAATTGAAAGCTAATTTGATTGTTGTTCGTGGAATTGAAAAAAAATAAATATAAAAATCAGTTCAGGCGGTTCGAATCGAATGCGATTAAGCAGATGATAAACCAAAATCAAACTGTGTAAACCCGCTATTATGCGTAAAGGTAAATCAGACAAGCACTGTCTTTCCAACTGGAGCGCTGCCGTTATATGCTCGTTTCACATAAGACCAGAACAGTTTGGAAGGACAGTGGCGATCAAATATAGGGCCAAATAATAGGATAATCCGCGAGTAATGCTGATTTCACACGAGGGCAGAGCAGTAGACAGCGCAGTACTGCTACTGTTTGAACGCACACACCGAGACAGAACAGTACTGTCTTGACATAAACTGAACCTTCGTTGGAAGGGCAGTAAGTAATATTATTAAATTCATCATATTATTAAAGTCCGATCAGACTATTTAGAACTCTCTTTTCTGGAATAAAGTGAAACGTCTTAATATTTTAAAATCATTTAATCATTTCATCATTTAATTTTGACATAATACCCAACAAAAGAGCGAGTTATCGACAAAA
This sequence comes from Hemistola chrysoprasaria, assembly GCA_947063395.1. Classification (NCBI taxonomy): domain Eukaryota; kingdom Metazoa; phylum Arthropoda; class Insecta; order Lepidoptera; family Geometridae; genus Hemistola; species Hemistola chrysoprasaria. The sequence continues at coordinate 5,978,163 of OX346715.1, forward strand.
CGTTTAATAAAGTATTGGCTTCGGCCCAATATATTGCTAATATCATAATAATCTACATATTATTCCAATAAGTGTATGTTTCCTTCCAATATTGCGTTTGGGAGCGAAGTGGCCGACCCTTGCGGTAAGTTTTTACCTTTTATTGTTTTATTTATAACTTTGTGATTGATGACGGCTGAGGAGAGTTTGCTTCATAAATATTAAGGCGAGAATTCACGCTGTGAGAATAGTTTCGCGGAGTTCTTCTGCAGACGTTTTGGATAAGTATTGTGTAGTTTAAGTGAATGTGCTTGAATAATATATCAGCCACGAATATTGCAATCGATAATATTTATATCATCTCTTCTGCTTTATAAATAAAGTTGAAGATTTCTTATCGCGTCTGCATTTTAAATTGATTTCTCCATACTTTTGGAATCCTATTGAATTTTTGGTTTGAATTAAACGTTTTCCGCTTATGTCGCTCGCTCTACTGCCGATCACCCGATATGGTCCCGGGTTCGATTCCCAAGTCATGCAAAAAAAAATTATTGGATTTTTCGATTAGGAATATAATGATAGCCGGAGTCTGGAACTGTGCCTGGTAGATGGCAATAGGGATTGTTCTATTACATGAGACCAAAAATAGCCCTTCGAAAACCAAAAAAGGGCGTGATGTTATGTTTATTATAAGCTAAAGATTTATTTTACATTTAAAATTTAATTTTCCCACACTTGAACCCTTTTGGAATATTTGGTTTAAATCAAAACGTTTTTCCAATGTACTCGTGAAATTTTAATTACCTTCTTTTTTCGCTTTTGGTGTTTACCTCCATGCGTTCGTGGTTTGTGGCCACAAATATCGCGCTATCAACAATCAACAGGAAGCGTGATGCCCTCGCGCTGCGCCACCAACGATTCAATTTGCATAAGCGTTTATCGTTATTGTTTTGTACTGGTTACTGGACGCTACGGATTTGAACTCCACGGATTTTGATGCTTACTGCCTATATTATTTTATTATTTATCATGAAAATCTGCGCTACGTTATAAATGCTATAAAAATGTATGCTAATCTAACATTTTGCAAGAGTGTTTATGATAAGTAAATATCCTATTTATTACTCGTATCGTGTTAAACCCCAACCTAAGTATCCATTTTATGCCGTCCTCGTTCTCCATTGACATTTCCAACCCATCAGGTAGCGTAAAAAGCATTCGAGTAAGTATAGCTCGCTATAAAGGTGGCATGACAAAGGCACCGATAGGGCGCGTATCTCTCCGCGACCGCCATAAAGTGGCACAATTGCACGGCTGCACAACAGACGTCCGCGCGGCCCGCCGGCCGATAGTACAATGCGGCAAACGACGACGGCGCTTCCTTTTCCGGCCGCGGCGCCACCGTCGCGCAGATTTATGCCCGTCGCTTCCTCCCGCCATATGCGTGCTACCCTCCGCTCATTTACACAAAACTCGAGTTTTTCAAGCACCTGTGTTACATGCCGAAGCGAACTTTTTGTGACTTACGGTGCATTTGGTGTTGTATTGAATCCTGGTATTCAAACTCCAATTTTGACACGAGTGCCAAAACACTTTTAATAAATCCACAGCCTCATTGGTTCAGATGGTAGTAACTCTGTTTTCTCTGCCGCAGGCCCCGGGTTTGATCCCCGGCCAGGTCAAACATTTGTGTGCATGAACATGTCTGTTTGATCTGTGTCTGGATGTTATAAGCTTATATAAGTGTGTGGAAGTTATCCCATATTATTATTATTATTAAATATGCATTTTCCATTATTGTTCCATGTTTCGTCTACACTAACGCACTTTGAAATAAATTGTAATACGAGTCTTAATATGCTAGGTACATTTCCAACTAACAAGATTATGTGAGCCATTTTAAAACTCCACGTAAAATTCAGTAGCGTGGAAATTAAAATTGAATGTTGCAAAAAGGTTGAAGCCGAGCGAGCGGTGCGTCTCGTGTGGTACATAATGAAGTTAAATTTAACGTGTTTACGGTAATAAAATATTCCACGGCAAGAGTGAAAGTCGCTTAAAACTTGAAGGGTGAGAGGGTTAACTTATTCGGTGTTTTAAGCTAAGATTATGTAATATGGATGCATCTGTGGAAATTGTTCCGAAGTTTGATGCTGAACGGGCTTACGAAAATTTCTAGACGGAAATGTTGGTAAAAGTAGAGCTTACATAATTTTATTATGAATTTTCGCAAAATAAATTAGCTTCGAGGAAATCTTTATTGTTTTCCAATGATCCAGACTTTTGCAATCATCCTCGGTTTAACAAAATGAATAACCAATGACATTAAACATTACCTTAAATTAAATCACGAAAGGGATTGTAAACTGTATGCTCATGTTAATTTCTAAAAGATACTCGTATACGCAAGAAATAAAACCTTTGCTTTGAATTAGGTCAATAATATAATATGTTGATAGTGGTGGTTACCCACAGCGTAGAATATCTCTAAAGGCGGCGACTGATGTGAGCATTTATTTGATGTGAGCTCGTTACAAATCGAATATTAGGCATTTCAGTACAGCGAACCGAGCAGCTCAATGACGAGCAACGAGTACGCGAACGCGCTCCACACTGTCGTCGGTTTTTCGGCAAATCCCTTTGAATGTTCATAAACAAGTCACAGAGAACATTCAGTATACAATGTGAATATTCGTTTCATCGAGAAAAAGCTCATGTCATTCACTACCTTAACAGAGTGATTTCACGTCACATTCATTGTGAGATTGTGTGGTCTTGCAGCGAGGTATTTCATTTATAATTATAAAATACACGTAAATCGACTGCCTCTGTGGCGTAGTGGGCGCTACCTCGACTGCCGATCATGAGGTCCCAGGATTGATCCTCAGATCAGGCAATGTGGAGATATAGCTTTTTTTTTCATTAGGAATTCTCTTTAAAACATGAAGTCTGGAACTGTGCCCGGTAGATGGGAATAGGTTCGCACCCTATTACAAGGCATCAACAAGAATCCTGGGTGTACCAATGATTGTTATATATTCCTATATACTTATTAACAGAGGGTTATAGAGGTACAACTCTGCTTACCCATTCGGGAAATGGCGTGATTGTATGTTTTTACACGCATGAGCATACTTACATCCTAAAAAAGGATAAGGTAATAACCATAATTTCTATAATAAAATGTAATTTTTCGTCTCGTCTAACCAGTTACATATATAATTTTGGTAGATTTCATTATATGTTATATGTAAGATTCGTCGTAGCAAAGCCTTCAGCAATACAGCAGTTGAAGAGCAAAGTTTCGTATAAATTTTGTACAACAATCCTTGACGTTAACTTGGTATCTTTGTCGGATGCTCGCGGGAAGGCAGGTGGGCGGAGGGGGAGTGAGGTGCATAAATTCCAACTAGCTTTGTGAATCAATCAGGTATTAATTGCGGCCCTTCAAGTTGAGCGGAGCTGATAAGTAAATAGTTCAGCTCGATAGTTTAAGTCGAATGGTATGCGAATGCGATATCTAGAACAAAATTTGTTTTTAAAAAAGATTTGATAAACGAAACGGTTAGAATTTTATGCTAGGAAAGATTGCAATAAGACTGTCAATTATTTTATTTTATTATTAATTTTAAGTTTTTTATTTTAGTATTTTATTTCATTTTAATATTTACTTTTTTGATGTGCTAAATTGCTAACTAAAGATCTGCTCTAAATAATAATAATATATCTTTATAAATCTTTAAATAAAAATCCTTAGGTTTAGTTTAGGTATTAAAAAATCCACTGAAGTTTGATTGTAGGTACACTCGTATTAAAAATATGAATTGGTAAAAAGTATTTTTTTGGCATTACTCATTACAGATTCGTTGCAGCAGTTACGATGGTTAAGATGTGATCCGTTTCACAATGGGCATCACCATTGATTTTCTCTAATTGCATAAATATAGGTAAGGTACTCTACATAACATAACATCACGCTTCTTATTCCGAAGGGTTATACAGAGGTGCCCAGATGCCCAGTCTTATTGTAGACTAGTGTAAGCTTTGCCCGCTCGCAATTACTAAATATGGCAGTTTCATACCAAAACTTTGACAACCTTTTAATGTGAATTTTCAATCATCCTTTCTTAACACTGTCACGTTCAGACAACGAAAATTACCTACATACCAAGTTTCAAGTCTTTAGGTGCAGTGGTTTGGGCTCTGCATTGTATATCAGTCATTTAGGATTTTTTATAATATAATATAGTGGTACACAATACACTCACACTTCGCCAGTTCAACTTCAGTATATGAAATTACAAGTCAACCTGTACAAGAACAGAAGGGCAAGTTTCAGGTGCACCCACCAGACAGAATGGCACGCCTTTGTGTCAAGTTAAACCAAACTAAACCGTAGACAGTTGAGTGCACTTCAGAACGGAATGCAGGTTACTCTCAGGTGGAGTTAGCTCACAATCCTTCAATCTGATAAGATATTGAATTGTTAATGTCTAATCAATTTCAATAGTGTATTTTGTGTACTGTTTTGATTATGTTCGTTGTAGGCTGGCATTTCGCTTTGTGGTATTTAGAAGTGCTTCTTAAGTATCTCAGTTTATTTATGGTAACATAGTAACAATAACATAACATATAATCTCGGCTTCTTCCCAGGACAGGCAGAGGTGTACCCGGGACTCAGTCCTATAGTAGGTAATAGGTAACCCACATTTCGCCAGTATGTTATTAGTCCCATGTAATAGGGCGAGCCTTGCCATCTACCAGGTACAGATCCGGAATTCACGCTGTCATAGAGATAATTCCTTATGGAAAAATCCAATATTTAACACTATGCCTGACCTGGGGTTCGTATCATATTTATCGTAACATAGAATAGAATATAAAGATACTTTTGCATACCAAAATAAAATTAAAAAAATGTTACAAAACAATTAAAAGGTAATAACGGTAAAAAACCGGCGGTCTATACATTTACACATTTTTCAATAAAGGTTTCTTGCAACATGAGTCCAATCTCATTTTTTTTTATTATTTAATAATATTTTCTTGTCACAAAAAGATGTAGTAATACATAAGAGAGTTCATCTACTCGTAGAACTGATCAACAAAATTCAACTTCCCAAACAAAATGGATCAGCTTATAGGCAAATATATATGGGAAGTCGAATTATTTTTTTGCAAATTTTTGAAAGTTGTTTAGTTTGACGTATGCATCTCCTTAAGTATCACTACACCTTTTTGTAACCTTGTATATTATATGTATTTTAAAGTACATATTCATTGAGTTTTCATTGTGTAAGTCTATGTACTTACTTGGCACACCCGAAACCTCTGCATTACTTTTGTTGGTACCTACTTACTTATTTTTTAAATTCAATTCAATGCAATTCAATTCAAGTCTCAAAACTGCTACGAAACAGGCAAGTCTAACTTATAATTGTTTAATTCTAATTAATTACATTTCTGAATAACAAGCGTGCATTGACACAAACGTTCCAATCGAGAACCGCTCAAAACTTTTCCTTTGAGGACGAAGTAAGGTACTTCGGATCTAAACAATCGTACGGTTGTGAAGTTGCCAACAGTAACTCCCAACTTTCAGTTCGACTGTTTGGCTTCACTTGCCGTAAATATGCACTCGGTTTAACTTTCTGGGGCTTCAGGTTTTACTTGTATAGCTACTGAAATGGTTACCGGCCGTATATTGCTAGTGCGGTGCGTTTAGCAAACTATAACTCCACTTGATGTTCATTTTCGCAAATTAATGTACAGTTTGGCAATTCTTAATTGAATTAGCTAAACAGGTAGGCACAGTTTGTGGCTTGATGTCAATGACACTTTTTGGCTGTGGATGTGATGCTGGATTCGAGCGTCTGAAGAGGGTGAGCCATTGGCGAGATAAACTTTTTTTTTTGTAACTGGAATAAGCATTCTACATAAATTCCGGAGGAGGGCGTTGGTATCTGTGACACAGTTTATACTTCTGCAGATATCATCGTTACTCATTATGTACCATTAACCCTATTTATTATTAAAAATAAAGATTTTTGATTTGATTATTGATTATTATTATTATTATTACCTTTGGTTCGTCAATGAGCCGACGAGCCAAAGGTATAAACCATTAATAGAGCACCTACAAGACCACATCAAGCAACAACTATGCCTACCTTTCTAGGTTTCCTTTAGGACAAAAAAACTTGTTGTTATGTTGTTTTTAAACAGCAAGTAATGTCTTACTTAGTTATATAGATCCCTCTAGAACATAAAAAAATCTTATGATTATAAAGTGTGCCTTTTACACTGTAGTAAGGTTAAAGACTCTTTCACGCTCAGCATTTTTTTAATTTCAAAAGCGCAAACTATGAGTGATTATTGTAACATCACATATCCCTTATCTTCAATGCATCAACTTGGCTTGCTAACAATACTAGAGTGGGCGCTCGCATACGAAACGGCCCTTCGCTTGTTAGATAAGCGTTGCTCAAATCTTCTTAGCCTAAGATAACAGAGAGCTATTAGCATCTTGGGCGGGTCGAGTTTACGCCTCGAGGGCTTTTGATAACTTTAGACTGCAGTAACAACGTGTTAACGTCTTTGTTCATTTAGGTATTATAATAGGCAAGTACAAATTGCTGCGTTTACCTTTAATAATGTAATCTGCTAGCTGTGCCCCGCGGTTTCACCCGCGTAGTCTTCGTTCCCGTGGGAATATCGGGATAAAAAGTACCCTATGTGTTATTCCAGGGTCTAAATTATCTACATACTCGTTCTTTATAACATAGTTTGTCATAATGTACACGTCGTAGCTAATAGTTCTGATAGTCCCTAGGGGAGAGTGAAGAGACTAGCACCCACGACACAGGGTATCCTAGTGTGGGGGCTAGTGGACTCCTTTATAGCCTAAGGATTAATCTGTTAGTATAATATAGTTAAGTTTCATATTATAACAAATTATATATGTAATATATAAGTCCTACAATATTATATTGTATAGCGGATTAGTACGTAAGCTATGTACCTATCATTTTTGGAAATAAACTTATTATTACTTATTATTATTACATACTGAATTTCAGCCCTATCGGTTCCGTAGTTTTGGCGTGAAAAAGTAACAGACATCCATATATCCATACATCCATCCATACAAACTTTTACCTTTATAATATTGGTAGAATGTTATGAAAAAAATGTTTTGTTGGACTGTATAATATTATGTAAAAATGGTCAAAATAAAGAGTAATCTAATCTAATGTCTAGATTACTTACTGCCTGACTAACAGATAACGCACATTATTATATTTACAAGATATTGTGTTTGGAGGCTGTGGCCCTTTTACTATAGTCTACAAATATTTTAAAATATATTCTATCCTATATTCTATCAGGGGTTACTTAAAACATTATAGATTTATTTAAAAAATACTATATCATCATCATCATCAACCGAAAGATGTCCTTTGAGTCCATTGCTGCACATAGGCCTCCCCCATAGAATGCCTACTATTCATATGGGGGGATTTTGCGGAAAAAATACATACGTCTCAGAAAACATAATATTTTCATGTCGATAATTTTTTACTTATTTTTCTATATTGTATATTGTACATTTTTTTTTTCTTTGGTATTGAGTGACAAAACGAGCAAATCAGGTGCCTGATGGTAAGCATCATGATTGCCCATATCAGACGCAGTGCCACCCAGTGTTTTAAAATTCAAAATTCTGCGCGGCACTGCACTGCGCCTGTCACCCTGAGATATGAGTTGTTGAATCTCATCATGCCCAGTAATTTCGCTGGTAACATTGCCCTTCATACCGGAACACAGTAATGTTTGCAGGTTACTGCTTGGCGGATGAATAACTGGCAAAGGTGTGGTACTTCCCCAGGCGGCCTCCTGCAAAAGAGGCCTACCACTACAATCAATAACATCCAATATCTAAATACACCCATAGTACTATTATATAACATTGTGTGATGAAGATACGAAATATAAGTATTTTTAATGGCAGAGTATTGAAAAAAGGCTAAACAGTCTAAACAGCACAGCTACCAACTAACTATCTATCCTAACTAAATACACTATACCATAGAAAATTTCGAAAATCCACAGGCCGACATGTCAGCCTATAGAAAATCCAAATTAAATAAAATTATCAAATACTTGTTTAAGAAATTTGGGGTATATTCGGATCTTGCCCGCTATTACATGTGACCAATGGCTGGCGAAATGTGGGTGTACCTACTATGGGATTGTGTCTTGGGTACACCTCTGCCTACCCCTTCGCGGAAAAGGCGTGATAGTTTATTATGTTTATGTTTGATTTCATCATCATCATCTCAGCCGTTGCTATTCCACTACTGAACATAGGCCTCCCCCATAAAGGGGGGTTGTTTATTTACTCTAAATTATCACGGGAACTACAAGAACAATATCGAGGGTAGGTGAAGTCAACACATTTACTTTACGTATGTAATTAAAATATATTACATAATATTATTTATTTTTATCAATACTTAGGAGTTTCCATATAAATCCTTATTACCGATTTAATGCTCGGAGTAAATTTAGTCTACATTTATTAATAAGAGTGATAGAGTGTAAGATCAAAGCGCCAAGAACAACAATAAACATTTTATGAACACATAAGTGGCTACTGACACAATCCCTTAAATAATAAATAATGCCTCTAATTACTTTAGTGACTTGTAAACGTACGAGAACAAACTCAGAAGAGGGGCTCAGTCTTGAGACATGTAAAGTGTGGAAGTAATGACGTCACATTAACTATTCAATGCCTTGAAGATACGAAAACTTTGCGTCATAGATTAAAGCTTTTGTTATAGAGAAAATTTTAATGAACTCTACGAAAATTAAAATCTTATACCTATCTATAAAATTTATTGATTTCGACGAGTAAACCAATGTGAGGTATTTATGTTTTTAACAAAATGAAGATGGTTAGGAGCCAAATTTCAAGAAATGATTTTTAAAGAAAAATATAAAAAATATTTATTGAAATATGGAATAACTTAATTTATACTTATTGTTATACAATCAAGCGTTTTTAAAACATTTCTCTGAGTTGGAGTATACTCCAAGTATACTCCTCAGGGAAATGTTTTAAAATATTTTACTGACATATATGTCAGTAAAATATAGTTATTTTAGTCCCTCAAACATCTTTTCGCACACCGCGTTTTATATGCGTCGACATCCCGCGTATCAAGAAGGCGTGCTTACGGCGCGACTGACCCGTAAAGTAGACTGATACGCTTGAATTAGTACACAATTTAAATACATACATACCTACGCGCGTCATAATATTATTTCTCTGCAATAAACCATCTCATCCAAACCGTGTCATCTATATTTTACAGGTATAAATTATTGCCAAGATCCCGTTCCATTACCTAATAATAATTCAAAGAGCAATCAGAGCCGGCCAGAAAGGCAATCCGCAATAATTTCCGCTCAAATCTGACGTATACATGACCGATATTCCACAAATTTGCATGACCGTTGCCTCTCTGAATAAATTAATGGTACCTGTGCCGGTATCTCTATGAATATGTAAGACAATGGCTTCCAAATCTTAGACTCCAATTAGAGGAGGTCATTAGACCCTTAGTTAATCACATCTGCCCGTCGAGAGAGGAATGCCAAATGTATGTATGGGTCTTGTAATGGATTACGCAGGCCGTGGGGAGCTTTGTAATAAACAGATATTTGAGGTTTGCATTTATCGCCGATTAACTTGGATTTGACAATTTTGAACTAATTCAAGTAATTTAACGCTCTACAATTATTAATCTATATAGTTTTAGAACGTAAAACTACTCTTTTACAATACATTTATTTATATTTACATTTAGCAGCATAAGACGACCACTCACTAGGTAGAGAGACAATATAATGAAGGCAGCAGGAACACGCTGTATTGGCCTAAATGTCCAGCATTGGACTTCCTACAGCTCAGATGATAAAAAAATTGATACATAGACAGATTTATGTAAATACTTATCATCACATCTTTACTTTTTTTAAATAAGAGTCAAAGTCAAAGTCATAAATATTTATTCACATAGGTCACAAATCTGACACTTGCGTTTGGAAAGATACTTTTACAAGAAGAACGCACAGGAAACTTATAGACCGCCACGCCGCTTGACACTCTGTACGATGTACAATATTTTTTCTCTATAATCTATTGAAATAAATGCATAGAGCATTAAAACGGGAAATGAGGAGTAAATAAAAGTTAGTGACCAGCGAGAATTCTCTAAACTTTTTCAACCTTATTCACACATAACGTGGTTTTTAATTACGCCATAACCGTAACTCAGTTAACCGTAATTCGATACAGGAAAGTGGCAGACGAACCGACTTTATGGCGGGCAGTTCGATTAAACGACATAACCGGATTACCGTGACCGCTGACCACTGACAACTGAACCTAAATACGGGCTTCGTCTCCTAAAATATATAGACAGTAATATAAAAACGTCATCGGAATGATTCTCTCTCTACTGGCCATATGGGTGCGCAACCCTGTGATCAGTATTGGCTGTACCTGTTTACCGTGACAGCAATTTTTGCAGTTTTTTTTAATTGACAGGAAAATATTGTACTTTTAAGCAGCTTGCTGCGAGCGAAGCGACAAATTTAAGAATTTTTGTAATGATGGTGCGAGCAGCTTGCAGCAAACGAGGCCAAAAATGTTAAAACTTTGACAAAGAAGCACGCAAGCAGAATAAAGGGTTGCCAATGGCGCTTGGAAATATATCTGGAGCCCTGGGCTGCCACCCCCTTTCGTGTGCCACCGGGGGCTAAATGCCACTGTATCATGATATCTTGACGTATGTTTAATCGATGATTCGTAAAGAAAACATCGCGCGAACTTACGATACTCGCATAATCGTGTTCTATTAGAACGAAGCCTAGTGGGGTATGCACTGTGTGTGACACTGGAGAGTAACCAGCCCACCACTTATATATCAATAGATTCTATCTTTGCGCATGATACGACATAAACTACCTATATTATGTTTGAAGCCTACACGATCTAATAAAAAGCAGCCAACTTTCCCCGCATCCCTTGTTTTCATTAATGTATATTTTGTTTTCAAACTAAAATACATGAAATCGGTTTCTTTTAGGTTGAGTTGTCTGTGGGGCTGGCTAAGTGCCGATCGCCGACGCAAACTGCCCAGACTGTAATCAAGTGAATATGTTACCGAGATACGTAAACCGGCACCGGTAGCGGACGTTAGACGATCCCACTTTTGACAGCGGTTTGCTTTGAACCACAAACTCGTTCCTAATACTGAAATAGGTACCAGAAGGGTTTCATATATAAGTAAAAGTCAATAGGTATCTACAACCAGTAAATAGGTACCTAGTTTCTACTAATATAATATAGAACTTGTTACAAAAAAAATTTGTAATACTGAAAGGGGTTCCCGTCAACCTCATCAACTTCTAATGGAAAGTATTGGGAATTTCGCAGTTATTTCTTTTGAAAGTTGTTCAGTTTGATGGATATATTATATATTATAATCATTTTTATGAAATTAATTCTTTTTTCACTAAGATTTTTACTAATGCGCCTATCGCGTACAGTCACGCTCAAAATTCTCAAAATGTTCATAAGTATAGGTGCATATGTTCATTTCATAACGAGCTAATTATTCCAGGGTGCGAGCATGTCTCGTGTCCAGTGCCATAAATATCAAGAGTAAACACAGTATAAGCACGGGTCATGCTGCACCTTGTTTGTTCACGGCCTAAAACAACATGTGACTGCGGACGGCGAGTGAATTTGTTACCACCGGCCACCGTGCGCTGACTCAGTGCTGGTCGATGGACAACCAAAGCGAACAGTTTTGAAACAAAAATTAAAAAATATTTATAATATTATTGGCAAAGATTCGTACGTAGGTTTGTTGACAAGCAAAAAAAACATAAAGTCACTATATAAAACAATACTTACCAAATCAGTGGAAAGAAATATTTTTTTATTTATAACTAGCGGCTCGACTCCGTGTACCATTGACCATTGAAACCTTTACTCTGCCAATTGATGGACACCGTATTTTAATTTATCCGTAATTTAACCGTATTGTAGGAGCTTGTCCCATATTATAATATCCGATGCGTAATTTAAAAAAACATGAACGTAAAGACTGTGGGAATGGACTTTGTTATATAATACTATGTGGAGTATTATGTATTATCATGAATTTTGGTTTTAAAGACATAGTTTTTAAGGAAGTTTAAGTCAAAACTTGCAGTGCAATAGAAACCTACCGCACAAATTTTATCAATATTTTTAAAATTTTATTATGTTGTAAAACACTTTTGGCTGGGACTGTACTGCTACGTGACAAAGCTTAAACAGAATAGGAAAATGAAATATTTTTATCTAGCATATTATTATATTTGACAATTAAACAGCACAATATAATTTTAATAGAATAAAGATATTACTTTAGGAGATGTTAATCTATTTTGTTTAATTTAAATATTTTAGCTTATTTATTAGGGTGTGAATGGAATCTAAAAATACCAGTCCGGAGTATGGAAATATGTTATCAGTACGAAAGGCATCTATAAGGTTTTTTTTTATAATTAAGTTAAGTTATTAACTTATAGTATATGTTGTATTGCTCGTCTCTCATTTAATAAAAATACTAGAATAAGAATAGCGGCTTTACCCGCTCACAATTATGCAATATGGGAGTTTTATATAAAACTTTGAAACCTACATTTCATTTTTCTAGTCTCTAGGATCAGTGGTTTAGGGCTCTGCGTTGCATGTCAGTTAGTGAATCATTTAGGATTTTATAATATACTAGTGGACCGCCCCGGCTTCGCACGGGTAGCAGAAGTAGGTATAGTGAACGTTTTAACAGGAGTAAATACGTGATACATTGTATTTTTATAGATATATTGTATCGTCTGCCAGAGACGCTAAGGCCAATAATAATAATAAACCCTAATGATAATAACCCCACAGCGCACGCAAATCAATGACCATTTCTGTTACAGTGACCAAACCTTAACAGATGTACAAATTTACCGCGCACTTATAATTTGTAGATATATAAGTACCACCTACTACAAACCCCTAGTACATTATTTCTACTACCAATAGTTTTTATGCCGCATATAAATAATGACTTCATCGATTATTGTGACTATACCAAAATATAGGTACGGATACACACCCCCGACACACACACCACAAACACCCAGACCGTATCTCTAGTTATCGAACACGCGTTAAACCTGTAAAAAGATTATATTGATTGCTTATAGGATTAAATATTAATAACGGTAATTTACTATTAGTTCTTAAGTAACCTTTTTCGGTAACCCTGTAAGGACCTCCGCGACACAGGCCAGCCCTAGTGCGGAGTCCGCTGCTAATTTTGTATTGTCTTATTTTTTGGTAAATAAAGTTTTTTGTATTTTTGTATTTTTTTTGGATATAATGTCTGTGGACTATTTTGTAGGTATTGATAAGTACTACAAACTCCTAGTACATTACTTTATTCTACCACCAATACTTTTTACAGCGCATGCATATAATGACTGTTTCGATTATTGTGACTAAACCAAAATAGATGGATATAATTTCAGTAGACTATTTTGTAGATAAGTCCTACAAACCCCTATTACTTTAATCTACCACCAATAGTTTTCACACTGCATGAAAAATAATGACTGCTTCGATTATTGTGACTAAACCAAAATAGATGGATATAATGTCAGTGGACTATTTTGTAAATATTAGTAAGTACTACAAACCCCTAGTACATTATACTATTCTACCATTAATAGATTTCACAGCGCACGCAAGTTAATGAATAATATATTTGGTAATTATGTGACACCTTAGTTCACAATATTGCAGATTTCTTGCGGATCCCTAATATTTTTCAAAACCTCGTAATATAGCCTATGTCACTCACGCTGAATTAAGCTCTCCATAAGTAAAAGATTTTTTAAATCGGTCCAGTAGTTTCGGAACCTATTCGTTGCAAATAAAAAACAAAGTTTCTCACTTTATACTATGATATTGGTAGTAGATTGAATAATCTGGAGACATATTATACGGATTACGGAAACAGTGAAAACAGTAAGAAGAGCATTCATAATTCGATGTTGTTGCAACCCAGTTTAATAGAGCTATGATAAAGAGAAGCGAAATCATAAGCGACTGCCTCTATGGCGTAGAGGGCGCAAGCTCGATTGCCAATCAAGAGGTCCCGGGTTCGAAACCCAGGTCAGGCAAAGTGATAAATATTGAATTTTTCCATTAGGAATTATCTCAATAACTGCCTGGAGTCTGGAACTGTGCCCGATAGATGGCAATAGGCTCGTCCCCTATTACATGGGACCAATAACATACTGACGAAATGTGGGTGTATCTACTGTGGGACTGAGTCCTGGGTACACCTCTGCCTACCCCTTCGGGAAAAAGGGCGTGAATGTATGTTTTTTTAAGTCATAAGCGCGTTTTAATTATTTACAGAACGCCATCTATTATGCAATGTTGGAACTAAATTACCTAAAAATGTTGCTTTAGGGTAGATAAGTCTTGCAAGAAAATATTGAAATTTTTCTGTAGCGCCATCTAGTAAGCATTGTTTGAACTAAAATATTCATAAGAAACTTTAAAACTGTATTTTTCCACAAAAGGGCTGAAATTTTTGAAAACGCTGAAACACGTGTTTAATTATTTTCATTTTAGAATGTTTCTACAAATTTTGAAATTAATCGGCCGAAAAATGAAGTCTACTCCATACAAACTTTCAACCCCTATTTAATACACTTAGGGGTAAAATTTTGAAAAATCCTTTCTTATTACTTGTCTAGACTGTAAAAATAATCTATTGTCAAAATTTCATCATCATCGGTCCAGTAGTTTTAGCTCTGGGTTGATGAGTCAGTCAGTCAGTGAATCACTTTCTCTCTTTATATAATAGTATAGAAGTATAGATAGTGATTAATATCACATTTTTTACCAATAATAGCGAGGAAAGACGTAATGATAAGACTTTTGAAGTTAATGTCATAATATGAAGGTTTTTGTTTTATTAATTGGTTTTTGATGCTTTTGTGTGACAAAAATATCAACATCAAAACTTTACAAATCTATCAACAATAATTCCTGAAAAGAATAGAAAAGATACTATATCACAATGATTTATAATTTCTATTAAAATAGTGCCAGTGTCTAGAAATAATATATAAATTATCCGCTTATGTTATAATTCCATGTAAATTATTTGTTTATCAGATCAATCAATTAACCTAAACCATTGCTATACATATCAGGCTTTCAAAATGCGTCGCGTTACGTCGATTTTAGCTAATGTCTGCGTGTCAACATACGGCCACACGTGTTAGTCTGTGTGGACGCGGCCTAAACAAACACACATTACTACTGAGGCTGGACGTGATCGATATAGGCCATAGCTATACTACAGCTATAAGTATTTATTATATTCTATAAAATATCTATTATAACTTATAAAATGTCTATTATACCTTATAAAATATAGCTTGTCCTATCAGAGTTGAACAAAAATAAAAATTTTGGTCATATTATTTTCATAAATAAAGTTCTTCTAGGTATTTGGTTAATTATTTGAATTGAATCATAAATGATATGATGCCATTTTTGTACTATACGAGTTTAGGAAAATATGACCAAAAAATATTTTTTGTTCAGCTGTCACGTATCATGAATAATATATGATAAATGATCATGTCATAACATAAAATCACGCTTTTTTCCTAAAAGTGTAGGCAGAGATGCCCTATAACCAGTCCCATAATAGGTGGTACACCCACACTTAGCCAGTCACGTTTTTAGGTCCCATGTAATAGTGGGTGAGCCTGCTTTCTACCGTTCACAGTTTCAGATTCTAGACTCTGTCGTTGAGAAAATTCAATAGATAAATCCTTAAGAACGTACGCGGCCTTGTAGGAATTTGACACAAACTTATGAAAAATTTACCAAATCGATGTTTTGTATTCCCCTGTTTACTCCGAATATAATAAATCCATTCTATAAATTTATTATCCTGATATTTTAATAGTGAAGTAACCTATATCCCTCTTATTTTAATTTTTCTGATAAACACTACGCAGGTGAAACCGCGGGGCACAGTTAATAAGTCATATTTTTCAGTGAAAATTCTAAATGTTTTGTTGTATTGAAAATGCATCCGACAGAACCCAGAGCCACGTACATGCAATCCGTCATATGAAATGAAACCCGTAGCGCTCAGCAGGCGACTTGCCACCGTCCAACGTTGTCGCATGCAGACACTGCGTGCATAGACAAACAGTTCTGTATTTAGTTTTACAAAATGTGTACTGAGTACATAACATAACATACATTCACGCCTTTTTCCCGAAGGGGTAGGCAGAGGTGTACCCAGGACTCAGTCCCATAGTAGATACACCCACATTTCGCCAGTATGTTATTGGTCCCATGTAATAGGGGGCGAGCCTATTGCCATCTACCGGGCACAGTTCCAGACTCCAGGCAGTTATTGAGATAATTCCTCATGGAAAAATCCAATAATTAACACTGCCTGACCTGGGGATCGAACCCGGGACCTCTTGATTGGCAGTCGAGCATGCGCCCTCTACGCCACCGAGGCAGTGTACTGAGTAATGACGTTGAATTGCTTTACTACTATCACAGCTCCCGGTGGAATATCGGAAATTCCTTTCTTATTCCTTTGTCTACCCTATGTGAAAAATTTCAGCTTTCTAGGTCTAGGGGTTGGGGTTGGTTAATAAGTGAATATGTCAGTCAGTCAGGACTTTGATTTTTATTTAGAGATTACCAACTCTATTTACCTAAGTACCGTTACTTGTATATGGAATCTTACTTCCTGCTTATATATTAAATGCGAAAGTTTGTGAGGATGGATGAATGGGTGGATGTTTGTTACTCTATCACGCAAAAACTACTGAACCGATTGCGAAGAAATTTGGTATGTAGGTAGCTTAGAGCCCGGAATAACACATACGACATTTTTTTTACCCGATACTCGCACGGGAACGAAGACTACACAGGTAATACCTACCTAAACAGCTAGTTAGACATGTTATTATAAAAAAAACTGTATAAATATGTTTTTTGTAGTTCACATACCCTAAAATGCAAATTAAATTGTATTTAAATTTATGAAACCTTACGGGATCATATCATGACTAAATCCAAAATAAAACACAACACTCCAAGGAATACCTAAACACTGTTTATCAAACTAACTTATATCCCAGGGGGTCCAACTGACCCTCGAACTTAACCAGTAAATACCGAAGCCGTTCAAACTATCAAAAACTTAAGCATGACTCCCACTTGTGGCGACCCCCGGATCTGAGAACTTAGAACTGACCGGCTGCGCAGCTCTGTTACATTAATTAAAATGGCCTTTTCATGTACTAGTGGATATATTTCTTTTGTGATATGTCCCTACATAAAAAATTTAATAGTACAGACTTAGCGCCCTTTATGATGACTCACTTCACTTCTTACACCTTAGGCAAATTACACACCGCCCATCATGCAGACGAGTGATTTTTGTTAGAAAATCAAGCGTCCGCATGCGGATGCGGAGCAGAGTGGGAATCGCCGTAAATCTGAGCAGTTTGACACAATTCTATGGAAAACCCGAATATAGTAAACCCATTTGATATTTAATATATCATTGTGAAAATGAAGTATAATTTTATATTTGTTTATAAACTCCCTTGTAGTGAACGCCTAATCACGCGAGTAAAACTGTAATTTGTAGAAGTTCACTATGAAAAAACCGAAAGTTTATAAGAGAAACTAAGATGACAGGGACGGGACATAATAGTTTATTTCACAATAAAAATATCAAGATATATTTTTTTAGAATGGGTATTAATTTTCGTAGGAAACAGGGAAATACAAAATATCGGTTTGGTAAATATTTCATAAGATTGTGTCAAATTGCTCGTAGCTACGCTCTCAATAAGTGTAGCCAGCTACAGTCAAGTGTATCGCACTTCGGCATGCCGATTACTACCATGCACGCTACTGTTACGTCTCAGTTTCAGTATACGACTCGCTAACGGTCAATTATTGTACTATTATTATCATTTGAGAGTCATGAGAGTCGCTTCAATAGTAAAATTTGTACCATTTACTATGTAAGCAACCCTGGAATCAGCTGTTTCATGGAAAAGTTTCCTTGACCTATACAAATCATTTATGTGCGAAAAACTTTTTTTTTCTTTTTATGATAGTGAGTAACAAGACGAGCAAATCAGGACCCTGATGGTAAGCATCATGATTGCCCATATCAGACACAGTGCCACCCAGTATTTTAATATCAAAAATTCTGCATGGCACTGCACTGCGCCTGTCACCCTGAGATATGAGTTGTTGAATCTCATCATGCCCAGTAATTTAGCTGGTAACATTACCCTTCATACCGGAACACAGTAATGTTTGCACATTACTGCTTGGCAGATGAATAACTGGCACAGGTGTGGTACTTCCCCAGGCGGCCCCCTGCAAAAGGGGCCTACCACTACAATACACACATACACGCTGGTTTTTGTACATTTGAAAGGTACCGGTAAAACCTCTAGGATAGATGTTTGCGTGTACGACCACCATAACTACTGGGTAAACAAATACACACTCAATAATCTTAAACTATACAAGAAGCACCTGTCAAAGCTTTAGTATAAGGTTCCGTAACTTGGACGTATTTTACCCTTGCGGCTGAAGTAACAGATTTCCCGTACCTATACACAAGTAACAAATTTACCTCAGCTCTGAAGTAATAGATTCCAGTCTCCGGTATTGCACGAGCCACTCCGAAATTCAATTAATCATAGTTAGGATTAGTTCTCTTTGACGAGCTGCGCCCGTGGGGCACGAGGGCCAGACGTGACTATCTTAACCCACCAGCTGGCAACGATTTCTAAATATTTGCTATCGATTATCAGTTGTAAAATAGATAACATAACATAACATACGAAGGGGTAGGCCCTTCGGGAAAAAGGCGTGAAGAAATAACTGTCTGGAGTCTGGAACTGTGCCCGGTAGATGGCAATAGGCTCGCCCCCTATTACATGGGACCAATAACATACTGGCGAAATGTGGGTGTATCTACTAAGGGACTGAGTCCTGGGTACATCTCTGCCTACCCCATCGGGAAAAAGGCGTGAATGTATGTTTATGTTAAGTTATGTCGATAACAATATAGGTAGAGGTACAATAGACCGTCCCGCTTCTGGGGTGAGATTTTTCATTCCATAATCATATTCGCTTTAAATTCGATAGTATTCAAAACGAATAGACCGTTTTGTGTATAAATATATAAAAAATATTATAGTTACTACAGAATAATAATTATTATTGTCACTATAAATACCCAACCTCCATCATCTTAGTCATAGACAAGTCAACCGTCCCGAGGCTATTCTCAAGATATCAGTAATAAATTCTGGGCAATTACAAAGTTCAGTGCAACTTCCTGGTCAGTCGTAACAAGTTAATTCTGGCATACCCCGCCGGGAATCGAATCCGGACGTCAGTAAGTAGCAGATTTATTAAGAGGCTACAGAAGCTACCGAGGGCTTTAAAATTAAATCACGCTTTAGTTTCCCGACTAAACCTTCTAAATTCGGACGTCTATTGAAGATAAGGGCACTCGGTTCCATTGCTATTTACATTTAAGCTCTGTCTGATACCTCGTATATATAGGTATTATGCACCCATATATGCAAATTTACGTAGTTTAAAACGCAATCATTACAATAATTACTATCACTTATATACTTGGGCTCGTTCAGGTCAGGCAATAAGTGTTGTTCGATTTTTCCATTAGGAATTTAGTAAGCAATATAGTCATATAAAGTCCACTAATTATATTTCATGAATTATTATACCTAGTACATATTATTATTGTTAGCTGTATAGTTTTAAATTAAATTCATCAAATAAGGTGTAGCCTAAAATTTTCAACGAGATGCTATTTATAAGTTTAATTATGTTATGAACTCAGATAATTTTGGTATTTAATATGACTAATCTAAACTAATGAAGGAAGTACTGTGTGGTTACGAGACATGACAATAGGCTCGCCTCCTATAGAATAAAACCTAAAAAAATATGCTTATAAAGTTAGGTCATTAATCTGTCGCAGAAGTTTTAATTGAATATAACAATAGTAATTACATTTAATGTGGCAATGTTTCCAAAATAAACCTGATAAGTGAGATACATCAAATTTTGCGAAATCATAATTAATTTTTCCTCTTCTTTTATGTTTCCAAAAACATTTCCAAACTTCAACCACTCGTTGCGAAACATTCTACTGAAACCCTTTTTAAAACTCGTGGAAAGAGTTCCAACAAATCTAAGAGCTAATAAAGAACGCGGGCAAGTCTTCGGAAAGTATTTCTTTCATCGCACAAGTTGGTACCGCGGCGTTTCCTGCGAAACAATGAGAACGGAACTGGGAACGACTTCCTATTCTTGTATAGACTTGTACTTTAACTGCATACAGAAAGTACCTAGTATGTAACAGTACTTTTGCTATGTTTAAGGCTGGGTTTTTTGATCACTGGTTAAGTCGACCAATGGTTAATTTTTTTGACAAATAGTTAAAATTCGACCAAAATTTGTTTTTTCATTCCTGGTTAACTATTTTTTTCCACACGATTTAACCATTGGTTAGAAATTTAACTATAGTTAGTTTGACAAATGGTTAACTTAACCGTAACTAACGATCAAAAAACCGGCCCTAGAGATATAAAAGTATATTCACGATAGTGTTTTGTTATTATTTTTTGTACCTAAATGAATAATAATTCGAGAAGTATTTATACGTAGACTTTTGTTTTATTTATAGTTCAGCGTCGTTCATAAACATCTAAATAAAGGTAGGCGCGAGTCAGCAGACCTTGTAATAGACATTGTTCAATTTAGAAGAATGCTGGGCATCCACTTGGTTACGTCACTCTTTTTGGTCCTGTGTAAGTCTCATCAAGCGGTTTCCGACAAATTTGACGATATCATCTGACCATCGGGCCGGTGGTCTGCCACTAGACTGTCACAGCCTGCTTCCACCGGTTCTCGTGCCGCAAGACTTTGTCCTTATAAAACTACTATACAAATTTATTACTAGCCGTTTCCCACAATTTCACCGGCTGAAAAGTGCCATATTATGTATTATTTCAGGAGTCAACCTGTCTCAAACAAACAAACAACAGCACACTTCATACAAACTTCAGCCTAATTTAGCAGTTTAGGCCTGAAGAAGTAGCAAAAATACACACACATACAAACTTATATAATCTTATTAGGATTTCCTTTTAGTAAACTATCGGCAGACGTCAAAGTTCAGTCAGTTCAGGTAAGCAGAACACTTCCGAAGCCTTTGCAACTACTCTGTTTAGCAACATAATCTATAAACCGTTGAACAAGCGAATAAACAATCTCCTCTCAATATTGGTTTCAAGTTTAACTAACTACATAATCAACCCTAATTTGTCTTGGGTTCGGACGGAAATTAATGGATATTGTTATTAAACCTACAGGTTTTTAGTTATCTACGTGTATTTGGCGTGGCTGTCTGTTTTTCAATCACAACTTAACATTAAATCACGGGGTAGACAGAGGTGTACCCAGGACCCAGTCCCATAATATAGGTACACCCACACTTGCCAGTTATGTTTTTGGTCCCAATACGGGGCGACCCTATAGCTATCTACCGGTAAAATGACAACTTTTGCGGCTGTGTCGTAGACATTGCTACGACTCGTAGAGCTACGAGTTTTCAATTCCGTCAAAGCTCTACAAAGACTACATATAAATTGCACACGTAATGGCCTAATTAATATTTCTGAGTTTGTCTACTTGTATATTGTGTCAATTCTAAGACGATGTACGAACAGTGTTGCCTGTTATCTCAATATTAATTTCCTGGATTCATTGAACAGGGTGATGGCAGTCGTCACTAGTTCTTGACAAAAGGACGACACTTACATACTATAATGATATATGACAATAATGATATAAAATTAAAATATTAGGTAGTTTGTCAAAATGAAGTGTCTTTTGAAAATAAATGTTTGGTGTTTGCAAACAAAAGGAATTTTGAATTAAATAGGCACTCGTGAACTGCCCTTCACTTGGCTCTGGATACTAATATACATACTTATTAAACCTTTCTCTGGAATCAATCTTTCTATTATGGAAAAAACATTAAAATCCGATGCGTAGTTTAGGACGCGTAGATCGCGTGTACAGACAGCGGAAATTGTTTTATACTAAAGTTATTAAAGGATGTAAGGAAGGATAAGAACTAGCTGTGTCCTGCGGTTTTAGCCCCTCTATCCAGGTCTATTAATTCTAAAATTTAGTTTAAAAAACAAAAAAAAATTTCGCAATTATATATTAATGAACGCATATTAATGAAACCTATGCTATTTCATTGACAAGCTTCTAAACTTTTAAATCAAATGTCTATTCCCGTAGTGATATTTCAGATTCAATTCCAAGCGAGGCCTTAAATTAAATATACAGGAGGTTCTCTAAATGGCTGAATAAACTATATCTATCTCCCGCAGGCTCGGGCTGAAGCCGGTCTGGGTGAGGATCAAGTTCGCAGCACCACCGGGGCTGAAATCGAAACATGTACTTGACGGGTGTCTGCCCGGAGAATTGCTGCAAATACATCGAAGTACTTTAGTTCTAAAGTTGTTTGCCCACTAGATCTGGACGTAATATGACCGTATTTGAAACGGAGACGGATGTGAAACGGTGTACCCTGCCCACTATAACGTATTTACAACACCATTCTCATAGAAAATTGTTGACGGAATGTTAGCGCTTCGTGCTCAGGACGCAAATAGTCTGTTTGCGAAATAGTCTTAGTGGGTATTAGTCTTACATAAGAGTTCCATAAAACTTTTTTTCGCATACGGTCCTATTCCGGTCAGTCATACTGGGCAGACGCCTTTAATATTGTTCAAGTAGATTGCCCAGTTACAACATTCATAATCATCATCTCGGCCGTAGAACTACGCTATGAAGGGTACGTAGGATCACTGCACTCACGGTTGTAAGCGGCCTGCATCCAGCGTATTCATACTGACTTTATTAGATGGTATGTCCACCTTGTGGGTGGACGTCCAACGCTGCGCTTGCTGGTCCATGGTCTCCATTCAAGAACTTTACATCCCCATCGGCCGTCAGTTCTTCATGCTATGTGCCCTGTCCATTGTCACTTCAACTGGCTAATCCTCTGGGCTATGTCGGTAACTTACGGTCATCTATTACGGATCTTCTTATTTCTGATTCGATCCCGCAAAGAAATCCCGAGCATATCCCTCTCCATAGCTCGTTGCACTTTTTTGAGTATACTGATAACATTGCACACTACACAACATTGCTGTTCCAAATATTATTAATTTCAATTAAAACGATCAAAATTAAATTAATTGACATAGAATGTAGTACAACACAAAAGATAATTATTAATGTAGTCACAACATTAATATAATCAATATAACAAGCGGTTGAACAGTCCAATGTATATTAAATGATGTAAACCTCACGTGTACCCTTCTAATGAAAGTCAAACTAAGACGGTCAGACCACATACGTTGATATAGGACGCAATCTTGAGACGTGAATCATTCAGTAGGATCTGTATCAATCAAGCAATCCGTACTCTCGCTTATTATTGATATAAAACATGCCCCGTTCTTAAATCTGGAGTTTCTAGATCGAACATCATCATGTAGACTTTTCACCTGGGCGCTGCTGTGTTTCGGATGGCACGTTAAGAGGGCGCTGTATGCAAAAATTAAGCAAAATATTTATCTTTGAACTCATACTTTAATAAGAACAAACATTAATATTCAGTTTAAAAAAATAATATGTAATATTATATACTCGAACAGAATGGGTTACCCCAATTACACTGCTCGAGTCAATTCATATGGATTATGTTGACAACCCATATTATCAGAGTTTCAGGTCGCCAAGATTCTTACAAGGCCTCCGACATGACCTAACGACTGCCCCCTACATATCTTATAGGAAACAGCTGGGACTTACAGTTTAACGTGCCATCCGAAACATGGAATAATATTATAATATTATAATGGAGTAACCGACTACTTTTCTTATTTATTGTTTATATTTTGAGTAAATAAATAAAATCCCTGCTAAAAAATGAAGATCGAAGTTCATAGCGCTCAACTCATCTACAACTGCGATATGCAATATTCGACAATATACAAAGCCAATAAAAATTTGAATAGCAGTGTGCTATGTCGTTTAAGCACAATTATCGTTGACTTTATTATACTTAGTCATTGTTTCACGTAGTCATTTTTATATTGTGATTGTGGGCATTATTATACTTGGTCATTTTCCATTTTAGACCTAAGTCGTCAACCTCCAAATTTGCTAGTATTATTAGTAGTAGTATTATGCGCACCCTTAAACTTGTTGGCTTACATACAAATATTAACTAGCAAAGAGTTCTGTACCTCTGGTGGGTAACCTATATGAACCAGTCAAAGAGTAAAATGATAAGTGACAGACCGCTCTACTTCTTTAATTGAATATAGCTTTCATGTCTATCAATCTGAGAAAATAAACAGTGCTGGTTTCCAATTTAAATTAATCTGTTTTATTTTATAATTAATGGATACGATAATCAGGGTCAATTAAGAGGTTATGGGCCCAGATGCGCCTGGGAAAATGTATTAATGAATTTATTCTGATTCCAGATGTTCCGCAAAATCAAAATGACACCATTTTACAAATCAAATTTTCTGAGAGCTGATTCTATACTGAATGTTATGCAAGAGAAATAGAACCAAAGCATGATGACGAAATAAGATCACGAAACGCAACATAAATATTACATTAAAAAAAATGGAAGTATGAATTTCCAA
The DNA here is from genome assembly GCA_947063395.1 of Hemistola chrysoprasaria. NCBI lineage: Eukaryota > Metazoa > Arthropoda > Insecta > Lepidoptera > Geometridae > Hemistola > Hemistola chrysoprasaria. The sequence continues at coordinate 6,003,132 of OX346715.1, forward strand.
AATAAAACTAAAATGGCCGAATATTTTTCACCAAGTGTCATTATGCAATCCATATATAAATTTGTTGCGATCATATCGAAAACTAATATTACACGGATAACTTATATTATGAGACCTAAGACCAGCAAGAACTATGTTATTTTCTTGATGGATGATATTCAGCATATTAATATTGTTTATCGACTATGATAATGTAAATTGTCACAAAGGACATATTGACGGCCAGTGGATTTTTAGAAATATGATATTATAATTTTTAAAGTCGCCGACCAGAATGCCCAATACCGCCACAAAATTGATGGTCATACAATATCTGGAATAGAAAGTGATTTTATGAACCAGAAAGATTCATGATCTAAACCTATATTTATTATTTGGAAGTAATCTAGATATTGCTAAGTGGATTTTGCTAAAGAATATTTTTCAGAAAGTGAAATAAATAGTTTAAAGTTTTATTATAACAAAACTGAAACTTATTTTGTCAAATAAGTAAAAATATGACATGACGACATCAGTCCAAAATATTGACATGTGTGTCAATCAATAAAATGTCGGAGAATTTTCTTGTTCTACTGTTTTGATTGAAGAGAAGAGAATATCAATGAAAATATGATCACGACATGATGATAATAATATAGAATTTTCTTTCTGAGTTTAAGCTTCGATCACATGAACAGGGAAGGCATTGTTTATCAAAGTGATTTGCCTGTTAATTTCAGTTACTATATAGTGAATCTGTTTCAGTTACCAAAGGAGATTTCAACCTTGGATATAAACAGTGGACGAAACTGAATGTACTTACTATCAAACTACAAGACTACTAGTTCCACATATTAATTAAGGAATATTATAAAAGGAATAAAACTCAGACAGTAAGACTGACAGAAGAGGTATGGCAATTTAGTTATTTCAGTAGTCAACATAAACGAGTAACGAGAGTCGTCATGTAGCCCTTACATATTTACAGATGAATTACAGTAATAAAATTTGGATGGAAATGATAAGATAGATTTAGCAAAAGGTTTTAATGAAAAGCCGTAAATGACTAACGATTTTAACCAAATTGTAAATGCTATTCATGATGATTGTTTTTAAGTACGCTTAAGGGAAAGACTACCGTTTGACTTTACTCGTAGATAAATGTTGATTTTAAGAAAATGCCGACCTAACAACCCACTGAATCTCTTTTACTATTTTATTGTTCTAGTGTATTAAGATAAGTTAATTTTTTTAAAAGCAAACATGGTTTAATTATACACACATAGTTATCACCTATCAAAGAGAATGAAAAAGTATATTATTGTCGTTTGAAAAATCCTAATTTCATTTGATAAAAAAAAAAAAAAAATAGTGTTCCTGAGCGGATGACATGGATGATATGTATGGATCTAAAGAATCCAATCATTGAAACAGAGCCTATGGTTTATTTGATTTCTACCAAAGCCTTTATATCCTAGAAAACCATTTAACATGTGGAAGGTTCGATAAAACTCTCACATAAATGTTAAAATACCTAAAATAATAAATAATAATTATAAATTATAAAAAAAAAAATAAGCTCTTTAAAAGTCAAAGGTATGAATGAAGCTTAGAATCTTGAGTGCGAATTATTATAATACAAGGTATTTGTTGAAGTCAGAGATGTCAAGAGTGAAACTTGTGTTGGAGTCAGACATAGCTCAATGCCTGAAGTGTGAATAAAAAAAATATTTAATAGTACTCTTGTGGCGAAGCTGATAGTGGTGATTATAGAAATCAGTGCCGTAATTTTCATTCCTTAAATGATTTAAAATCAGAAAATGAAAAATCTGATGTGAGTTATAAGACCTAGAAACTGTGATGTTCTTTAAAATCAGATGTTTCCTGAAATCTGATAGATATGATAAACTTTAAAGGTCTGGAATCTCTGACGATATAGAATCAGAAGTTTTAAAATCTGATAATGATACGTTTGTAATCACGAGTTTCAATATATTATTGTGCGATAGTTTAATTTGAAAAGGCAGTTGCAAAAGACATTATGCATTGAAATATGTTATAGAAAATAAAGGTAAATTTCAGTGGAAGGGCTTAAGATATTAAAGAAAATCTATATTAGCCATTAGCATATTATAACGATAATGTTATTAAGTGTGTTCTGTAAATTTCCTGCAATGTACCTACTACGAAGGCCTAGATGATCTTATGATAGGTAGACATAGAGTATAGATCCTATGTACGAGTATATCGAGGTAAGGTAGAATAAAACGAGATCAGAGATAATCAAGATTCTCTTGGATAAATCATGAAATTGAAACGTGATGAAGCATCTAATCCAGTAGATATGATAAATGTCAAATAGTTTCAAATAGATTGTTACCATCAAGATGATGAATCAATATGGAAATCTAGTAAGAAATATCTAAAGCTAAGTTAATATAATAGCTACCTAACCGATGTTAGTATACAAAATTCAAATTTGAATTTGAAAATTCAAAGTATGGATTAATTAATTGGCTATAGTGAAGTTTTAACCTCGAAGTTCTTTTAGGTTGTGAATTATTGAAAGAATCTTATAAAGTACACACCTATACTCAGTTTTTTTGAAGTTCCTAAGGATGTAAGGAATAGAGATGATGATGTCTGTTAATTTAAAGAGCATTAAAGAGACAGGTCTAATAGTTATGAAAATTTTAATAGATACTAAATATTAAATCTAATCTAAATATAATCAAGTAGTTGATTTAAAATATGAACATTCCGGAAGACGTAAGGAATGGATAATATTACGAATATTATGAAGATAATGTCTGTGCATTAAATATATAGGTAATATTATACGCACAGTTGATTTGATTTTAATTTTGAATGGTTATTAATATAAACATTATTTTCGGATAAACTGAATAAACGAACAATTACAGGTAGAGTAATGAATTTACTGGTGGATTAATATTAAATAATAAAAATATATAATAAGTAAAAACATTAACAAGCATTAATATGAAATTGTAAGTTGTTGATGAATCAATGATTGCTTGCACGAATAAAGAGAGCATAAAGAGTTGAAAGAAATATTAATGAGCAATTATTTAAATTATTAACTTATCGGTGGAGTAGTGATAGCCGATAACAAGCGCTATTCATGAGGTCCCGGGTTCGATCCTCAGGTCAGGCAAAAAGTATTTTTGGAATTTTCATAGGAAATTTTCTCAATTATTTAAGTCTGGAGCCTGGAATTGTGCCTGGAAGATGTCAATAGGCTCGCTCCTATTACATGGGACCTAGAAACATAACCGGTGAAGTATTGGTGTACCTATATTTATGGAATTGAATCCAAAGTACACATCTGCCTACCCCTTTGGGAAGAGGCGTAATGTTATGTTTATACAAAGTTATCGTGCATTGAGTTATATAGGAGTATTCCAATACTTGTTATTGAGATTTCATACAAAGTAAACTTGATAATGAAGTATAACACAAAATAATATAAAAAGATTGAATTAGTTAATGATGATAATATGAATTATGTAGTTACTTGTAACTATGCTATGCCGATTGAGACTAGCATAATACAACAAGAGTAACAGAGTACAACTATGTATCTTTTCAATTATCTCCTGGAGTATTTGAATAACATATTAAGTCTTTATCGAATATAATTATATTAAACAAAATATATGTATACTAAGTATATTAAATAATATTTTCAGCTTGAGCTAGCTGAAAATATTTTTATTTAAATTAGTTGGGGTAATAATAATTATTCTGACTTGATTAAAAGTTGATAATGATAAATTGGATCTGTTCACATTGGTTTGATTATTTTATTCTGGAGGTTTTACATATTATAGTTCATTTATTTTAGTGGACAAGTATTATTACTATTGTTGCATATAAACCAACTGAATAAAATCTAATAATAAAAACTTTACAACATGTTAATGTGAATAACAGATAGAGAATAATTAATTAACTGAATTTATATCCCACAGGTAATCGTTATGTTGGTCAAACATTTTCGGAAAAGCAGTTGCATTTCAAGTAATGTGTAAAAACTAAATTGGGGTTGGAAATTGGATTATTTATGGGTTTTGATACGGTTGTTGTTTGATACGACTGAGCTAAGTGAATAGTGATACTTTTATAAGTTTTTATGATAGGGTCTGATTAGGTTTTCCTGGGTTTCCCTAATCCTCGCAGCAAATGCTGGAACTTGTAAATATATGCCCCAGGCAAGCACAAGGAAGCTATATTATGTTCATTGAATTAGAATGGTTCTATATTTGTCTTTGCGGTTAATATTTGAGGGGGCCTGTTGGCTTACATACAAATATTAACTAGCAAAGAGTTCTGTACCTCTGGTGGGTAACCTATATGAACCAGTCAAAGAGTAAAATGATAAGTGACAGACCGCTCTACTTCTTTAATTGAATATAGCTTTCATGTCTATCAATCTGAGAAAATAAACAGTGCTGGTTTCCAATTTAAATTAATCTGTTTTATTTTATAATTAATGGATACGATAATCAGGGTCAATTAAGAAAACTATAGGTCCCGGTTGTTTACTATAAGATAATATGTCAGGGGGCAGTCGTTAGGTCATGTCGAAGATCTTTTAGGAGTCTTGGCGACCTGAAACTTCTGCATAGCCGCCTCGCGGCACCTTCAAAGAAAACGAATGTAAGCAAACAAAATATTGTGAAACTATCTGTTGAAAAAATTAAGCCCTACAAGTTTCTTGTGCGTTCTTCTTGTAGAGGTATCTTTCCGAACGCACGGTAGTCAGTACTGTTTATCTTTGTTGACGTACAAAAGTGTCAGATTATGACCTATTTGAATAGATCTGTTTGAGTTTGAGTTTGAAACTCTGACAATATGGGCTGTCCGTATAACCCAAAATAATTGAGTGTAACTCGAGCAGTGTAGTTGGGGTGACCCGTTCTGTTAGAGTATAAATACAAATTATTATTATACTTTTTATTTGAGTCATAAATTCGGTCATTTGCACAGGTCATCTACCTCTCAGGTCGCCAATGCCCACTGGTGAAAACTAGCCATTTAGCAAGATTAGCAATTCCCAAATGTCACCAGTCAGTGGGCGTCACCAGTGCCGGGCTGACAAGTAGGAAGTATTTGTGAAAAATCCTGACTGTCATAGCAGTAATAGATCAGACAGCAAAAAGGTGAAACTGTATAAAAACTCGTTAAACATGTAAAATGTGACAACCCTAGTCTATCCAAATTACAAATTCAACAAATAGAAGATCCTAATTTACTCGAGAATGCAATATCTCACAATATTGAATATTGCATGGAGTCAAGGAGTGCAAGCAAATCGATTTGAAACCTCCAATATCGTTCACTTTATCACATGTAACCGGTATTACAACCTCGTTTCATAATCAAATATGACAAAACGTCACCTAAACCAGTTCAAATGGAATTTTTTCGCTCTTGAAAATTGCGCTCACGTTTCTAATATAGTGAAAACAATATTCTAGTGACCGGGTGATTTCTGCGCAGATGCTTGCCCTTCCAATATTATGTAAGGTAGGGTAAAGTTTTCATAGCTCTTGAAATATGGGAATCATATAAAATATTGAACTTTATATTGAATTTCGTGCTCTTTATTCGATTATAGTAAATCCAAAAATTAAAGGTTTAAGCAGTCAACGTAAATTATAATAGTAGTTTAAGGGGGTTCCTTTTCCGTACAAAGTGAATTTTCCAATCATTTGTTTGTGGTTGGCTCTTGATCTGGCTTTTATATGCACGAAAAGATAATTGGTAATAAAAGATACAAAATACCAATATATATTTATATTTTATCTTTTGGCCACGTGCTTAAATTACTGCCTATACCTATTTATACCTATAATCTATACCTATTTTGATAGATAAAGTCACAACAATTTGCTATTACACAAGAGTAACGTTGGCTATAACTTTTGGTAGCTTAAATAATAGATTTTTATTAAAAAACTCTATATAAATATGTAGTGTAAAAAATCCTTAATTTATTTATAGTCACTGGAACTACAATCGGTTTTTAATATTTTTTTATTGTGGTTACAGATCCATCTTTTTGAACATATAATAAAGTTATTTATAGGCTTATTGAGATAAGAAAAAATGTCGATATAACATGTATTGAAATGTATAATCGCTTACGTCAAACGAATTTTTTAATGCATTAGGGTTGGCAACGCGTCGTATCGATCTAACGATATAAAACCGCCATTAATCTGCTTTATCTCGGCTATATTATTTAATGACGCGACGTTTCGCGGTTATTTGTAACATTTATGAAGGGAATAGACTGCTGATGCATTTTTAGATAAGGGCTTTTTATGTTCGCCGATGTCTGATGTCATTATTATGCGCGTAAGTGAAATGTTCATGTTCTTTGAATTTTTACAAACAAAATAATATGTTTTTTCGCGACTAAATAGAATTGGAAAGGTTTCGGCATTTTGAGTAAGTACTCGTATGTAAACATGGACTTTGGTGCTACTGTAATTCTTAAACTACTGATCCAATTTTGATGATAACTAATCGAATGACAAGTGATTCTTTATTATGTTGCAAGTAACGTAGACTAAATTCCATAGTTTTGTTTAAGTTTAAAAAACTAGGTAAGTATTATGTACGTATTAGCAGATATTAAGAAGGTAATGTTATTGAAAAAATGGTAAATATCGTGTAGTTTCCCTTTCAATAAACATGCTTTTAATATTGAGTTTCAGTGAATTTCATGACCATTTACCGGCACGAAAAACCATTTCCGCTCAGCAAAGTAAATAACATAAACCGTTTATCATACAATACGATTATTTTACAAACAGTTTCCTGCGGGCGAGCGATTTGCATGAAATATAAAGGTGACCGCACATAGTTGGCCGTTGTTTATGGCGGTCAGTGAGCGCTCGTTTTGTTTGCGACTCCCCTTTGCATACCAGTCTTCGTTCCTTTATTGTCTTACTTTCCGCTCACGACATCGGAATAATATATTTGCGTAAACAATAGCTGGTACGTCAGTTTGTTTTAATAACTTTATGCATAGTTGCCAACATTGTCTCGTGTAATTTGTTGCGTTTCACATATTAATTTAATTGCAGACATCTTCTATCCATTATATGATATTTTATATGGTTCTAACTAACATTATTCCTACGGAAGATGTACCATCGGAACCAAAGTCTGCTTTGACAAAGAGACAAGAGCCGTCAAGAGTACAAGTATGAGTGCAACTTTAGTAAATGCTATAATTAATGCCGGGTTCGATCCCCGGCCAGGTCAAACATTTGTGTGCACGAACATGTCTGTTTGATCTGTGTCTGGGTATTATAAGCTTATATAAGTATGTATATCAGTCATCTGGTTACCATAGTACAGGCTTCTAGCCTAGTTTGGGACCAGATGACCGTGTGTGGAAGTTGTCCCATATTATTATTATTATTAATTTTGTAATATAAGTTCAAATCAAATCATGAACAAACTTTAAATTTAGATGTACGACAATAGCAAGCAGCAATTAAACGAAGCCCACATTTCTATAATACACGATTTTAACTGTGAGTTTCAAATTGACATAGCGTCATTTTCGTAGTCAAATTAAGTTTTATACTAGGTGTTTTCAGTTTGGAATATAAAATCAGATAATTTAATTATTTAAAAGGTGACACAGCTCATTTTGTTTATAATACTTTTTTAATAATCATACGGATATTCGGAGTGGAGACAAATTTAACAAACCCAAAATCATGAAAATCAATCAAGCCATTCTTTGGGTGTAATTAACACGACTTTATTTTACCTATATATTAAATATAATATTACAATAATATACACATTAGAATATTATATTATGCGAGTATAAATGAGCCTTCATAAGACATTAATGTCACATCACTAGACAAAAACAAACGACTGTTGCAGACACAATAAAATAAGATTCTATCGGCACACATTATCCTCGATCCATTTACGACTGAGAGACATCTTTCCTCTCCAGACTCGGTTTAATTGACCGATTATAATCGAGAACTGTCAATTGGCTGTCATATTCGGAAGAATACGGTACAATGAGTACTCGAACTCACTCGATCTGATTTTTTATTGTGTCCATATGAGTATATCCGTAATAGACCTGATATTAACAAAGGATGCACAACTTTCCACCTCTACTCTTGAAGGACAGCACACGCATTCTGTTCGGGTAAGCAAGTGAGTGTTGTCTAAAAGGAAACGGTGAGAGTTTGACGTGGTTAGAAATATACAAGGGGTTACAAATAGGTGTCATCAGCTCAAACTCGTTTTTTTTCTTTTTTAGGATAATTTATAATAACAACACTTTTATTGTAACAAGTGGTATAAGTATTATAATTTTTCAAGATATACAACATCTTCCTATTCTCTGAGATGACCGTAAGAGGTAAAAGAGGTACGAATTAAGAAGACAGAGATAGCATTAGAAAATAATCTAAACGAGAAAGTGAAGTAATATTCGATGACGGTAAAGTCTGACGTGTCGTAGATTTTAAGTAATTGTCATGACACACTGAGTTTTATTGAAGTCAGGAGTGGAATTATTAAAAAACCATTAGATGTGAGCTCGGGGCAAGCGTGATGGATGGACTCGTGGACTCTTGAATCCGATCCATTTCAATTTGAACGATCCTATGTCTCTTGACAAAGGGTGAGTGTCCCTCGAGTATGCTAATATAATGTTTTGTGCCGACCGCGCCATTATTTTATTATTATCATTTGGAATCTTTATTGTTTTTCAATTCTATGGTAAAAAAGAGATATCAATCAAATTCCTTTGTTTGCAATTTCTTGTAGGTATACAAGATATTATAAAAAGTTGTAATAGTACTTAAGGACGTACAGTGCATTAGGTCGAACAACTTGCTAAAGAGAGAATTACAGAATACGTATTAAAAATTTCAAACTCAAACTCAAAACAGCTTTATTCAAATAGGTCATAATCTGACACTTTTGTACGTCAATGAAGATAAACAGTACTGAGTCTACCGTGCGTTCGGAAAGATACCTCTACAAGAAGAACGCACAAGAAACTTGTAGGGCTTAATGTTTTCAACAGATAGTTTCACAATATTTGGTTTGCTTACATTCGTTTTCTATGAAGGTGCCGCGAGGCGGCTATGCAGAAGTTTCCAAGCATCTTTGTCCTCTATATACTGGTTGACTTTATAATAAGCCTTCTTTAGTAAAGTAGATTTTATACAGGTTTTGAATTTACCCTCTGAGAGCCCAGTTATCTCTTTGGGGATTTTATTATAGAAACGTACACTATTTCCTAAGAATGTCTTTTTATTTGTTTTAGATAATCTAAAGCTAGGTACAGCTATTTTGTCTTTATTCCTAATATTAAAATTATGAAGGTCACTATTTAATTTGAATTTATGTAAATTTTTACGCACATACATGATGTTCTCAATCAATGTTCATGATGCTCTCTCTAAATGTATAAGGATGGTAGGGTCAGTATGTTTATTTCTTTAAATAATTCCCTCAGGGATTCGCGTGGACGCATTTCTACTTGCAATCCCTTACAGATAGAATAGATTATATAACATTGATCGCGATAATCGTGCACCGCGTTTTTAAATCTAACACTCTCGAATTTACTGCAAGCAATATGTTTATTGTTTGGATTTGACTAAAATTACAACTCGACTGGACCTTATAATAGGGTCTATGATACGGTTAAGTTACGACACAAAGTACGTTATTTTTGTTATATTTATCGGTACTGAAGTAAAGTTATTAATAATCATCGATAATGTGATTAGTTTCTTACTTTTATCAAGACTCTTGGTAATTATTAATAAATTTCAATTAATCACATTTACAGTAACATCTACATGTCTTACAATGATATTTCAGCCTCTTTGGCTCAGACGGTAGTAACTCTGCTTTCTGTGCCGCAGGACCCGGGTTCGATCCCCGGCCAGGTCAAATATTTGTGTGCATGAACATAGGACAACAATCTGGGTGTTATAACCTTATATAAGTATGCATATCAGTCATCTGGTTATCATAGTACAGGCTTCTAGCCTAGTTTGGGACCAAATGACAGTGTGTGGAAGTTGTTCCATATTATTATTATTATATTGAAATGAAGACGAAGCTACTTTTTTATTATCTGTACTAGTTCCAATGTACAAATTATGATTTTTTGTGTGTTTTGTACAAAATTTGAAACGATTTCTTAGCGTTACCCAAAATAAAACAGTAAAGTAATAATAGTGACGTTCATAATGTTGTAATAAAGAATGTTCCATTTCTCACGCGTAACCAGGAATGATGTGCTGATAAATCATATCTATTCGCCGATTTATATCGCAATAAACGAGGAGGAATTGCGCCCGTAAATAAACACCAAATAGATCAACGCTTTATTAGCGTTTATATAAATATACTGTTACGGCCGTATTGTTCTACATTTCAAAAATAAATATTTTAATACGCGCGTGCTCTGGCTAGTTAGATACCACCGTCGTTCTTGTTAAAAATGGCAAAAAATATTACGCCGAAGTCGGCGTAACCGAGCCAGTGCAACACAACGCACTAACACTGTAAAATGCACAGTAAAATTTTAAAGTTACCGCATTTGCTAAGCTGTTGCTTTAGGTAGTGCAGTATATGTTTGGAGCGCGCGCGAAGACTTGTCAATTATTTAGGGTCAAAAAATTTTCTATGTTCAGAGAGTGCTTACAGTCCCTAAATAAACAAATCTGGCTCGCAGACTACGTCACTAGTCATTGTTCATTTTTTTAATATTTCCAAATTCGACGTTAGTTCCACATTCGGTCACTGGCTCAGATAAGTTTTAGAGTATGTTTGTATATGTACTCATATGTATATGTATATATGTGTACTTGTAAAGTAAAATCAAACCAAAATCTTAATGAGAATAAATGTCATGAAACCAACCATTTCATTACCTGCATAAATTGTAACATTTTAAGTATTTAATTTTTATCCAATTGACAATTATGTATGTTATACAGCTTTACCAAAAAAAGGCACGATTTGATTTTTGAGCGATAGACGATGTGACGATGGACCCTATAATGAAAAAATCATTGTACAAAATTAATCAAGTATGAAACTAATAAGAGAACGTTTTATATATAGATAAAAACGTTAGACACTATAAAAGAGAAAAAACATTGTCATATGAAAATACTCTGCTATTTAGTAAATACCAGCATTTTTGTACGACAATAATATCACAAAGTAAGCTCTACGCTGCGCGCGTAGACGGTCTACGAGCTACGGCGTAGCAACGAGCGCTTAAAACCGCCCGTTAACTCAACTCCACTGTATAAAATAACCATCTGGTTGATACCCCTAGAAAAACTCTTTGTGAGGATAACTCGCTCCACATCCTTATGATATGTTTATGTACTATGAGATTTTATGTGGACGTTCTAACGCCGAGCACGAATTTTATTGGGTTTATAGAATTTTATGGGGCCATATTCCATGCTGGCCGCTGTTTTTCATTGTCTATTGATTTTGATGTGGACGCCGCTGGATAAACTGTCGAAAGGGGATACCGAATAAAATTATGATTCTCAGTTTTTTATCAATGTTATTTTGAAAACTGCCGTTTCGGGGTTGTATGTTTTTTTTTTTAAGTACATCGTTAATGTCATCTTTACTAATTTTTTTAAAGGAGACAAATGCGCCAATTTAAATGGACTTTCAATTGTGTTTATAAACCTTTAAAAAAACATTTAATTTTTACCTGAATAATTTCATAAGAAATATTTCATCCTGTGTTGTATCTGTAGCTCGCAATTCGTGTTAAAATTTATTCTAAATGCAATAAATTAGTCAGAATCTGAAACAACGGTAAAGTGGAATCAGAAGTTTAACAATACAAAACAATTTGTGCACAAATCTGTGCGTTTAATGCGATACCGGATAATCCGTGCGAAACATTTGAAGCTTGCTTTAACAGTTTGACGGAGTTAATGTATTTATACCAAGCACTGGCACCGGGAGCGGCATCTGTGGCTAATGATATCGCTGGACCAGATCCTCTCCCCCCGCCTTGTGTCCGAACCTGCTCCCCTCACCTCGCCTCTGTGGGTATTGTGAAGACAGTATCTGTATTCACTCTGTATTCACGATTTACTTGTCGATTAGGCAGTACCTTGCAAACACGGTTTCATCATAAAGTATTAAGTTATAAGTTATTGCACGAATAAAAAAATATGATGTTCATACGGGCGCATGATTTTTTTTGCATTTGCGTGCGTAGCGGTGAATCGTTTAGAGTTGTTTAAGAACTATTTTTCTTTTCACTTTCAATGCATTGATTTAGCTGAAGAATGAAATTTGCAAGCATATACCTATTATTTTTGTTCTGTTAAATACCATGAACATTCAATTATTATTATTATAATATTGTTTTGATAGACACGTAACACATTTTCAGTTATACCTGTTCAATCCTATAGGTAAAGTTATAAAGCTGTACTATTTACCCAACTGTTCCTCTTGTATCTTTGAAATCATTGGTGAATCTATTTATGTTAGAACTAAGTATACTATGTATATAATCATATATGAATGTAAAGAGAACTATTCAACTATTATTTAATACATAAAATCGTACCTTTTTCCACCTACACTTCTCCAATCATATATTTGTTCCGATGTAATAGGGGGTGAGCCTTTTGCTATCTACCGGGCATAGTTACAGACTCCCGGCTGTCATTGAGAAAATTTCTAATGGAAAATCGGCAATAGCACTTGGGAACTACGCCACAAAAGTCAGGAAAATTATCTGAGAAAAAGACTCTTTGAACCCTGAATTAGTTCTGTTATTGAAGAAGTAGAAGTAGAAGCAAAGTCACTGTCTGTAAATACCTTTTATAATATGAGAGCCACCCCAACTGCCCCCATGAGTCGGTCATTAGTTAAACACGCACAGGCACCCGCATGTCGCAAGTTTATCTTCCACTAAACTGTTGGTATGTGGACTCGATTAGCCCTTTGATCAAATAATCCCGCGATAAACTACACGGGAAATTAAATAACATTAATTGTCATTGTTCAAAGATCTAGATAAGCCTGTTTGCTTCAATTTAATTAAATTGGTTTTCAAATTTTATTTACTACAAAAATAATCATTGTTTGTCTACTTTATCATTACCTCTCTCCAAAAAAGACTTGGATGAACTGTATAAATGAGGATAAGAGTGAGAGAAGAGTGAGTGCGGAGATGACAGATGATAGACTGGAGTGGCGGAAGAGGACATGATGTGCCGACCCCTCCTAATGTGAGATAAGGGCGGGAAGAAGAAGAATCATTACTTATCTTAGAAATCTTAACTCAATACACCCACCAATTACAAAAAGGAAATCCTACTAATAATATCATAACGCAAAATGTGATCAGTGTGTGTCTGTTTATGCCTCGTCAGCCCATAACAATTGAGCTGAAAGTTAACTAACACTTTGGAACACGTAAGTTACTTTTACAGCGAATGAAACCGCGGAACACAGCTAAAATTTAGAAATTGATTTATTTAATTGAAGGTCTCTCAAAATAAGATCTGTTTTACTAAAATTTGACTGTAAAGTCCTTTACTGCAAATGATCAACTGCATCTATTAGGTACACATTGTAATTTCTATATTATATAGATATGAAATCGGTACAGTGAACAGTGCAATATTTGCTGGTTAAAGCCAGAAGACACGCTCGTTGGTTGCTATCGCTTGAAAGCAACGAGAGGCATGTTTAATTGGTGGTCGGTGGACGTTCGCCTACCGCTCGTTACGGCTTACGTTGCGTTCTCGTATACTCTCAATTATAGATCACTAAAATACTAGTCGTAAACTTCGTTAGATGTTTTTTATCTTTATAATCTATACTGCCTTGGTGGCGTAGTGCGCGCAAGCTCGTTCAACCACCAGGTCATTGTTAAATATTGGATTATTCCATTAGGAATTATCTCAATAACTTCCTGGTGGAACTGTACCTTGTAGATGGCAATGGGCTCGCCCCTATTACATGGAACCAATAACATACTGGCGAAATCTGGGTGTACCTTCTATGGGACTGAGTCCTGGGTAAACCTGTACCTACCCCTTTGGGAAAAAGGCGTGATTGTAAGTTTTATATGTAGGGGTCGAAAATGGTCGAAAATGGTTTTATATGTAGGGGTAGAAAAGGATGGTACAGCCGTGCCGCTTTTTTGCTCGACTTGGCGGATTGTCACAAACTTTTTAAAACTGGACTTAGATGATATAGGGTATATATATTATATATAGTATATGTATTATCATGTAAATCTAGTTGATTTCTGGATACCTAGATCCAGTTTATCTGAAGATATTATTGTAAGAATGAGTAAAACTAGCGCATGGTTCGTCCATGAGGTCAGTAGCGGAAGACCACTCCTTTTCCAACACAGCTTTTCCCAAGTTGACTTCAGCTAACTTTCTGCAGCCATAAAAAGTGTTAGCAGAAGTAGCAACGTAGTGCTACTCCCTTTTACTCCTGCTCTATAATATAATAACGTCAGTCATAACATAACATAACATAACATACATTCACGCCTTTTTCCCGAAGGGGTAGGCAGAGGTGTACCCAGGACTCAGTCCCATAGTAGATACACCCACATTTCGCCAGTATGTTATTAGTCCCATGTAATAGGGGGCGAGCCTATTGCCATCTAACGGGCACAGTTCCAGACTCCAGGCAGTTATTGAGATAATTCCTAATGGAAAAATCCAATATTTTTCACTTTGCCTGACCTGGGGATCGAACCCGGGACCTCTTGATTGGCAGTCGAGCATGCGCCCTCTACGCCACCGAGGCAGTCATCCCGGGCAGTATGTTAAATAACATAATGTTTCATGCTCAGCTGATGTCTGCGACCGACGTTAGCATATAAGGTAATAATGTATGTTCTTGCTAATCAATCTTCTTTTCTCTATGTACCCACATTCTGAACTAACGTCAAATGTACAAATCTGGCGTTATTTGTTGCGTTATTTACACATAATATGTATCTTGTGGATAGCGTCCGATGCGGAGCCGTTGGTGGCGTGCGGTCGGCGCCCGGCGGCGCCCGGTGGTGGTACGACAGCGGCGGTCACTCGATTAATACCTGCATTAATCTCGCCCGCTGCCGGCCCCCGTCCGTGTGAAGGGGTCTTAATTTATGCCGTCGTTTTGACAATTGATGACCAGAAGACGCTGTTTGTTTGAAAACAATGTAAATTAGCCTGGTTAAATTAAATTTAAAGTCCCCGTAAATTGAGTAGGAAGATATATGACAGCCTCATTGGCTCAGATGGTAGTAACTCTGCTTTCTGTGCCGCAGGGCCCGGGTTCGATTCCCGGCCAGATCAAACATTTGTGTGCATGAACATGTATGTCTGTTTGATCTGTGTCTGGGTGTTATAATATTATATAAGTATGTATATCAGTCATCTGGTTACCATAGTACAGGCTTCTAGCCTAATTTGGGACTAGATGACCATGCGTGGAAGTTGTCCCATATTATTATTATTATTATATAAAAGTTGAATAAGTTTTTCACGAGAAAAAATATCTACAGGTATAAAAATAAAGAGAATTTAATGTTTACAAACATATACAGAACGATACTCCAAATTTATTTCTTGGAGAGCTTGCGTGTTCACAATCAATAAACTACGTAAATAAACTACTCACTACCTTTAATAAAATATATCTAGGTAAGACCTTGAC
The DNA here is from genome assembly GCA_947063395.1 of Hemistola chrysoprasaria. Lineage (NCBI taxonomy): Eukaryota > Metazoa > Arthropoda > Insecta > Lepidoptera > Geometridae > Hemistola > Hemistola chrysoprasaria. The sequence continues at coordinate 6,018,882 of OX346715.1, forward strand.
TTATTGTTCACTATTCTGTAGGTAGGTACCTAGACGTAATATATTTTTCTTTGCTTCTATACCTTAGTGCATACCAAAATAACTTGAGGATGAAAAACAAGAGCTACAAAAGAAAAAGAAGAGCTGTTGCTCTTAAATTTATACACAATACCATATCCCACTATTACAAGATATGATATTTAATTCGTATAATATATAAAAAATATAATAATTCCCTGTAACAATATATACAAATTGTTTAATTTTGTAACAGAAAATGCAAATGTCGAATTAGTTTCACGTTGAGTGAACTGAAACCGTCCGCAATGAGTGGTCGTGAGCGGTTGGCCAAGGCAAGGCATGCGTGAACTCAAACCAGGACCGGATTTAGGGTATAATAATTGAAAAGTGAACCTTAAATAAAAATAAATATGAGTAACGAATTAAGACCGTAGATCCCGTTCTGGCTCTCGTAAGATTAATGTGATATATAGATATACTAAATAAATAATATTTTTTAACATCTCTTATCTATTATATTATACCTACCCTACTCCTAAGCATTTTCAAGTCACGAGCACGGTAAAAACTGTCAATTTTCATGAATTTATATTACAAAAATTACTGTCACGAAACAACTTTACCTATTTCAACACGTATCGCACATTCAAACTGACTAAACTCTTTATTTAATTAAAGTGCTTCATTTGACTGCACGAAGTCTATGAAACTCACACAATATTCTATTATATTCTGGTTCCCCGTACATTCATACATTATATCATACAAAATGGTTTTGTACATACGTCCTGCCAATTTTAGCAAAACTTTTAAAAGAAGAGATTTTTAAAAGGATTACAACCGAAGGTCCGTCCCTGTTGGGTATCGCCGCTGCCCGTGACGTCGCGTCCGCATGTTAATTCGCTCCGGCAACATCACTCGCACTCGCAGATGTTAATTGCACGGAAAACGTTGAACGCTCAGTCTCGCGCTCTTTATTAGGGGATAGCCCTACTTGCAGCTTCACTTGGCTCCTACAAACATGCATTAATATCATATGATTGTGACAGAGTAGACGAAAATTTCGTCGATGAATGAACTAAAATTATTAATTTTATGACACACACGGGATAGTTAACGACATGACACATAATCACGCCATTTTCTCGAAGGGATAGGCAGACAGTAGGTGTACCCAGGACTCAGTCCCTTAGTAGGTATACCCTTATTTCGCCAGTATGTTATTGGTCCTATGTAATACAGGGCGAGTCTAGTGCCATCTACCGGGCATAATTCCAGACTCTAGGCAGTTATTGAGATAATTCCTAATGGAAAAATCCAATATTTAACACTTTGCCTGACCCGGGGATCGAACCCACCGAGGCAGTCACAGTTAAAACATGCATATATTATGTAAGTAGCTTTGATCGCACATAAGTTAGGTTTTAGCGGCAATCTTTGGAACGGTTAATTTTTGTTAAGAAGAGTCCGTAAAAAAAATATTTTCAGCTAGCTGCAACTTTGTGAATGGAATTTTTTTTTTTATGCGGGAAACAAATATTATTTCTGAAAAAAATTGCGTTACTTCTCATAACATCAGCTTATCTGCCATTGTTAGTTTCGTTAAAATCGGCCAACCGTTTCGGAGATAGACCCGAATTAAAATAAGAACCTTTTAAATAAGCTAAACCCTAAACCTAAAATAAAACTTGGTAAACAAAATAAATAAGCCTTTAATTATGACGTAAAACATTAGCTATCTGAACTGGCAGATGTAAAGTGCCATCAAAATCGGTACAGCCATTTCGGAGAGACGGACAGGCAAAAAAAGTGTTTTTTTATGAGTATCATAAAATATATCATATATCATAAAAAGCAATGAGAAAACCCTGTATTTTTTTATATAACAAACTAATACTTCAATTTTATTTATTTGTGTAATGTCGTAATTGCTCAAAAAGTCCGTCATTGTTGCGTACCAGTGCGGGGCTAAAATAACTTTTCGAGCTCTAAGGGAAAAAGAAAATTTCCTTTTATCTTTTGTCTGTTACCAACGAGATTATATTTTTGTAGTGTCACACGTATAGGATATTAGCTAAAATGTTTTGATGAAATTAATAATTTTATTTTTTTACAATCATAGTATTGTGTAACATACGGCACTAAAACCCATTATACTCGGTTTCTATTCGCTAAAGCTCAGTCACCACTAGGCGTGGGTAACTCAGGTCTGAGCCGGCTCAAATATACAGATCACGTGTGTTTGAGTCATGAGTCACAGCTCAACTTTAAACTAAACAGCTCATTGGTGGCTTGCGGCTCATGTACTCATCACTGTCATTCCAAAGAAAACAACCTTTTCACGCATTTTGAGAGTCGAAAATCGAACGCGAGTCGCATCATTTTGACCCGTCGTAACATTAGTTACAAAAATTATGAGCTGATTTTATGTGTTCTGCAAGTCAGGTTTACTCTGTATTCGCTAGGTGGCTCTCATTGGAATCATATTGGATATTTCATTTGAAAAGTTTAATACATGTATTTAGTTACGAGTTGTGTTGAATTGATTTTTGAGCTGATCTGTGAGTCGGTTCACAGCTCCGCCTCAAGTGGATGAGCTGTGAGCTGAGCCGTGACTCATAAAGATCTGCTGAGTTACCCATGGCTAGTCACCACTCCGCAGAGTGATCGACCAGGGCACATATCGGTAAAACTACCTCGTATACAATGGGTCTCTTTAGCTCCTTGTGTAACAATCTACTATATATCACAAAACAAAACGGCAAACGTATCAATTTTATCTCACCACAATAACACAAACCCATGTGAAACTGGCACCATCAAAAACCAATTAAAACCTAAACTAATAGTTTTGTCCCCAAAATTATAAATTCAGCTGACACAGAGGCCCCGTTGAGCTGATACGGAATAAATTTTCAACTTAATTTAACTAGACAAACATAAAGGGCCGAACGAAAGGGACAAACTTCATTTTCAGTATTGAGGTGGAAACTAATGATAAGGTAGTTTGTTCTCTATTTGCATGGAGGTATGAATCTTTGGATGAACTTTCAGAAAATAACATCTTACTTGGTCACTGAAAATTTAGTATTCTAACTTATTCCACTACGAAGTTATAAGGGGTAGAAAGCGTAATGAGCTTCTTCGAGAAATCTTCTGCCAAGCGTGGCGAGTATTGGCAATACCCCCAATGGGAGAGACCGACCTCTAGCACTGAACTTCATATGGCTGGGATGAATGATGATGACTTACAGGTATTTTATGCAATCAAAAAAATGTCAGCAGATGATTTGTCGACGCCGGAAGGATCGCATAAAATCGTAACGCATGGCATAACTTTTTTAGCATAATCATCAATACGTATAAACGTTTTAAGCATATTTTTTAAAGCATGACTACAGTTGACATAACTTACGATATACATTATATACATAACTACGTCAATTTTGTCGAGACATTGCTTGTACGTTGCCACATCCAAAGTAACGATATTTCACCTAGTTCGGTAGCGATTTCGTGCTCGAGTGTGCACCCGCATCTGTCGCTGTGAGATCTGCTAATCCACGCTGCGAACCCTTTCATAATATAATATATAGTATGAGAATATTGTATATATTAAAACATCAACATTTACAGTATTTTGTTACAGTTGTAGTGGTAGGCCTCTTTTGCAGGGGGCCGCCTGGGGAAGTACCACACCTTTGCCAGTTATTCATCCGCCAAGCAGTAATGTGCAAACATTACTGTGTTCCGGTATGAAGGGCAATGTTACCAGCGAAATTACTGGGCATGATGAGATTCAACAACTCATATCTCAGGGTGACAGGCGCAGTGCAGTGCCGCGCAGAATTTTGAATTTTAAAGACTGGGTGGCACTGTGTCTGATATGGGCAATCATGATGCTTACCATTAGGCACCTGATTTGCTCGTCTTGCCACTCGCTTTCATAAAAAAAAAAAAAAAAAAAAAAAAAAAGTTAGTAATATCCTACTAATATTATAAATGCGAAAGTTTGTGAGGATGGATGGATGGAATAACTCATGCTTATACCTTTTTCCCCGATATTCGCACGGGATATCGGGCTCTATCTCAAAAATCAAAATAGCTAGACACTTGTAATTTTCAAAAAAAATTTATCCTTATTGCCGCCACAACGACAAATAATAAAAATAATTAAAAGTTTATAATGAAAGGTTCTCCATACAAGCAACGAAAAAAATTATTAATTAAATTTGGCGCAAAAAGATTGCCTGGGTTTTGTTTTAAACCTTTTACTATAATTTGCATCTGATATTGTAAATGCTTTAGTGCAATGAAATTATACCTTGCCATTCTCCGTGCGGACAGTAGTTGAACTGAAGTTTGGACGTACGCTCTTGTGAAATAAAATATATATTGATAGAATGATTAAATTGTTTGAATAACCAATCATTCTTCATTGACTTCATCCAAATTTCAATATCTTTCCTCGTTATGTATTTATTTATATTGTTTCATATAAAAAGACATTTTATATGAAACAACAATAAAAAAAAAAATTTGAATCTATTGTTTAAACAATGAATGACTAGTGCCTAAAATTATTCGTACGTGACCGTGTCACGCGTGTTCAGTCAGTACAAATCGAAAGGAACCGGGTGATAGCAGATAAAAAAAAGAATTGAAACGCCGAATCCAGCTACGCAGATCGCGACATTCAATCGCTGCAGCAACCACTTTCTCCTCTGTTTTGAAAATGCAGCAGTGGTTTACTTACACAGCAATTGATGATCTTTCAGATGAGCATTGTTTTTTTGAGGAATTCGACCATACTAGATACTAGGTACGAGGCGTCGCTTATCGCGCTGCTGGCATTGACAGGGCCAATCAGGGGGGTTTGCAACACTGCACTATCGTATAGTCCTACTCCTTCCCTGTTTCAAGAAACAAATGAAATTTGGGAGGCTTATAATACAAGATACCGGAATTTTTTTCATTTATATAATCATAGCCATTTAGTGGTCCCCCATTAAAGACGTAACGAAATATATATATATATATATATTTCATCTGGGAGTCTTATCAAACTAGGTCTAGTGTCGTGGGCTATGTAACTACTAAATCTTCATAATTTTATGCATTTTTTACTAAACATTGTATAATGAATATTAAAATGTGTTTAAGTGAAAAACCTTAAACCTAAATGATGTACCTAAATGAAAATTTATCAATAATTAATAGATTCAAAAATATTCAACCAAAAACTTCCAATACGGTACAAAGGAGAGCGGCAGAGATTTTTGGTCAAAATTCCAATACCTTCCAATCAAACAGGTGCGTGTACAGTCAAAGGTCATAATTTAATCAACGTTGTACACAGTGGTTCGTCTGTGCATCGGATAGTTGGAGTTATTAAACCGCAGACTGCCATGTTCAATTTACAACGGAACCATGCTGTATCACTGTAACTGCCTCTACATGATGATGACTGCATAAATCAATTTCGTGCTGAGTGTACCCCGTAGTATTTAATTTTTGTAAATTATTTTTGATTATAAAACACTACATAAGATGGGGCTGCTTTACATTAACTACTCCGTAGCCGATAACAAAAAAAATCAGATTAAAATTAATTTGAGAACTTTTTAGACGGAGCTGTTAGTCCAAGGCGAAGGATATTTCATGAAATTCAATTTATAATTACCTCAAAACAGTTTGTATGTGTGCATGTGTGTATGTTCGCTTTTTCTTCACGCCAACACTATGATTGAACCTTAAAGGTTCATCAATTCAATAGGTCATAATGCAATGCATTGTGTAAAATCCCGAGCCATACTGTCACGCCTTTTTGCTGAATGGGTAGGCAGATGTATATTATGACAACCAGAACTTGAAATCAGTCTCATAATAGGTACACCCACATTACTAAAAGTCAATTGAACCGATTGCATTGTGCTGAATCTGGTATGTACGTATATTAGACTCTGTAATAAGACAAAGCATACTTTTCCGTTGGTAAAACCTCCCGGCGCTCAATAACTAGTTATTAGAGATTTCTTAAGGCCAATGAGCAGCATTTGATTCTCATTTATACGCATTTATAACAAACAAGTTAGGTACCTCTATTAGCAAAACCAACTAGCATCGCCAGCAACAAGCGAACATTATTAGGAACCAGAACTTCCAAGAGAACAGCTACTAATCATATTAGCTTTATTAATTACCTCCCAAGGCGTTGTTATTGCCGAATGAAAATGTATGACGGAACTACAAGCAACTTTAACTTCGAGGGCACGAACAGAAGTGTAGGTTTACAAATGAAGAGATGTGATGTGAATACTTTGATTGTGAATGCATTTTGTAGACGAAGAATAACATAACATACATTCACGCCTTTTTTCCCGAAGGGGTAGGCAAAGGTGTACCCAGGACTCAGTCCCATAGTAGATACACCCACATAGACGAAGAATACTCTTGTTATTCTTAATATCTCGTGATAAGAAAATTTTAAAATACCTGTTTCTTATCATCGTCAATAAAGTTCTCGTACCTTCTTTTTAAGCACTTAGTATTTTAAACGCTTAGAACTGTGAACTCTATTTTTTTAACAAATTGGATGCCTTTGCAGTTTAATTTCTCTAAGTAGTCAATTGCGAACCAAACGACGTACCCTATCGACTTTGCACACGTTGATTTGTCTATAAACATGGATTCCTTAATTGTTTTTAACTAAAATAGATTCACGCTGGATGCAGGCCGCTTACAACCGGACTGGATGGAAATCTAAGGGGGAGGCCTATGTTCAGCAGTGGACGTCTTATGGCTGATATGATGATGATGATGAAAATAGATTGTTTTAAATATGTTTAAAGTAGGTATATTAATCTTACTTCTCTTTTTCACTCGTTTGTAATGTGATATTTTGTTCATATGAAAAGCAATCAAAGTCGTAGTTTTACTTGCAAACCGATGTCATCGAATCAAGCCCGAGGCGACACGGTGACTGGACACTGGACAATACAATGGTTTAATATGTACGGAGTACGGATATACGTCACCCTGAGGCATTCGTGTAAAATATACTGTTCATATCAAAATTAATCATGTTTTGTATTTACATACTGCATGCTCAACTCATTTTGCTCTTAAAATACTCATCGGCAAACGAGAGTAAAAATATACCCATATCCGTACTTTCTGTATCAGTAATAAATGGTCAGTGGCTTTCTTACGCGGTTGCTTTTGCTAGCGCTTGACCGCGACGTGTAAGAATTTAGTAACAACTTTATAATTGATTAGATACATTTTTTCATTGAATTTTAATTTTTACGTTAGAACAGTTATTGTTAATTGCTCGCTAGTTTGCATGCAACTTGATCCTATGAAATAACATACTTAGTTGTCTTTTCACCGTGGTGGGAATCGGACTGACTTTAGCTTCTTTATATTACCTAAGTATATCTATTACTTATTTATATCATACAAAATATTGACCGAAAACTTTCACCAATAAGCAGCCAAAGCGATATCATCCACCGCAGTATTCCCAGCGGATTGTTCGTAACAACCGCAAATATCACGCGGGACTAAATCAGACGCGGCTTGCTCACAAACTATATTTCACAGACTAAGACTAGTTTGGGAATTAAGCTGCAATTAAATGGTCGTAAATTCGAAGTTTGGGTCGGGTCAGTCGGGGCGTGCGGTGGCAATTTATCAATTATTTACGCCACTTGGGCCCAGCGCGCCTGCCGCCACCTGCCGCGTCCGTCGCCTCGCAGATTCCTGTATTGACGCATCTGTTATTGAAAATAACTTTTCTGTAGCGGAAAAAACTGACGTTTAATTGTCACAATATAGTTAGTAAAGCCCCTATACCTCGACTCGGTGCCATGGTGGCGTAGGGGGCGTAAGCTCAACTGCTGATCGATAGCAAGTGGTCAATATTGGATTTTTCCATTAGGAATTATCTCAATATCTGCCTGGAGTCTGGAACTGTGCCCGGTAGATTGCAATAGGCTCGCCACATATTACATAGGATCAATATCAACATCCTGGTGAAATGTGGGTGTACCTACTATGGGACTGAGTTCTGGGTACACCTCTGCCTACCCCTTCGGGAAAAAAGCGTGATGTTAAAGCCCGCATAACCTTAAACAAATAATAAATAATAATAATAATTTGAACGTATACTCTGACAGAACGGATTACCCCAATTACACTGCTCGCGTCAATTCATATGAGTTATGTGGACAATCGATATTGTCAGAGTTTCAGGTCGCCAAGATTCGACGACTACATCGTATCTTAAAGGAAACAGCCGTGACCTACAGTTTAACGTGCCATCCGAAACACGGTAGCGTCCAGGCGAAAAGTCCACATGGTGAGATTCGATCCAAGAACTCCGGATTTAAAGGCGGGTATATTCTCGCTGGATGACGGACGCTATAAATATACAATTATCAGAGTACTAAAAGTAGTGCTTCAATGCTATATGTAATAAAGACTGCTAACTGTCTTACTGCCTCAACATTACACTAAATTCATTAGCTCATTTAACTCTCTGTAAATTGGATAATGTACTTATTGAGCGCTTAACTGATAAAAACATGTGCCAATAACTCACACTCTAATTCTATCAATTTGAGTCATTTCTTTAACTCTACCACAAAATAAAGTTATTACAGGTTCTAAGTTACCCAGAACTTACCCAGAAACGATTTTTTGGATTTTTTTCCTAAAACAAGTTTTATAGTTCGGAAATAGGAAAGAATAAACTTTTTTATTATGTTATAGACATTGACAGCATTATAGATAGTCTCCGCGCGCGTTCCAAGATACCACGCTGTCTTACTTAATTTACGCCGAAATTGGCGTGACGGAGTCTGTGCGATACAATTTCGCACGCACACTGACTCCCTTTGCAAACTGTTACGCACACTAGCTTTGTTTTCCGTACACTAACATTTTAAATATCTGGTCAGAGCGCGAGCGAAGACTTATTATTTATCTAAATTTGTTCTCAATAATGTCCTCTATTCCAAAAGGCTTCAGATCTTTCATAGTCTACCTACTAACCATATGTGATACATCTAAGATATCAAGAAACATCTGGTCGCAAGTGTTGAGTGGACCCAAACCGAGGTTGACTGAGATGGATGCGACCGCAGTGGGACCACGCTCTAAGTGACTGATTGTCTACTCCCACATTTCCAGAAACTGAACACAGGTTTAATGCAAGAGTTGGGAAACAAACTAAGGAAACTTTCATTTTTTGTCTCCAATTCCTTTATAATTTTGAACATACTTATTATCAATAAGAGATGCTAGTGTGTATAAAAAAAGTAAGTAACTGTTTGCATGGAGTACTAGTGTGTGTGAAAAAATGTGTTGTACAGGCTCGAGTCAGCCCATTCCGGCGTAGTTTAAGTTGCCGCATTTGACAAGTACCAAGTACCTAAGTATGACAGCGATATCTATTCGGAGCACGCGCGGAGACCTGCAAATAATTATATGTATTTATTGCGTTCTTATAAGAAAAATATTAATTACTAGCGACCCGTCCCGGCTTCGCACGGGTAGCAGAAGTAGGTATAGTGGACGTTTAACAGAAGTAAATTCGTGATACATTGTATTTTAATAGATATAACCCTAATGGTTTACGCAGCGCACGCACATTAATGACTATATCTGTTACAATGACCAAACCTTAACACATGTTATAATTTATCGTGGGCTATTTTGAAGATATTGATGAGTACTACAAACCCCTAGTACATTACTTTATTCTACCACCAAAACTTTTCACACCGCATGAAAAATAATCACTGCTTCGATTATTGTGACTAAACCAGAAAAGATGGATATAATCTATGTATACTGTTTTGTAGGTATTGATAATTAATACAATCCCCTAGTACATTACTTTAATCTACCACCGATAGTTTTCACACCGCATGAAAAATAATCACTGCTTCGATTATTGTGACTAAACCAAAAAAGATGGATATAATCTATGTATACTGTTTTGTAGGTATTGATAAGTACTACAAACCCCTAGTACATGACTTTACTCTACCACCAATAGTTTTCACACCGCATGAATAATATTCACCGTTTCGATTATTGTGACTAAACCAAAATAGATGGATATAATCTATGTATACTGTTTTGTAGGTATTGATAAGTACTACAAACCCCTAGTACATTACTTTACTCTACCACCAATAGTTTTTACACCGCATGAAAAATAATCACTTTTTCGATTATTGTGACTAAACCAAAAAAGATGGATATAATCTATGTATACTGTTTTGTAGGTATTGATAAGTACTACAAACCCCTAGTACATTACTTTACTCTACCACCAATAGTTTTCACACCGCATGTAAAATAATCACTTTTTCGATTATTGTGACTAAACCAAAAAAGATGGATATAATCTATGTTTCTGTTTTGTAGGTATTGATAAGTACTACAAACCCCTAGTACATTACTTTACTCTACCACCAGTAGTTTTCACACCGCATGAAAAATAATCACTTTTTCGATTATTGTGACTAAACCAAAAAAGATGGATATAATCTATGTATACTGTTTTGTAGGTATTAATAAGTACTACAAACCCCTAGTACATTACTTTACTCTACCACCAATAGTTTTCACACCGCATGTAAAATAATCACTTTTTCGATTATTGTGACTAAACCATAAAAGATGGATATAATCTATGTATACTGTTTTGTAGGTATTGATAAGTACTACAAACCCCTAGTACATTACTTTATTCTACCACCAATACTTTTCACAGCGCATGCATATAATGTCTGTTTCGATTATTGTGACTAAACCAAAATAGATGGATAAAATTTCCGTGGACTATTTTGTAGATATTGATAAGTACTACAAACCCCTGGTACATTATATTAATCTACCATCAATGGATTTCACAGCGCACGCAAATTTATGAATATGGTAATTATGTTATGTGACACCTTGGTTCACAATATTGCAGTTTTCTTACGGATCCCTATTTTTTTTCTAAATCTCATATAGCCTATGGCACTCACACTGAATTAAGCTATCCATAAGTGAAAGAATTTTTAAAATCGGTCCAGTAGTTTCGGAGCCTATTCGTTACAAACAAAAAAACAAAAAAACAAAAAAACAAAAAATCAAAAAAACAAAGTTTCTCTCTTTATAATATTAGTATAGATTTAACAAATTTATGAGTCCTGCTCATTACTTCGTAGGCAGAGCTACTATTTTTTTTTATATAATAGTGAGTGACAAGACGAGCAAATCAGGTGCCTGATTATAAGCACATGATTGCCCATAATAGACACAGTGCCACCCAGTGTTTTAAAATTCTAAATTCTGCGCGGCACTGCACTGCGCCTGTCACCCTGAGATATGAGTTGTTGAATCTCATCATGCCCAGTAATTTCGCTGGTAACATTGCCCTTCATACCGGAACACAGTAATGTTTGCACATTACTGCTTGGCGGATTAATAGGGTGATAATGGTAATCAAAGGTGGTAAAGGGTGGTAATCAAAGGTGTGGTACTTCCCCAGGCGGCCCCCTGCAAAAGAGGCCTACCACTACTAACTGCTTGTTCAAATACCAGCCCAGTATTTTGCGATGAGCTCAAATGTTTGTTCTCGGATCATGGATGTGTGTGTCTTAGTACAGGGGTGTGAGTGTATGAGCTTTTCATTTCAACGTTTATTATATTAATGTTGCATATTTGTAATGTGTTCTTTATACCAAGGAAGTTCCACCGGTGGCTGAGAAATTTAAGAGTGGAAGACTAGCCTGGTATGGGCATGTCATATGGAGGGATGAAAATCACGAGGCCAAAAGGACTATGAAAATGAATGAAAGTGGTTCAGTGGGCGTCCAAAAAAGATCTGGAAAACTGTGTCAATGAGGTTATACGTGAAAAAGGAGTGAGTACAGAGATGACGGATGATAGACTGGAATGGCGAAAAATTACTAACGACTTGCTGTGCTGTACCCCATCTTATCCTACTAATACAATATCATAAAGCTCAAATTTCAGTACAATGTAAATAACTTACGTTTTTTACAGGTGAACAAAACGCTTGCGAGTTCTAACTCACCTCCAGCGCCATCTAGCGCGGTTTTAGTTAGATTGATGAATGGATGGATGTTTATTACTCTTTCACGCCAAAACCACTGAACAGATGGAGCTGAAATTTGGTATGTATGTAGATTAGACCCTGGAATAACACATAGGGTACTTTTTTTCGATATTCTTACGTGACCGATGTCTACGCGGGTGAAACCGCAGGGCACAGCTAGTGTGGCTAAAGGCAGGAATATGATGATTATAACATGTTCTTTGTAATACATACATTTTGTTGTGGTAGGCCTCATTAGCAGGGGGCCGCCTGGGGAAGTACCACACCTTTGCCAGTTATTCATCCGCCAAGCAGTAATGTGCAAACATTACTGTGTTCCGGTATGAAGGGCAACGTTACCAGCGAAATTACTGGGCATGATGAGATTTAACAACTCATATCTCAGAGTGCCGCGCAGAATTTTGAGTTTTAAAACACTGGGTGGCACTGTGTCTGATATGGGCAATCTTGATGCTTACCATCAGGCACCTGATTTGCTCGTCTTATCATTCACTATCATAAAAAAAAAAAAAACATATGTAGATGGTAATTAAAGTCTGGCATTCTGTTTACTCTCGCCAACAGCAGAATTTACACTGCACTATCGTAAACACGAGAAATAAAATTAATTAAATGAAATAAAATCGAATCGCAACTCCTGTTCCGGTGTGCAATAAAATGTTGCAATCAAAAGGATGTTAATATTTTACGTACTGTTTTATTATGTACCAAACTGTTTAATAAACTTCTCGAATATATGGATCAAATTTGAATTTTGCTGCATAATAATAACATAAATATCACAATAAATAATATAGTATGATGGTTTATGCTTTCGGTCTATGTAGCTAATCGTTCAACTACTCAAAAGGATTTTTTTTAGCAATTATATTATAATTTAAAAAAAAACGCTCTAATTGACTGCTCCGGTGGCGCAGTGGGCATAAGCTTGACTGTCGATCATGAGGTCCCGGGATCCCAGGTCACGCGAACTGTTATTTGATTTTTCCATTAGGAATTATCACATTATACAGGCTGGAGTCTAGAACTGTGCCCGGTAGATGGCAATAAGCTCGCCCCCTATTACATGGGACCAATAACATACTGGCGAAATATGGGTAAATAATATAACTACTATGGGACTGAGTCTTGGGTAAACCTCTGCCTACCCCTTCGGGAAAAAGGCGTGATTGTATGTTATGTTTTCAAATAGTGTCATTAGTTTGATGAAAATGTTACTTTTTATCTTCTTATCATGAACCAGTTGGCAACACTGTGCTTAATATGACATTTCTCACTGCGTCCATCAACCATCATCCGTCCGTCTCATGGATATACCGGCCCTATGCGTTTGGGTACATTGTGAGACCACATAGTATTGTTATAGAATACGGGTCTAAAGTACACAAAATATATATTATACCGAATTTCAGTAAAATTGGCGTTAAAGAGTAACAAATATCCATCCATTCATCCATCCTCACAAACTTTCGCATCGATAAATGAGTAATATAAAACATACATTCACGCCTTTTTTCCCGAAGGGGTAGGCAGAGGTGTACCCAGGACACAGTCCCATAGTAGATACACCCACATTTCGCCAGTATGTTATTGGTCCCATGTAATAGGGGGCGAGCCTATTGCCATCTACCGGGCACAGTTCCAGACTCCAGGCAGTTATTGAGATAATTCCTAATGGAAAAATCCAATATTTAACACTTTGCCTGACCTGGGGATCGAACCCGGGACCTCTTGATTGGCAGTCGAGCATGCGCCCTCTACGCCACCGAGGCTGTCTAAAAAGAAATATATACCTAATTTAGATTATCATTAAAATAGACTGGTGTCACAATGTCGGTCTCTATATATGCATAGTCACATGAACGCAAAAACCTTTAGGGTGGATACTGACCGGCGCGGCGTACAGACAGCAAGCCAAGAAAAGGTGAAGAGAAAGGAGACATTTTACGCCCCGTTAAGACCCAGCCTTAAAACTATTAAGATATAATATAAACCATCAATGGTCTTCTATAGGTAGATATGTATCTTATTAACTATAATAGGACCAAATATATTTATGAGGTAGGTAATTAAGACGCAGCGCTCTCTAACGGGCACAAACGGGCGATATCTCCTTAACTGCAAGTGTTACCATGATATACGAGTAACATTCATAATACTGTTGTTTTATTGCATGCACGTTTGTGTCGGAAAATTGATGATTAATATGGGTAAAAGAGTATCTTTATATTAAGAGTGTCTTTACCAAAATTATATGCATAGCAGATTATATCCATTCAAAATTAGAAAGTGGCACAATATATTGGTGAATTACAGATACAATTTAAGAGGCAACTTAAAAAAAAAACTTAAAAGCTATGTATACAAACGTATTTTAAATGACTAATGTTTGACCGGCCGTCAAATCTTTGGTTAAACTTTTGACAATGATCCTAGAAAAAAGGCGGACGGATTCTTCTCAAACCTAAAGTCAAGCACAGTAGTAAGCCAGTTCTCTAATACAAATATGACGGCACGCACACATTCACACCCATGCACCTAGAAAAAAGTGTGAATCTGTACGTGCACACAAGCAGCTAAGTCGGCCGAAGTCCTTAAGTGGTTACTGATCGAACTTTTAGTACAAAAATCCTTTCCGACCACTCAAGGTAGACCTCCGCGAAAAAGTGTGCGAGCTGGCTTACTATGTTGCTTTTTGTTTTTGTTTCAGAAGACTCCATCCGGCTTTTTTATAAGTTCATGCTTAAGCCCAAAACCTATTCCGCGTTGCACTATTTATACAAGTGTTAAAAATGATGTCAAGCTAGCAACGTTATATCGTTTCTGCATCTCGACTTAAATTATAAAATTTTAAAAAAAGTTGTTCAATGGAGACCATTATTTTTTTTAACATACAAAATATCTGAAGTAAATATGTAGGTATACTCTGTAAGTATGTGTTTAAACGATTAAGAACAGATTTGATCTGTAAACGACGTCTGAAGTTCTGAAGCCGAGCTTTTCAAACTGAAAGGAGGCGTCAAAAGCTCACTTGAGCCTTTTGTTCCCTAATGCTATAGAATGGTTTGCATCCTTGGGCTGCTTACACATTATACTCCTAATATTATACCGTTTTAGGTAAAACTTGTTCAAATCTTTTAGAGCACTCGAAAGTATGCATGCTCAGTACGTACAATAGTTTGAATATTAGTACTGCTTAGCCATTATTATATAAGCCATTATCATCATCCCGCAACACTTTGCAGGAGGGTTGGAGAGCGCAGTTCAATGGTCTTACGCAGACGAAGCTGCTGACTGATATGATAACCCTTATTTATTTATAATTCAGCACAACGCTAAGACTAACTTAATGCTAAAATAGAATTTTCTGCCAGTTATGCTGGAATCTAGAGAAAATGTTACATGAATCGGATGGGGTGTAGACAACGGAAATTGTTTAAAATTTAAAAGGTAGTTTTAAAATTTAGTATAAAAACTAAAATAACTTGCAGGGAAACTTAAAAATTAACACAAACAGAAAACATTTTATAAATATTATATACGACTATCAAAATGAACAAAAATACCATATAATTTAATAAATATATCTTGTTTAATAATAATAATACTCTAACGGCAACCACGGGTAGAAAGGGAAGAAAGAAACGGGTAGAAAGGACATGCCCATCTCCTGCTCATACGAGATATAGGTATGCGCTAACTTCCGAAAGCTCAAAAATATTTGCTCTAGCTTTGAGGGAGCATTATTGTGATTCTGATATTCTTCCTTATTCTAAAACTAACATGGTTGTAAGCATAAAACTGCGTCGAAATATCTGGAAACTCGAAAAACGGCGAATCATGGTAAATATCCCGTAATAGTTGATCTTAAAGTTAACTGTTTTTTTTTTCTAAGGTAATCTATTATTATTTCATCTCCAATCCAAATCTATGGACCTAGAAAGCTAAAAACCTAAAAAGCAGATAACGATCTGTATCAATCAAATATGAAACCTCAGCGAATTACTACTAGATCGTATTTAAATAAAAAGGTGTCAACAAATTTAGATATTTCTTAATTAAACATTTTCAGTAAAATTAATATCGAAAGCAGTGTGTATGAACCATATCAGTCACGGCGGCGAAAATTGTAACAAAGCAGGATTAGCAGTTGACGCCTTTATAAATATTCATCTGGAGTTAATACTCGAGGGCCGCTTCACTTTCGTTTTGTTTGGTGACAGATGCGATGTTTAAAACAATGGGATTGTTTCGTAATATTCACGGGAATCGTGTGCAGGCTTGAGAAAATTAACAGTGAATAGCTTTTGAGTTTCGAGGCAAGCGTTTATGTTTATAGGTACATAATTACATAACACAACTAATATAATAACATAATTATTTTATGTGTAAATCTTAACACATCTACATGAAATTTTAGGCGAATTCCACACCGTCCCGCATCACGCTACGTGGTGACGAGACGCGTGATATAGCGTTATATGTAAGTACCTCCATTAGTATAGCAGATAACATACAGTCACGCCTTTTTCCCGAAGGGGTAGGAAGAGGTGTACCCAGGACTCAGTCTCATAAGGTACACCCACATTTCGCCAGTATGTTATTGTTCCCATGTAATAGGGGGCGAGCCTATTGTAATCTACGGGGCATTGTTCCGGACTCCAGGCAGTTATTGAGGCAGGCACTTTGCTTGACCATGGTATCGAACCCGGGACCTCATTATCGGCAGTCGAGCTTGCACCCACTACGCCACCGAGGCAGCCTTGGTATAGATATCAGGATGTGTTTTTCGTAAAAGGAGAATAGTTTAATTTACGGGGATCTTACAAGAAATTTTTGACACTAAAATTTATGTCAATTTTATTTTAAATAAATAATAACAGATTTCAATACAATTCATAATTAAAAAGCTAATATAAAATAAAATAAATATAATTTATTATAATATTACAATTAAAATTTGACAAGATATGTGAGATCCAGCGATTACCTTAGACTGCAATCCCACGCAGGGTCGCGGAGCAATCTGCAAGATGCGGATCTGCGTCTACGCACCCGCTCGCGTAATGTGCATCCGCGGGAACCGTGTGATAAAATTTATATTATTATTTACCTAGTATTTTTATCTGCCTACTAATAATTTTTAGCCGCATTTACCCTTCCAACTAACATAATTCCTTTTTTTGTCTAAGGTCCCATCTATCTGTAGTATTTTATACCAAAGCAATGGATTCAGCAGCTAAGGAGTGACAGTGTAACAGACAGAGTTACTAATAGACTATTTCCATAGGTGTTACTATAAAATCTTCGTAGGGTAAACAAGCCATAAGGTAAGCGAGGCGAGCTATCGCGGTATCTTCACGCTCGGTCGAGTGGAATCCTTCCGACCGATCACGCGCGACTATCGTACGCACTATGCCGCTAATAGTTTTAAACTTTTTTTTGTATACAGGGGTATTTTAAAAAGGTGGGTGATATTTGGGCGACAAACACCTTATTGAAGACAAGATAGCATGAAATGTCAATTTTCAAACGTCTACGTCTGATAGTAAGGTTTTTGACGTCTAATAATTTTTTAAAGTTTTTTTTTTGTTTTTTACCTTCGACCGAAATATTTCGAAGAAGTAATGATAATTTATTTACTCCAGACAATTTTAGGCTGGTTTCAACCAATGTTATAACAGTCCTTATTTTTAATAATCAACCTTTATTATCAGTAGAGAAAATAGCATATTTTAGGCATAACCAAAATGAAGTCCTGAATCTATAAAACACGAGGTAAAATATACGAGGCCCAGCTACCAACTGAAATAATTCTACTTATTCAATTTCTACAGTCGATTAGATATGTAAGGTGGATAATATGTATGTATAAACAGATTTCTAAACTTGCAGTTTGTAATCATGACACACAACCACAGTTCTTATATTATCATGATAAAGAACTGAATTACTGAACCGTTGCAATTCACGAGCCATTAGCCATTATTGACTAAATATTAATATTGGATCAGCATCTAGACCGACAGCCATTTATGGCGCTGCACGGCTTCCGATAATGTTTACAAATAATTAATTGTCGAATGCAATGCCATTGTTGATACAACTGTAATAAATGCCCTGCCATATCCATCAACATAAATAAATACGTTACCGAAATCTACCCTGAAACACATAATCAACTCTATACACCACGCAACAAAGTTCAAATCGGAACTATCCACAAAATTGGCGGTAGTTCCAAATGGTCGTACAGGAGAATTTAAAAATCGTATTAATTTTATTCATTGGGAAATAGAGAATATATTGGCTTGGATTAGTTAAACGATTTCCTTCGTTATATAAGATTATAACAACCTACTACAAGTTACAACAAACTATGCTTTATTTGTTGTAACAAAAGGTGTAATTTTGTTTGGTGGAGGTAGAGTATAGTGTGTGTAGCTAGTGTAGTGAAACAGCGTGCAGGGTGATACAGGGTGGCGATATCGATGCAACGCGTGCCTGTGAATAATACGTCGCTAAAGGACGATTAACGTCCAATGTCCAGCATCAGCCGATCGCTCCGTTACTGGAGTCATATTATGCGATAAAACAAACGGGTTTTAGTTTAATAAGTTCAATAACGTAACCTTTACGATATAATTATGAACAACACGATCAAAGTAGACACTAGGCAGATGCTTACAATTATATTTTTCTTCAGAATTTTTTTGCCACTATGGACAAATCATCATGACTTTTTCCGAGGGGGTAGGCCAAGATATATCCAGGACCCAGTCCCATAGTAGGTACACCTTCACTTCGCCACTTATAGTTTTATTCCCAATTTAATAAGGTTCGAACCCATTGTCATCAACCAGGCACAATACTAGACTCACACTAACACAAACCGCACAATATGCTCCCACTGCACAGGCCTTGCATCTACTCAACGCTCTGATCGCAAAACAATCTGAAGTAGACATATTTCACATCAAATTTAAAAGCTTTTGAATTTGTGTATTTTTAAGTTAATATTATTTATGTTTCGTAATTTTAAATTACCATGATAATTATTATAAATATGTAATACATAATAAGTAGTTACATACTGTTGTTGTTTTTGGCTTGCTACGCGTGGTGGAGTTTCTTTAAGTGTGGCAAGCAAGCATTATAAATAAATAAATAAAGCTGTCATTAACTAAATTTCTTATGAAACAATAACAATTTTTGTCTGATCTGCGATCTTTATAAGATACATTGGATGCAAAAATCATAAAAGATCAAACTCAGTGATCGAATCGCATTTGACCCTTTGCCCTTTACCAATCACTGATTTATTATGGTAGTTCAAAAATGATTAAGTTCTACGAGAATCTATGTACCTATACTATTTAAACTTTGTCTTAGTCAGTGGTACTCCTTTTACAAACGGATTTTAAAGAAAGAGTATAATTTCTTCAATCTATACATATTTGTTACCGAAAATATAAATATGTATAAGTACATATTGCAAATAATACCATGTATTATGACAGAAATATGGATGATCCAGCAATAAATCTTTGTGTAAGTGGATTAGCGCTTAGGATAAAGTAGATGCCAAACTGTAAATCAATGAAGCCTGTCTAGTCAGGTTAATCAAATGTAGCCACTGGGGCTTAGGAGTATGCACGAGGTACGCTCGCATACAAAACTCCTTCAATATAAAACCGATCAAACCTTGAAAATTGCCTTGAAAATAAAACCAAACTACTCACCAATCCAATCAATTAAACACCAATCACCAAAACAGAAATGCAGCCAATGTATTATGTTATTTGTGTCCAAATTTTTTAGGACTGAAGTCTGAAGAAGTCTCAGTTGATTCTAATGAATAAACAACAAAATGGAATGCAAGCCACAAAAAGTATGTATCTTATAATATATCTTACGTACACGATTCTGCTTAAAAGTAGGTTTAGGTATAGGTATACAATTAACATTTTATAAATCTGGTAAAAACCCAACCGCGTACTTGAATCTTGAAATTTTGTAGCAAAGACAACAGAACTTTTCCAAGAAAATTTCAGAATAATGCCAAATTTGCAAAAAGTGGGTAAAGTTACATTTGACTAAGATTTTATACATTATTTCTTTCTAAAGTATTTCTCTCTAAACCTATCATTCTCAAACGAGATTTTTTTATAGGCAGTGTGTCCGAAGTAGTAGTGTTTCTGTGCTCACCAGTCCACGATAATACCTGGCCCATGTGAGCACATTCCTCGGATGCCGGCGTTGCCGTCAGAATTAAACTGGAGCTCAATGAAACAAGCTTAATATGCGGTCGATATCTACTCACTATTGACTATCGAGCTAAGTGTGATTGCTGTTTACTGATTAGCCAATAATTATGTACTGGTCTAAGGTAAATGCTGAATTGAATATTTGAAAAAATAAATAGATGTCGTATTTTTAAATTTATTCTGATAGTTTAATAAAAATTATGCATCATCTAACTCAAAAATCACTCTAAAAATATACTTTTTAATTAATTATAAGCAATTCAAAATTGATAAAATTCCAATAAGAGTCACTTTATCACGAACGCGCTCGACGCCATGATTGTGACGTCATTATGTTATAATTATGTATGGTACTTTATAACATTGTGACGTCACTACAAGTCACGAGCTCGTTCGGGTACTGTCGGCGTGTTTGCGGTACTGTATTAAAAAACAAAAATAAAATTCAAATACTCACCAATTGAGGTGAGTCTATAATTTCTTACATCGTTAAGTCCCAATTTATTGCACTGCAAGCAGTTATAACTTCTCAATTTAGGGGCGCGTCTTCATTTCTAATTTGGGCTTTTCTTTATTCTGAATATGCTTTTTCATTAGGAAACTAAGTAGGGCCTTTTGAATTTTTATTAAGCTGTAAGTATTATTTTAGTGACGGGCTTTTATCAAAACTATCGATAATTATTATTTAATTCATTAATAATATTATGGATAACTTTGAACATGGCTCAAAACATTTGCCTTAATAGTAAGAGCCGTAATAATTATACATTAATACAATACTATTAGAACCTATTATATTCTTTGCTCTGAGTTCCTTCGCTCACCGTTCCTGTGGAAAAATATCTTGAAAAATAACACAATTGCCTCATAAACGCGCATTCAGTTGACAGTGAAAAATGGTGCTCATCATTTCAACGCCGTTTTTATGGCGCAATTCCTTTCGCATAAAAACGAAAAATCGGTGCCGTCTTTATAAAAACATCTCTTCAATTGTCATTCATGGCGGTGGCGCGCGTATTTGTCACACCGCATGTCGGCAGCGGATCGCGTTTCAAATATAAAAATGCAATTTTAAACAAAAATCCAACCACTGCTGTAGTTCGAACCCTCGCAATAAAAAATAAATGCGTGCCAAACAGTGGTGAAACCAAAGATATGCGTGAGATATACATGTACACAGCCTGCTACCTACTTGCTATACTTGAAAGCTTCAAGTCACAACGTTACAACATTTTTTCGAAAATTATATTATTTTATTCGAAAAAAGTCAATTGTGTAAATAGAATATATATAAAAAGATACAAACAATAAAAAATAAACGCACTCATCAATGACCAGTCCCTGGCCTTAGAGAAACCTTATATTTACCATAAAGTTTTTCATTTTGATGTTCATTACATTTTGATTAAGAAAGGCAATCCAGAAATTTCCACTGGAACGAATTGGCGGGAATTCCGCAAGTGACAAATTTAAATTTGCCTAAGTATAAACAATACAACGGCAACCTAATGATGATTTTCTACTCTCTTTTGTATACCTATACAATATCGTATTATTAGTCCTGTAAGCTTTAAAGTCATATAAGTATCAAATCTACCTATTATTGGTTTCTGCCACCCTTCATTCTGTTCTATCAATATTAAAACACCAAACACACTGCTGTACAATAAAAGAAACTTTACGACACCCAATTTAAACTGACTTCGATATCATACACCAATAGAATCTTCAATAAATTTGACACAAAATCAAACCAACAAAAAGCGCTATGTATCTTGAATTTGGTATTCACTGCGTCGTCAAGATCGCATCAGGGAGATAGCAAAATATTATAATAGCATAATGGTGTCAGGTGCTGTTGTTCTAAAGGCTACGGCTTACCTTCACGTAGGTATGGCTGAGTAATGTGAACACGGTAAATTATCGATATCGATAAAACTTAATCTAACGCAATTCTTGAAAATATGTGATAATGGCCGTGGTCCAGAGAGAGGTGGCGAATGAACGGGACGCATCGTTTAGCTGAGGTGGTGCAGTATACGTTGAAGCATTTGGATAGATTTTCGAAGACAATATTATAAACCATATTAAAAAATATATTATGGTAAGTATCTACTTAGGGTAAAAGCCGGATAGTTGCCACACTTTTTAAAAAGCTCCTATAAAAAATGTGTACCAATACATTTTTTATTCAAAGTGTATTCTCAAACATAGTTCATTAATCTTCTAACATACCCTATATATAAAAAAAATATAAATATTATAAATTTTAAGTAAATCCAGTTTAATATGACCTCTAAAAAAGAGGATGGTTGCCAACTATAGCGGATACTAGCCTAACGTTAAAAATGGTTGGGGGGATACTTGCCCAATGTGAGGATAGATGCCCGTCTGTTTTTTTTTTAAATAAAAATGAACTTATATTAATTTAAATAATCAGTTTTTATTATTAAATACAATCTTTTATTAAGTATTAATTAAAGTTAAATTATAATTATAAAATTATAACAATAATAGACTCCAAAATAGTAAATAAGTGTCCAAAATAAAATGTAATGTTATTATTTATTTTGAAGATAGAACAATAAACAAAATTAGAATTAACTTTGGCATTAGCCTCTATTATTCAGTCCTTATAACTTGCTGAGATCCTTTATTATGTACTAAGTACTAAGAGAAGTTAAATTATTACCTAATCAACACTTAAAAATACTAAGGTTTTAAATTGTGAGTTAGTGAACATGTAATTTTTAATTAAATATTAGTATTTATCATAAATATTAAAAATATGGTAATCAACTTTGGCATTAGCATTGATTATCACCAGAAGTCAAGCTTTTCAACTTGCCACATCTCATGCAATGGTTTTTGAGTGTTGAACAAGTTTCATGCAACCACATTCGACACATCTGACATTCAATCCAATCTGATTTCGATTTAGTTAAATTATAATTTTCAAAACATTCTACACAATAATCATGAACTGAAACTTCTTTCTTGGTATTTTCTATTTTTGAATTAACATTTTTTACTTTTAATATATTTTCAGTGTCTCCAATAGACAAATGTTTTTTTTTTGCCTTTGATTAGTAGCCCTTTAGTTGCTTTTCCTTTAGATATTTTTGCACTTATAACATCTTCTTCATTTTCACTGCTAGAACTGTAGATACGAGTTTTTCTTTTCCTTAGAGCCCTTCATTCAGTCAGTTCAATAAAATCTGTGCTATCTGATTCTGATTCACTGCTAGTAATATCTCTATATTGTTTATATTTTTAATTTTTTTGTAGTCGCCCTTTATTCTTCGTAATCTTTTCTTTGCTACCAACTGGTTTGTTTTTTGTTTCTTTCGTTTGTTTCATTACGCTTGTTTTCTTTACTTTCTCAGTATTATTCTTCTTTTCGATTATTTTATCATTCGAGTTTAAAATTTCTGCTGATTGTTTAGCCCTTTTAGACACACTCAGCGGAATTTTTGGTATAGGAGATGATTGATGTAAAAATTTCGATGGTGTTTCTTTTTGTTGATCTTTGTTCTGTGACTCATTTAAAGATATCAGCGATGGCAATGATAGTTCAGTATTATCTAAATCTGTCTTTGCTTGTTAAAAATGTATAGTTACGGATAGTTGCCGCAGGGCAACAAGGCATTTTCCCCCCTAAAAAAAAAAAAAAAAAAAAAGGGCAACAATCCGCAAAAGACAGTAGGGCAACTATCCGATTTGATACGGATACTTGCCCTTTTTATTTACGAAATAAATAAAACATATTTAACAATAAAACCTAATAAACAGTGCAATTTAAACTCTAATGCACTCAAAGAAATATATTTTTGACTGAAATCGCAATCAGGTATAAAAATATTTAACAGAGATTACTTACCAATATAATTCTGGCGCTAGTCAAAGTATCGTCGCGGAAGATGTTTTCTCACACGGACAAAACACGTGCGCCTACTTCAACGGCTTATGCGGCCCTGAGGCCTACGCGGGGGATGCTTTTAATTATAATCAAAAAGAAACACTGTCAATACGTCTAACATAGAGCATTTGAAACTGAGGCATGTATCCGTCCGAGGCAACTATCCGGCTTTTACCCTATATAAACTATCGTTAAGCCACGTGAGCAAATACCGTGTTAAGGCTGCAAAGCTGCTTAAATCATCTTTCAGATATGTATAATAAGGCCAATGATAATATAATTTACCCTTAAATTGGACAAAAATTTTAGGATATATTTAACATTTTCGCGACGGTGGAATTTATAGCTTCGTATCTTTTTTTATCTTATTGGTGGCAAACAAGCAGGTGAGCCGCACGATTTTTAGAAAATTGCTTTTTAAGGCCTACAGAAAACAATTTTTATTTTGATTAAAAGTCTATCAAGAATCGATATGACGCTACCACATCACTATTACCAAAGCATAGCATCGCCACTGAGCCGCGTCGGGAGCCGTCTCACACACTTTACCGGGGCACAAACTCGTGACGTGAAAGCGAAGTGACGTCACAACCCAACTCTTCCCAGCTCAGTCACTGAGATCACAGCTTTTATTGGTCTCGGATTGTCGTGTGCTTAGTTTTATTGCACTCCGGTGTTTAGACGCGCCTCTGTGGCGGGAATGGTAAACAACCACGAATATTCATGTATGGAAAATCAACGAGACCCCGATTTTATGATTGTTCTGAAACGTAGATAGGGAAATAGAGTATGTAAAGTTTGCCTTTGTTTCGATATTATGAGTAAATATATAATATCCTATTATAATTATATGTTTCCTATTTTGCAATAAGTATATAAGTGGTAAATATATCCTTAGATTTTAAATAACTCCTCGTGCGCTGCGATTAGATACCGCACTACCTAAAAATAAAAGCTTAAAAAATTCCACAACTTTCAAATTGTATTGTGCGTAACACAGTGTTGGAGTGCGTAAAAAATAGTTTACAAGGAGTGCAAGTGTGCGTAGTAAATTACATATGTTGCACGGGCTTGGGATTCCCGATTTAGGCGACGTGTTTTAGTGTTAGTTTAGTGCCGCATTTGAAAAGTGCGACGACGGTATTTAAGCGGAGCGCGGGCGAAGTATCAATAACCTAAGAATATATATCAATATTGATTTTGCTAAAACCCCAACAAAAAAATTATATATATTAACCCAGGTTCACATCACAAAAGCTTTTAACAAAATAATGCCTTATAGATAACCTGAACGCTGAACGCTTGACATTTAAATCTGACCTTATATTACTATATTATTATTATACACGTATAACTCGTTATTATTATGTTATGAATAAACAAACGAATCCCTATAATGTTTACCCTGTTAATGGTGATTAGGTGAAATGTATGAAAACGGCAATTAGAAATGAAAAATGATTATTACGTCGGTTTAATTAAAAAGCCCCCACACATGAATGCTTGTCTGTTCTGACTTTGATTAATTTTGCATGTGACAGTTACATAGATAACTTTAACATTATATTTTCGAGTACTAATGAATATGTTTTGGGCGTTATCGTTTCAAGTCATTAAACAGCCTCTAAATGGCTACTTTAACGACAAAAGGAAAGTACACAACGTACTTAAACAGTAATTGCCTTTCGAGTAGTCACTCGCTTAAAAAGCCATGGGCGGCTAGATTTACTATTTAGAATAATAGACATATTTATTTTTTTATATTTTTATAATTCAGCATAACGCTAGGACTAACTTAATGCTAGTGTAGCATTTTCTACTAGTTATCCTAAAACTAGAGAAAATGTTACAGAAATTGAGAGGAGTGCAAGACATAAAAACTTTAAAATAACTAAAACAAATTTAAATATAATTGAAAACTAGCCACAGATATGGATCCAAATATATCCTGTTATTAGCGTATCTAATCGTATGCGACGAATAAATAAAATTATCATACTTCGCATTGTAATTTATAATTTAATTTGCCGTTAACTGTCAATGGAAAAAAAAAAAGGCATGCTTGAATGCAGTAATGCAGCAGTGAGGGTCAGGCTTGTGGTATCTATCGATATGTGTGGATGGAGCCCAATATACGACTCTTCTTCTTGCTGAGTCAGTCTGAAGTCAACCGTAGCGGCAAAGTTTTCAGATCGTCCGAAAGCCACAAACATGACCTAACGACTATCGTTTACGACGATATCCGGGTCTAACGGCTTTACATGCCTTCCGAATCAAGGTAGCATCCAGATGTAGTACCAAGTGTTATGTGATTGAAACCCAGGGCAAAGAATACAAACTAAAACTACGTAAAGAACGTCTGCGACCAGGCAACGAGGCAATAACGCCCGTACTTACACACACATTTAACGCATGTATATATACACACGTTATGTTTTCTTCGTAGTAGTAGAAGGCTATTTATTGCACGCAGGCGATTGTATGGAGTGTCGGGAGTCTGCCCAGAAGTTTCGGATTCAAAGACAAATTTCCACTGGGCAATGGACACTCCAAGATTTTCCCACCCTAACACTAAAATATAATATAAACTAAATATAAAAATATTATACCATATCGTTTGTTAAAGTCTGTTGAATCTGTAGAAGGCATGGTTCGGATACTATCATAACGTTAGAACTCATGCGCATTAATCCACTCAGATTAAGTTGTACATCCTACCTTATTCATAATATAGCAATATAGCGGTTGTATAAAACAATGAGTTAATCCATATCCGTCAAAATTTAAATCGCAGCGCGGTGGAGACACGACCAAACGAAAATGTCAACTTGTAATCTACGTAATTAAGTGAATGTCAGAATGGGCTCGCCGCCCCTTGCCTCGGGCGCGACGTGATTATGATATAAGTGTGTATACAGGATATTACAGTGTTTGAATAGGGCAACAACTTGGAAACAATTTGTTCATTTTTATTTGTAAAAAAAAAGTGTGTTGATTTTGCATATTATTCAAAGCGTAAAGAATCGCAGATCATTAGGCGCTTCACATGCAGGGGTTAAGTTTTGAGTTGCGGCAACAGACTATTAGCAACTAACTGTTTAGAAATATTTATGATATATATATCATAAAAAACCTGCAGACTTTAGTAGATAGATCGGCAAAAGTTTTCAGTTGCTGCAATCGTCGACTGTGTCAGTTTCAAATTGCAGCATCTAGCAACTGTCGAATTTGCATTTTAGATGTGTCGAGTAGACTCTACGCCACCGAGGCACGGAGGGCGCATGCTCGACTGCCAATCAAGAGGTCCCGGGTTCGATCCCCAGGTCAGACATAGTGTTAAATATTGGATTTTTCCATTAGGAATTATCTCAATAACTGCCTGGAGTCTGGAACTGTGCCCGGTAGATGGCAATAGGCTAGCCACCTATTACATGGGACAATAACAAACTGGCGAAATGTGGATGTATCTACTATGGGACTGAGTCCTGGGTACACCTCTGCCTACCCTTTCGGGAAAAAGGCGTGAATGTATGAGTCGAACGATTTAAAAAGCTAAACCTTTCGAGGTGGTATAGTGATACTCTCAGTGAAAATGTTGTGAACTAAATTTAGATACACTGAACGAACTAGATGTGCTGCTAAACAAGAACACATGAATAGTGTCTACTTCGCCTTAATATAATCAGATAAACAGAATACCTACGTATAAATTGACATTCTAAGTAGTAAATGTTTACGTAGCTATTTAATGAAATTACTCATTAGCCTATAACTAGGCTCCATTGTAGATGGCACATCTTACGAGGTTTATTCCAAAATAAAAAGAAAATAAATTAGTAACAGGTCACTTTTTGTTAACGAAATGAAACACAAACGACAAACTCTGAAGGACGAACCCCAAATTTCCAAGAGGTATATAGATATCATAGATACTAATATTAGAAACGTTAGATAATTTGCCGAATGATATGCCAATCAATTATTTTATTTCCAAAAACAATAATCAATCCCACATCACCTCTGTCACCACATATTACCCGAGAAGACGAAGACTCAAGAGACACGCGAACTTTCGCGAGTTAATTCGAGCTAAATGAATTATTCCTTCCCTTCGCGCCCGACGCGACGTGGCGCCGACTATTGACGGAGCAAACTCATAATATACAGAGGAACTGACAGTAACACTAGTTGATACTACTATTGTTTTTAACATAATATTTACGATCAGGTGTAGAAGCCACTTGACTCTTCAGCCACGCAATTAATGCCATGGCCCAAGTTAACTGTATTTTAATCATTTTGTGTAAATATATAGGTTTTTTTTTATTTATTTTTTCAAATTTATTTAGGGCTTTGTCGCAGAGCGACCACATCGCCCAGTTTAAGAAAAATTACAAAAATTTGCAATCTTACAATCATCTATAGAATCTAATGCTAGGTTACATAGTTTGGTTACAAAGTCTCTTAGTAAATTCCGACATTGGATCAGATAATAAGCTGTTCAGAAGACCGATATCCTTGCTCTGTCGCTCCTCTGGTGAAAAATGTGAGAATCTATAGGCCCAAGTTAACGCTATTTTATTCATTTTGTGTAAATATAAAGGTGTGTGACCAATTATGATAATAATAATTTGAATAAAAAAATAATTTATACTTTAAAAGTACGGGGTGGTATTACGAACATGCAATCGCGTAACAACAGCAGAAAATTTTGCTGTCAAACGTCATTGTTTGTATGCCGTTTCACAGCAGATCTACATATCTTATAAGAAATAGCCGGGACGTGCCATCCGGAACACGGTAGCGCCCAGGCGAAAAGTACACATGAATCTCAGATTCGATCCAGGGACTCCGGATTTAAGGCCGGACATATTCCCGCTGGACCACCGACGCTACATGATGCTGATAATAGCTGTATTTTTCCAGCCTGGTTTTCTTTTTGAATAAATTTAACTAGGGCTAGTTAGTCAAGTGACGTATACTCAAAATAACTGACGTCATGTTTCATTATTCTAAAATGACAATCAAATAAGGCAGTTTTTTTTTTATAATCACTTGATTTACTTGCTGCTTGTCAGAGACGCCAGCGTTAATTATTATGTGCTGCACTCATTATGCCAATTTTTTTCGTCTGTCCATAGTACTGCTACAAAACCGTCAAGTAAATAAATAAGAACCTAAGTGGAGTTGTCTTACTGAGTCAGATTGTATTGTGTATTAGAACTAAACAGTTTTGTTCCCACCGCTATTATTGCGAGCAGGAGCAGGTTTGAAACTGTCGCATAAGTTAGAACTTCTGATAGCGCTGACACAATACTATTGTCTGATAATGTACAGTCACTACGTCTTACTTTACCTTAAATTATAGGTAGGAATTCATACTATTTTATATGTATTGATATTTTCATCAATATGTACTTACTGTATTAAATAAAACTTTGATTTCAGTGATTCAACATACAATAACAATATTGAGAACAATATATATATATTTAAGACCATCTGAACAAATATGAGTAGGGTACAAATATGACCTACCTACTTATTACATCTTACTGATATTATAAATTTCAAATTTCAGTACAATTTAAAAAAACTTAACTTTTTAACAGGTAAAAAAAAACGCTGGCGAGTTCTAACTCACATCCAGCGCCATCTTGCGCTGTTTTGGTTAGATTGATGGATAGATGTTTGTTACTCTTTCACGCCAAAATTCTTAATAGATTGAGCTGAAATTCTGTATGCATGTAGCTTAGACTTTAGACCCTGGAATAACACATAGGGTAATTTTTCCCCGATATTCCCGTGGGAACGATGTCTGCACGGGTGAAACCGCGGGCCACAGCTTATAATGATCAAACAAAAACATAACATACATTCACGCCTTTTTCCCGAAGGGGTAGGCAGAGGTGTACCCAGGACTAAGTCCCATAGTAGATACACCCACATTTCGCCAGTATGTTATTGTCCCATGTAATAGGGGGCGAGCCTATTGCCATCTACCGGGCACAGTTCTAGACTCCAGGCAGCTATTGAGATAATTCCTAATGGAAAAATCAAATTTTTAACACTTTGCCTGACCTGGGGATCGAACCCGGGACCTCTTGATTGGCAGTCGAGCATGCGCCCACTACGCCACCGAGGCAGTCACCCGAGGCAGGTAGTATAATGATCAGTATGTGCAAAATGTAGAGGTGGGTCAATGACGGTATATATGTAGAGACGTATCTTAATTATTCGCAATCTATAGATACCTGGTTTCAGACTTGCTCTAAGAGCGTCAAGGACTATTATCCTAGTCTAAGATTTAACAATCATATAACCAAATCTCGATGCATGTATGAGTGTATCGTTTCGTTAAAGCGGCTTTACTCGGATCTCGACGTTCCTTCAAGCCGAATACTCAATTAATATGTTAATAATATGGGGATCCTTGCACTGGAGGACTGGAGTGCATTGCAACCTTAAATCTATGCTAAATCTCAAGAATCTTATCATTCTGTGGATTGCTGCTGTATAGAGGTCGAGTAAATAATTTCTGAATTAACAAAAGATATTTTTAAGGCGAGCGTGAATAGTTAAGTCGGGATTGACCTAGGCAATTTCAAGAAAATTATTATGTTCGTCCAATAAATAAATCTAAACATCTATGATATTCAGTTAGCTTGACATAGATTATTCGAAAAATAATTGGATATTCCTGAAAGTTGGTACAAAAAAATCTCCTTCGAGCCGGATTTGAACCAGCGACCTATGGATTACAATTTGCCACCAGCTACAGTCCACCGCTCTACCAACTGAGCTATCGAAGGCATGTAGACTTATAATAAAAACAGATACATGTATAACGATCATGCAATAACAAGGTTGAATCGTGAATGCCGAGTTAAAATAATATTATGATCGCACTATAGATCTATAATAAATCATCATCATCATCATCTCAGCCAGTAGGAAGTCCACTGCTGGACATAGGTCACACCATAGATTTCCATCTAGTCCTTTAACAACTAATAAGTAAAACGGTTTTATTGCATTTTAATCAGAACTAAAGGTGTGTTCAAATATAAAATCAATCCGTCAATAAAAAAGGGATAAAGTACCTACTCAAATGTGACCCTCACAAATAAATAAACAACAACAAACAGGTCAAGCTAAATAATATAAAAATTAAAAAAAAAACACTTATAATATAATAATATTTTAGACAGAACGCTAACAAGCCCCATACCTACTATCGCCAATATATTACGCAACTAAAACACGCAATAAAGTAGAGTAGTAGAGCACCTTTCACCTTCCGGCACGTGCGTCCACTGACGTTTTATCACGCATTGGTATTTATCGTAATATAACGTATTCTTTGTGCAATTTCTACATGCCTTCGATAGCTCAGTTGGTAGAGCGGTGGACTGTAGATGGTCGAAATTGTAATCCATAGGTCGCTGGTTCAAATCCGGCTCGAAGGAACTTTTTTTTTAAATGACATACCTGGAATGAAATGTCATCTAATTAAGCCTATTTATTGGAGACTAATAAGTTATTCATCTTTAACTTAAACTGCTAGATAAATATTAATTTATTTTTATAGGGTAAAATATATGTTATATGTTTTTTAACATTTTTCTTGTTCAGTCAGCCAGAATAAAGAATCTAAATGAAGAATTTGTTATTATTTATGTATATGCCATAAGAACAGATGCATGTTAAGAAACCCAAGACAAGATAGACAGATGTAGTTCTAAAGGACATAAAATAATGTTTGCCAAAAGAGGTCAATGCAATGACAAAGCGAAGTGGAGGTGCAAAATCAGCTCGCCATCATTGTAGATAATAGTTAAACAGGGTTACGTGCCATTGTACCCTTCCATACATTATTTAGAATAACTTTCACTATGGAACCAACTCTGATATCGTGCAAAAACCGGCTGTTTCTTAGAAATAGCTCCTTGGCCTCGAAAAAAATGTAAGGACGTTTTTTTAGAGGATGCTAACTTCCCACCCAACACTATAACCCTGTATTGTCGGACAGAGATAAAGATTCCATATTAGTTTAACTACTTGTATGTCACTACTCGAATAATATTATAGATGCTACGAGTACGTCTTTCACAATCACTAAGGTAGTGGTGCCTTTCGACATCCTTCGAATGTATGCAAAATATTAAGATACTACGTATGTGCCTTCGATAGCTCAGTTGGTAGAGCGGTGGACTGTAGATGGTCAAAATTGTAATCCATAGGTCGCTGGTTCAAATCCGGCTCGAAGGAATACTTTTTTTTTACATATTATGAAGAAACGAAGAAAAGGGCGTAACCTATTATACATCGTGTCGTAGGTGGAATAGCCACCTAAAAAATAACACGCAAATAAATTCGTCTACGGGTTAATTTACCCTTTTTCGATATACCTATGTTAAGCCCAACGGATTAGCAAGTTGAAGTCGTAATGGGTAGGGCACATAGCACTTAGAACTGATAGCCGGTGGGGCTGTAAAGTTCTCGAATGGAGACTCTCTCTTGCAAGCATAGAATATTCCACCCAGACATGGGCAGACGATCTATGAAAGATAGCAGGAACACGCTGGAACTCTATGGAATAAAATTCTTATGAAATGAAAATGAATTCAGCAGTGGCCGGCCTACGGCTGAGATTTTAAGATTCATGCCAGTTTACTACTTGCAGAATTATTGGTACTTAATTGACCGTCATGGTGAATTTCGGAAACAAAATGAAATATTAGCGAATTATTGATCGTTTCACTCCAACATGTAAATGTTGTCCTCCAATTTAAATTATTCTGATACCAAAATTGATAGCATATTCACATAAACTGTACAGAAGTTTCCTTTGCACGCGTTTCGACGAACGTCCGGAAGCAGTGACGTGTCGTCGGGTACTGAAATGTACCTTCCCCTTGTAACGAGGAAATTAACCGTGTGATTTATAAATTAATGGAACGGTACATTGCTGACTTTGAACTCAATACAAAAATTATCTAGTATGTGGAACTAGTAATGGTATGCAAAGATTTTTTAGTTTGATTTCGTACGAGTTCAAATAGTACCTAATTTGAATAGAAACTGTCGCGAGCGTCCAGTGCGATAGTCGCGCCGCTTCCGACCCGTCCGTATCAAACTACCCTCATTACGAAACAGCTCCTAACGAGTTTCGAAAGAATTCCAACTTGTGAGTTACATCGTCTACTCACGTAAATGACCACGTTTACGACTGTACCAATTATCGATCCACTTAACTATGTAGTCAAAGTACTTATGTATTTTCAAGGCAGGAAAAAAGGTTCATTGGTAGAATTTTAAACAGGTGCTCGTTAAGTGCACCTGCGACCTAATGATTCTTCTTCCTTTGGTATAACTTATGGTTGGAAGATTTTTGTATATTATTAAGTTTACGGTATGAGCTCATTGTTTGCCTGATTTTTAATAATTATAATAAGATCGCCCTTTATAATCACAGACTTCGGTACGAGGAGAGCTTTACACTTCCAATGCTCTCCTCGTCTCCCAGTAAGATTAGTTAATTTTAGTCTTGGTGTGTACGCAGTAATTTTTCTAGTCACTCTGCCCTTTTAACAGAACGAATCACAGCTGAATAATGAAGTAATACTAAGGTACTTAGTCCTGGGTACACCTCTGCCTAACCCTTTGGGAAAAAGGCGTGATGGTATGTGATGAGTATTATTGTAAATTGAAAGTTTATGTGAATTGTGTGTGTTCAATACTGACGAAACCATTAGGAGTTTAGGCTGTTAGATATTACAACAACAGGAACCTAAAAAAAAATGGTGGACGGAAAATAAAAAGTGAAGCACCATAGTAAGCCAGCTCGCACACTCGTTTGTGGAGGTCTAAAGGATTTATGTACTATATGCTCGATCAATATCCACTTAAACGGCCCCTACCTGCTTGTGTGTGCACACGTTCACACATTTTATTCTAGGCTCATGGGTGTGACTATGTGCGTGCCGCCATGTTTGTATTAGCGGGCTGGCTTACTATGGTGCTTCACTTTTTGTTTTAGAAGACTGTCCGTTTTTTTTTTCTAGGTGCATGTCTTTAAACTGCGGCATTTCTGAATCATTTATCATTTTACCTGACAAATTGACATCAATCACGGAGCAGCCCTTCAAATATGATGAGCCTGTCGAATTATTCAGGCGCCTATCGTTTAGCATAAGGTCAAACTGACATTTCGTAGAACATTCACGTCGGCATCAGCACAAACGACACGCTACGTTAATTTAGTGATGCACTAAAAATATCGATTTAAGAGACATAATTTTTCTTCGACTTATCTTGAACGATGACATGCTAAAAACGGCTCACCGGACTGTCTCGATGGCCTAATGTAGTGTAGTATTTTTTTTTATAATAGTCAGTAACAAGACGAGCAAATCAGAAGCCTGATGGTAAGCCTCATGTTTGCCCATATCAGACACAGTGCCACCCAGTGTTTTAACATTCAAAATTCTGCGCGGCACTGGACTACGCCTGTCACCCTCTCAGGGTTGTTGGAACTCGTCATACCCAGTAATTTCGCTGGTAACATTGCCATTCAGACCGGAACACAGTAATGTTGCACATTACAGCTTGGAATAACTGGCCAAAAGTGTGGTACTTCCCCAGGCTGCCCCCTGCAAACGAGACCTACCACAACAATTATAAAATATTATGTTACAACATGCAAAAACCTAGTACCATAATTAGCCTTTTGCGGAATATACCTATACATTATATGCGGAATATACTTTGCTTGCTTCATATATTCTTTGTCTATTAGATTCCTAAGCCCCCGCCTATTTCGATTCCTAAGTCGATCCCGGCTATAGAATAAGTAATAGTAATCTCTACCGTAACTATGCGCATCCCTATTTTCACCTTTGAACATAAACAGAAGGGTAGCAGGTACTTGAGAGGGAATAGCCCTGTCAAAGCTTTACAAAATAATTTATACAGAAGTTGTAAAAGAATGCTTGATTTAATTACGACTCTAACAGGAATCTCAAACTACTGTTAGACATGAAATGCATTGCTGAACGCGATTACAAAGGGTAGACCTTTCTTGCTTTGATCGCTTTACGGTTGCACTTTACTTTGTGTTTGATTCTAGTAGTAATGACCGTTATTTTAAAAACAAACCTTTCAAGAACCAAAAAAATTAACACAGTTTAAAAGCTATCTATCTCCGAATTTCGGAAAGGTTTTGATCACTTTATATAAAATTTAATATTATTTTCTGTAAGTATGAATAAATAAGTCACTTTTACAATTTTCTCGCTGACAGGCGTTGTCCTTTTTCGACCATTGTGACGACCTAACTGAAGGTTTAGTAGTCGGTACGTTTTCTGTTTTTTTTTTATTTTCTGTGTATTTTCATTCCATAAAATATGAACCTTCTACAAAGTATTAAAAACAAAGAAATAAAATGAAATAGATAAAGTCATTCTCAAGTACTTAAGTTATAGCGTGAACAACAGGGATTAATTTTTATACCTTTATTAAATGGATTATCCTATAAAATATTTCGCCCATTTACACAATCAAATATACATAAAGGCGTGATAGGAACCTACCTAGTAATTTTTTCAAAGGATTTACGAAACTTTCTTAAAACAAGTCCATAATCCAACTGTGAAAGTCCAACAAATCCATCAAGTAATATCAATCAAAAACACTTCGGCTAATTTCATAGCGATACCTAATTAAGTCAATCCGCCGTTAAATCCCCTTTCTTAGCGACTCGTCTTTCTTCTCTGTTCTCGAATAAAATGCGCGAAAACCTAATGCCATTTCACGCCAGAGTAAACCTTTCTCGCGGAGTTAGCGTCTATTTAAACTCGGCTTAACTTAATCGATCGAGAAGGCCCTTAATTACGGCTTTATCTTAAGCAAGGAGGATCGAAGCGAGCGGATTTAAATTGACTTGAATTAGTAAGAGTAGTAAGTTTGTAGTCGTAGTAAAGTTTTAAAAAGTTATTTTTTTGTACTTTGAGAAACTGGATGTAACAGCACAATTGACGCGCTAGCAATTTCATGTTACAGCTCAATGTATACATATCAATATTTATAATAATACCACAGTTTCCTGCATAGTTTTTACTGAATATCTTATTCAGCCCCGGAAGCACAGTGAGCAGGGAAAACGAAATCTCAGGGAGTGAGAACGAGAAAGCAGATATGAATTATTCGGGCGCGAAAAAGAGAAAAACGGGAAAAACTAGTTATCCCTGTGTCATGCTAGGCGGGATGTAAGTTCATTCATTTTTTTCTTGAAAGCAGTACACTTTTACTTCTTACAATAAAACTTCTGCTATTTATTTAGGCATTTCTTCTGTTAAACGAATCCGCAAAAGTAATTTTAAAAGTATTGGCTGTTTACATAGTGATATTTTTAAAAAGATATTATCGATTAAAGATTAAATCACAAAGGTCCAACAGTCTGCTATTCGCACTTAAATAGAAAATTAAAACAAATCAAAATAACACACCTACATTATAGTTCATAATGTTCATTATTGGTAGAGAAGTAGTCAGATCGTCTTTTGTTTTCGTTAATTTCTCTACAGAGATATAACGATAATATTTTATACTAGCTGCGCCCCGCGGTTACACCCGCGTAGTCTTCGTTCCCGTGGGAATATGTTATGCCAGGGTCTAAGCTACATACCGAATTTCAGCCCAATCGGTTTAGTAGTTTTGGCGTGAAAGAGTAACAAACATCCATCCATCCATCCTCACAAACTCTCTGTTGGAAAATAAACTTAGTGTGATGCCTATTATTAATTAGAAGGTTAATATGTCATGTAATTAAGTCAATGTCATTTGTGTACTGTCAGTACTTGTTATACGTCAAATGACTGTCACATCTCGCGCTCTCTGCTGTCTCCCTATGTGTGCGCCTGCGGTGTTTTTATCTAAGAAATTAAATCAATTTCAATCAAGCTGGAATTATTTATTTGTCTGCTCATATTCCAACTCTCTCACATTTATAATAATAGTAGGATGCGTATTATGATATGAACTGTGTGTCGCGTGGTTTAGTAAATTCCACCCAGCGGTTTGTCTATTGGAATTAACGTTGAACCGCTAACCTTAGAGTGTCTCCGTCATATTAATATTCATAATAAACGCTCCTTAAGTCAACGCTACGGGAGCGAGACGATGAGACTAGACGTTTCAATTATAATATGATCGGTATCCGTTAGCATCGAATTATCGTGCGAGTCTTTTAAATACACTAAGTATTTTTTTTAAATACCATAAAAATCACATCAATCGATTGTGAAATTGGAAATTGTAAAGAAGGATTTTTTTCTGATCTAAATAAAGGCACTTGTCTCATACAAAAGAATTAAACATAAAACATACATTCACGCCTTTTTTCCCGAAGGGGTAGGCAGAGGTGTACCCAGGACTCAGTCCCATAGTAGATACACCCACATTTCGCCAGTATGTTATTAATCCCATGTAATAGGTGGCGAGCCTATTGCCATCTACCGGGCACAGTTCCAGACTCCAGGCAGTCATTGAGATAATTCCTAATGGAAAAATCCAATATTACTGACCCTATGCCTGACCTGGGGATTGAACCCGAGACCTCTTGATTGGCAGTCGAGCATGCGCCAACTACACCACCGAGGCAGTCAAAAGAAATAAAATAATATAAAATCAGATCTGTCTAAAAAGAATTCGTCTAAGTGTTACCTCGATATTCTTGACATTTTAACATAAGCACAGGCTTACAATATTGGTCTCTATTTAAGAATTATACTGTACTGTGTAGTCTTAGTTCCCCTTGGAAATATCGGGATTATAACTATCTCTATACCAAATTTCATCTAAATCGGTTCAGCGGTTTCAGCGTGAAGATGTAACAGACACTTTCGCATTTAAAATATTAAGTACAGGATCGATACATAATATTGTACATAGAAATTATATATTATAAAAAAAAATTATACATCAACCTTAGAATAAACAAAAGATCATTAAACCGTTAACTCATAAACCATTTCAGAACCATTTCCACAAAAATGAAAACCCTAATACAGTCAGTGTGACTTGCATCCGCGAAGACTCTCCCACCGCGCCGGGACCACAAACCGTAATTACCTCTGAAACAATACTTCGCCTTATTTTTACCCATTTTGTGCTCAATCATAATTACCCACCTTCCTCTGGGAAGCATTGTTACGGAAAATCATCGCCCGTCGCTTTATTATCAACCCAAAATATTTACCTCTGAGATTTGAAATAAGGATGTATAATAATAACCTTTTTCACCTGCTTTTATTTACAAAATACTCGTACGTTCATTCGAAAGAACACATACACACAACCGTTTACCGATAGCTAATAACACAGGCGCACAATAAAGCCTTTCAAATCAAACAACAGCTCAATAAGAGCGCGCTATTACCTACGGCTCGGTTATTTATCTTTTTACGCGATATTAGTCCCTATAATCATGCCGACAGTAAGGAATTTGTGAAATTGCGTTAAATAATTTGTGTGGTGATAGAAGGCGTGTAAAGCCGCTGATTTTTCATGGTAGAGTCTGTGATATACGTACCTTAACTATTATTAGGTCACGCCAAATGTTTTCAGGGGTGTCCTATTGATTCGCATAATGTCTTTTGTCATAAATTTTTTCCGCATACATCATTTGTCATAACCTCCTCTAGTCATAATATTGGAAATACATATTTTTTTGTAGTAATACTGATAAATTGTCCTAAAATTTAATTGCTATAATATTTTTGTGTATAATAGTTTTAATTCCTATTGTTAGTTGTCATAATGGTTGTTATGTATAATTTTATAGTTAATAATGGTGTATGTCCTAATTTTCATTGTTCATAATTGTTATTGTATATAATCGGTATTGTACGTATTTTTGCAAGTGAGGTATATTGTAGTGATGTCCTAAATATTGCTTATTAAGTATGTTTACAAATTCTACAAATTCAAATTTTATTCCAATCACTTTATCTAGAAGAGTATTTTTGGTACAGTGTTATGATATTATGTAGTGTAATTTGTGTATATATATTAGCGGTAACGGTATGTATAAATGTATATATCTAGGGATATGACTATATACCGTAACATAGTAACACTCTTGTATTGCATTTATGGGTAGGATCTCGCCGTAACTCACATACCCAATAATATCATTTTTTATTTACTCGATTTTTTTCATTTGTAAATCCACTGATATTTAATTTGTTGTCTTCTCTTTTTGTTATAATTATTTTGCACTCGTTTCCCATTGTAATTATAATTTCAAAATTCGTTTAAGCACTTTGTTCCAAATATTAACACTAAAATTTTACTTTGTGTTATTTTTATAATAATAATGATTCCTTCATTTTTATTCATAATCAGTAATAGCGCCACTATAATATTTTTTTATAGCAATGTGATATATAACAGTTTGCTACATAGAAAAGATGTTTACTATGTTAATGAATTAAGAACATTTAAAATTCTATTGGTAAGGTTAGGTTTAATTTATATTATGACAAAGTTAATATTCGAGCAATATATGATTATGGCACATAATTTTAGTGATATTAATAACTAGGACATGTTAGGATTATGGCATAAAATAATATGTTTATCAATGGTTAGGACATAGAATATTATAGGTTTCAAATATTAGGACAATTAAAACTATAACAAGTTATAATAGGAGTATTGACGTTATGACTGGTGATCATTGGCTATTACATATATTATGGCTTAAAATTTTATGAGTTGTAAAATTATGGCTAATAATAGTATGCGAATGAATAGGGAACCGTTTTCAGGCGACTAGAATACTTTGATAAGATGGTGGCTGTATATACATACACCTGTGTACACAATCGACATGAAAACAATATACTTATAATTAACTATGTACGTTTATTTGTATATATAGTATATTATTATAGTAATTATCATTTTTTATTCTCCTGTAAGTACACCGCCGACCAGAAATACTCATGAGTATAGTTTTCCTTTCTTACCGGTTGTCTGGAAGAAATCGCTTTAAGCGATAAGACCGCCTATATTAGCCTAATACAGTTAGGCTAGTACATAGCCTAATATTAATATAATTATTATTCCTTTATGTTTGTGTCCTATGTATGGTGTACAATAAAGTGTTTATCTATCTATCTATCTTATTTTTTGATTCTTTTTCTTGCTCCTATCCCCTTACTTCTTGCAAATGTTCACCTTAATTTAATATTTCATGAAGTCTTATTGCTAACTTCACACTACAAAATATTTAGAAAACATCGTGTTGTGTGCAATATCGACTACTACACATAACATATTATATAGCTTTTACAATCCAAATGCAAGGCCATCCTTACTGGAACGACCAGCAATGTGTAAACGCTTTGTGCGCCTGAACAATAGCCGCGGGAGGAGGGAAGCTTTATAATTTTTTAATTAATGCCGTCGAAAATATCAAAGTCATTGGCGTACCTGCTAGTGGGGAATGCAATTAAATTTTTGATAGAGTTTATTCATAAAGCGTTCCACACTTTTAGGCGGCCGGTCCATGTTTGTTTAAAAATGTAATAACTCTTTAGGATTATTACCCTTTCAGTTTGCAATTCGCAGATAGAGATTGATTGTGAATGTTGTGTGTATTTTACTAGTCTGCTTAGTTTTTACGTCGTGTATGTATGTGTGTACACACATACAACACACATATATACACGATGTCCATATAGCTCTTCAATACAAAATGTTGCTTGACTTAAAACAATGTTATGTAGGTATGGCAGATTTGATGTTTTTTCGCGATTTCAGATTTGTCGTAATAGTGAAAATTATTCCAACTGAAGAGTACAATAACCCCCTAAAGTCTCCGACACCGATCGGATATATCGTACGTATAAACATACACATAAACATACGGTTTATTTTAAAACTCAAAATTCTTAGAGTTAAGTTTGTAATAATTACTTCCATTCTATTGAATAATTAGAACAATGTCGTCGACCTCAACGCACCCTTTGTTTAAAGTCAATAGAGTTATTCTATTGGAAGTTCATGTCACCTCACAAGGGGAGATTGCGGAACATAACCGTGAAAATCAGTCATTAGGGAAACCGGGAAAACCTCAGCTAAAGGATTTCCCGCTTGAGGTGTCTGCTTAATTGTAACTGTGTTACAGTTTTCGACTGAATGGATGTTGCTTATTATAAATGACCATTATGAAGTATGTGTATCTGACTATGGGCCGGTTTTTTGTTCGTTGGTTAGAGTTAAATAAACCATATATTAAACTTCACTTAATTTTAGTTAAATTCCTAACCAATGGTTAAATTGTGTGGAAATAAATTAATGGTGAACTAGAATTTTAACTATGTATTTGTCAAAAAAAAATAACCATTGGTCGACGTACGACGTGTACCCAAATGCCCGTCATTGTAAATACACTGACACCCACAATGCGCCAGTGCTTACTAGTAATTTTTGTTATCGTCTCATTTCACTACCTACCTACTAAGATCTTATGTAATTTGTAAATAGATAGAAATGTAATAATGCATTAAGCATTTTTTTTAAATATTAATAGGTCAGCGATTGACCCCAATTTATTGTGGGAAGTAGTCTCTGTCTGCCCAACGGGAACAATGCGTGACTGTAAGGCTCTTACGTCAACCGAGGCCACCTCGAACTCATCCCGCGGGTTCAGCTGACCTACTGATTAAATTTATTATTTGTCTTCAGTCAACTGAGTAAGTCTATATACTCGTCTATATACTCTTAGGTCAACTGTATGATGTAGGTATGTATGTATAATCAGCTTTGCCTTGCAGTTTCACCCGCTTAATCTTCGGTCTCGTGTGAATATCAGGATAAAAACACTTTTTATGTAAGTGTATCTACATTCCGAATTTCAGCCCAATCGGTTTAGTAGGCATGAAAGAGTGACAAACATTACATGTATAATATTAGTAGGATAATAATAATAATATAATACGGGACAACTTCCAGACACGGTCATGCGGTTCCAAACTAGGCTAGAAGCCTGTACTATGGTAACCGGGTGACTGATATACATACGAACTTATATAAGCTTATAACACCCAGACACAGAGCAAACAGACATGTTCATGCACACAAATGTTCGACCTGGCCGGGGATCAAACCCGGGCCCTGCGGCACAGAAAGCAGAGTTACTACCGTCTGAGCCAGGGAGGCTGTCATATATAGATAGTAAGACTATCTCAAATCAT
This sequence comes from Hemistola chrysoprasaria, assembly GCA_947063395.1. NCBI lineage: Eukaryota > Metazoa > Arthropoda > Insecta > Lepidoptera > Geometridae > Hemistola > Hemistola chrysoprasaria. Next base: position 6,061,479 of record OX346715.1, read on the forward strand.
ATGTAGCCCTATAATATTTATAATGGTTTCAAATTATATTACAAAGACCGAAATTTATGTAACCCTCTAAAAGGGAAATCGGTGGAAATTGATAAAATTTCATAGCCGGGACAATAGTCTGGGAAATTAGCATCGTCCGCCGTTAGGACACGGCATTGAAATTGTTCAACATACGAATTTATTGAAGGTAATTGATATAATGGTCTCTTTTGTCCCTTATTAATGTTGGACGATTGCGGTTCTGCTCGATTGGTGAAGGGTTATAAATGGCGGATAGTTTAATATATTCGAGCATAAATTGATGCAAAATATTAGTTATAAATAAATAATCTTTATTGATATTTAAAACCAGTTAGAAACTGTGTGTCAGGAGCCATGTAGATGGCAATAGGCTCACCCCCTATTACAATGGACCAATAACATACTGGCGAAATGTGGGTGTATCTACTATGGGTCCTGGGTACACCTCTGCCTATCCCTTCGGGAAAAAGGCGTGAGTGTATTTTTTTTTATGTCATGAGCAATAACATAATCTAACATTTATGTAAAATTAGAATAGAATATTCTTTATTATCACCAAAATAACATAATACATATTAAACCAAAATAATATAAAACTAATTCTTGGTTGACTATGGGCGGCCTTATCGCTTTAAGCGATCTCTTCCAGGCAACCATAATATAATTTTAGTAAAAAAAAGTTAATGTACGATGATAGTATTAATTAAGAATTAATATATTAGAGGATATAATTTGGGAGTTGGGAGTTATAATTTTTGAGGATATAATATAATTTAAGGATATAATTTATTAAATAGAGGATACATACATAGAGGACAAAGATGCCTGAAAACTTCTGCATAGTCACCAACCGGCACCTTACAAGCCAACAAATGTAACCAAACCAAATATTGTAAAACTAGCAGTTGAAAAATTAAACCTTCCAAGTTTCTTGTGCGTTGTTCTTGTAGAGGTATATTTCCGAACGCACGGTAGATTTGTAACTAGTTAGATATTACAGATATTATTGATTGACGTTTAAAAATGTCTTTTTGAGACTTATTTAAATAGATTTTCTTTGAGTTTGAGTTTGATATATTTATCGTAGTTTTTGCATTTAAAGTATTTATGTATTTAAAGTAGCCAGGCATAACTGCGTAAAAATATCTAGGATCCAAGCTACCTGTTATACTCGTACATACCTTTCAGCCCAATCGGTTCTATAGTTTTGGGTAAAAAACCTAAACTCAAAGTTTTGCATTTATAATAATATAATGGAAATAGTGGCTGTGGCACTTTAGGTACCTACTACATTACCTATACACAATAGGTATATCTAAAGGACAAATAAGGCTATAGCAATATTTTTTCCATGCTTTGTTAATGTAAAGAACGCGGGGTCACGTCTCAATCACATATCAAACTCAACTTCTGCGCGGATTGCGGTCTCGGATAACGGAAACGCGTGAATATACAAACTAAACTAAATTATTCAAAGTAGGCCTACGCGCGTAGGATGCTGAATGCACACTGAGAACGAATAACGAACACCACTAAGGACTTATGTATATAAAAAACGTTTTTTACACATAGAACACATGGTACTGGCTGGTTTCTGATTCAGCCTTATCTATATACGAGTATCATCTCTAAAGATACCTCGTATTGTTTTCAGAGATACTATGCACATATAACTTAGTTCATGTTATGCGTGCCAATGCATTGATTATAGGGAGGTGAACTTTTCGGAATCACACCCCTTTTTACGGCACGTCTAGGTTTTGCCATTTTCTGTATTATTGTGGTACCAATAAAGTGTTATCATTCATTCATTCATTTTTTCTGGATTCAGTTATGTGGCAGATACTTAAGTGTGTTTACACGTAACTAGTCAATGTGTATCGATAATAAATTAATACGAGAAATACAAAATGATAACAATTGATCTTCGTTTGTAACTCCGACGATTCCAAAATTAAACTAGCTGTTCATTAAATATTTGTCAGTCTTTTATCAAGTTTACTATTTTTTTTGATAAGTTTAACCGTATTTTACAAACAGACAGATAATTAATGAATCATAGAAAGTAATGTAGACGTTTCCCCAACAAAGTAAAGGATAAACCAAATTCAAGTGGCGAAATATCACAAACCGAGGCGACAAGCCGCGGCGCGACAACAATAGGGTTGTAACATTTTATAGCTGCAATCGCGGCGAACCAACGTCGAGATTGTACTCCAGCCAACAATTAAAGGGAACAGATAAAGCCGAAGGATTTTCAACGACTCCTTTACCTTTATAAATCTGGGTGTATCCGGGAATGTGTTTGTATCTTATTATTATTATCTTGGTATTTAATGAAGACGGGTTAAGGTTTTCTGGACGTGTCGTTTATTTTTTTGCCGAAAATTATAGAAAATCTAAGCCGATTTTGCGAAACTTTAAGCAATAATAAGCTGTTCTTATATAAAAGTGCGATAGATTTGAAATAGGTAATACAGAGTAGAGTAGGTAAAAAGTTTAGTACTTTTATTTAGAAAAATAAAATCCTATTACAATGTACGCTATACCCAGTAGCGAATCGATTAACATCAAATTCTTCATAATATGGGACAACTTCCACACACGGTCATCTGGTCCCAAACTAGGCTAGAAGCCTGTACTATGGTAACCAGATGACTGATATTCATACTTATATAAGCTTATAACACCCATAGACACAGATCAAACAGACATGTTCGTGCACACAAATGTTTGACCTAGCCGGGGATCGAACCCGGGGCCTGCGGCACAGATGTGACGTTGCGTAAGCGAACGCACATTACTAATAAGAGTATATTATTGTATTAATGCGGAACCAAGAATTTAATGCGCGCGGTCGTGTAACCCTAAAATCTATCGGAACGCGGCGGAGCCGCGACCGCGTCACACTTTACCGGCAGCAGCCGTAACGAGCAGACGCGTACCACGTCTCGAGGCAGCCGTGGGAATTTTACCTAGAACTACTACCTAGTGCTATCGGAACCCCTCTAGGGGTTCGATGTCCAGATTATTATAAACCGTCGACCTCTACGGTCGAGCTCCACCATCTTGGCCCGCACTCCGAACCTACACCGGGTGCGGCGGCTACCTTACAACCACGCCGACGGCTACACCGGCGGCGGCGGCTTCTCTACGGCCTCCCTTGCTTACCACCACGCCGACGGCTACACCAGCGGCGGCGGCTTCACTCCGGGTCCAGCCATCCTACCCTACCAGGCCAGTGACCCGTGACCTTAGTGCCAGTGTGCGGCGGTGCAATTTCTCTTGGCAATATACTCACTGACCACATTTGTTGTTTCCCTGCCTAGCCGGCGATAGACACTAACGACCTACCTACCTATCTGCGGCTTTGGACCTTTGGCCCCCCAAAGGAGCAACGCCGCAGTGGCGCCCAACGTGGGGCCAGTTAATAGTAACTAGTGAAGCCAGTTAATAGTACCGAAGCGTGCAGTAGTAGGTAGTTTGATAGCAGTAGTTTTTGCTTGCACGTTTGAGTCTAGACCCTTAGCCGGCTTTTACGGCAACCTTGGGTAGAAAGGTGAGGTACTATTCTTTGGCCGGCACCACACAGCGAGTAGGTAGAAATACAGCCTTGATTGAGAGGGGTACTGCTCTGTTACAAATAAAAATTACTTACGCAAAGGTGATTGTTAGAATAATATTAATATAGAAGTTAAATTTTGTAGGTTGGCTGAAAAAATAAAAAATTGAAAAAATTGGCCAAAAGGAAAGAAAATCATTCACCTTTGCGTGTACACAGGCTGCCGCCTTGACTGCAGATTATTTTATAATAGATACCACTTGCTTAACGTCACTAACTACCTACCTAATTCTATTTAACTTAACTGTGTTTAACTTGTTTCTTTATTGCTGCTTAACTTAACTAGCTTCACTAGTTAACTTAAGATATTTTTTCTACCTACCTAACATCTCCTATTGTTATACTATTATTGTGTACTAGCTATTCTATTGTTTACTATTGTGTCTAATATCGTCAACATGGAAACTCACCCTATAAAATTCATGCTATTAAATAAACACGAACTTACATACGAGGTACTCATACGAGGTGAGGAACCCGCACCTACCGTTTTGAAATTAAGAAACCAAATTAACAAACTGACAGCACTGATCCCCTCGCAGGACGTTCAGGAGTCCGGCATTGACGCCAAAGAAGATTACAATGGCGTAATATTATCTTATAAAGAGTTAATTTCCCGAATTAAGTCTCTCCAAGAAAAATTTGATACGAACCTATCCGACCGCACTAAATCGTTAGCAAATCATATCCACTACCGCATTAATAGGATAGACAAGTCAGTAATAGGTGACGTCATAAATAAGCTAATAACCGAATTCGCTACACACTATTCTACTCTAACTAAAATTATACAAGCAAATTCGGGGAGCACGCACCTAGATCAGACTACTCCTACAGTAGAATCTAATAATTTTGGTACATCTACAGCCACTCAAGTAACTTGCGAACGAAACTTCATTAGTGACCTACACAAACTAAAGTTCGATGGTAACTCATGTGTACATGTTTTCATACAAAGAGTGAACGAGTTTTGCATGTCGAGGAATGTAACTACTAAAAGACTATTATCCTGTGCTACCGAACTTTTCACGGACCAGGCACTGCATTGGTACCGCAGCATAAAACACGAAGCCCAGTCGTGGGAAGCACTAACTACCTTATTAAAATCTGATTTTAGTAAATTCGATTACGATTACAGACTCATGACAGAAATTAGGAATAGAACACAGGGCGATACAGAAAACATAATAATATACTTAGCCATTATGTCAGAACTTTTTTCTAGGCTATCTAAAAACCTATCAGAATCTGAAAAATTAGAAATTTTATTACACAATATTAGACCTTGCTACTCGAGCGTACTGGCGGCACACGGTACTACCATTGACTCGATTGATACCCTACGCTCACTAGCACGTAACTATGAACGCATTCACGCTATGTCTGCCCAGTTTCGTGAACCCCCTAAGGTTACCACGGAAACTCTAGCCCCGGATCTAGCATTTAAAAAATCGTATGATAATACCTACTATAAAAATCAACATAAACAAAATTATTTTACTAATAAAAATAATTATAATAACTCTAACCAGACTCAAACTAAATATACCTACAACAAACCTACTACTTCCCGGCAAACTTACAACTCTTACTCAGCACCGGTAGCCACTATTAACACTACTACGGGTAGTCGCTATTGTCCTAGGTGTCGCAACCACTCACACGACCTACATCATTGTAAACAAGAGCGGTTCATATTATGTTTTAAATGTGGTATGAAAGACGTCAAATATCCTGATTGCCCTAAATGCAACCCTACAAAACCTACGTATCATACTAAATCTACCCATTCAAAAAACTAGCTAACGAAGATTGGTGCGAAAATCGTACTAATTCAGAAGAATGGGAAGAATGGCTAAATTTTATTAAAATATTCTCTTCTAGCTATTCAGTGGCATCAATCTTCAATCGCAAACCAACTAATGATATACGACCTTATGTCAATATAAAAGTAGGTAACTTACCTATGACGGGTTTATTAGACTCAGGCTCAGCTGTCTCGATTCTAGGAAATGACTCACACCTACGGTTATTGGACACCGGCCTTACGCTATTACACAATGATGTCCCTAAGTCATTCATTGCGGCCGGCGGCCAAACTATGACTGCTATCGGTTATATAAATCTACCTATTACTTTTGAAAATAACTTTCACTTACTAAAAGCTTTTGTCATACCAGCTGTAAAATCATCCTTGATTCTAGGCGTAGATTTTTGGCGTGAATTTGAACTATGTCCTAAATTTTTTAAATCTATCAATCTAACTAGTAATTCTAACACTAACATTGCGGAACTAACCGAATGTAAGGGAAGCCTACGATCCTACAAAGAACTGACAGACGTACAACGCGTTACAGCTGATAACGTGATTGAGCAATTCAGAGCTATTTCTACCGAAAGTCGCGGTCTAGGGCGCACTCATCTAGTCGAGCACTGCATTGACACTGGCGATTCTCCCCCTATACGTCAGCGATACTATAGACAATCACCTGAGAAACAACGCATTCTGAGTCAGGAACTAGACGAAATGCTACGTTTAGGCGTTGTGGAATCCTGTGAGAGTCCCTGGTCATCCCCGGTGTTACTAACCCCTAAAAAAGACGGTTCATTACGTTTTTGTCTAGATAGCCGTAAATTAAACGACGTTACTAAAAAAGACGCGTATAAACTTCCCTACGTTACTGAAATACTAGATAACCTAAAAAACTCACGATTTCTATCTAGCATCGATCTCTCTCGTGCTTACTGGCAACTACCAATCCGGCAAGCCGACAAAGATAAGACTGCATTCTACATACCAGGTCGAGGAACCTACCGTTTCAATACCGTACCTTTTGGTCTAACTAACGGACCAGCTACACAACAAAGACTAGTCGATCTATTGTTCTACGGTCCTGAGTTCGAAAACTCAGTCTTTGCATTTATCGATGACATAATCATCACATCCTCTGACTACGACACTCACATTGCACTACTACTAAAAGTTCATAAAAAACTACAAATGGCTAACCTAACTATTAACTTTGAAAAATCGCAATTTTTCCGGAACGAGCTAAAATATCTCGGATATATTGTGAATTCTCAAGGTCTACATGTTGATCCTAGTAAAGTAGAAGCTATACTAAACTACCCGGTACCTACTACTAAAAAAGAGGTCAAGAGATTTCTTGGCACAGCTTCCTGGTACAGGAGATTTGTTCCCAACTTTAGTACGATCGCTGCCCCACTAAATAGTCTCACTTCTACAAGTAAAAAGGCTAAACCTTTTGTTTGGACTAAAGAGGCAGATGAGGCTTTTTCTAAACTAAAAGAATACCTAATCTCAGCTCCAATTCTCACTTGCCCTAACTTTGACTTGCCTTTCGAAGTACATACTGATGCTAGCGATTGCGGAATAGGCGGTTTACTCACCCAGACTATCGACGGTGTGGAACATCCCATCGCGTATATGAGTAAAGCTCTCTCCCCGCAAGAACGTAACTACAGTATTACTGAACGAGAAGCCCTAGCAGTAATTACAGCATTAGAGCATTGGAGATGTTACTTAGACAACGGATTAAAATCTACAGTCTATACAGACCACTCAGCGCTAAAATGGTTCCTAAACCTAAATAACCCTACAGGTCGTCTTGCTCGCTGGGGTGTTAGACTGTCCACGTTTAACTTTGAAATAAAATACCGCCGCGGATCGGAAAATACACTACCAGACGCACTATCACGTATTTGCCAGGTTTCTGCAATTGATACTTCGCCTAACACTACCAATACTACAGATCAATGGTATCTCAATATATTCCATGGTTGCCAAAATTCTCCGACATCATTCCCTAACTATATAGTCAAAAATGATAAGCTATATCGCATAATGAAAAGTAAATACACACTTACTAGCGAATTTGACTGGAAAGAAGTCGTACCACTTGAGGTTAGAGAATCGATCATAATCGAAAACCACGCAGAACCACTGCGGCGTTGTACCTTGTAGGACCACTACCTTTTTCTAGAAAACAAAATAGCCATTTACTAGTTATAACTTGCTGCTTTAGTAAATACTGCCTATTGTTCCCTATTCGACGTGCTACCGCTGAAGTAGTCACTAGAATCCTAGAGGAAAACGTGTTTCTTGTTCACGGGATCCCATCTACATTAATTATGGACAATGGCAAACAATTTATAAGTTCTACGCTAAAACAAATGCTAGCTAAATATAATGTTCCTAACGTGCACTACACTCCAAAATACACACCACATGTAAATACCGTGGAAAGATATAACAAAACAATAATGACTGCAGTATCCACGTTCATCACTAATGACCACCGTGTTTGGGATACACTAATACCTAAAATTCAATTTGCAATTAACAATTCAGTTAACGAGGTGACAAACTACACTCCCTCATTCTTAGTACATGGTCGCGAATTAGTTAGTTGTGGTTCACACTACACCACTAACGAACCAGCCGATATTGATAGCCTAATCTATCAACCACGCGATCAGTACGCAGAAAATCTAGGCATCCTATCCACTATATTCGACAAAGTACAACTATCTCTAATGCAAGCCCATAGTAGAAACTCTAAATCCTATAATCTACGGAAAAAACCCATGGAATTCCAGGTAGGCGATGTTGTATGGAAACGTACTTTCTATCTGAGCGATAAGGATAAATATTTTAACAAAAAACTAGCACCTAAATACCTAAAATGTAAAATAATATCTAAAAAGTCTCCACTTGTTTATGACCTAGCAGACATGAACGGTAATTCGTTAGGTACATGGCATGTGAAAGACATAAAACTAACAAACTACAAATAATAAACTATTAGTATATCAATATACCTAAAATATATTATGTCAATATAATACATAATTCTATAAATAATTCTAAACATAAACCAATCTAAAAACTAATCTAACATTAAACTCTCGGTCACATAATATATCTACAATATATTATGTCTACTTAATAAATCTAAAAACATATTACATCTAAAACTATTATGTTCACCTAATTAAACTATCCCTAATAAATTCTAAAACTTAATAAAAAACAAACCTTAAAAATTCTTACCGGAATCGAACTCCCGACTTGCGTTGCAAAAGTAAAGCTACTACTAGCTACAATCTACTACAATTCTTACGGTTCATTGATAAAATAATATAAAGTCATTAGTACCTACACCATCTCAATGCGATTACGAAAACTAATTAACTCTTATCTAGGTAGACAATCTTCGAGAGTAGGTAGTGATTTACTGCTGGGTAAATTACTACATTTAAACCTACTTATAATATCTACGAGTAACTTTCATGCTGAGTTAGTTACTAAGCGCAATTCTTGCAGCGTTTGTGCCTACCTATTATAATGTAATATGCTACACATATTATGTTAACTATAATGCGTAATTGAATGCCCTACACATTCAACTAGTACGTAGTCTAAATAAGAGTAATTAATAAGATAATCGATAATTAAACTAATACCTAATAAAATCTAATGAATCTAATAACCGCCGCAAAAAATAAATATATTACCACCTACCTATATACTATAGTGAGTCACCGTACTACAACGGGTACTCTTACCTATACTGTTACGAGCTGCAGGTTCTACCGACACTTGCAACCCGGTAAGCTAGGGTCTATAGGCAGTCTACAATGGCTATAGACATGTGATTAGGATAAGTATGTAAGATGAAGAATGAATGAGGTATGAAAGTAGAACAGTACTATGGAACTTTAGTATAGGAGACGAATTTTTCCGTAGCAGGAAAAATTCTTCCGTTTTGCGCGGGGTACTGTGACGTTGCGTAAGCGAACGCACATTACTAATAAGAGTATATTATTGTATTAATGCGGAACCAAGAATTTAATGCGCGCGGTCGTGTAACCCTAAAATCTATCGGAACGCGGCGGAGCCGCGACCGCGTCACACTTTACCGGCAGCAGCCGTAACGAGCAGACGCGTACCACGTCTCGAGGCAGCCGTGGGAATTTTACCTAGAACTACTACCTAGTGCTATCGGAACCCCTCTAGGGGTTCGATGTCCAGATTATTATAAACCGTCGACCTCTACGGTCGAGCTCCACCATCTTGGCCCGCACTCCGAACCTACACCGGGTGCGGCGGCTACCTTACAACCACGCCGACGGCTACACCGGCGGCGGCGGCTTCTCTACGGCCTCCCTTGCTTACCACCACGCCGACGGCTACACCAGCGGCGGCGGCTTCACTCCGGGTCCAGCCATCCTACCCTACCAGGCCAGTGACCCGTGACCTTAGTGCCAGTGTGCGGCGGTGCAATTTCTCTTGGCAATATACTCACTGACCACATTTGTTGTTTCCCTGCCTAGCCGGCGATAGACACTAACGACCTACCTACCTATCTGCGGCTTTGGACCTTTGGCCCCCCAAAGGAGCAACGCCGCACAGAAAGCAGAGTTACTACCGTCTGAGCCTACGAGGCTGTAAATTATGGTGCTAAATAACACAAATTTAAAAAATTCAAAATTCTTTATTATGTACAAGGATTTCTTACAATATGAAAATGGGAAGAAAAATTTTTACCCACCAGCGGGACTTGAACCCGCACATTCCACCCCAATCCGCGTGGTGGGCACTCTGCCAATTGAGCTTCCGTGGAAATACTAATAATAGGTTTTTTTTTTATGGGATAAAAAAATTTACTGCTACGTACGTTAGGATTTTTGTTACAATTTAGTTGGATTCTTGCCCCTTTTTTTTAGTTTATTTGAACTTTGTTGCAAAGAGGCAGTGTCTTTTCCTTATTTGAGGAACTAATTGAGTAAAATAGAATATATTTTATCATTATTTTAGAAACTTACGACGAATAACAATAGTTTATAGTATAAAAAGGTATTTAATAAATAAAAAATCAATCTAGTGTGTAAAAAGCAGAACACTTTCTTTACGGCTTTTCTGTGGTTATATAACATGTGAAATTGTTCCTAAAATTGCTGTACAGAAATCTCAAACCTCAAAATTCATGGAACTGCGTTCCATATAAACGAATCTCTATGGCGTGGGTGTCGATTCGATAGGGCTTTGTGAAATAAATGCTGCTCTGTATTCGAAACGCACGTGAGCGTGACGCGGACGCGTGCCTTTCGCTTTGTGAAATAGTCATAGTAACTATATATTTCACATTCGTATGTCGTTTTTTGATATACATAAAAACAAATAAAAATTTTATAAATTACTATTCAATTAAATTCTTCTCTTGTGTGCATATTCGAGATGCATATTAGACTAATAGGAAACCGTTCAGAAAATACATTTAAAAAACTCTACGCCGCACAGCTACGCCGTAGCAGAATCTACTACTAGCAAAACGTAGCCCTTGTTTTAATTTATTAAATGTATTCCCAGCTATAATTATCAAATTTAAATAATTTATTAAGCTTAAATTATTATAAAACAAGCCAATTATCATACCAATTACAACCTAATTTCTATACAAACTGCAGTCCTTAAACAAAAAAGTATATATTTTCAAAACACGCAATATTTCTTTCGTAATAAACAGGTAGGCAATTAATTTGGTCGTTTCCCACACAGACACTGGCGCTATTACGGAACATTAGTCGTGCTCCAGAACACATCTACATTTCAACAAAAACATACGTGAGGATTGCCTCAAACGCTGATAATTTGTTAGAGCTCTCTGGCCAAAGAATAACTACCTAAGGAAATAAGAATCTACACGTATGTTACGAGTAGGTATAAAAATATTTGATGGTTTTCTATATACACCATAATAATACCCCATTGGACGATGATAAACGTGTAGTGATTGCAATTGAATGGCGTTCCGTAGTTGACTGCAACAGCAAACTGCGTCGATTATTTATGTTTACAATCAGTCGACCGCCGAAGGGCATCTACAGAAATATAGAAGGGCTGGTCACGTACAAAACTTTTAATTCTATTTCCAATTCCAAAAAAAGATATGGTTCAACCCTATTTACATATAACAAAAAGTAGGTACCTACTGACAAAAGAAAACCTCTGTGAGGCATTAGCTATGTTCATCAGTTTTTCTTTGGCATTCGGCGTGGGAAAGGCCCACACCTCACCAGCACCGTAGCCCTAACGTCTTCTTCAGGGGGATGAAATATCTGAACGCGAGTCTCTTAACGACTCTCATTTATTTCTCCCGAATCTCGCAGTGAGCGGTGAGCGCTCGTAATTATTGCGTTTCCAGTACGGCTATTAAGTTTTGCTTCGGTTAAAATGAGAAATGAGCGCATTTATTCTATGCTCAACATGATATCTTCGAGCAAGGGTTGGAAATTAAATTACAGATGATTACGTTATGATGTAATAAATTTAATTGTAGCGGCTTTAAAGTTCGTGACTGGTGTCCGAGGTACTTGTGCGGAAAGTTAGCTTAAGTATATCTTACAGGCAAAAAGTAGCAGGTCAAAGTCAAAGCAAGTCAAGATTTGAATGAGTCTACTGTCCATTCGGAAAGGATAAGGTAAATAGCTCTACGAAAACGAGAACAGAGAGAATTTTAAATTCCAGTGTTTATTACTTCTGGAACAAGAATCTTTATATATTATAGTCTGTATATATAATAGACTGCCTCGGTGGCGTAGAGGGCGCATGCTCGACTGCCAATCAAGAGGTCCCGGGTTCGATCCCCAGGTCAGGCAAGGTGTTAAAAATTGGATTTTTCCATTAGGAATTATCTCAATAACTGTCTGGAGTCTGGAAGTGTGCCCAGTAGATGGCAATAGGCTCGCCCCCTATTACATGGGACCAATAACATACTGGCGAAATGTGGGTATATCTACTATGGGACTGAGTCCTGGGTACACCTCTGCCTACCCCTTCGGGAAAAAGGCGTGAATATATATATATATATATCTGATATATACGCCAAATTCAATCAATTATTTTATTAGGTATATTATAACCACAGTAAAATAATTTAATGAATAGGCACAAACCAGCTCTCCCTTTTCGGTCGACTCGACAGAACTTATCAAAGACAAATAGTGATGTAGCAGATTAGTTCAGACAAATCGAAGCTAATTGTCCCTCTGTAATCCGTATCGATAGTCGGTAATCCATCTGTTGACAATACAATTTGAGCACAATTTGAGCACTATCGATTTATAAAAAATGTTCAGTCAGGAAAAAAATAATTTATGGGGAAAGTTTTTGGCTGTTTTTTATATAATTTTGTTCTTAAAGTGCAGGATCAATAATAGTAGAGATGCACCTAAAGAAGAGCCTGCTATGAATAATGTAGATAAGTTAGTAGTAGGTGAGTAAGTACTCGTCCCTTAATGTCGAACAATGATCGCCCAAGGGCTATAAACGCCAAAGCCGTTCATAACTTATTGGAAACTGCTGTACACCATGTTTGCAAATGGTGCGGCGCAATATGTTCCACAAACAGCCTTAAGGTGGCTACTGGTTATTCTGTAGAATCAACCACATTATATTTCAGAACAGTAAGTTAAGTTCCGTTAAGCTGTGGACCGGAACTTATGAAAATCTTTATCACTTTACTACTCTCTCTTATTATCTATGACTCTATCACCTCATAAATATGATGTTTTAATGGTATATCGGTATAAGTTATTGTCGTTATCTTTCACAGTACGACTGGCTTTTTTAACAGCGTACATGGCCTTCTAGGAATTTGACACAATCCTATTAAAATTTTACCAAAACGTGTTTCCTCCGAATATAATTAACCCAGTCTTTAAATTTTCTTATAAAGCCTTGGTTTTCTCATAGTGAACTTCCAAAAATCGCAGTTTAACTCGCGTGATTGGACGTTCACTACAAAAAATTTAGAGTTTTTAAACAAAAATAAAATGATAGGGACATACTATCAGAATATAAATATATCAAAAAGGTTTACTCTATTCGGAGGAAACAGGGGAATACAAAACATCGATTTGTAAATTTTCCATAGGATTGTGTCAAACTGCTAAGCGGTCCTGTATCCTGTTAATTTCTTCCAATAATTAAATTGTTTACTCGATAACTGCAAAGAAGAAGGATATGCTGTATTTTCAGCAGTCATTGAATCTGTGTCTAGTCAGTTTCGTGCCTCCGTAGCACTTACACTTTTCATCCAATTTTAATTAAAAATACGATGTCAATCTGTACGTTGGTATAATGGCACAACTAACGGAAGCTCCTCTTTATCTACAATCCGATTTAGATTATTAATGTTGTTCATTATATCTAACTGGTAACTTCTATATACGTAGGTATTGGTTACTACACTATTAAGTTAGGTACTAGATTTTAGACTGCCTCAGTGGCGTAATGGTCGTAAGTGTCGATCATGAGATTCCGTGTTCGATCCCCAGGTCACGAGAAAAGTGTTATTGAATTTTTACATTATACAGTTTTCAATGACAGCTTGGCGTCTGGTACTGTACCTGGTAGATGGCAATAGGCTCGCCCACTATTCCATGGGACCTTAAACATAACTGGCGAACTGTGAGTACCTACTATGGGATTGAGTCCTGGGTACACATCTGCTAACCTCTTTGGGAGTTTCAAGTGCAAGGAAAGCCCTTCGTGCACGTGCGATCCCGACGAGCAAGAATCAGTACCGCATATCCTGTTTGAGTGCCAAGCCTTTGAGCGCCAAAGGGAGGACATAAGGCAAGTATTGGAGATGGATATTACGAAAGAGACTGTATGGGATATTATGAAAGGGCGTAAGAGAGGAGAGTTTTTTATGTATGCTGAGCGATTGACGAAGGTAGTGATAGAAAGGAATAGGACGAATGCGAGATGTGCAAGATGATGAATGAAGGAGTGTGAGAATAGATGAGGATTGTGAAAGATAAGATATGGACGAATGCGCGACAGCGCAAGATGATGGATGAAGGAGTGTGAGTGAAAGGATGAATGAAGACACGATCCCTGATTATGTTGGGGGACAGGAGCCTAAACGAAAAAAAAAAAAAAAAAAAACCTCTTTGGGAAATAAGCGTGATATTATGCTACATAATCGTACATAATGCATTTTATGACACTTAAAACAAATACTCTACTTAGGTGAAGTTATCCTTCTGTGGTGTATTCATGTGTGCCCTACTCAAGGCCCGCTTCAGGTGAGGCCCCAGTGTGCAGTTTTGCTTATTAACAACACCAACATGGCGGACGTTTGATAAGATTTCGGTTTGTCTTGGCATGCGTGCCTTGAGACCGCCTCGGGGCATTTTGGAGTTTAGGCCACTGGGAGTGATACGAACTTGTGTCGAAATTTATGCTCTACTTAACAATATACTACCTACTCAGCAATAGTTATAGTGCTACAATACAAAATTCTAGAGATGTGGTGCTGGAGAAAAATGCTTGGAGTATCGTGGATTGAATTTAGAACCAACGTCTCAATACTCCAAGAGCTCGGCATTAAGCAGCGTCTATCATCTATTGTCCAGGCTCGCATGCTTACTTTCTTTGTACATATATCGCGGAGAGACTGACCAAATAAAAACAGCTGTGGGTGGTCCGTTGCACGAGTGTTCAAAGAAGGCATCAGTTAGAGAAGAATGGCGACGGATTGTGAAACGGATCACATCACAACCATCGTAACGGCCACGACCACTCTGTCAAGAGTGATGCGACAAAGAAGAAGAATACAAAATTATTGATTTCTTACATTCCACAGAGTCTGTTATATGAGAAATCATAAGAAAAACTTCGCAGTTTCACTGACAGAGTGTCAAAGACTTATGATATTGTCTGATCGTGTTATATCAGTCCCGTGCCATTACGGCTATAAAATAGTACCCCACCTTCTCTACCCGTGGTTGCTGTAAGAGCCGGGTTAACAGATCCCGAGGACGGGCAGCAGCGTCTTCTGCGTGACAACATCGAACTCCGCTCGCTAACCCGCCCTCCAAGCGTGGCGAGTATTGGCAAACCCCCAATGAGGGAGGCCTATGTTTAGCAGTGGGTTTTTTAACGACTGAGATGATGATGAATATATCAGTCAAACAAAACCGCCTGTTACCTCCCCGGTAACAAACGAGGTATGCTTTGAAACTGGCAGCATGCATGTGTCTATGGGCAAAATTACAATCAATACAGTTTTTACTCTATGGTATCAAAATGCTCTACGATCAAAGTTACCTAAGTAGAGCATAAACCAAATAGTTATCCTAAGATATTTCATAGCGCCATGCAAGGAGCGCGAGACGAGGCGCATAACTGTGAGGCACGACCGGAGGTATACTCGCAAATCACTGGCCTGCCGCACATAGCTCACGTGACGATTAGTGAACACCATGCATTTGTGTTATGTGCTTGGAAGTTTCTTGATATTTGATCGGTGTCTTCATAAAGCATAGCCCACATTTTACTATAACTTCTCAGAGATTTTAATGTGTAGCAGCCTCGGTGGTGTAGGGGGCGCAAGCTCGACTGCCGATCATGAGGTCCTGAGTTTGATCCCCAAGTCAGGCAAAGTGTCATTGGATTTTTCCATTAGGAATTATTTCAATAACAGCCTGGAGTGTGGAACTGTGCCCGGTAGATGGCAATAAGCTCGCTCCCTATTACATGAGACCGATATCACACTGGCGAAATGTGGGTGTACCAACTATGATTCTAAGTCCTGGGTAAACCTTTGCTTACCCCTTCGGGAAAAAGGCGTGATTGTATGTTATTTTGTTGGTACTTTTTCACAACTTAGGTAATAAAATATCACAGTTACGCCAAAACTATTGAACTACGCGTAATAAGTACGTCATATGAAATACGTATAAGTACCTACTTAGCAAGTAATAGGTAGGTATATAATGTGTCAATTAAATTATTGCAGTATTTCATTGTCAAGACTCAAGACGATACAAACTCCCACGAGCTCATATTTTCCGTAAAGCCGGGGGCGTTTGCAAATTCTAAACTTTGTAAAGATAACACGACTCTCGGCTCTCCTAAGCCTACTGAGCTGTCCGGGCCTTTACGTGTTTGAACACTCAAGTAAGTATGTTGTTTAATGTTACCATCTACTCAAAATGTTTGAACATTATCGAGAATTAAGTTGATGAACGTAACAAGCATGTAAAACATCGATATTCGTAGATCATCATCATCATTGGCCTCAAAGGTCTATGAAATGATTCAAGCAATGTCAAGGACTTTAACACATCTAAGCCTCAAAATCACTTGAATCATATCGGCGACGTGCATACAAATCCATTTCGCAGATAAAATGCCGGACTATGTTGGCGGATCGGTGATTTAGGTATGATAGTCCTTTAATGCCATTCTTTATCCTTTAGTCAGAATGGCTCGACAATATAATAAACTGGCATGTAATAACACAAATTTAGATAATTTTAATCCTAACTTTAGCAACTATAAACATACAATAAAAGATATCCTTCATACCAAACGTAGAACTTCGGATGCAACGACAGCATTTTACTCGTATATCTATCTAAATTCAACCCCTTGATTGATTGTTGTATATAATAGTTCAGTTATTAATGATACCTGGATGCTACTGTTATTGTAATCTCATAATTCACATAGCCCTTAATTTAACTGCGCAGCATATTATGCACTAAGTATAATATTTTTACTATTTTGTTCGATTATTGTTCTGAAGTGCGCATAATGCTTTGCATTTAGAAACCTATATTATACGAGTATAATGTAAATTTAGATACCTAACTTACATATTATTTTGTTCGTTCGTTACTCTACCTGATTGTTTTTCTAAATGTAAATCGTTTTTAGTTGCAATCTAGAATATATTATTGTAAATAAATTTATTTTTGAACTGATTGTAATTTGTTATGTATGCGAAAAAAATTTATTATATAATAAAAAAATGCAGCTATCAGCAGTTACGCTCCTGGCTGAAATGACACGAAGCTGATATCGCGAATTGTAGCAGAATTCAGAACAAGAATTAGCGTGTAGGGCTTTATAAAAATCGACCGTACGTCGTGCTAGTCTCGTTCATCTATTTGCATAAATTACTTCGGAATGAATCCATACATTTTCACAATTCAATTTTACCTACATAAAATGAGTAGGGTTCTTAAAATACCATTTTTCAAACGGTTTAAAGAAATGCGAACAATAGGAAGCCACTAAATGACATGAACACTTTCAAGAGGCTATAATGAAGCAACGAAAAAACCTTTTCATTATTTTCATCTTACAAATTATGAAAGCCTTGCTGTGAGCTTTCTGTACACACAATACAAGAAGAGAGAGAGTGTACATAATATAAATCTTTGTCCCAAGTCGTAAAACTAAATCCTATAAAATAGATAAACCAAAATAAAGGAAAGAACGTTGGGATTTTACATATTTTTAATGGTCATGGACCAAAAGGCTAAAACCACTTTTTTCCTTTCCTTTTTTCCTGAAATTAGGAGGTTAGACAATAGGTAGATAATATTAGGTATATCTAGATGAGAAGCAATTAAGAATAAATTATATTTAAACATAATTGGATCTATACGCAATCAGTGCGACTTGAACGGGGACATTCTGTGCAGAAAATTTCGATTAAACGAAATCGGGGCGACAAATCCCAAGAGAGCGGTTCATTTTATAGCAATTAGTTAGCTACAACGGCAGATTCGTCACGAGTGAATGAGTACCCCTTTGATATGGGCGCTTTACACGTCACGTTTAACGTTATCCCTTACGACGAATCAGTTTTAAAAAGTCTTGTTATTGTCGAGTCTGTTAGTGGTCAACTATGTCTTGAATCATGTCGCCTGAAGTCCACTAACATGACTTACAACATATCATACCTATGACGACACCTGGGACTAACGGCTTTACGTGTTAACCAAGTCTATAGTAAGTATTAAGTATTATTGTAGATTCTGATAAAGTACGTAAAGGCCGAGGTTCACCAACTTTAGACGTCTGTTTATCAATTTAATTCTACTAGTAGGCATAATGTAGAAATTGCTACGACGAATAACGCCGTCAATTATTGTTACCAGCATTGTAATCCTAGTTTTTAGTGTCAGTAATATTTTTTTATATCGTGTTAGATACAAGATACACGACGAAAGAGTCAAAAATTCAGGTCGTATCGTCAGTTCTAAAGAGGGTCGTAGAAGAAACGTCTAACTTGCGGGGAACGGCAACAAAACAGACATCGAAACAACTTCAGACAATAATACTCTCAGATAAGGTGAGTCGCCGTCTCCATTGTGTTATGATACCAACTTACTGCTTCCAATATAGTGCCTATTTTCTATAGAGCCAAGCTGCTTTTGTATAAAGTATGAGCTACGAGAAATTCAACATAATCTATGAAAAAATTACCAAATCGATATTTTGCATTCTCCTGTTATATACTCCTGTATATAATTAACTCATTCCCATAAATTAATTTCCTGACATTTTTATAGTGAAGTATAGTGAAGTTATATGTCCTTGTGTATTTTAGTTTCTTCTTACTTTCCTTCTTTTTACTAGTGAATTTCCAAAAATTAGAGATATACTTGCGTTATAAGAGAAAATAAAGTGATAGGGACATAATTTCCATCATCTTCAAATAAGTTTAGGTTCAGGGGATTACAAACCATCAATTTGGTAAATTTTCGGTAGAATTATATAATAATAAAATTTTATTTAATAAATCTTTATATTTTTTTTTTATAAGCTTATGTAAGTATGTATATCAGTCATCTGGTTACCATAGTACAGGCTTCTAGCCTAGTTTGGGACAAGATGACCGTGCGTGGAAGTTGTCCCATATTATATGTATGTCCCATATTTATTACTTATTGACATTATGTCAAATTATTATGAGGTCGTTTTCCGAATGGTTTAGTAAGCTGCAATCATCCATGCTGTATACTTCCTACTGTCCCAGTTACTAATACGTAATATAAATTGTGACAGTTTTTGTGTATGTTTATTCTCTTTTCACGTCAAATCTACTAACCTGCCCCGGCAGCACAGTGACCAGGGAAAACGAAGTCCCAGGGGGTTAGAACGTAACAGCAGATATGCAATGTTTGGGCGTGAAAGAGACAAAAAACGAGGAAAATGAGTTATCCCCGTGCCATGCTAGGCGGGCTGATTAAGTATAACCATTTCAAAACCGTGGAGGGCAATCAGTTACGCAGCTCTGTCTGGTACGCCTAAATCTTAAATCATTGAACTGATTTTGATGAAGACGGGGTACTTTTTGATTCGATATTTCCAAGAGAACGTAGTCTGCGCGGGTGAAATTTATAACAGCGTAAAGCTTTTCAGGTTTTAACATATAAATTCAGGATTATGAATGTGTGTGAGCTAAAAACAAGTATGAAGTACATACTTCATTTACTTAGGACATACTCGTATTATTTTAAGATCTAAGTAATCTGCATATCAACGGCCCAATCGGATCAGTAGTTTCAGCGTGAAGAGGTACCTAATACACGTCCATCCACATTAATTGGACTTATTATATTAGAATTAATAAGTGGGACATTGATGCATAAAATAAACATACATACATACATTCATTCACGCCTTTTTCCCGAAGGGGTATGCAGAGGTGTACCCACGACTCAGTCCCATAGTAGATACACCCACTTTTCGCCAGTATGTTATTGGTCCCATGTAATAGGGGGCGAGCCTATTGCCATCTACCGGGCACAGTTCCAGACTCCAGGCAGTTATTGAGATAATTCCTTATGGAAATCCAATATTTAACAATCCAATATTTAACACTGCCTGACCTGGGGATCGAACCCGGGACCTCTTGATTGGCAGTCGAGCATGCGCCCTCTACGCCACCGAGGCAGTCGAAAATCAAGTGGGGTAATTTTGTTTATGCGGCACATTTCTTGACGATCTATTACCACACCGATACCAAAGTCCCCTAACAAATGAATAAGAAAAGACCAATCGAACCCCATCTCAGAGCCATCGAAAGTTCGTTAAAGTAATGTCACTCTATCCGCCGTCCCCTCTCGAAAAGAAAGAGACAACATGATATTATCGCTTAAGTTAGAACGAGATATTAAATCCTAGATAATACCCTATAATCACAGTTTTGTTTCCAATCGGTGCTAACGATTATTGGCGTGTTATTTGGGAGCCATTTTGAAATTGCCTCAATGCTAAGACAAGTCGTTAGGAAGTACAATAAAAAGAGGGCACGGTGATTAGTGCGTGTTGCCAAATGTCTCGACTTTTTCGAGAATTTACCGAATTAGACGAGTTTACCCACATAGGAGGGAAATTTTATGTTAGACATAATTTTATATTAAAAGACGTCATTATAATTTCATTATGTTATCATAACTCCACTATAAAAATAGTTACGATGTCATTGAGTTGAGTCTAAAATGAAGCATTTCATAATCATAAGGCAAATTAGCTCAAAATAGTCATGTCAAGTACAGTACGTGCGTTTTATCTTGGCGAGTCTGAATATAGGCTCTGCGAACTTTAGCGCATGAAAACTCGTGAAGAAAACTATTATTATTGTGATTGAACTAAGCTGAACATTTCATTTACAATAAACATTTGTCCGTATATTTGTTTATCTGAGAATTAAAGTTTTCTTCACGAGTCTACGTGCGCTAAAGTTCACAGAGGCTATGTTCAGACTCGCCAAGATAAAACGCACGTACTGTAGAGTACGTACTGTATGTACTCTACGTACTATAACGTGTCTATAAAAATTTCAACGTTTTTACCGATAAAATTAATTCATAGCTAAGGAACAAAGGAATATTAAAAATGTTGATGCTTCGACTATCCTTAATTAAATCAACACAGATCAAACTAAATGGAGACTACTCTTATTTTACCACCACAAAGCTCAAGATTTGAATATTTTTAAAATTGCAGATTGGCTACTAATTAATATGCATATCTCGGACTTTATTGTCTGGTTTAACTCATTTTTATTCAGAGATCGTAGATGACAGTAATTATAATGTTTAAAATTATTTAGCAGAGAACAATAATAATAGATTGTTAGGTACACAAGAGACCCAATGTATATGTACGAGGTTATAGTTTTAAGTAGAAACCGAGAAACCGAGTTATAATTGGTTTTAGCGCTGTGGTATTACCTGATACTATTCACTACGATTGTAAGAAAATAAATGTACTCATATTAATGTCATCAAATCATTTTGGCTAACCCTATTACCGGCGTCACCAAAAAAATATAATCTCTTTGGTAACAGACATAATTAAAGAATATGTACCTTTTTGTCCTTAGAGCTTGAAAAGTTATTTTAGCCCCGCTCTGGAACGCAACAATGACGGACTTTTGAGTGAAAAAAAACACGCCTTTGAATTACATTAGGTATACACTGACAGAATGAAAATCATATAGTATCGTATATTTCAGAAATAAAATTTCAACGACCGGCTCGGTGGCGCAGTGGTCGCAAGCGCTACTGCCAATCAAGAGGTCCCGGGTTCGATCCCCAGGTCAGGCTAAAATTAAAATTGGACTTTTCCATTACAAAATTTTCTAAATGACATCCTGGAGTCTGGAACTGTGCCCGGTATATGGCAATAGGCTATACATGGCCCTATGCATGGGACATTTACATGGGCTATGTTAATATGTTAAAATACAAAATTTTACAACCCACGTAGTTAAGCAAAATAACATAACATATCATAAAATCACGCCTTTTTTTCAAAGGGGTAGGTAGGCAGATATGTAAACAGGACTCAGTCTCGTAGTAGGTAAACCCACATTTCGCCAACCTTATAGGTCGCTTGTAATAGGGGGCGAGTCTATTGCCATTTACCGGGAACAGTTCCAGACTCCGAGCTGTCATAGATTATTCCTGATGGAAAAATCCTATATCTAACTCTTTGCCTGACCTGGAAATCGAACCCGGGATCTCATGATCGGCGGTCGAGCTTGCGCTCACTACGCCACCGAGGAAGTTATATACACAGGAAGTTATAGTTACATTTTAATGAATATTATTATATCTAGGTTCTTTATACTACATGAACCCATAGTTTTCAACTTTGTATAATACAGTTCTAAAAACTTCATAGCACGCCACAGCTAAAAAGGGAACATACTCTTTATTCTCGTGGATGTCAGACTAATCCAATTTTAAAACGTTGCCCAGACCATACATATTATAAAACTCGACTTTGTCGGGAGCTTAACGGCGAAATTAGTTTATCCCCCTAAAGCGGAACCACAACGAAGGGGTTGCCAAATTTAAATTACAAATAAAAGCTGAAAAATATCTACGAGTGGGT
Organism: Hemistola chrysoprasaria; assembly: GCA_947063395.1. Lineage (NCBI taxonomy): Eukaryota > Metazoa > Arthropoda > Insecta > Lepidoptera > Geometridae > Hemistola > Hemistola chrysoprasaria. The sequence continues at coordinate 6,084,362 of OX346715.1, forward strand.
AGTGGTTCAATAACGATGTCTCTTAATTAAAACGAGGGTAATAATGAATAAAGAGGTGGTTGTTTGGTAGAGTCACAAAAGAGCTAAAACATCTATAATAATCTATTCTTGTTAACATGCTTGAAGACAAAACTATAGAGAAATTCCGTGTCGAAAAAATCGAGAACTACCTATACTATCAAATCAAAATACCCTGCTTATAGTAGCGGGCTCAAATCCCGATAGCAGACAATTTTTTTAAGTAAGGTTCTGGTTAAAAGTATGGAGATATTATGGTGCATTAAGTATTGAAGTACCTATTATTGAAATTTAGAAAGTCATTATTTTTTATTAGAAACCAGTTTCGAAAACAAAATTATTTTTCTTTTATCGAAACATGGTCCAATAAAGCAAAATAATTTCGTTTTAGAAACTGGTTTCGAAACATTTTAAAAAGTGGCCGAAGAATAGATAGACACATAGATATATAATACTTAATTGTACAACACCACGCACAAAGAAATAACATACTAGACACAGAAGCTATATTATGTAGTATTATTATTTATTCTGTGGTTAAATATCCCATTGGTGGTGTTAGAGACAAAATATTTATATCAGGAGGTGGCGCGAAGCCTTAAATGAAGCCGTTTTATTTCAACTTATTGCATCGGAGTGATCATCAGTCTGGTGGCCATCGCGTGTGATTTGGCTTAATTTTGAAATAAAAACGGTTACATGTGGATTTGAATGCCAAGTCGATTGCAGCGTATCGTCTCATTCTATTGCACTACTAAGTACATTTGATAAAAGTGTGCGACTACTTGGAAAACCTTCAATTCAATGCTCGCTCTCCAGGCTTCATAATTGCTCCGAGATTTATAGTATAGTATTTTTATAAAACACTGAGTATTTATCGCTCTACCCCAGAGCAGTGAGCCAGTGTCGATTTGTACGCTCCAACCCGGTCACGGTCCAAAGCTTGACCCATTCAACTGTGACAGATGCACCATATTGAAATACGGACAGCGCTACCGGCCATCCAACTATTCGTCACGTAGCCCCGAGGAATCTTCCGTATCGTCATACCTATTTGCCTTACACGCTTCACAAATCACCGAATTCTATACGTCTTTAATACACGGGAATTTCCAATATTAAATATTGAAAGGTGTCTGAAACCGTCGATTCTAAATTTATAACTTATCTCCTACCCAGCACCGTACCCAAATAAAGTTCGTTGAACACTGACTTGTAGTCGAATAAATTATTTAAGACGTATATTAGTAATTAAATCAATTATGTTATTTATGAGTATCTGTGGAAAGCATCCACAACGCCTATCTAAAATATTTAAACCAATTGGAGCAGTAAAAACGAATCAAATTCAAGTAAGTTCTATCAGATTAAGATTTTCGCTGTATAGCATTAGACACACATTGCATAATAATTAGATTAGGAGAAACGAAAAATATATCGAAAAATAAGTTCCCCGGTCTTATGGTGCAGACAATACATATATACCGCACTATACTCCAACAAAAGATTTCAAAAAAAAGGAACTGTCAGTCTAATACACATGCTACAACGTTAAGCATTGTAGTGAAAATAAATTCCTACTATTTGATTGCTCATCGTGCAACTTATCGCTGCCGTCTATAATTATAAACTAATCTATTAATTTTACTGGCCTCGACGCCTCCTTCTCTCGTGGGCGCGTAATAGGTGTCATCATATTCGGCATAACGTTGTTTACTTGGTCTAAACTCAAGCTGCAAGTAATCCCCCTCTTCTTTCCGCAACTGCCCGGACTGCTTGCCGTCGTACCTTGGATCCTCGTAGATAGTAATAGTTTGCTTCCTATGTGCGACAACTGGAGCATTGTTTGGAACTGGAGACGTTGCTGCCGTTGGTATTTTAGCTATCGGCGCATTTCTCGACTCGCCGTACCCATAGCCGTAACCATGATTAGAGCCATAACCGTACCCTCCTTCGTGGCGCAACCCATGATCGTCATAATATCCAGGGCCGCCGTAATCTTTGTGGTCCCAGCCAGGGTCTCTCCGCCATTCAGGCTGTTCCCAGCCTCTACGATCGTCCCAGCCTCTTCGATCATTCCAACCTCTTCGATCATCCCAACCTCTTCGGTCATCCCAACCCTTTCTATCATCCCATCTCTGCCAGTCCCAGCCGGGCTCTCTGTGCTGTGGAGCTCTGTACTGATGATAATCGTGCACTTTGTCTCTGTTAAAACTATTACGATCATCGTGATATTTATTTTGATTCTGGACATCATCCAGGTAGTACTTCCTCCCGTGGTCCTGATGGCCTTGTTGCTTATTGCCGATGTCACCGTATCGGTTGTACGCACCGCCATGGTAGTTATCTCTAACGTATTCTTGACCATTGTTATGAGAACCGTGATAAGCCCTTCCGCCGTGATTGTCGTGGTTGTTCAACCGACTGTTGTACGCAGCTTGGTCGCCTTCATCATTAAAGTCATCGAAGAAGGTACTTTTGTTCGAAGACTCATCCTTGTGGTACGAATTTTGAAATCCTTGATTATGATGGCCCTTTTTGTGCCCTCGTTTGAATCCAGTAGTTTCACTGTCTTCAGCCTTGTCCTGCTTCGAGTTATACCCTTTATACGAGTCTGCATCCAAAGCCGATTTCAGATCATGGTCTTTTTTCACATATTTCGCTTCGTCACTGGATTTGGTGTATTGGTTTTTGTGGGTGTCGTGAATTTGGCTGTCTTCTTCGTGCACCTTCTCGCCTTTATGCTTGTCGTGTTTGATGGACTCCGCTGCTTCGTTGTGGGCTGCATCTTTGAGATGTTCTTCCAAAGCTTCCTTCAGAACCGACGCACTGGTCGCGGTGAGTAAGCAAACACAGAGAAGAGTAACACACAGTTTGCGGCAAATCATCACAGTTGGTCGGGGTGTGGACGTTGGAGCGTTTATTGCGACAATAAGCGGGAATCGGTTAGATTAAAGAGTTTTATATTGGTGTAAATCGTGTTGGAGTTCACGGTGTGTTAGGGCACAATGAGAGGAAGCGTGGAGGCTGGCGGGAACAATGCGCCTGGTTCTCGGTTCGGGCGTAGCGGCCGTGACACCGCGTTACTGGTAAGTTCTTGTATACGAGTAATTCTCGTACCGATCAGGACAGGCGTAGGAACGAGGTCAATACTACACGGGGGACAACAAGGTCATTGATTCGAGGATGCGTCATTGAATGCAGTTACCGTTAAGAAAATGTTAACTTTCGAAAGAGGTTGTGATCATCAAAAAATATTGTCTTGATGAAATGGCTGATAGAATAACGCATAGCCTAAACGCTTGGTGAAGACGTGAAAGGAATATGCGTTCCTCTTAGTGTCCTAAAAGAAAAAGGGAAACCAATGGATCGCCGACTAGCTAAGTTGTGGGAAGAGAAAGGTACAATCCTTCCTTAATAATATCTATATTTCTATTATTTATTTTACGGAGTACTATAAGTACATATTTAATTAAGTATAGAAACAAGTATCTAATATCAAAGAAACCTACCAATATTTTGAGAAATTAAGCGGCAATATAAAAAATCCATTGCGTTTAATAATATCTGTTTATTGAAATACTTCACACATATACATTAAAAACTGTATTAATCTATTTAAAACTAAGCTCACTGTATTTTAATATTGAGACGATAATAAATTATTTGAAAAACTGTTAAAAGATACTACAATAAATTACTAAAGAAAGTAAAATTTGAAAGCAAAGGTAACAAAACAAAAAAATATGAATCCAAAGACTTAAAATGCAGTTATTGATGGACTTTACGCAAAAGTGCTGACCGAACTATAAAAATACGTTTTGAAACTAATTTAGTAAAGGCGTTCTACACAATGCCTTTAAAATAATCTAATTAATACATATCTGTAGAATTATTTAACGACAATGCAAATTGAAGTTTAAACCCAGCACGATAGAGTTCAATTTTGTTTGTGCCAAACATTCCGGAATCTGAGTATTTCATGTTATACGCCCATGTTAATCTATACAAAAATAAACCTTATCAAGCTCAGAATAAAAATCAATTTGCATTATAGTGAAACATTACGCCACCGCGAAGTTTCTGCGGTTCTAAAACCAGCATGCTGCGATTAGCAATTCTAATATTTGCCATCTGCTTTTATGCTGACAGTAGATATCATAAACATAGTCATAACTGCAATTCCTAATTTTTTTTATCAATATGCATTTATTAACATTTTAGACATTCATTGGTTAACGTTTGCGGTTTCCAGTGGTTTTCTCTTACCGCTCACGAAATAATAAAGACCGAAAATAGATATATTTATTACTCACTGACTGACTCATTGACTAATGATCAATAAAAACGTTAAACAATGACAAAATGTCTATAGAAATGCTATCAACAAAGTCTTCATCCAATAAGTTTTGATATTTTAGACTATTATTTTAGACGATATCATTGTGAATGTTGGGTTCTACTTATATAAAACTATGTTAATTATTATAATTTCACCGTTAAGTTGTTTGCCCACTACACCGGTCCGTTATAGGACCGTTATATGAACGTATTCGACCCGGCGACGGTTACGCAACAGTCTACCTTGCCCAGTATAACGCACCAACACCGATCTCATAGAAATTGCTGACGGAGAAACGCATCGTGAACTGCACGCGAATATCACGAAATGCTCTAGTGGGCAAGGTATCATGCATGTCTATACAGAATTTATTTTGCCTCTCACGGATCTATAACGTTCCTATAATATTTCACATTTTAATAGACTAAGCGATCTATACCCTTGAAATACAATTTTTGTTTGAAGAAATTCACTCACGAACGGGACTTGAACCCGCACCTTCCACACCAATCCGCGAGGTGGGCACTCCAACAATTGAGTTAACGTGGAGGCACTAGTCATCGGCGAAATTTTTCTATCCCACCTACTATCGCCTATAGGGGCGTGTGTTTATCTATAGGTGATGCATTTCGCATTCTACCCACCAACAAGTCTAATGTTACGATTAGAATTCATATCGAAATTGACAACACAACCTTTTTGCATAATAAAAAGCAAAAGTGTCAGATTATGATCTATTTGAATAAATCTGTTTGAATTTGAGTTTGAATATTTAAAATTTTCATAAAGTTCCTATAACTTACCGGTATAGTGGGGAAACAGCTTTTTCTGCTAATAGCAGAAAGCAGATCGCAGATATTAAAACTGCTCAAAACAGACTGGTTTTAGAGCCAAAGGACAAAACTTCTCTCATATAAAATCTATAACATAAACAACATTTATTAATACCTGAATTACGCCGACCCATTCACTACGTTTAAACTAGTTAATCTTTTATTAATCTCGTTCACCAAATCTGCTCTGCTCACTTCGTCTTCCTGGCGCGATGCAATGTTCCTTATTTTAACGACACCTCGTTTCAACTCAGATTCGCCTAGAACTACGGCTAGTGGTATTAAATTCTCTTCGCAGTGTTGCAGCTGGTTTAACATCTTGGGGTTCTTTTTGTAGGACTGTTCGGTCTGTAAGGAAAAGTTTTATTAGTATTAGAATACTAATACTAAAGGGACACTTCTCAATAACATTCAAATAAATAGCGACTATAACTCGGTTTCTATTCACTCCTCTATTTAGTCCTCTAAAAAACCACCTTTTTTATGATAATTAATGATAAGACGAGCAAATCAGGTACCTGATGGTAAAAGCGACATGACTACCCATAACAGACACAGTGCCAACCAGGGTTTTAAAATTCAAAATTCTGCGCGGCACTGCACTGCGCCTGTCACCCTGAGATATTAGTTGTTGAATCTCATCATGCCCAGTAATTTCGCTGGTAACATTGCCCTTCAGTCCGGAACACAGTAATGTTTGCACATTACTGCTTGGCGGATGAATAACTGGCAAAGGTGTGGTACTTCCCCAGGCGGCCCCCTGCAAAAGAGGCCTACCACTACAAATATAAATATAGTGATTCCACCCTACCTTGATACCAGCGTTCCACAACTCGGTGCATATCTTCATGCGTTCTTCGAGGAAGTTCTTCTGAGCTGATGCGACGTACACGTCAATCTCGTTGGTCCGCACGACTATATCGCCGGCGGCCAGCTTCGCTTCGAGCACAGAGAATATACGCTCTACGCCCACACTCACACCTACACATGGTACCTGAAATATATTATAGAAATCTATACAAAGATGTAGTGACAAAGATAGAGAAAGGAATGCTGAGGTGGTTCGGACATGTGGAGAGGATGGATGAAAGGAAATTAACAAAAGAGATTTATAAGGCTAGTGTGAATGGACAAGTCGGTAGCGGTCGACCTAGGCGTACTTTTCATGAACAAGTTGACGTTGTTCTTAGGAAAGGCAAAGTCAAAACTACCTACAACCGACGAGCATGTATGAAATATGTAATGAAAGTGAACGAAGCGAAAGTTGTATGTCAGGATCGTAGCAAGTGGAGGGAAATTGTCTCTGTCTACCCCACCGGGAACAAGGCGTGACTGTATGTATGTATGTATCTACAACGTATTTCTAAAATCATCAACCCTTCAACCTAAACCACTTTAGTATATGTATAGGTATGGCACCTTTGCCAATTATTCATCCGCCAAGCAGTAATGTGCAAACATTACTGTGTTCCGGTCTGAAGGGCAATGTTACCAGCGAAATTACTGGGCATGACGAGATCCAACAAATCTCAGGGTGACGCAGGGCAGTGCCGCGCAGAATTTTGAATTTTAAAACAAACTCGGTGCCACTGTCTCTGATATGGGCAATCATAATTGAATCTGATTTGCTCGTCTTGTCACTCACTATCATAAAAAAGGTACCTTAAAATTGTCATATTAATTATTAGCACAGAATACTAAAGGCATAGAAGAGACACTCCTCAAAATCATTTTAATAAATAGCGACGTTATTTCCGACGCAATAAAATGCAATTCAGGTCGCACAGAACTAATTATCGTTGTATTAACCAACGAGTACAAGCTTCCTCCCTTTCTATCGCGTAGCTCTTAACCTGTTCTCTCTCTCTGTCTAGCCTATTAGATATTTATGTATAGATATTAGTACTAATATTTATTATAAATCTCAATTAAATAAATCTCAGTACAATGTAAAACAGTTACGTATGCAAATTTCGACTTCCCATAAAATGCTCAAGTCCATTTTAGGCCATTAATATGAGAACAAAAAAGATAATGATACCAAAAAATTCGGCCTTACGCAACAAATAAGTATACGAATATATATTAATATATTATTATGTTGTATTGTCATAATTTACTTTTGAATGCCACGGGCGGGATTTGAACCTATTCAAATATTAATATTTGAAATAGAATAATTAATAATAGCTAGTGTAAGCCAAGCGACTTTGCACGCTCGCAATTGAGTATTTAAAAAAAACGTATTTTTAATACATTTTGAAAGTTTAATGAAAATTATGTACTTACCATCTAATTAAAAAATCACTAAAAATATTTTTTAAATTAATTATAAGCGATTCAAAATTGATAAAATACCATTATGAGTCACTTGATTACGAACGCGCCACGATTGATCGCCATTTTTGTGACGTAGTAATGTTATAGTTATGTATGGTACTTTATCACATTGTGACGTCACTAAAGGTCACGAGCTCGTTCGGGACTATCGGCGTGTTTTCGGTACTGGATTGAAAGTGATTTTTTAATTTGATATTAATTTGTAATCATAGCGAATAAAAAGACTTAAAAATAGTTATCTTACGAATCTTATATATGATCTTTCCATTTATGAAAAAAAAAAAATTAAATACTCAATTACGAAATATGAGAGTTATACCAAAACTTAGACACGCTTTTTGGACCCATTACAATGTTAATTTTCTAAAATCCTTTCTTAGTACACGTCCAGACAACGAAAAAAAAACTACATTTCAAGTTTCAAGACTCTAGGATCAGTGGTTTGGACTCTGCGTTGCATGTCAGTCAGTGTCATTTAGGATTTCATAATATTATATAGTAACAGTGATGATGAGTAAATACCTGTTTGTGCTTGGAGTCAAACATGCCTACAAGGTTGTCATATCGGCCGCCGCCGGCTATGGATCCGACCGTTTGTTCTTCGTTGCCTATTTTAATAGGTTCTGAAACAATTTTAAGACATAAGATTTATTTATTGCCAATATAGTTTTAGAATAGAATAGAATAGAATAATACTTTATTGCATGCCAAAAAAAGACAATATAAAAGACACGGGGTAAACAACAGGCGGTCTTATCGCGTAAAGCAATTTCTTACAGACAACCTGGGGATGGAAAAGGACAGTAAACCTACCACTGGATGGAAAAGAAGACCAATGAAACGTAAAAAATAATAATAGAGGGTTTGATATATCAACGCAATAGCGGATCAAAACACGAGTATACAGGAAAAAACAATGTAGCTACTTTGTACTACCAGGTAGAAGATATTATTACACTCCACCAAATCTATGATACTTCTTAAACTACTTTTTGACGTATCTGAGATATATGTCAAAAAGGTACTTCTTTTGACAGTTCTTATTTTGCTTTGTTTATGGGATTTGAGTTTAAATTTAATTATTAAGAATATATACATCATGTGAAAAAAAAATTCTATGGTTTTACAGCGATGGTTATTTATTGACATTGTTTGAGTTACTATGCAAAGATATTGAAAGTATGAAACGTCAAATGGTACTACTTAGATATTGTGATAGACTATAGTCATATTCACGCAAAAGTTCATGATAGATCATATACTTTTCTAGTTCAATTGGTTAAATAGTCTTTGTTCTGAAAGGATATCGGCAATCTACATAAACGGCCTATCTTCAACGCTCCATAAATGTTACGTGTTTAATTACTCAAAGGGTTTAAGACTGAACATTATTAGTTTCAACTAATTAAGTTGCGTGTTTTAAATTAGAATGTTCAATTATAACGTTAAATAATATTTATTCTTTACCTTTGTTATTCATAATTTTTATAATATTTTATTAGTAGGATTTATAAATTTTATTAAGACGCCATTTTGAAGTTTGAATGTTAGCTAAGTATAATCCAATATGGCGGGGGAAGAGTTTTCTGAGAATAATATAAAAAAGGTTGTTTTTAAAGCTTTTAAAATTAATAAATAATTTTAAGTGAGACATTCACGACGTTCATCTGATGTAATTGATTATTGATAGGTCTTTGCACCTCGACTAGATGATACCGCCGGCGTACTTTTCAAATGAGGCAACAAATACTATGAAGAATTCTGCTTACCCGGGGCAGGTTAAACTTGTACAATTTGAAAGTTGCCGCATTTAATAAACTTTTCTTTTTAGGAAGCGCGGTATCTGGCGCGGAGACCTATCAATAATCTTAGGCTGTCCTCCTTACATACACAGTGTTACTTGGGTGCGGTGTTCCTTTTTCTGGTCACTTTGCTCTACTGCAAATCTTAGTACAATGATGTTAGAATTAACTTAATATTTGACAACTTACTTGTAAGGACAGCTTCATAGATAACCCCCGTGTAGTAATCGAGGCCTCTAGCTAAGCTCAAATCAAATAGGATTTTATCCTTAATGCCAAAGAGTTCACAATAGTTCAGCAGCAGTTTGATTCCTTCAAGACCTTCTATTGCCGCTTTAGTCTTGGACAGTTTTTCATCTTTAAGCAATTTCTCTGCTAATTCTGTGCCTCCATTGAGACGAACATATTCTCCTATTATATCGGCCGCCTCTGGGGTTATTCCCTTTTCGTTTATCATTTCGGTTCTGACTTCTTCCCATGGTGACTGGAAAAAAATTATAAATACATAATATAATGAATTTTATTATGACTTGGAACATAATTTTGTGTTAAGGGTGCGCATAATGCTAGCAAATTTAGACTTAAGCGACACAGCACACTGCCATTCCAATTGTTATCTAAAATACTTTGTTTAAAGTCGAATATTGCATGCATAGAACAGTTAAAGGCGAGTTGAGGGCTATGAGCTCCGATCTTCATTTTTATATGGGGGAGGTCTATGTTCAGCAGTGAACGTCCTATGGCTGAGATGATGATGATGATGATGGTGAAAAGCAATGACAATGACATTTATTACAATTTAAGTATTGCTTGGTAAAGCGTTCGAAAAACAAAAAAAAATTGCTTAGTAAAGTATGCCATAGTCTCACCTTATCCAATTTGTCAACAGTAGAACAAGCAGTCCGGAACTTATCAACAGGAACTCCACAGGCTTCGAACATTCCATCTAGAAGTCTCCTATGGTTAATCTTCAACACATACTGGCCGATGTCCAAAGCGTCTAATATTTCTGTGACTACTTTCAGACATTCTGCATCGGGCACCATCGGATCGTAGGCGCCGGCTATGTCGAAATCCTGAAATAAAATTATTTAAAATTTACATTTGAAGTATGAAATTTGAATGTTTGAAATTTGAACTCAATTATTGTAAAGTGCTTTAATTAACTATACTTTTAAGCATTATTATCTATACTACTTTATTAAAAATAATTTGAATTTTTAAGTTATAAGAAGTTGAAATTGTTTACAGGTTCCAGGTCATTCTTATAACGACACGTTCTTCTCCCGAAGAGGTAGATAGAGGTGTACCCAGGACTTTATTCCCATTTAGGTACACCCACACTTCGACAGTTATGTTTTTTAGTTCAATGTAGTAAAGGCGAGCCTATTTCGATCTACTTTGAACAATAATGCCATCTACAGTCCCAGACTCCAGGATGTCATTGAGAAAATTCTTAATGGAAAAATCCAGTAACACCCATTGCCTGACCTGGGGGTCGAACCCGGGGCCCCATCATCGGCAGTAGCGTTTGCGAACTAAGTTATTGTGAATAACTTCACAGATATACAGTACTGTAGTACTTATATGTATTTAAACCACTATAAAATCTAAAAGTTTTCAAAACATTTACACAATCATAATATTTTTATAGACTGCTTAGTATATTTAAGTTTATTGAAGTTTAGTCACTTAAAATACTTGAAAATTTCACCACGAACGGATCTTGAACTCGCACCAATCCGCGTGGCGTGGCACTCAACCAATTGAGCTACCGTTGAGGTGCTAGTCATTGACGAAATTTTTCTATGCCACCGATTTCATTTCGCCCTTGACTGGTACAGGTACGACTGGTACTAACTGGTGTTACAGATAGCCCTCTATGCCGTGCGTGCATGGAAGCGGAGGAGACAGCTCATGTTGTTTTCGAGTGTACAGGAGTAGCAGCATACCGGGCACAGAACCTCGGAACCCCGAGGTCGCTCACCGAGATTGTCGGCAACCTGAAAGGGCTGCTGAAATTCTTCGGAGAGCTAGGGTGGCTCGAGTGAGGAATCACACCCGACCCACACGCAAAATAGGCGCATTGTCGTCGAGTTGCGGAAAATTGCCTGCGTATTTGGCGCCTGTCACCCTGAGATATGAGTTGTTGAATCTAATCATGCCCAGTAATTTCGCTGGTAACATTGCCCTTCATACCGGAACACAGTAATGTTTGCACATTACTACTTGGCGGGTGAATAACTGGCAAAGGTGTGATACTTCCCCAGGCGGCCCCCTGCAAAAGATGCCTAGCACTACAGAAAAGTCAAATCCCGTTCATGGGTGAAATTTTCTTTCCATATTTATATAACAGTTTAAATAACACTCACACACTGATAAAACTCCCTGTATCTCCCTCTAGTCATGGCTGGATTATCTCTTCTATAAACCTTAGCGATATGATACCTCTTCAATGTGTTAATCTTATTCATTGCTAAGTATCTAGCTAAGGGCACAGTCAGGTCATATCTAAGGGCTAATATTTCACCACCTTGGTCTTTTAGATCATAGATTAGCTTGGCATCTTCACCATACTTCCCTGTTAGTACTTCCTGTAATAAAAAATTGAGATATATATAAACTTTGGGATTTTGTGAAGTATTGTTACTGAGAACAATGATTTGGTATGAAAATGATAAACATATGTTCGTCATTCGACGTATGAAAAAAATGTTAATAAAAAAGTGCTAATTATAAACTGAGTTTTTTTGGAGTATTGTTACTGATAATGTGGTATTTTTATGTGTATGATAAACATATTGTTACGTAGAATTGCAAAAAATATATCAATAGTCTGGGTTTTTGTGGATTTTTGGTATTAAAATGATAAACATACGTCGAAAGAGAAAATGTATGTCAATAATACAATAAATTGCTATTTATAAACATTGGGTTTTTGTGGAGTATTTTTACTGATAACGGTATTTTTATGATTATGATAAACATAATTTTACATAGAATTGCAAAAAAATATATCAATAGTAATTACTTATTATATACCTATATTTAACAAACTAAATGTATTATTTGCAACAAATTAGGTCAACTTGAATAAATTACTTTCCCTTCCTTATGAAATCAAGTAAATTTTGTCTACACTTCATAAAAACTATGCCCAATTAATTTGTGGCCTTAAATTGATTTCAACTAGTAGCCCGTCACCTGTTGTTGTATGAGGTTGTAAAGTGTATTTTAATAAACAGAATATAAACAAAATTACCTTTAATTCGAAGACTGGTGTGTCAATACACTCAGCACCGTGTCTTTTAAAGACAGTAATAATCTTCTGCAGGACTCCATTCCTCAGAGACATCTGTTGTGGGTTATAATCTCGTGTACCTTTTGGAGTTTTAAGAGTAAACTTCTGAGGCGCTGCATCTTCTGGGGCCAGCTGGGCTTTTAACGCTAGGAGCTTTGATACTTCTTCTTGGATCTACAAATAGAAAAAGGCCAAAACAGTTATAGGCTTTTATTTCTCTTCTCTTTTGAAGCTCTCTTTTGATGCACCAGTCATGCAACTTTTATCAGAATTGATGTCTCAAGTTATAAATTTTTATGACCAAGTCATGGATACTGCCTGCCGCTTTCCTCATCCAAGTAATCCTCTTTTAAGGCGTTTGAATTAGTTTTGAAGCAGGAGGCGGTTTATAAGCATGGGTAGATTTCATGGACACAGTTTGGACATTGTTTGGGCTAGAACATAAAATAAACAAGGATATTTATTAAGAGACTCAAGCTTGACCATACAAGATATTGATGATACAAGGAGCAATCATTGCTGTCTGACCTAGTTCCTTGCAATTTCTCAGTTAGCTAACATTCCCCTCGGTACCCAATCTCTTCTTTCAAAACTCTTATTAAATTTTATTGTCCACATCTATAACTAAACCAGGAAGTAGTGTGTGTAAAAAAATCTACCATAATTATTTTCTCATCATTTGGGATCAAAAGAGAAAGTCTTTAAACTTTTTACAAACCTCTTTTCAGTATATTGCTATAAAAAGGATAAGAAAATCAAGTAATTAATTATATTAAAATAATAATTAATATAGTATTATTATACATGCAAAAGTCTGTGCAGAGGGAGGTGTGGCCGTGACATAAATACATTTATCAATCATTAACATAGCTAGAAGGCAACTATACTTGTTGGTCCAAACTGGTTCTGCTTTCATACACAGGTTGAAGTTCAATGTCAATTAAGTTTCCGATACGTAAATCATTGAAACTATGTGCGTATGTGCTGATAGTATTGATACATAAATTACTTTACAATGTATTTTTCTGTTCGTAAGAAGAATGGTTGTACCACTGAGAAATAATTCAGAATAAAATTATTATTTACTCAGTGTGGTGTTATTATAATTGTAGAAGTGACAACCTACACCACCACCTATCTGTCACTTAAAGTTCGGTAACTTTCTTATAATATTATATTATGAAGAAAGGTTTGAAAATAGAATCTTAGCGACTTGATAACCACCTAAATGTTGTGTGGGGTACCACCTCTATAGTTATAATAACAGTTTTGTGCTTGGAGCATTTTTCTTAGAAGCATGGCATAACAATATTATCCCAATATTCCCATGGAAACGAATACTATGCAGGTGAAACCTTGGGGCACAGCTAATAATAATTAGTAAAAAAAACTTTTTTTTTATTACTGTATAGCCAAGCACTTGACTGCAGTCTCACCTGATGGTAAGTGACGACGCGGTCGACGATGGTGCGTGCTTGCCTAGAAAATACCTATTCATTCTGGACTTGATAAATAGCATAGCCAAAACTTTAATAGTTTTTTAACAAAACATGTTATGTGTTTAAAAACATGCAAAAGTGTGTGTTCAGGACCTACTTGAATCAAAAATCTTCGAGTTAAAGAGAACTAGCCCCTAAATAAAAAGTAAGGTATCTAATATTCATTAACTTTCCAATACCTTGTTGCAAGATGATGTTGTAATAGTTTTTGTGAAACATTTGTTTGGAGCAGCATTGCACAACCCAACCTTAGCATGGTTTCTAACAAGCCTCAGTACTTTGGACATTTTCAAATGCTTTTTTCTACTTTTTACAATATGATACCTCGTCACCACAGCTTTCTTTACTGTTACCGGAAATCAAACAAAAATACAATAAGATTTTTTATTTTTATTAAGTGAAGATGCCATTCCAAAACTGACTGCATACAGCACAAAGACAACTCAGCCTAAAAGACCATGATTTTAGGAATTTTAGTATAAAAACAAAATCGCAATTAAGTGGCAGTGTGTGGGGGAGCTCAGCCAATATAGTTGTCTATGTAGTCTTTTATGTTAAGTTGTCAATAATACAGTGATTGCAAGTTGCAACTGGTTTCTATGTATTCAAAATTGGCAATTGTTTTGGTGCATACAGTTGGCTATCACATTACAACTTCACAATAAAATATAAAGAGTTGTGGTGACGAAACAACCATTTGAGGAGTTTCAAGATTAAACTAAAATTAATAATATACAAAAACCCAACACTACACTAACACCATGCTAATAATAATTAGTATAATAAGTTAAGGTACCTGTTCATCGAAATTTATGGGATTCTCCAATTTTATTTTGAAGTTAGAAGGAGTCACAGGGAATTTATGTAGTTCATTGTCACTGAAACTCCCCATATGGTCCAACCACCGCTTGATATATTTATACTGTCTAATATTTACGTTTTTTAACTGTCTACTAGTCTCAATATCACATTTACTGGGCATGTAACCACATAGATAACTGTATAAGGATAAGTGCTTGTCCATTTCCATTAAATTAAACAAACCACTGTTCATTTTCCCCTACAATTAAATTATTGGGTGTTAGCATGATGCAATATGATTAAAATAGCTGACTAAATAAATGATTGCATATTACTCACCTTCTCGTTCGCTTCCTTCGCGGCCTTAAGTTTTCTCACGAGATCCCCTTGTTCTTTGATTTTTATAAGTAAACTTTCTTGAGAATCAGCCATGGTTTCACGTGCAGAAAATTTAAGTTACGTTTTTCTAAGTTCGTGTCCAACGACTGCCCAAGGCTACAATTGCGAGTAAAAGTACTTAGAAATAATTGCAGTCTAAGCTCGTAACTTAGTTCCTTTCATTTTCTCCCAGCACACAGCAAATAGCGAAAGAGCAACACATTTCAAAACATTCGATTGAGGTTATCCGTCGCGTCAGATCACAGAACTCAGATGTCAATCTGTCAGCAACAGCAGTCCAAACACAGAACACAAAGAGCCCAAACCAAATTTGTGAGACCGAGCTTACGTTCACATTTGAATGAAAAGCGCTAGTATCTTTCTGCGGTTGAGTATTCTACGCAGTTTACACAGTGGAAATTTTAGTTCCGTTCGAATCTACAAAACCTGGATGCAGCAATAAAGTGTCAATATCAAATTTCTTGTTATGTAATGTCAATGTCATTTTTCCAATCCAGTGAAATGTGTTTTTTCGTGTTCCCAACAAAATTCCGGCAGCTTCTTGTAAAGACCACCACTTTACTAGAACTGTGACTTGACTGGGATTGACCCACAGGCTTGCCCTGACTCTGAATTGACTAATTCACCATATAACTTGAAAATTTATATAACTTGACACTGGCAAATACACTAACGTGTGTCCATGAACGTCCCGTGTAAGCACGCTATAAATACAAAACTTGACACTAGCAATACATTCGTGTGGGTCCATAAAAGAAAAACAAAAGAAAAAAATCGCCCTTCTTTTACCGAACCTCGAGACAAACGGCAAAGCGTCACCACTTTCCTCTCTGTTCTGTGGTCACCACTATTTGGTAGACTTACCAACAGCTCGCACAAAACGATTTGCCTCGTCATTTATCATGAGAATGACGAAGCAATGGAACTCGCTGCCGTCGTCCGTTTTTCCCGAAAACTATAACGTGGGTATATTCAAATCAAGAGTGAATAGGTATTTACTGAACAAGCGTGCTCCAACTTAGGCCGCATCATCACTTACCAGCAGGTGAGATTGCGGTCAAACGCCTGTTCAGTTACATATATATAAAAAAAAAAACGCTACCGATGTCACAATAATCAGTAAATGTCAAATGTCGAAAAATAAACAAAAATTGAATACGACTTTGAAAAAACAAAAGAGGGTTGATAGGTGTCACACGTCTAAGAGAAATTATTTTCGGAAAAAATATTTTTTAATATCTTGTGATTCAACTAATCAACATTCAATAATGGTAAAAATTGTACTTAGGCCTAGGCATTGTAATATAGTAAGTCTGTAGTTGTACATATTTTAGTTAGTTATTTTTTATTGTATCATAGTATAGGGACTAGTTTAAGTAAAAAAACCCAGGAACCGTTAATGGAATCGATTCCTCCTGACCGGCCGCCGGATCCGCCGGATATTCCTATGGGATCGGGCCTAAAAAGACGGTCTGAGGGCCCTCTTAATAACGATGCGGCTAAAAAAGCCGTATTTAACAAGGATTTGTCAGATGCCTCCACACAAAATTTATATACTCATCCCTGCTATATTTTGGGAATAAAAGCATACACAGATAACGACAACGGACCGTTCATTGTGCATGTGTCTCACTCTGATCCAGACCCCTCCTCTGGGGTGGTCTTAAAACCTCTTAAATTTGGCCAATTTCTCCATGCGAATAAAGTTTCTAATATCTGCCCTGATGGTGTTAAAAAGGTGGGGAGAAACAAAATCTCAGTAGAGTTTAGAACTGGCACAGACGCGAATAAGTTTTTGGATAATCCAATTTTAAGTGCACACAAGTATGTAGCTAATATTCCTTCTTACAACATCACCAAAATGGGAATCGTCCGTAATGTGCCAACTGACTTGGCGATGGAGGACTTTGTGGCATCTGTTGTCCTACCCAAGGGGGTAGGTGACGTTATGAAGGCAAGAAGATTAAATCGAAAAGTGAATATAGCAAACAATACATCATGGATCCCAACGCAAACCGTCGTAATCACTTTTCATGGTCAGGTTTTGCCTCAGAGGATATACTGTTTTTATTCTTCGCTGCCTGTGGAGCCATATAAATATCCTACTATCCAGTGTTTACAATGTTGCAGATTTGGACATGTCAAAGCGCAATGTAGATCTAAACCTCGCTGTTTCCGCTGTGCGCAGCCTCATACGGGAGACTCCTGCGGCGTGGAGGAATCGGTGGCGTCTTGTCTCCACTGTTCGGGTAGCCACTTTGCTAATAGCAAAGACTGCCCCGAGCGGGGGAGACAGGAGGCTATCAAAATCTTGATGTCGCAGGATAGCCTCTCCTATGAGGATGCGGCAGCGCGTTACCCCAGGGTAAGGAAACCATATTCTGAAGTATCCCAAGCTAGCTGTTCCTCTTCTTCCTTTTCTCCCTCTCAACTTAGCCAATCCTATTCCCAACAGCAGTCTACCAGTTACTCAAAAACTGTAATTTCAACCCCTCGCCCTAGAGTTCCTCTAGGAAAATCTTACAATAGACAGGCTCATCAGGCTATAGTAGCTGAAATACCATCCTCCTCCCCAAATGGCGTTGCCTTATTGGCTGCCAATCCATCTTCTTCTCTGGCTATTTCTTCTGATTCTGTTCAAAATGGCAAACTTCTCGACTTATTACTGTCCGTAATCATTTCCATTGTTTCCCACAATAACACCAACCTACCGTCCAACGTTGCCAGCAAACTTTCAGAAATTTTTTCAATTCTTAATCATGGGTCTGGTTCTGATTCAATGGAATACAAAAAGCATTCGTCGCAGGAAGCCTGAGCTCCTGTATCTCATTAATCAACACAAACCGTCAGTCATTGCCATTGCGGAGACATGGCTTGTGCCTGGGTCCCGTTTCCGGGTTCCAGGCTTCGCCTGCCTCCGGGATGACAGGGCTGACGGTTATGCAGGCTGCGCTTTACTTGTGAGGCGTTGTCTTCCTTTTTCTCAAATTTCCTTACCCCCTTTTCCTCCGGAACTTAATATCGTAGCAATAAGAGCTTTTGACATATCTTTTATATCTATATATATTCCACATCCACAATCAAGACTCATCCCGGATATACTGCATGTAATATTTTCTGTTCCTCCCCCTATCATAATTATGGGCGATTTTAATGCACACCATTTTCTTTGGGGTTCCAACCATAACGATCTATTCGCTCTTTCCCTGCTTGAAATATTTGATGAGGCAAATCTTTGCGTCATAAATAATGGCTCCCCTACCCGTAGGGTTCTTCCCTCCCAAAACCCTCAAAGTGCTGTAGACATTACCATATGTTCTCCTACTCTTTCCTCTGTCCTGTCCTGGAATGTCCTTCCCTTCACGTATGGGAGTGATCACTTTCCTATCCTCATCACCATTTCTGATAGGGTAACTCCTTCAGTGAGTTTTTGTCCCACCCTTAAATATAGGTTATCAAATGTTGACTGGTCTTCATATTCTACTTCTGTTGATAACAAGATAGATAATTTTCCAATATGTGACCCAATTAACATAGATCAATGCTATGCTAATTTTGTGGACGCTATTATTTCTAGTGCAGATGAGTATTTCCCCTTGAAAAAGCCTTTTCAATTTAAAGTTTCAACCCCTTGGTGGGACTCTGAATGCACTGCTGCCGTTAGAGCAAGGAAAAAAGCTGAGGAGGATTACAATTTGGCCATGACAAGGGCTAACTTTATAACCTATAAGAAGGTAGCTGCGAAGACAAGGCGAATTTTGTCCAAAACAAAGAGGGAAGGTTGGAAAAAATTCTGTTCCCTGCTGTCTCCTAGAACTCCACCCTCTCTGGTCTGGAAAATGATAAAACGATTCAGAGGCTCATGTACTGTCCCTAACATATATATGCATGACCCCTCATCGTGGGTTGGAGGATTTGCTGATAAAATGACCCCCCCTTCTGTTCCAAATATAGACTGCCTTGTTCCGGCTCCCCGTTTCCTTCCTAGCCTCAATACCTTTGACTCTCCTTTCTCATTTATAGAACTTCAGTTGGCTCTCGATGGTTTGGTGGATTCTTCCCCAGGCATAGATGGTATTCCGTATTCTTTCTTAAAGAATTCCTCCAGGAAATGTAAAGAATATTATTTGGGTCTCATTAATGGTGTTTTTGAATATGGTGAGGTTCCACAACCTTGGAAAACCCAGGTAATTATTCCCATTGTAAAGCCAGGTAAAAATGCCTCAGATCCAAATAGTTATAGGCCAATCGCGTTATCTTCATGTTTAGCCAAGGTTGCAGAACATATGATTAAACATCGTCTTGAGTGGTTTGTTGAAAACAGAAGCTTGTTGGCTAAAACTCAATTTGGTTTTAGAAAAGGCATGAGCACTATGGACAGTTTAAGTATTCTTACTTCTGATATCCGGATATCATACCTGAAAAAGGAATTTCTTGTGGGCGCTTTTCTAGATGTTTCTTCTGCTTACGATAATGTCTTACTTCCCTTACTGAGAAATAAACTTACTCGGTTAGGAGTTCCAGAGAAAGTAATCCGTTTCGTATGTAATTTATTAATGGAAAGATCAATTATTATAAAAAATCAAAATACTTTTCTTCCTTCTCGAACTTGCTGGAAAGGTTTACCGCAAGGGTCAGTGCTAAGCCCTTTACTTTATGCCCTTTATACGTTCGACTTAGAACTGACCGTTCTTCCCTTTTGCAACATTTTGCAATATGCGGATGACTTGGTTCTTTATGTATCCGTCAAGTCCATAGAAGAAGCCGAAAAAAGATTGAACTCAGCCCTCAGCTATCTTCATGACTGGCTCCTAGATCATGGTCTATCCCTTTCAGCTTCTAAAAGCAGTGTAGTTACATTCTCAACAAAGCGATTCATTCCTCCTGCATTGATCAAAATTAATAGTCAGTTAATCCCTCTACAGAATGAAGTTAAATTCCTAGGTATATGGCTTGATCGCAAATTGTCAGGAGCCACTCACTCTAATTATGTAGTTAAGAAATGTGAGAGCAATATAAACATTCTTAGATCTCTTTCTGGTGTCTGGTGGGGTGCTCATCCATATACACAAAAGCTTCTTTATAATGCGATTGTCCGTAGTCACATAGATTACGGATCGTTTATCCTGAGCAATAGGTCTGCCTGCCGTGAGATTGAGAAGGTCCAGTCCAAGTCCTTGCGGATAATTCTAGGGGCGATGAAGTCGTCCCCCATCAACGCAATGCAAGTGGAGTGCGTGGAACCTCCTCTCTCCCTCCGCAGGCAGTATCTATGCAATAGATTCGTTTGCAAACTGTTACAAAATTCTAACCACATCCTTATTCAAAAATTGGATTTATTGTCTGATTTATATGGACCCCGTTCACCCCAATTACTTCCTGCAGGCATACCATCAACTTATAGGCTAGCAATTCAATTCCGACTCTATTCAATTTAGGTACCTAAAAAATTTCATACTATCAACTCATTATGCGACGATCGCATTTGAATCGTATTACGTCAGAAAGAATGAACAAAACGTTGTCGCTGATCCAACTTTCCGCCGCCGAGCGAGAAAAAGACAACGCTATATAAAAATCTCGTGGTCTCATTCAATGGCCGCTTCGTTTTGAAATGGCATCTTACATAAAAATCGGAAATTACCGGATTTTTTTAGACCCCAATTTTATATTAAGTTTTGCGAATTAAATACATTAAATTATTTTATATTTTACAAAATTTTATAATTTAATATTTTGGGTATAGTGTCTTACCATTAATGCTTGAATTTCCAAGATTATTATACGAAATCGTAATTAAAATTTTTGAACGAACTAGCCGATGTCATCCTTATTATTCTTTACCAGCGCGGTAATTTTAAATGTGGAATTATTAGTTTGTGTTTGGCGTTTGGAACAAAACAAAGTTAGTAAATTTATAATGAGGTAAGCTGTTAGTTTATGTTTTCTATATACCTAATTAAGTGTTTTGGATATTATTTAACGATTCGTAATATCAAACCTCAATAATAATTCCATGTCCAATCAACAGTGTGGAATTCGTGTACCTTTACCTTTCTTAAGTGTTTTTTTTTTTGTATACAGTTAACAATCTCGTCAAGTGGTGGCACGAAGGGTTACGTACCACCAGTTAGAAATATTGTGGGAAGCTCTCATCGAGAACATCTTCAAAACAAAAGCATCTTCGTTGATGCACTCCATCAGCTCAAATAATAGTAGTTCGTCATACATACTATTCAATATTCAAACAACTCTTGCGCACGACGTTATACTTAGTTGATTAGTATCATAGATATTATTATGTCACAGAGTCACAGCTCTACTTATCGACTTTAGCCTCAATATTGAAAATAGCACACTTACACTTACAGAGATTTAAAAAATACACGGAAATATGTAAAAAGGATTCAGTTTGGCGAAACAAAACTAACTTTTATTGAATCGCTAGATTTGACAGTTATGCTATTCAGGTTCAGTCGTAAGGAAGCATCATAGTACGAAAAGAACGAACGAAACTAAGCTTGCCATTCAGTTTAGGTTTTGTTTTGGCGGGAATTTTAAACTGATCGGCTTAACAAGGTCATGGTACGAAAATAGCGACGCAGTTCAGTTTAGGTCCTAAACTGAATTGCTTATCTAGTTGATGGTAAGCCTGCTGATCTTCTTCGCAGCTATCTTCATCTAACTCGTCTACCAAATCCATTACACCAGTGCTCTATAATGCCATTATACTCCACGCCGTTTGAAGCACTTACTTTCGAGCCTAATATAATACTTGATTTTGGTATTAATAAGAACACGGTAGAGGCTAATAGTGTATTTATAAATAATATTCAATCTGAGTATAAGGATTGGGTTTTATTTTTTACGGATGCCTCCAAGTCCCCTGATGAGCCAGTTGGTGCGGCGGTTTGGATTCCATCATCTAGGATCATTCTAAGCTACAAATGCCCTCCTCTTACTTCTGTTTTCACGGGAGAAGCTATTGCTATCCTGGAAGCTATACTGTTTATAAAGTCACACAATTTAAGTCATTGCATAATTTTCTCGGACTCCGCAAGCTGCTTGCAAGCTATTCTCTCCAATCAATTCCGTTCTAAGTCCAGATTTCCCATTATTCTCAGAATAAGAGACTCCCTTCTTCAGTGTCATAGGCTTGGAATTAGTATTATCCTTGCATGGATTCCTGGCCACATGGGTATCCTGGGGAATGAGTCAGCGGACTCATGTGCCAGGAACGCTGCTCTTACTGGTTCTCTGGTTCATCCTCATGTTTATTCTCATGACATCTGTGCCACTTTTAATCCCAAATTATATGAAGCCTGGTCAAAACAATGGCAAATTTCAAAGTCCATAAAAGGCAAATTTTATGGTGATATTCAGCCAGATATCCCTCATAAACCCTGGTTTTCAAAATTCCAAGGGGCAGATAAAGTTACTACTTCAACGATCTGCCGGTTACGCTTGAATCACTCGTGTACCCCTGTCTTTTTGGCTAAACTAAGAATAAGAGACCATTCCATATGCGAGTGTGGTTTAGATTATGGAAATGTGGACCATATCTTTTTCTCTTGTCCAAAGCAACAGTTTTCTCTATATGATATTATTCCTTCTGATATCCCTCGTCCTGTCTCCTTTAAATTCCTCTTATCCTTGGTTTTTTCACCATTTATTAGGCTATTGTGTAGATATATTAAAGTTAATAAAATAAAATTATAAGTATAAACTTAAAACATAATATATTAATGTGTATTCGTTATATAGCTTTGTGTATAAATTGTAATTAGTTGTATACCTATTCAATATTCTTAGTAAATAGTTTATGATTTAATAAAGGAGATATGAGTTTTATTTTAATATTTATTGTAGTGTTGCTTAATATATAAAAATAGTTTAGTATCATGCTGTAGAATATATAGGATTGTTGATTGTGTTCAAAATTCAAAAGCACATAATGGTTAATTTCCATCGTTTGATGTCCAATCTCCCAACGTGATATTGGCAAAGTTGTGGTGTTAAAAACACTTTCACAAGCCACAAAATAAGAATTGAATTGAATTGAATTGAATACGACTTGAAAAAATCGAAAAAGAGGGTTGATAGGTGTCACACGTTTAAGAGAAATTATTTTCGGAAAAAATATTTTTTAATATCTTGTGATACAACTAATCAACATTCAATAGCGGTAAAAATTGTACTTAGGCACTAGGCATTGTAATATAGTAAGTCTGTAATTGTACATATTTTAGTTAGTTATTTCTTATTGTATCATAGTATAGGGACTAGTTTAAGTAAAAAAACCCAGGAATCGTTGATGGATTCGATTCCTCCTGACCGGCCGCCGGATCCGCCGGACATAGCAATGGGAACGGGCCTAAAAAGGCGATCAGAAGACCTTAGACTCTTAGTAACGATGCGGCTAAAAAAGCCGTATTTAACAAGGATTTGTCAGGTGCCTCCACACAAAACTTATATACTCATCCCTGCTACATTTTGGGAATAAAAGCATACACAGATAACGACAACGGACCGTTCATTGTGCATGTGTCTCACTCTGATCCAGACCCCTCCTCTGGAGTGGTCTTAAAACCACTTAAATTTGGCCAATTTCTGCATTCGAATAAAGTTTCTAACATTTGCCCCGATGGTGTCAAAAAGGTGGGAAGAAACAAAATTTCAGTAGAGTTTAAAACTGGTACAGACGCGAATAAGTTTTTGGATAATCCAATTTTAAGTGCACACAAATATGTAGCTAACATTCCTTCCTACAACATCACCAAAATGGGAATCGTCCGTAATGTGCCAACTGACTTGGCGATGGAGGACTTTGTGGCATCTGGCGTTCTACCCAAAGGGGTAGGTGACGTTATGAAGGCGAGAAGATTAAATCGAAAAGTAAATATAGCAAACAATACATCATGGATCCCAACGCAAACCGTTGTAATAACTTTTCATGGTCAGATTTTACCACAGAGGGTATTTTGCTTTTATTCTTCGCTGCCTGTGGAGCCATATAAATTTCCTACTATCCAATGTTTACAATGTTGCAGATTTGGACATGTCAAAGCGCAATGTAGATCAAAACCTCGCTGTTTTCGCTGTGCGCAGCCTCATACGGGAGACTCCTGCGGCGTGGAGGAATCGGTGGCGTCTTGTCTCCACTGTTCGGGCAGCCACTTTGCTAATAGCAAAGACTGCCCAGAGCGGGGGAGGCAGGAGGCTATCAAAATCTTGATGTCGCAGGATAGCCTTTCCTATGAGGATGCGGCAGCGCGCTACCCCAGGGTAAGGAAGCCATATTCTGAAGTGTCACAAGCTAGCTGTTCCTCTTCTTCCTTTTCTCCCTCTCAACCTAGCCAATCCTATTCCCAACAGCAGTCTACCAGTTACTCAAAAACTGTAATTTAAACCCCGCGCCCTAGAGCTCCTCTTGGAAAATCTTTCAATAGACAGGCTCATCAGGCTATAGTAGCTGAAGTGCCATCCACCTCCCCAAATGGTGTTGCCTTATTGGCTGCCAATCCATCTTCTTCTCTGGCTATTTCTTCTGATTCTGTTCAAAATGGCAAACTTCTCGACTTATTACTGTCCATGATCATTTCCATTGTTTCCCACAATAACACCAACCTACCGTCCAACGTTGCCAGCAAACTTTCAGAAATTTTTTCAATTCTTAATCATGGGTCTGGTTCTGATTCAATGGAACACAAAAAGCATTCGACGCAGGAAGCCTGAGCTCCTGTATCTCATTAATCAACACAATCCGTCAGTCATTGCCATTGCGGAGACATGGCTTGTGCCTGGGTCCCGTTTTCGGGTTCCAGGCTTCGCCTGCCTCCGGGATGACAGGGCTGACGGTTATGCAGGCTCCGCTTTACTTGTCAGGCGTTGTCTCCCTTTTTCTCAAATTTCCTTACCTCCTTTTCCTCCGGAACTTAATATCGTAGCAATAAGAGCTTTTGACATATCTTTTATATCTGTCTATATTCCCCATCCTCAATCAAGATTCATCCCGGATATCCTGCATGTAATATTTTCTGTTCCTCCCCCTATCATAATTATTATGGGCGATTTTAATGCCCACCATTTTCTTTGGGGTTCCAACCATAACGATTTATTCGCTCTTTCTCTTCTTGAAATATTTGATGAGGCAAATCTTTGCGTCATAAATAATGGCTCCCCTACCCGCAGGGTTCTTCCCTCCCAAAACCCTCAAAGCGCTGTAGACATTACCATATGTTCTCCTACTCTTTCTTCTGTCCTGTCCTGGAATGTCCTTCCCTTCACGTATGGGAGTGATCACTTTCCTATTCTCATCACCATTTCTGATAGGGTAACTCCTTCAGTGAGTTTTTGTCCCACCCTTAAATATAGGTTATCTAATGTTGACTGGTCTTCATATTCTTCTTCTGTTGATAACAAGATAGATAATTTGCCAGTATGTGACCCAATGAACATCGATCAGTGTTATACTAACTTTGTGGACGCCATTATTTCTAGTGCAGATGAGTATTTCCCCTTGAAAAAGCCTTTTCATTTTAAAGTTTCAACCCCTTGGTGGGATTCTGAATGCACTGCTGCTGTTAGAGCAAGGAAAAAAGCTGAGGAGGATTACAATTTGGCCATGACTAGGGCTAACTTTATAATCTATAAGAAGGTAGCTGCGAAGACAAGGCGAATTTTGTCCAAAAAAAAGAGGGATGGTTGGAAAAAATTCTGTTCGCTGCTGTCTCCTAGAACTCCACCTTCTCTGGTCTGGAAAATGATAAAACGATTCAGAGGCTCATGTACTGTCCCTAACATATATATGCATGACCCCTCATCGTGGGTTGGAGGATTTGCTGATAAAATGACCCCCCCTTCTGTTCCAAATATAGACTGTCTTGTTCCGGCTCCTCGTTTGCTTCCTAGCCTCAATACTTTTGACTCTCCTTTCTCATTTATAGAACTTGAGTTGGCTCTCGATGGTTTGGTGGATTCTTCCCCAGGCATAGATGGTATTCCGTATTCATTCTTAAAGAATTCTTCCAAAAAGTGTAAAGAGTATTATTTGGGTCTCATTAATGGTGTTTTTGAATATGGTGAGATTCCACAACCTTGGAAAACCCAGGTAATTATTCCCATTGTAAAGCCAGGTAATAATGCCTCAGATCCAAATAGTTATAGGCCAATCGCGTTATCTTCTTGTTTAGCCAAGGTTGCAGAACATATGATTAAACATCGTCTTGAGTGGTTTGTTGAAAACAGAAGCTTGTTGGCTAAAACTCAATTTGGTTTTAGAAAAGGCATGAGCACTATGGACAGTTTAAGTATTCTTACTTCTGATATCCGGATATCATACCTTAAAAAGGAATTTCTTGTGGGCGCTTTTCTAGATGTTTCTTCTGCTTACGATAATGTCTTACTTCCTTTACTGAGAAATAAACTTACTCGGTTAGAAGTTCCAGAGAAAGTAATCCGTTTCGTATGTAATTTATTAATGGAAAGATCAATTATTATAAAAAATCAAAATACTTTTCTCCCTTCTCGAACTTGCTGGAAAGGTTTGCCGCAAGGGTCAGTGCTAAGCCCTTTACTTTATGCCCTTTATACGTTCGACCTAGAACTGACCGTTCTTCCCTTTTGCAACATTTTGCAATATGCGGATGACTTGGTTCTTTATGTATCCGACAAGTCCATAGAAGAAGCCGAAAAAAGTTTGAACACAGCCCTCAGCTATCTTCATGACTGGCTCCTAGATCATGGTCTATCCCTTTCAGCTTCTAAAAGCAGTGTAGTTACATTCTCAACAAAGCGATTTATTCCTCCTGCATTGATCAAAGTTAATAATCAGTTAATCCCACTACAGAATGAAGTTAAATTCTTAGGTATATGGCTTGATCGCAAATTGTCAGGATCCACTCATTCCAATTATGTAGTTAAGAAATGTGAGAACAATATAAACATTCTTAGATCTCTTTCTGGTGTATGGTGGGGTGCTCATCCATATACACAAAAGCTTCTTTATAATGCGATTGTCCGTAGCCACATAGATTACGGATCATTTATTCTAAGCAATAAGTCTGCCTGCCGAGAGATTGAGAAGGTGCAATCCAAGTCCTTGCGGATAATTCTGGGGGCGATGAAGTCGTCCCCAATCAATGCAATGCAAGTGGAGTGTGTGGAACCTCCTCTATCCCTCCGCAGGCAGTATCTATGCAATAGATTCGTATGCAAACTATTGCAAAATTCTAACCACATCCTTATTCAAAAATTGGATTTGTTGTCTGACTTATATGGACCCCGTTCACCTCAATTACTCCCTGATCTTCTTCGCAGCTATCTTCATCTAACTCGTCTACCAAATCCATTACACCAGTGCTCTAAAATGCCATTATATTCTACGCCGTTTGAAGCACTTACGTTCAAGCCTAATATAATACTGAATTTTGGTATTAATAAGAACACGGTAGAGGCTAATAGTTTATTTATTAATAATATTCAATCTGAGTATAAGGATTGGGTTTTATTTTTTACGGATGCCTCCAAGTCCCCTGATGAGCCAGTTGGTGCGGCGGTTTGGATTCCATCATCTAGGATCATTCTAAGCTACAAATGCCCTCCTCTTACTTCTGTTTTCACGGGAGAAGCTATTGCTATCCTGGAAGCTATACTGTTTATAAAGTCACACAATTTAAGTCATTGCATAATTTTCTCGGACTCCGCAAGCTGCTTGCAAGCTATTCTCTCCAATCAATTCCGTTCTAAGTCCAGATTTCCCATAATTCTCAGAATAAGAGACTCCCTTCTTCAGTGTCATATTCTTGGAATTAGTATTATCCTCGCATGGATTCCTGGCCACATGGGTATCCTGGGGAATGAGTCAGCGGACTCATGTGCCAGGAACGCTGCTCTTACTGGTTCTCTGGTTCATCCTCATGTTTATTCTCATGACGTCTGTGCCACTTTTAATCCCAAATTATATGAAGCCTGGTCAAAACAGTGGCAAATTTTAAAGTGCATAAAAGGCAAATTTTATGGTGATATTCAGCCAGATATCCCTCATAAACCCTGGTTTTCAAAATTCCAAGGGGCAGATAAAGTTACTACTTCAACGATCTGCCGGTTACGCTTGAATCACTCGTGTACCCCTGTCTTTTTGGCTAAACTAAGAATAAGAGACCATTCCATATGCGAGTGTGGTTTAGATTATGGAAATGTGGACCATATCTTTTTTTCTTGTCCAAAGCAACAGTTTTCTCTATATGATATTATTCCTTCTGATATCCTTCGTCCTGTCTCCTTTAAATTCCTCTTATCCTTGGTTTTTTCACCATTTATTAGGCTATTGTGTAGATATATTAAAGTTAATAAAATAAAATTATAAGTATAAACTTAAAACATAGTATATATGTGTATTCGTAATATGTTATATAGCTTTGTGTATAGATTGTAATTAGTTGTATATTCAATATTCTTAGTAAAAAGTTTGATTTATTAAAGGAGATATGAGTTTTATTTTAATATTTATTGTAGTGTTGCTTATTATAATAGTTTAGTATCATGCTGTAGAATATATTATATGATTGTTGATTGTGTTCAAAATTCAAAAGCATTTATTGGTTAATTTCCATCGTTTGATGTCCAATCTCCCAACGTGATATTGGCAAAGTTGTGGTGTTAAAAACACTTTCACAAGCCACAAAATAAGAATCTTATCAATCGTTCCTCTTTAATCTGTGCATAATAGATAAAAATATATTAGAAAATAATAATTATTAAATAAATATTCCAAGTCTTTATAAATAAAGGTATATTTGATGAAAAAATATAATGGATAGATTCGAATACATTGACGCTCGTTTATTCGACGGCGAAAATTATCTAAAAAGAGACAAAAATGTGAAAATATATGACGGCGACGATAAGGTACAATTTCCATCCTTTTCAGTTTATTTCTGATCAATTCATCATCATCATCTCAGCCGTTGGAAGTCCACTACTGAACATAGGGCTCCATCAAAGAGTGTAATTACCCATATCCCGCATAACGGGGGTTTGTCAACAGATCCAACGATCAAATTATTTTGGTAATAAATCATGTAATTTAGTATGATCATCATAAAAACATTCTTATTTTTCAGACTCAATTTACCGATGGTGAAGTAGTACTAACAACTCATAGGATACTATGGGGCAAACCGGGAGATATACCGAAAGGCAATGTGTGTCTGTCACTACATTTATATTACGTTTTCTGCATGGAAGAAGAGAGTGGCGGTGTGTTTGGTTTAGGAGGACCAAAGAGGATAATATTACACCTTGGTCCTGCCCTCCCAGGTACAATGGAATTTTAAATAACTACCACCATTAAGTTCACAAGATAGGAGTTATAAGAAGTATTGTAAGGCAAGCCCAAGTTTTGTTTATGTACCAATGTAAATGAAGAAGAAGCGATGGGTTTATTTATTTATTTTTAAATGGTTTTCCACTGATTGCTACATTGTTTCATGTTTAAAATAACATTTTCAAACTTAATGCTATATGTACAATCTTTATAGGCGAACACCTCATGGGTTGAAAATATTATAAAAACTGCATGAAAAACCTGGGGATGCATTCCGCCCAATACAGAGAGAAATGGCACAAGAGGGTGGAGGCCTATGCCCAGCTGTGGTATGATATGAGGGCTGATGGCGATGATGATAAAGAACTAAGCTCAAATTACATGCATACAATACTTTTAGGTTCATATAAAGGTTTGTGTTTTTATAATACAACACAAAATAATCTTTGGGTTTTTGCTGAACTTGAGCTGTCACTTATCATATTTATGAACAACTATTTCCTTCATTTTTAGGGTTCCATACCCAAAGGGTGCCGAAGGAACCCTATTACTAAGCCTCCATCGTCCATCTGTCTGTCACAGGGATCTATCTCACAAACACAGGTTGCATGTAATTTTCACATTATATTTGTATATCTATTGCTGCTATAACAGCAAACAATAAAAATAAAGAGGATGCTCTCCATACAACCAATGTGTTTAATATATTGTCATATAAGACTTATTGCAATAAGAATAAATTCTTGTACTAATTAGAATTAAAGTAATAAGAACTTTATTTGGAAGGTGAGGAATGTTGACACCTATAAATAGGTAGGTTTTTGGTACATAATGGGATAGGAAGTAGGAACCCTTCATATACAAGTCCCATTCACATTTGACCAGTTTATTTAGTTTATATAGATACCTACTTGTATTTATATAAACATATTTGATACATACATATTGTAAAAAAGATGCTATATCATCTTCAGCATCATCATCTCAATATCTCAAAGTGAACAGACATCTTCTAGGCAAACGTGTACCATCTTAGGCCTCATCTTCGCCTTCCATCAAGCGAGATTGAGGTCAAATGTAAGCCTATTTTATACTAAAAAAAATCTCATCCATAGGACTTCCACTGCTGAACATAGGCCTCCCCCATAGATTTCCATCCAGTCCGGTTGTTAGCGGCCCGCTTCCAGCGTGTTCCTACTGTCTTTATCAGATCGTCTGTCCACCTTGTGGGTGGACGTCCTATGCTGCGCTTACCGGTCCATGAACTTATCATCTTATTTACAATATTATTATGTAGATTGCAAAACTATAAGTTTTCATAATACATCAAACATAAGTTGTGGGGTTTAGGTAGTAACTTAGGGAGTCTAACAAAATTTTCTGTTACAGGCAAAAGACCAGGCCCAGCGGTAGTTAGTCCATTCCATTTTATTAAATTCTCCTTCAAGGATGGCATAGATACCGCCTTCTACAGAGCATTATCAGATGCTGTGGCATCAAAAGTATGGGAAAGACCATCTCCAGTTATCTCATCTTCAACCTCTAGCCCAAGTTCTACACCAAAATCTTCAGTGACTCCAATCAGCTCCAGGATTCGGTCAGGAATAGTAGGCATTGAACGTAGCATTGAGGAACAACACCGACAAACTGATGAAAGCATTTCAGTGGCCTTTCAAGACTTGACGAAACTTATGGAGAAAGCTAAGGATATGGTCTCAATATCTAAGAATATTTCTAGCAAGATAAGGGTAAATATTCCAAATTACTTTGATCAATCTGTGTTAACTTTGTTAACAAGTTGACAACTTTTTTGACAACGAAACGAAATTTCAGGAAAGTCTTAGAAGTTTTTAATAAATAATAATACTATGTGGTGGGTGGATGACAGTGTCCATTCACACTGTCATCCGCCCACCACTCGGGCCTTCCTCACCCCGTGAGCGAGATTGAGCTCTCAATAACCTCTCCGTAAGCTCGGAACGCACCTCACGCACACTCTTGCGCGTGTCTAAACTGCATGTGTGGCAGTGGCTGTGTATTGCGGCTTTTGTATGGGAATTGGGTCGCCTGTCCAGGGTGTGACACTATTGAAATAAGGGTGTACCTACTTTGAGAATGATAGCTAGCCCCTTCAGGGACACAAGGTGTGAAGTTATGTTATATAGGTTATTCCAACTTCTTTCAGGACAAACAAGGTGATATATCAGAGGATGACACTGTGAGGTTCAAGTCATACCTAATGAGCTTAGGTATAGATGACCCAGTTACAAGAGATGCATTCAGATCTGATTCAGACTATTACATTGGATTGGCACAGCAGGTTTCTGATATGATGGTTGCTGTTTTATTGGTGAGATTACCTCAACTTCTTTCTATGTTCCCTTTGAAGTTTGCTTAATATTGTTGTTAGATTGATGAGTTAGTGTTGAGTTACTTTCATGAATCATTAGTATCATTGAATTACTATAAATAATAATAAGTCTTATTATTATTATTATTATTCGTAGTTGAATTACAAAAGAACTTCTTGAAAGTCTATTTGAATAAAATAATTTGAGTGTAATGGCTAACTTCTTGTTTTAATACATATTATAATAAGATGCAGATCCATTGCTAGCAGTTTAAACACACACCAGCCATTAATTATTTATCCCACTAATATTGCAAATGCAAAATTGTGTGTTTGTGTTGAAGAATTATCTTCAAGCTAAAATTAGTGATCTTTGGGCTATGGAATACTTTAACTTCTTTTCTTCGTTTTATAATTTTCTTGATCTAGATAATCGGTAATTGTTATTTGCTATTCACTGGTGGTGGTCTACTTAACCAAAGAATATTACCTATTACTATGTAAAGAAGCGACTTTCACCTCCCCCTGCCATTTTACGTCGCCTGCGACCAGAGACAAGCAATGAGGCAGTAACGCCCAGATTACACATACATTCGACGCGTGTACACACACGTTATGTCTTATATGTAGTAGTAGCCAATTGCGTGCGGGCGATTGTATGGTGTGACTGGGGTCTGACTTAACTATCAGTAGAAATGCTTAAATGTGGGTTTTTTTTTTTTCAGGAATGTGGAGGCATAATGTCCTTAGCAGATGTATGGTGTAGAGTGAACAGGGCGAGAGGTCTAGAGCTTATTTCACCAGAAGATTTGTTGAATGCGTGCAAGTAAGTTTGGGTTAATAACTAACTTCCCAAGAAGTCTGTATTAACATTTTTTTTAACAAATAGATTTAAACTGGGAGAGAAAATTTATCACTTTTCCATGCTAGACCAGCAAGATATGTAAAAGTTTAAATTACAAATAAATAAAAACTGTACTACTACTACATATATACTACATACTACATACATACAGTCAGGCCTTGTTCCCGTTGGGTTAGATATTATTATAGACTTTTCCTCTACTTGCAATCCTGATATAGGTCCTGACTTACGACTTTCGTTACTTCCAATTTCATCACATCCTTCAAAATGTAGGTAAGTACACTAGTACGGGATTTCTCTGCGAGATCAGATCAGAAATGAATCAAATGATATTGAATCCGAATACCGACATAGCCCAGCGGCTAAGCAAGTTGAAGTGGCAGTGGGCAGGGCAAATAGCACGTAGAAGGAAGATGGAGCCGTAAAGTGCTCGACTGAAAACCACAGACTGACTGAGATGATGATGATGATGATGATGACATATTACATTGAAATTCATTCACATTTTCAGATTACTCAATAATATTGGTGCTCCAATGTCCCTAAGAAAGTTCCCCAGCGGTGCTTGTGTGTTGCAGTTGAATAGCCATAGAGATGAAGCAGTTGCCAAGACAACTAGTAATATGGTGAGCATTTCTTTCAATTATCCAGTAACCAGTAACAGCCTTTACATTTGACTGAAATTAAGCTAAAATTCGTGAGATTGCACTGATAGTGGTCCGGTTGAATCTATCTGGAGGCCCTGAGTTCCAATCTCATTGAAGTATGGACTTTTTGCCTCTGCACTAGTATTTCAGATGGCATGTTAACTGTAGGTTGCCGTTGCCTCATAAAAGATATCTATGTGGGAAGCAGTCGTTAGGTCAGTCGGAAGCCTTGTCGACCAAAATCTCCATTTGTCATATGAGTTGACAGACATCCCATAATGGCTTGACTCGAGCAGTACCTAATCTGTGTTCTCTTAAAATACAAATTATAATTTTTTTTCTAGCTTGCTACAAAAGTAATGCATTACTGATTTAAGATCAGTCAGTCTTTGTCTTAAGTAAAATCACCTTCATTAGCACGCTATGGAATATTTAGGTGCCAGTTATTCATCCGCCAAGCAGTAATGTGCAAACATTACTGTGTTCCGGTATGAAGGGCAATGTTACCAGCGAAATTACTGGGCATGATGAGATTCAACAACTCATATCTCAGGGTGACAGGCGCAGTGCAGTGCCGCGCAGAATTTTGAAACACTGGGTGGCACTGTGTCTGATATGGGCAATCATGATGCTTACCATCAGGCACCTGATTAGCTCATCTTGTCACTCACTGTCATAAAAAAAAAAAAAAAAAAAAAAATTTAGGTATTCATTTATGTTTTTATTTTTTGCAGTTGGAAGAAAACGGGTCCCTTACTCCAGAGAAACTCTCTCAAATCGCGAATGTCTCGGTTCTTCTGGCGCGAGAAAGGTTGTTCACAACTGAACGCTTGGGTTTGGCGTGCCGAGACGAATCTATTGAAGGACTGGCTTTCTATCCTAATCTGTTTCTGACACAGGCCTAATTTGTATTATAATAATGTGAATAAGAGATAATATATTTATTTTTTAAATATTTTTGTATTTTTATTTACATAATTTTAACCCAAGAAAGAAAATCTTGACAGCATAATCAGCAAGTGTAACCACAGGTATAACTGAAAATTAGGTGTAGGTATAGGGCGCAGACCTAAATTCTTTTAAAAATATTACCAAGGATAAAGCTTCTCTTTGGCAGAAGCGGGGAGATAGGTAAGGTACGTTCTCTCAGCGCTTACTCAACTGGCACGTGTAATTTGAAACAACAAAGATAGAAAGACGTACCTAAAGACCGAAGTGCGAACGAGACAACTATTAACTTGACATACGTGGACCTAATTTGAGCTTTCCAGTTTCGAGAAGCCAGTACCTCATCTCCCCTTTTCTTTATATCAATGTTTGACGTTCCTGAATGCGAAGTTTCGCAGTCCGAATATGGACCGCGGTCCGCCTTTTACCTGTGCTTTTACCGACCTGCAGTATGGCTTTAGAATGGTCTAATGCCGGTCACTCACATGCGTACGAATACACGAACCCACAAGTGTAGGACGACATTTGCAAATAATTATGCAAAGTTTTCGCTGCATTCGTGCTTTTC
Source organism: Hemistola chrysoprasaria (assembly GCA_947063395.1). Lineage (NCBI taxonomy): Eukaryota > Metazoa > Arthropoda > Insecta > Lepidoptera > Geometridae > Hemistola > Hemistola chrysoprasaria. The sequence continues at coordinate 6,119,401 of OX346715.1, forward strand.
CAAGTTGTGTCGGTTTTTTGATGCACATCAAAGGGCGCGAACCTCGAACCTTCGCGTAGTCTTCTACACATTCGTGCAACCAGTTGTGCTCACAGAGTACTTTATATATCTTAGCGATAAGACCGCCCATTGTTACACTAGTTATTATGAATTGTTATTAGTTTTTAGATCTTGTTTGTTGTGTATCTACCAATAAAGTGTTTATCTATCTATCAAATGCAAACGGGTGTACTTACCATTTTTATTTTGCCTTGTTTGAAGGATTTGAATTTAAATTTAGTGATTAAGAATTATTGTATATCTTGTGCTAAAAGTCATAATTCCATTGTTTTACCACGGGATTGTGACTTTTTTGGACCACCACCATTTTTGGGGTAGACAGTAGACAGACTATTTCTGCACTTGCTACGATCCTGACACACGGCTTTTGCTTCTTCCACTTTCATGACATTCTTCATGCATGCACGTCGGTTGTAGGTACTTGTGGATTTGGCTTTCCTGTCCTTAGGACAACATCAACTTGTCCATGAAAAGTACGCCAAGGTCGACCCCTACCGATTTGACCATTCACACTCTCTTAAAAAAATTTTCCTTTCACATGTCCGCTCTACATGTCCGAACCACCTCAGCATTCCTTTGTCTATCTTAGCTAACATGCCACAGCGTTCCTTTATCACACTAATTCTCATTTAGTCCATCAAGGTCACTCCAGTCATATACCTACTTCTCATCTCCACAGCATTAATCTTAACCAGACCCAACATGAATGTTACCATGTATAACCATATACATAAGTGTGGGATCGCACTCCTAATTGGAAAGCCAATCGTGTGGCTTTTTAGACACTTTCTGACTGTTCATAACGTTTAGGCGAAGGTTATTGAAAATTATGTGTTACGCCTAAATATGCAGTTATTTCGGCTTGAAAAGTACTTCTTAGATTTAAGACTAGGTAGTGGCGAAAATTTATTATATTTATTGTATTCTATAACGTACTGAGCAGGAAAACGTAAAACAAAGAGTATTTAGTATTATCGGCATAAGCTTGTATTCCTGCCCCGGTAGCACAGTGACCAGGGAAATCGAAGTCCCTGGGGGTTAGAAAGAGATAGCAGATATGATTTGTTCAGGCGCGAAAGAGAGAAAAAACGGGGAAAACTAGTTATCCCCGTGTCGTGCTAGGCGGGCTGAAGCGCGGTCTCTAGGTACATAATACTCGTATCATAGACACCTCATCATGATTACCCGTTATTGATTATCCCCTATAAAATATTACCTTGATAGTACGTGTCAGCTGAACAAAAGAAATTTTTTTGGTCATATTTTCTTATATAAGGTACATAAATGGTATCATATACATAAGGTTATTTATAATTCAAATGATTAATCTCACCCTCATGAACTTAATTTATGGAAATGTGGTCAAAAACTTGATTTCTGTTCAGCTACGTGACAGCTGAACAAAAATCAAGCTACATTTTATAAGGTACTAGCGACCCGCCCCGGCTTCGCACGGGTAGCAGAAGTAGGTATAGTGGACGTTTATCAGGAGTAAATTCGTGATACATTGTATTTTAATAAATATAACCCTAATGGTTTACGCAGCGCACGCAAATTAATGACTATTTCTGTTACAATGACCAAACCTTAACACATGTTATAATTTATCGTGGGCTATTTTGAAGATATTGATGAGTACTACAAACCCCTAGTACATTACTTTATTCTACCACCAATACTTTTCACACCACATGAAAAATAATCACTGCTTCGATTATTGTGACTAAACCAGAAAATATGGATATAATCTATGTATACTGTTTTGTAGGTATTGATAATTAATACAATCCCCTAGTACATTACTTTAATCTACCGCCGATAGTTTTCACACCGCATGAAAAATAATCACTGCTTCGATTATTGTGACTAAACCAAAAAAGATGGATATAATCTATGTATACTGTTTTGTAGGTATTAATAAGTACTACAAACCCCTAGTACATTATTTTACTCTACCACCAATAGTTTTCACACCGCATGAAAAATAATCACTGCTTCAATTATTGTGACTAAACCAAAATAGATGGATATAATCTATGTATACTGTTTTGTAGGTATTGATAAGTACTACAAACCCTAGTACATTACTTTACTCTACCACCAATAGTTTTCACACCGCATGAAAAATAATCACTTTTTTTATTATTGTGACTAAACCAAAAAAGATGGATAGAATCTATGTATACTGTTTTGTAGGTATTGATAAGTACTACAAACCCCTAGTACATTACTTTACTCTACCACCAATAGTTTTCACACCGCATGAAAAATAATCACTTTTTCGATTATTGTGACTAAACCAAAAAAGATGGATATAATCTATGTATACTGTTTTGTAGGTATTGATAAGTACTACAAACCCCTGGTACATTACTTTACTCTACCACCAATAGTTTTCACACCGCATGAAAAATAATCACTTTTTCGATTATTGTGACTAAACCAAAAAAGATGGATATAATCTATGTATACTGTTTTGTAGGTATTGATAAGTACTACAAACCCCTAGTACATTACTTTACTCTACCACCAATAGTTTTCACACCGCATGAAAAATAATCACTTTTTCGATTATTGTGACTAAACCAAAAAAGATGGATATAATCTATGTATACTGCTTTGTAGGTATTGATAATTAATACAATCCCCTAGTACATTACTTTAATCTACCACCGATAGTTTTCACACCGCATGAAAAATAATCACTGCTTCAATTATTGTGACTAAACCAAAAAAGATGGATATAATCTATGTATACTGTTTTGTAGGTATTGATAAGTACTACAAACCCCTAGTACATTATATTATTCTACCATCAATGCATTTCACAGCGCACGCAAATTTATGAATATGGTAATTATATTATGTAACACCTTGGTTCACAATATTGCAGTTTTCTTACGGATCCCCATTTTTTTTCAAAATCTCATATAGCCTATGACACTCACACTGAATTAAGCTATCCATAAGTGAAAGAATTTTTAAAATCGGTCCAGTAGTTTCGGAGCCTATTCGTTACAAACAAAAAAACAAAGTTTCTCTCTTTATAATATTAGTATTTAGTATAGATAAATATGTATAGGTACCTACAACTAAAAAAATAGGTACACAACTACAGTTTTATGCGACATGAATATTAAAACAAGTTATTGAAGCACAAACAGGATTTAATGAAAGCAAGGCTTTTTAAATTCACATAAGCTAGCTTTTATAGAAAGTGAAACATTACAATAATTATTATATGTATTATACTGACGGACTACATTTCATATCTTATATTTTATATGAACCTCACAAAATATACTCATTATTAAATTATGCATTACTTACTGGATATGACTGTACTACAAAGATTAAATCTAATTCAATCCAACATTATAAATATATCAATTGTAAAAAATAAAACCTTTCCTTAATTCCATCCCATAAGTACAAAAATAAACCTAAAACTAACATTCAATGTTGAAAAGCTAACAAGATACACTTGCATAATCACAGATACATTGAAGCTGTCCATCTGTTAAAAATTAGGTTTTTAAATTGCCTTGGACATCCCTACATCAACACGAAGCAGAATTACATTTATAGTGATAACATATTTATCTACATTTTTAATACTGTTTGACTACTCAGTGGCATTTTGCCAGCAAAGCTACGTTTTTAAATAGCCAGTGATTGAATGAGAGCCTCCTCTCATTTAATCACTCGCTTAAAATCGTTTAGGGTTAGTCCTTTATCAATTATCGATCATAGCCATTAGATTGGGGATAAAGTAGATTGAGGTCAATCGTAAGCCTATTTTATATTAAAAAAAAGTCACAGTTTGATGGTGAATTGTGAAGCAGGGGTCATGGGCATATGGACTGAGAACTAAGACTGGTAAATAATATGCTTAAGACTGTCTGCGCAGTCGGATGCCGGGTGGAGGCTACCCCGTTTCCTGGTGCTTACGAATTCCAAGTTCATTATTTTTCGGAATACCATGTATCCGAATTCATAGCGAAAATGTCGGATCGAAAGTATGTGGCACAGAATAATGTTCCACCGAATTTTCATACCAGCGAAACATGTTGAATCGAGAGCATGAATCAATTCGCCGCCGCCGCTAATAATATTCGATGGAACATAATTTGATGCTGCTTACTTACATTGCGAAATTTTTCGGAAAATTAACTTCGGAACTGTGCAGCAAACCGCTTCGGTCATTGTTCACAAGTTGCGAGTCGCGTGGAATCCGGACCTATATTCTGCATTTCTCCATCCTTCATGTTTCAAGCAGAAAGTTGTTAAGGTCAAAAAGATCAATCTTCTTGAAATCTACAACTCAATTACTCAAATCACCTTGATTAGATCGCAAATGCTTGATCATGATTGATTCAGGACTATTTTGGCTTTGATTGCACATGCTACTTAATTTTACCTCAATATACCTATTGATTTTCTGGAATGTGAATGCTAAGTTTATATTCACATTATACTCATGTGAAAAAGCGTACAGATCGCCTTAGTCTGTAAAATATTGATTAGTATTCAATTGCACTCTTGAAATCCTTTGGTATTAGGTTTTGTTTGCCACAAAGCTCCCAAGCTTTGAAGTCATCACAGGAGCGAATATTCTCGACGTAGCATTCAACACCTCGGACAAATGGCAGCATAATTTCTTCATTAATGGTCTCCGAGAGGCGATGGAGAAACGCTATGTTTTTTGCGAGACTATCTTTGATGGCTGTTGACAATGGACGTTCCGTGCATTGCACTATGTCATGCTGAAAAGTTACAATTTGAAATACATTACTGTATAGGTAAATGCAAAATGATTCATTATAAGGCAAAAGGGTTTTTCGTGAGAAATTCATCTAAGTAAGCAGTAAGTTCCACAACTTTATACAACCTGAACGGGACGGCAACCGACGAATTCCTATACAAACATAATATCTAAATGATTTAAAATCAGTGCATATTTCCAATATTCAATGATGTTATTTGGAATTGGCTGTTAATATTCCAAATAATATTTAATATTCCAAAGTACTTCTATTTTCGATTGAAATATAATTCGGAACCTAGATAACTAGTGTCTCATTCCGTATAACATCATTGAATGTTGGAAATATGCTGATTTTAAATGATACATGTAATTACGTTTGTATTCACTCTGCTTTAAAGAAGAAAGCAGCAATAGACATATTCATACGTCATAGGATAATGGGAAAAAGTGAATCATCGTGAAAATCCTGGGACCAGCACAAACATATTATATGTAAATGTTGCTCATGTAACAGTGATTATAATGGATTAGTGTAATGTCTCTCGACGTCTGAACTAATTTTTTTTTTATGATAGTGAGTAACAAGACGAGGATTATGACAGGGCGGACTCAAACTAGGTATATTTCTTTGGTTTTTTTTTTTCACTTTTGTGCCCTTACTAAATGCAGCTGTTGTTGCTGACTGTCTCACACTTATTATTCTCAACTGCATGCAGCCTTTAGATGAATCCATAAATCATCTAAAGACTGCATTGTTGCCAACCTTACAGGAACATATTATAAATAACTTTATCTTTAAAGCTGAGTTAACTCTTAATATGCTCTTACCTTTTCCTCAACAATATCTTTCTGTAGCCCAAGATAAGCAATTACACATTCATTGAGAGACTTGACAGTCATTGGCAGATTACCATTTTTGTTCCGTGTTATGATTAAATCACCAACCTGAAAAAGTATCAAAGTGTGAAAAGAAGTATGAGTATGAAAAGGTTGATGTGGGGGTGCCAGCAATAGAATAGTAACCCACCCTTTCTACCCGTGGTTGCCGTAACAGCCGGCTAAGGGTTATCGGGTCCAGAGGATGGGCTGCAGTGTCCTCTGCTTAAAAAACATTGAACTGCGCTTTCCAACCCACCTGCCAAGCGTGGCCAGTATTGTCAAACCTCTCCCTTATGGGGAGGCCTATGTCCAGCAGTGGACTTCCTTCGGCTGAGATGATGATGATGAAAAAGTAATTTTGAAGGTTATGTGAAATAATTTTTATCATTACATTTTTGACGTGACAACGTCTTATAATTCGATAGAGCCGGCTGCACGCACGAAAAAACATGACTCATGCGGCGTTACCTCGCTCTGAGGCGTTCCATGTAAGGCTTGAAGTGCAAGCGAGAGCGCGGAACGAGCGACAAAGAAGCACAATCGGCCTTTGCGTTCGGCAGCGTTCGACATCCGTCTCTCTCCTACTTGAGTGAGCGCGTTGTCACGTTCAACTATCGTCAGTAAACCGACTTTACAGACAACCAATTTTTTGTAAAACAACTGCCTCGGTGGCGGTGTGGGCGCAAGCTCGACAGCCGATCATGAGGTCCCGGGTTCGATTCCCAGGTCAGGCAGTGTTAAATATTGGATTTTTCCATTAGGAATTATCTCAATAACTGCCTGGAGTCTGGAATTGTGCCGGTAGATGGCAATAAGCTTGCCCCTCTATTACATGGGACCAATAACATACTGGTGAAATGTGGGTGTACCTACTTTAGGACTGAAGCCTGAGCACACCTCTGCCTAACCCTTCGGGAAAAAGGCGTGATTGTATGTTATGTTATTGTAAAACAACTAAAGCCTTCACAAGGCAGGCACAGTCTCCACTCGCACAGCCTTGGAATAAGGCAGCACCTTAACCTATGATGGCCTGATATGATCAAATCTTCTTAAAATGTGTAGAAATGTTTTTAGGTTTGTATATGTGCCTTGGTCAGGGTTGCAAATATACGACGACTCTGCTGAGAAGTCCACCTAAGGCAGATGAGCCAGTCAGGCCTAAGTAGTAAAAGACTATTTCTCTCCACTTGCTACAAAGACAGTCAAAAAATTTTATTCAATTTCATCAATTCAGTTACAATATTACACTTTGGCACGTCAATCCTGTAACTATGATTCTGACATACAACTTTGCTTCTTCCACTTTCATCGCATTCTTCATACCTAAATGCTAGTCAGTTGTGGGTACTTTTGACCTGACCTTTCTTTAGGGCAACATCAATTTGTTCATGAAAAGTATATGTCAACACTGACCTTTACTGACTTGACCACTTACTAGTTTAATAAAGAATATTTTATTGATGTGCAAAAGTGTCAGATTATGACCTATTTGAATAAATCTGTTTGAGTTTGAGTTTGAATAATAAGTATACCTGAGTATCAAATACAGATGCCAGCTTAACATTATGCTTGTGATATAAACAATCAGCCAGTTTTCTACTATCATGCACTATTTTCTTAGGCATCTCGGCTTCTAGAAGCTTCTTCAAGCCTCCATCAAATGCATGGTACTGCATCACATGTGTATCAAATATGTAGATCTTATAAGGAGTTGACATTACCAAAAATGGCATCTTACATTTACGACCCATATTCGCTCCATCAGTGCTCAAACCTACATAACTATATTGATTCAAATCATCCAATGCCTCATGATATGACTTATCAACCTGATTTATAAAGACATACTGCTTTGATATTTTGATTATATCCTCATACTCTTTCTGAGTCAGTTTTAGATTGGTTTTCTCATTAGTGAGTTTCAATTTTACAATATTTTGGATTTCATTATCATAGTAATGAAGTATACCATCGCTGGCCTTATCGAGTGGCAATTCTTTAACGTTGCACAGGGAAATTCTGGATTTATCATTCGTCATTCCGTGGAACTGACCCTCAACAACTTCGCAGTTTTTTGTATGGATTTGTAGAAGTTGCCCTTTCATGTAGAGGTTATCCATTTTTACAGATTGTGAGCGATTTTTACAGATTGTGAGCGATTTTTACAGATTTAGTCTTTCTTGACCGGTTTAGGCGGAGGCGATCTCTCCCCTTCGTTGTATGCTGTGTAAATGTAGAGTCCTAAAGTAACATGCAAGACGAGGACCGCAACTACAGCCGAATACACGCTGCTGTTAATCGGTGCCAAATTTAACACCCCGTCGAATATAATTATCTTCGACACAAAGAAAGATAGCACTGGGACGATAATAATAATAAGACAATATTTTATCACCGTCCGAAAGACTTCAAAGTCGGGTAGATCCTGAAAGGAAAGTAGGTTACACCGGTTATCGATTTCTATCAGTGATTATTCAGCAGGTATAGTAACTGCTCTTATAACGATGGTAAATGATAGTAACTTACATTTGCACGCCCTTCAATCATCATAAGACAAAAATAAAAAGAAAATAAAATAATTTACAAGAAAATAATGGACTGGCGATTTCATCAATAAATCACATGAATGAATCGGAATGAATGAATTGAATGAATCACAGAATACAAATTGAATGAACGAAAACGAACTCAACGAGTTGCCATTATTGACATTATTTTGTCATTTGATAAAATGCGTAGACAGAGAAATGTTTACGATAAAATGTCATCCATCCTTGACCAGTGACTAGAGACAAGGAAAGTACGTAAAAATGTTAACAGATAATGAATGCCCATATCTACATGGTGCGGTGCCCAATATCTCTGGATTTATTCACACACAAATTTTTGTTTTTAATTAAATAAATCGTACGATTATGAAAATTATGATATTTATTTATTATGACCTATTATGATAACAATCATATTAATATTATCTAATTTACCTTATTCATTAGTATATGTATTATTAAACTACAGCAAAGAAATATATCAATCATTTTTTAGGCCACTAAGAAATTCCCACTGCGTTTTATGTGGGGATTTCGGGAAAATGTTCACGCGATCCCCATTGGTACACATTCATATAATTTGTAGGTATGTTTGCTTTCTGATCATAATTCAAGGCACTACCTACTCATATATCTGCTCAACCGACTAGAAAACCTATTTTGAAATGGTTACGCTAGAGTTAAATAATTATTACATTGCTCATGAATGATGGTTTTATATACATCATGATATTATTATTATAAATAATCGCAGTCCATTATTCAGACTGTCACGCTGCAAACGTTATTTGAACCTTAACAATGCACCACGTATACAACTTCAATATTTAAAAAGCCATTGTATTTACAATGCTGAATATAAAATACGGTGTTATATTAGCATTTCTAGTGAGTATTTTATACACATACATAAATATTTATAAATTATATATATATTTATATTATATATTTATTATATTTTATAAATTAGGATAATTAATTAAAATTAATATAGGTGTAATCAAAAGAAAAGCACTATCTTTAGAATAATTTGGGAAACTAGAAATTAAGTAGGTACAGAGATTAGTAGGTACTAATATTCATGATGTTATTCTGCAGATTGAGATTAACGGAACTTTTCTCGACATTAATGAAATCCAAAAGAACGTTTTACAATGGAAGAACCTTCATAATACCAGTGAGGTTAGATACATAATTTTATTAATTGTAATACACTGTGCTACAGTGAGTACCTAGTACCTGTAATATTGTAATTTAATTGTAAGATGTTTTAATTTTATGTACCTAATTAGCCTGTTTCAATAATAATATAATTTTATTGGAATACGTAGAATCTTAGATGTAATATTTATTACCTATTCTGTTCTAGGGGTAGATTAGATGACCAGTTAAAAGTATTATAATATATTGGATTAAATTTTATTACATATTTTTATTGTAGATTGGAGTGGCTACAAAAGGAGTTTTTGACTTTAGTGATGTAAAAAATAAATTATTACAATGGAAAACTCAAAAACTAGCTGCTCTCTGCCCTTCAAATGGGTAAGATCTAAAACAAAGTGTTATAATTTTATAAAATACTAGCTGTGTCCCACGGTTTCACGCACGCAGTCTTCGTTTCCGTGGGAATAAAACGTACCCTATGTATTATTCTAGGATCTATTCTAGGGGTCAGCACAGCTTCTTCTCTTTCGCCACTCCGTTCTATCATCTGCCGTCTTAATATTTTATGTGTTAAATTTTATCATATATTTTGCTGCAATACTAAGTATTTTAGTTAACATAACATACATTTAGCAATTAAATATTATAATCATAATATTATATAAATAAACCGTGCGTGGAAGTTGTCCCATAAAATTATATAAATAATATTATGGGACAACTTCCACGCACGGTCATTGGCCAGAAACAAAGCTAGAAGCTTATCCTACAGTAACCAGATGTTATTATACATGACATAGGTACGCTTAAAACACCCAGACACAGATCAAACATGCATGCTCAGACATATTTGACCTGAACGGGGATTGAACCCGGAACCTCTGGTTCAAAACGCGCAGTTATTACCAACTAAGCCATCGGTAATAAATTATCTATTACTTTTCATAAAAATTTTCAGAGCCCAACTACAAAATTTGCTAAATATCGTATGTAGTACTGCGCAGCCTACTAATGTAACTCTACGAGATTCTTGTATTACTTGTTTCACCCGTGTAACATCAATGCCTGAGGTTGGTATTGTTAAGATTTGCATTACTTTGTAGTTTTACAAAAAAATATTTTTACAACTTGATGGTTTACGAGTATTTTTAGACCATTTCCAGTAATTATATTTTTCATTACAGGGACCACAAGAACTTACTTCTTTGAGTGTCTGCGCTGTTCAATACTTCACAAATACTTCATATGCAACTTGTGCAACATCACTTATGGTAACTGAGCAGACGTTAATAATAATTATTTTTTTAACATTATAGTTTGTTTTTTACGAAAGCTCACCCATTTTCATAATTATTATCAGTAATAATCCACGTTTATAATTCTAGGCTCTGTCTGGATCAGCTTTGAATGTGCAACCATCAGGATGTTACATGGGCTATTGTGACTTCGTACGCTGCCTAAGGCGTATTAATTCTATTAATTTGGTGAGTAAGTGAAATATTATGTCATGAAAAATATTAATCAATTTTTAAAGTAGGTACACAAATTAATGAATTATTTTCAGATAACGCAGTGTACCAGAGAAGCCAGAACAGGCGTCAATATAACCCTCGATGCTGATAACGTACGATTTTATACGAACGTTACGTCGTGTATTTTGGCCAAAGCACGTTGTGGTTCATATAACCCGATCACAGGACAGACACAAGTGCCAGGGTATTTATCATCTGGTGTAAGAGTAAGCAATGCTCTGCAATTTAATGAAGCAGGTGAATTGAGAATTCTGGCTTTCTCAGCAACTACTCCAGTATCGAACTCATTTTGTTCCACTTCAAGTAACCTAACAGAAACTAGTTGGCTCACAAATGTATGTTGACCATAAGAATAAGAAAAATACCTAATACTAATAACTAATTTGTTATAATACAAAATAAAGTATATGTAATATAATCTTATGTATCCGCAACAGTGTAATGATACTTCGCTGCAGACTTTATAATAATAAACATTATTTTTTTGCTTTTAATATAATATTTTCATAATTATGTTTTGTTGATGTTTTTTAAACTGTGTTCGCTGTAAGATAGTGCCTGTGATATATTATAACATACTGCTTCCTTTTCACGAATTATAGCTCCTAACAAATTGAAATTCTTCAAATTTAACGTGTTGTGGGTGTAAGATAAGAAATTGTTGGTTGCTTTATTAAATCACGCGTAAAATTTATAAACAACTGTCACAGGGACGATTGTAAGACACGCGAACAGAGTAAAATGGTTATATTCCCCTAATCTCCACTAAGGGACTAAGGAATTCTTTAATATTTTACTTGAAATCCTTTGAAAATGTAGTGGGGATTTCGGGATAAAAATCCTTAATTTTAACAGGATCTTTTGAAACAAATTAAAATGTTATGGCATACCTTCCTTTTAAGTTTTTTTATGCTCTAGAGTCCAGTCATTTCGGAAAAATATTTTTTGATGTGAAGTAGCTCATTTTTCTCCAGTGGCGGGTAAGAGCGAGTTTGAACGAATAGCTTTCCTCCATATTATGTAATTCTTTATTCTTATTTTAAATTTATGATTAACATTAAGATAATAATCTGAAAAGAGCGTAGACCTTATACCTACTATGTTCTTGAATAGAGCAGCGAAGGAAGTGCGAAGTGCACACCATGGGGAGTTTTGGCGGGAAGCCGAAGAGTTTGGCTCCCGTATCTTTATCAATTATCAGTACATTTTCGAGTTTTTAACGTGTAATAATGGTGGATTAATACGTGTTGTGTGTTTTCGAATATACACAAGTTTCTTGGCAAGTGATGCGAGAGTTGAAATGTGATTTTTCGTGTTCCTACCAAAATTCCCCCAGCTTCTTGTAAAGACCACCACTTTACTAAAGCTGTGACTTAACTGAACTTGCCCTGACTCTGAATTGCCTAATTGACCATATTAACTTGAACATTTATATAACTTGACACTGGCAATACATTCGTGTGGGTCTATATAAGGAGAAAAAAAAGTGCATACAATTCTTTTATTCGCTGATAATGTAAAAATAAATTGACTGTCAACGTCAGACCTCAATAATATCTAAAGTCAAATGACCAGCAATCAGCTGATTCTAAACCTCTAGGCGCAAACAAAACCAAACTTGGTTTGAAAAAGAGGGTTGATAGGTGTCACACGTCTAAGAGAAATTATTTTCGGAAAAAATATTTTTTAATATCTTGTGATTCAACTAATCAACATTCAATAGTGGTAAAAATTGTACTTAGGCCTAGGCATTGTAATATAGTAAGTCTGTAGTTGTACATATTTTAGTTAGTTATTTTTTATTGTATCATAGTATAGGGACTAGTTTAAGTAAAAAAACCCAGGAACCGTTAATGGAATCGATTCCTCCTGACCGGCCGCCGGATCCGCCGGATATTCCTATGGGATCGGGCCTAAAAAGACGGTCTGAGGGCCCTCTTAATAACGATGCGGCTAAAAAAGCCGTATTTAACAAGGATTTGTCAGATGCCTCCACACAAAATTTATATACTCATCCCTGCTATATTTTGGGAATAAAAGCATACACAGATAACGACAACGGACCGTTCATTGTGCATGTGTCTCACTCTGATCCAGACCCCTCCTCTGGGGTGGTCTTAAAACCTCTTAAATTTGGCCAATTTCTCCATGCGAATAAAGTTTCTAATATCTGCCCTGATGGTGTTAAAAAGGTGGGGAGAAACAAAATCTCAGTAGAGTTTAGAACTGGCACAGACGCGAATAAGTTTTTGGATAATCCAATTTTAAGTGCACACAAGTATGTAGCTAATATTCCTTCTTACAACATCACCAAAATGGGAATCGTCCGTAATGTGCCAACTGACTTGGCGATGGAGGACTTTGTGGCATCTGTTGTCCTACCCAAGGGGGTAGGTGACGTTATGAAGGCAAGAAGATTAAATCGAAAAGTGAATATAGCAAACAATACATCATGGATCCCAACGCAAACCGTCGTAATCACTTTTCATGGTCAGGTTTTGCCTCAGAGGATATACTGTTTTTATTCTTCGCTGCCTGTGGAGCCATATAAATATCCTACTATCCAGTGTTTACAATGTTGCAGATTTGGACATGTCAAAGCGCAATGTAGATCTAAACCTCGCTGTTTCCGCTGTGCGCAGCCTCATACGGGAGACTCCTGCGGCGTGGAGGAATCGGTGGCGTCTTGTCTCCACTGTTCGGGTAGCCACTTTGCTAATAGCAAAGACTGCCCCGAGCGGGGGAGACAGGAGGCTATCAAAATCTTGATGTCGCAGGATAGCCTCTCCTATGAGGATGCGGCAGCGCGTTACCCCAGGGTAAGGAAACCATATTCTGAAGTATCCCAAGCTAGCTGTTCCTCTTCTTCCTTTTCTCCCTCTCAACTTAGCCAATCCTATTCCCAACAGCAGTCTACCAGTTACTCAAAAACTGTAATTTCAACCCCTCGCCCTAGAGTTCCTCTAGGAAAATCTTACAATAGACAGGCTCATCAGGCTATAGTAGCTGAAATACCATCCTCCTCCCCAAATGGCGTTGCCTTATTGGCTGCCAATCCATCTTCTTCTCTGGCTATTTCTTCTGATTCTGTTCAAAATGGCAAACTTCTCGACTTATTACTGTCCGTAATCATTTCCATTGTTTCCCACAATAACACCAACCTACCGTCCAACGTTGCCAGCAAACTTTCAGAAATTTTTTCAATTCTTAATCATGGGTCTGGTTCTGATTCAATGGAATACAAAAAGCATTCGTCGCAGGAAGCCTGAGCTCCTGTATCTCATTAATCAACACAAACCGTCAGTCATTGCCATTGCGGAGACATGGCTTGTGCCTGGGTCCCGTTTCCGGGTTCCAGGCTTCGCCTGCCTCCGGGATGACAGGGCTGACGGTTATGCAGGCTGCGCTTTACTTGTGAGGCGTTGTCTTCCTTTTTCTCAAATTTCCTTACCCCCTTTTCCTCCGGAACTTAATATCGTAGCAATAAGAGCTTTTGACATATCTTTTATATCTATATATATTCCACATCCACAATCAAGACTCATCCCGGATATACTGCATGTAATATTTTCTGTTCCTCCCCCTATCATAATTATGGGCGATTTTAATGCACACCATTTTCTTTGGGGTTCCAACCATAACGATCTATTCGCTCTTTCCCTGCTTGAAATATTTGATGAGGCAAATCTTTGCGTCATAAATAATGGCTCCCCTACCCGTAGGGTTCTTCCCTCCCAAAACCCTCAAAGTGCTGTAGACATTACCATATGTTCTCCTACTCTTTCCTCTGTCCTGTCCTGGAATGTCCTGCCCTTCACGTATGGGAGTGATCACTTTCCTATCCTCATCACCATTTCTGATAGGGTAACTCCTTCAGTGAGTTTTTGTCCCACCCTTAAATATAGGTTATCAAATGTTGACTGGTCTTCATATTCTACTTCTGTTGATAACAAGATAGATAATTTTCCAATATGTGACCCAATTAACATAGATCAATGCTATGCTAATTTTGTGGACGCTATTATTTCTAGTGCAGATGAGTATTTCCCCTTGAAAAAGCCTTTTCAATTTAAAGTTTCAACCCCTTGGTGGGACTCTGAATGCACTGCTGCCGTTAGAGCAAGGAAAAAAGCTGAGGAGGATTACAATTTGGCCATGACAAGGGCTAACTTTATAACCTATAAGAAGGTAGCTGCGAAGACAAGGCGCATTTTGTCCAAAACAAAGAGGGAAGGTTGGAAAAAATTCTGTTCCCTGCTGTCTCCTAGAACTCCACCCTCTCTGGTCTGGAAAATGATAAAACGATTCAGAGGCTCATGTACTGTCCCTAACATATATATGCATGACCCCTCATCGTGGGTTGGAGGATTTGCTGATAAAATGACCCCCCCTTCTGTTCCAAATATAGACTGCCTTGTTCCGGCTCCCCGTTTCCTTCCTAGCCTCAATACCTTTGACTCTCCTTTCTCATTTATAGAACTTCAGTTGGCTCTCGATGGTTTGGTGGATTCTTCCCCAGGCATAGATGGTATTCCGTATTCTTTCTTAAAGAATTCCTCCAGGAAATGTAAAGAATATTATTTGGGTCTCATTAATGGTGTTTTTGAATATGGTGAGGTTCCACAACCTTGGAAAACCCAGGTAATTATTCCCATTGTAAAGCCAGGTAAAAATGCCTCAGATCCAAATAGTTATAGGCCAATCGCGTTATCTTCATGTTTAGCCAAGGTTGCAGAACATATGATTAAACATCGTCTTGAGTGGTTTGTTGAAAACAGAAGCTTGTTGGCTAAAACTCAATTTGGTTTTAGAAAAGGCATGAGCACTATGGACAGTTTAAGTATTCTTACTTCTGATATCCGGATATCATACCTGAAAAAGGAATTTCTTGTGGGCGCTTTTCTAGATGTTTCTTCTGCTTACGATAATGTCTTACTTCCCTTACTGAGAAATAAACTTACTCGGTTAGGAGTTCCAGAGAAAGTAATCCGTTTCGTATGTAATTTATTAATGGAAAGATCAATTATTATAAAAAATCAAAATACTTTTCTTCCTTCTCGAACTTGCTGGAAAGGTTTACCGCAAGGGTCAGTGCTAAGCCCTTTACTTTATGCCCTTTATACGTTCGACTTAGAACTGACCGTTCTTCCCTTTTGCAACATTTTGCAATATGCGGATGACTTGGTTCTTTATGTATCCGTCAAGTCCATAGAAGAAGCCGAAAAAAGATTGAACTCAGCCCTCAGCTATCTTCATGACTGGCTCCTAGATCATGGTCTATCCCTTTCAGCTTCTAAAAGCAGTGTAGTTACATTCTCAACAAAGCGATTCATTCCTCCTGCATTGATCAAAATTAATAGTCAGTTAATCCCTCTACAGAATGAAGTTAAATTCCTAGGTATATGGCTTGATCGCAAATTGTCAGGATCCACTCACTCTAATTATGTAGTTAAGAAATGTGAGAGCAATATAAACATTCTTAGATCTCTTTCTGGTGTCTGGTGGGGTGCTCATCCATATACACAAAAGCTTCTTTATAATGCGATTGTCCGTAGTCACATAGATTACGGATCGTTTATCCTGAGCAATAGGTCTGCCTGCCGTGAGATTGAGAAGGTCCAGTCCAAGTCCTTGCGGATAATTCTAGGGGCGATGAAGTCGTCCCCCATCAACGCAATGCAAGTGGAGTGCGTGGAACCTCCTCTCTCCCTC
This sequence comes from Hemistola chrysoprasaria, assembly GCA_947063395.1. Taxonomy (NCBI): domain Eukaryota; kingdom Metazoa; phylum Arthropoda; class Insecta; order Lepidoptera; family Geometridae; genus Hemistola; species Hemistola chrysoprasaria. The sequence goes on from OX346715.1 coordinate 6,136,065, forward strand.
CGCAGGCAGTATCTATGCAATAGATTCGTTTGCAAACTGTTACAAAATTCTAACCACATCCTTATTCAAAAATTGGATTTATTGTCTGATTTATATGGACCCCGTTCACCCCAATTACTTCCTGATCTTCTTCGCAGCTATCTTCATCTAACTCGTCTACCAAATCCATTACACCAGTGCTCTATAATGCCATTATACTCCACGCCGTTTGAAGCACTTACTTTCGAGCCTAATATAATACTTGATTTTGGTATTAATAAGAACACGGTAGAGGCTAATAGTGTATTTATAAATAATATTCAATCTGAGTATAAGGATTGGGTTTTATTTTTTACGGATGCCTCCAAGTCCCCTGATGAGCCAGTTGGTGCGGCGGTTTGGATTCCATCATCTAGGATCATTCTAAGCTACAAATGCCCTCCTCTTACTTCTGTTTTCACGGGAGAAGCTATTGCTATCCTGGAAGCTATACTGTTTATAAAGTCACACAATTTAAGTCATTGCATAATTTTCTCGGACTCCGCAAGCTGCTTGCAAGCTATTCTCTCCAATCAATTCCGTTCTAAGTCCAGATTTCCCATTATTCTCAGAATAAGAGACTCCCTTCTTCAGTGTCATAGGCTTGGAATTAGTATTATCCTTGCATGGATTCCTGGCCACATGGGTATCCTGGGGAATGAGTCAGCGGACTCATGTGCCAGGAACGCTGCTCTTACTGGTTCTCTGGTTCATCCTCATGTTTATTCTCATGACATCTGTGCCACTTTTAATCCCAAATTATATGAAGCCTGGTCAAAACAATGGCAAATTTCAAAGTCCATAAAAGGCAAATTTTATGGTGATATTCAGCCAGATATCCCTCATAAACCCTGGTTTTCAAAATTCCAAGGGGCAGATAAAGTTACTACTTCAACGATCTGCCGGTTACGCTTGAATCACTCGTGTACCCCTGTCTTTTTGGCTAAACTAAGAATAAGAGACCATTCCATATGCGAGTGTGGTTTAGATTATGGAAATGTGGACCATATCTTTTTCTCTTGTCCAAAGCAACAGTTTTCTCTATATGATATTATTCCTTCTGATATCCCTCGTCCTGTCTCCTTTAAATTCCTCTTATCCTTGGTTTTTTCACCATTTATTAGGCTATTGTGTAGATATATTAAAGTTAATAAAATAAAATTATAAGTATAAACTTAAAACATAATATATTAATGTGTATTCGTTATATAGCTTTGTGTATAAATTGTAATTAGTTGTATACCTATTCAATATTCTTAGTAAATAGTTTATGATTTAATAAAGGAGATATGAGTTTTATTTTAATATTTATTGTAGTGTTGCTTATTATAATAGTTTAGTATCATGCTGTAGAATATATAGGATTGTTGATTGTGTTCAAAATTCAAAAGCACATAATGGTTAATTTCCATCGTTTGATGTCCAATCTCCCAACGTGATATTGGCAAAGTTGTGGTGTTAAAAACACTTTCACAAGCCACAAAATAAGAATTGAATTGAAAACCAAACTTTGAAATGAATAAAATTCGCTAACTTACATTATTTTCAAGTTCCTGCCACCCTGTGAAGTAAAGTTAGAGATTACTTTTCTAGATACCCAGTAATAGGTAAGTACTTAATTTACCCGTAGACCCGTATATTCAAGAACCTAGAAAACAAGGTGGATGGAGTTTTATAAAACAAACAATTGAAGCAACATAGTAAGCCAGCTCGCTAATAAAAACATGACGGCACACACATCCTCTGGCTTTTTTGTACAACTAGTTTTGTTTCTATGACGTCTGAATGTGACTTTTCTAGGTTCATGCAGTACTGTGCTTTACCAATATCCTGACTTGAGGAGACGTAGTGATTACTTGCTCAGTGAGGAGAACTGCCTGAAGATATCGTGAATAGTTTTATGACTAACCCTAAATTACTAGCCCTAATGCCCGGGCTTTACACGAGGCTAGTTTTTCAAGCTAGGATAGCAAGCTAGTGTTAGTAAGCTAATAAACTAGTACTTCTGGCTTCGTGTAGACAAAACTATCTTCATTTGTAAGCTAGTAAGCTAGTTTACAAGCCAGGACAGTTTTTAATAGGATGGAGTTCTATTTTCAGGCTAGTAGCATCTCCCCACTACTGATTTTACTATCCTGGCTTGTTTACTAGCTTCATGTGACCGGCAAAGCTAGTTTGTAGTTGGCTAGTAAACAGGAACCACGCGTTTGGTTTGTTTTGTATTTTTGGCTTTACCAAACTCAACAGAATATCAAACAAATCAGGCGTCATTCGCAAAATACTCTTATACTCTCCCAAATCTTCATTGCGAAATTCTTCCAAAAGCCAGATGATCCACGTTTTTCTCTTCGTAAAATCCACGGTCTTGTCCATACCCGTTTTTGTAGTTCATCTTCTAGTTCTTCTAGCGTGAAATGGCACAGTTTTCGAAGCAACTGTTTTAGTCAAATAGTGTTTTTTTTTCGTATGTAGTTCATTTTGGATGACCTCAGTACTCCAGTAAGTACTAGCTTAAAAAAATCTGGCTTCATGTAAACAGAACTAGCATGCTCCAAGCTAGGTCAGCAAGCCAAGACAGTTTGGTAAAAAACTAGCTTGCTATCCTAGCTTGAAAAACTAGCCTTGTGTAGCCCGGGCATATAGCTATTTTATATATTAATAGGCTAAGCTGTCTATCCGCTTGAAATACATTGTATTTCCGTTGTGTTCCAGTGTTGCCGTTCTAGCGACTTTGTCGCTAGTTCTAGCAGATTTTACGAGTGGTTAGTGACAAACATTTATGATTTACTTAATGACAAAAAATAATTTAGCGACTTTTGAACCATAGGGTAGGCAACTTTTTCAGAAATACAAATTGTTATTTTATAGGCCACAACAACCACACAATGTGACTAACAAACTTATTCAAAACAAATAATATAAATTAATAATCATAATCTGACATAGATATTCGATTTTATGAATTTTTTTACTCTTGATTTTGAAATGTAGGTACCTACTAGAAGTTGACTAGAAGTTTGAACCCATGAGCAGGAGAGGTGTTGGGAAAATTTTTCTTTTTATATTCATAATGTAGGCCTAAAGCTGTTTGGGCGGGCAAGCAGAGCACGGATATGTAACAGTGTACCTTCCCCGAACATATTAGCAGTCGTCATAGAAATTGTGAATGGAGAGTGGAGAGCTAACACGCCGTGCATAGGACGCACCTGTCTAGAGGGCAAGGTCTCATTAATTTCTGTTCAAATAATATATTTTTTTTAAACTAGTACCTGTACCTATATGTAGTGGGTAAAGTGTTTAATACCTACTGCTTAATTATAATATTATACTCAAACATTAGGAAAACTCCTGAAAACTAAACTAAAGATAAAAACTAAAAAGGTAAAGGAAAAACTAAAGGCAAGAAATTGAAAGACATGAAATAACATTTATAAACTTTATTATAAAATTACTAATTTTATACTTATAGCTGTTATAAAGTTTTAATTTCTAATTGTTTCTAGATTTATTTTCCGACATGCCTTTGCTTAGCTTTCCTTTTATTGGTTTGTTCTTCTTTTTAACTTTTTTTGTGGATTGTGTTGAATCATCGGAGTCTGAGTTATCAGAAATGAGGTTGGTTTTGTTTGTTTTTTTGTTTTGTACTGCGGTTGTAACAAAAGCTGATTTTCTGAAGCGTGTTTTTTGTCTGCTTTCTGAGCTTGCCTTTTGAGGAGCAGTATTCCGTGGTATCTCTGTAAAACTTGCATTGTTCATATAGGGGGAGCTCTCCGACTTTGTATGTTTTAACCTAAAATAAATGATTGAATAATTATGTAGTGCAAACACTCTGTGCTCTGTGGGCTTTAATGTCTGTCAGGAGTTACTCCTTGTGCAGGAATGTTAGTTTAATTTTAATCTTATATCTTTAAATGAGCAATTCTTGTATATAATTGGAATCTCGGAATCGGCTCCAACGATTTTCATAAAATTTAGTATATAGGGGGTTTCGGGGGCGATAAATCGATCTAGCTAGGAATCATTTTTAGAAAATGTCATTTTATTTAAAAAAAAAAAATAATACCGAGCAAAGCTCGGTCATCCAGGTACTATTCATTATGAATAACATATTATATCAAAATTTCTAATTCAAATGAAAACAATTGATGTTATCAGTAAACTGGATAAAGCTCAAAAAGCAATGCACATAAGACCGCGCGCGCGGGTTGTGCGCGGGCCGGATGAAGTTGCATTCGTATTTCTTTATGCATTTCAGGTGTCAAATACCTGACTCATCACGCGCCCACACTTTTATTGCAAACAAAAACGTCTACTTATACACATCATATATTCTATATGATTTACATGATCACATCAAGATTACTGATTTGGGTGTATCTACTATGGGACTGAGTCCTGGGTACACCTCTGCCTACCCCTTCGGAAAGTAGGTACACTAGTACACATAGGTACCTAGTGCCCAATGCCTAATAACTTAAAAAAAAAAAACAACTCACTTTCCCTTCTTCTTCCACGTTTTTGGTCCTTTGTTAATTGGTTCTAAAACATCATTGACAGAGTTTGGCACTTTTAGAGAAAGCTGCTTTTTAGTTTTAGACTTTTTCTTTTTCTTCTCATCTTTGCTTTTCTTGCGCTCTCCTTCAAGTTCCTCAAGCTTCTTTGAACATGACCTATAGATAAATTATTATAAAATAATACCTTATCATTTACTCATGCAATATGAATAACTAAATTTGTTTGTAAAAGTTTAGTAAAACCTCGGAATACTAAATGGACAGAAGGGACACTCCTCAAAATCATTTAGCCCCGGCCACTTGTACTTGTGCGTTATAATTACCTACTACACAGACACTGCACACATGGAGTTTTGTACACGCGCTAGAGTGTGCGTGAGGTGCGTTCCTAGCTAACGAGAGCTCAATCTCGTTTGCGGAGTGAAGAAGGACAGAATGGTGGGCGGATGACAGTGTCCATTCTTACATAGTATTATTATCTGTTCTATGCTTTAGGCAAAGAATACTAACTATTACTACGTAAAGAAGCGACACTCATCTCTCCCCCGCCATTTGCCTCCCGCCTGCGATCAGGCAGTCCGAACTTACGCTAATGCGCGCGGGCGATTATATGGCGGTGTGTAGAAATCACTCCACAATTCTTGTTACTCAAGAACTTTAATTCCTACCTGAGCAAGGCTTCACTGTCAGTAAAGTATGAGTTCATAGCAAAACTGGAAACGCCCCATGACAAAGGTCCCTTTTCCTCATTCTGGACTCCTGTCCACACATTCCTTTTTAGTGAATTCAATTTCACTTGCAACTCCGACGGTTGAGCATTTCTATTTCTTGTCTCAGTCAAACTTCTAGAAATGAATATCGAAAGTGTAAAGGAAATCTGAACAAATTGCTGTGGTGTCGGCACATCAGCTATTAATAAATAAATAAATAAAAAATAAAAATGTTTTATTTTCAGATATTACATCCATAGTCCACAGTTTCATGTCAAATTCAAATGAATTCAAATGAACATTAAATGAAGTTAAATTACATTAATCAAATCAAAATTAAACATAATCAAATTAAATCAAATTACATCAATAAAATCATAATAAAATAAAAATAACAATTATTCAATATAAAGAATTAAATAAATATTAAAAGTGCGAAATGTTTTCACGCGAAAATGTCAGCTTAGCAGCTAGATTACCAACCACCCAAGTTGGGTGGTTGTTTATACAGCTGCTATGCTGAGCTTACGACTCTAGCTCATTTGCTATTCTTACTTGGGAGGCGGTAGCCGCCTAAATTGGTGCCACGACGCTGGATTTAGTCTTGGTTTTTCGGGCGGTTCATTAAACATGGATACACTTCGTGGTCTCCTCATTCTTGACATCTTCTTTTCTCTATCTGATTGGTTCGGCGAATCGCTGGTCTAAAAATATAATAGACATAGCGGCATTCAATGAGGATTTGTCAATATCGTCTGTTCAGATCTGAACTATGAGATGAGATGGTGGCATCTCCACAATCCTTTGACTCATCATCATCATCTCAGCCGTTGGAACTCTCCTCCTTAGCCTCCCTTTAAAGATGTTCTAGTATGGTTGTAATCACTTGACTAGTGGAAATAAAATTAATATCTATTATAAATTTCGATTGATATCATTGCTGGTGGTGACTAGGGTTTTATTTCTCATGTTCATTGTGGTGATAACTAGCAACAAACTGAATATGACATAACTATGATTGTTGGTGTAAGAACCTGTGTTGCAGGACTTATCTTCAGTTCCGGTGGCATTTTTTTCTTCCTCCTCGGCTTTAACTTAGCCGAGGTTTGCAATAGTTTATGTACTCTCCTCACTGGACTTAAACCTTCGATAGATTCACCATCGGACGACGCATCTGTCATGGCGTCTGAGGTCAAGTCTATCGTTGCCCTGGACACCTACAAAATAAAAAAACGGGAAACTTATATATTGCTATAAAGATAACGTTTGTTCTATAGTTTGGGTTTTTGTATTACCTGTAATGTCTCTCTTTTTGTTTTCTTCTTATCGATTCGCTTTGTGTTCTCCAATTTCGGTCTTTGTTTTCTTGGCTTCTGCAATTAAATTAAATTATTCTTATCAAATTAGAACTAAGCTTGAACGGTAAGAATATTTCTAACTTTACCACTTACATCTCTATTGATATCTGGAAATATAGAAGGCGAAGGCGGTGGTGCTAGTTGCTTAGCGTCAACAGTGTCTCTCATATTACCAGCATCAGAACTACTACTTGACGTATCACCCTCATCACTGAAGAATTAAAACATAAGACAATAAGGTTCTTCTTAATTAGTGCAAGTTTTTCTTTATTGTGAGCGTATTCGATTTTATTACCTAGAGTAGTCAGATAAATCAATATTTGTAGGCTCGTCAGCATTAGAACCTTCTTTCAAAAGCCTAGTAACTATTTTGTTCCTTAGTCGTTCTTTACTTGGATCTTCATCATAGAAATCTAAAAGAGTCTCGCAAAAAGTCTTGCCCATGCTCTCGTAGTCTTGTACAGAAAAATGTGTGGTCATTCTGCTTCCTAATTCTGATCCTCCAAATGACGCTTCCATTGTATAACTATTGGCTACTCCCAGCATCCAGACGACTACCCGGCCAGTACCTTCTTTGCTTCTTTGAATGCGGAATTTGCAGTTTTCGAAGGAGAACTGAAATTTTCAACAAGCTGATATTACCTACTCGTATCTATGTTAGAAGTTGATATAGGTATTATGCCATGTCTACAGTTACTATTTAGGCTAAAATTACCTTATCCGCAGCATTCTTGTGTAACATCAAAGGGAAGACTTGTTCCTGCAGTCTCTTGTCCGAATTTCTTCTACTTTCACATCCATAAATGAACACGTTATGTTTTCGGGAATGAGCGTGTAAATCTATGTACATAGCAACTCCGCATTCTTCCTGAAGTCTAAGATGTGGCTAATTAAAAAATGTTTATGTATTCCAGGACTTATTAGAGAAAAATACATACCGTCGTATCATGACTTTAGTATGCCATACGGGTGGGTAAGTTTCTCTAATGACCGTTCGGTATTGCCTATTCAGATCCTTTCCGGTCAGCGAACACCGGTTGTTACCAACTATCACCTGTAATAATAGAAATCATCATATTTTATTGTAAAATAGTTCATTTTGTTCACATGCGTGATCGTTTAAAATTTCGTCACTCACACCATCCGGGTTCAACATAGGAACTAATTTGAAAATGAACTTTTCCCTCAATTCGCGAGCCTGATTCGAATCTCCGGTTAAATAGTCCATGAAGCCTTTCATCATCCATGAGGACGGCGTTTCACCTGGGTGGACTCTCGCTGTTATTATGACCGCCTTTTTTTTCTACAATAACATAAGAGGTTACCTTGAATGAGTTCGTGAACTTTATGTTACTCAAGGAATTACGACTACATTAACGAACACTCACCTTCTGTTCCATTTCATTTTGATTCGGTGGAGCGGTAATGGTTAAGTAGTACACATTGTTCCCAGCTAAAGTCCTACATAGAAGTCTGAGTTTTGCGAACGTTGATTTCACAGGATGTGATTGTAATCTTGAAAGATATTCTTGTAAATCGGAATACGTGTATGGATAACAGTGCGCTATGTAAACCGTGTCATCTGTATGTGGAAATTCTATGTTAAATGTTAACGTGTAACTAGGAAATTGCTCCTCCTCTTCAGTCCTGTAACAGGTTAATTCAAAGTTCAATATTGTTAGCTAAGCAAACTTTTTACTAAGATCTCAAACTCACGTTGAGTCGTTTTTGTAGTAGGCAATATTGTCTCCACAACGTCGCCAACCGATCGAATGCAGTTGAGCGTCCTTGGTCGAGTATAATAAAGGCCGCATGCCTTCGTTGTATAAACTCTCACCTTTTGACAAGTTCACTATAGAAAACCTACAAAAAATTATAACATTATTTTCATTCTCTATACTTTATACTTCATACATAAGTTTTCGTTATGTAGTATACACGTACAGTAAAATACTTGGTTTGAGACTTTCTTTCATATTCATTTAAAAAGATAAAAAGACTGGTGTTTAGGGCAACTTACCTGTACATTGTTTGTTTCTTGGTATTCGTCACTCTAAAGTAGAACCATTGCATGTGCCTGTTTGTATAAAGATCAGTACGTAGATGTAGCTCATAATAAGCCGATGTGATGCGAATTGCTTTGGCAAGATTTCCGCTTTCAAATCGAGATTCGAATCGTAGTTCATCTTCAGCTACTGTATTGGCGGTTGCACAGGCAGATATATATAGTCTGGACCCTCCTACGGTAGAGCGACTAAACTGGAATTCCAAAAAAGAACCTTAGCTGATTCTGCATCTGAAACTTTTCTTATTGACCTATTATCTTCAGTTCGTACTTACGTAATTAACAGCACTCATTGGATAATACTGATAAATTACTGTTCCGGCATCTTCACCCACCGGCTGAGGTTTTAATTCTTTTCCGGTTTGAACATAATAGGGCTCTGGTGTAGCTGGACTCCATACCAGATGTTGGATCTTTTCTTCCACGATCTTGAATTTTAATTTCATATTTACTAGCTGTTCTGTTTGGATTTTAGATAGATCTGTTTGCAAAGTTATGTTTAACTTACTTGACATTCTGAGGGCCACCTCGGAGCTTGTTGAGGGCAATCTAATTCCTTAGGTAGAGCAAATAAATCGCGTGGCTCTTTAAGTTTGGCTATCGTCCTAAATGTCTTCACATCGGTGTTTATTTCGAATTGATTGGTTTTGATGTTGTTTTGTAAAAAGTTTGATATAAATGTACCTGAAAGCGTTTGGGAAGTTAATAAATGATTTACGAGATGGATTTAATTCTTATAATTTTGTGCAATCGTGAAATCAATAAACATGTCTACACACTCCACCGTACGCATTCGTGACGTGATATAATCGTCTAGTAACCCTGATTGATAAGTATCGGTGACCTGATTTGAAATGGTCGAACGTAATGGTTGAAACCACGAAAAATCATGACTGCCTATGTTTGTGGCTTCCTTATTGAGGCATTCGGGTATTATCATGATTACAAATAACATATGCATTAGATATGCACGCAAGTAGTTTCGACTATCACGGGACACGGGAAATTTCTAAAAAGTTAACATAGTTAAAAAAAATCATTACGATTATGTGTTTTTACGACACTTAGTTTAAAGATTCGATCTATGTATAATCTATGTACATGAAAATTTTACTATTTGTTTAGGTTTTAACCAAAAAACTTGTCATGACGAAACTTATCACCTTTGTTGCATATAGGAAACAATGACGCTTGCAGAGATTTTACATGCTCTATGCTTATAAACAAATTGTCTTGCATTACAGGATTAATGGCAGGTAGCGTCAGTGTTACTGTTGTCTTATCGACATACTCCCTTCTTCTTTCTTCTTCAATTTCGAACAACATTATGTTTTCTTGAGCTCTCTCCTGTTGTTTCCACCATAACATTTTAGGGAAAAGTATTACCAACATTCGTGCTAGCACCTATATAACGTTATCATCCGTCTGTGTCTTACATGTCCCGTCAAGTTTACAGTCACCATGGCTACACGATTTATGTTTGTATAGGTAAAGCCCTAAAAGTCGTGAAAACCTGGCGGGTGGCGCGACGTTTGGAATGAAACTGGCGACTCCCAAAATAGGAGTTAGACAGGTATGAAGTATGTACATATAAATATTCTCTGATATTGGAGGACGATTGCCCCAGTAATGTCATGCTCCGAGCGTATAAACTTTATCAGGTGATTCGGTGACGTCAAGTGGTTGTTCATGCGAAATGCGGAGCAGGAATTATGGATTCGCGGAAAGCACCATGCCGAATATTCAACGACGATTAAACGTTTGAAAGATTTATGAGGTCCATAATAATCAGGGCTTATGATAACTGAACTCAAGTCAGGCTTTCATTGTAGTTTAACTATAAATATTTATTAGATGTGATAGCTAAAATCTTACCTGTACTAAGATCGAGGGATTCTTCATTTTCTTCCGCAATCATAACATCCACTACACAAGCCATAGGTTCGTTGTCCATTGTCTATTTTGATTACACACACTAGTTTATCTATTTTTCAAAAAAAGGCACTGTTATCGTCGATATCATAATACGAATTTGAAAATCCTTGCATTGAGGAGTTGTACCTTACTATTATATCCCACGACTTCACTGTCTGGGCTAGATCCTAGACTGCATTCTGTAGCTTAGTTGTATTTGTAGTTGTACGTATAGGTATTGTTACAAATACGTCTGACTCGTATAATGCAGGAAAGCTTCCGACATGTACCTACTACCTACTTTACATAATTTTACGATCATAGTACCTCATTGCGCTTTAGTGTTTCTAGAATCAAAGTTGAGTAATTCCTGGTACAATGTTTAATACTTGATCGATTCGCGGGTCGGATTAACGATTCCCAGGAAGTTCGAAAGGTGACTGCACTTCCACGGAAAGGGGCATGTACTTGCACAGTTTGTGAGGAAACTTTGCAGTTGGCCTCAATCACGGCCGTAAACTTCTAATGATCACACAGACTTTAGAATGTACAGACCTGTACAATTTTAAACTGAATCGTTTTTTATAGGTTATAGGCTACCTGGGTTGGTTTGATTGGTTGGTTGATATATTTATAATTGACAGTCACAGTTAAATGTTGTTAATGAATAGACATAATGAATAGTACAAAAACACCAAGATTATGAAGGCTAATTAATATTTGTGGGAACGATGTGCTTTAGAAGGTTTTGATTGGGTTAAATAATAATTACCTAATAATAGAGTTACACAACCTGCTTCTTTACGAAGAACTTACTCAAATTCTACCCTATCTAAAACGTTTTCGTTTCTTTATTAAGGCCATCGAAGAAAAGGAAATTATACATAAACTTAGCTATGCGTCCTCAATATGGTAATTACAGTAACTTGTTTGCACACAAAAGATGTAATTTTTAGTCTGATTGAAAATATTCTACATCATCTTTCATTCGTAGACTCAGTAGATTAATCAAATATTCATACATTTTAATAAAATTTATATTATTGTTTACTCGTATTGTTTTATTTCTCTTAAGAAAAGTAAACATTGTAAATGCGGCATTAGTAAATATTATTATCTTATCACATATTGTTATTACGTCTCATAATATTATTATCATCAAGTTTATTGCTATAGTTTATATAATATAATTGCTCAGTATTCTAAAAGTAACGAGTTACCTATCGCTGTTAGCGAAAATCATCTGTGAATTGTTCCCTAGGAAACCAATCGTGTATAATCGATATCGTTTTCTACATTCGCTGTATTTCACTGGTAAGTCATATGTTATCCTAATCCTATTAAGCAGGTATTATGTTCGGATAGATTTAGATCATATCTAATTTGTAAATCCAAGGTCTGGTTCTTTTGCTACAATTTTATCAATTGAATGGGTAAAGCGAATAAGGAATTTAGTTCAACTTGATATAAATCGTTATCTATCTCACTTGTGTTATTAGTTTTCGGCACAGTCGTGTTGTTCATTTGCGTAATTATTAATTGTCCATTACCATCTATATCTCTGAATCTCTTCTCGTTTCAGATCAATAAGGGTTCTTGCCTTCTAAATTAGAGCTCGTGAAGAGCTTATCCTACTATCCTACTAATAAAGTTATGATTGTTTGTTACTCTTTACCAAAACTACTGAACCGATTGGGTTGAAATTTGGTATGTGGGTAGCTGAGATCCTTTGATAACCCATATATACTTCCTGATATTCTCACGGAATAGATGTCTATGAAACTGTGGTGAAACCGTGGGGCACAGCTAGTAGGATATAATAACATATCCAGATCGATGCGGATCCGGATAGGTACATAATATTATATCTGAATACATTATAATATAGGTTTTATGAGTTTATTTGGAGGATCATCGATCAATTTCCAATTATTGTATATATTGTGAATTATGTTGCTTCTAACAATTTCCGGGTAAGAATGAAAATATTGTGCTTACTACGAATAGAAGGTCAATAGCCTCTAATGTTGCATTTTTGTACCTAACTTTTAGTTACAGTGAACTTACTGGAAACGGGCATATTTTACTGTTTCAGCAATAAAGGTAATAACTTTGCCTCTGTGAATTGTTATGGTTTTATTTGAGTTCTTTGGTACCTGTTACCTGGCTTTTTCTATAACTTGATATAAATTCCCTTCATGTCAATAAACCTATTAGTAAAGCCACCAGATAAAAATAGTAATTTTTATCTGGTGGCTTTACTAATAATGCGTTTGAAACCGAAAACTCGTTACTTATGTATTTAATTACGTAGTAAAAACCTTAAAGATTTTTTCAAAATGCTGTTAGGACAGTAAATATCAATGAAAACTGCTCGAAGTTAAGTATGGTATTTTTGGTAAAATTTTAATGAACTCATCGGTAGCTAAAGGAGTTCTGCAAATTCCTGTATTTGTTAAGGTGTGCGTGTAAGCTATATGTCAAATAAAGGGCTTAGGGGTGACTGGCCTACTCGAGGCACGGGCTGGCACAGGCCGATCGATTTTCACCGCTTATTGTCTCGTGTCACTCATACTTTCATGGATTTCAGGGATAAAAAATATTTTCGGGTGTTCAACGTGTGTTATTTCTTAATTATGTAAATTCAGCTGAAGAGAGATTTCATATTTTATGAAAGGAAACGGGACCTAATCGCGCTAAAAAACATTTTTATTTACCTCGACGTTTCGACTGAATTGCATCAGCCGTGGTCACGATAAGTGTCTTCTCGTGATCGTGATAAAATGTTTTTAGTGCGATTAAATCCCGTTTCCTTTCATAAAATATGTGTTCGAATCGCGGAAGTTTGAAAATTACTGAAGTCCTTCAGTCGAGTCTTCTTTTATTTCAATTGATAAACGAAATAAATCTTTAGGCATTTATTTTGGGTTTTGTAAACTATCGTCAGTGCTATTCATATTTACTATAAAATTAACCTACATGTAGAGTAAACCTACCTAGTTTATTGACGTAATAAAAATTAAGTTGAAAATTCGATTTCCTTCATCAGGAGCTGACGTGCCGAGTGGATTTTTTACTTTAGAATTAACTGATAATATCTGAGCTTCGGTTAACTGTTTGTTAACTCTATAGGTAGATTGTAGGCACCTGTTTTTGTTTCATGTGCGTATTCAATTTCTCTCTAATCTTCCTAGAGAAGGCTTTTTGAAGTCAATCTTCAGATTTGAAGATTGTAGTAACTCAAATTTTCCCGCCTTGTCAACGGCGAGCCGTCCGGGCCGCTCGTGGGCTCAAGCACCAACGCTATGTTGAGTGACGCGGACCGCTATTGGCCGATTTGTAATCCGATCGATTTAAAACGGATTTCATTGGTTCGTTGGTTTTGTACTCTATAAGATTCGCTGTAGTCATCAGTTTTGTTCACGTTAATAAAAAACTCTTTCAATAGCAATGACGTTGAATCGCTTCCTTCTACAGACGCACAATCCCTGAACAAGCTTCACAAAAAGGTGTCCATCACTGACAATTACGCGCTTTGACATCTGCTGAATTTCTATTATTTGAATTTAAACTCTATTTACCTGATTGTTTTAAAGCCTAATTTGGATTGAACGATTTTTCACCCTATGAAGTTCAATGTTAAATTTGACACTAAGCGACGCGGGCGAACATAGGAGCATTGGAGTAGACTTATATGCAGTAAAATATTTAGTGATTTACATAATATTTAAATTTTTTAAATAAATTAATCACACTTTTTTATTAACTTTTATAAATATATATTACAAGAAATAAAATTTAAAAGGGTCAAAAAGTTTTAAAATTAAAATGTATTTTATGTTTGTAAAGATAATTCAGTTACATGATAGAATCTCGGTTTAAAAGTACTCACTTTCAGGTTCGTGGGCCTGATTCTAGCATGTAGAAAGGGTATTTGACGATATTATTCTAAATAGTTACGTGCTACGAGTATGATTACTTTTATACTCTTAATAAATAGTCGAAAGTAACAAAAATATTAAAATGTTATCATAAATTGTAAAATTAACGAGGACTATGCAATGTAAACCAATTAGAAACAAAAAGTATAATATTATAATGCACAGTGCGTTATTGAGATAAAATAGCCAAATATTTAATTCAATGTTTTCAATCCACTAGGTAATTAATGCCAAACCTTAATTTATGTAAAAAAATATATTTATGTTCGGATAATATTGTCCAAAAATATTTAAAATGTAATCGACTTCATAGTTTTTCATTCGAACAAAGCGCTGTTGTCCATTTTATTGTGTTAAAAAAAATAAAAATAAAATAGAAACACGCAATATGGCTATATAAATTCCTACAATTATTGTAAATACATGCCTAAATTATGAAAAGCTATCGCTTTCACGCATGTATCTGTTGTTATTCGGTTAGCTTTTTACCTAACACTGGCATCACGCGCACGGCCTACGGTTGCCATGCAACTAACCACATAGTACCAGACTATATTGCGGCGGTACCAGACTCACGGCTTGGAACAGATTTTTGCACGACTGGTTCTCTTTGGTATCCTTACTCTGAGTTCAATAGTGATAATTTGTTTGATTAGATCTGCTATCGCGAAGAATATGCTCCCCTAGACTATAAGATACTATTTTCAATTTTACGAACAGAATAAACTTGACTCTGCTACACTACCTACCTATATTCTTATTCACTAAATTACACGACTGTTTTAATTTTATTGCCAAACCCACTGTGGTACCAGCGTACGCCCTTAAGGTCAAAGTGAAGGTAACGCGATAGCAAATATTGTACCTATCACGAAAATCGTCAAACCAAAACTAAGAATGACAGAATCACGTCAGTAAACCAGTCTAACCCATTTTTGTTCATGATCTTTAGTTAAAAATCATCATCATCATTATTATCATCAGATCAGAAGATGTCAATTGCTGAACATGGCCTCCCCATACTTAGAAACGGAGAGCGCTGCTGCCCTTTTTCCGAATATGTCCCTCTGCCCGGTGTCACGGCTCCCACGGGATGAGAATGGGGTGGCCCTATTATATAGCTGAGAACTATACGGCCAATAATAATGCCACAGTTAATAATATTTCTAAAGTTTATTTTTCTTCTCCCGTTCTTATTTGCAATGTTTTTTGGGGTCGGCCCTCCGGCGGCGCTGTTGTGTTTGTTCTGACTTCAAAGTCAACATCTTCATATCTTTGGAAATGGTCCCCATCTAGGTGGTCGGTGGGCGTCTTCTTTTAGGCATTATATGTCTAAGATAGATCTAGTCGACCGGCGCAGACGGTTTTCTCGGATTTTATCAGCTATGTTTGCCAGTTTGAAGTTCCCTGATATGTTAGTTCTTGAACTTTTTTTAAGGGGTAACAATATTCCTAAAGCATCCATTTATTTGACTAAATATTACTATCTAATAGCTTTTCTTTTAGCCACCATGGGTCGGAAGGTGACAGTTGCAGTCTGTACGCTCAACCAATGGGCGTTGGACTTCGAAGGAAACATGAACAGGATACTCCAGTCCGTACAAGAGGCCAAAGAAATGGGAGCGCTTTATAGAACGGGGCCTGAGTTGGAGATATGGTAATTGACCGCTCTAACTATTCATATTTACATAACATCATGCATTTTTCCCAGAGGGGTAGGCAGAGGTGTAACCCTAGGACTCAGTTCAGCTCAGTCCTCGCCAGTTATCTTTGTGCCATGTACTGGGCACAGTTCCATACTTCAGGCTGTTTCTGAGAAAATTCCTTGAATACTTATATTAATAACACTTTGCCTGACCTGGGGATCGAACTTATTCGAATCCGGGATTTCATGATCGGCAGAAGCGCTTGCGAACCATTACGGCGCCTAGATATTGATATTCATTTAAGCTTATAGAGGACTAGCTGTGCACCGGGATTTCACCCGCGTAGTCTTCGTTTCCGTGAAAATATCGGGATAAAAATGACCCTATGGGTTATTCCAGGGTCTAAACTATCTACATACCGAATTTCAGCCCAATCGGTTCAGTAGTTCGGCGTGAAAGAATAACAAACATCCATCGATCCATCCCCATAAACTTTCGCATTTATAAACATTAGTAGGATGTGTCATTATCTAACTTCCCGGACATACCTTTTTATAGCGGTTACAGCTGCGAAGACCATTTTCACGAACCGGACACATACCTGCACAGTTGGCAAGTTTTAGCAGAGTTGCTCAAGTCTGCCACCTGCAAAGACATGTTGATAGACGTAGGCATGCCTGTCCAGCACAGGAACGTGTCCTACAACTGTAGAGTAGCTTTCCTAAACAAGAAGATACTCCTCATCAGACCGAAAATGCTGCTCTGCGAAGACGGAAACTACAGGGAATCTAGATGGTTTTCAGGTTGGACTAAAGTAAGCTAACGTTTGGTTTGAGAGCTTCGGGCAGTGCTTATCGACGTGGAAGCTTTTGCTTGATGCATGTGTGAGGTTTTTATATCCTTAGCTAAAGTATACTTTAGAATACCTAATGAACACCTAATAGGTATACCTATTAGGTGTTCATTAGGTAGTTTACTGTTCAATAGAGCTCATTGATTTATTTTTAAAGTTTTTTATTTATTGACATATGCATCGAATGTTACGGCTCAGTGTTTCAAAACTAAGTATAATATTTTTTAACCTATTTCTGTCACCTCACCGACCAAATGTGGCTTTCTGTACTCTCATCTTCTTGCACGGTTGTTACTCGTACATTATCAATTTTACATTACAATTGTATTTTAAATGTAAGTTATCTTGTGTGTGGTGTAACAATAAAGAGTTTATCTATCCATCTTTAACTGTTGAGATTTGTCGTAAGAAAGACAATTATCGCGTTTTGCTTGTTTATACGCTTATAAAATGTTGCTTTAGTGCATATTATACAGTAAACAGATAGTCAAGATTAACCTTTAAGGGGATTGCTCGTCTATACAAAGTGAAAATGCATAAATATGAAGAAACAGGGAATAATTTTCCACTCAATCGTTTGCCCAATTTCGTGAAAATATATTTGGTTAATGAAAGTAGTATGGTTTGTTTGATATTAAAAAAAAACATTAACATAATGTAAAAACTACTTTTTTATTTTTTTTTATAAATACGAAGAAACTGTAAGGTTTCCATTAATCAAATATGTTTTCACGGAAATGGACCAACCACAAACAAATGAGTGGAAAATTGTTCCCTGTTTCTTCATATTTTTTGCATTTTCGCTTTGTAAGTATGGACGAGCTATCATCTTAAGTAAGATGTCTCGGATAATAAATTGATTAACTATAATGTGTGTACTTATCCGTATATCAAGACCGACAATGAACTTATACATTACAATAGAACTAATTGGCTATTATATTTATTTAAGAAGATTCTGAAGGTTGCTATTACGCAAATGGATGAGAACAGCTGCAATAATATTAACTAATATTATAATTTTACGCCATATTTCATTTGAGGTTTTGTTCTAAAATACCATATATTTACTTTAATGTATCTTTTTTAGTAAATTGTAAAAAGGCTTTATCCAGTGGAAAGTTAAAGTTACTTTCCGTCCGAGTAAAATAAACTTCAATATAGTATTATAGAAGAAAAAACAACCGTGAAAAAATCAGGAATAAAAATGTATTTTACACATAATAATATACTTAATTCCCAAGACATGTTAGGCCTTCAGGAAATCGCTACATCCTTTCAAGCTTGATCACTAGTTATTGCTCAGAAAAATAACATAGCTCTCACACACTACTCGTAAATACCTACTTGTTGATACAAAATAACGTAAACCGTCGACTATTTGCAGGATAGACAAGTAGAAGATTACTATCTCCCGCGTATGATATCAGCTATAACCGAGCAGACGACGGTGCCGATTGGCGACGCTGTCATTTCTACACGAGACACTTGTATAGGTTTCGAAATTTGTGAAGAACTGTGGAATCCGCAAAGGTAAGTCAGCGGAAGTTTCTAAGGAAAAATCGTAAAAAGATCTCGTGTATAACTTGTAAGCATGGAATATGAACAAGGTTTGAAGGCTTTAGAAAGCCTTTAGTAGCTTAGAAGCTGAGTATAAGCAGCTGGGAAGAACAGACGGGGATATCGTCGTGTATCAGAGGTCAAGATTGAGTGAGTTCGCACTCCATCATAGTTGATTAGTAAAAGCCCTCCAACCTCCAACTGTATATGTATAAATTTATTTCATTCCTGCTTAAAGGTCTATGTATACAATGCACAAAACTGAAAATAAAGTTGTAGCAGTGTATGTAGGATTCGAATTGTTTCTACTACGTTTGTATCTGTATCGACGTCTGATTTCGATGACTAAGACGTCAGTCGATTCGTTATTGCAATGCGAGTCATAGGTTCCTACATTCGTAATTCGGTTTTAGTATTAAAAACTACTCGTACATTTTTTTTTCAGTCGTCACATTCCCCTAAGCTTCGACGGCGTGGAGATCATAGCCAACGGTTCTGGTAGCTACATGGAACTTCGCAAAGCTTACGTCACAGTGGATCTAGTTAAGAGTGCCACCTTTAAAAGCGGTGGCGCTTATTTGTTCAGCAATTTGAGAGGCTGTGACGGCCAGAGATATTATTTCAATGGGTGTTCGTGTGTGGCCGTCAATGGAAATATTGTTAGTCGGGGGCTGCAGTTTGCACTGCATGATGTGGTGAGCATCTAAATTTAGAAATCTTCTTTATTTATGTTCTAGATTTTTTTTTGCCATAATTTCTACAAGGCCTCCAACATGACCTGATGACCACCTCTTACATAATCTTATGAGAAACAATGAAACAACCCAGACCTACAGTATAACGTGCCATACAAAACACAATAGCACTCAGGCGAAAGTCCACTGATCTTTGAACTCGCCCCCTTATTACGGACGCAACAGAAGTGTGGACAGCGTTTAATTGCTTAATGTCTGCTGTCAAAAGGTATACAAAAAATGATGTTTGACAGTAGACATTTAGCAATTTAAACGCTTTCCACACTTCTGTTGCGTCCGTAATAAGGGGGCCGGATTTCAGGGACTCAGGATTTGGAGCCGGTCATAATTTCGCTGGGCTACAGGCGTTATTGAACTATTTGTGCTAATGGCTAACAAATATGAACAAATTTTAATTAAGAAAACCTTTTTTAGGAAGTGATCACCGCAACAATAGACCTAGAAGACATTCGTGCGTATCGCACTCAGATTCGCTCACGATCCCATCTCGCCGCGTCCAACCCTCCCTTCCCTCGGATCTCAGTAGATTTCGCACTATCCGACGACGATGATGTCAACTTAAACGCAAATTTGCCTATTGAATGGGAGTATTTGACGCCGGAAGAAGAAATTGAACTTGGTGAGTCTATTAAACTCTCTTAATTAATGTGGTCAAATATTAAACTAACTTTCCGACTTATTAAATAGCTTTCAAATTCCATCACCCATAGACTTTAGCGCCCTTGCTTACGTTCATAAAATCGTAGACATACTGAGAGTCTAGCATGACTTTATGTTGACAAATATTGCAATCGGATATAACCACGATACGAATTCGATACGAGTGCAATTATTGTCAAAAATTTTATGGTTCTCTAGGTACTTATTGATTATTGAAACTCTGAACAATTAATTGTAAGGTTTGATTTCGGTGAAACTTCAGCCGATTAATTAAGGTGGAATGTTTCACCATTGAAGTGTTAAACTTGCTTGATTGCGCTTCAATTTGCAAACTTGCCAAATTCGTTACAGTGAAATGGGAACTTGAAGTTTTTGCACTCAGCATTGGTTGCTTATTATTGTTTAAAGCCATTAATTAGTTAAGACATTTCCACCTCAACGAAAAGTATAGTATAGTATAGTAGAAATTTTAGTAGTTGGCCAGCAAAATATTATCTAGCGTGTACTGCAAAGAGATTTTATTACATCTCAAGCAATTCTCATCCATATGACATTGGCCACCTCTCAAATAAAAACTTTCTTAGGAGACTGTGTATGTTTCCATAATAAAATCCCAAGAGATAATGGCGCTCTCTTGTAAAACAATCAGTTTAACAAACTAGTACAAGTAGACGTATCTTTCCGAACGCAGTTTAACTTCAATGACTTGCAAATGTGTCAGATTATGACCAAATTGAATATATATATTTTATGATTGTGAGTGACAAGACGAGCAAATCAGTTGCCTGATGGTAAGCATCATGATTGCCTATATCAGACAGAGTGGCACCCAGTGTTATAAAATTCAAAATTCTGCGCGGCACTGCACTGCGCCTGTCACCCTGAGATATAAGTTGTTGAAACTCGTCATGCCCCGTAATTTCGCTGGTAACATTGCCCTTCAGACCGGAACACAGTAATGTTTGCACATTACTGCTTGGCGGATGAATAACTGGCAAAGGTGTGGTACTTCCTCAGGCGGCCCCCTGCAAAAGAGAGCACTACAGCTAATTTGGACGTTTGGAGATTGAACGTGATCTTATGTTCTCAGGTCCAGCTTGTTGGCTATGGGACTACTTGCGTCGTTCAGGCCAGGGAGGGTTCTTCCTTCCTCTGAGCGGTGGCGTCGACTCGACCAGCACGGCTTGTATCGTCTTCTCTATGTGTACGCAGATCTGTGACGCTATACAGAAGGGAGGTAGGGATATGTATCATTGCAAAGTTCATTGTAATTGGTTCAGTATTTAGTACGTACTGTATGTATTATTCCAGAGAGTACCTAAGCTATCTACATAGTAATTTTGGCGTGATGAGGCAACCAAAATACAGTCGACGCACTGCATAGCGTGCGCTGTGGTGCGGATAATATGTCTTTCTTCGTTTGTAAATCCACGGCATTATAAACTCTTTGCTACTAAGTTCATTTATTTTTTTAGTCGTCGAGGTAAATAAAAAAAAATTAACGTGATAAAGTTCCGTGTCCTTTAATATAATAAATAAATTTATTTAATAATAAATGAATGAAAAGTACATTAGTACTTTTCATGAACAAGTTGACGTGTTCTTAGGAAAGGCCAAGTTAAAAGTACCTGCAACCGACGAGCATGTATGAAAAATGTCATGAAAATGAACGAAGCGAAAGTTGTATGTCAGGATTGTAGCAAGTGGAGGGAAATAGTCTGCCTACCCCACCGGGAATAAGGCGTGACTATGTATGTATAATTCAGCACAACGCTAAAATACCTAACTTGCAAAAGAAACTTAATTTTTTTATATTGTGATAGATAGATAAACACTATCATATATTTACAAGGAAGATAATATTATGAAAATACAGTAGGTACAGTTAGTCTTAGGCTATTACAACTGTACAAGTGGCGGTCTTACAGCTTAAAGCGGATGCTTTCAGACAACCGAACGGAAAGGACTACTAAAATTATGAATATTTCTGATATTAATATTATAATATTCTTTATTACCTATATAATATATTATTATGAATGTATTTTTTGTTTGTTATAGAAAGTCAAGTGTTGTACGACGTCCGTAAGATCCTCTGTCAGGCTGACTACACTCCGTCAGATCCTATGGAACTGTGTAACAGACTGCTCGTCACTTGCTACATGGCTTCGGAGAACTCTAGTTTGGAGACTAAACAGAGAGCTGCACAGGTAACATTGTAAGGGACATAATATCCACGGGAACTAAACAGGGGACTTGAAAAACCACTGGCGAAGTGTGTGGTAACTACTATTGAACTGGGTCCTCTGTCCCTACGGGAAAAAAGGCAGGATGTTGTAATAACTTGAAAAATATCCCTGTTTTACTTGCGTGATTAGACAGTTCATCAGAAGAACAAACAAAGTGTTTATATAAAATACAATGATAGGGACATAGTTTACTATTTACTTAATTTACGAATATATTAATAATTATTTTCAGAGGAAACGGAAATATAGAAGATTAATTTGGTAAATTTTTGGTTGGATTGTGTATATCCTGCTAAGTATACCTAATAATAAAAAAAGTAAATACATGGCAACGATATTATGTACTACGTACTAAATATGTTCCGTACACTCACTTTGCTCGACTAAACTGTACTCCAATCCGAACACCTTCCTATAATGTAGCTGCTACATTTATTTGCCAAAAAGAGTTCACTAACAGAGTAAAAAAAGCCCTATTTATAGTTACAATACAATATTTAATCCACTCACATGAGACATGCATACACATACATACGCAGACATACAATCATACATACGCATACATACAATCATACATACATTCATACATTCACGCCTTGTTCCCGGTGGGGAAGGCAGAGAATATTTCCTCACTAGAGTCAGTCTAACAATAAAGGTAGAACATAGGTCTTACTGGCCTGTTTGTGCCCGTAACCACACATATTGATAGTCTCGAACTAAGTAATCTAAAGTATACTACAACTTTTTGTCACACAAAGTATTATAATAATGTTTTTTCCAGTTGTCAAGTCAAATAGGCAGTTATCACTTCCCAATAGTGATAGATTCAGCCGTGAGCGCAGTCATAGGAATTTTCACGACCGCTACGGGACTCGTTCCTAAGTTTAGAAGCAACGGAGGCTGCCCTAGACAGAACCTGGCTTTGCAAAATATTCAGGTATATTATGAGATTGATATTATACCATGTCCATGCAAAATTTCAGCTCAATCGGTTCAATAATATTGACGTGAAGAGTTACAAATATACACACATATTTACCGACAAACTTTTTTAACAATGCATTTAATTTGACTACGAATATAATCATGTATCAACTTTATTAGAGGTATCATTATCTAACACTGAATTAATAAGCTTCAGGGTTAACTTCATACATACATGCCAAATTTCAGCTCAATCGGTCAATATAGCTTTGGCGTAGCGAGGTGACAAAGCGAACAAACATACAAACATTAATTCCTTCGCGTATCAATCTTCCACTCTTTCATTTATTAACCACAGACGCTCTTTCAGATAGAACAAATAAAAAGTCATTCTTAGGAAATAGCGTACTTTTCTATAATAAAATCCCAAAAGAGATAACTGGGCTGTCAAAAGGTAAATTCAAAACCTATATAAAATCTACTTTACTAAAGAAGGCTTATTATAAAGTCAAATAGTACATAGAGGACAAAGATGCCTGGAAACTTTTGCATAGCCGCCTCGCGGCACCTTCCAAACAAAAGAACCAAACCAAATATTGTAAAATTATCTGTTGAAAAAATTGAGCCCTACAAGTTTCTTGTGCGTTCTTCTTGTAGATTGTAGAGGTATCTTTCCGAACGCACGAATAAACAGTAATGAGTCTATCATTACTGTTGAAATTGACGTGCAAAAGTGTCAGATTATGAAATATTTAAATAAATCTTTTTGAGTTTGAGACTTCTTACATAATATAGAAGATTAATAAAATGGCTGGTATTCATTCAGGCTCGCCTACGAATGGTGTTATCATACCTATTCGCCCAGCTGATGTTATGGGCGCGCGGCCGTCCGGGAGGCTTGCTCGTACTAGGCTCGTCCAATGTAGATGAAGCATTACGTGGTTATATGACCAAATATGACTGTTCGAGCGCCGATATTAACCCTATTGGAGGCATTTCTAAGACTGATTTGAAGAGCTTCCTCGTTTATGCTAAAAATAGGTAAGTAATATCTAGGGCTGGCGGACTGAAGTATATAAGTCAAAAACTTGTAGTGTTTATGTTCGCAAGATGTGAAGAAGATCGTAAGGTTGAAAAGTTGCGCCAATAGAGTACAAATTAAAATAGATGGTTTTGACTTATGTGCTTTAGTTGGCCGATGTATTCATTTAAAATAATTATGTCCGCTAACCCTAGAAATTTTAATTTGATCAAAATGTAATAGGGGGCGAGCCTATTGCTATCACCGGGCACAGTTCCAGACTCCAGGCAGTTATTGAGATAATTCCTAATGGAAAAATCCAATATTTAAAACTTTGCCTGACCTGGGGATCGAACCCGGGACCTCTTGATTGGCAGTCGAGCATGCGCCCTCTACGCCACCGAGGCAGTCGAGAGAGTTGGTTTAAATACATACCAAAAAATTAAATTACACTTTTAGACATGCTAAGCCCTTGGTGGAGGGCTAAGGGACTGGAATGCTGGCTGCATTGCCCTGTTGGATGCAGATGCTACCTTAGAGCAAAATGCAATCCTAATAAAATACTTCATCAATAATAGTAGATTGTATCATAAGGGAGCAATATAATATTTTTACGGCGAGGGCGCTTTTTTGAATCTAGAGCGAAGTGATGGATTCTACTCTAGAATCCTGAACGTAGCGAGGGATTCAAAGTACGTCGCCCGAGCCAAAAATATATTTTGCACTCTACTTTTCATCACCCACTATGAGAAAATAAAAGGCGTCTCATATTTTATTGTAATATTATTATTTAATAAAAGATAGAGTAATAACTAAATTGAAACTAAATAGTATTTAATAATAAAACAACTAAATAAAATTACCATAGGCTTTCATATATTTCTTCCGGGATTTTGCAGGTAATAGATTATCCATCACATTTCTTGCGTCAGTTCTAATACTTTCAGGAGTTAATTCTATACTTTCACAGTCTTTTGAAGAACTCATTTTTCAAAACAAAACCATGATTTTCTAACAATCCGTGAAAAATGACGAAAACGCGGGCTGTAGTTAAAAATAATAAAAAAGGCGCTGAACAGTAAGATGTTCCAAATTCAAAAAGTGCGCGGCAAAGATAATTGCGGCGCTAACTTAAAAGAGTAATAACTTAAAAGAGGATTAAAAACTCATTCCTGCCCGCTAAAAGTTTCATAATAGAAAACACCACCTTTGGGCGCACTTAAAGGCGAACCAAGTCGTCCTTTTCGAATAGATGGGATGAAAAATACTTTGAAACATTCCAGATTCTTCCTCCCATCCCTCTCCGAGATCCTGCAAGCGCCGCCCACAGCGGAGCTGGAGCCGCTGACGGACGGTCAGATCACACAAACAGACGAACAGGACATGGGCATGACGTACGCGGAGCTCTCGGAGTTCGGCCGCCTTAGGAAAACTCAC
Source organism: Hemistola chrysoprasaria (assembly GCA_947063395.1). Classification (NCBI taxonomy): domain Eukaryota; kingdom Metazoa; phylum Arthropoda; class Insecta; order Lepidoptera; family Geometridae; genus Hemistola; species Hemistola chrysoprasaria. The sequence goes on from OX346715.1 coordinate 6,161,690, forward strand.
CATTGCGGCCCTTACAGCATGTTCCAGAAACTTGTTAACAGATGGAGCGATAAGTGTACGCCTAGGGAGGTGCGTATGAATATATATTAGTGAATATATATATATGGTAGGCCTCTTTTGCAACAAAAAATCTAAAACATTGATCAATCGTCGAGTTAATTTTGAATGAATCAATTGACAATTACTTGTGAGGGAATGTTTAGCCCTTGGGGGGAAACAAAGCGTGATGTTATGATACCATTTCCAGGTGGCGGAGAAAGTGAAGCATTTCTTCCGTTGTTACGCGATCAACCGTCACAAGATGACCGTGTCGACACCGAGCTACCACGCCGAGACATACAGCCCGGACGACAACAGATACGACCACCGACCGTTCCTGTACCGGGTGCATTGGAACTGGCAGTTTAAAGCTATCGATGATGCCGTAAGTACATATGTTCTATATCATAAGATAGCCGTGTCGACACCGAGCTACCACGCGACCACTGCATTTGCACTGCAAGAAATTAATCCGCACGGTGGTTGTACCGGTAGTAAAAAACAAGACTGGAGATATCTCGAGTATGGCCAACTACAGGCCCATCTCCTTAGCAACGATCGTGGCCAAGGTCCTTGAAAGAGTTCTACATTTAGATATTGTCAATGTGGATATTGATGACGGACAGTTCGGCTTCCGCCCTCATGTTTCTACAGATATGGCAATATTTTCATTAAAACAGGTTGTAAGCTACTACATGAAGGGTGGAACGGCGGTGTACGCGTGCTTCCTGGACCTTAGCCGGGCGTTCGATACCCTTAACCACGAACTATTATGGGACAAGCTGCGTAACGCCTCTGTACCCGCTGGGGTTGTTGGTCTGCTACAGTACTGGTACCGTAATCAGACCAATAACGTCAGATGGGGTTCAGAGCTGTCTGACAGTTATAGGCTGTCCTGTGGGGTGAGGCAGGGGGGGCTCACCTCTCCCGATCTGTTTAACACGTACGTGAATGATTTGATCGTTGAACTGAGCAACACCCCAGTAGGTCTCAGGTTGGACGGCAGATACGTCAACAACCTGAGTTATGCTGACGACATGGTGTTGCTCAGTCCTTCGATCAAGGGTTTAAGGAAACTAATAGCGATATGTGAGAGTTATGCTAGAGATCATAACCTCATGTATAATGTAAAGAAAACTGAAATGGTGATATTCAGATCGGGAAAGGGTCCCCTGAATGTGCCGAACGTCTGGCTCAATGGGCATCCTATAAAAGTCGTGGAGAGTTTCAGGTACCTTGGACACATCGTCACTTCAACTTTAAAAGATGATGCTGACATTGAAAGGCAGCGCAGAGCAGTATGTGTTGTCGGCAACATGATTGCCAGAAAATTTTGTAAAGCTGAGCCTGACGTGAAAGCGAATCTATTCCGAGCCTTCTGCCAGTCGTTTTACACGTGTCAACTCTGGACTAAGTACACAAAAAAGTCCCACGACTGCATACGGGTGGCATACAATAACATCTTTAGACACTTAATGGGCTTAAGCCGTTACTGCAGTGCTTCTGAAATGTATGCGGAATCCCGTATAGATTCTTTTAATGCTATACAAAGACGCCGAATAGCATCTTTCATGTCCAGGGTTGATACGTGTAAAAACAAAATTATTAAGAGTTTTGCTGACAGGCTCATAAGTACGTGTATGTACAGACGTTGGGTGGAGATTGCCACCTAACTTGTTTTCTGTTTGGTTTTTAATTTGACTATTCTATTTTATTCTTATTTATTATATTTGACAGTATTTTATTGAATACTTGTATGTACTATTATGGATCTTGTATCTGAAATAAAGAGTTATTATTATTATTATTATTATTATTATTATTATTATTATTATTATTATTATTAACGAGGCTATAAAATGATCTAGCGCAGGGGTCGGCAAGTAATTTCGAATGAGGTCTAGATATGCCTGAAATCTTTATCGAGGTCCAGAAAATAAAAAAGTCACGCGGTCCGGTGAGGTGATCGAGAGTTTTAATCATTTTAAGTATATTATTTCACATGTTGATCGAAATTGTAGTGACTAGAGTAACATACATTTTGTCGAGCCTAACACCCGACAAGTAGAAAGCCGGGCTTAGGTATCTTCGTCTTTTAGAGACCAGCGCAGCTATTTCTGAAACCTTTCTGAATTGACTACCATTTTGCACACTCAATGTGCTACATAAGTAGGCTAGAATTTTGTTGTTTCATAATCTCAGCTGTTGGTAATCCACTGCTGGACATAGTCCTCCCACATTACGTGGGGCAGGCGGGTTGGCGAGCCCAGCTCGATGGTTTCACGCAGAGGACGCTACTGCCCGTCTTCTCGATCTGATAAACCTTATCCGGCTTTTACGGCAACCACGGGGAGAAAGAGTGGGGTACTATTTTATAGCCGACACCGCCACGGCAAAAGAATACTAACTATTACCACAGAATAATAAGGGGACAGAAGGGACACTTCATTATCATTTTAATAAATAGCGACTCTAGCTCCGACGCAATAAAGTGCAATTCAGGTCGCACAGCGCCTAACGAATTATCGTAATGTTAATCACCAAGCTGCCTCTCTTTCTATCGCGTATCGATCTGTTCTCTCTGTCTAGCCCATAGAAATTGTACCGTCAAGACGCCCCGACTACTTGTAACTTCATACTATGTAATGAAGCGACACTCACCTCCCCCCGCCTACGACCAGGCAGTAGGTAATCAACGAGTCAGTAACGTCCTCAGAACAATTATCAAACCTGGAGAACGAGGATTTAATTGAACGTTTTCTAAGTAGTCGCACTCTTTCATCAAATGTACTTAGTAGTGCAATAGAAAGAGACAATAGAAAATTAAGAAAAATCACACGCGATGTTCACCAGACTGGTGATCGCTCGGGAGCAATAACTTGAAATAAAACGGCTTCATTGGGCCCAGGCATCGCGCCACCCCCAGATAACGCCCGTACTTACGCACACATTGGACGCGTGTACACACGTTATGTTTTCTACGTAGTAGTAAGCTATTGGGCGCGGGCGATTGTATGGAGTGACGGGGATCTGGCCACGGCTTGTTAGTTACAAACAAAGATTTTTATTTCTTTTGCAGGTTGTGCTAATGTCCAAGGACAAACGTGGATCCATCCAAAGTTCAGAGTCGAAACCAGATGTGAGCAAAATGAGTCCAGCAAACACTATGAATTTTATGGGCAGGAAAGGTGTACTCATTTAAAACGAAATAAAAATACACTAAATATTCCTAAGACTAAGTAAGTACGTACAAATATTCGCAGTAGTTATTAATCGCGTACAAAATAATAGTTATATTAATTTAATACATATGCTTTAAGATGGTAGATGGAAGATTGCAGATTTTAGGGTGACGTTCACCAATCTTAAACGTATTTCAATCGGCCGTTTCACATTTTTAGGATTAAATATTATGCCCACTAAACCGTCTTTCAACCGTCGCGTGCCTTGCATGGAAGCGTTAACGTTCCGTCAACAATTTTCTATGAGAATAGTGTTGAAAATGGTCTAGTCGGCAGAGTAGACCGTTATATGTATACGTCTCCGTGTCGAATAATTCCAATTACGTTCTGTTCTTGTGGGCAGACGGTGTTTGAATGTAATTTAAAATCTGCTGTTTAAACTAAAGTTTAAACTTAGTGAACTCATTCCTTATTTTGTTTAATATCATCAAATATAACACTACTCATGAATGTAAACTAGTAGATTAGTATCGAACAAAATGCCTTAAAATTAGCTTATTATATTACAATGTTGTAATTACAATTAAAATAAAATAGTTAATTGTTATGTAGGTATGTGTAATTGATAAGACCGATTTTTTTATTGTTATATTTACTATAAAAAGACATTATCTCAAAATACTCTGACCGAAGGTTCCAAGTTTCAATTAAATTATGTACCTGAATAATTTCAATAAAAGTAGATCCTGTTTCCTACTATCCTACTTCCTGCTAATATTAAAAATACGAATTATTGTGAGGATGGTCGTTTGTTACTCTTTCACGCCAAAACTACCGAACTGATTGGGCTGAAATTCGATATGTAGATAGTTTAGACCCCGGAATACCACATAGGGTACTTTTTAGCCCGATATTCCCACGGGAACGAAGACCACACGGGAAACCGCGCGCGCAGCTAGTTCATTATATTTTTAAAATCTAAAGGAAAAGGAGACAAGAAGCATACTCAAGTAATTTTTTAAAGAAATAATGTGTTTATCAAAACTTTAATAGGTAGTAAGCGTACAGTGACAGGAACCAGTTTTATAATAAATGCATATTTATTATATCACTTTTTACGGGATAATAATATTTCGACCGATATTTCGACGCAGTTTCATGCGCCATGATAGTTTCGTGCATCGAAATATCGGGAAAATTCATAAAACTTCGAATCCTGGTAATTTTCCCGTTAAAAGTGATCCTATTGTTTACAACCATGATAGTTTCAAATCATATATCGACGGTGAAGTGTCAATATCTTCTATCTGAACTTAAAATAAAATGATTACATATTTTTTGCAATCGAATATCTCCTAACTAACCAAAAGCCAAACCAACAAAATACCTTACTATAATAAAGTAAATGTAAACAGATTAACCAATTTTATATATTAATTATTATTTTTCAATTTGTGTAAATTTTTGATCATCGTTATTGGCACTTCACCGTCGATATACTTACTAATCATATTTTTTAAAGTATGTAATAAAATCCAAGTTTTTTTTGCAACAATCGATAATAATTATTAATACTTACATTTTTATGTATTTCACTTATCATTGTTTCTTATTTCCAATAAATAATTCAAATCAAATTCATCGTTTTTATTAAAATCATAATATATACTATACTATTATATAATATAAAACTATTAAGTTATTTATTTATTTATTTAATGAGAACGATTTAGGTACACCAATTACAATGATTAAAATTAAATTAAGGAAGAAAAAAAAAAACAAATTACACAGTAAATTATTATAAAAATATAAGGGTAAAAAAATAAATACCAGTCATACATCACGCTCACAGTGCCTCAGACACTCAATTAATATCTTCGACCATTCATCCGCAAACAAGTCAAAGTCCAAGAGAGCGTTGAATGCTGCTAGAGTGCGTGGTATGGGCGCATTGGCACGTGCTGCAGTGCGACACCAAGGAACGTCAAGCAGCTTATGCTTTCTGTTCCTACTGTAGCTATTTGGGGCATACAATAGAAACAGCATAAGTTATATACCTACCAATAGTATCTTTTCGACTATAATCTATACTAATATTATAAAGAGACTTTGTTTTTTGTTTGTAACGAATAGGCTCCGAAACTACTGGACCTATTTAAAAAATCTTTCACTTGTAGATAGCTTAATTCAGTGTGAGTGACATAGGCTATATGAGATTTTGAAAAAAAAAAAGAAATAGGGATCCGTAAGAAAACTGCAATATTGTGAACCAAGGTGTTACTTAATATAATTACCATAATCATTCAATTGCGTGCGCTATGAAATCTATTGATGGTAGAATAAAATAATGTACTTGGGGTTTGTAGTAATTATCAATACCTACAAAACAATCTACATATATTATTATATCCATCTTTTTTGGTTTAGTCACAATAATCGAATCAGTGATTATTTTTCATGGTGTGAAAACTATTGGTGGTAGAATAAAGTAATGTACTAGGGGTTTGTAGTAATTATCAACACCTACAAAACATACAGTATATCCGTCTGTTTTGGTTTAGTCACAATAATCGAAGAAGTCATTATTTTTATGCGGTATGAAAACTATTGGTGGTAGAAATAATGTACTAGGGGTTTGTAGTACTTATATCTTCAAAATAGCCCGCACGATAAATTTATACATGTGTTAAGGTTTGGCCTCTAAGGACTGCCTCGGTGGCGTAGAGGGCGCATGCTCGACTGCCAATCAAGAGGTCCCGGGTTCGATCCCCAGGTCAGGCAAAGTGTTAAATATTGGATTTTTCCGTTAGGAATTATCTCAATAACTGCCTGGAGTCTGGAACTGTGCCTGGTAGATGGCAATAGGCTCGCCCCCTATTACATGGGACCAATAACATACTGGCGAAATGTGGGTGTATCTACTATGGGACTGAGTCCTGGGTACACCTCTGCCTACCCCTTCGGGAAAAAGGCGTGAATGTACGTTATGTTAAGGTTTGGTCATTGTAACAGAAATAGTCATTAATTTGCGTGCGCTGCGTAAACCATTAGGGTTATATCTATAAACTAGAGTTTGGGTGGTGCGCGAGCTGCGAGCAGCTCGCGAGATATGCTTTCGTTTTGTTTTGGTGGGTGAATACCAAAAAAAAATTTTTTTAAGAAATTTTCCAAAATGTGTTGTAAATTTGGCATCAAAACTTCAAAATATCACCGTATACAAAAATTCATCCAAATCGGAGCGACTTTGTAAAAGGCCGCCATCTTGAATCCGCCATCTTGGATTATTTCTAATTTCAATTTGTAGTCATCATCGACCTCGTATATTTTTGTTCAAGAACCACCTTCCTATCTCTTTTACTTTAGGAGTTATAAGGAAGTGCATTTTGGCATCCGCCATCTTGGATTTCCAAACATTACGTAAAATCGTCGCAGGGTTTTAAACATTTTCGTCTAAGGAACCATACCTCCAAGTCTTTTAGTTTCCGACATCCGTAGACCAGTTCCAACTACAGAAGGTGCGCTTCGCAGCAAGCTGCTCGCGTGGTACACTCGCGGTACGCTCCCAGCTTTGCTGCTCGCATACCAGCTCGTGCCACCCTCAGTACGACTACAGAGGGTGCGCTGTACCTACCTAGCAATTTCATAAGAATGATGGCTTCTACTAATAAATGTGCGGCTTGCTATAATTTGCTCACAAAGAAAGAGTTCCTGCGTTGTGCCCAATGCAAACTGAAGTTTGACATCGTTTGCGTAAGCATTGTTCTTGAAACTTTGAATTTAATAGATATCAAAAAATCATCTTGGAATTGTCCTGAGTGTAAAAACAAGCGGCCTAAGGGCGACACCTCTAACACTCCCGTGCGCCCAATGCTAGCAAGCCCCGTGAGCAAGCCACAAGTGAAGAGTTCATCAATAAGTCCTGCTAATACATATAACAATGTAATCCTAAGGACTATGCAATGAAAGACATCTAACTCTAGCGATCTCTCGTGCCCAACAACTTTGTTACTAAGGATAGACTTCGTGAGATCTTGAAACAGGAACTTATTGCTACAAGAAAAGTTGATAATCAACATCTTTCAACTGAAATGAAAACTATCCACGACCAAATTGCCAACTTTATCGAGGCAATGCTGTTCAACAAACTTTACGAATCTGACCTAGCCTCCAAGGCTGCTTTAATAGACGAGTTGAAATGTGAAAATGACTCTTAAAAACAACGTTAAAGAGTTATCTGAAACGTTAAACTCTGTGGAGCTACACACGCGAGTGTGCAACATTGAGATAAACGGCGTCCATGAACACCGCACTGTAAATCTGATGGAAACTATTCTGCAACTCACTAAAACAGTCACCCTATGTCGGTAACTCTAGTTTCTCTGCGGATCTCCTCATTCCGGATTTTATCTCACAAAGAAACCCCGAGCATAGCTCGCTCCATAACTCGTTGAGCGACTCTGAGCTTATTTATGTGGCCAACAGTAAGATCAGCTGCCCATCGGAGTTGGATTCGTCGTGCGACCTCTGTCAAAGTTGGACCTCCTAACTGGGCTGTATGTCCCACTACTTACTACAAATGGCATAAACCATATATACACATAGGTATAAACATAGGTTAAAAAACATATTTAATAGTACAGTTATTAGCTACCTGTCTATACTTATACCAAATAATAGGTATTAATATTATGCAGGTGTATCTTTTCAGGAAGGCAGAATAATATGTTTCTTTGCGAAGCGCAATTTTTATAACAAATATTAAAAGCCAGTCGGTAAACACAGGTGTATTATTAAATTATTATTCCAAAACAATAACCTCGCACAATCTAATACTTACAACAGTGTCTGTACAAAAATTATTGAAATTATTTGTTATTAGAATAATAAAAAAAATTATTTGTGATGTGTGATTTGTAGTGGTAGGCCTCATCCGCCAAGCATTAATGTGCAAACATTACTGTGTTCCGGTATGAAGGACAATGTTTCCACCGAAATTACTTGGCATGATGAGATTCACCAACTCATATCTCAGGGTGACAGGCGCAGTGCAGTGCCGCGCAGAATTTTAAATTTTAAAACACTGGGTGGCACTGCGTCTGATATGGGCAATCATGATGCTTACCATCAGGCACCTGATTTGCTCGTCTTGTTACTATCATAAAAAAAAAAAAATTGAATAGGGAATTTAACCACAGAACAGATAATAATCATCATCTCAGCCGTTGGTAATCCACTACTACCCTTAGCCGAACAGATAATAATACTTACTACGTATAGAATGGACACTGTCATCCACCCACCAATCGGGCCTTCCCCACCCTGCGAGCGAGATTGAGCTCTACGAGCCCCGCTTCGTTGGGAAAACTCACCTCACAATCACCTCAACCTCACGCACACTGTATGCGTGATATAGTGACTTTTGTATGGGAATTGAGTCAAGTGTCTGGGGTGTGATTTACTATCATTTTTGCTTGCCTCAGCCATAACATTATGGGAATAATATCATACTGGAGAAATGTGGGTGTGGGGAGAACCTGCAATGGGACTGAGTCCTGGGTACACCTCTGTCTACCCTTCGGGAATATACTATGTTATGTTTCGTAATTTCCTCTTAATAATATAGTCTTGAGTGCTTGACTTGAGTGAAAAAGTCCTGAATGGCGGCCAGGTATACATGGTGTATTGACGTGAGTGGGTGTATCTACTATGGGACTGAGTCCTGGGTACACCTCTGCCTACCCCTTCGGGAAAAAAGGCGTGAATGTATGTTTTTATGAACTGTGACGTAACCGACGCCATTACGTAAACCGTGGTTTTGGCGCACTTATGGGAATAAACTTAGGATATTGATCTTTATTGTAAATACTTAATAAATTTCGGAAATATCAATGTAGTGTACATAATAATGTACCAAAGGATAACTGGTTTTCAAAAATTTTCAAATAGCCTATTCTTAGGTTTCATAATTGTGATTAGGTATATAAGCTTAACAGAAAAGAGTAGAAAATACGGGGCGCCACTGTCTTTTTCTACAATAAAAGTAATCGAATCAACACTTACACTTTAAATAAGTTCTGTTTGTATCTACTCATTTCTGTCGAGCTATAGGTACTAAGTATATTTGCGGTATCTAGTTATGGATAGTAGCAATTATGCTTAGTGTAAGTATACTTGCCAAGGTGGTTTCGCGTAAAAAAAAATAAAACCTTATCCGTTCAGGCTCTTCTCCGAAACTTTTGGACTTATTTTAATAGGACTTTCATTGACACATAGCTGATGTTACAAAAAGTTAATAAAGCTAAAAAAAAAATAAGAAAAATGATTAAGGTTCAGCATAAAAATGAAAGCTCTTAATATTAAATGGAAAATAAATCGTTTATTCATCAAATTACAGTCGTTATTCTAAGGGCCGGTTTTTTGATCGTTAGTTACGGTTAAGTTAACCATTTGTCAAACTAACTATAGTTAAATTTCTAACCTACGGTTAAATCGTGAGGAAAAAATTGTTAACTAGGGATGAAAAAACGAATTTTGTCGAATTTCAACTATTTGTCAAGAAATTTAACAATTGGTTGATTTAACCAGCGATCAAAAAACCGGCCCTTAGTCTTCAGTGGGATCATATTGCATAATATTATGTGTACATACATTCAGATAAATGGTACCTATTCATTGCGCAAATTCATCATGGACTTTAATTTTTAATGGAAAAGTTTTACAAGTAGTAAAGTACATAATGTACATCGTTGATTTACATGATAGCATTCTTTATTTACTTTGAAGAGTTGAATTTTCGTATGTTCATAAACAATAGAAAAAAGAACCTAAGTATAATGCAACAGTGATTTTCGGGAATGTATGTCGCCAGTACTAGATAAACTTAAACACTAAAACATACTCGGGAAACCGCCCCAACCTAAAGACTTTTGATCTTTAATACCACCTGTAATGAGAATTACAAAATTTCATAAAAGCAAATCAAGTAAAAAATCTTCTTAAGGCGAATCATCCTCATTAGTTCTCCTCAATTCCTAGATTCCTCCTAAATACATTCACGCCTTTTTCCCGAAGGGGTAGGCAGAGGTCTACCCAGGACTCAGTCCCATAGTAGATACACCCACATTTCGCCAGTATGTTATTGGTCCCATGTAATAGGGGGCGAGCCTATTGCCATCTACCGGGTACAGTTCCAGACTCCAGGCAGTTATTGAGATAATTCTTAATGGAAAAATCCAACATTTAACACTGCCTGACCTGGGAATCGAACCCGGGACCTCTTGATTGGCAGTCGAGCATGCGCCCTCTACGCCTGGCGAAATGTGGGTGTATCTACTACGAGTATGGGACTGAGTCCTGGGTACACCTCTGCCTACCCCTTCGGGAAAAAGGCGTGAATGTATGTGATCCTAAAAATGCGAAAGTTTGGATTGATATCTGCATGTTTGTTACTACTTCACGCTAAAACTCTTGAACCGATTACCAATAAAGCTGTTTCATATTTTACCGATAAAGCTGTTTGTTATTATTGAGTGAACGGTGTGAGCTAACACAGCTAAATCACCCGCTTTCCTTTAAAGAAGCCGCTTTAATGATTTTTTTTTATAAAATACAAAATCACTAATGTTAAGCGGGGTGCAGGCAAGAGGGGGTTGGCCAGCTTTTGTTGGATCATTTGACTTTAAAGATATGTCATGCGCAGATATTGAATCTTGTGGGAGATGAAAGAAGATGGGGCGGCTGTTATGCATTTTATCAATGTATACGTAACCTTGACGAACGAAAGAACCAAGTAAGCCCTTTTTACCTTGATTTTTATTTCTTTCGCACGTTAAGAGGATGTATCTGCTGTCTTTTTCAGTTACTATTCTCCAATGGTAAATGCTGCTCATGCTTTGTGAAAACACATATCTAATATATTATGTTATTTCTATTTTAGGTGAAAAGCGGGCGCAGTTACTTAGTAGTTAAATAATTTTACTAACAAAAAAAATTCTTACCCGTCATTGCATTCATTATAGTTTTTGGTGCATCCATTATTTTCTTGCCTGCTTCTGCAATCATTTCCATGAAACCTAAAAGAAAATTATTTTGTAGAACATGTTTATAGAAGCCGGCTATATAATAAGGCCACCCCTTTCTCATCCCGTCGGAGCCGTGAGACCCGGCAGAGGGACATCTTCGGAGAGTGGGCAGCAGCGCTCTCCGTTTTCAAGTATTCCAACTAGTGCGAGCAAAGTATAGACTTGCACGATAATCGAAAAAAAATTCTACTTTGTAATGAAAATTATTTAGAGAGCAAAGTAGGTACCTACTGATTTTATCGATACCCCTTCAATATATAGCAAGCACTAAAGAATATTCTTTCAGCTACTTTCAGAACTCATTTTTTCTGTTAATTTTTGCTAGGGTGAAGTAAACATATCCAGCATGACATATTAAGGGCGTTCAATTTAAATAAAACATGAAGTACGCAGATATGGAAAAGAGAGAACAAATTTCCACTCAATTGTTTGTGGTTGGCTCTTGATCTGGCCTTTGTTTGCGGTAACACATATTTGGTTAATGAAAACCGTATGGTTTTTTTCATTTATATAAAAAAAACCTTAAAACAACTAAACGAGTGGTAAATATATTTATGTCGGTCTACGTGCAAATTTATTTTGAAAAATCATAATATCGGTATTGAATTTATTTATCGTAAAGACATATAGATGTCTTTACGATAAATAAATTCATCTTCTTCTTTATGAATTCTTATTTCTTGGTCTTTATGATAGCATAAAGACCTCGTAACCTCTAATATCTGGAACCCCTTGGCCGATTTGGCTCATTATCATGCTACATAATTGTATAAATTATAAACAACTTGTTTATAAAGATTAGACCAACAAGTCATCAAAATCAAGATCTTATCATCAAGATTAGACCAACGGTTCCCAATTAATTTATCTTCGATTAAAATTACATACCAGAGGTCAACCTTAAGCTGGTTCAAGCGGATATTTTTCCGATATCTCGACGCGTAGACCTCGCTACGCTCGGTCCGTTAATTCAGTAAAAAAAAAAATCTTACCCCCTGATTTATCTGAAGTCGGCGATGACCCCTCCTTGTCCACTACGTTATCCAACTTGGGCAACGCTGGTGCTGCAAAGTTACGCAAGATTTCTATTTCTACCTATATTTATAGAAAATACATATAATTCTATTTTCTCCGTAGTTTCACGCGCATATTTTTCGTTCCCGTGGGAATATCGGGATAAAAAGTAACCTATGTGTTATTCCAGATTCCAAACTTGCCAAATGTCCATATTTCAGCCTAATTGGTTCAGCAGTTTCAGGCGTCAAAGAGACGCAAACATCTATCCATCCATTCAGATTCAACCTCACTAACTTTCGCATTTACAATATTATATATAATATAATTAGTCGGATAATTAAATAGGATCCTATACGATTTTGAAATCTACCGCGAATTTTTTTTTTTTTTTTTTTTTATGATAATGAGTGACAAGACGAGCAAATCAGGTGCCTGATGGTAAGCATCATGATTGCCCATATTAGATACAGTGCCACCCAGTGTTTTAAAATTCAAAATTCTGCGCGGCACTGCACTGCGCCTGTCACCCTGAGATATGAGTTGTTGAATCTCATCATGCCCAGTAATTTCGCTGGTAACATTGCCCTTCAGACCGGAACACAGTAATGTTTGCACATTACTGCTTGGCGGATGAATAACTGGCAAAGGTGTGGTACTACCCCAGGCGGCCCCCTGCTAAAGAGGCCTACCACTACAAAAAATGTTACATAGAGCGTTTTCCATTTGAAAACGAGTTATAAAAATATAAAAGTAATAGTATCTAGTTAGTAAAGTAAAAGAAGTAGGTGATTGGAAAAATCACAAGATTAGTGAAAATAGCCAGATTATTGTGAACTGACATTCGCGATATTCCATAAAATTATTATACATAGATAGATAAACACTTTATTACCCAACAGAAAACATTAACTAACAGTAAAAAGGATATAATTAATCTTAAGTTAGTACAAGAGGTGTTCTAATCGTTTAAAGCGATTATAATAGGTATGTGGGTGTATCTACTATGGGACTGAGTCCTGGGTACACCTCTGCCTACCCCTTCGGGAAAAAGGCGTGAATGTATAATAAAAATTTTAGAAGAGACCCCAACATTTTCAGAATACACTTGAACCTAACGTGAACTTTTGCTTGTGTGGTGAATAGGGTAGGTACTGTTATAAATGTTCTTGTTACAATCGCACAGAAACGAGCGTCGTTAGTTAGTATGTTGGGTTATAAGAGCTGTAAAACATTTGAAGATACTTACTGGATGTGGCTGAAGGAAGAGTCGTCGGCGGTTTTGGAGTCGAGGTAGGATCGTCTGCACTCTAAATATACAGGATTACTTTTAAAACACACTACAATTATTTTAGTCTTACGATTATTTATATAATTATCAGAAAAATCTATAAAAAATCATTTTTTATTACTGATGCTAATAATTCTACGCGAAACACAAATATAAATATTACATATAAGTATATAAGTTAATAATTATATTATAATAATACTAGCTGACCTAGCGTACATCGTAACTACTTAGTATTATGAAAATATTTGTTTTATTGTTTAAGAAGGGAGTATTTATTTTTCATACAGATAAATAAAATCATAAAATAGTAATTTTATCACTTTCTTCCTAATCTCCTAGTACCCGATTACAAAACACGACTGTAATATAACACGTGAAAGTTTATCAGCTTAGGTCGTAAATTTTTAAAATTATTCACTTTGCTGCGCAATTAGCTTAATTTTGTATTCCTTAAGAACCTTCTACAAAGTATTAGAAAAATATTTAAAATGGATAAATGGAATCGGTAAAGTCGTTTGCAAGTACATAATATAAATTAAAATATTATATTATACATAATATAAATATTTTTTTAGTTTTGTTTGCGTTTCACATTGATATATCCATTATAGTTGTCTTTTTATTCTTTTTTTATTACGAAAAGGGGTAAAATTAAAGTTGCTTGCTCATTGGCACGTAAAAACTGCACGAGGCCTATGATATAAGTATCAGGGGTATGAAAAATTAAAACGCACTCGGCTCGACTAAAATTATTCAGGAGATTAGGAGATATCCTATAGGAGACATCGTGTCGGTCATACCTAAGTCATGTCAGAGGCCTCGTCATCTTCATCATCATCATCATCTCAGCCAATGGACGTCCACTGCTGAACATAGGCCTCCCCCATAGATTTCCATCCAGTCCGGTTGTAAGCGGCCTGCATCCATATTCACTCATCCTAATAATATTATAAATGCGAAAGTTTGTGAGGATGGATGGATGAATGTTTGTTACTCTCTCACGCCAAAACTACTGAACCGATTGGGCTGAAATTCGGTATATATATAGTTTAGACCCTGGAATAACATATTAAGTACTTTTTATCCCGTTATTCCCACGGGAACGAAGACTACGCGGGTGAAACCGCAGGGCACAGCTAGTATATTATAAAATCCTAAATGACTCACTGACTGACATGCAACGCGTAGTCCAAACAACTGATTCTAGAGGCTTGTTACTTGGAATGTAGGTTCTTTTTGTTGTCTGGACGTGTGTGAGAGAAAGCATTTTTGAAAATTCAATTCATAGTTTTGGTATAAACTGCCATATTTTACAATTGCGAGCGGGCAAAGCACCTGGGCTTAAACTCGTTAAATATAAAATTATATTGTTTATTAGTACTTACCGTATAGGCGACCAAGGCAAATAAGAAAAGTAATAAAATGATCTTCATTTTTTCAAACTACTTGCCAGTGAGACAAACTTGGCACTGCTCTGGGAAAATATATTTAACCATATTTATACCAAATCGTTACGTCATCGTTACGACAAACAGGTCTTTCAAATTCCAAGCCACATTTCAACAATGGCCTTATATCAGTGGAAATAATGTTCAGCAAATGAAAAACACATTTTCGTTATTAATTAGCAAGACAAAAGCTTGGCCTAAGTTAGACTATTATTTTATTAGTTTAAACTCGTACTTATAAAACTGTTTGAGTGATAGTTAAACACGGTACAGCATGTGTGGCGAATTTAACGAACATGGAACTGTCAACAAAAGGTATTAGTCACAGTAAGTTCTGCGTAAAATGAGCCTGAGCCGATTCCACTAGAGCTGTGCTGAGCGAGGCTAGGTAAATGAAGAGGTTCTATTGATTCTTAACAAATAAATGCCTCGCTAAGCATCCCAGCACATCATTGGTGAAAACGCTCCCTAAGGCCTATGATATCGGTATAACGCGACCATCGCAAGTTTACTTTTTTAATCGTACAAAATTCGCGTTTAGACACTCTAACATCAAAAAGGTTGAATACCAATAAATTCTTGGTCATCTTTAGGTACCTAGGTATTGGTATGACACACATGATGGTTGTAGTGGTAGGCCTCTGTTGCAGGGGGGTGCCTGGGGAAGTACCACACCTTTGCCAGTTATTCATCCGCCAAGCAGTAATGTGCAAACATTACTGTGTTCCGGTATGAAGGGTAATGTTATCAGCAAAATTACTGGGCATGATGAGATTCAACAACTAATATTTCAGGGTGACAGGCGCAGTGTATTGCCGCGCAGAATTTTGTATTTTAAAACACTGGGTGTCACTGTGTCTGATATGGGCAATCATGATGCTTACCATCAGGCACCAGATTTACTCGTCTTGTCACTCACTATCATAAATAAAAAAAAACACAATTCCCGATCATTCAATCATTAAATTATTATAATTTATTGATTATCATCAAACATTAGTCTCATTAAACTTATCAATACTGAGAGATATTCTAGGGAATGCCAGTTGTAACTGAATAGTGATATAGACTAAAGTAGAAGCGGCTAAGCCGACTATAAAACCAGTGTCGAAGAAAAACATGCCAAGAATGTATGGCACGACGTTGCGATTCTGTATTGTTCGCAGCACGGTCTTGGCGAGTTTGTATACTTCAGCTGAAAAAAAAAAACGTTAATTAGTTACGTATTTACGTAATATTTATTATTGAGTACTTAGTTTGGGGTGGAGAATAGGTCGGCCTATGGCGAGATGGACTGACGAATTCTAATGAGGGGCAGGAAGCAGCTGGATGCGAATGGCTAGACAAAAGGGAGAGTGGCAGAAACAAAGGAAGCTATGCCCGGCAGTGGGCTATAGAAGGCTAAAGATGATGATGATGGGGCTCATTAATATGGTCTCTACTCGGCGTTTTGATTGCCAATAGGCGTTCTTGAAGACATAAATTCAACATGAACACCATGAACATTGCCTTTTCTAAAGGAGAGTGAATAGATTGTTGAAGAGTCGGCAACATACCTACTGGCAATACCCCTGGTGATGCAGATATATCAGTACGAATGTTTTAGAGCCATAATATTTCCCTGACATGACGTGACAAGACGTGCAAATCAGGTGCCTGATGTTATGCATCATGATTGTCATCATCTACTGGTAGGTACTTCCCCAGGCGGCCCCTTGCAAAAGAGGCCTACCACTACAAGAACTACCTAATATCAAAAATTATAATAATTTTCGTACACAAAATATCTAAGTCTTAATAATTAAAGATCGCCCAGTCTCAGGAACAGCCGAGATCAGCTAAATTCAGTAATACATAAGTAGTAGTTTGACGATGTGTGTACAAATATTTAACAAAATACACAATGAATTTAGTTATTGAACGATACATTAAAAAAATAAATTGTGGTTAAATGGTATAAATATTTATGACATAAAACATTTTTTACATTATAAGTAAGGCATCTCTTTAAATTCTGACTATATTATTATTATCATTTGTTTTAACTGTATTGATTATATTAATAATGGCAAAGATATATTAAATTAATAATTGTATTATACTTGTTATAGGTAATAGTTTTAAGTCAAATGTTGCATGCTACTGAATTATTAGCTTGACATGCTGTTCTAATTATTATTGACAACAAAAGTACAACTTTAATATACCATGTTAGAAGCAAATTAATGATTATGTAGTCTATTCTACTTTTCTCTATTCATGGTAGAATTTATTGTCAATGTTTTTATAATATTTTTGGCGTAAGGAACTGGCATGACACTTTGTTTTGTAATAATACTACTTCCGACTAATATTATAAATGAGTGAGTTTGTGAGGATGGATGAGTGTTACTCTTTCACGCTTCTTACTAAACCGATTGGGCTGAAATTGGGTATGTAGATAGTTTAGACCCTAAAATAACACATAGGGTAGGTATTATTTATCCTTTTTTTATTATATTTTATATTATTTTTATTTATCCCAATATTCCCATGGGAACGATGTCTACGCGGGTAAAACGGGGCAACGCTAGTATTTAATAAAAAGAAATGTATCAAAAATATTGCAATGCTAATATAGAAGGCGTTTCGCTCAGAATACATTGCTATGGTATTTAGTAGGCGTTTCGCGCTCGATAGTTATATCGAGACTCTCCACTTGGATACAAGTGGAGAGTCGATAAACTTAGTTGGTACTTACTAAATACTTACGCGTTTGATTAGTCTTCAATTGTATATAACAGCAAATCAGTTTGGTTTGTTTTATTTGATGCGCGAACATATCCGTGATGGTACTCATCAGGATCACGAACACCCACGACAATATAACCCAGCTGACTATGATGTATGTCTGTTCTTTGTCCATACTCTAGAATAAGAAGAAATATAAGTTTAACGTAGTTCTCGTATAGCCTGGGGAAGTACCACACCTTTGCCAGTTATTCATTCGCCAAGCTGTAATGTGCAAACCTTACTGAGTTCCGGTTTGAAGGGCAATGTTACCAGCGAAATTACTGGGCATGACGAGTTTCAATAACCAGTATTTCAGGGTGACAGGCGCAGTGCAGTGCCGCGCAGAATTTTGAATTTTAAAACACTGGGTGGCACTGTGTCTGATATGGGCAATCATGATGCTTACCTGATGGTAAGCCTGAAACCTGATGAATGAAAGCCTGGTTTGCTCGTCTTGTTACTCACTATCATAAAAAATAAAAGTATAAGGTAAATGCAAGCTCGGGTCGGGTGGAGTCTGATAAAGCGAATTAGACCTGCCGTACTCCTGGTTCGATCCCCCGGTCAAGCAGAGTGTTATTTGATTTCTCTATAATATGTTATTTTCTTAATGACAGCCTGGAATCTGAAACTGTGCCCGGTAGATGGTAATAAGCTCGCCCCCTTATAAACCTAACACCGAACCAAAAAATTTTACTGGGTACCTACGAGTACTATCGGACTGTGTTCCGGGCACACCTCTGCCTACCCCTTTGGGAAATTTGTGATGTTAAGTTTCGTACTACTAGCCTAACTTTCTGGCTGCGTTGACCTATGGTGTTCATGGTAAGTCTAAGTCTAAGGACTTGACAACCGTTGGGGTAAAAGGGTCTAAAGTGGAGCCTTTGGTCTTAGCAAGCGTACTGTGAGTGGTTCTTGGAATGCATACATACAGTCACGACTTGAACGCGTTCGGGAGTAGTAGTAGAGAGAAATCGTACCTATCTATAGATGTGATTTCTCTATACTTGCGACTTTAGTGACTTAACGATTTTTGCTTCTTCGCCTTCATCACTTTCTTCGTGCATGATCGTCGGTTAAGAATTTTGACTTGGCCCTTCCATAAGAAAACATCAACTTTTTCATAAAATGTACGCCTACGTCGGCCATTACCGATATGGCCATTAACGCCTTCTTTGTTATTCACCTTGGGATATATGGAACTAATGAAGAATAGCAGAGGACTTTGTCGAGTAGCATTCCATAGAATCTTATATCCTGGATGCCGCATTTTCACCTGGTACGAACTGCTCGTAGACGCTTTTTATTATGGACAATAATAAAATATTTAAATTTATCACCTACTGTAGTATTTTTGACGCGCATAATGAAAGTTTGAACTGCAACGAAACTCCCCATGAAGATTGTCCAAACGCCACTGAGAAACTGAAAATTTACTACATTTTAATATATCTAGGGAAATAAACTGAGTCTCGCCATTCCACCCGAGTGGACCAATTCCACCTGTTCCACCCTAGTGTTTTTATTCCAGGGTCTAAGCTTATTTAGTTCAGATAATGAATGAGGTCCTATGAAGAGGACATGGGAACTATAAACTAGTGAAGTGTGGGTGTACCTACTCTGGGTACATCTCTGCTCTCTGGCTACCCGTTTTTTTTTTTTTTTTTTTTCTTATATACCTGTCCGGGCGCTATCGACCCGGCCCGCGAGCTAGCCTATCGGAGTTTCAACGACTTCTATCTTTCTTCTTCTTTCATTCTGCATACTTTTCTTTCTAATATCCATCTTCTTGCATGCTGGCTACCCGTTTGGGAAATCGGCGTGATGTTATGTTATAGTTTTGGCGATAAAATATTACACACCATAGGTACACTAAATATAATATATATGGGACAACTTATACACACGGTCATCTGGTCCCAAACTAGGCTAGAAGCCTGTAGTATGGTGAAAAGAGGACTGATATCTTATCTTATATTATATCTTTATATCTTTAAATCTCGGAATCGGCTCCAACGATTTTCATAAAATTTAGTATATATTGGGTTTCGGGGGCGATAAATCGATCTAGCTAGGAATCATTTTTAGAAAATGTCATTTTATTTAAAAAAAAAAAAAATACCGAGCAAAGCTCCCAGATGATTATAACACCCAGACACAGATCAAACAGATATGTTCATGCACACAAATGTTTGATCTGGCCGGGGATCCAATGTGGGCCTTCGGCACACAAAGCAGAGTTCGATAGTAACTCTGCGTTCTCTGAGCCAACGAGGCTGTCAAATTCGCAAAAATGCAAAAATGAAAAAGGTTGAAAAATGTCGCATTTATGATGTTAGCGAGAAATGATATACTTTCCTAGATGCATTTTTATTTGCTTTTGATTTGCATGAGTAGAATATAAATTCCATTTGTAGATACCCACTGACGTCACCAGTAGGAATTCCAGGAATGACCCGAGTAAGGTGATAGATGGAGTCTAAAATCGAACATCGCCTTATGGCTCTACACAGCGGTAGTACAGCCTATAATAACGCCTCTGCTGTCTGGTACGACAAAACCAACCTCAAAACAACACAAGTAAAACTGGATAGTCTACAACGAACGGCGTGCATCACCGCAACGGGTGCATTGTCAACAACACCTGGAGCTGCCCTGAATGCCCTGCCTCACCTCACACCACTGCATCTACAAATTCAGAGGGAGGCCAAGCAATGCATCTACAGAATGAGCATCCAATCAAAGGCCAATTTGAAATCGCGAGCACTCATCAAATTACAATATTCAGTGTTCGATAACGAGTTTCTAAATATGCCATCAGACGAGGAATCAATGTTATTAAACTGTTTTCGATAAATATTCCCTTAGGGACGAATGGTTGAACGGACAAATGAGTTTTCGTAAAGGAAGCCACATTTGGTTCACCGATGGTTCAAAAAGAAGGAACATAGTAGGATGTGGGGTCTCACCTGGCCAGTACCAACCAATCCAGTATCAATCTGGGGTCTAGTGCCACCATCTTTCAAGCTGAGGTATATGCCATAAATAGATGCTCAGAGATAAACCTAGAAAATAAACTACGTAACCAACACAGATAGCCAAGCGGCACTGAATGTAACTCAAAGCTAGTCCAACTATGTTTAACCAATCTAAATGTTCTGAGAAGCACCAATAAATACTCCAATATGTGCCAGGACATTGTGACATAGATGGTAACGAATTTTTTTTTTTTTTATGATAGGGAATGACAAGACGAGCAAATCAGGTGCCTGATGGTAAGCATCAAGATTGCCCATATCAGACACAGTGCCACTCAGTGTTTTAAAATTCAAAATTCTACGCGGCACTGCACTGCGCCTGTCACCCTGAGATATGAGTTGTTAAATCTCATCATGCCCAGTAATTTCGCTGGTAACATTGCCCTTCAGACCGGAACACAGTTATATTTGTACATTATTGCTTGGCAGATGAATTGCTGGCAAAGGTGTGGTACTTCCCCAGGCGGCCCCCTTGCAAAAGAGGCCTACCACTACTAAAAGCAAAACTACAAAGCGGGTAAGCTTGCAAATTCAATCAAATATATCAAAGGAGCCGATACCCCTCAGGTCGGACCTGAACCCTTCTGTGGAACAACAAAACAACAAGCTTACAGAATAAGAATAAGAATAAGAATAATTTTTATTGCTATAACTGTGTACAAAGATGGTAGGATACATTAAAGTAGGTATTATAATTGTTTCAACAGTTTGCCCTATTGCGGACGTACAATAATTAGGTGGTATACAAAGTTATATATCACAAATAAATATTAATAATAGGTAAAATTTAATTATTTAATCGTTAAAGAACTCCTTTATATTATAAAATGCCATACAGTCTGCTAAATCAAAAATGCATTCAGGAGGCAAGGGTAATTTAGAAGTATGTAGAGGTACAAACACATTCCAAAGCCGTCATCAAGGGATAAAACAATAAAATATCAGAGGAGCTTCTTCAGCTCAGTAGATATAAAACCTGTGCTGTGACCAGAATTCTCAAAGGGCACTGTAAACTAAACCAAAATATGATGAACATGGGGCTAGGCCAGGAAGCCGAGTGCTGATTACCATGAAGAAGAGGAAACGGCTATGCACGTCCTCTGCGAATGCGGGCCACTCATGCTCAATAGAAGTTTATCCATCTGGGACAATAAATAATTTGCCCAGATGGAATACAAAAGAAAAAAGGCTTAAGCAGTGAATTATAATCCATACGGGCTGCCACAATTGATCAGCAATGGTCGAAGCAGCTTCAGGTCCCTATGGATGACATAAATAATAATAATGACCCGAGTAACCCTACCGAGTATACGAGTACAATACAGAAGTAGGTACCTATTTAATACTTACTGGAAAATTGTAGAATCGCTCCAATGTATTCAGCATATCGAAACACATCCTAAAAGCTGTGTTAAATTCCTCAATGCCAGCTTTCTTATGAAACTTCACCAATTTATTGAACTTCTTGTTCCAAAAAAACCAATAGAAAATGGATTGACTCGGTAAATACTTTTCATTCATGTTTCCCAATTTCATGAGAGCTTCGTTCAAGCACCGAATTCTCATTGCATTTAAACTGGCTAGCATGAGACCAAAGCAGAAGTCGTCGTACGCGAAGAAAAGCCAGAAAAAATATAAAGAACCAACTACGTGTATTGCCCATGATACCTTGTATACGTTAAACAAAAATATTCCACCCAAAACATTTGTGAACGTGATGATAACATGTATAAACACGAATGCTCTTACTACAACTTTTCTTAAAAATGCGGTCTCTTTAATACCCATGTAGATGTCAATATCTATGCATTTATCTATTAGTTCCTTGCCGCTGTGCCGATCCCGAAACGTTATGTTTAGAAGGATTATATTAGCAAATAAGGCGAAGTGGAAAATACACAAGCCATCTGGTATTTTGAGATAGTTTCCCAAGTAAACGGAGCTGTATAGAAGAAAAGTGACACTACAGTTTGCCATTATTAAGAGAACTACGTTGTAGATCATAGTACTTCGCGTCAATTGGACTATTTGGTTGTCCACGATATCGAATCGGCAGAATCCTGTATATTTCATCGGCCAGTATATGTGTTTTCTTAACATTTTTACGTATTCTTCCATCGCTTGTTTTTTCTTTGCGTTATCCATGTTAGTGCTACCACGAATAAGGTTTCAGTAGAGCTAGCCTTTCAATAAATATTAGATTGATTTTAATGTCCATTTTAATAATGAATTCCTTAGGGAAACATTAGTATAGTCGTTTAATTATGACTTTTAATAAAAAGAGATGTTATCGCCAAGCTACGCCGTAGATACCGCGTAGCACGTCTACTAATAACTATCATGATTATTAAATTGATAATAACGATTTTCTAATGTGTCGGACTACAATACTACAATGTACTACAGTAATATTGTTTAGATATAGCATACTTTTACCTATATTTGAGGATTAACTCAAAAATCTATCATCTAACATTTGTTTTATATTTTCTCTGTAATTTTGTTTTACTCAGCAGAACTCGTCCTGAAAATCTTTTAAATAAGATAATTGCAAATAACCTAACAAAATAAAACAAGTTGTAAATATTTAATCATTATAATATATTGCTTATCAATATAGAGTAACAAAGTGTTTGTTTCTTAAAATATGAAACTACAGTTCGACAATGGAATTGAAATGCTAATAAATGCATGAGACAAGTAAAGTATTACGACGGCATTGCGCTATCACAAGTGCACTGTTCTCAACCGATATTGTTGATAAGCCAATATAAAACTTCAGATCTATCAAATCATATCAAATTGTACAAAAAATTCTTTAACAATAATTTTATAGAATCTCATAAATGCTAAGTAGGTACTATCAATAAAAAGTAAAGTTACATCTTCAAAATTTTACTACTATTTACTAAATTTAGATAAAACAATATTTACATCTCAATAAGTACCTATATTATTCACAAGCTTCGCTGTGAAAGCGCAATTGTATCGATTGAGCATCATTTATTCATCTAACTTATCATCGGAAGCTCTTCTCTTGAAATCTTAAACTCTAGTCAATTAATACAATAACAATCGACAAATTAAATAATACATTTAAACATATTCACATTCACACTCACAACTCACAGCACAGACTGTCCGATCGATAGTTATAATTTAAATAATAAATATTTCTAGAAATGCATTTATACTTGGTACGACTTATCATGCGGCCGTCGCCGGCCAACATTTACAATTTAATTTTTAAAATTTTGATATTAATCATAAATTCAAACATAACATCATCTTATATTATGTAGTACAGTTGTCGCATTTCACTACGGGTTTGTATAATATAGATAAACGTGCACACATAAACAATACGTACACAGTACACACACATGATCATACTACCTTCATGAGATAAAACAACTGTATGGATTCAAATAAAACTTGTGACATAATTTGTGTTAATATTTTGAGATAAATTAGGAGCTAGTATCACTAATACGAGGAAAGAGATTCCTTATGGAGTTCAAACGAAGTGTAGTTGAGACTCCGAATGTATGGATCGGACAAATATTGTCATCCGATCCATATTACTTGTTCATTTCAAGTCAGCGATCCAGTTTGCATGTAGCACCATTCTAATGGTAGAATAACATATACCGATAATCTCTCTCTAACGGAGCTGCGCTGATAATTGGATAAGACGATTTTATAGGTGAAATCTTGTATCATTAGTATTTAAAGCTTAGTAGATTTTTGTGGTGCAATGATTAATAAAGTGAATGTCCTTAATTGTTTGAGTATAATTGAATACAATCTTCATGTACAATTTTAGTTAAAATTACCAAGCAAACTCCCGTAGACACTTCACTGACTGACTTGAAATGAATTTAACATGTCTAATTAACTCGCGCTATAACTAACTTAGCTAACTTATCATAGCTTAGAATAACCCCGTACCATCACCAAAGATTGCACATTATACCCGATACTTTGATTTTTTATTTGCAGTCTTGCCTTAACAGGCTGATTACTTTCACAGTGACTGTTAAAAAATTAAGGTATTTCAATTAGAACAGAACTGTCCCGTAGTTTAATATAAACTGAAAACAATTATGTAGGTTTAAAATGTCAAATGTCTACATATTAACGTTTGGAAGACTGAAATTTATACTTAAGAGATTTTGCTTCTCATAATTGTAAGTAGTTATATTCACTGGAACGGACATTTTAACTGGTAATGTCTAAATTACAGCGGACGGAATAAATTCGTATTTTAAGTACTTTCTATTAGTTCCATCCACTAGCAGAACAATTGCATTCATATGTTATAAATAATATGTATAAAACATTTAAGCTGTAATAAATAGTTACTGGAAATACGCCTGAGCGCTTGTTCTCACAATAAGTGACTTTCCGTACAGTGCATCAAATAATATGAACTGTATGGACAGTAACTTTAATCAGAATGATTCAGATTGAGCATTTGAATGCTACAGTATTGCTTAGTGGAAGTTCATAAGATCATTTTAGTTGTGCACAGGCATCGGCAGCTGGCCCAGTAGCTGGTTAGCGAATGTAGCGTTCGTGAATTTAAAATGCCGCTTGTCGTAGAACTTTAGTAGTGCAGGAGAGTAGGGGTGTTGCTTCTTTAGGTGCATGTAGTGCTCCTCTGGTTCTGAGGTGGTGTGTCCGCATTCTTCGCAGACGTACATCTGGAATGAACAGGAAAATGTTTAAATTTGTGTTCTTATGAAACAAAGTGGTTGATGATGAAAATCTTTTTGGGAATTAACGGTCTATTAAGTCTATCAAGTTTCAAGGTAAACAAGGAAGTAATAATGCAATGAAATTACCTTAGTCCTCCTCTCTTTATAAGCGTAAGTGTGCTGCACACCATGAACTTTTAAGCAATGAGATTCCAACGAGCATCTTTGGGTAAAAGATTTCTCACAGAGGTTGCACTTGTAAGGCCGGACTCCAGTGTGCGTCCTCGTATGCCGCTTCAGGTCGAAGGTGTCATTGAAGCCTTTGCCACAGAATGTACAGAGGTACCGCTTAACGTCAGAATGGCACTTCATATGCCGGTTTAGGAGCCTCTGCAAGGTGAAGTTCTTCGAGCAAACTCTGCAAACGAACTTGCTGGGATCGTCTTCACTAACTAGTACTTGTTTATTCTTTTCTTCTTCTCTTTGCCTGGCATTAGCTTCGGTTGCCAGTGGATTCTTTACGCCGTGTCCACCGTTGATAAATTCTAATGGAAGTTCCGCTGGCAGACCCAACTGTAAAGACAGAGAAGCATGATTAATGCAAGCGAGTATCCCTTAAATACGTTTGTACAAACAAATTTTAGAAAAAGCTTCTAATTCTATTGTGAATTATAAGACTGAATCTTTATAATTGTAAATTGTACACAAAATAAAATTAATGAATAATAGATGGCAGTAAGTTAAAGCATAAGTTGATTTAGGCTCGGCGTAACATTGTAATTTTTCATTATTGAACGTCTACGTCATTTTTATCATTTAAATATCATACAAAAACTCTAGTTGAGAGAGTACTAACGACATAGACAATGAAAATCGAATCAAAGCTTCGCCTTTAAATCAAATAATGCTTACCCTTTGTTGCAAAACGTGAATTTTGCCATCGGCGCCTGAGCCTT
Source organism: Hemistola chrysoprasaria (assembly GCA_947063395.1). Lineage (NCBI taxonomy): Eukaryota > Metazoa > Arthropoda > Insecta > Lepidoptera > Geometridae > Hemistola > Hemistola chrysoprasaria. Next base: position 6,188,217 of record OX346715.1, read on the forward strand.
TCTTCAGACTTACAGCGGCAGCGGGGCTGAGTGACGCGGTCTCGATATGACTGCTTCCGTCGAGAGAGTTGTTGCCACCAGGAGAAGGCAGGGAGATGCCCGTCGGTGAGTCGAGGTCAAGGTTGTGACTACTGAACGGGAAGCCCGGTGTCAGGATCTGTTGACGTTGCTGTAGCTGCACCTGGATTTGTAACTGTTGCATTCCACTCTCGTTGTGCTGCAGTAGCGCAGGATTTAGTTGCATCAACAAATCTGGCCGCTCCTTAAAATTGTACGATGATCCCTGCTCGAACGCCAAATAGTTCGCTTTCTCATAATATTGTCTACTTAAGTTTACTTGTTCTGCTAACGACTCAATATCGACCCCGCTGTGTGAATCAGGAGAGATTGATGATGATTCACGTAAATCTGAATCAGGGATAGAATCGACCGGTTGCCCCAGTAATGATACGATATCATCAGAAGAGTCGGGGAATGTAAGCGTCGTGGCAAAGTTGGCATCGATGTCCATAACCATATTATCGTCAAAATTGTTTCCATAGCTGATCGCTCCTAAGTTTTCTACTTTGTTTTCGTAGTCCACATCTTCATCTTTCAGAGCGAGGCCGTAGTGTGCATTTTGCATTAACGAATATTGTTTTGTCTGTTCGGGGAAGTTAGGTGAATTTTCGCCGTTTTCACAGTCCATGTTAAAACCATTCATGATATTGAATTCACTGGAGAAATTACTATTTGCGTTAAAGGAATTTTGACCGCCTTTGGTCGACGGCCCAAGTGTTTCATAGAAAGGCGGAAGGCTGCCTGTAGGCGGACTGTTGGGCCCGTAATTAGAGCGACCATCGCGACCGTTTCCACCACTTCCTGAACCACCTCCCATGGTGCCGCCACCCCCAGAAGAAGGTGCGGTGCCACCACCTCCTGAACTGTAGCTGCTGGAACCACCAGTACTCTGAGTACCACCATTTGATCCATTTCCACCAGTGGAACGACCGTGCCCAGCGGCAGCACTTATGATTCCCGGAATTTTACTAGCTGGACAATTTCTTAAGACTAGAATGGGTCTGGCCAAAATCCCATTGGCAATTTTGGAACTACTTGTTCGCCTTTGTTCTCTGATTTTCTTTTCTGTTTCTTCATCTTCTGTTTCGCCTCTCTTTTTAGCAATGACGTAATCAATGGGCTGGTCTTGCTCTGGTTCAGGGACTGGCAGAGTTTCAGGTAGAGCTACATCAATATCTTTTTTGTTAAATTGTGATTGTGAAGGTGTTCGCTGTATGACTGAAACTTTTTGACAAATCACATTATTGTCAGGTGAAGGTGTAGATTCTGGTGATGGTGTGGTCCTAGATGGAAGTACAACGGGATCATTATCTAAAGTATCTTTTTCTTCCTTGATCAGAGGTTTATCTTCTGTTTTCTTTTTTGCATCCGCGCCGATCGGCAAATATTGTTTTCGTTCAGCTGGTGTTAGAACAGTTCTGTGGCTGCCATATGGCACGTCTCCTCCGAGCAGAGACGATTTGAACCTTCTAGGTTCTCTGGTGCTTTTATCTTGTGAGTGTTTAAATCCATTATTTTCATTGAATATATCTTGGTCACGATCTGGAATAAACGAAAAATGTGAAATTAGTCATATTGTTTGAACAGCTCAAAAAGCAAAAAAAAAAAATGGAGAGGTGAATGAAGGAGATCTTAATGATTGGTATAGAAAATATAATGATGGGCAAGCTAGAAATCATTGTTGAAAAATAAACATGTTTAATAAGTACGGTGTATCAGTTTGTCCTCGGCTTGTTATTAACGTATTCACGTAGCGTCGGAGGTATGAGGCCTCGTTGACGTCACTGGTATGTGCCTCCATAACGGTAATACTCGCCTCTGCATTACACACCCACACAGACAATGTTGGGAGTGTGTGAGTGTGCACTATTGTAATTGGCGCGCCGCGCCGGCAGACAAAGTGACAAATTCAATCTCGACCCAAATCTAGCAGCCATTCATTCGATCCTAACATAACATAGATATTTCTAACGACACAACAATACACCCATCCAGTATGTTAAATATTAGAGACAAATCAGATGGTGTGGACACCAAAGTGATGAAATGTCTATATTTTATGTAGCAAGTCGATCATTTTGCAACTAGCACAATATTTAGAGCCAATTCAATCACTGTATGAGTTCCGTATAATACCCGACTCTAATTGAACACTACCTAATTATAGTCGATGCAAATATTGCAATGACGTATCCATTGCAATATTAGATAGATAGATTAGATAATACTAGAACAAAAAGAAAAATGTAGGTAGTGAAAGTCCCGAAGCCCAAACAAGTTTCTTTGCCCTTTCTCGGCTATTGTAAGGAACCCAAGGACGAACCCTGCCTTTGTTGAATTCTTTTTTCTGCGTTCGTAATTGTATGCGTCTGCGCTGCCAGGCGTGATGACGAAGGACTCACATTTCTCTAAACCATAGTGCACTGCTTTTTCTGTATTCGTAATTTCCCAAAAGGACGGCTTAATGTTAGAGTTGACAAGGTTTATAGCCGCACTTAAGTTTGTAAATGTTCGCGTAAAGTTTTTATGTTTGGTTTAACGTGTTTAGGGTCTCGACCATCGCTGATTTCTTAGAAATACGCTGCGGAGTATAAAATACGGCATTGATAGCTTGGACTCAAAATTAGATGTTACATCTGATACACAGATTCTGTTATCCACAATCCAACCTAGCCTATTTATAGCCCAATTTTCTTCGCAGATTCTTGCAGATTTTAAAGTCAACGACTATCGTACGTACGAATACATAACTAGTAGTGGTTTTTATAGGGTTTAACAATAAGTTTGTAGAAAAATGAAAATAACTGGAACATGCACACTGAAGGTCACTAAATTTTATGGAAAAAAATCATTGCTCTGACGCTGTTATCTAGGGAGGAATACTTTTGTATAGAGCAAAATCACCCCTCTTAAAACGCATTGTTTTCGTATAAATAAACTCCGATCGTAGTTTCATAAAAAGCCTCCTGTCGTTTACTATAATGAACAGTTATTATGTGAAAAATGCCATAAAGTGTCACCTTTGCCTTGCAAGGTTCGCGTGACATTTGGAAACCAGACCTCTAGGCTATTAATAACAATTCGCACGTTGAAAACTAATGACTTGTTTCACATGGAAAAAACTAACTTGAATTCTACAACTTGAATAAAGAGAATAATAATGTAAATAATAAAACGTAAAAGAAGTAGGTTTAAATTTAAATTACGTAATTTTAATTAAATGACCATAAAAAAATTAAGGTCCGCCTGCAATTATTTACGAAGATATAAGTGGACATATTTTTTTAACGTGTACTTACATACCTACTTACATAAATTGTTAAGGCATACGCATAGTGTAGGGTTCCATACCTAGATACCAAGAACATGCAGCGCCATCTATTAGTTGCTTGCGCAAAGTATGGAAATATGCAGCATTATGGCCATAAATTTTAATTGCGTTAACTTAGAAGTATGATTTTTTTACAGCCACAAGGGACCGCAGATCTGAGTTATAGATATAAATTTCAACATAATACCTCCACGCGTTCCCGTTAAAAAGTGTCTTGACAGACTGACAGACAGACATACGGACAACAGAGTGATCCTATGAGGGTTCCTTTTTTCCTTTTGAGATACGGAACCCTAAAAGATATACGAACGCACGAAAAGCCAGTTAAAAATCTCAAGGAGCTACATGTCATTGTAATTAATAAAACAAATGACAATCAAGCAACAGCAAATTTTCCGTTTGTCAAAATAGCTAAATGAAAAGCATAGCATAAGGTCTTCAAATAGTTACTTATAGATGCTATATGCACAGCAGTTATGAAGACTGACACTGGCCCAGTGACCGTGGGTTACAGCACTCTTGATCACCGTTAGAGCGCCGCTCGCGCTGCTTGCGTCATGTTTAATCTACGTCATATTATTTAACTTTATTCATTCGCTATATTCAACCGGTGAATATAATTATGCGATTTGTTTCACAAATTGTGCTGTTGAGAATACCTCTTATTGTTTTCTTTTTACTAAGCGAATTATTTACATTTATACATTATATTATTTTATGTTTATCTTTTTTGAGCTATTTTTAGTTACATCGTTAGATTTTTCCGATCGAATGAAAGGAAAGTCCGATACTTGATGGGTGATCAATTCTGTGTTATCTATATCATATATAACTAATAATGTGGAATGTGAACTATTATACTTCCAAAGGCTCGTAAAGCCGTTGGTCCCATCTCGGATGTTGTTATAGAAGATAATCGTTACTTATCGCCAGAAATCTCTTACATGTTGACGTAATAATAAGAAAAAGAAAATCCAGTTTTCAATCTTTATATATCAGCCGTCCAAGATTTACATTTTATATAAGTCACAGAACTCGTCGATCTTATTTGCATAAAGCAATTAAAGTAGCAAATATAGGCAAATAATCGCAGAATCGCGGGCCAAGCGAGCGAGTTTACAGCACGGTTTTATTCTAAAACGGTAAGTCAAGGTTTTATAATTACCATGTCCATATCTATTCAGTTACTTGTAGTTTCCTGTAGAGGGACCTTGAATACGAACACTCATTATTTAGCCGTTAACTAATGCCTTATTCGCACACTTTTGGCAATAATTAGTGATTCTCAGCGGAACGGTTTTTATTGGCAGACGAAGTTAGAGATCCGTGGGCTGATTTATTGTATAGTAGCATTTTTAATCCTCACTTGGGTGTATGCTCGTAATTAAATTAAATACTTCAACCATTCTTAGAGAAGCTGATAACGTCTCGTAGAGCATCGTTTGACCAGTCCTTACTTGGATGTATGATTATTTTTTGGCACATCTTATGGCATATATTTATACCATACTAGCTGTGCCCCGCGGTTTCACCCGCGTAGTGAAAAGCGTAGGGGAAAAAGTACCCAATCTGTTCAGTAGTTTTGGCGTGAAAGAGTAACAAACATTCATCCATCAAACTAACTAAAACCGCGCTAGATGGCGCTGGAGGTGAGTTAGAACTCGCAAGCGTTTTGTTCACCTGTTAAAAACCTAAGTTTTTTACATTGTACTGAAATTTGAGATAAAATATTAGTAGGATACCGGTAGATGGCAAAAGGCTCGTCCCCTTTCATATGGGACCAATAAAATACTGGCGAAATGTTGGTGTAACTGCTATGGGACTGAGTCCTGGGTACACCTCTGCCTACCCCTTCGGGAAAAAGTACTACCACACTACCTTAAATCATATAGGTGGTAAGTACGCGGTAGGTTCCCAAGGAATAGCCACTGATGGCTATTGTCATAAAAAGATACCAACAAGCCTACAATATGGTTTCCCCGTTTTTTTTCTTTTTCAGGCCCGAAATATGCATATCTGCTGTCTCATTCTAAGCCTTTAAGACTTAGTTTTTCTTGGTCAATGTGTTAGCGCGTCTGTTACTTTTAAGGTCATGTAAAGAAGCTATGCCTTGGTGAAAAAGAGACAGAAATGGACAGAATGCTGTGTGGTTTTGGAATAGAAATAACTAATTTTAAAATAAAAGTTTCTAAGGTCAATTTATCTAAATTACTTATCTTAAGTATATCTAGAGCCTTTACCTTGCAAATTAATTTTCCGTTAGGTACAATGAATCATTCATAAGCAGTGGTAATTCTCACAAAGTATGATTAACGCTCTGGTTTCAAGAACACTGGTTCCTTTGATATAATTATCTGTACCCCTTATAGGTAGATCCATATTTAATAACACTTATCTATTAAGACGAGAATCTAACATTTAAACTTTTTATATCATTCACAACGTTCCTATAAATTAATACGAGTTTCTCTATTATGCCAGTGTTCCTAGTAATTACCAAAACATAAATAACCTACAGACTTATTCGAATATGCGAAGTGATTAATCACCGCCTGTCTAAACGACTACGTTATTACGTTACGAATTAAAGTGCGTAATTTAAATGTGGACGGAACCTTCAAAACCGCAGGTAATTGCGGTTCTCATTCAGCAAAAAAGCTTTAAATGTTTTGAATCTGATAATTCCTGTGATTGATTGTGCTTTTCAGCAGTTTTCAACGTTTATCTATTAGAATGATCGTTATAACGCAGTAATAAGTTATATAGTCTTACAAAGAGACGGCAGAACATAATTTAATATTGCCTGAGGCGTCAATAAAAACTAGCGAAGCAGCGTCCGGGCTTGACTAGTGGCTAGCTTGGCCTTGCTTTGGGGTTATCGGACCCTGCTAGCATTTAACGCGTTATAAAACCGACAGCTATGAAGAACCGCTCGGGACCACATAAAATTCCGTTGAAGCCTTTTTTTCCACCAGTACCGATAGCACACGGTATAAGGCGAGCGGCAAGACATCAGCAGTTGAGAGGTCGCTTTGAAGGACATTTTTTGTTTCCATTTTATTTATCGACCGCATGTGGAAACCGTTCTAACCACATGTAACCGTTTTTTGCCTCCTCGACCTCGAACTAATTGTCTACCGAAATTAGGATGAAAATAATATGCAAATTGTATAAATATCTCGCATTTCGACATTGATTGGTGGAAGAAAAGACAGTCAAATTCGAAACGAATCCAGCCTTTATGGCGTTGAATTATAAATATTGTCGGTTGGAAGTTGGAACCTCACGGAGCCTTCCTACGCCGTAAACGCCTACAATAAATGTAATTGTATAGCCTTCTGGTATTTCAAAGCCACTTTTGATTATAAAAAACACAGTACAAATACGTAAAGCAACGGTCGCAAAAACTGTTCAACACTTTATTATTATTTTGATCGTGGCGTGAATCACAACCAGATTTGTCGAGGGTGAATGACCTAAATATGTTTAGCCAAATGTTCAAGGCTAGTTAATACTAATTTGACTAGCTAATAGAAAAAATCCGGTATTTAAATGTGATAGGTCGGCTTGTTTCGACGGTCAATTTCAGTGAGCCGTTGTTATTTTGATATTAATACTTTGATAAAAACATAACGCATTCCGTTAACCGGTATTCGATTGAAAGCTGTTCAGAACACATCATCTTAAAACCCAGAAAACGTTATTTCTATTAACCAAAATACAGTTTATTTGATACCGAGAAGAGACATGTTCCGACATATTTATCGACATTTAAATTTTAGGAATCAAAGAGGTCGCACTGTTCTTGAATAAAAATGAGTTACGGGATGCTGAGCACGTAACGTGCAATGGCATTGGTTTTCTTGGTATTAAGCTGGTTGCCGTGGTCGTTTATGGCCTACAATCATCATAATAATTGTCCTTAATAACTGCCATACACAAAAGCAGTCGTCCTAGGTCATTCTGCGGAGTGGTTTGATAAAGTGAGGTAGGCAACATTGTCCTCAAGCTTACCTCTGCGAGATCGTGGGCGGTCTACAGAAAATTGCTCCAAAACACACGAAATGTTTATCTTTTATTGCGGCATGGCACAACAATGGTGATGACCTTTAGATCATAAGATTTAAACACATTTTAAGTCTGGGTTTACCGCTCGCTATTTACTTACCTACAACTTTAATCCTCACGACATTTTTCAACGTATTTGAATAAATCCTGGTATCATCTGATTTATGATAGTAATTTTTTGGTGAGCCTTAAAACCTTAAGCTCATTTCAATGCTTTTAAAACTTTCATTGGTGTGAGATAACAATAGGGTTTAAGGTAGGTGGTCGTAATGTTTTTGATAAGCAAATGATGTCCTTTTTGATGATGAATGCTAGCTATTAAGTTAAACACTATTTGACCGCTACGTGTCTAGGAAAATGTAAATGTTGGAAAAAAAACTTTAATAGAATAGAATAGGATAGAATTCGTTTATTTGTAATAAATGCGTGTTACATATAGATGTTCGGTACATAGTCAAAGAGTCCGTGTATATTTAGTCACATTGCGACATACAAATATTAATTAAGTAGGTACATACGTTCAAAATTATCTTTATTATTATTTCACTTTATATAAAAATGCTAGCTATTCAGTAAAACACCCTTTGACAGCTACGTGTCTAGGAAAATGTTAATGTTGGAAATAAATCTTTAATAGAATAGAATTCGTTTATTTGATACTAGCTGGTACCCGCGACTTCGTCTGCGTACTTTTAGGTAGCCTATGTCCTTTCTCAGGGTCTAAAGATTGTCTGTGCCAAATTTCATCAAAATCGGTGGAGAGGTTTAAGCGGGAAAGCGTAACAGACAGACAGACAGAGTTACTTTCGCATTTATAATATTAGTAGGGATAAACGCATGTTACATATAGATGTTCGGTACATAGTCAAAGAGTCCGTGTATATTTAGTCAAAGTTATTAAGTAGGTACATACATTCAAAATTATCTATATTATTATTTCACTTTATATAAAATTAGATTCGTTATTATTTAGTTTATTTACAATGTTCTACCCTTAATATTATTATTAAATTCTGTGATTGTGTAGAAGGAATATTATATGAACTTCAAAAAATTAAATAATTTTTTGGAGGTTAATTATTTTTATTATTGTTGCAATTTCAATTAAGAAACTACGAGTGAATGAATTTGTTTATGCTTAGTTGTTTAACGGGCATGTCTAACAAAAGGTATTTTAATCATAAATTCTATATAATTCGCAATGGTCATTGTCACAGGGAACGAGTGTTTTAATGCGACAATAATCTTATCAATGAGAAATGGATACACAAATTATTCTACACGTGGAAATAATTTGTCCGTTGCATGAAACTCTTGAGCGCATACACTATGTTTGTTTGTGCATGATCCGTAATCGGATCGTAAGTAGTGGATGACGTCGCGTCAATTTACATACGTATTTGTATAAAATCAGCGCCATTATTATATCTATATACCGTTATTATTTGTAATACGTTCCCATAGTACACGTTCCAATATATATACGTACCTACAAATACATAATGAAATGCACCACCACAATTTCTTACGTACTTACTAATGTTTGCGATTATTGTGCAATTAGTAAGGGTTGGGCGCGTCATCGTGGATCATCATCATCATATATTATTATTAAAATGTATACCTACAATAATATTCTCGTTTGTAGTATTTAAAGGCGGCAGCTCGACCGCAAAAAACTTGACCGCGCGGTCGACTGGTCACCTTTAATATTTTTATTATTTTGTTGGGGGGCGACTCGACCGCTCATACAAAGTACGCTCATACAGTCGATTGAAAAAACAGACGATTGAAAAAAGTGTACAAATCAAAATAAAATCATTCTTTTCAGTAAGCTTTTCAGTGTTATTTATCCGTTTTCATTAACAAATCAACAAGTGGATGTACCGATACATTGAAAGTATGTTAGCATGTTTTTTCGACAAGATTGGATATAATCCATATTTTTCGCATTACCATTAACGGAGTATTCTTGGAGTGGTAATAACAATGGTTGTTTTTCATTTTAGGATGCACCCAGATATGGCGAATGCGACCGTAACAGTGAACCTCACTTCAACTGCTAGCTAGCCGCGCACTAACTATTACAGTAGCAGCACGCGGAGCGGTGCATTCGCCAGATGTGGACGTGTACAAAATGTCGTGTACAAAACTCCATGTGTGTTCAGTGTCTGTGTAGTAGTTAGTTATATCGTGATTTTTGTATGGGAATTGAGTCGAGTGTCCGGGGTGTTGTACCCAGGACCCAGTCCTATAGTAGGTACAGCCTGTTATGTTTTCTACGCCTGATATATTTTGGTCCCATGTAACAGGGGGCGAGCCTAACGCGACTGGCATTTTATAGGGTCTTTACATATTTAATTACTTTGCCATTACATATTCAGTTCGATTTGCATTATTTTAATAACATACACCGTTCATTGACAAATTCACTGTACACGTGCGATCGACCTATTGTTTGAAATAAATCTTATCGCGTACGTACCTATAGTTACTAAACCCATAGGTATAGTCCTAAGTAGATTAAGACATTCTTCTTGAGAGTATTGTATACCATAGAAGACTAAATAAAGATACAAACTTTTCATTCATATGTGTTTTGCGACCTTTCCTAACTTAAACCTAACCTACCTATTTTACCTAATTATTTAGATTTTATGGTTCGGTTCGTACACGTTACTTACGATATTAATAATAATTTTGACACAAACTTATTTGTGTATTGAATGGTGAATGGAATGGTTCAAACCCACAGAACAAATATCAATTAGAAGTGTGTGAACACTTCCGGTGAAAAGATAAAATCAAAAATGGGAACTTCGATGAATAGCACGTCTGGTGTGAATGAAAATGGCCCTAATAGAAATAATTTAAAGTTGATTTCCATTAATCTTTTTGTTCTATATGCAAACATCACGGCAGCAGTAACGGAGCAACGATTAAAGTACCGTCATTCGGGCGTCGCTATAACTAGGCACAGCTGAGTTTACTTAGTACTACGAGTGCTCCGCCTGCCCCTATCACAGGTTAAAATTCTCTGAATATATTCTGCTATACAAATTATCACACTGTACCCTGAAAAGTACATTTATCATCATCATTTCAGCCATAGGACGTCCATTGCTTATCTCCTCAGTTCTCTCCATAGCTCGTTGCGCTATTTTGAGCTTATTGATAAGGCCCACAATCAGAGACCACGTTTCGTATGTCATCACTGGGTAACACACTGGTCGAAGACCTTCGACTTGAGGCACTGAGGTATTTTGGACGAGAAGACATTGTGTGCCTAGTTGGATTCGACGACGACAATGTACTTCACATACAATGTGAAGTACATTGTCGTCGTCACTACTACACGTATACAAACATTTTTTGATGTTTTATAACCAGATTGTACTCCCGTTATATGAAGCATGTTAAGCGTTTGCATCACTGTGGTCGACGAGCGCGATGTAGGTCTCATAGACTTTATAAGAGTAATATCAATCTATCTTGACGTTGTTATATTGTTTCCGCAATATACCCGATTGGATACAGCCGCAGAGTGCAGATATACCTCCCCGCAAGTCGTGCACCGCTATGTTATAATTTATAACGAACACTAAACGCAATTTGTTAAATAGAAAGATATTTTTTTTTGCCAGTTATTTATCCGCCAAGCAGTAATGTGCAAACATTACTGTGTTCCAGTCTGAAGGGCAATGTGACCAGCGAAATAACTGGGCATTATGAGATTCAACAACTCATATCTCATGGTGACAGGCGCAGTGCAGTGCCGCGCAGAATTTTGAACTTTAAAACACTGGTTGGCATTGTGTCTGATATGGGCAATCATAATGCTTACCATCAGGCACCTGATTTGCTCGTCTTGTCACTCACTGTCATAAAAAATTATATTTTGGTAGCACTTTACTTCTGGATTCAGTAAGTAGATGGAGTGCTGATACGAAGTGGTCAATGGTTAGATTATTGAAATGACAAAAACCTTAACCTAACATCTGTTCAAGAACAATACTGTGAGGGCACACACTGCGCCCGAACGCATCGGGCCGATAAATCCATGAGACGGACGGATGACGGATGAGGGACGCAGTGAGAAATACCTTTAGCCCAGTATTGCTAGCTACCTTGCATAAGTATTGTTGAATACGGGCGGAAGACTGATAATTGAGAAAAATATTAATTCCTCTGATACACTACTGACACTTCACCGCTCTATAACGCAGACGATTGAACCTATGTTAAATAATTTATAATTGATTATTATAGCTATAGATATCCAACGAAGAAGTTAAAATACGAGTTCTCCTTTGTGTTTATATTTTCAACTTGTACAATTTTACATAAAATGTCAAGCAGATGTACCTAAAAAATAAAAATACATGGGCGCACCATAAAAATAAATCGATAATACATAATATGTGTTATAAAAAAACTATAGTACTTTTTAAAATGATGGCGACCCGCATGTCCTCATGCCAATAGGTTATTGCTATCGACTGTAGATAGCAGTTTGTTTAAAGACATGTGCGGACACACCGGGACCATTCCTAGAACAAACACCGCCATCATATGTGCCGCATCTTGACATGAGCAAAAAAATTAACAAGTCCTTGACTAACTGCCACATAACTGCTTCGGATATTGACTCCGGATACCTGTAAATGTCGAACGTGAATCCAACATTTCGACTGATTTGACGATAAACAACGTTATTAATGTACTACGTACTTGATTGGTCCGAACACACGCTTTGCTCGACTTAAGTGCACTTCAATCCGTGCACCTTACTTTAGTGTAGCATCAACATCCATGTAGTGTGAACGCGTACGGAGCTGTGCTAATATTACGGGAAAACAAACCGAGTATTTATTTTTCGTTTGATTCGATTACAAACTATTGCTAACGTGTTTGACCTTAATAAATAAACGCAACTTTAATAAACTGAGTAACAGAATTTGAGCAAATATTTTTAAGAGCGCTCTTGTCTATCGTAGAATATACGTCAATGACGATAAATTGGCGATTATTCAACCAATTGTGCTAGACTCAAAAAACAAAAAGTTTTCATTCTGAGAACAGATTTGCCAGTACCTTTACAGAATGTAATCGGCTTTTTATGATCGCCAATCTTTAAAAAGGCAAAGACTTAAAAAGGTAGCTGAAGTACAATGGGCTACGTTTACAATAGGGACGGCCACATGGTCTTTTTCGTTTATTCGTAAAGATGCAGATTTTACTGTTCACGAATGGCAACACGCGATAAGATTTCTTTATTTTATTTTCATTTATTCATCGTTTTTAAATTTATACTTCCCTATTTACTGAGTCTTAATTATTAGCTAAAAATATCTAATATCTAGTGCTACTAGAATATTTTTAATAATATTTCTAAGCTCTGAGCGATAAGGCCGCCAATACATGTTTTCTCGTTTTTTTTTATTTTCTGTATTGTGATACCAATAAAGAGTTATCTATTCTATTCTTAAGTATCTATTAAATTTTTATGATTTATGAGGGTCATATTATGGAATATTCTCAACAAAAATGGATAATAATATCATCTTATGGATTCTTTAAAATTTTAAAAAACAATTTTAAGATTTTAACAATTTTAACAATTTTAAGAAAAGAGCAAGTCAAGCGGTCAGACCTCAGTCAAGCCCTTGGCCCTAATGTGTTTGACAATGCAAGTGTACGCATGATAAAGCCCCATGCAGATTAAAATTACCTTATTAAGTTTAAACGGCGGAAAAACGAAAACGTTTAATGGTAGGTAAATGAGAATAATAATAAAATGAAGGAAAAGGTCAACTCATTCCGCGAGATGGAATTAAAAAGATTTTTTTTTTGCTGAGAATAAAATAAGCATTGAATTTATCATACAAAGGGGTAGGCAGTGGTGCCCAGGACTCAGACTCAGTATGTTATTGGTATAGAGGGCGAGCATATTGTCATCTACCGGGCACAGATCCAGACTCCAATTATTAAGATCATTCCTATCTATGTATAAAAAAAAATTAACACTTTGGCTGACCTGAGGATCTAACCCGGACAATCCTGATCGGCAGTCTAGCTATCGCCCACAAAGCCACTACTTAAATAAGCGTTAAATTTATTATAATAAATACGTGTATCCTCATAGCTATTTTAGTTTTTTTTTACTTACTGTAAAAGTTGATCAGAAATTAACGTGCCAATGGAAGCAAACAAGTGTGCATACAGCTCTAGTCACGATTCACGATTACAGCAGACGCACCAGTTAATTAAATCGACATGCAGTTTATTTTATGTAATACTAGCTGTACCCGCAACTTTGTACGTGAATTACCTCGTAATTCATTTTATGTAGGTACTTTATATTTTTATAGATTAAGCTATTTGCTTGAAATAGAATCGGTCAAGACTGCCTCGGTGGCGTAGAGGGCGCATGCGTGACTTCCAATCAAGAGGTCCCGGGTTCGATCCCCAGGTCAGGCAGAGTTAAATATTGGATTTTCTCATTAGGAATTATCTCAATAACTGCCTGGGGTCTGGAACCGTGTCCGGTAGATGGCAATAGGCTCGCCCCCTATTACATGGGACCAATAACATACTGGCTAAATGTGGGTGTATCTACTATGGGACTGCGTCCTGGGTACACCTCTGCCTACCCCTTCGGGAAAAAGGCGTGAATGTAAGTTTTATGTTATGTTAAATTATCTATGTGTGTACACCTCTGTATCTATATATACCTATATATTGTATAGGTCAGTAGTGAATTGACGTTGGTAGCATAATAATAGGTATTATAGCTCAAGATCACGGGAAACCGTAATGTTATTTTTTAATTCAACTGATATAATGTAACGATGTAGGTAATGTAACCTTCTTATTACCAGTTCAAATAATAACACCTTGTGCGTGTTATTTGGTTGGATAGAAGCCAATTGGCATCATTGTACTCGGTACCTGCTTTAATTCTTTAGTAACTCATTTCTAGACATAGACTAATTTCTAGTACCCACTGATTAACATAGATACAAATTATCTCTTATCCAGTCACTGATATAAAGAAAAAGGGAGATAGGGTACGTTCTCCCAGTGCTTAATCAACAATTGGCATGTGCAATTTTCTTAGTGCAATATAATGAACTACAAAGATAGAAAGACGTGCCTGAGACAGAAGTGCGACCGAGACAACAATATTAGTCCCTAGTACGACGCCACTTTACTGATGTGTATGGGCCTAATGGGACATAATTTGGCGCTGCTGCAACGGTTTCAAATAGTAAACAAAAAGATAATATTGCTTTTAATTTAATGAACGTACCTACCTATGTTACATACTATAATAAATAAACCATTCAAATCTGATTATGAAAAGTATGTCCGGCAGGCGAAAACTCGTTGATGTCTTTTGTTAGAGCACGACGCAACGGGAAAATTGCGCGAGTCCGATTCCGTCTGTTATTAGTGATTTTTTTTGTTTAATTAAATATTATGCATTATTATATTTAGCAATATTATGCGTGGTACATTGATATAATAATAAAACTTTGCAGCACTCGTAAAATATAATAATTTTCGGTAATTTATTTGATAGATAATTATATTTTGAATTTTGGTTTACGTTTTTAATAAGGTCGCCAATGGTTACGCGTTGTCTAGTTTTAAATATTATAATTTCAGTATTTTCGTGATTATTATAGTATTAGAAAAAAACGAATATTCTATATATTATACAAAATCGTCATCGTAAAATCGACTAATTTTATATTAAAAAATCCTAGATGACTCACTGACATATAACGTAGAGCCCAAACCACTGATCCTAGAGACTTGAAACATGGTATGTAGGTTCTTTTCATTGTCTGGACGTGTGCTAAGAAAATATTATTGAAAATGAATATCCTAAGTGGTCCAAAAAAGGCGACAAAATTTTGGTATAAAACTCACATATTTCGTAAGTGCGAGCGGGCAAAGCCGTTCGGCTTAAACGAGTTAAATTATATTGTAAAGCGAATCTTACATGACAATATACATACAGTCACGCCTTGTTCCCGGTGGGGCAGGCAGAGACTTCCCTCCACTTGCTACGATCCTGACATACAACTTTCGCTTCGTTCACTTTCATGACATTATTCATACATGCTCGTCGGTTGTAGGTACATTTGACTTGGCTTTGCCTAAGAACAACGTCAACTTGTTCATGAAAAGTACGCCTAGGTCGACCTACCATAACAATGTATCTTAGAAATTTAATGTAAGTACTTAAAGTAAAACGAATGTCTGTTTGAATTTTTCTTCAATGCAACTATTCGTTCCCATATTTATAGCATGAAGGTACATGTAACATATGCATTTTATCTTCTTACAAAGAAGGTCCCCTCGATAAGGAGTTGGCGCTCCCCATTTTAATGTGGTTTCCGACTCATAAGGGCTGGGTGACCTTCAAGGGCAGGTTGTGTTTGCCCTTTCCACAGGTGCGATCTACACCTGTAATATATTATTATATTGTATTTCAATTTTAATGATTCGTTATCCCAACACTGTTGAGAAAGGGTTTTATTAATTCTTCGGTTTTATTTCGTACCATTCTTAAGGCTATATTTAGATCTGCATTTTTTGTTTTTTTTTTATTATGCCTTTATAATGCAAGAGGCAGGCGTAAAGCGGCCTTTACATTATTCAATATTCAGAGCGCTAAATGAGTTGGCATGCTATGCAAGTGTAAAGGCAGTTCGAAAGTTAGCAATCGATTCATCTCGCACTGCCGATGCACTTAGATGAATGATTTAGCGCTCTGAAAATAGGATAATGTAATGACCGCTTTAATATCTGTGTAGCTGTATTTAAGAGGAAAATGAACATTAAATTTTTTTATATTTTGGTCAAGGATTTAAGCAGCTGACAATACTTTTAAGCGTAATAATTTAATTAATAAAAATCGTGACACGCCGAGATTTTGGCTCTAAAATATGAACCCTGATGAAGTGGCGATCTAAGTGTACCATATCTTTTAATTGTCACTTGTATAGTAATTTTAGTGAAATAGAAAGTAAATGAAGGCAAATTAAAATTGGCAAATGAAATTTTACATGAGTAGCACCAAAACAAGACTTTAGTATATGTATTTCCTTTTCATGCACGATGCCTGGAATCGCTTTGAGCTATAAGGCTGCCTGTTGTTACTTCTTTCTAGTTTTAAGTTTTTCTTCATTGTTATTTTATTCTGTAATATAGTGAGAAGAGTTTTCATTTGTTCATTCAATCTTATTCCCATTCATACTTGT
The DNA here is from genome assembly GCA_947063395.1 of Hemistola chrysoprasaria. Taxonomy (NCBI): domain Eukaryota; kingdom Metazoa; phylum Arthropoda; class Insecta; order Lepidoptera; family Geometridae; genus Hemistola; species Hemistola chrysoprasaria. The sequence continues at coordinate 6,204,951 of OX346715.1, forward strand.
TCCCATAGCTTTAATAAGGTAAGGTTACATATTAAATTTCAGCCCCGGTAGCACAGTGAGCAGGGAAAACGAAGTCCCAGGGGGTTAGAACGAGACAGAAGATATGAATTGTTTGGGCGCGACAGAGAGAAAAAACCTCCTCCTCATGCCATGCCAGGCGGGCAGGACATTAAATATTAATACCGTCAACTAAAACGTCTACAATAATTAGTGATAGATTCGTACAAACATATTCATAGACACATTAGTTAAACATCTAACTCCGTGTAGCATATCCTACATGAAGTTAGTGGTCCTGGCTGTAATCAAATGTAGAACTTTAGCCAGTCATTCATCCGCCAAGCAGTAATTTGCAAACATTACTGTATTCCGGTCTGAAGGGCAATGTTACCAGCAACCAGGTGACAGGCGCAGTTAGTGCCGCGCAGTATTTTGAATTTTAAAAACACTGGGTCGCACTGTGTCTGATACAGGCAATCATGATGCTTACCATCAGGCACCTGATTTGCTCACTCACTATCATAAAAAAAGAATAATTTAACGAAGAATTAAATTATAAGAAAATAGCTCATGACGTAAATGAAGTAGCTGTTAAAGTTAAATAACAGAATGTGCAGAGCAGAACATATGCAAATGGATACGTCATGGAAGTTAATTATATTGAAATGACAGTCGAGATTGCGGTGACTAACCTAAATACAAAGCGAACGGCGATGGTTAGCGGACGGAAGTCAAGCCATTGTGAAGCAACCATTGACACCTCGCTCGATGCTCAGTGCCTGCGCGAGTACATCATCCGGTCTATTCCTAACCTTATAATCATTATTACATGGAATCTACTAAATCAACACAGCCGAGGACAAATCTTCCACTTCACTTTTTTATTCTCAGTCCAGTCCTAAACGTATGCAATCATGATCTGAAAACGGCATGCTTACGGTATAAACAATTTTGGATTCAAAGCACACGCCCACCGATAACATCGTCCGCTTACAATAGGTCTTATTTTACAGTCATTTTGTTACGAAGATACAGCATTAACTGCCAGACGTGAAGACAAATTTTAGCACTTCTATGCGAGTCCATATTTCTTGGTAAAACGCAAAAACATGACAGTTATATCTGTGATTCACGATTGTGGCTGCTTGAGACCGTTAATATTATGTACAAAAGAGATTAAAAATAATTTCTAAATACCAAAAGTAATGGCATCTACTTATTTTACTAAATAAATGTTACTTGAAATTTACTATTGCATAAATTACTTTAGGTTTTATGTTTACATGAAATATGGTTTAAATAAGCATTCTGTGAGTCGTCATAGATGAAATATAACAAGTTGAAATATGTTTCGGAAAGGCGTAGTGAACCCACAATTTTGACATTTATGAACGAGGCGGAGAGAGATTCGGATCGTCCTAGCCAAGTCAAGCCACCAGCCAGGTAGACATCTTAGCGGGACGGAGCCGAGAACAGGATTCTGTTCAAGTGCGAGTATCCTTTTTTTTGGCTGAGCAAGTGGCCGTTACGAAGGAAACGATAAATAAAAACAGACCACGAAGTCCACAGCCCAAATGACAACGGTTAGAACTTATAAGACGATAAAAACCAGCATGCCATTTAGAAAAGATAGAGGTGACACGAATAAACGAAAAGGGTGATTGTGTGATGTGAATATGCAAGGGCATGACTTTGAAATAAAGTCTGGCGATGATAACGATGACATTCAAAATGAACTGGCGATGAATAGGTTCGTTATTAGTTTGATTTGAAAAGATGATGGTCTCAAAGAAGTCCATAAAGAAGAAGTAAAGAATAATCAAAGAATGAGGTTAAAGAGTCGACTTACCGGCACATTCCTTGTCCCTTTTGGAAAGGAGAGCGATGGGACCGTCATCGAGAGGTGAGCCGGGGCAGAGGACATCAGACTTGCTCGCGAGAAGCTCCTGCCCCTCCTGCAGCCCGAGCTGCTGCTCGTGTAGCCGCTTTTTGATCAAGAAGATTTTCGGCATCTTCGGGCGCTGAGCACTGCACTAGCTGAATAATCCTGGTTCGTGTCTGTCACTTTGTCTTAAAATTCACAAGTCAGCATCGTATACACTTCACGTTTAAGTTTCCTCGCGTTGTTGATGTTTATATTGTGCGTGAGACGTAGCGGCACATGCGATACCGTTGGCCGCTGCGGAAGGACTGAGAGCTAGTGTGCGGTGCTGTGACACCGTTGCCCGAACAGGTCCGCCCCCGCGCGCCGGCGTCGCCCGCCCGCCCGGCTCCGCTGCGCGCGCGCTCCTTCGCACAATAACTTACTAACTATCTACTATTCCATGTCCTGCCTGTTCCTCCACGGCTCCGTACACACAGACGGGACCAGTAAAAGTGCTTTTTCGTCTATGGAAGTAATCCTTTGTAACAATGCCTCGGTTATCAGTATTGTTTACCCTTCTAGTAATTATCTTTTTGTTGTAGTTTATGGAGGTTACCCGTTGTGGGCCAATTTGTTTATGGAACAGAATAGAATTGTGAGGGTAAATGAAACTTTCACTTACTGACAAAAATGTATGTCTATAGTCTACACAATGTTAGTTAAAATACATAATACATACCTATCGGTATTATTTATATAACGAACTAAACAATATTTAGGATTTGATAGTACTAACAAAAGTAAGATAGAGACCACGTAAAATTCAGAAGGTCATATTGTTTATCTTTGCAATAATACGATGCGCCCGCGCAGGAATTAATATAGGTACAAGAATAATCTCCAGGTCCTTTTGTCTTAAAAGTTTAGTTTTGTCCTATAAGTATGTTTCTCAATTTATACTATCCCAATTCCAAAAATCATAACATTGTGCCTAAACTTTAAGAAAATGGACAATGAATAATATCTCATTTCTGTTAAACATATTTGATAACATTGGATATTGTTCTATTGAATGCTAAAGGATTAGCTCTTACATATTCATAAGTTCCGTCAGATTCGGTCCGTTTCAGGTATAAGAAGCATATTGTCGGCGAGATTTCAAACAACGGGAATATTTGCGGAACAATGGTATCTCGAAGGCACACAGAGCAATCAACGAAAATAATATTTTAAGGAAAATATGCGTTCAAAGTTATAATTCTACAAGTTCAATAAAATTTACGGCGTCAATTGTCCAAACTCCAAACAGATGCACCGCTTTTGTATTGATTGCAGTAGGAATGTCGGCGGCTTTGGTCTTAAACGTTATCACATGTTTGATTCTGTAAGCCATGCTTTTCACTGTTTCTGTCTGGATCTAGCAACCAATGTTCCAGGCATTGAACATGGTTTAGTTAGCAACGCAACTGTTCGTTGTTTTCTTTCCATCAAGTGAGCTGTCAGTTTATTTGCCTCGTAATCACTATGGGGCCATAGGGAATGCCTATTTTCTATCTTCAATCATTCATCAGTGCTTCAATTTTAGCAGCTTTTTTCAGTTCCTGATTCGCTTTTACTTTTAGCATTTGATTATGCCGGTTGGAGCCAGGGTCTACTTTCCGACTTCCTTTTTGTCTTTTTTGTCTTCTCAGGTCAATTTATTTTGTATAATGTCATGATATTTACAACCGAAACTTGGTGTTGGTCTATCGCAAGTGTCTAATTATTTAAAAATAAAAAAAATATGGTACCCAAAGCAATCCCTCGACCTATCTTTAGATGACAGGAGAAACAATTTTCGTAAAACAAAGTAAGAATGAATCGATTGAACTAAATATGCAAAATAAGATAGATCAATAAGAAAAACTGATGAGGATTCCTTCCGGCTTTTTCATACGGTATATATAGAATTTTATGCTTCTATTAAGTAGATGCTTTTCTGTTACTCTAAACCTGATCTGAATCTGAATAATTGTAGACACGGTGCCCAAGTCCTTTAATGTTGTTTGATTTTCTGAAGTATTCCAAACACTTTCGGATAATGGACTTCCTTCTTCAAGTGTGCCCTTTCCGGTAGTATTGATCTCAACGGATGTCGCTCAACGAAATCAACATCTACGTCGGCTTTTCAAAATTATAAAATAATTTTACAAACAACTAAAGAGCTGTAAAATATTCGCCCATAACAATGAATTCTTTGGGTGCATCGGTTTCTGTAAAGTGCAGATTAAGTTGTTAATTCCCTTACTTGGTGGTACTGAGAAAACGGTTGATTTTTTGTAGTCACGATTCTAAGACGAAAACGCATGATGAGTTACTTTGTTAGAAAAAGATTACTTACAGGTTTTAGAATAAGTGCAACATTGATTTAAAATAGTATTTGTGTTTTAAAAACACGTGTTTTTTTTACCTGGTTTATAACGTACCTTGCAGAATAAAGTTTTGTCTAAGCCTAAAAGTAAGAAGACACATCAAAGTAGGTACTTAACGATGTACAACTTTGTTGTTCGAATGTGCATCATTAGTTCATGGCTAAACAAGTCTTCATTTTGGGCATCGTAAATCATTTTATTACTAAAAAATGCATCTAACGAGATCGTAAAGTGGCAAGGCGCGATGTTGCCCGCACAAATAAAACAAAATAGTAATGTGCTACCGAATTGGACCTTTTTGTAAAAAACGGTTAAAATGTTTAGTTTTTATTGTGGTTTTTCTAAAGGCTTTGCCGACTTGCAACCAAAATTGTATACCTATAGGTCGCTTTACCTGTCCAATGGGGTGGTTTCCCGTCCAGTCACACCAAACGAGTCACACTGTGACTCGTTGGCACTTTTTTTTCCCATCGAGTAACACTGTTACTCGTTGCAACCTTTTTTTTAAAATGAGTTCCCATCGAGTAACAGTGTTACTCGTTGCAACATTTTTTTGTCCCATCGTGTCACACTGTTACCCGTTGCAACATTTTTTTTTAAAAAGGATCCCAACGAGTTACAGTGTGACCGGTTGGGATTTCAATTATGCGAAAAAAATATTTTAGTAATATTATAATCATCGTTTTATCGTAAAATCATCTTAAATATAATGGTTTTTGGATGAATTAGCCTCCAAACACTATATTTATTTTCCATATGATGTAAATACTGAACATAATAATATTTTGTTGTGTTTGTATTTTGTTATAATATTGGTTTAATGATTTTATCACTTAAAAAAAGGGCAACCACTTAAAGATTAAATACCTATATATTATATAATTAATTTATTATATAGAATATAATATATTAGAATACGCTTTATTACGACCAATATACACAGAATATATAGGTATATCAACTTAAATAATCTAAAATTGTTTTATTGGACAAAAATGGGCGGCCTTATCGCTAGGAACAATCTCTTCCAGGCAACCAGCGTTTGGACGGATAAAGTATAGGGTTATATAATATAAACTTATATACCAATGCATTTATTAATTATATGCTTATAATATATTATATACAACCTTATATACCTTATGTACAACCTTATATACCTTATATACTATCAAGTATATACGGCAATATTGATTTACAGCCTTATATACCTTATTTAATATCTAGTATGTAAAGTATTATTAATTGAAAGGCTTATTTACCTTATATTACATAAGGTATATGGGCGAAGCTAGGGTGCCAGTTATGCGGGGGCGAATGATGGGTGTGCGCAGGGTTCCGCGGCACACCGTTCGGCCCGTACTCGCCGTGTATATTATTTATGTTGTTGGCAAAATGAAGAAATGCAGCGCTTTTTAATAATAACTCCAATATTTAATTTACAAGTAAAATTGACTGTTACAAAATTGCGCAAGTTTGCACGGGCGGTGCGTCGGTAGTCTAAATCGCACTAACCAGACTGGAGACTAACGGCTGCAGTGTAGCCGCGCGGAAGGCAAATGCGGGGCGCGGGCTGCGGGAGCAGTGCGGGGCGACCGGTTATTCGCATAGCAACGCCCCCGCGCTCCGCGCCGCGCCGTGCGGTTTCGAGAAAGTAAACATTGTCACGGCGTTTTACTGAGATGTGTAAAATATATCAAACTAATATTGGGAAGAAAATTATAAATAATAATATAGATTATACATTGTAAATTAATATTGTAAATATTGTGTCATGTATGGGTGTATGTATAAATATTATATAATATACATAAGAAAAAAATAAAAATAAACGTGGGATAGGAGCCCATAGGTACAGAACATAATATCCTATCCAATTAATATTATAAATGCGAAAGTTTATGAGGATGGATGGATGGATGGATGTTTGTTACTCTTTCACGCCAAAACTACTGAACCGATTGGGCTGAAATTTGGTATATATAGTTTAGAGTTTAGACCCTGGAATAACATAAAAAGTATCCCGATATACATTCACGCCTTTTTCCCGAAGGGGTAGGCAGAGGTGTACCCAGGACTCAGTCCCTTATCCCGATATATCCCCTTTTTATCCCGATATTCCCACAGGAACGAAGAATAAGCGGGTGAAAATTAATTCATTATAGTATACAAAACATAAACATACATTCACGCCTTTATCCCGAAGGGGTAGGCAGAGGTGTACCCAGGACTCAGTCCCATAGTAGATACACCCACATTTCGCCAGTATGTTATTAGTCCCATGTAATAGGGGGCGAGCCTATTGCCATCTACCGGGCACAGTTCCAGACTCCAGGCATTAAGAGCAGGTTATTAAGATAAATTTCCTAATGGAAAAATCCAATATTTAACACTGTCTGACCTGGGGATCGAACCCGGGACCTCTAGATTGGCAGTCGAGCATGCGCCCTCTACGCCACCGAGGCAGTCATATACTTAGAATGATAATTAATATTTTATTATATGTATAATAATATATAAAAAGATTTGTTATCCACATAAGTATGAATCCGCAGAATTCCTAATATATATTAAAATACAGCCCGCGATACCTTATCCCTATCTAATAAAAAAAGCCACGACTGTTGAAAAGTCTCGGAAAAAAATCTAACTTCGCCGCCATTATGTTTGTGTGTTTTGAAACGAGTCACACTGTGACTCGTTGGGATATTTTTTATCCCATCGTGTCACACTGTTACCCGTTGCAACCTTTTTTTTTCCCAACAGGTTACACTGTTACCCGTTGGCACCTTTTATTTTTTAATCCGTCCCATCCAGTCACACTGTGCAACAAGTGTTACCCGATGGGAATTTCTTTTCCCAACGTGTCACACTGTGACTCGTTTAGTGTAACTCGTTGGGAACCCACCTCCAATGGTTGTCGCTAATCACATTATGAGCCACAATCAGTTGAATTTGATTCAAAGGTTTTCACATCGTTTTTTTTAAAAGAACTAGTTGTAAACCACGTCGTGTACCTAACACCTTATAGCAAATTATTGTTCAGTTTTAATGTAAAATATGATTATGTAGTTTGCTTAGTGCGACGTGGATACGAGCATACGAGCAAGGCAGCGTGCGTGCGTTGCGCAACTATTGCCGCGGTCGGCGTCGGTCTTGCTTCGCCGCACAAGCTCAAGTTCTCGGCAACGCTAACCTCTTTCGAGGCTCCAAGTTACCAATTCGAAGTAATCTCACTTCGCTGCGCGATATTAAGCATCGTGATTGAACTTAGCCGGTTATTACTTACAGAGTGAATGCCACGTGCTGTTATCTGTTGCTTCAATGAAATTATGTGCTTGATACGTGTATTGTATCGTGTATGTAAACCAATGTCGAAACTCAAAACGCTACAGACCCATCTATGTATCTAGTATACTATTTATCTAATATATTTGGATGAATAGTGTATCTAGTACACTATGTATCTCTTGACTGCCTCGGTGGCGTAGAGGGCGCATGCTCGACTGCCAATCAAGAGGTCCTGGGTTCGATTCCCAGGTCAGGCAGTGTTAAATATTGGATTTTTCCATTAGGAATTATCTCAATAACTGCCTGGAGTCTGGAACTGTGCCCGGTAGATGGCAATAGGCTCGCCCCCTATTACATGGGACCAATAACATACTGGCGAAATGTGGGTGTATCTACTATGGGACTGAGTCCTGGGTACATCTCTGCCTACCCCTTCGGGAAAAAGGCGTGAATGTATGTATGTATGTATCTCTTCAAGAGTAGATACTCCAAAACTTCCTAGTTTTAGAGTATTTACTCTTAATTGAAATTATCACTGTCACAATGTTTAACACATCATCATCATCATCTCAGCCGTAATCCACTAATCTATTTCTGTTTTAAGCGGTAACCATATAGATCTTTCTTTCGACATCATGAAGTTATCGATAAAAATGATATCAACATAAAATGTAGCGCAAAGAAAAGATCGCCTTCAGAAAAATCTCCTTGAAGAAGCTTGCTGGGCTGCTGGTAGCTTCTCCTTAGACTTCAAGTATGTCGTATATAGATCGCAACGGTACTTCCATACATGGTACAGTCTTGGAAAAAACCCAAGTTGTTTTGTAGGAATTTCATTAGATATACTCTTCGAAGAAAACTGAGCAGTTACGAGTACTTATTGTTAAGTTGTTACAATATAGCAGCTGTTAAAAATATTCTTAATGCTCAAATTGAGAATTTTCTCAGATAGCTTTTGGGGATTTTAACGTATTTTGCGGGCACCATAAAATCTGTTTTCAACTGTGTGTTAACCATACTAATTTATAGTGATATATTTTCTAAAGTATTCACCGTCATAACATATCTGGGAGGCCCGTTAAGCGGTTAATCCCGGCTGTGGTCATTTATGTCAGAGACCTTCGGACGACCTGATAACTCTGACAACGCGTGGTGTAGTAGCTGTTAAAAATATTCTTAATGCTCAAATTGAGAATTTTCTCAGATAGCTTTTGGGGATTTTAACGTATTTTGCGGGCACCATAAAATCTGTTTTCAACTGTGTGTTAACCATACTAATTTATAGTGATATATTTTCTAAAGTATTCACCGTCATAACATATCTGGGAGGCCCGTTAAGCGGTTAATCCCGGCTGTGGTCATTTATGTCAGAGACCTTCGGACGACCTGATAACTCTGACAACGCGTGGTGTAGTCACTAGCCGAATTTGACAAACCCTAAGATTTTAAGACTTGGAGTCTGAAGATGGTGTTTTGATGGTGTTTATCGTTGCAGCAGTCAGAACTTTTGTCGGTGATCTTACATGAGCAAGCGCGGCACGCGTGGCATCACGGGAATAAATTGCAATAGTATTAATGTTGTGAACCGGTCCACTGATTACCACTTTACTGGACACACTATTTTTCAATTCGATATACAAGCTTGTGGCTCTTATTATGATGGATGCCCGCTATATGCCGTAGGACACGAGCAAGTTATGACTTTGTAGTACTCTTTTTAGTTAATAAACTTTCAAGAAATGCTGGAAATTAATATTTCTGTTCAATTAGTGTCGTTATTAGCGGAAGAGCGATGGTGGAACGTGCAACGAGGTTTCCGTCTTCTGTAATTAAGGTAGGGGACATAAAGATGACGAGATATTCCTGTCTGTTCTACGCAGTTACTTACCAACGCTTAGCTTAGAGGAATTTATTTACCTTTTGTGCCCATATCTACCTTTAGGGCGTGTTATTAATATCTATGCTGGAATACATCTAGTCACCATCGCCTGAGAGTTCATTTCTGCCGCATACGTGCAAACTTTGGAATGATCTCCCTGCTGTGGTCTTCCCGTAGAGCAACAATACAGCTCTTCAAAAAGAGAGAGAGAAGAAAGAGAGAAGAAGAAAGACATACTGGCAATACCCCTTATGCTGCATAGGTGGCGGTAACTGCTCACCATCAGGCGGCACCATCGTCTGCATGCTTACCACCTATTGCTTAAAAAAACATATAGTACTGTAATTTGTTACCCTTTATGCTAAATCCCGTATAATATAATGGAATAAGTTTAAAAAATTCATGATAAAATTAAGCCCGAAAAAATACCTGTTTGTACGAGTATATAAAGTAGTAGGTACTTATTCAGTAACCGGTAATACATCGATCGTGATTATCACCCGCACCTCCGAAACCAGGTTAAGCTGAACTCATTGTGCGTAAGCCAATTTTATAAACGCTAAGCTAAATTATAACGTTTTAACATCAGGAATTTGTAGAAATAATCCGTTTTTACTGGTAATTCGATCTACGCTTTTAAGATTATATCTTAGTAGGTTGTCACTTGTCACAAAGTTTTTAGCTGGATTTAAATAACTTAAAAATTTTTTTCCTAAAAGGAATATTATAATTTTAACCTAGATAGATACTTACTGATTTATACGAGTCATTCGAATCGAGGTCAGAGTAACCCCGTGTTTCCATCGACTGAAATACTATCTGATATTCTATAATATGTCATCTGAACTACCAATTCTACCCTTTCAACCAGTGGTTGTCGTAAGAGCCGGCCAAGGGTTATGAATGTCAACATCTTAATCTTTCTAAATGTTTTTGTACTCGCTATCGGTATAGTAACACCTGAATAAACTTTGAATACATTTATTAATTAAGTAATATTCGATATTCTTAGTTCATTATGGAAGGATGCTTTTAATTCATGTAACCCAAAATGCTAAGTTTAAAAGGTAGGTATTACTGCTACTAGTAAGCCAAATATATTAGAAAGATATTAGAAATCTTGTTAAACAATTTTAAAGCTTTACATTATATTATACAAAATTTTAAGGAAATAAAGAAGTTAGGGTGCCTCTTACTAATCAGGACGCTTTAAAAATATTATGTGTATTTTAAGGTAATGTTAAAAAACTTTTAGAAGTTTATGAAAAATTATTTAGTACCGCAACAGTTTAATTTACTAAACTTATCACAGATGAAAATTCCCATTAATGCTAAAAAAAAGTGTGGAATTAATAGTTCTATTAGATTTTTATGGACCATAAAAAATCTGCTTGATTATACGGCCAAAAAGTTAAAGTGGAAATTACATCACGATCCTAAAGCTCCATTAAAAGTTCAATTGTGAGGTTGAGATGGTTTGTTACGTGAATTAAACGTCAGAAAACTCTCAAGCTTCATGTACGTGTACCTAACTATATATACCGGTTGTCAAAAGGCTGTATGGAGTGCGCGGGCGCAGGCGAGTGGTGCGCGGTGAGACGCGGTGTGCGGTGCGAGGGGCGCGGTCGGGTACAGCGACCGCAATAGCGTTGCCAGTTGCCGGTTACCACAGCCACCATTGCCAAGATCACGGACCGCGCATGCGCGGCGAATGTCAGACACGTCACGATCGAGCTTCGTGCTATCGCGATTGGATCGTTTGGATATTTAGAACTTCAAATGCAATCACGATCATTTCAAATTGCTGTGCTCAAAAACGATGATCCATTCGTGCATGTCATCATAAGGCGATAACGTGTATTCATGAGAATACATGAGCTCCGTAACCATTCCTGTTTCGCAATTCTAAAGAGTAGTAATGAATATCTAATTCATGAAAACACTTTCTTTGGCGACATTCTGACGCAGAAAATTCGAGAGAGCACAACTAAATTGATCGATGGAATCTATTTAGGCAAATAAATGGTAGGTCCCCGTGTCATAAAAGTTCTTTGAATTCAATCAAGCTCCAATCACGCACCCTTCCCGTTCCCCAAACGGACAGCTATTATGCAATCGGCTCACATAAAGCGGGTACGTTTTTTGCGGCCTCTCCCCACGGTAAATAGTCTCCCGAGAGGTCCGAGCTTCGGTTGCCTTGCGTGTATAATAGCCCTCGCCCTATCTTTATATGGGGCGAGCCGTAGCCTCCCGCAATCCTCGATTCAATTCACGTAAGGTAGCGGCCCTAAGGACCGGGTTTTTGTAACAACGCAACAGGTAGAAAGGAAAGGATTGCGAGTGAGGAGCGTGGACCGAGAGCATCACCATTCGCTGTCTCGTTCGGAACCGGCCGAAGGAATGCCGTACGATTTGTGTTCGCGCATAATACAGCCTAGCCGCCGAGTTGCGCTATATGTGTGGGTCGTTATGTATGTTGGGGCATAACACACACTGCCCTAATGCGTACGGGTCATGTAGCGGGATTTACAGAGTTTAGCCAGTGAAATTATATTGAAAGGGAGTCTGATGGATTTTTGACATTTTCATACGCGATTAGTTGGTTATGTGTGTTCCGTTTTCACGCTAAAACTACTGAACCGATTTGATTGAGCTAATTGAATTTGTTATGTATATAGCTTAGACCCTAGAATACTTAATAGCTACATGTGGTTTTTTTTATCCTGATATTACCACGGGAACGAAGACTTCGCGGCTAAAACCGTGGGAGACAGCTATATAATATAAGTCTACAGTACAATATAAGTATACAGTCGTATACAGTAATATAATGTTATCGGTAGATACTAAATACTGGTACTTATTTGCTAAATATACCTCAAGAAACCTGACAAACATATTAGTCTCAAGTTTTAACCTACATTAGTCATTAATAGCTCGTCCACCACGAGTACAACCACTTCAGTAATTAAATACGGCAATTAGCGGTCCCCGACTTTGTGCTTACAATTAGTTTGACTTTGTTGCGGAACATTATGAAAAAATAACATAACATACATTCACGCCTTTTTCCCGAAGGGGTAGGCAGAGGTGTACCCAGGACTCAGTCCCATAGTAGATACACCCACATTTCGCCAGTATGTTATCGGTCCCATGTAATAGGGGGCGAGCCTATTGCCATATACCGGGCACAGTTCCAGACTCCAGGCAGCTATTGAGATAATTCCTAATGGAAAAATCCAATATTTTGCACTATGCCTGACCTAGGGATCGAACCCGGGACCTCTTGATTGGCAGTCGAGCATGCGCCCACTACGCCACCGAGGCAGTCTACATTAACAACAACATTATGAATTAAGTAATATCCATTTATATTATAAATACTAAAGTTTGGTAGGATTGTTATCATTATCTACATTTCTTAAGTCGCGGTGCAATCCTAATTCGCCATCTCGCTCACACGTACCCACATTTTTTAAGATATAAAAAATACTACATGTAATTACGTAAAATAAAGTCTACTAGGCACTAGAAAATAACAATACAAACTTTCAGTAAAAAATCCAATTTATTCCAAATGCATTTTTATAGGATAATTACCATGATTCGACGTTCTGCGAGTTTCCCGATATTTCGACGCAGTTGCATGCACCATGATCACGGAAGAAGGCCTCGGCGAGTTGATTTTTATTGGCAGATAAATTCATCTACTCTCTTTTTTAGTGTTTTACTCCGACAAATGTAATTATCCCGTAAAAAGGGATCACCATAATAGTTTCAAATCATATATTACCTAATTAGTTATTTATATTAACTTCCATACCTACCTTTCATAACTACAGGTTTATAGATTATCGGGGTTTGGTGCTACATAAAATTACATTGCAACTTAAAATTAGAACTTGTTCATAAATAGTTTATTACAATATTAATAGCAATATTTATTCTCCAGTAAATTATGAGGCTTTTATTAGGTACTTTGGTCCAATTATTGCAATTCCTATAGTCTCACACTCGCATAATGTTAGGTACGTAGGTACAGAGGTATGCAGTAGGTATGCATATTGGCGAAACCTTTGCATCTTGCCAAAAGTGTCTTCGTTGTCTTTGTTTTTTACAGTCGAGTAAATAAAAGTCTTCGGCCAATTCAAACACCAAACCGGTACTCGGACATTCGTCGGCAAACATTATTAAAAACTTCGTTCGGAGGCGATAATTGGCCAGAATCCTGTTGAAGCAATTTACAATATGACTGAAGTGACAAAAGACGTTTGGAAGTCAAATGCTCATTACACAAATATTGCACAAGCATCCGCAAAATAATAATCAAAAACTAACCGTGTCATTATATCCAGGGCCGTGACAAAACCAACTAAACATACATACAAAAAATATCGATCTCTAATGATTGATGGGTAATCAAAATGAGAACTAAACATATTAATTAAATCGGCAAAAAGGTCCTCGTTGTACCCATTTAATAAGACAGAATAATAAATTTGTTCTAGTGGTACTGGCGTTGTGAGTTTCTGAGGCCCCCGGGTCAGGCAAAGAGTTATGAGATTTTTCATTAAGAAAATTATTTCTATAACATCTTGGAGTTTGGAACTGTGCCCGGTACACGGTAATACACTCGCTTCATATATTACATGGGTCCAATAACATACTGGCAAAATGTGGGTGTGCTTACTATGGCACTGAGTCCTGGGCACACGTTTGCCTACCCCTTCGGGAAAAGGCGTGATTGTATGTGTTCTGGATTTTCTACTAACGAGTAGGTACGATTATAATGTATTCTAATATAAGTACAAAAATAAATATTTCGTACATACGCAAAAAAATACTTAATATCAATCTTGTAATTTAAATGTCACAGTGCATGTAGCGCAAAGTTTGAATTAATTAAAATTTGATATAAATATAAATTTAAAATGTTTTAAAGATATTAAGTACTTTGGACTCAGTGTTATTATTTATGTAATGATATACCTCTAGAAGATCCGAAAAAAAAAATTGCGCATAATATTGGTCTAAAAACAAAGAGCACAGCACTATAGCAGAATAAATAACAGTACTACAAAGCTCTTAATAAGGCTATATCTGCCTTTAAATTTTATAATAACTATAATACGAGTAGGTTTTACGGAAGTTTGTAAATTAACCTGTTTTACTATAAAATGCAGTTTCAACACAAATTACGAAAATATAGTGGATTATTATATAAATTCAACATAATAAGGTTGTGGCGGTATTGCTGCGTGTTCTGTAAACATGTTGCTGGTCACATAAAAAGTTTCTCGATGATCCGGTCTCGCTAGTCCGAGAGATCGATGACCTCTGCTCGCCGTTTGACTTATGGAAATTATACTTTTCTTGGTACACCTGACTTATAGATCTAAAGGCACTCCTACATATAATTGACTAGTTCGATTATTAATTCTATCGCCGAATACTCTGTGAGTTAACCCCGGGTCAAAATTGTTTACATACCTAACATTGATGATTCGGTTCAGTATTTTTGGCAAATACAAACACAAACACACAAACTCACCCCCACATAACTTTCGTATTTATGATAATATTAGTAAGATTGTTTTATACACCTATTTTCCATCACATCTTCTTTTTCAGTTGTGGAATCACCTCTATTGACACCTTTATTGAGAAAAAAAAAGTAAAACTGCAGCAATCATCATAATATTATCTAGATTTCTGCAGGTGTCGGTTTATAGAACATGGCAGAACACCGCACCGACCAGATGCTCAGACATTGTCTTTGCCAGAAACTACTGAACTTGACTCGGACAGGACCGGAAAAATTATTGTAACCAAGAGGAAGCCTACGCGCAGTGACATCAGTGATACAGACTGAGTAGATAAAAAGATAATAAAATAGTATGGAACAAAAATAAATGTCATAAGAGGAAAGAAGTCCAGCAGTGGGTTGATAAAGGCAAACGACGCTGATGATGATATTATGATGATGGTAATAAATAAATAAACACTTTATTGTACACCTTACAGAGAAAATATTTTGAAAAGCAGTGCTATTCTTAGACTAGTACAATTGGCCGTCTTATCGCTTAAAGCGATTTCTTTCAGGCAACCGAACGCAAAGGAAATAGATTTGTATGAAAGTAGAATAGTCTGTATACCTGTTATATATACTCGAAGAAAATACTTCGAAAGCTTACAGATATTGATGGTAATGCCACTTATACTTTGCCGCGTTTGAATTCTAATTATTTTCATATTATTGATATGAATATAATATTTCATAACGCTGACTAACGATGCTAATGAATTAGTTTATAATAATGACTGGATAATTTTAATATCTATCCTTGAACAATTTAACTAAAAGCTGTAACTGATTAGGGTCAGATTGGGTTATTGCGAAGATGAAGGTCCCGGACGGAACGGAAATCAGTTTATGAGGTTTTAAGTAAAAAGCTAAATTAACCCAGTGGGGATTGGAATAGGAAATTATAAACATCTTTTGCATTTACCACCATCCTCATACTGGCCCCACCGAACTCTACTATACCTAAATATATACCCACTTATTATATTATAATCCGCGAGCGAGCTACGATGTGACATCGCCTTCATCATCATCCACATCTGCAGCCCACTACATCCCACTGCTGGGCATTGCCACTTGACCCTATTCTGTGCAAGCCGTATTTAAATGCGACCCGCCACTTTTACTATGTCATCCGCCTTGAGCTATTTTATTTCATATCTCCTAATAATGTTTTATTTTTGAAACAATTTGGTTTCCTTAATTATTTATTTACTACCTATAATATGTATTATAGAAGATATAATACATATTAATAATAATACTTATAAATAGCAATAAATGAATTTTGATTTGATTTGAGATATCAAATAAATAACAAGGCAGAGCTCGCGCGCGGACAATAGTTATTTTTATTTTTTATGATAGTGAGTGACAAGACAAGCAAATCAAGTACCTGATGGTAAGCATCATGATTGCCCATGTCAGACACAGTGCCACTCAGTAATTTAAAATTCAAAATTCTGCGCGGCACTGCACTGCGCCTGTCACCCTGAGATATAAGTTGTTGAAACTCGTCATGCCCAGTAATTTCGCTGGTAACATTGCCCTTCAGACCGGAACACAGTAATGTTTGCACATTACTGCTTGGCGGATGAATAACTAGCAAAGGTGTGGTACTTCCCCAGGCGGTCCCCTGCAAAAGAGGCCCACCACTACAATCAAGTTAATCTAATTTGGGTAATGTTCATGTCAGCAACCTCATCATCCCGAGACATAATCATTATCATCCCTTCCAGTATTCAGCTTTAGCCTTAATACCTTCTCGCTTTATGTCCATCTCGTACTATAGTCTCACGGTATAGATGTCACAGCAATTCTACTGCAAACTGTCCTCATACCAGAACGTTAACGACACGAAAAACGTACCATAATATTGAAGCAAGGTACAAAGGCCACTTTCCCAAAAATCTTACATATATTTGTATGGAAAATTTAGAAAAGCCCACAAGGGAAATTTGAAATTTTGAAATTTGAAATTTGAAATGACGCCTTTTTCCTGCAGGGGTAGGCAGAGGCGTACCCGGGACTCAGTCTAATAGTAGACCATATGCCCACATTTGCCAGTATGTTATTGGTATATAATAGAGGGCGAGCCTATTGCAATTTATAGGGCACAGTTAACTCCACTCCAGACAGTTCTATCTAAGCTGTCTATATATTTTTATAGGGAATATGACTTACGGCTTTCAGCGGAGGAAACAATTAGCTAATCTACTAAACTTATAAATCCGAAATTAAGTAAGTATGTATGTGCAAACTACTTATGTTTTTTACCTCTGAACTGCAAAAATAGGGTGACTATTGAATTTTGGTACGTGAATAGTTTCCTATATATGGTGTGATAGATAGATAGATAAACACTTTATTGGTACACCACAAAAACAATAAATCTTAAAAATTAAAGTAAACAGTATATAGTGCAACAATTGGCGGTCTTATCGCTAAGAGCGATCTCTTCCAGACAACCGTGCAGGGAGAGGAGAGTACCGTAAATCACAATAGAAAATGAATAGATAAAGAAGAATAGATAGTGAATAGATCCTAGATACCATTATATATAGTTTACAGCGGATGTGACCGCAGAGCATAGTAACATAATATTATTATCATGATTTATATAAAGCTTCATAGATCATAGAGTGTGGTTAATGAAATTGCAGTGAGAGGCTTTCTTTGGCCTCGAGTATCTTACATCAGTGTTAATATCTGAACGCGTTATGAGGCTACTCTTTCGACCGGTTACAGAGCACTACTTTGCACACCGGTCCCGATCATATTACTTTTATGTTATTTTTGGTTTAATTCTTGCCTTCTTCGTGCTTTTTGGCCAAAACGACCAACTCAATCGACCGATTTTTCAATCCAATCAAGTTTGTAATTGAAAAGGTAGCATTCCTCGTTTAATTTCTGTTTCTCACAGCAGTTTTATTTTCATGTTCGAAAAATAATTTGTTGTGACCGAGCGTAAGATTTTGCAGGCATTTTTTTATAGTAGCTTTAAAATAATTATTTCAGTAGCATGAATCGAGGTCCCTATGCTTATACATTATGTTGTAGCATCGTAAATAGCTTAAAAATCCATTTGATGTTTAATTTTTTGTCAATTCATGTCGTTTGATTGCCACTTTTCATATAGAATACTAGGAAATTCGTTTTTTCGGGGGTTTCAAATATGTTATAAAAGAGTGCCGTGTCATGCTTTGACCGAAGCACACGTGTGTTCGGTAATTACGACGCGCTCTTATCTACGCGTTATCTATCGGCACCTAAGGTGCTATTGTTGCACGTAACGGTGCATTAATATGGAGGACGACTATACAACAATGAGTAATGAATGTAGAAACATTGTGAACAATATCTTGCTTGAGAACAGTATCGCTGCGGAAACGGGGATTGATATACAAGATTATTATGAGGACGTGATGACTGGAGAGGAAATAGTGCCTGAACATAATTCCATCATATATAGTGAGGATTCCCATACAACGCGTCCTAAGAAGAGATTGCGAGAAGATAATGAAGAAGAGAGGTGGATTGATATCGGAAGAAATGGGAAGAGAGCGTCTCAAAAAGTTGATGTGTATGTGAGCAGCGCTGAGAAATTACCTAAACAGTTTGCATTCGCAAAATTATTGAAGTCAAGTAATATTAAGGATATTTGCCGTGTGAAGTATTTAAGTCCTTTTCGGGTGTTCCTACAATTTGATAAATCGGAGAGTGCCGAAGAACTGATCAACTGTAAGCCGCTACAGGACTTGGGATTGAGATGTCACAAACCATTGGAAGTAGTCATTTCATATGGAGTTATTAGAGACGTGGAGTTAGAAATGAACGAACAAGACATGCTTAAAGTAATTTCTACAAATAGCACATCAGAAGTAATAGCTGTCAAACGATTGAAGCGCAGAAAAGTGGACAAGTCGGGTTGGGAAGAGAGTGAGTCAGTACGTCTGGCTTTCAAGGGCGCTACTTTACCTCTATTCGTCTACATATATGGAATGAAAATCAATGTGGAACCGTATGTTTTCCCAGTGACACAATGTTCTAGGTGTTGGCGATTTGGACATTCGGTGCGCGCCTGTCCATCAAAGAAGACGATATGTCCTAAGTGTACGAAGGACCATGCTAACTGCGAGACCACGACGTTCAAGTGTGTCAACTGTACGGGTGATCACATGTCACTAAATAAATCATGCCCTATTTTTATAAAAGAAAAACGACTACGGGAAATAATGGCACAGTCCAACTGCTCATATAGAAAAGCCTACCAGATTTATCAGCCCCCAGTTCCAGACCAATCTACGACCTACTTTGAGAATTCCCCAATTTTGCCTACGAAGTCGCGGCCCGCTCCTAAGCCCGGCCCTGCCATCATCGAACCTCAAGGTGTAAACAAACTATCTTATGCGAATGTAGCCAGTGGGTCGCCTCAACTTAACACACATGCCCAACCACCATCTACCATGCCACCACCTTGCTCAATGAATGATTCCCAACCTGAGCCCTTACCTCAAAGACAGAAAAAGAAGAAAAATAAGAAAAGGACAGAAAACGAGAAATATAACTTTAACTGGGATAAATCGTCAGAATCGGAAGATATAAATATCGCTGAAAGTGAAAATATAGAAGACGAGAGAAGTCAAAAGAAAGAGAAATTGAGTTCTGGTCTCAGGTTCAGGCAGTTACTCTCTAAACTATACTCAGTATTTTTTAAATCACAGGAAGACTTGAAGAGTAAAATAATTACGGGAATGTCACTAGTTATAGAATTTCTAATATCTTTAGTTGGGCAGAACTTTCGTGATCTGCCTTTTCTAAAATTCTTTGATCCATCATTATGGGTTTAGTCTTGAAAATAAATATTTTCCAGTGGAATTCACAAAGCTTAGATCCCAAATGTGTTGAATTTGACCAATTATTATGTAGTGAAAAAGTTCATATTGCGGCTATCTCTGAGACATGGCTAAACAATGATATAAGTGTTAGAATTAGTGGATATAATATTTACCGCCAGGACCGGTATGATTCCTACGGTGGTGTTGCGATTTTTATACATAAATCCATAAAATCTCAACTTATACCTGTCCGATTTTCTAACCCCGGAATAGAAGTGGTATGCGCCAGAATTTATAACTGCCAGTATATAGACTTAGTTATGTGTGTATATTGTCCTCCATCCGTACGAACTACCCAACATGATTGGGACCAAATTTTCTCTTATAAATCAAGTAAAACATTAATTTTAGGCGATTTCAACGGGCATCACTCGAGCTGGTCATGTAAGACCGACCTGAGAGGTAATAACATTTTTGATTCTTTAATGGAAAATAGTTTAGTATCTTTGAATGAGGGTCAATCTACTCGAGTTAAATATGTCAATGGTGTTTTACAAGAATCTTCTCCAGATATTTCAATCGCGTCCCCTGATCTGGCAATGCATTTAGATTGGAAGGTCACTAATGAGTCATTGGGAAGCGATCATTTGATTATTAAAATTAATTTTTCGTACAACAACAACTGTCATAGTTTTACAAAAAAAAGAAATTTTAAGAAAGCTGATTGGGTAGAATACAGGAAACATATTGAGTCCAAGTTGCAATTATATGATCTTTCTATAATTAATGACGACCCACAGAGTAGCTACGATGCGTTTCTTAGCACAATTAATGAAGCTGCTGATGGTCATATCCCGTTTTATAAAATAATTCAAGGTCCCAATCAAAAGTTTGTCCCCAAATCTTACTGGACAACTAACCTGTCTAAAGTAGTCGCAGAAAGACGGTTAGCCCTTACAGAGTTCAGGAAGAATCCTACCCCAACCAATTTAGACAGATTAAAAAATAATCTCAGAAATGCGCAAGCACTTACAAGAAAAGCCAGAAAGAAATCTTTTCATAATTTTTGCTCCTCAATAGACGAATCTATCTCTGCACACGACATGTGGCGTAAAATGAAGTGGATGAAAGGATACAGGTCTAATAACAACAACTATGTTGATGAATTTTCAGCTAATAGACTTTTACATAGTTTAACTCCAGATTTCGTTTGCCCTAAAAACCCTATTTTTTCATCTACTAATGTAAAAATTGAGTCCCCTTTTTCACTTTGTGAATTAAAAAGATGTATTAAGTCCAAAGATTCCGCCCCAGGTGTAGATAATATTTCATACAGTATGATTAAACATCTTCCCGATAACGCTCTTAACTTTTTGCTCATCAGTTTTAACGCGTTTTATTCTTTAAGTTTCGTACCACGACAATGGCGAGACATAAGGATCGTCCCTATCCCAAAGCCAGGTCACTCGTCATCCAGCCCAGCGTTACGACCTATTGCTCTAATTTCCTGTCTGTGTAAGATTTTTCACTCCATGTTAACAAATAGACTCGAGTGGACAATTGAGAAGCGAAACCTATTTGACCAAGAAACTACTGGCTTCAGAAAAACCAAATCCTGCCTGGATAATCTTAGCAACTTAGTCACTAGGATACAATTAGGATTTTCAAAAGACTTTATTACATTAGGCTGTTTCATTGATATTGAGAATGCATACAATAATGTGGACGTTATCGCTATGCTTGCAAATTTAGATAGATTAGGTGTTGGCGCAAGAGTATGTAAATACCTATGGACTTTTTTAAAACAACGAAATTTATGCATACAGGTAGATAGCAGTAATTTAATTCGGTCAACTGGACGTGGTATTGCTCAAGGAGATCCTATTTCACCCCTTTTGTTCAACATTTCAACTATTCATATTTGTAAAGAAATTAATGAGGTTAACATCTCACAATACGCTGATGATTTTGCATTATATATAACATGTAAGGATATTGACGAGGCTTGTGACAGTTTACAATCAGCACTAAATAAAATCTATGACATGCTTCTAGATCTCGGCTTAGATATATCACCTTCTAAAACAAAGATCTGTGTATTTAAGAAAGGGATAAACAGAAACCCTATTTCTCTCAATATCAATAACAGAACAATTGAAGTAGTTGATAACGTTAGGTATTTAGGTATGTGGCTCGATCGATCTTTGAAATGGGGCAAACATATATCAGAGTTAATTAGTAAAGTATCAAAATTTTTAAACATATTTAAAATTTTAGCCGGCCTCGGGTGGGGTGTACACCCTAAACATTTAAGGAGATTATATATTGCGATCATTCGGAGTAGACTAGATTATGGAAGTTTTTTATATGATAACAGCTGTCATAAGAATGTAGATAAACTTGATAAGGTACAAAATCAGGCCCTAAGAGTGATAGGAGGGTTTATAAAAACAACACCAATTCATGCAATGGAAAGTGAGCTTTGTCTTCCTCCATTACACATTAGACGATCTTATTTGGGTGGAAAATTTATCCTAAAGGCGAGGACAATAGAAGATAATATCACAATCAACTTATTAAATCAATTAATGGAATATAAATTTAATAGGTACTGGAGGAATAAGAAAATGCCGTTGTTGTTATTTATGTATGAACAGATTGCTGATATACCTATACGCTCTAGGCGACTGTTAGATATGTTTAGTATGCAAACATGGATGAGTAGTATAGATTTAAGCAACATAGTATATGTGAGTATCCCCAACCTTATCAAGGCCAAAAGACATTACAATCCATTAAGTTTAAAATTGACATGCACTGAATTCACTAACGAACAATACGGGAATTATTATAAACTATATACCGATGGATCCAAAGATGGACTCGGAGTTGGTTCTGCAGTTTTTGACCCACAATGTAATCTTAGTTTAAAATTTAAAATAAGCCTGGACATTATATGCATTATGGAGGCGGAGCTTATCGCAATCTGCGAGGCCTTATCCTACGCTGAGTCATTACGACATCGTAATGTAGTTATATTTACCGACTCAAAAAGCGGACTCCAGCATTTGGCTCGGTGCGTCTCGGGACTACGAGGCATTCCGATAGCCTACACTGTCCTTAATAGTATTATAAAACTGACCGAGAAATCTATAATCATAAAACTTCAATGGATCCCTTCTCATTGTGGTATTGAATATAACGAGCGTGCAGACCAGTTAGCTAGGCAGGCTATCACCGACGGCATTGACTATCCTATTATACCTAACTATGTAGATTACATTCATTGTTTAATTAAAAAGCAATGCTACGAATTATGGAAAGAATATTTTGATTTACGTTCCAGAGAAAAAGGGATCTGGTATAAGACAGTTCAATCACAACCTTTTAGAATACCTTGGATAGATAAGCACAAGTTCTCCCGGAAAGATCTAATTGTAATAATGAGACTTAGGACCGGACACATTCCATCCAAGAAATTTGCGTTCCTTATGAGAAAGGTCCCGTCGCCGAACTGCGAGCAGTGCGGTGTACCAGAAGACCTCTTGCACATCTTGATGGAATGCGCCCGGAACAGCTCCTACAGAAGGTCGGAATGCCAACATATTTTAAAACAATCAGTAGACTGCAATATTATATTGTCAGACCCTCATTCAAAGGAAGTAAGATTATTAGTAAATTTGTACAACATTGCGTTTACCTCAGGCCGTGTCGAGACTTAAAATTTTTACCTATTTTGTTTTGTGTACCGATTTCTTGTTTTGTTATTTTATGTAGTATGTTATGTTAACTAATTATTATTGTTTACTTTATCAGAGCGACATAATCGCTTCAAAATATTTGTGATTAAGCTCTTTAAATAAATAAATTTAAAAAAAATATGTTATAAAAACCTAACGGAAACGAGAACATCCTACGGCCAGATATAGTTATCAAATCCAGAATACCATGGTATGAGGTATGTTGCAATTCAAGTGGCGAGGTTACCGCGGTCGCGCTCGGCGGTGCAGCACGATCTGCCGTTCCGCTTTGCGCCGGTACAGACCCCTCCCCTCGCACCCCATGCCTTTCTTAGCCCCCCCTTTCATCGTTAGGAAGAATATGATGTCACACGATTAGGGATAATCTTAAAATAAAAACAAAATAAACAGCTCCTAGTATTGGAACGGATGAGAAATTAGTTTTCATTTTTGACAGACCTTTCTCAGTTTTGTAATGTTCATAATTATTATCATAATATAACATTACCTTATTATTGTACCGTATAACGCTTTTTTCTATAATATAATAATAATATTAGTCTTTTTATTTCTGAAAGTGCTACATATACAAATAAAGTATGTTTAATATTCTTTGTTACTTTATAATGTATCGCAATTCGCCTTTTAGTATAGGCCTCCTCCTGCTCATTCCATTAAGCTCTGTCATCTGCGACTCTGGTCCAGTTTGGACCCAAGGTTATGCGGATGTCTCTCCATATTACTCTCGGGCGTCTTTGCTTTCTTGTATCCTCCCCATGGAAGTAATAAGTACCTACTACGGTTGTACGTAGTACTTATTACTTCCATGAACCTCCCTTGAGTTTCATAGAGTTACTTGCTTGCTCCATTTATTCAATTTGCAGCGCAACATTTGTCCCGTCTATGACCATTCTTTTTTTTGTGTTAATGAGTGACAAGACAAGCATTCAGGTGCCTGATGGTAAGCATCATGATTGCCCATAACAAACACAGTGCCACCCAGTGTTTTAAAACTAAAATTCTGCGCGGCACTGCACTGCGCCTGTCACCCTGAGTTATTAGTTGTTGAAACTTATCATGCCCAGTAATTTCGCATTGCCCTTCAGACCGGAACACAGTAATGTTTGCACATTACTGCTTGGCGGATGAATAACTGGCAAAGGTGTTGTACTTCCCCAGGCGGCCCCCTGCTAAAGAGGCCTACCACTACAAATCTTCATCTACCACTACCACTACCACTACAATCTACCTTCTGTTATATAAACCATATTAAAACAACCGTTTTGCCACATGTTTTGAAATGATATATAGCTGTAAAATAATAGGCAGAAAACACTCTTATGAATAATTCTGTCTAGTATTTAATAAAGCTAACTTTTTATTGAACACTTAATTAAAATAAATTAAAAGCTCAATAATGTCCCACAAATATCAAACCGGTGGGCACAGCAGCAACAAGTCTGGCTGGCCCTGACCAAGACATGGGCTCGAGAGGCGAAATGTTACGAAATTGCCTATCCACGGAACTTGTTTTGTCGAAGCCGCGGTATTATGGAGTCGTGCGTTCGAATTGGGAATTTGGGACGCCTCATTTGTTGGGAGGTTCTCTGATTCTATGTTATGCGATCTTAACATTCCTAATATCTGTCTGATCGTTGTATCGGACAGGTGGATTGATGCGATGGGATACTTAATCGACATTTCGTAAGCGCCGAGCGTTATGGCTATGTTTATGATTAGAAAATTAGGCTTCCTTAAGTAGTTCTTCATCGAAGTTTATGTCTTACGTTCTGTATGTGTTGTTCTCACTAAATTAATCGAGGTATCCATATTAAAGAGGTATCCATAGTATAAAACAGAGGTCCTTCCTGCCGTCTGTACGCTTGATCTAAGCGTTTTGAGCCGCGCAACGGAATTTAATGCGGTTTTCATTAATTGAGTGATAAATATAATAGTGATTCAAGAGGAAGGTTTTATGATATGTTTATATCGAGCGAAGAGAGTGTGGGTCGCGCTAATAATAAATAAATGAGTCCAAGCTCAAAGGCACTATTATTATTACACATTTATCAAATAAAAAATGTTAAATATTGGATTTTTCCATTAGGAATTATCTCAATAACTGCCTGGAGTCTGGAACTGTGCCCGGTAGATGGCAATAGGCTCGCCCCCTATTACATGGGACCAATAACATACTGGCGAAATGTGGGTGTATCTACTATGGGACTGAGTCCTGGGTACACCTCTGCCTACCCCTTCGGGAAAAAGGCGTGAATGTATGTTTATGTTTTTTTATTTATCAAATTAAGTGGTATGTAATTTATGAAAACTATATCAAATACACGAAAATTTGTATTAGGTACTTAACGAATTTAAATCAATCGGTTAGTTATTTTATGTAGTTGTAAGAAACACATATACATAATCATCCAAACATTCGTATATATAATACTTATCAAAACCGAATTAATTTTAACTTTTAAGCTACAGTTTTCCTCCTGAATACCTAATAACTACCTAATACTTTGTATTCTGCAACCATTCGGTCAGTTACAAGCAATAACTATGCAATTATTATGCTATCATCTTAAAGTTATGAAAGGGGTAATTCAGAAGTATAGTTTACAATGTAAAACTCCACCGTAATAATGCTGCAACCTGCAACACCATCATTTTGTTTCAATTGAACCATGATTGTAATTCCTAGTTCCTAGACAAATTCCAACTCCATCATTAAAATACTTATCTTTGTACCTATGCGTGGACAGCAATGGCTTTAATGGATGTAGCTGTACTAGTAACGATTAAATGTACCTAGATCGACTGTTTATGCTGTTTATGTACTTTGGATATCTTGAGAATTAAAATGTAACTGTAACGCGCATACATGCTGACGGCATGCTATGCTGTGCCTGATAGCCAAGCCAAGTCTTGCCGGACTTCCAAACGAATAGTCCTGCTGGACTGCTAGCTAGCTGGGACCGTCAGCTGACGCACCAGCCTTTGCCGAGCATACCAACCTCAATCCCTGCAGAGTACGCCATCCTTCGTCGAGCTCAGTCATAGGCCTGTTTAGAGACGCATCTACATTTATCCACGCAGATTCAAATAGAGCATTCGAAGGAAATGATGCATTCTTTTTCAAGCTGGCAATGGAAGTGGATCGTCAATTAACTCGCAGTAAAAAGCGCAAAGCAAATCACGTAGGGTGCAGCCTTAAATTTGCAGGAAATAAATAAAACATACATTCACGCCTTTTTCCCGAAGGGGTAGGCAGAGGTGTACCCAGGACTCAGTCCCATAGTAGATATACACCCACATTTCGCCAGTATGTTATTGGTCACAGGGGGCGAGCCTATTGCCATCTACCGGGCAAATGCATTAGTTCAAATATATAGCATATTTTTTTTATCTTCTGTTTTATAACCTGATTAAAGCTTTGGATGCGATGGGAATAATTTTTTGCATGAGGAATAATGAACTCAACTCAATTTACTATTGTGTGGTTTGTTACGTCTTGATGCTAATACTAGTGAACCAAATCGGCCAATATTTTGTATGCTGAGACCGTGCAATAAAACCAATGGTAACAATTGTAACCTTAGCGAATGCTTGTATTGAATTATTTAAAGATATAAACATACTGACCCTACCATCCTTATACATTTATGAGAACATCATGTATGTGCGTAAAAATTTACATAAATTCAAATTAAATAGTGACCTTCATAATTTTAATACTAGGAATAAAGACAAAATAGCTGCACCTAGCTTTAGATTATCTAAAACAAATAAAAAGACATTCTTAGGAAATTGTGTACGTTTCTATAATAAAATCCCAAAAGAGATAACTGGGCTCTCAGAGGGTAAATTCAAAACCTATATAAAATCTACTTTACTAAAGAAGGCTTATTATAAAGTCAACCAGTACATAGAGGACAAAGATGCCTGGAAACTTCTGCATAGCCGCCTCGCGGCACCTTCAAAGAAAACGAATGTAATCAAACCAAATATTGTAAAACTATATGTTGAAAAAATTAAGCCCTACAAGTTCCTTGTGCGTTCTTCTTGTAGAGGTATCTTTCCGAACGCACGGTAGACTCAGTACTGTATCTTTATTGACGTTCAAAAGTGTCAGATTTCCTATTCTATATTATATTCCTATTTGAATAAATCTGTTTGAGTTTGAGTTTGAGTTTGATTAGTTTTTGAAAACAAATAAACAGCAGAAATGTGCCAACGATAGTTGATATTATTACAAAGATATGTATTTTGATGTAGAGGCAATAATATTAAAGGAAAACGTTGTATGGAGAAAGCGCATCTTCCTATAATAGTATAATAGTCTCTTAAAAGTTTGTTCTCGTTATTTTACTAATAAGTTTGACATTACCTTGGTATTTGTCACTCAGAATTTTTTTACAGAAACAAAAAGTTCATTTGTTTTTTTATTGATTTGTTTCTTCTTTATTGATAAAATAAACCCACCCATAAAATAAAAATATCGACAATGATACGACACGATAAAATCATGATAACTATTGGAATTGAACCTCTAATTGTAAGTAGCAGGTGCATTTAATTTCAAAATGATTAATGACTAATTATTACACTCCAATTAAAATGTTTTACATTGCCTTTTTAATACATGTCTTAACAACCCTATTTGTCAAGTCAAATTGGCAAAAACGTGTATTAGAATTGATTATTTTACGATCACCTGTCATTTGCGAATATCTTGTCATGTGTTTTGGTATAAAAACGTAACTTTTAATACACCCTAATTATTATTATATTTTTAGTCATACACGCACGCTTCAACAAAAAACCTGTAGATCTTTGTATAATATTTTATTTCCTACAGGCGATTGTGATTATTATTAATATACTTCATAGCAGCTGTTATCGAATAAATGAATTGCTGAATTCTTCTGTGAAAGTGAGATAATATGAAGAGATTTAGACCTAATTTTGTCTGATAACGTTTGTGCAGGTGTCTTGATTTCACGTGTCAAAAAGTAATTAGGTTGTTGAGGCGAATTTTGAGGGTACTTAATTTTTATATAATCATAATTTGCACCTGGTTTTTGGTGTTTAAACGTTGTTAGCGCTAGCTAAACATTCGGCGTGGATCATTTTAGTGGTCGAAGCAGATAGTTAATCTGTTTAAATGCTAAGGCACTCTAGGGATATTTTGGGTAATCTCTTAATTTTTTTATTTATTGATAAGATTGGTTGGCTCTTAAGCCCCTTTCAAACTACAATACTTCGAGAAGAATGGGCAAGAAACTCGTAGCGTATAATCCTTTAAACGAATATTAACATCAACAGTTATATCATAATAATCTGATTAAATCTAGGTTACGTATCTTATAACAGCATAAGGTTTCAAACACATTTGTAAAACTACACTTCTTATAGGGAGAAACCGTGTTCTCCGCAAAAAATACAGAAAAAGACAGCACGCTATACGTGCGCAAAGACTGTGTAGTAGACTTGTCAAAACATTAACCGGAAGCTACTACAAACTTTAAACTAACTTCCACCAGTCCTTCTCAAAGGAAGTTCGTTTACTTAATAATACACATTTAAGACTAAAATTTCATTATGATAAATACCTATATACTAATTGAGCACTTACTAAATGGCATTAAAAAGAAGGGTATCAATAGATTTTTTATGAAATTCTAGTCTTCAGTCTTCTTTATACTCGTATATATTATTTTGAACGGGAAAAAATAGAACTAAATAAAATAATAATTGTTTAGACCATTTGCGCATTTTGTGTAGAAACTAGCACTGCATCTGGTTGGAATGTCACTAATGTTCTCTTTCTATCTGAACTTTGTAAATTCAGTGTATTGTTATAAGCAGCAAAGTAAAAATTTTATTGGTTAAAGTATTTTTTAAAATGATGTCATCGCAAAAAATCTAGATAAAGATATAATAATAACTTTCATCGCTTTATAGGTAAGCTTCAATGTGTTATTAAATTACGTCAATGGCAGAAGCAATTTTGTTCTACGAGTATAACGAGATTATAATATTACTATCATTAAGGACCACCACGAAGATAACACATTACGTTGAAATAAACCATGGAAAAATTAAATTGAACACATACATTGAACTTTTATGCGACATTTGAACTGGAGCGTGTGTGCGAAACTAATAATATGATCTATGTAATAATTGGTGATTTTATTGCTTTAAGATCAATAATGACTAGCATTTAGGATAATATAAGAAATATTGCAATGGGATGACCTAGTAATATCCTGTTTGGGATGAGTTAAGAATATTATACGTAATAGGATGGGACGTTTTAGGATGAATACGGAACAACCCTAATATAAGTAGACATGTGGTATTTATGAATAAAACAAAAAAAAAATTGTGTACAGATTTAATCTTAGGCTTTAATCTTATCTGTAGGTGTATCTACTATGGGACTGATTCCTAGATACACATTCTGCCTACCCCTTCGGGAAAAAGGCGTGAATGTATGTTATGTTGTTTAATCTTAAAGGATGTTCTGTAATTCTAAATGAAAAAATTACATTAACCAAACATGTTTTATCGCAAATAAAGGCCAGATCCAAAGCCTAAGTATCAACGGTTAACAGAGGACAGACCGCACTGTTCTCTGCGTAAAACCATCAAACTGCGCTCGCTAACCCCCCTGCTGAGTGTGGTAAGTATTGACAAAATCAGTTCCTATGGGGGATGCATATTTCCAGCAGTGAACTTTCTAGACTGGGATGATGATGATGATGACGAATTTGAATATGAATGTAGGTAGTATTTACTAACCATATTATTCTATTTAGTGATTCGAGGTCGGCCCTCGAGACCATAGTTGACCACGTCTCCCTTCACTCCCTAGCGAATAAAGTGCGGCAGAATATCCGGGCAGCTTCTATTCTGCAGAAAATGCTGAAGCTTTCTTGGGTGAAGGCTCACGTAGGGGTGGAAGGTAAAATGAGCGAGCCCACACGCTCGCTAAAGATGCTGCTGACAAGACTGAAGCTGAAGAAAAGGGCAGAGTATAACCGGTGCCCGTTTTCATTCGTCAAGCGACAGCTTCGTCTAGAAACGCTTGACGAATGGAACCGGAGATACGTGACGGGAACGACCGCGGGTATTACCGGCATGATCTTCCCTTGCGCGCTTGCTGTGGAAAATTCATCCGTCCGGGATCCTGACCCAGGTCCTCACGGTGCACGGGAGGGTTCTCAGTACTTTCACCGTTTAAAAAATGCAAGCAAAGTCCATCGTGCATGTGCGATTTCGACGAGCAGGAGTCGGTGCTGCATATCCTGTTTGAGTTCTAAGCCTTTGAGCGCCAACGGGAGGACATAAGGCAGGTCCTGGAGATGGATGTTACGAAAGAGAGTGTTTGGGATAGCATAAAAGGACGTAAGAGAAGAGAGTTTTTGGTGTATGGTGCGCTCAGCATACTATAATGATGAAGATTGTGATAGATACGAATAGGACGAAAGCATGATAGCGCAAGATGATAAATGAAGGAGTGTATGTGAAAGGATGAATGCAGGAAATGATCCCTGACTCAGTTGGGAGACAGGAGCCTACAAAAAAAAACATATTATCCGTTGATTCTCAGTGTCAAGAGTGTACCAAATAATGGTAGTTTAGCATTCGTCTGTGACAAAGAGATGTTTGAATATTCATATCATTTCGTCCCACAAATGTCGGTGCTAGCGACTGTGACACGGTTTCCGTGCATTACTAATGAAAATGGAACATTACGTGGACGTATTGTTTATTTGCAATCTCAGACAGAACGCTTGTCGTATCATAATTTACTTATTAGGCAAGGATTCATTTAGAATATCAAACTAATCAATGTTCAATGATACCAGAATCGATGATACAAATTACGCTATTATGCAATATTTTACTAGGTACATTGAAGTGAGATTTGAGTTTTATAAGATTGGAATGAAGTACCTAGGATAGTAGGAAGTGCATAGGGTGGATGTGCCGGTTTACCGACCACCACCGACCACCTCCGGTACACGGACATTTTGACGAAAATCATGAAAAATAAGAGTTAAAAAATAAGACTACAAGAGTATCACAGTATTAGCATTGATAAATCAGGCTTTTTATATTTGTCCTTTACCCTCTTAATAATAATCATAGATTTAGGATAGTATAATAACAATTATTACATAACACTCGAGCATAATTAAAAGCAATTTTCAATCATTTATGTCATTGCAGGTATTTTACTGCAAAGGTGTGGTGTTATTATTATATTATATAGAAATATATTCTACATACTTACGAATATTTAACAATAACTTTATTGGGTTCCATTATCAATTCAGAAAAATTCTATGTGAAATTGTAAATAACATTATGATATTGTATCTATGTAAAAATTTGTATAAAAGGCACATACAACATACAAGGTCAGTACAGCATTTCATAATCAGACCTAATATTTTAAACATTTGTAGAGAAATATAGTTCTCTACAAGTGACTTTAACTAGATTTTAAATTACTTAACGCAAAAAGTCGAGATAGTTCAATTTCTTTCTCATAACTTCTACTGCATTCGTAATTAAAAAAAAACCTTTCACTTAGAGAAATTGTAAGTTATACCACCTGCTATTTACGTACAAAACTAAATTTCATCTGATTTTTAAAAACAATTGCTAATTGTGTATGTATATTTGAGTAACCTCCAACCAATAGGTTAGAGTTGAATGCATTGTGTTCTTTTCAGTTTCGAAACTAAAAATTCTGGATTGACAATTGACACTATTGACAAAGTTCACCTACATACCTATCGTAAATATTATAAAAATTTAACATGAAAATATTAGCCAATACTTAGTGACAGGTCCGGTACTATGCCTACTGCCTATTTATGCAAGTAAGCTAAACGGCAAAAAGGTTTTTTTATGATAGTGAGTGACAAGACGAGCTAATCAGGTGCCTGATGGTAAGCATCATGATTGCCCATATCAGACACGAGTGCACAGGTGTGCGAGCTGGCTTACTATTGTGCTTCAGTTTTTGTTTGAGAAGACTGTCTGCTTTTTTCGAGGTTCATATTTATAATATTATCGTAATAAATTGATATTTATACTTCCTTGCTGCTGTAGTAGGCGTAAGCTTGCCTGCCGATCATGAAGTCCCGGGTTCGATTCCCAGGTTTTTTTTAAATATAAAATAGGCTTACGTTTGACCTCAATCTCGCTAGATGGTTGGCGAAGATGAGGCCTAAGATGGTACACGTTTGCCTAGAAGGTGTCAGTTCACTTTGGCCTTAAAGATGTCTTAAAGAGGTCAGACGAAGTGTTAAATATTGGATTTTTCATTAGGAATTATCTCAATAAACTGCCTGGACTCTGGAACTGTGCCCGGTAGACGGCAATAACATACCGGTGAAATGTGGGTGTACCTACTATGGGACTAAATCCCGGGTACCCCTGCCTACCCTTTCAAGAAAATGGCGTGATTGTATGTTATGATATTTATCCGTAATTAATCCTAATAACAAAAAAGTTGCGCAAAAATTCAGTAAATAGGACTCAAACTATTCAAAACAATGGACTATGGTCAAAACAGTCACGCTTAATTGGGGCATTGCCACTGAATTCAATAACTCATGAATAAGCAATTGCAGAGGTACAACTTAACAATTGATGAGATTGTCGGAATATAAAATTACCTATCTATTTATTTTAGATTATTACACTCGAAATAATGAAGTATCACTGAATTATAATAACAGGTAAATAAAAAAGTCAAAAAGATTTATTCAAATAGTCACAATCTGACACTTTATTACGTCAATGAAGATGAACACTAATGAGTTTACCGTGCGTTCGGAAAGATATCCTTACTAGAAGAACGCACAAGAAACTTGTAGGGCTCTTAATTTTTTCAACTGATTGTTTTACAATATTTGGTTTGTTTACATTCGTTTGTTTGAAAGGTGCTGCGTGGTGCCTATGCAGAAGTTTCGGCTCCGCACCGTTCTCACCCGGTCCGTACTCTCCTGATTCAAATATAGTTTGTATTTTCCAAGCATCTTTGTCCTCTATGTACTGATTGACTTTATAATAGGCCTTCTTTAGTAAAGTAGATTTTATATAGGTTTTGAATTTACCCTCTGAGAACCCCGTTATCTATTTTATCCCGTTATCTATTACATATTATACATATTATAAGCTTATAACACCCAGACACAGATCAAACAGACATGTTCATGCACAGAAATGTTTGACCTGGCCGGGGACCGAACTTGGGGCCTGCGGCACAGAAAGCAGAGCTACTACCATCTGAGCCAATGAGGCTGTCGTGAATTATGACATAACTATTATCATCATCATCAGCCCATATTATTCCACTCTGGAGCAGGCATAAAATATGCTTCCTCCTTCTTCTTTGTCATTTCCCTTTGTATTTTTTTGGATCGTGTCTGGTCCTTTCCCGCGATCTAAACTTTGTCTAATTTAGCTTGATCAATGACAGCTGAACAAAAATCTACTAATACTTCCCTAAGTTTGGTACTTAAATGGTATATTTTTAGACTGGTATATTTTTAGAATATTTTTAGAATGGTATATTATAGACTAGCTAATTAAATGTAACATACCTATAGATAGCATACATGCCCCTATAGGCGGTAGTGGGTTGGATAGAAATATTCCGCCAATGATAAATACTTCCACGGTAGCTCGATTAGTAAAGTACCTAACACATGGATTGGTGTGGTGTGGAAACCGCACCTTCCAAGTTCAATTCCCGCTCGTGGGCGAAATTTGTCTTCCCTTTTTCATATTTTAAATATATTATAATATATATATTAGGACGCATAGAAGGCAAGCGCACCATGGGCAGAACTCCAGCCAGATGGTCGGATGTGATAAGGAAGGCGGTTGATGACAGTCTATACCACGCGGTCCATGCAACCAAGGACCATACACGATGGAACAAAATAACATGTGATGGCGATCCTCAGCAGTGAGGGAACGACAAACAAGAAGAAAATGCCTATGCCCCACCAGTGGGGCGGCTTGGTGGGGCATAGGTACAGGTACAGGTACAGACAGGACTTTTGTATAATTGTCACTTCTAGATAAAATGTTTTGTTTCTAAATTTTCCAACAGGAAAGTTCACAGACTGACCGGCCATTGGCTGCTGGGCAACGACCTAAAGGATCACGTGTAATGAGTAGATTCAGGGCGTCATGTTTTATGTTTGTCTACCTATACATCGCTATGATCTATGACGTCATATCATCGCCATATGTGAATGTTCGTAAGCGTTAATGTGTTAAAGGCACCTTTACAGTAGACGAACCGTCGACGCGTCAGCTCGATTTTTTGCACCTTGTGCTTTGAGGGTCCGTTAAGGTGATTCAATTAACCAATTTTTTATAACTCAATCAGATTAAAGTAGTTGGTTTGCTATATTAATGTACATTCTTAATATAAATGTCGCAGCCAGATTGTATAACCGGCGTAACATTATATATTTATGCGAAACATAATTATTCCAAATGATCATTATGCCAATAGAAGCATTGGTCATTAGGCCTATGTTCATCAGTGGACGTCCTTTGGCTGAGATGATGAAGATGAATATTAGTAGCATGATGTAAACAGTATACCATATTTTACCATGTTACCTATATTCTTATCGATGAATCTGTTAAAAATTCATAATGTAATGAGGCCATTTCGCGGCGCGCTTCCCGCATATGTTAATATCTAATTATATTATTATCTTGTGGAGGACCTTAGAGAAAGTTTAACAATAGATAACTAGTGTGTACCTACTAATAATTGCTCATTTACTTACGCACTTCGAAAAAAATAAACTTCTCATACGGATTGACCGTTCAACTGAGGCATTTTGCATGATTGACGCATTAGTTTCTCGCGAATCTCGTAAATCTTTTAGTTATTAGTTGAGACGGATGAAAACACTCTTTATATTTTTTTGTGCATAATAACACGAGTGTCATGTAAATATATTTTGATCGATACTGCATATTATGATGCGAAAGTCACGTATAAAAATCATCCCTTGACATTAATGCATATGCGTTTCCCAATTACCATCCCAGAATATCACATAGAAAACGTACTTTTCGGCGAGTGAACTATGGGGCGGGGGCGCAGTAAATGTAATCTGTAGGACTATATGTCCCGTCTGTTTCCTATAAGAGTAGAGAGTAGTCAGTAGAACGTGTCGGAAACCTTGTAGGAATCTTGGCGACCTAAAACTACCTTATGGGTTGTCCACATAACAATATGAATTAAATCTTATTAGCTATAATTAAGAGTATAGACTAGAATAATACTTTATTGCATACCAAAAAAATAATAAACAATTTTACAAAAGACACAATACAAAAGACACGGTAAACAATCGGCGGTCTTATCGCGTTTTCTTGCAGTCAACCTGGGGATGGAAAGAACCATAAAGTATATAGCCATAAAAAGTTATGTATTTCTTTAATTGTCATAATAAATATCTGTTATTTTTCTACAGAATGAAAATCTACAATGTATTTTTCTTAGTATGTATGATGTAGAATGCTAAATAAATAAATAAATCGAGCAGTATAATTGGGGAAGTCTGTCATGTTAGGGTATCATCATCTCAGCCGTTGGTAATCCACTACTGAACATAGGCCTCCCCCATCAAGGGGAGTTTTGCCAATACTCGACACGCTTGGCATGCGGGTTGTCGAGCACAGTTCGATAGTTTTTTTTGCAGAAGACGCTGCTGCCCGTTCTCTGGATCTGTTAACTTACGACAACCACGGGTAGAGAGGGTGGAGCACTATTCTAAAGCCGGTAACTACGCGGCAAATGTTAGAGTATTCATTCAAATTATTAATTTCAAGGTATAGTATCATCATATAAATGAAAAAATGCAGCAAAAGATGCAAGCAGCACGTGTGATGCCCGCCAAAGGCGACGGAAGGACGTCGCCGACACCTACGTCCGGTACAATCTACTTAGAACAATGCTATAGTCTAAATTAGGCACCTATTTATCCTTATAAAAATAATGATCGATTTCCGTTTATACAGCTCCGCAGATATTAGTATTAGCGTAGTTTGAAATTTCACCTGGTCCAACTTTTATGTAAAAGTATATTTATTGCCAGCTGGTAGTGGTAGGCCTCTTTTGCAGGGGGCCGCCTGGGGAAGTACCACTTTTGCCTTTTTGTACATCCGCTAAGCAGTAATGTGCAAACATTACTGTGTTCCGGTCTGAAGGAAAATGTTACCAGCGAAATTACTGTGCACATAGAAGTTCAACTATTATCTCAGGGTGACAGGCGCAGTTCCGCGCAGAATTATGAATTTTAAAACATTTGGTGGCACTGTGTCCGATATGGGCAATCATGATGCTTACCATCAGGCACCTGATTTGCTCGTCTTGTGTGAAAAAAAAGCTGAGGCCCGCGATGCTACTATGCTACAAAGTACCATATTATAAGTGTCATTCCAGAGTCTAAGCTATCTAAAGAACCAAATCGGTTCAAAGGCTTTCACGTCTTTGTAAAAATTGCGATAGCCATCAGAGGGATCAAAAGTAAAGGCACGTAACTTAGCAACACGACTACTTTGACAAGAGTGTCCGAATTAGAACAGAAAAAGTTTTTGTTAACTTCACACATACTTTCGCATTTATAAATATGTGGGATTTTTTGTTTGAAGTTTGGTCTCAAAATTAGTCACCGGAACCTATGTCCGATGACTGGTGACTCATGTTTGAAAATAATGCGATGAATCTGAAACCTATTAGATTTCCAAAAAGAACTTTTAGTGTCTATTGCAGATACGGATCTAAGTCGTAACTGTACTCATGTATTCTTCGTGTCAATTTGCTGTCAAAATTAAGTAAAATTATATTGCTTGGGTGCTGTTATTTAGTCCACCCTCCACTGTTTAATCCACCTTTTCAGTTATCTGACAGAGGAACACGTTACTTGGTGACATGCTTGTTATAAAAACTGAAACTCATCGTATTTAATCAAATAGATCTTGTAAAGTCACTCTTAAATAATAATAATATTCATTTTATTTCAGTGAAAAACCATACTTACATACCTTTTTTCTTTCTTCAATAATGGTCATTGGTTCTTCAAAGTTTATGTCGGACGATCTACCTTAACGGGTCACTGATAATAAGTTGGCATCCCGAAAAAGTAATTTCATTCATTATTTGGAATACTTTCAGTATTTTCTAAAAAATTACGGAAACTCCATGTCCTACAACAAAATGTATGAAATTGCTGCTAATTTGATTTTTTTCAGTGATTTGGTGTGTAGACTCTATTATGTAAGTACTTATGTGACGTTACGAAAGACACGTCCAATATTCCGTCACATTTTAAGTCTCCTCGTTTTGGATCGAATCCAACAGGAAAAACCCACTGTTCCAAGAAGACATGGAAATTGTAAGTGAAAATATAAACAATGTTCAGTCAATTCAAAAACAATTTGCTTTTTGTTTGTACCTCATAAACTTTAAAGTTTCAAACACATTATATTTTAATTGGTGTTTTTCTTTAACATGTAAATTCAAATTCCTTTACATAGGGCCTCAAATGTCGGTTATTTATAAAAGTACATAGGTATATGACTAGTAAGGCTTTTAGGACTACTTCAATATCAGGAATTTTCATCATTATTTTAAAAATATAACTAATGTATTCACGCCTTTTTACCGAAGGGCTAGGCAAATGTGTACTTAGAACTCAGTGTTACATAGTAGGTACACCCTCATTTCGCAAGTATGTTATCGATACTTTGTAATAAGGGGCGAGCCTATTGCCATCTACAGGGCACAGTTACAGACTCCAGGCAGTTATTGAGATCTCATTTTATATCTTTTCTAAAATAGTCCGTCTATTCTGATAAATAAAACGCTTTTTGGCTTCGCTTAATACCAGGTAAAGACTCCAGCTCCGCGATAAAAATTACAATATATAAATATAGATAAGATACATTAAAATATTGAAACCATTGCATGGACGCCCAGATATTACATCGGTATAATATATAATAATAATATAATATGGGACAACTTCCACACACGGTCATCTGGTCTCAAACTAGGGTAGAAGCCTTTACTATGGTAACCAAAGGACTGATATATATACTTATATAAGCTTATAACACCCAGACACAGATCAAACAGACATGTTCATGCACACAAATGTTTGACCTGGCCGGGGATCGAACCCGGAGCCTGCGGCACGGAAAGCTGAGTTACTACCATCTGAGCCAACGAGGCATATTATATTCATTTCATTATTTCTTGTACAGAGAGCATAACTTTTAATAATTTTCTAAGAAATTGGTGTATTAAAGATTAATTTTCATACGACATATTCGGTAACTTTTCTGTAGCTATGTTATGCCAAACGGGATGTTATCTTGCAAAATCCATCTCAATCATAATCGATTTCTATTAGCGTTTGAATAAAAATAATGTCTGGTGCTCTAAGTTCTTCACCGTCGATATAACATCGGCACAAAGGCAAATTAACTTGCACTTGTCATTAAATCCATTGTAGATTGTCGTAAACACAGTATCGCAAGTGAAAAGCTATGCGGGCACCCTCACACCACGCCGGAAGTGACACTATGTAATATATATTCAGATATGCACATATTAGTCCTTCAGTTACTAGTTACTAAGTCAGAACGTTATCCTGGCATGAATAACAATTATTCTAATGTTTTTTCTATTGTTTTTAAGGTGAAATTTTCCTTTTGAAAATGTTATCCATTTTTTTTGTTATAGTTAAATACTGGGGATATAGTTTTTTACATTATTTATGCATTAATTTTGCTTATTTCCCAGCGCATATCAAAGCTGCTGCGCCGCGGCCTACCAAAGAAAGGTTAATAACTCCACAACAATTTCAGACAATTTAATCAATTTCATTGTTCATAACCAACCATAACTCGGCAACAGAGTAACTGTAAATCCGACTTTACCAGAAGAACTTGTAAAAACTTAATCGGTAACAACTGGAGCAAATCGGGCAAGCGTACTAATTGCAATACGATTATTAACACTCATGTTGTGCAATATTGGATGGGATTGGAGTCACGAACGTTCGGCGTATGCAGGTGAACACTGATATGTTCATAGAAATTTAAATAATAAGGTACTAGAAGTCACATACCAGTTTGAACTTGTCGCCGCAAAATAAGTCACCTGTAGCTAAGTATATATTTTAAAAATTAAAAAAAATTATTGCTTTATCGGACCTTACAATTGTAGCAGTACAAACATTCTCTGTGAGCCTGTATTGCCATTACTTTATTACTGTTACATTTTAAGATATTTTTATTGTATATATATTTATTTCTAAGAACTAATTACGGTGCAGGATTTCGTGTGTGAAGCAATTCGGTTCTGCGTTTGAATATGTGGTTTGTATATATTTAGTAATTTCTGACATTTCTATTACATTGGTGATTAGATTCCTATGGCTATATTACATCCATGTATCTACCAGTACAGTACAGATAGGAAAACTGTTGAAATAAGCGGTGTAAGATTTCAGAATGCTGAAATAAAACTTTATTATTAATTCAACGTTTTCAAATATAATATTTAATTTTAACTGTGAGTTTACAATTACTATATAGTTTTGATGTTAGAATTGTCAAACCGAACGTTATTGGCAATATTCCCAAAACAAATCGTATCCTAGCTTAGTGTTCAGTATAATAAATAATAATGGATATAATAATAGATAATGATAATTTCAATTTTAATATATAATTAATTAATTAATGAATAATGTGCCTACTAACTAACGGATCATAGTTGTCTTTAATAAATAAATATTTGCTTTGATTTGATAGACGAAGAGAAGTTGTATTACATTTGTGTTTCTAAGCCTCGATAAAAATGTGGGGGAGTAAGTTAGAATACAACTAAAACAGTTGAACATAACCTTGCAACAACAGTTGCTGCCTATTAGTTAGATGGCCACTGAGAGTAGATGGAATGGCGCGGCTTCGAGAAGTTGTTTGTGGCAAAAAGAGGTCGCGGGTGCCGGGAGGGGGGCGGCCGATGACCGCCGGCAGCCTTAATACGGCTGCCACCGCCAATGTCTAGGGTAAGGTCCTCGGACCCAAAGTGGAGTGGCGAACACTCATTTCCGTGGGCGGCCCGACACGGTTCGCTTTTTCGGCATCACAAAAAGAGGTTGCATAATTTTGGACTCAGAAAAAATTATAGCTTTTTTCAGCAGTTATCGCGTTGCTATAAAGTAAGATTGATGATTGTGTCTTGGGTTAATATAATTGTGGTATATGTTTTCAGTTTATGGATTGTTATCATCGTTTACAAATATTCCAACTACTGCGATCACCAAGCCGCCTGCCAAGCATGGTGATTACGGCAAATTCCCCATTATAAATAGTTTATGACGTTCTATGGGGGAGGCCTATGTTCAGCAGTGGACGCCTTACGGCTGATGATGATGACTATTTAAAGAATTATCAATGTTTTTGTACAAAGCTGGAGTATTTTTTTGTAATCTATAGATACAAATGTTAAACAAATCAATGTTAGTTTTTGTAAGGTCAAGATGTTTCATCTAAAGGTACTGACAGACATGCTCAGTAGGTACTAGCAGGAAAGCAAGTCATTAATGAGCAATTGCTACATAGTAGAATGTTTGTCTAAACGTTGCTAGTAATGAGCATGCTTATTTCGGGCATGCTCAGAAATCAGCAATCGTTTGATTTTCGAGCATGCTACCTGAGGCGCGGGTGGAAGGGGCGTGCTTCGAGCGCATCTGAACAGATTTTCTTATGAGATTGCTAGATGCTTGTTACTAAGCATGCTTATATATGTCAGTACCTTTAAATACGCTTTAAAATATAATATATTGAGCCTAAGCTAGATGGTTTCCTATTGAAAGAGGGAGAAAGGTAGAGGGTAATGCCCTCCAAAGTTGTTTGTGGTAAAAAATGAGGACAGTGAGGCCAGCTTACTTATTTTGGTTGGGTTATGAGTCAGCGTGAGAAAAAACAAAACAATTTATCTGGTAATTTACTCAACTATCATGCTTAATGGTTGTAGAGAAAAAAAATGGTATCTACTGCTTTATCTTACAACACAGAATCTATTCCTTTCTATTACTAAAGGTATTTGTTGAATTCTTAATTAATATTTTGAATTTTTCCTATGAACTATTATAGTGACAGACGAGCAAATCAAGTGCCTGATGGTAAGCATCATGATTGCCCATATCAGACACAGTGCCACCTAGAGTTAAAAATTCAAAATTCTGCGCGGCACTGCACTGCGCCTGTCACCCTGAGATAAAACGTTGAAACTCGTCGGCGGTACCCTGCAAAAGAAGCCTACCACTACAAAACTGGTGATGGACCAAAATTAAGCATATTTATCTACCAAGGTATATCTTTTAATGAGACGGCATATAACATTACTACAAAAAATTAATTCTTATTGATCAATTATTGAATAATATACATACCTAAATATTGTTAGATAACATCTATATATATTAGTCTTTGTCAAATATAGCTTGATCAATAACAGCTAAACAAAAATTAAATATTAATTGTGTTTTGTAAAGACTACATTTTTAGGTATAATAATAATAATATAATAATAATGTAGGACAAATTCCACACACAGTCATCTGGTCCCAAACTAGGCTAGAAGCCTGTACTATGGTAACCAGATGGCTGATATACATACTTATGTAAGCTTATAACACCTAGACACAGATCAAACAGACATATTCATGCACACAAATATTTGACCTGACCCGGGATCGAACCCGGGGTCTTCGTTATCTGAGCCAACGAGTCTGACGTAGGTCCTATACTGTATGTAGGTAGTAATGTAATTAGGTTTGACTGATTATCTCTTTTATTATAGTATTGAACCAAACCTTTTTCTGCTTCTCTTTAATTTATTTGTCACGACTGATTTTGAACAAATAAACACTATACTTAATAAAATTTAGAAGCATTTTTATTACTGACTGTACCTCACTTAATTTTACTTGTTTATGATTCGTTTGTTAGTGGTATTCATTAGGAATAGAATCATCATCATCATCATCTCAGCCGTTGGTAATCCACTACTGAGCATAGGCCTCCGCCATTAAGGGGGGTTTTGCCAATACTCGACACGCTTGGCAGGGCGAGTTGTCGAGCGCAGTTCG
Organism: Hemistola chrysoprasaria; assembly: GCA_947063395.1. Taxonomy (NCBI): domain Eukaryota; kingdom Metazoa; phylum Arthropoda; class Insecta; order Lepidoptera; family Geometridae; genus Hemistola; species Hemistola chrysoprasaria. The sequence continues at coordinate 6,247,796 of OX346715.1, forward strand.
ATGGTTTTTTGCAGAGGACGCTGCTGCCCGTCCTCTGATCTGTTAACCCCTAGCCGGCTCTTACGGCAACCACGGGTAGAGAGGGTGGAGCACTATTCTAAAGCCGGTAACTCCACGGCGTTATAATTAGTTAGGAATAGTTATTATTAGTTATAGTTAGGAATAAAATAATAATTAAGAATTAAACAAATACTTTTAGTCGTAGAGTTACCTACCGGCTTTATAATAGTGCCCCAAGCTCTCTACTCATGGTTGCCGTAAAAGCCGGCTAAGGGTTAACAGATCCAGAGAACGGGCAGCAGCGTCCTCTTAAAAAAACATCGAACAGCGCTCGACAACCCGCCTTCCAAGCGTATCATTCGACATTTGCAAAACCCCCCCTTTATGGGGGAGGGCCTATGTTTAGTAGTGGATTACCAACGGCTGAGATGATGAAACAAATACTTTTGGTATTAATCCTTGGTATTAGAAAGGAAAAGACTACAGCTCATTTAGTTGTTGCGTTCCCAAAGTTCCTTTTTACTAAGGGTTTACAATTCGTTTATTAGTTACGGAGTTGTTTTTTATTTTAAAAGAGGTTAAAATATTCAAGAGGTTCTGCATTCATCCTATGACGTCTCATCCTATTCAGTATTTTTCCTTCCTCCCTCATCCCATTCCTATTCCCTGCTCATCCTGCGGCAAATTTTAGATTTTTTGTACCTTAATCATCCTAATTGCATTTCCTTCACTTATACCAATGTAAAAAATTAATGCAAAAACCTAGTTCGTATTTTCAGACACGTTATTGAAGACTAGCAGTGCCCCGCGGTTTCACCCGCGTAGTCTTCGTTCCCGCGGGAATATCGGAATAAAATGTACTCTATGTGTTATTCCAGAGTCTAAGCTATCTACGTACAGAATCTCAGCTTAATCGGTTCAGTAGTTTTGGCGTGAAAGAGTTACAAACATCCATCCTTCCATCCATCTTCACAAACTTTCGCATTTATATATTTAGTAGGATAGGATATTGCGTTTTACTTTTGACAAAATAGTCCATATTCAGATTAAAATTCAAACTGGTGTTTTCCTTAGACTTGGTGATTTGGTAATGTGAATGGCGCATAAAACGTACATTTTATTGAAAACATACGGGATTATAAATGGTGCAATATTATATGGAATGGGTAAACATTTTAGATCAATAAATATTTATTAAGTAGTTTGCTTAAACGTAGGTACTATTACTAAGTATACTAGATTAATTATTGGTACACCTCTGCCTACCCCTTCAGGAAAAAGGCGTGATGGTATGTAAATATTATGTTAATCGATATCACAAAACAGTTTTGTTAGTGTCTAGGCACTAACGAAACTGTTTTGTAAAACCTTTTTCCCGAAGGGCTAGGCAGAGGTGTACTCAGGGGTCAGTCCGATAGTAGGTACACCAACATATTTTTTTTTTTATGATAGTGAGTAACAAGACGAGCAAATCAGGTGCCTGATGGTAAGCATCATGATTGCCCATATCAGACACAGTGCCCCCCAGTGTTTTAAAATTTAAAATTCTGCGCGGCACTGCACTGCGCCTATCACCCTGAGATATGAGTTGGTGAATCTCATCATGCCCAGTAATTTCATTTTGCCAGTATGATAATTTAAGAGAATTAACCGAAGATAATTCCAAATGGAATAATTTAATAATACTTTGCCTGATGGGGATCGATCCGGGACCTCACGATCGGAAGTCGGGCTTGTATATATAATCTTAAGTTTATCATACTATCCTACTTATCCTTTTCCTTCCTACTTTTAATATAATAAATGCGAAAGTTTGTGAGGATGGATGGATGTTTGTTACGCTTTCACGCCAAAACGACAAAACCGATTAGGCTGAAATTCGGTTTGTAGATAGTTTAGACCCTGGAATAACACATAGGGTACTTTTTATCCCGATATTCCCACGGGAACGAAGACTGCGCGGGGGAATTGCGGGGTAAAGCTAGTTTTTTTTTTATGGTAGTGAGTGACAAGACGAGCAAATCAGGTGCCTGATGGCTTACCATCAGGCACCTGATTTGCTCGTCTTGTCACATGATATGGGCAATCATGATGCTTACATCATGATTGCCCATATCAGACACAGTGCCACCCAGTTTTGAACCTGTCACCCTGAGATATGAGTTGTTGAATCTCACATTGCCCAGTAATTTCGCTGGTAACAATGCCCTTCAGACCGGAACACAGTAATGTTTGCACATTACTGCTTGGCGGATGAATAACTGGCAAAGGTGTGGTACTTCCCCAGGCGGCCCCCTGCAAAAGAGGCCTACCACTAAAAAAAGTGCTATATATCTATATTTTAAAATAGTCTTGTTAGATAATAATCTATCTATCAACATTTTATGATATGAGTAATTCATATAGGTCTTCATGTGGTTGAATTCTGGAACATGTCATAAATTAGCCCGAGTTGTACGACAACAGCTGAACAAAAATCAATTTTTTGGCCAAATTTCAGTAAACTAAGTTGTTTAATTAAGTATCAAATACACTCCTCTGTATTTGATTGATCATTTGCGTTACACATTACCTGATAAAATATGATACCTTTTATCTAAATAATTTAAGGAAAGTATATCACAAGCTATATTTTATATGGTGTAGTTAATTTTTAAAAATCGTTATTATCGTTGACACTCCATGACACCCTTGCCATCAGCGACATTCAAATGAATCACCATAATATGTCTTCGTCTTGATTTCTTTTATTCACAATGTTTGATTGACCGGACCAAAACTCTGAGATCACCATATAGACTGTTTGTTGACTGAAATGCGTCGTCGTATGTATTTTATGTTAAACATTCTTGTGTCCCATTTAACACAATGTTCACATGAATTCTGCGGCAACGACCTCAAAATTGTATTCATAATTCTAACAAATCGAAGATTGTAAACAAGAACGCACTAGAAACCTTGGTTTCATGGAAGTCAAGGGAAAACATATTTGCTTGTGGAAAATGTTAGTTCTCCCCACATTAATATTATAATTTCACATTTGAAATCATCCTTTTCATACATTATTTATTTATTTTGTGTGTTAAATATAGCAAATTTGGTTTAAGGTGTTGTTTATAAATATCCGATGAAAAGGTATGTTTTGGTAGACTTATAACCACAGTTCATAAAAGTGAAAAGGCTATAATATCCATGGTCTTACATAATTACTTACTGCCTCGGTGGCGTAGAGGGCGCATGCTCGACTACCAATCAAGAGGTCCCGAGTTTGATCCTTAGGTCAGGTAGTGTTAAATATTGGATTTTTCCATTAGGAATTATATCAATAACTGCCTGGAGTCTGGAACTGTGCCCGGTATATGGCAATAGGCTCGCCACTTATTACATGGGACCAATAACATACTGGCGAAATGTGGGTGTATTACTGTGGGACTCAGTCCTGGATACACCTCTGCCTACCCCTTCGGGAAAAAGGCGTGAATGTATGTTACATAATTATAACCAACTCATAACCATTGAAATATAGGTATTCGGCCTCGTGGCGTAGTGATCTCAAGCGCTCCTGCCAATTATGAGGTTCCGGCTTCGATCTCTAGATCAGGGAAAATGTTATTAGATTTTAAAAGGAATCCATTAAGTCCATTAGGAATTTTTCCAATGACAGTTTGGAGTCTGGAACTGTGCTTCGGTAGCAATATCCCCCTATTGCAATGGACCTAAAACATAACTACTGAAGTCTTAGTGTACCCACGCATAAATCTCCTGGAAGTGTCGTCTCCATTCCGGTCGCATCTCAGCGAGGGATACCCAACAAAAGTATCCGATATTACATCTCTTCATATATCTTTTCTGAACATCTTTGAAACGTGGAAACTGGCTAAATATATGTTGACCGCTATGTAGGCATTTATAAAAATAGCCTGCTAACCGATATGGTCAAACGGTATATATATTTGCGTCATAATAATTACGCATTGAAGAGGTTATGAAACATATTGAGGTCGTTTCATATGACGAAGACCTTACGATGACCTCAATTACTTATTTGGAGAAGTTAAATGTTTAAATCCTCGCCTCGCCTCGACTGCCTCGGTGGCGTAGAGGGCGCATGCTCAACTGCCAATCAAGAGGTCCCGGGTTCGATCCCCAGGTCAGGCAAAGTGTTAAATATTGGATTTTTCCATTAGGAATTATCTCAATAACTGCCTGGAGTCTGGAACTGTGCCCGGTAGATGGCAATAGGCTCGCCCCCTATTACATGGGACCAATAACATACTGGCGAAATGTGGGTGTATCTACTATGGGACTGAGTCCTGGGTACACCTCTGCCTACCCCTTCGGGAAAAAGGCGTGAATGTATGTTATGTTGTTAAATGTTTAAATACCTTAAATAATGAATCATTGGAATTCATAAAAACAGAGTTTTATATAACACTAGAGCTGTGCCCTGCGGTCTCACACGCGTAGTCTTCATTCCCGTGGGAATATCGTGATAAAAAGTATTCTATTTATTATTCCAGGATCTAAACTATTTACATACTAAATTTCAGCCCGCTCGGTTCTGTAGTTTTGGCGTGAAATTGCAACGAACATCCAGTGAAATATAATATAATTATGAATATGACTGGTATGGTATGTACTTACATTATAATATTATCAATATTTTCTACGTCTGATCTTCGCTGTACGAAAGACATCAACGCGATAGTCCCACTTTAGTAAAAGATCAATTAATTTTGTATTGATAATAAATTAAAGACGGCCATAATAATTTTATTGTTATTAAAATTGCCGAAGTACATAAAGCTTATTACTATCTACCTAGCATTTTAACTATTACCCAGCAAATCCAAGAAATACCGTTTGACGTTTCCTCTTTGCAAGCTTTGAGAAAGAAGAAATGACTGCATAGGCGTAACTCACACTATTTCAATAAAATTCGCCGTAAAACGGTGGAGTTGGATATCTTTTTTAGGGTAAGAAAAATCTAAATATCTATAAGGGGATAGTATTAGGAAAAAGCAATCAATAACTATCAATTTCAGATAAACCTTAAAAATGTTTTTTATAATTGTTTTTTAAAATATGTCACTTTTTTATCTGTTTTGCTTTGATTCGAAAATGCCGCCATTTAATGACGTCATAATGTCATGTAAACAAAGAAACGTCAAAATGCCCTCTTGACAGTAGCAAAGTTTTGAGTGTGCATCGTGCGCCCTGCGTGCAGAGCAAGTTTTGTTTACATGACATTATGACGAAACAACATGGCGTCTAGCAATAACTTCCGTTTTCATCCGTTTACGCGCAATAACATAAAATGAAACATTCAAATGCATTTTAATTGTATTGATCGGCGAAATCAAATTTAATTTTTTTTCTAGTAGTTTAACATGACCTCTATATCAAAACTTGGGAACTTTACTGTATATTTTTGTGTTCACGACACAAAAATATACAGTAAAGTTCCCAATTTTTAATCACAAAATATAAATTCAAATTCTTCAAACAAGGCAAATAAGTTAACTGTCGAACCGTACTTCTTAGATTTGCTTGGCTGTGGTACTTATAAACTGTCAAAAAGAAAATGACAAGATGGGGTTGCCGCCTAAACATCATAATCAAATTACGCTTTTAAATTGCTGTTGCAGTTAAAACTTGTGATATTTCAAAAGTTGATACGTAATATGGGTGAAATATTACTTATTAAGTGGTCTTAATCATTAAGAGCGCACGCAGCCTTGTAGGAATTTGGCACAATCCTATGAAAAATTTACCAAATCGATGTATTCCCCTGTTTCCTCCGAATATAATAAACCCATTCTATAAATTTATGTTCTGTTATTTTTATGATAAGGTAACCTATGTCCCTCATTTTAATTTTTCTTATAAACCTTTGGTTTCTTCATGATGAACTTCCACAAATCAATTGGACGTTCATAACAAAAAAATATAGAGTTTATAAACAAAAATAAAATCAGAAACAAAAATGAAACAGGGGAATACAAAACATCGATTTAGTAAATTTTCTATAGGCTTAGAGTCCTCTTTCCTGTTAACAACATCACGCCTTTTCCCGAGAGCTAGGCCACACTTCGCTAGTTTTTGTTAAGTCTATATGGGACTTAAAAATAAAGGCCAGGCAACAGCTATAGACTCCAGACTGTTGTTGAGAAAATTTCTAATGAAGAATTTTAATAATATTTTCTGCCTGACCTGGGGATCGAACCCGGGACCTCATGATTGGCTACTGCCATGTATATGGTAATATGATTAATATTTTATATTTTTTAATAATAACATTATATCCTACTAATCCTTATTACTAATATTATTCCCACCCCCTGCACATCCTATCATTCCCCTATCCATCCAAAGGCTGGTTGCCTGGAAGAGATCGCTTAAAGCGATAACGCCGCCCATTGTCCACCAATTAGAATTAAGTTCTCTTTTTAAGTTTAATCTATATAAAGCTTGGTCTCAATAAAGAGTATTGTATTGTATTGTATAAATGCGATAGTTTGTGAGGATGGATGTTTGAATGAATGAATGAATGATAACGCTTATTGGTACCACAATAAAACAGAAAACTGTTTGTTATCCTTTCACGCCAAAACTACTAAACCGATTACGCTGAAATTTGTTATGTAGACAGCTTAGACCATGGAATAACATTAAAGTACCATTTTTCCGATCTTTCTACGGGAACGATGTTTACGCGAGTGAAACCGCGGGGCCCATCTACTATATTATACGAGTATAACGACCATTATGCTACCGAGGCAGTCTAGTTCCTGATCAAGTTCTTATAAAAAAGCAGGTATTTTAATTTTTCTATTAGAAATGTTCTCAATGACAGCCTGAAATCCCCCCTATTACATGAGGTCTGAAAACATCTGGCGAAGTGAGCTACTATGATACTGAGTCCTTTGAACACCTCTGCCTACTCCTTTGGGAGAAAAACCTGATGTTATGTTATCTAAAGTACATCCTCAAAATATTTTGAGGCCCCAAAATTGCGGTCAAGAAAGGATATATTCGTTTATAAACAACATAGAACTCGTTAAGAATAATTTTGCAAAAAAATCTTTTCACGCGCACATACACAAGCACAAAAAACTATGGAAATTTAAACTTTATTCGTATTAAGACACAGAGTCTAAATTACCTTTTTTTTTAATTACAATCTCAATTCATTCGTAGAAGTAGAGATAGCATATAATATAAAGTAACTTATTATTTTCATTTTTATGAATACTTTTAAATTTTTTCTTTCATTGAATACTTATAAAACAAAATCCGTCCAATTTTAATCACATTTTGTTATCCTACTAATATTTTATTATAAATCATAAATCTCAGTACAATGTGTAAAAGTCACGTTTGTAACAAGTAAAAAAATGCTAGCGTGTTCCAACTCGACTCTAGCGCCATCTAGCGCTGTTATTGTGTGTATGTTTGTTGATAGAGCTGAAATTTGGTATGTAAATAGCTTAGACCCTGAAATAGCACATAAGAAAATTTTATCTACATATTCCAACGGAAACGATGACTACGCGGCTGAAACCGCGAGACACAGCTAGTGATACGTTATACTATGTAGTTATATTATAGCTATATCTAATAAGCTACATATTATGGCTTTATTTTTTTTTTGTTGTAGTAGTAGGCCTCTTTTGTAGGGGGGCCGCCTGGGGAAGTACCACACCTTTGCCAGTTATTCATTCGCCAAGCAGTAATGTGCAAACATTACTGTGTTCCGATTTGAAGGGCAATGTTACCAGCGAAATTACTGGGCATGATGTGATTCAACAACTCATATCTCAGGGTGACAAGCGCAGTGTAGAGCCGTGCAGAATTTTGAACTTTAAAACACTGGGTGGCACTGTGTCTGATATGGGCAATCATGATGCTTACTATCAGGCACCTGTGATTTGGTCATCTTGTCACTCACTACCATAAAAAAAATCGTATTATTTTTATAATCAATAGATCCATAATGTTTTAAAACAAGCGGAAACAATCCCGCAATCATTACCTATCTGATAACTCCCAGGAGCCATTTAGTAAAGGTTTTCTCATATAAGTAGAATGATAATGATAATATACTGTTACAATTTTCCCACGCATTTTATTTCCTATCGCTACCATTCCACGGATTTTCCTTTCCATGTGTTGGAGCTTCAGCGTGTGCAAGCTAACGGTCCTATCACGTGTCTCCAAAGAGGCATCGACCCTTAGCGGCCTCTGCGCAATATTATAAGCGCAATACCTGCCAGTATCACAAAAAGCCTATTAACATTCACGCCACAATTGATATTCAACCTATTCGTTACACAGTTTAAAGCATAAACTAGCTTGTTTTTTCAGTGACTCATAATTCCATTTACTTCAACAAAATCTCCTCACTTCAATCGATCTGTACAATATAAATCCTTACATAATCGACTCTGACACTTAAAACCATTTTAAATACAGGTGAGAATGGTATGTTTGTTATATATAACATTTTCAGTTTGAATACTATACAGAGGGGCAGGCTATATACGTACAAACGTCGACATATTTATAAAATATTTTGTTACAGGAAAAGTGTTAATTACATACTTACTTTATTTTAAGGTTATTTTTTATATTATAGTGAGTGACAAAATGAGCAAATCGGCCTCTGATGGTAAGCATCATGATAGCCAATATCAGATACAGTGCCATCCAGTGTTTTAAAATTTATCTAGTGTTTTTACCTGTACTCGTATGGAGGTGAGATTTTTACACTAAACAAACGCCTTGTCGATCAAACCGGTGCATACTGCCCGAGTGACCTCACATCATAGAATATTAGTTCAATGGCTTAACCCCTGTATTATTATTAAAAATTTACAGTATATAATCAAAATGAATATTGAATTTATTACATTCATCATCTCAGTCATCGGTAATCCACTACTGAACATAGGCGTCCCCCCATAAAGGGGGGTTTTGCCAATACTCGACACGCTTGGCAGGCGGGTTGTCGGCAGCGAACAGCGCAGTTCGATGGTTTTTTTTGCAGAGGACGCTGCTGCCCGTCCTCTGGATCTGTTAACCCTTAGCCAGCTCTAACGGCACCCACGGGTAGAGAGGGAGCACTATTCTAAAGCCGGTAAATAAGATAAAAATTAAATAAGATTCCCTTTTTTAGTGTAAGGGCGGAACCCTTACACTAAAACCTTACCCAAAGTCGAAGGAACCTTATACTTTATATTTTAATTGTAAAAGCTGAAGTGTTCAAGCTTGTCTGTGTAATAGGTACCACTTATATTTTATGTATTACTTGGCCCGGAATTTAGTATGAAGGTTCATAACTTAGCCCTCATTCATTTTATTAATTAAAATTAATAAATTATAGACTCGATCAGAATTCTTCACGTGTATCTTTCTCTCATTTTCATCACGTGTCCAATGACAAATGTAATATGTTGCAATATTTACGTATTTGGAGCACGCTATGTCTCCCTGAACTAAGTAAAATTGACTTGTAGAACAGTGTGAAACACGTGAACCAATCCTGCCAAATAAAATTTTTAGGTACTCATGGTTCTTACATATCAGGATCTGATACACAAAGGAGTTGTTGTTTTTAGGGCTATGTTGACCTTACATTTTATTTGATAAACCTTTTTTTTAAGTTTTTGAGTGACAAGACGAGCAAATCAGGTACCTGATGGTAAGCATAATGAATGCCCATATCATACACAGTGCCACCCAGTGTTTTAAAATTCATAATTCTACGCGGCACTACTGCACTGCACCTGACCCTGACATATTAAATGTTAAAACTCGTCATGATCAGTAATTTCGTTGGTAACATTGCCCTTCAGACCGGAACACAGTAATATTTGCACATTACTGCTTGGCGGATAAATAACAGGCAAAGGTGTGGTACTTCCCCAGGCGGCCCCCTGTTAAAGAGGCCTACCACTACAAACAATAAGAGAAATAATAAGATTTTCAACTGTGCATACTTACATTATATTTTTTAGCATCACCGTTAATTATAATAAATTAAGCAAATGTTAGTTCCGAATGTACTAACATTTGCTAACGCGCGATGCCATTAAAAATACTCAGTACTTAACCTCACTTTATTCAAATAAAATAATATAATATGGGACAACTTCCACACACGGTCATCTGGTCCCGAACTAGGCAGAACCTGTACTATGATAACCAAAAGACTGATATAAATACATATAATAAATAATAAATTCATTTATTTCAGGCAATGGTACGCATAACAAATGATACGCACCAGAGGCCTATATAATATATGCTTATAACAGACATAGATAGGACAAACAGACACGCTCATGCGTATAAATGTTTGATCTGACTGAGGATACTACCCGGAACCTGCGGCTCAGAAGGCAGGGGCACTACCGACTGAGCAAACCGGTCAGTCAAAAAAATCTAATTTTAAATTAATTACATATTTGAACCGTTTGGAGTCGAGACTCTGGGACCGTGGGGTCCGGGAGCTCACCGCATTTTCAAAAATCTATCTGAGCGCTTGGTCGAGGCGACGCGTGATCAAAATGCTGGCGTTTATCTGGCTCAACGTATAAGCATTGCTATTCAACGTGGCAATGCCGCCAGTATCTTGTGTACGCTGCCATCTGACAGTAGTTTAGAACACTTGGATTTTCTATAGGCCGATATGTCGGCCTGTGGATTTTCAAAGTGTTCTATGGTATAGTGTATGTAGTTAGGGTAGATAGTAAGTAGGTAGCTCTATTGTTTAGTTTTTTTTTCAATAAAGGCACTATGCCAGATAAAAAAAAAAATATCGGCAATAATAAGAGGGCTACTATGTTTGGGAATATTATTGCGAATAACATTGTCTACCCGGCAATATAAGATAGTCAGTATAAGGTTTTCTGGGCCCAGCTTCCTTAGATTCAGAGTCCTTTTCCTTTATTCTCACTGTTTCCCAAGTAGGAGCGGCGCGCGCGCCCGGAATCCATATTCGTTTTGGCCTGTTTGGCCAAACCGGCGCCATTTGGGCGGTTTTACACTGATAAAAATGATGCTCAACAACGTAATATTGGTCTTACCAGAGATTGATGGTAAGTCAAGCGTCGGTTATTAATAGATTTAGTTGGTGCAACATAGCTTTAGTGATGAAAAATCATATATTATATAAAATGTCTTAGCTGTGCTATAGGAGAATTCATTTGAATAATATCAATTTGGGTACCATGATCGTATATTACGTTCCGTTTTGGGGCTTCGTTGTCGTGATTTTAAAACTTTTTTGCAAAGGAAGGAATGTAGGTGGTAGGCACCTACTTAGTAATTAAAACCTACGTAAGTTTGTGTTTTCTTTCTTAAAGAATTTTACGAGCTACTTAGTCCAAATTTTTAAATAATTTTGGTGAATGTGTAAATTTGGTTTCAGTGTAAATATAATACCTACATAATATGTGTATGGAGAGTGTATTCAGTAAAAAACTATTATTGTCATACTACAACAACTATATAGCTAAATGTTATTAGGTAAACCTATATTAGTAATCTTAGAAAAAATTTATTAGTTCTCATAGAATAATACCTAATGGTTTTAATAAATAGGACATCTTCACATTTGTATAAATACCAAAGAATAGTAACAAATACTTAGCAGAGACAAAAGACGTTAAACAATTTGTTCGATAATGTTACGTAATAAGAAAAGCAGCCTTATAGAAATTTGATTTTCAATTCGAATGAAATTTTCAGAATTCTTAATCTAAGCATTAAAAAAATGATTTGAAAATAAGGTACTTAAAGGACTCTGAAAGAAATTTGCAAAGATCTCTAGAAAAATAGAGGGAACATTATGAGAAAAGGAAGGAAAGTAAAACTTGAAGAATATAGTCATCATCATCATCATCATCATCTCAGCCGTTGGTAATCCACTACTGAACATAAGCCTCCCCCATAAAGGGGGGTTTCGCCAATACTCGACACGCTTGGCAGGCGGGTTTTCGAGCGCAGTTCGATGGTTTTTTGCAGAGGACGCTGCTGCCCGTCCTCTGGATCTGTTAACCCCTAGCCGGCTCTTACGGCAACCACGGGTAGAGAGGGTGGAGCACTATTCTAAAGCCGGTAACTCCACGGCCACGGGAAGAATATATTACTCTGTGTCAACAAATTGTATCTACTTATTTTACTATCTAATTACGCAGTTATACGAGTTCAGTTGATAAATAAACACGTAAAATTACTACACAAAATATACAACAGAAAAAAGTACAATAAGTGTGGTGTGTGTGTTGTATATTAGCGGTTGTAATCATATAAACCTTGTTCGTATCATTTGTTTCTTTGCTAATTTCCAGAATCTGAGGGCTGAGCCAGGATTTTAATTTTTACATTAATGTACCCAGAGAACATGTTCAAAACAGACACGTCATGATTGCGGTTAAATAACTTCCTAAACATGATTAAAGCAATGCCTCACGTTACCACAGGTGTTTCTCGTACGTTCATTCAGACCGGCGTTCCCACGCTCGAGTATATAATAATCACAAAAACCTCCATTGTAGACGCATCCCCCGCAATCCATAAAGGTTTTGAAAGGTTGGGGGTGAGTCTGTACAGGTAGCTGTGTTTTCTCTCACAAGGTGCTCGGAAATACGTTAGTCTGTCTACGATCGTGGTGAAGGTGGCAAAAAATAAAACTAAAGTTTTGTTATAATAAGTAGCCTCTCAACGCATGCACGCTAGCGCCGTCGATTTTGATTGAATGAGAGTGTATGACCGTTGGATACGTTATACTTTACAATGGTGCCAACGACTGTGAATTGGTGTAAAGGCTTTTTTTCATGAGATAAATGGCAGAGGTGTAGAAATCAGGTGAGACAAATTTTTGATGAGGAAGTTTCGTAATTCTATTTTTTGTAACTGTAACTGGTAGTTGTATTTAAAACTTGTTTTGTTATTTTGTAACATTATTATATTAAAAAAAGAAAAACTTCACTGCATTAGTATTTAATAATTAAGTACTTACCTACTAACATTTATATGTACTTATTTTATTCATATGTATCGATAACTTAATTGCATGTTTAATTTTAAAATATGTATCTATTATTTATGGAAATCACGCAATAAAAAATTTAACATTATATCTTGACATCATGAATAAGGAAAAAACTAAAAGTAATATTTGGTAGACCAATTACCGTTAGGTATCAAATAAATCAAATTAGGAAAAAAACTGCGCAAAAAGAACTACTCACAATCTATAGAATTGCAGAAAATCACCATATCTGGGCTCCGCGGGTTTTATTTGATTGATATAATTGTATTTAAAACAATAGGCGAGGAAACGGAAGCATGGTATCTAATGGCGGTAACATTTATGTAGCCTTTTTCGGTAACATTGTGACGTGTGCGTTGACCTCGAGACAATGGGATTCAACGTACATTACGTTGAATCCCATTGTCTCGACTTATTATGTGGTATTATTCGTAGATTCATATATATAGGTACCTTACTCAAATCACAAACTTTTTGATATTTAGGGCGCGCGAAAATAATAATTGTAAAGGGGTCGCATAACTATTCAAAAAACTTGAAAATTATTGTTTTTATAAAAAGTGACTCAAAAATAAAGCAATTTTTTCTGCTTGTTATGAAGTACTTATATCAGAGCTGTATTAGAGACAGTAGACAGTAGATACAGTAGAGACAGTATTTATATCGGAGCTATTGTCTGATATAAATACTGTCACTATCCAAAAAGATAAACGAAGGCTAGGGGTACGTAGTTCCTCACATTGCTATGAACATAGAGTGACTGGACATTTATTTTCAATAGAACATTTATCAGTTTGATGGAAACCTATTGGTCTTTGTATCGGTTTGTAGGTTTTTGTGACATAGCTGTCATCTCCATCAAATCTACTATTCTTTGACTAAGTCTTAAATTAAGCTTCAAACAGCCAATTGCCCACAGATTTTATCTTGAGAAAATGGTCTCATAAATTACAATTCTTAACTTAATAATATTTATTCAAGTAGGTCATAATCTGACACTTTTGCACGTCAATGAAGATAAACAGCAATGAGTCTACCGTGCGTTTGGAAAGATACTTATACAAGAAGAATGCACAAGACACTAGCAGGGCTTAATTTTTTCAAGTCATAGTTGAACTATGATTGGTTTGGTTACATTCTTTTGTTTAGGAGGTGCAGTATGGCGGTTGTGCAGAAGTGTCCAGGGATCTTTGTCCTCTATATACTGATTGACTTTATAAAAAGCCTTCTACAGAAAAGTATTTTTATATAGGTTTTGAATTTACCCTCCGATACAATGATTCTCTACATGCGAATAAACTGTTAACGCACCATAAATCACGTAAGTACCATGTTGTTCAGATCTCCATAAATCCAAGCGAATATCATAAACTTTAATTATAGAATGCGATATCCATGACGCGGAAATCATGCATACTCGTGATTGCTGCACATAAAATATAATAATTCGCAAACAATGTAAGGGTTATCGAACTGCAGTAACATTTCGTGAAGGTCCTAGATTCGAGGTCACCTAGACTTAATTTCAATTCGTGATTCAAAGTAGCGCTGCCTCAAATGGCAGGATAGCTCATAACTAGTGACTTCTCTGTTATTTTTATGATACAATAAATATTAATTGGTAGAAAAAAATATAAATGTAGCATCTCTTCTTTAATTATTTGTATTCAAAACATTTTTTTTATTAAGTACACAAAACAAGTTACAATCATAGAGAAATACATAAGTGATCCAGCAGGATCACAAAATGAGGTGCAAAAGTGTCAGATTATGACCTATTTGAATAAATCTGTTTGAGTTTGAGTTTGAGATATGAC